>CM056587.1:47126769-49526769 GCA_029721435.1 Gymnothorax reevesii | reverse complement strand
TAATGCCTAAAGAACTGAGCTGAGCTGCACAATGTTCCCTAACCCCTGCACACAGCCAACTCCCTCTACAGAGCTGTAAAACTCCACCACGTATTTCAGAAAGCATTTGACATTATTAAAAACATTTCAACAATTACACGCTTATTTTTCAAAGCAATGTTCTGTTATTATCAAACAAACCAAATAATTTCATTTGTCTGTGTTGGGACCTGTACAGGGAGTCTGACGCATATTGTTGCAACATTCCCTTACCTTAAGGTCACATGAGCACAGGAAGTCTCATGATCACATGACTGATTAGGAAGTGATAAATGTTTGGTGGCTGCCAATTAGTCTTTGTTTTGCCACTCAATTCTGCTCAGCTGAGCCAGGCTCCATTTTTATGAAGGTATGGACGGTTATTTAAGAGCGTTTGTTACATATGCTTTGGATTTTAATACTTACTTTATTTTACCAGGGTAAGATCAAATACTGTGTTTTCTCCTTGCGGAAAGCACAGAGACCACTGCATGGCTTTATTTCAATCATTGATGTGATCAACCCAATCTCCAGCTACAGAGATATGGATATTGATATGCTGGTAAATGATTTTAAGACCATGTTCACTCTTATTGAAAGTTTTAAATTGGTGTTTAACCATGTACTTATTGGGCTCTAATTTCGTAGACCAGGCGCAGGCGCGGCGCAGGCGCAGCGCATGGGGGGTGCGCCGCGCCAACGGGGTGTGTCCAGGCGTATGTGGCAATTTCGTGCCCGGCGTAGCCTGGCGCAAGTACTCCTCTGTCCCGCCTCTGCCCCTCCTTCCAGCGCAAGTTGGCAAAGAAGGCGTGTTTGGGTATAACACAGCCGAGTCAAATCTTCACCAGTCAAATGAGCTCCTCACCTCACCTTTAATGTGTTAGAATATAGAAGGCGACCCAGCCGAGTCAAATATTGCTCACTGGCAAGAGAAACGATGGATAGCGTGTTCCTATTATTACAAACTGAAGCTGCTTAAAATTTTGGGATTAACATGCATATACAACAAAGCAAGATACGTTACACATTTATTTCCAATATGTGATCCTAACTCAGTACGAGATCATCGCAATCAGGCTGCATTCCTTTCCCACACTAAAGACGATAAAGCATAAGTGACAATAATAGTAGCCTAGTATTAAGCCGCTTGCACACTGGACGCGAAACGAATTTTTCGCTCGACAGATTGCGTCTTGTGTCCAAAGGTCTGACAGGGTTTTAGTAAATCGTCGTGTCCGACAGTCTATTATTGTTTTTAATTTCTTCAAATCTACTGACTCTTTCAGACATTAAACGTGAATGTTTGATAAGAGGGTTCAGTTCTTCAAGATGAGTACCGAGAATTTCAATCAATGTTTCTGTTTAAGCTGCTCAGTAAAGCGAGTCGACACTGGCGCGAGACAATGTACAATGCCTCCGCGTCTGACAGCTAAAAAAAGAGGACGATTAGAACAGAATGATAATGAAATAAAGAATAAAAAGAAACATTTTAACAACAGGGCATCCAATGAACACTGTGATTTATTTATTGGCGGGTCATCTTTGTTTGATATCCCGTTATAAATCTGTTCTCATTTCAATACTTTTACTTTTTGCTGGCTGGTGGACATGGAGTATTTTGCATTTCGTGTCGGACAGTCTTAATCGTGCATGCGATAATTTCTTCACACTGTCAATGGTCATGGAATTGATTTGCTCACGCACTGTTTTATCTCAGCTGTGGAAATAAAGCGTGAATCTGTTCGGTCCATCTGACTAATTTTCAAAAGAAAGACCGAATAAAGACTGCTGGCTATCTTCAACGGAAGAAAACAGAAGAATAGGCTAAAAAGACCAAGAAAAGTCGATAGCTATCAATTTGCATTCTGTGAAGGTCGAACACAAAAATGGGCAAGTTTCCACGTCTAATAATTCCTGGAATACTCGGAAAAATTAGAACTTTTATGACTTTCGGACACGGAGCTATATTAAAACCCTGTCCAACTATCGCGTCTTTGCATTGACTTTGTCTGTAATCAGTCGGGCGAAAAATTCGTTTCGCGTCCAGTGTGGAAGCGGCTTTAATGAGCATAGAACGCAAGCATTCGATATATATATATATATATATATATATATATATATATATATATATATATATATATATACAGTTTGTGGTTGGCTGAGAAAGATGTGAAGTCGTTAGTTTGCATCACAGATTCAGCTGCGTTGATTAAGCCCGGTCAAGTTTCCATTACGCGTGGCAACCGCCTTTAATCTGACATCAGGACAATCGATATAGATACAATAATTTATGTCCTTATTCAGATAGTTACATTAAATCGTGCTTCCTGTAATTATTTCTTGCATTGAAACGTGCCTGACATTCTGTAAAACTGCCTGTGAGATTTCGGTGACGTGTGCGCTCTCTGCGCCGGTCAGCCAAATTACCACTGCACGGAAATTAAACCAGGTTGGAGTTGGCGAGTTTTTTGCGCAACTCCAGCGGAGACTTTTTCCACGAAATTGTCACTGCGTCTTCATGAATATGTGACACCTCCCTCTACTACGCCGCCACACCCATCTCGGCGCACCTTGGTCTACCGAAAGCTGCGCGCCTCACGAAATTACCACTACGCGGGCTGCGCCCTACGAAATTACCACTGCGCGGCCTGCGCTTCGCTACGCCACCTGCGCTGCGCCAGGAAATTAGAGCCCATTGTCTTTTTGTGTGTTTGTAGCATTTGGAATGTCCAGCCCATGTGTTACTGCGATGTGGGACAATTGTGCATTGAGTATTGCCAAGTAGGACTACATTTATGGATTCGTTTAAGAATGTCACTGTGTTTGACAAGACTGGCAACTAATGGGTTTTTATTTTTTTCCAAAAGGGACCAGGCCAGCCACTGTTTTATCATTGAACTGTCATTTTCTGTGGATTTTTTCCATTTCTTGGGTTTGTTGGTACCTCTGGACCTACCAATAGGTGCCTTCTTTTAAATTGTTCCATTATTAGTAGATTAGTGCAAATGTCGGTGCCTTTGGACGCTGGTTGTTCTCCCTCTCTTACATGTTTTCCTCTGTTTAGGCCATCTCTGTACAAGGCCGGACCCGCACTGCTGCACTACTCCTCTTTTTGGGGTGACCAGATGGGTGAGGCACTGTATTGGTGTGAAGTGTACCTGTAGCAACAACACGGTGTGAGCGTAGTGGTGTATTGAAATCTTAAGTGTGTAGTGCTTGCTGGGTTTGGTGTTGGGTTGCTGCCTGTGACTTTCTGTCTCTCCAGGGTCTCCTGCAGAAACGGGGGTTTTGCATGTGCTGGTTCGACTTTCCTAGGTTGGGGAGCTTCAGCCAGTTATCCTTTTTATTGACATATTGCATCTCCTGTATTTATTGCAGTATTTCTTGCACTGATTGTTTTGCATTCGTATTGTAATAAATTTGCATTTGTATACATATTTGCCTCTCGGTCAATTGTCCCTTCGCGGGGAAAGTATAAGGTAGCCATTTTACATTCTGAGAAAAGTTAATGGGTTCCTCTGCCCAACATCAGGGGGTTGCGTAATCCGTTAGTGGTTTTACTGTGGCTCGGCCACCACATCTGCAATATATCACTGGTGTTGTAAGTTATAAACCATGTTACCTTTTCTGCCAAGGAACATTTGTGATAATTTGTATTTATGGTGGTTAGTTTGAAGGATTATTCAAAAAGTAGTGGAAATATTTGCATGAGAATTTTACCTGAGGTGGATCTTCACCCGAAGTGATTCCATTTTAAAGTGATCTGGATCCAGGATTTTTTAATGGATTTCCCACCATTGTGGAAAGGCAAAATTTGATGATTATGATTTTAAAAAAAAACAACAACAACAAACTGATGGTGTTGACAAATGGGAGATTTTTCAGCCTAGGCAGAAGTTTGTAATTAGAGATTAGTCTTGTACAATATGGCATATATCAGCCATAATATGGTTCACAAGTATGGGATCCATAGGAAAGTCTATAAAAATTTAAACACCCATTTCTACGTTCATTGAACCCACCTTTCCGGAATCCCTTCGAGTGTAACAGGTGCGGTCAGAGCAGATATGGTTTCATGCCTTTTGCTGGGTTCAGCACAGTGGCGGAAACAGTCATTACCAGCATACACTGTCATTAGTCCTCAGATTTTGCTGCTCGGGGTCAAAGTGCAGGAGAATGGCGGTAATGTTCAGTTTGGATAGCCCGAGGAGAGTGAAATGTAGGGTAATGCACCTGCCCTCTCTGAAGGATGGGGGATAATATGCAGATCCATCCTCCTCTCAGGCAGCAAAACAGCTTGTTGAAGATTTCTTTTTTATTTTCATAATTTTGTCTGGGGCTCACCTCAGACTCCTTTGATGGTAGCAGTGATTTCTTAAATGTGCCTTAAAATACATAAAATGGCTGTCCATTACTTTTCACCACTTATTTCTACTCAGGGTCTGGGTAGGCTTCAACATTTTTCTTTCAACAGTCTTTACTTTCCTGAATTGGGAGAGAATGTTGCGTGAAGGAACACATTGCTCTAAGTGAATTTTTGACTGTCAAAAGATGTGGTAAATTACCATCAAATTTGTTTTGAAGGGTCATATTAAGTGTTTCAGCGGTGAACCTGTATCACCCAACTGCTTGAACACAAAACCTTTTTACACCTCAAGATCCTGAGGAACATTATTAAAAGAATTATTAAATAGAAAAGGGAATTTGGAATTATGGCCATATACACCATATGGAAAAAAAAGCTCATGCATTCCTGTGGTTTATTAAGGCATTTACAGGCTAATATGATGTCATTGACCGGGTGCTCAAGTCACTGCGTTTGATTTATTACATCCATATTCTCCACGCTCTGATAGCTGACCTTGCCACAGTCATGCAGTAATGTATGTGACAGAGTAGCTCAGATACCAGCACTGACACACCTACTCAAACTCAGCACTGTTGACTCTAGGCATTAACCTCATATTGTCTTTTCATTTATTTTGATCTGTGCAAATTTCATTACTATGCTAATTCTCTCTCAGTGCCATACGTCTCTTTCAGATCACGACGTATACTGTAACTGGTGCCTTGTGGCAAGGACTAATTTTTACCGAGATGCAAAGTTTTATTTTTTCATACCCGGCTGACGATGTGCTGTTCATTTGGCAACTGGGGTTAGAAAAGATGGTGAATATGAATTACGATGGTGACAAAAACTGTTCACTGTATTAAGGCAATTGAGAGGCCTTGGGGGAACTTGATGGTAATACGCCCGGATTTGGCTCTCATTGAAAAGTATTGTCTGTGATAACGTCACCTGCTTTTAAATGTGTTTTCATGAAACATAACATAACCATGTTTAGTCAGCAGCCACTTCACATTAGGGGGAGGGGTGAGCCTGTGACCCGCCAAATAGACAAGAATTATGGAAGTTACTGAGGACCAGACTTCATCATGCGCCTTGGGTCCTTCTAGAACATTTGAAAACACACCCAACACCTCATTTTGTCTGAATCCACACCCTCATGTCCACCTGTATTGGAGGCATCAGGGACCCAGCATATCTCCCAACATCACCCAGGCACCCTCACTGTGTAACCAGCAAAGGGTTTGAGAAAGTTCTGGGGTCAGAAAGTAAAAATACCACTTTATTTTCTCTCAAGCATTGAGCGCAGCTAGCTGAGTAGATGAATGAATTCCACCTCTGAGCTGCACTAATAAGTAAGTCAATTCATATGGCAACAGGCAAAAACACTGGGGCAGGTTTATACTTTCTGGATTTCTCATCTCAAGGAAAAGGAAAGAGACAGGGGATCAATCGATCGCAGATTTCGGCTAGCTGTACACCTCGGTCACCACGGCCATGTTGTGAGCAGTCGCCGACAGCCTCGTGTAGCCGCGAGCCCCGGGCTCGCACTCCGGGTGGGAGTATGAAATGGACGACCGGAGCACGGAGAGGCAGCCTGACTGCCGAGATAGGAGTGGGCCGATGGCTCCGGGGGCCGAACGCACCGAGGCTCATGCATATGTGAAATCACGGAGAGGTTGTGTCGATGAGTAACACCTGTGCTCGCTCCCTGGCGGGATGACTGCAGAACAAGCTGCTGCTCCTCTCTCTAGTGAAAACGGTTCCTTTTCTCTCTCTAATGGGAGTGCTGTATCCTCCCTCTGCAGTCGGCCCCGCAGGCCCCTGTGTCTCTGTGTGCGGCTGCCAGGTTTCATTCACAGTCCCTCCTGACTGTCTGAGTGCTTCCAGAACCGGTGGGGAAGTGCTCCCTCCTCCTCCTTTGCCGATGCCATTAATGGCAGCATATTGTAACACGCAAGTTTTTCACTTTTCTTTTCTCGAGGCTGAGATGTTGCAAGGTCCGAGGCACTGAGTCATGTGCTCGAGAGGAGTCGACTGGGCCAGATGGTGATACTAAACATTTACAAAAATACAAAAATTTACTCAACTGCACAGTAGTTTATTTCATGCACACAGCATTGTGCTTTGCATCCTGAATGTTATGTATTTTTTTTTAATGGAGCTTGATGTGAATTCTGATAGGCCACGGAGTTCAAGCGCGCTAACGTGGAGGGGCCGCTTCTCCCGCCGGAGAATCACCTGAACGCTCATGACTGTCATCTGACTTTGGTGTCTCATGACTGCTTGACCAATAATATGCTGGCTTATTTATGCATTGGCTTCTGAGAAGCGACTCCTCAGCACGTACACTTAACCCTCCTCCTCCCCAGCTCCACCCGTCCTATTTGAGCATTCTGTAACCCTGTTCCTTCATGACTAAACTGAATTCAATAGCAATGTCTGTTCAAGATCATTGTCGCTGTAGGCTCTGTTCTATGGAGGGGGGTTAGTTCTAGCTCCCTGCATTCAGTTCCATGCTTGGACAGGCAGGGATCTCTCAGAACAGAGCCATGCCGCCAAACTCAGTGTATGCTTGAATGCTTTCAATAAATATTTTCTTTGACAAAGTGGTCCTATCAGAATTATTGTTATTATTATTATTATTATTATTATTATTATTAGTAGTAGTAGTAGTAGTAGTAGAAGTAGTAGAAGTGCAAGTATTATTTTATGAGCGCCTTTGGCTATGCATCCCAAAGTAGCATCTTATGTATACCTAGCCCCTTGAAATCATAGCAGGTCAGAATGAGCTAAAAAATTGAAGACATACGGCTGTGTATTGGGTTGCTGACGGGTGCTACTGGGGCTCTATCAACAGAATTGCTTCAAGGGCTTTTTTATTTTTATTCAACATTTTTATTCATTTTATCACAATCACTATTTTAGTCTTTCACGGAGTCCAGTATTCAACAAATGTGCTCTCAAGGTTGAATATTGAAAGCATTTCACTTGGTACATTCCAAAGGACAATCGCTACGATAGTGAGGTAAATTAGTATCACACTCTGCCGAGGGTCCCACGGATGGAAGTGAGTGTTTCTGCTGACTCTTAAGCATTGTACGCTGGGTGCATTACTCCATGTAAAGGATGAAAGACTACGGGCTCTGGAGGTTTGTCTCCATTACTGAGTCGGCGTTCTGTGAGCGCAAACTCTTATCGTGTCTCCGTCATGACTGTCACGCTTCCCCACGCATGTCATTCCTCGTGTGATGCTGCGATGGAGCGGGGCCAGACGGTGCATGTGTGCCCCGTGTCACTCCGGCATTCTGGCGGAACAAGCGATAATCAGGAAAATAGTGCATAGGAAATGCAGTTCATTGCTCCGATCTGTACAGTTTCTCTCATGAATAGGATTTAATGTAGCTGGAAGTATGAATTATATTTGCGTTGTGCATGACTGTATACAAGGTCATATGCAGCTGTGGCAGCACATTATCAAATCTGCACTCTGCTACACGACAAAATAAGATTAAATACAGCAGGAAACGTGTTGCTAATTGCTCTCTCGGCAGCCTCTGACGCAATGCGTAAGCGCATACTGAGAATCATTAATGAATACATTAATGAAAAAGGAGGTAATACTATAAATTCAAGGCTGATTTTGCAACCAAAATGAAATTATATACTATATTTTAACTAGTCGTGTCAAAGCCATCAAATCAGTTTCATCCATTTTAATTAGGTTCTTATAACCTGCCATAAAACCTTTCTGTTGTCTAAATAATAATAAATAAATACATAAATCAATAAATTACGAGAAAGGGCAATCAATTATAAGTATGAACATGACATCTATTACTGTTTTATTGGCAGTCATATAAGTCATTGGTTATAATTTTCATGTTTCCTAATTATTGTTTTCTTAATGCTTAATTTTCATGAAGTCAAGCCCCTTAGAAAGTCGACAATCCACCATGCAGACCCACCCTATAAACACTGATCTACCAAAAAAAGACAAGTCTGAAAATACTATGCTTAAAACCTAACGTCCAAAACGGGTTCATCTCTGCTCTGTTCAGTCAAAGCAGAAGCAGACCTGCATGGTGCCTCAGAGCATGTGACAGATCACCGAATAGGTTTATTCGTACTTGTCGCCATTATTTAAAAAATGTTTCCATAACTCAACTATCATTGACCAACACTGCATATTAAAAAAACTGCCTGTATGCCGTTAGTTTATGCAGAAACATAATAAAATAAACTCTCTTATCTTGGGGAACAGTGAAGAAATGAAAATTAAGCAAGAATCACAGCCCATTATGTTCTGACTTTAAATGTGATACGACTAAGATAATGTGATTACTGTGGCTGATTCCCGCTGATTTGGCAGTCCCAGGTCACATGAATAAATTTTAAGACTGTGGAAAATGAGTGTGAATATGACAGAAATATCACGGTAATTGGAAGTCATGCCACAGATTCGGAGGTATTGAACTGAAGCAGACAGATGGATAGGCGTGTTCTGAGGCATCTGCAGCACTTCTTAATTTGTCTCATTTTTATCGTTAATGTCCCTACATTTTCAGTCTGTAATATACTGCTTACTTCAGCATTCACCAAAAAAAAAAAAAAAATCCATGCGCGTCCATTGCTCCTTCGTTCCCTGCTGTGCAAACTTTTTTCAGCTCAAAGGCTAAAAATAGGAAAAGCAGAAAACTTGTGATCTTGAATGGGAAATTATAACATTTATCTCTGATTTGATGCAGTTCCATTAAAGAGTTTTGCCGAGGGAGTAATTGTGTGTGACTGGGGCTTTTTGTGGTGCACCTATTTCTTTCACTCTGTCCTTGTTTGTACATTTCTCCAAGTCTGCAAAAAGGCTTAACCTTGGTACAGCCCTTGCATTATTATATAAGCAAAATTTGGGACACTAAATTGATGCACATTTCTAATGCATTTTTCAGCCGGACTAAAGTGACCTATTTCAAACAGGGAGAATCTCGCAGACTCAGTCTGGGCTCTTACACCAGCGAAGAGCCTGCCGAGGAGGCCTGGCTACATCAGAATCTCTTATAACAACCTACCCCAATTCAACTTGCAAATAATGCAGTAAGTACAACATGCAGACAGAAAGTTGTGTGTATGCACCCATGTGTGCATATTGAAATGCATGCACACACATGCAGGTGCATTTAAAGACAGGCACACAGATACAGTAAAATTGTCTGTTGACTGTAATGCTATACATTGTGCATAGCCACTTTTCACCTGAATGTGTTGTTTCTCTATGAATAAATGGAAAATCGTGGGAGCAATTAAAATGAACCGTTCATATTCAAAGCAATGAAATGAGTCATATCTCATAATAGTTCTTCTTTTTTTTAAAGATATAAACAACAAACAAAACAGTATTTTTGTGTCTCTGCGTATTTTACAGTGAGGATCATTGCATTTGGCATTTTCACTCATTACATGAGGCTGGATCATAAAAGCATCACTTTCATCTTAATGATATCGCAGGTGAGGGAAGGAATAGTTCAGGATGCAGTGAGTCTTTAAGAGGCCCACCGACTATTTACAAAGTGCTGTCAATGCTATAGGGTCTGTCAACCAGCTCCAGCGTAGATCTCAGTGAAGGCCTTTATCGGGGGCACAAGACCGTTACAGAGCATTCATAATGAACAGAGGATCAATGTAATCAGCCTTCACATAAGGTGCTGTCGCCTGTGTATTTCCAAACATGAGAAGCTTCCAGCTACAGACCTCTCAGCCGTGTGGAGCACTTTCGCTCAGCTTAGATACCAGCTCTCACTCTGTAGACGTGAGCATAATGATGTCACTCGTGTTCACACGAAAGAACACTGGGTCAGGTCTGCTGTATATCAGATATGGACAATTCGGGTTCAGACAGTAAAAGTCTGTCCCACTATTCTGATCCAGTCACCTGGATTTGCCAATAAGAACAACTCTTCAGCTAAGAGGTTGAACTAATCAGTGAAATTAGCTGCCTGAGCAAGGCAGATTCTGACTTCTTGACCCCGAGTTATAACTTTCGCAAGGATTGTAAAACCACAGCAGCTGGACAGCGACAACATAGAGGAGGCGGGATAGGAATTACTGTCGGTTGCAGCAGAGGCTGGGAAGAGAACATTGAGAGTGGTTCGACTGAAAACTCAGAGAGGAACAGAATAACTAAATTTCCATAAAATCTAAATCTTTTCAATACATTCACTTTTTTCTCACCTCCATAGAGACATTACCTAACATCTGTTGTAGTTCTCAAAAAAACAAAAACCCTGTAACAAGGATTAGCTCATAGCAGTGATTGCATTTGTTGCAAACTTGATACCTCCGTCTAATGATTTCAGACCTTTTGCTGTTATTCAGATGACAGACCAACCTGTGCAAACTCAGTAGCGCGGCTAGCATTTCACAGATTGTGATCGATGGAGTTGAAATGCTGGAACTATGCCTGGAGATCGGCAGAACAAAGAAACACAAGGAACGTGATACAGGTCAGCCGAAACCATGGAAACCTTTCCTGGCAGAGAGAGGAAGGGGGAGCCTCTTTTATGGCCGTATGAAATGGGATTGAATCCAATTTGCTTCTGATTGGAACGTTTAATATAAATGGATGAAACTGAAGTGGTTTATTTTCCACGTCCATGTAAATGAAATTATACAGCTGCAGCCTCTGGCCCACTTCAGCTTTACTGCCTTAATCCAGCATAATTTTGCAGGATCAGTCGAATGAATTTCCAATTGATTTCTTAGATGAATGCATATTAGATGGTTGGACAGATGATAGATAGTAAAATAGTTTGGTGAAACATCTGCCTCAGCAACTCTGGAGTTGTCTTGCATTTTTAGACTTGAAATCCTCGTGAATATTTTTTTAAAATTTTCTCTTTAATTATATATATATATATATTTTAAATTGTAAGCAGCATATTTTGCTTTGATGGTCTGCCATGCTTGCTAAGTCATTTTATGATTGTCCGATCGATAAGCCAGGCTCTTTTACAGATCGCCAAAGTCAGTTATTTTGGCCAGGATTATGAGAGTTGCACTTTCCCATGGCATTCAGCCTTCATTCTTGCACATAAGTGGCCCGTAGTGATGAAGTGGACTGTTTAACATGGACATCTGGTGCTGCATAGATTCGATTTCAGATTGGACAGGACTTTGAGTTCAAGAGTGATTGTGCTAGAAGGTATACGAATGGGAATTTCATTGAATTGCTGAAATGTGAGGATAAAATTGAGCAGCACTGCAGATGTGGATGCATGAAATAAATAAATAAATAAAACACTGCTTTCCACACGCAGTTCAAATGCACCGTGCTGATCCAATTCCCTCTATGCGAGGGCTTAAAAGAAACACTGATCTGGTTTTGAACTCTGTATCCATCCACAATTTTGCTAAGGAAATTGCGGGTGTCACCACATCATAGAAGTACTTCAGGAAGTATGTGAGGCGCTGCTAACCTAACTAACTATCAGCTCATTTCAATGACAGGTCTCTCCCAGCCTCTGTGACTCTCTCCCACTCTCTTATTCTCTCCTTCAGCTGTGGGCTGGTGGTTTATTGAACATTTCAACCAATCACATTGGAGGCCCTCCAGTGGCAGGGTTCCAGAAGCATTTTTCCAGAGAGTTGATTCCACAGGTCTTTACCTTGAATTGGTGCTGGGTGTTTAATGTAATCTGTAGGGAATTTACTCTCCATCACGCCTGAGATGCGGGCCTGCAGCTCTTTCAAAAGCTAAGGACAGGATCCCTTCCCCGCCCGATAAAAACTCCATCTTCATGGTGAGTAAAAATTCAGACTCACACCTCAATACCTGAGCCCGGCTATTTAAACTCTCTCCACACTCTCAAATTGTGTTTAAAGCCACCCAGCATATCATCTTTTGAATAAACTGTCTAACACAGAATAAATACATCAAACTAAAACTTTCTCTCTGTCTATCTACAAAATATCTGCCACTGTCTGTCTGTGGTTGAGTGAGCTGCACTTCTGTCTCAAAGCGAGAAGTTCGGGGACATGAATCCAGGCTTGGGACCTTTCAGTGCAGAGTTTGCAGGTGCTCCACATATTCACGCAAGTTTACTTTGGGTTCTTCAGTTTTGCTCCCAAAGACATGTGCCTGGCTAGCTGAATACTCTAAACTGACCCTCAGTATGAATTAATGGTGCGTGCTTTGATTTCCTCCACAAAGACAAGTACGGGAGAGAGCAGATAAATTGCAAGAACAGTCATTAAACAATAAAAAAGATAAATTTAAAGATTGGAAAAACACATTAAGTAGCGTGTTGATATTAACGTATCCGCTTCGATATGCCCCTGCTTGCCTCCATTGCCCCCACCCACCCAGCTCAACAGGCAATATTCACATGGTGTTATCAAACCTATTATCCCTCCACGCTCTTGATTGGAGTCATTATTCTAATCAAAAGACAGGATGATCAGGATAATTCACCTATCCGCTGGCACCGCTGCTCCACAGCACAGCCACTGAGCGAACCCGTGGCGTCTTAATTTACACCGCATCAGTGGGCATTGTGTTTGCTCATCTGCATACCCGCATCATCTCCCACTTCCTGTCTGCGCATCGGGGTCAAGGCGGTAACCCGGTGATTAGAGGTGAGCGCTATTTGTGGAAGATATATCAGAGAAGCAGGAAAATGAAAATGGATATTCATCTGTGTCACTCAAATCCATGCCCGCTTCTACTGATTACACCCCCTGCTCTCTCCCTTGAATTGTTTCTCTGGCAGGTGCATGCTGGGATACCATTTCTGAGAGTCACACTAGATATTGGGATATTAGTTATACGCACGCAGAAGTGGCCTTGCTGGGCACTAAGGGTACTCAATCTTAGAACTGGGGGGGCCTTATTCAAATGGATACTTGAAGCAGCATAATGCAGCAAGTCACGCAGCACACATCACCTCAAGCGGCTTTCTTTGAGCGTTTTTATTAACTAATTTAGCAGTGTGTTTACATGGCGCTTTCCTCATACTCAATGTGCTTTACATTAATGAGGGGGAAGCTAGGTTTGACCACCATCAATGTGTAGAACCAATCTGGGTGATGCACTGCAGCTAATTTGAATGCACCAGAATGCTCGCCACTCAGCTGCTGATGCGGAGAGGCAAAGAGAATGATTATTATGGCCAATTTAAACCAATGTAGAGGATGATTAAGGGGTAGGTTGATATAGCGAGGTTGGAAAACTCTCTTCTCTTTATATGAGCGTAATGTTTAAAGACGACTGTGAGTTAGGACCTCAGTTTAACATCTCATCCAAAAAGCAGTGCCACCTGAATGTGCTCATGTACTCCATCATTGATCTTGGCATTGTTTTTTTTTTTTTACAATTTGGCCTATCAGCACCTCTTCCATTTGGCATGCAAAGTACCAAAATCCAATTCATAAATCAAAGCAAAATAGCACCTTTTTTAATGAGATACAAGGGTATTCAATGTATGTGACATCAAAATAATCTGGGGGAAATGGTTGACGCTATCCAGTTTTTTTTTTTTTTGGAGAGAAAAATGCATGTTTAATTTGTATTTCCTATTAATATTATCATAAACCAGTTCAGAGCAGCGTATAGACATTTGAAAGTCTCGGGGCTGAGCTCCACAGAGAGGAGGTGATTCAATTATTCTGCATGCATTTTTTTACTATTAATTAATTAGCCAATTCTATGATTAAGTCTTTCACCTGGATTAAATTAAACCCAGTTTATAGGCCAAAAATGTAATATTTCATAAGAAAGTCACCAAAACAAAAAACAAACGAAAGATATCTATACACGACACAAACATTAAATGATAAATATCATGATGATGCCATTATCGAGGTGCAAAGACCATTTCAAGAAATATAACAAACACTGTAAATTCATCATTTTATCTACCCTGCCTTTAAAACAAAAAATCCCACAAGATAGAAATCATGATGATTTTTATCAGTCGGTACCATTGTCAGACGCAAGGGACTTATAGAGCTTCAGGTCTAAAAAGTAGCTGCTTTTGCATCATTGTATGTCTCGTGATGCAAATTTTTTGACAAAAGTACAGAAGTGAAGTTTTGCAGTTGCATGCATGGGATTAAATAACTACATAGACTGAAGATTCAGTGATTATGAGAGCTCAAAGTTCATATTCATATTAAATATTTTGGTAGGTAAAATAGACCCAGGGCTTAAGAAAAAAGACCTGAGGGTATAGCCCCATAGCCAGGCCCTAAACCCGCTGTTGTGTTCTGGGTTCCTGGCCTTTGTGATATGGAATCAGTGACACCAGATGCGGGAAAAGGGAATGAAGATTTTATTTAAACCAAAACAAAACAGGCACGAGGGCCAACAAAAAACTTGGCCCAAAGGGTTGCAAAAACAAACTAAGGTATGCTACTCAGAGCTATAAACAAAAATGCAAAATGGCAAAAAACAAAAGGCACTGGAAACTCCAGGCAAGAAGAACAAGAAAAATAAATAACCAGACTATATATATATATACACACACACAAGACAAAGGGCTAGGACAAGACTAGGGAACTTGACAAGGACTTGGCTAAACGAGCCGCGACTAGAAACAAACTTGCACATGCGAGACGCGAGACACTGTCTGCCAGCCAACTTCCACCGCATCCAGATAAAGGCTTGGAAATCATGACATGAGGGGTAACACCTGGAGAGAGAGAAACAAGAGGCATGGCAAGATCAAGACATGGACAGAGATTGGATGACATGACCTGCTCATTAAGAGAATGAGCGTGCTCAGCTTAAGTACCAATTAAGTATGCAGTTTGGAAGCAAGCATGAATGTTAAGAACAGAAAAGCACAGCAAGATCTTGAAATAGCAAAGCAGGAATCATGACAATAAACTCCCTGTCTAAATTAGTAATATTAGTAATGTGCATATCTAAGAATTACACCAACCCAGTGAGTGTTAGTAAATGTTAGTAACTTAAAAACAGTTAATTGTCAATTAAGCTTAGAGAGCCCCGAATCAGCACAGCACAGAAGGAAGGGGAAATACCAAAGCCAACCCAGAGCTCTGAAATGTGCAACAACGAAGGCACGGGGCGGAACGCAGACAAGCGGTGGAGTGGCATGGCAGACCTGGCAAAAGCAAAAACATGGACATGGAATGTGAAATCCTGAAACAAGAAACTGTTAAAACTATGACTATGAACATGAAACTATGAAACTATGAACTATGAAATCTTGAATATGAAACTGTTAAAACCATAAGCAACACTGTTCTGGCCAAAGGCCAGAACCCCGGAACACAACAGTACCCCCCCCTTACAAAAGCGGCACCTGACGCTGACAAAAAACACCAAGAACTAAAATACATGAAGCCGCACAAAACTAAATACAAATCCCACAAGACAAATAACTAACGAGAATACTAAAGACAAAAACCCTATGACACAAAACACCTAACCAAGAAACAGTACCACAAGAAACACTAAACATAAACAAGATGACTTGGGGTCTCCAGCAAGCTGGGGCTAGGGCTTAGGCTATGGCTATGGGCTATGAGCTAAGGGGTTGGGGTTGGGGCTGTGGCTATGGCTTGGCTTTGGACTTGGGACTATGGCTATGGCTTGGCTTGGCTTGGAGCTGTGGCTTGGAACTATGGCTTGGAGTGATGGCTATGGCTTGGGACTATGGCTATGGCTATGGCTTGGGGTGTGACTGGTGGTAATCACGGATGAGGTTCCTGTCTAGTATGTGCCTGGCCGGGACCCAGGAACGCTCTTCTGGGCCGTACCCCTCCCAATCCACGAGGTACTGGAGGCCCCGGCCCCTCCGTCGGCAATCCAGTAGAGCTTTGACTGTGTAGGCCTCCCCTCCGTCGATGAGCCGAGGAGGAGGCGGAGGCTCAGGTGGGGGCATGAGGGGGGAGGTGGCAACAGGCCTCAGGCGTGAGACGTGGAATACAGGGTGGAGACGTCGCATGGTGGATGGGAGCTTGAGCCGGACAGCAGTGGGGCTGATGATCCTTTGTATGGGGAAAGGACCCAGGAAGCGAGGAGCCAGCTTTCGGCTTTCCACCCGGAGTGGGATGTCCTGCGCCGCTAACCAGACCTTCTGGCCGACCCGATAGTGAGGGGCTGGGCGCCGACGCTTGTCTGCCGTGGTCTTCATCGTCTTACCCGCCCGAACCAAGGCGCGGCGAGCAGACAGCCACACACGGCGACACCGCCGGATGAATGCCCCGGCTGAAGGCACCCCGACTTCCTCCTCCTGGCTGGGGAACAATGGAGGCTGGTAGCCCATACAGCACTCGAAGGGGGAGAGGCCGGAGGCAGAGGCGGCGTGGGAGTTTACGGCGTACTCGACCCAGGGTAGCATGGTGGACCAGGATCTTGGGTTGGTCGAGCACACGCATCGGAGGACCGTCTCCAGGGTTTGGTTGGCCCGCTCAGTCTGTCCATTAGTCTGTGGGTGGTAACCGGAACTGAGGCTGAAGGAGGTGCCAAGGGATGTGCAGAATGCTTTCCAGAATTGGGAGGTGAATTGGGGACCACGATCTGACACTATATCCACAGGAATGCCATGGGGACGGACAACATGCTGGATAAGTAGGTCAGCTGTGGTTTTAGCGGAGGGGAGCTTGGGAAGGGGCACAAAGTGGGCAGACTTGGAGAACCGGTCAACAATGGTGAGGACAGTGGTGTTTCCATGGGAGACGGGCAGGCCAGTGACAAAGTCCAGAGCTATGTGGGACCAGGGACGGTGAGGAATGGGCAGTGGTTGGAGCAGACCAGAGGGAGGTGCGTGGGAGGACTTGGCGCGGGAACAGACTGAGCAGGCAGAAACGAACCCCCGGACCTCTGCTGCCATCTTGGGCCACCAAAAACGGCGCTGAATGAACCGCAGGGTCCGGCCGACCCCAGGATGGCATGACAGGTTGGAGGAGTGGCCCCACTGGAGAACGTCAGATCGGGCAGCTGCAGGGACGTACAGGCAGTTGGCAGGGCAGGCACTGGGCGTAGCTGCGCCGTTCTGGGCGTTGCGGACCAGCTCCTCAATCCGGAGGCACACATTGTTGACGAAGCAGGTCCTTGGCAGGATGGAGCTGGGCTCTCCCTTGGATGAGGAAGCGTCGAAACGCCTGGAGAGCGCGTCAGCCTTGGTATTCTTGGACCCTGGCCTGTAGGCCAGGGAGAAGTTGAACCGGTCGAAAAAGAGGGCCCATCTGGCTTGTCTGGGTGTCAACCTCTTGGCTGAACGGAGGTACTCTAGGTTTTTATGGTCCGTCCAGACCAGGAACGGAACCCTTGCCCCCTCAAGCCAGTGCCTCCACTCCTCCAGGGCCAGCTTCACCGCCAGCAGCTCCCGGTTCCCGACGTCGTAGTTGGACTCCGCAGGCGTCAGTCGGTGGGAGTAGAACGCGCACGGGTGTACCTTCTGATCATTGCTGGATCTTTGGGATAGTACCGCACCAACCCCGACATTGGAGGCATCCACCTCCACAATGAACTGCTTGGCGGGGTCGGGGGTGGTGAGGATGGGCGCGGTGGTGAAGCGCCTCTTCAGCTCACAGAAGGTCACCTCGGCTTGCGGAGTCCAACGGAATGGCACCTTGATGGAGGTAAGGGCCGTCAGGGGAGCTGCCACGGTGCTATAGTTCCTGACGAATCGCCTATAGAAATTTGCGAATCCTAGGAAGCTCTGTAGGGCCTTGCGGTCCTTGGGTGCGGGCCAGTCCACCACAGCCTTGACCTTCTCCTCGTCCATGCCCAGGTGGTTAGGGGAGATGACGTGCCCCAGGAAGGAGGTAGTGGTGGTGCTGAACTCGCACTTTTCAGCCTTGACGAAGAGGCGGTTTTCGAGGAGGCGGCGGAGCACCTGGCGAACATGGTTAGTGTGCTCCGTCTTGTCCCGGGAGAAGATCAGGATGTCGTCAAGGTAGACGTAGACGAACCTCCCGATCATGTCTCCAAGCACATCATTCACCAAGTTCTGGAACACTGCGGGCGCGTTGGTCAGGCCGAATGGAACCACTAGGTACTCCCAGTGGCCGCTAGGGGTGTTGAAAGCGGTCTTCCATTCGTCGCCCTCCCTGATGCGCAAGAGGTGGTAGGCATTCCGCAGGTCCAGCTTGGTGAAGATGGCCGCCCCCTGGATAACATCAAACGCCGAGGACATCAGTGGAAGCGGGTAGCGGTTCCTGACCGTGATCTTATTGAGCCCTCGGTAATCGATGCAGGGGCGCAGGGAGCCATCCTTCTTCTTGACGAAGAAGAAGCCTGCCCCCGCGGGAGAGGAGGATGGACGGATGATGCCAGCTGCAATGGACTCCCGGATGTACTTGTCCATGGCCCCCCTCTCTGGCTCAGACAAGGCAAAGACACGACCCCTAGGAGGCGCTGTGCCAGGCTGGAGGTCAATAGCACAGTCATACGGACGGTGCGGGGGCAGGGACACCGCACGGGACTTGCTAAAGACTGTTGCTAGGTCGTGGTATTCGGGGGGCACTCTGGAGACGTCTGGCCTCCCCTCGGGAGCTGGTCCACCCAAAGAGCAAGAAGGTCGGGAGTCGAGGAGGCAGCTGGCTGAACAGGAGGCACTCCACTCCCGCACCTCATGGCGGGCCCAGTCGATCACCGGCCCGTGTAGCGCCAACCAGGGATGACCCAGGACAATAGGGGAGCGAGGTGTCTCGGTCACAAACAGCCGGATCTGCTCGCGGTGGTTACCGGACGCCAGCAGCTGGATGGGAACGGTCCGAAAGGACACCTTAGCTAGGGGTTGCCCACCCAGCCCTGAGATGGACAATGGGCTGGGAAGATGGCATAGGGGAACCCCCCACTCAGCGGCAGCTCTGGCGTCGATAAAGTTTTCCTCAGCCCCCGAGTCAATGAGGGCGGTGGTCTTGCGGGAGCGGCCCTCCCAGGTCAGGGTCACCGGAACGCAGGTCCGGCGGTAGGAGGAGGTCTCCTTGGATGAAGCACCCACCAGTACTCCTCCAGACGCTAGGGGGCGCTGTTTTGACAGACAGCCTCGCACCGCATGACCCTGCTGGCCGCAGTAAAAACACGCCCCCGACCTCCTTCTCCGTTGGCGCTCCTCCTGGGTGAGCCGGGACCTCCCGACCTCCATGGGAGATGCCTCCCCAGGAGGGGGTGTGGTGGTGCTTCTCCTCGGCTGGTCCTGAGGCGACGCACGACTGGGACCCAGGGGTTGGATCTGACCAGCGGGGGCAGAACGTCGGCCAGGGCTAAGGGTGAGCGCCCTCTCCTCCAGGCGGCTGTCAATACGCAGGGCCAGGTCTATAAGGGCCTCTGGAGACTCAGGGATCTCACAGAAGAGCAGTCGGTCTTTGACTGGTTCGGACAGCCCCTGGAGGAACACGTCACACAGCGCCTCCCTGCTCCAGCCCGACGTGGCTGCCACCGTCTGAAAATCGATGGCGTAGTCCGCCACCGATCTCCTCCCCTGCCTCATCCTCAGCAGCTCCCGTCCTGCGGCTCTCCCCTGCTTGGAGCGGTCAAAGACACGCAGTAGCTCCTCCGCCAAGGCCTGGTAGGTGGTAGTGCAGGGCTGCCGAGCCTGCCATGCGGCAGTTCCCCACAAGCGAGCCCGCCCCGTCAGCTGGGAGAGGACGAAGGCGACTCGGGCCGGCTCTGAGGCGAAGGTGGAGGGCTGCAGAGCGAAACACATCTCACAGGAGGTGAGAAAAGCCCTGCAGAACCCTGGTTCTCCACCGTACCTTTCGGGCGGTGGAAGGCAGGGCTCAGGACCAGGGTGGACAGCTGGCTGCAGCTGAGGTGCTTCTGCGCCGGGCTGGCGCACAGGGGTGATGGGCGGCTGGTGTGCTGCAGGAGCACGGGGCTGGACAGCTGGCATGATGGGACCCTGGCTGGGACTTGCCCGGGGAAGGCTGGCCTTCAGTGTGGCCAGCGCAGCTGTCAGCTCCTGGATCTGCTGCCGTTGATGCAGCAGCTCAGCCTCTCGCTGGGCGATCCTGCACTCCATCCCGCTGGTGTCAGGGAGACAGTGTCTACTGATATGGAATCAGTGACACCAGATGCGGGAAAAGGGAATGAAGATTTTATTTAAACCAAAACAAAACAGGCACGAGGGCCAACAAAAAACTTGGCCCAAAGGGTTGCAAAAACAAACTAAGGTATGCTACTCAGAGCTATAAACAAAAATGCAAAATGGCAAAAAACAAAAGGCACTGGAAACTCCAGGCAAGAAGAACAAGAAAAATAAATAACCAGACTATATATATATATACACAAGACAAAGGGCTAGGACAAGACTAGGGAACTTGACAAGGACTTGGCTAAACGAGCCGCGACTAGAAACAAACTTGCACATGCGAGACGCGAGACACTGTCTGCCAGCCAACTTCCACCGCATCCAGATAAAGGCTTGGAAATCATGACATGAGGGGTAACACCTGGAGAGAGAGAAACAAGAGGCATGGCAAGATCAAGACATGGACAGAGATTGGATGACATGACCTGCTCATTAAGAGAATGAGCGTGCTCAGCTTAAGTACCAATTAAGTATGCAGTTTGGAAGCAAGCATGAATGTTAAGAACAGAAAAGCACAGCAAGATCTTGAAATAGCAAAGCAGGAATCATGACAATAAACTCCCTGTCTAAATTAGTAATATTAGTAATGTGCATATCTAAGAATTACACCAACCCAGTGAGTGTTAGTAAATGTTAGTAACTTAAAAACAGTTAATTGTCAATTAAGCTTAGAGAGCCCCGAATCAGCACAGCACAGAAGGAAGGGGAAATACCAAAGCCAACCCAGAGCTCTGAAATGTGCAACAACGAAGGCACGGGGCGGAACGCAGACAAGCGGTGGAGTGGCATGGCAGACCTGGCAAAAGCAAAAACATGGACATGGAATGTGAAATCCTGAAACAAGAAACTGTTAAAACTATGACTATGAACATGAAACTATGAAACTATGAACTATGAAATCTTGAATATGAAACTGTTAAAACCATAAGCAACACTGTTCTGGCCAAAGGCCAGAACCCCGGAACACAACACTTTGGCCAGGACAGCATTTATGATTTTAACAGTTTCATGTTTCAAGATTTCATAGTTCATAGTTTCATGTTCCATAGTCATGTTCATAGTCATAGTTTTAACAGTTTCTTGTATCAGGTTTTTGCATTTCATGTTTTACATTCCATGTCCATGTTTTTACTTTTCCATGTTTTTGTTTTCGCCAGGTCTGCCATGCCACTCCACCGCTTGTCTGCGTTCCGCCCCGTGCCTTCGTTGTTGCACATTTCAGAGCTCTGGTTGGCTTTGGTATTTCCCTCTTCCTTCTGTGCTGTGCTGATTCGGGGCTCTCTAAGCTTAATTGGCAATTAACTGTTTTTAAGTTACTAACATTTACTAACACTCACTGGGTGGTGTAATTCTTAGATATGCACATTACTAATATTACTAATTTAGACAGGGAGTTTATTGTCATGATTCCTGCTTTGCTATTTCAAGATCTTGCTGTGCTTTTCTGTTCTTAACATTCAAGCTTGCTTCCAAACTGCATACTTAATTGGTACTTAAGCTGAGCACGCTCATTCTCTTAATGAGCAGGTCATGTCATCCAATCTCTGTCCATGTCTTGATCTTGCCATGCCTCTTGTTTCTGCTTCTCCAGGTGTTGCCCCTCATGTGTCCTTAATTACAAAGCCTTTATCTGGATGCGGTGGAAGTTGGCTGGCAGACAGTGTCTCAAGTTCTTGTTGTCAAGTTCCCTTGCATTTCTAGTTTCAAGTCTTGTTCTAGCCTCTTGCCGTGTGTGTGTGTGTGTGTGTGTGTGTGTATATGTGTGTATGTGTGTATGTGTGTATGTGTGTGTGTGTGTGTGTGTGTGTGTGTGTGTGTGTGTGTGTGTGTGTGTGTGTGTGTGTGTGTGTGTGTGTGTGTGTGTGTGTGTGTGTGTGTGTGTGTGTGTGTGTGTGTGTGTGTGTGTGTGTGTGTGTGTGTGTGTGTGTGTGTGTGTGTGTGTGTGTGTGTGTGTGTGTGTGTGTGTGTGTGTGTGTGTGTGTGTGTGTGTGTGTGTGTGTGTGTGTGTGTGTGTGTGTGTGTGTGTGTGTGTGTGTGTGTGTGTGTGTGTGTGTGTGTGTGTGTGTGTGTGTGTGTGTGTGTGTGTGTGTGTGTGTGTGTGTGTGTGTGTGTGTGTGTGTGTGTGTGTGTGTGTGTGTGTGTGTGTGTGTGTGTGTGTGTGTGTGTGTGTGTGTGTGTGTGTGTGTGTGTGTGTGTGTGTGTGTGTGTGTGTGTGTGTGTGTGTGTGTGTGTGTGTGTGTGTGTGTGTGTGTGTGTGTGTGTGTGTGTGTGTGTGTGTGTGTGTGTGTGTGTGTGTGTGTGTGTGTGTGTGTGTGTGTGTGTGTGTGTGTGTGTGTGTGTGTGTGTGTGTGTGTATATATATGTATATATATATATATATATATATATATATATATATATATATGTCTTGTTATTTATTTTTCTTGATCTCTTGCCTGGAGTTTCCAGTGCCTTTAGTTTTTTGTTGGCCCTCGTGCCTGTTTTGTTTTGTTTAAAATAAAATCCTCATTCCCTTTTCCCGCATCTGGTGTCAACTGATTCCATATCACCCGCCCCTGCGCAAATAGTTATTCCCCAATAACCGATCAAGAAAGCATCGTCATGTGTAAACTGATATGGCTACTACCATGTGTCAGAGGCTAAATTAACCCTTTGTTAATCAAGTACCTTTCCAACTGTGTAAAAATCATTTCCCTAGGCAAATATGTTGATTATGGGCCAATATTTGGAAAAATAGTTAAAGAAAAAAAAAATTCGACCCTTTGGCCCACCTTTCCAAAATGTAGCAGATCTGCTACATTGGGCAATAATGCGATTGGAAAAATTAAAGTGACGGACCATTCAAGTTATTCTCAAATGTTTATTTGGTAATAAGAAACAAAACCAGCAGGGTGTCCAGACTGTTAACCCTTTCACTTTATGTAGCAGATATGCTACGGTGGTTAATAGAAGGTTAATTAGCTACGTCCATGACATCAGGCTGTATTTTTGACTGGAGCTCTGAGCGTTTTTTCCATGGTGGTAGACACCTCCTGGAACCCCGATGAATTTAATGGATGGAGACAGTTATAGGCCTCCCATTTAGCTCCATTTCAGGGTCTTTTCCAATGGGGTAGAAAACTAAACTCCTTACGTTCCCCGTCCCCGCTACGAGGAGCCACTGACCTCGTATCTGCTCTCCTCGTCATTCCAATACCATTACTCTGGCAGACACTTGAGATGCAAAGCCAGCTGACTCTGCTGGAGTTACCGTGACCCATACGCAAAAGTCAAGCTAGGCCATACTTCTATTATCTATCTATCTATCTATCTATCTAAACTCAAGTTTTATCTCCATCTGTATCATTGTCTATCATGCTCTTTCTATGTCTCTGTTTACATCTGTTTCTCTATCCCCTTCTATGTCTATCCTTATCTCTTTCTATCTTTATATTTCCCAATTTTCTTCCTTCTTCATCTGTCTCCATCCTATTCAATCTTTCTCTATCTCTTTCTCTTTTTATCTCATTCTCTTTTTTATCAGCCTGTTCCTTCTTTTTCACAGTCTCTCTGAACCTGGGACATCCTACACAGAGTGACACCGTGGTGGTCCTGTATTTTGGGGTCACCCGGGTGAGGACGCCTCTGAAAGGGGGAGTGGGTGGTGTCCCGTCTGACACGGGGTCAGCAGCGGGATTCTGACTTGAAGGAACTGGCTTCCTCAATCATCCCCCAAAATAAATCTCCCTGCACTTCCTGTGTGTAATTATGTCCAGCTGCAGCCCTGGGGGGCAATTTAAACCGTAGGGAGACGTGAGGTTTGTAGTTCTGCTGGGGAAAATTGGTGACAGACCTCAGAAATTAGCTTTCTTCGGTTTACGTAGGCATTAAACATTAAAAAGCTGCAAAGACTTTAAGTATCCATTCCTAGAGAGATGGGAGGGGTGTGAGTGGGCAGATGTAACCGTGCTTCGAAAAAGGTATTCGCCCAAACACTGCCCCCTGCTGCACACTGTCAGCATCTCTGCTCCAAAATCTTAGATTAAAAAAGAAATTGAGGTGAACCTATGTGCACTCCTCTGTATATTTAGGAATCGTACAGATATATTGATGTACATATCTCAAATGAATGAGCTTGCAGCAAAGCTTGGTTTCCGACTCCCCATGGCTGTGTCTCAAAGATTTTTTTTAATTTGAGCACAAAATAATTCAAACATGATGTGTCACAATGATGTATACTAATACTGCTCCAGAAGGTCCATCCTCCTCACAGTTTTCATTGCAAACTTAATCTGGCACTCCTGATTTCACTAAATAGCCATTCAGTGAGATCTTTAACTATTGAATAAGATGTACTTTGTTATGGCCAGACTGAATAAGGCAAAAAAGACAGTAGACCTCCAGGAACACTTTTGGTTACCATTTATGCAAAGGATCAATTAACCATTGTGAAAATGAATTTCCCTCCTCGGCCTTGTTTCAGATTTATTTATGCACTGCATGTAACATTGAACAGTATGTGATTT
Organism: Gymnothorax reevesii; assembly: GCA_029721435.1. Classification (NCBI taxonomy): domain Eukaryota; kingdom Metazoa; phylum Chordata; class Actinopteri; order Anguilliformes; family Muraenidae; genus Gymnothorax; species Gymnothorax reevesii. Next base: position 49,501,840 of record CM056587.1, on the reverse strand, counting down.
CATTCAGTTTTGCAGAAATTCTACTTGCGAGAACATTGGCATTCACATAGTACTACAGCTAATTGGTTGCAGTTATGGCAAGAGTTACAGTTGGTGTTAGGTAAAGGTTAGGGTTAGGAATAATTTGGTCATGTTATGGTTTGGAAAAGGCCAACAGAATGAAAGTAAGTTACTACTATTGGCCCAAATTTGATGACCTAAATGTAGTTAGGAATCTCAAGTGCTTATGGTATTGCAGAACAAAACCGGGTGTGTCGAGCTTGACTCTGGTAATTTTGTTACAGTTGGCAATAGCACAACTGTGGCACTGTTGTCAAAGGGTTGATTTAAAGCAATTTCTTTACCTGTGGATGCGGTCGGGGTTTGATTCCAATAAAGCCAATTTAATGAGTCACTGTTATTCTTTTTAAATGAGTCACTGTCACTCTTTTTAAAAGCAGTGCATTAATGTCAGTATATTAAATCAAGGGCATGACGGAAGTTAATTATTTGTATCTCCCCCATGCAAAGAAAATTTTAAGATGCGTAAGAATAGCCTGTCACCGTCCCCTTCTCATTAGACCCACCATAATTTTGTATGCTTTATTAATATGGTAGATAATGAAAATAAAAATTGCACCGAGGAAAAAAAATACTGAGAATGATATGCATTAATTTGCAAATAGCGCAGCTGCCTGGATTCAGTCATTACCCAGGAGTGACAGGGTTTGAGATAAAAAGTGGTTTGGGCAAGTTCTTATACAAATATGGTCAGTGGCACAAAACTTGCACAGCACCAGTTTTATGCATTGACACACCCCCTAATGTGGTGGGAAACTCATTGAGACACATATGACTTTAAGCAAGAGCAGAAAACTACCAAACAAATGGAATGGAATCTGATAAATATTCAGTTTGCAACCCTCAAAATTGTACATTAACTTGTTGTCACGTGTTAATGTTTGTTAAGGCACGAAAATACAGCCCAATGGCTCACAGGTAAAGCTATATAAACATGTTTGCATATGTTTGTGTCTGTGTGCACGTTCAATGTGAATAGGTGCAGTTTCATTTACATACCAGAACATAAAGGTCCAAGGATGCAGTGTGCTCATGCATGTGCCTGTATGTGAGAGAGGTGGTGGGTTCTGTGGATGGACCATTGGGGGATACACACACAAACATGATTTACCTCATTTGTTTCACACTTCCTCTTGCAGTTATATGAAAAGTGTGCCCAACATGCCATCTAAAGTGTGTGTAATGCAATTGGCCATGCTATTTACCCAAGAGGCCATACAGGCTAACGCTATCGTAATGAGATTGCGTCTCCAGCCCTGCTCAGCTCCCGATAAACCAGGTTCCTTCCTCCGCTTTAGCTCGGTGCAAAACAAAGCTCAATGGCTCCAACCCTCAGTCTAAATTAACTGTTTATCTGGGCCACTTCTGTCTCTGCAATGGGAATCAATACATCTCCCCCACATTGATTCTGAGTGGCCATTCAGACCTTGGACTTGAAACACTTATCTACAATAATCTGCTTTTTCCTAATCTCTCTCTCTCTCTCTCTCTCTGTTGCTTATTTGTCTCTTTCTGTTTCTTGTTCTCTCTTTTTGTCTTTCTGTCTCTTTCTGCCTTGAGGGGGAAAAAAAAACATTTGGAAACATATATCCTAGTCTCATTTACATCCATTATGTCTCAATAGCACATGTCTGTTATCCAGCTCTCCCCACACTGTGAAAAAACAAAAAAAGTCCTGCTGACATGCGTATGCAGTTATATTGACAACCAATCAAACAGAAGCCCTCAGGCCACCGCATATAATGCCTATAAAGCCAGAATAGTAGTTTCTTAGTAATAGAATATTATCTGCAACTACTGTGGTACCCAATTGCAGGTTACCTCAGGGGCTGTGAAGGCCGACAAACAATTTGTACATCCACATCATAGCCATAGTACTAAATAGCAGTGGAGGCTGTTAGTTTTTAAACAGGCTGTGCAGTGTTTAGTTCATCAAACCATTGATCTGAACCACGCTTGGTGAAGTGTGAATAATCCCAGACTTTTGAGTTTGCTCTTCACTGTGGATGCACTCGGTACACAGGAGCCTAGTGCCGCTCACCTAAGGGCTAATGCAGGATTCAAGGGTAGATCCGTACAGAGCTTTAATGGCTTATAACTGCAGACCGAAACGAGAAATCACTCAAACGGACCATGCGTCCGATGCTTCTGCTGCTGTGTCTGATGATGTTGTGTTTGACTCTTTACAAGAATCTTTATATTTGGCTTACCTAAGTGAATTCTACTGCTGCTGTTAATAATAATAATAATCACCATCATCATCATTATTATCGTGATAATCATCATAATCATCATTGTCATCATAATCATCATAATAATAATAATAATGTGGAACCTGGAAGAATTATATGAGCTGCCACATTGAGCGCACCCATGGGAGGAGATGGAATCTAAGTCATTTAGTGTGTGATGCACAAATTGGTTTCCCCTCTGAAATTGGAATGTCTGCATAGACACAGTCTCCATTGCATCTCTTATTTAGCCTGGGAACATTTCTTTCCGTAGCTTTGGTGATCGCTCTACCGCGAGGCCCTGAGAGTTTCGACTGTTCGTGTGTGTCCCTGCGGGTTTATTTCCTCTGACTTATGAAAAATATCCAATATGTATTAGAAATAAAACTGAAAATAACATGACACATTCAGTGCAGGACCTAAACATATCAATTTTAACACTGATTTATTTTGTGTGGTTTCTGCAACTGTAATGCCAGTCATTCCCAGTGGATTTTTCATTTTTAATTATGCACCTATATAAAACTTTTCCAGTGAACAGGCTGGTAGCTTAGCCAGCAAGATACCAAAGAGAAAGTTGACATTCAACCTTTCTAACCGTCATTATCTGGCTTGCAAGGTAAGTCGCAGGCATATGGAATGCTAATTAATTATCTCATGGTTACACTTAATAAATTTGAAGAATATTCTCAACCAACTCCTTCCTAGAGCCATAGCTAATGCATTATTCAACAATCCACAAGCAGAATTGTATTAAAATGCCATCTAGAAGTAAAGGACACTATTCAAATATTTTTCCTTAACCCCTTTGCGCAGATGTAGACACCAACAGACATGGAACTGCTCTATTTGTGCGTACAGTTACATCAGTCTATTCTACGCTATTCTATCATTAGATGGCACAGTCAGACCAGTTATTGAATATTCACGAGCAAGCTGAGCATCCCTGTTTATGAGGAGTTGAGTGAATTAAACTCCTCAGCTAAGCCTGATGTGCAAACTGCTCAATAAACTTGACCATAGCATCTAACCAGCAGTTAAAAAAAAATAATGTCTTGAGATAGAAAAAACATGTCCTTTGTAGCAGCTACTTCAGCTATAGTGAGCCGATGGTATCCCAATTAAGAAGTTTAAAAAAAAAAATCTGTTTTCTGAAGCAAAAATTCGCCATGGTATTGATACTATGTCATTCTACTATCAATTATAGTCATGACATTTTAAAAACCTGTAAATTCGTACCGTGGATTTACACGTAGATTCGTCGGTTGAAGAATTCAGCTGTCCTTTGGAACCTCACACATTCCCTTACAGATATACAATTACTTCAATGGCTGACCAGGCTTATCTGCTAGCAGCACAGCAATAGTTCAAGCCCACGTGAAACTATTTTCAGTTATTACCTTTTGATTGACACAATTGTTATCCAATTTTAGACAGTATAAGCTTCCCTCAGTGATTGAAAGACATTGATTGGACCCTCAGAAAAGTATTCAAACACTTTTCAAATAGCAGTTAGGTTGTATTCTCTCAACTTTACACAGCTGAGAATGATGTGATTGCATGGAAAAAGAGACTTCCAGAACCAAGTCTGTAGTGCTGAGCTTAAATTTGTGTGATGGAAATGTGGTTCTGAGATGGAAAATGGCAGTTTTTCTGAATGGAACAGACTGGAGGGCTGACTCTATTGATTTCTTGCAGGAGCAATTCAATGATGGAGAGTTTTGGCAGCGCTTTACAATAAGGGTACAACAATAAACATTTATTAACTTTAGTTCATTAACTGTCAGTCAATTAGTGGGTTAGTAATGCGTTAGATTGCTAAATAAACATTATGCCACTATAATTGAACATTTATTAATTTTCTGTGTTTCCCTTTTTCGTGAGGTTGTAAACGTCCCTTAAGTGTAGCACTTCAAACTTTTAAACCATAATTTATAAATTAATACCTTAGTTGATGTGAACATCATTTGTAAATGATTAACAAGTGCATGAGTTAAATGTTAATTTATTGTTAAATATAAATACTTATTACTGCATAAACAAATGTTAATTGTTGTACCCTTATTGTAAAGTGTTACCAGAGTTTTTCCTCTTGAAGTGTGAGTGAAACTGTCTTTGTATATTGTAATGTCAATAGAAGCCACTAGATGGCAGTATTTACCTTTTTTTGTTAAGCCCAGACTGGAGATAGGTTTGGGCATGTTTTAGGCGTGTCTGGGACAAGTCCCAGAGAAATATTTTTAAAAAGCCTAAAAGGTTGGAGGGGTCTGCAAAAGAGTATATAAGGAGTAAAATTGAGACAGTAAAGTAGTAGGAGAAATTGCAAGGAGAAGGATACATGTGACCAGACCTGTCATTCTGTTCAAGACCTGTGAAGCTTTTAGTGGATTTTTAGCCTGTGTTAGAGCATTTTCCTCACCCAGGACATCACCAAGCAACCCACCAAAGAGACTGTAAATATTTCTGTTTTTGTATATAATTAATCTTGGTCTGTAGAATAGAGTAGTTTGTTGTTAGTTGCCTTTGTTTAATTAAATGTGTTTTAGTTTCAAAATTTTTGTCTGTCATGTTTTGCTGTCGTTAATGTCATAACAAATTGGGGCCATAACAATATGTAGTTCTATCTTACTTCTAGCCAGCTAGCTAACTAGCCAGCTATTGCTTATTTTCTGTTTACCACTGTGATCACAGAGATAGTTTGTCACATTGGGTAACAAGAGTAGTCAATAGCCTTTGCCAATGATAGTATACTGCATATGCTGGCATTTGCTTAATGTGGCGATCTGTTAAGCCTTTCTTACAACCGGTCGTACGGGTTACCTGGCCGCACGGGCGCTGCAATTTGGGGGAAATTTATTGGCCGTAGCCATCCCGTAGAGGACGTAGGGTTTCTGTGGTGTTGCAAGTGTGTCGTACTTATGGAGCAAGTGGTTCGTGCAACTCACTTGCGCGCCACTCGGCCACCGTAAGAAAATTGGTCGTTTTTCATCGTGTGTGCAGCCTGCGGCTCGTTCGTGCTAAGTGTGCTTCTAGTATGGTTGTTGTACGTTTCACTCACTCGGCATGTGCATGTTGGGAATCGTACGATGCCCGTGCGCCTCACTCACTTCCATTGCAAGATGAGCACACTGGTTCCTACGGCAGCTATGTCTACCCCGACGTTTTTCCAGGAGTAATAAAGACAGAGCATCTTGGTCTCATCTTCATTATCATCTTCAGCATCATCATGGCTACAGCATTGGACCAGATTAAATATCAGAGGATGCTCGAGGAGGAAGAAGACCGCGAGGCTGTTGTCTTAGCTGCCTTGGCAATTCCCTTCCTTGCTCTCTTGGGAGCCATTCTGTTTTCTTCTCCTTCTCCTTTTGATTCCTTTGCTTCAAAACCCAAAATACAAACTGAAGAAGAGCGCTGCCCGTGTGACCTTTAATAGGCAAGTACTGGCCACCTTTGTTTGGAGTAGAGCACGTGCTTGCCCTGGAAGTCCTTCGTGCGACCTAGGCAGCACAGGCACTTGAGAAGCACAAGACACTTAAGTTGTACGCACTTGCCAAGTACTTGACATGTGCGGCTTCAGTACTTACACGCAACGCACGGGGAACGCAAGTGGGAAATAAGGCGCAAGTGTATCGCACCTTCCCCTTGCAACCTCCTTGCAGGCTGGCTACGATTCTGAAATCGCAGGGTGCACACAGAAAATAATGTGCATGCCAATTTTCTTCTACGGGCCTGTGCGTGTGGTCTGCGGGGTAGAAAATCCGTACGGGTGTCGTGCGTGTCCCTTGCTATTTGGCCCATTTTTGCCCGTAGACAGCACGCAGAAGCAGCGGCGTGTTGTAAGAGAGGCTTTATATTTCAGATATTAATGTGTTAGTTAGTTATACTTGCTCCTTATAAGGTGTGAAAAGCGTTGTTACAAGCTTGCTTTTCGCTTGGACGCTCAGAATTGTTAATAGCATGCTTTCAATTTGAGTGAATGTTCTGACCGTAAACTACATAAGCAGTTCCTTTAATGAGTACGTGTGCTTGCAGATGTGGCTTCGCAGAAAAATGGATGAAACTCTGAACATTATCATGGAGAAAAGGCATTTTTTTGGTTTGAAGATGTTACTGGTGACCATTGATGTCGAGCTGCGCCTAGTGTTTATTGATAAACTCATGCTAAATTCAATCTAAAAATGTTTCATTCATATTGAATTTCATGAATCAAAAGTTTTGATACAAATACAAAAGATTTGTATTAAAAATATAATTATTCTTTGATTTGACAGTGCACCATCTGGAGGGCTGTTACAGTTTGGGGAGCCACCTGGCAAGCCATCTTATTTGGTTTCGCAAGAGGAAGCCATATAAGATGTTAGGGTCAGATTGAAGAATACTTTTGGTCAAGGAGTTTTTGATCCCAAAAATGTATTGTTTTAACCCCCAGCCATTTTAAAGTCCTCAGTATTATTTTTTTCAGTCTCAATGCTGAATTTTCATGTAAATTTTTAATGTTTGCAGCCCCTCTGCCAAAATCATGAAAATTCTGTAGAATTTTAAATGCTGCAAGTGTATTGTCTCAGTTGAACTATGTTCCCCTTCTCTATGAAGCTTAAATCTTGAAATATACAGCATTAAATAAGGTCACACATAAATAGCCATATTTGGCATCTGCGCGAAGGGGTTAATAATATTTGATTGATTGAGACATTTTGTTTTATACATCATGCAATGCTGTTTCAATGCAGTACAATAGGTTGAATATATTTTAACTTATAATTCAAACTGAATCAAACATGCCTCAGTACATAACTTTCTTGACTTTTTATGAAATCAAATTTGGCCGAAGTATGAATGTTCTTTCTTATGTGTGCTACCATTCAGATGGATCCATCAGTATCATGCAGCTAAATAACTTTTTGGCACAAACAATTTAAGCTGCCACATTCATAGATTTTTGTTTAACAGCCTTTACTCTAGGGCACAATGACAATGCGCCACCAAGGATCTTAACCACTAGTCTCTGACATACAAGCTCATAAGCTCAGTGTCCTAACCTTTACCTTACACTGTCACCCCCTGTGAAGTCTAACACATGGCTACTGTAGCTGAAGCATTATATTAGCTCGTTTTAAGGGTTGCCATCTTTCATAGGTCGAAGGTCGCATCTCCACACGAGGCCAGCTGCAAACAACAGGCCAGTAATTCATCGCTGTCAGAAAAGCTGCTGTAAGTAAAACTTAGACCATAGACTAATGCGGAAATGGAACCGGTCTTGCTCAATGGAGTCCTGGGTTAAACCGGCAATGCACTCTCTGCTTTATCCCCACAGACGGTCTTTGTTTTCATTCCAATAGGGTTCCAGATGCTCTACTTATCTAATCTGCCCTTCAATTTACGATGAAGATCCCCTATTTTGAGGTCATTTAAGTTTCAGAACTTTACTTTCTGGAGGGGGTGAGTTGGACACATTTTCCTTACAATAAAAAACATAAAATTCGATGTACAAACAAGTGACAAGTTAATGGGCAAAAAAGTAACAAGAACAGTCCTTGTTGGACCTTCGTAAGCTGACAGATCAGCTGTCTTGGCATAGAGTCTATCATTTAAAACTTGGAGGGATAGAATACCTTTCCTCCCAGAGATAGTCCCTCATTCTGTGTTTTGCTGATGCTGATGCGGTGCATCCTCTATTGCACAGTGTACATTCCAGGTTATGAAATATGCTTAGGATCATTTTCATACCATAAAACCATTCAGCCATCCTTTGAGCCCTGAGGGACTTGCCCACAGTCAAAAAAATGAAACCCAATGAAATGTTACATTTACTTAATAATGTTTTGTCAACTGGTTCCATGTAATATCTTTGCGTAACCTTTATTTGACTTCCATTTTTAGACAGTTTAATTAATTGCATTGAATGGAATGTACTTAACTCGGTTTTGTGGAACCAGCTGACAGAACATTATTAAGTTCATTGAGTTTCTTTTTCTTGAGTGCATTGTCATCATGGAAAAGACCACTCCCATTAACGGTGACCGCTATGCAATGACTTGCAAGGACCCTTCTGTCTTTAAAAGGATGAGTGAATCCAAACCAATCCAGGTAAATGAACAGAAGTATTTGCATTCTTTATATTCGTTTGCACATTTTTTTTCAGGTTTTTTCTTTTGATTCATCACCCATCCATTTGTTACATGTGGCACATTTCCAATAAACAAACTAAAAATTCTCTGGAGAACTGCATCTGTGCTCATTCATAAATACTGCCTGGGGCTGTAGAGATTTCCATCACTGCAGCTGTGTTGTGCTGCTCCTCTGCCTCTCTACACATCACACCAAAAATGGGGGCTCGGACTGTGGGGCAGAGGACCTCGTTGCTTTTGAAAATCAGTGATGTTGTTCTGAGTCACTATTGGGCTCATTTGCCCTTTATATGAAACCTTACAAGGAGATCATGAAGAAAGCAGGAGAGATATATGCCTGACAGAATAGAAGCTGCCTGGTTGATCAATGCTGATGAATCAAGTTTGCGAGACACAGGATCCACGATTATCTCCTCAAAGCCTCACGACTGGAGAGCCTGGGCAATGGAGCCATCTTCACTCCTGAGAAACGGCCTCACTTTACCTATGGTGAGAGAGTGACTGGAGGTACATTCTCATCTGAGGGAAGCTCTTCCCTGTATCTGCACTCAGCTCATCTGTAGAATGTTCAAGTCAAGTACCTTACCTGGTGGTGAAATACTCACTTGAGCACCAAAATTTGCAAATTAAGCTGTATCCTCTCATGTGGCACCAGAATAAACAACTTAGTATCACAATTCATTCAGAAAATAAATTTGTCTCAAAAATAGTTTAATTACAGTTTGAAATATTAAAATAATGAATAATAATTGAACAATGACTGGGAGGCTCTGACAAACAATATGTCTGAATCCAAACAATAACCAGTCTGAACTCAAATTGGTTTTATTCGTTGCATCTGCAGGTCTCCTCCCTTCTCCCCATTGAGGGTCAGGTTTTGGTTTAGACAGTAGAGCCTGCAGTACATGCCGATCCTCATCTAAGCAGTATAGAAAGGGGAGGTTGAAGTGTTCAACAGATTTTTACTAGAAGAACAGATAGAGACCTAGGGCTCTAATTTCGTAGACCAGGCGCAGGCGCGGCGCGGGCGCGGCGCATGGGGGGTGCGCCGCGCCAACGGGGTGTGTCCAGGCGTATGTGGCAATTTCGTGCCCGGCGTAGCCTGGCGCAAGTACTCCTCTGTCCCACCTCTGCCCCTCCTTCCAGCGCAAGTTGGCAAAGAAGGCGTGTTTGGGTATAACACAGCCGAGTCAAATCTTCACCAGTCAAATGAGCTCCTCACCTCACCTTTAATGTGTTAGAATATAAAAGGCGACACAACCGAGTCAAATCTTGCACACTGGCAAGAGAAACGATGTATAGCGTGTTCCTATTATTACAAACAGTTGCTGCTTAAAATTTTGGGATTAACATGCATGGACAAGAAAGCAAGATACGTGACACATTTATTTCCAATATGTGATCTTAACTCAGTACGAGATCATAGCAATCAGGCTGTATTCCTTTCCCCCACTAAAGACGATAAAACATAAGTGACAATAATAGTAGCCTAATATTAAGCCGCTTGCACACTGAAATGAAAACGAATTTTTCGCTCGACAGATTGCGTCTTGTGTCCAAAGGTCTGACAGGGTTTTAATAAATCGTCGTGTCCGACAGTCTATTATTGTTTTTAATTACTTCAAATCTACTGACTCTTTCAGACATTAAACGTGAATGTTTTGATAAGAGGACTCAGCTCATCAAGATGAGTACCGAGAATTTCAATCAATGTTTCTGTTTAAGCTCCGCTCAATAAAGTGAGTCGAGGGGAGATCACGTGACCCTTCGACAGCAATGCAAGAGTAGTTTCTAGCTCTACTCATATAGTCATTTTTTTTCCAATATCCTTCCATATAAACAGGATATTTCGACGCTTATCCCACCATGAACAATTGGTCAGGCAAAGAATCGCGAAAAAGGGAGGCTGAACAATCGCCTTCAAAGAAAAAGTTTAAAGACTCTGTTTCTAAGGAAGACCTCGATGCGGCCATTGCTAACGGCATAAAGCTAGCACTTCAGGAACAACAAAGTGCATTGGATACAATAATCGCTTCGGCAGTCAAGGAAGCTATGGACTCTGTGTTGGTTCCAGCCCTAAGAGATTTGCGTACAGACATACAAAAGACTAACGAAGTGGTTAAAGACATTAGCGGTGAACTAGAGAGAGTGGCTACATCGGCTAAACGCACCCAAGACCGAATGGATTCAGCACAAGCTGCTGCACGAGAGGACAGGCGATCGGTTATCGATCTAAAGAAACAGTATGACCAGCTCACTGCTAAGTTAACGGACTTGGAGGACAGGGGCCGCAGAAACAACATCAGAATTGTTGGCTTACCAGAAACAGCAGAAGGCTCTGATGCTGTCGGTTACCTCAAAGCTAATCTTCCCAAATGGATTCCATTGCTGGAGGGTCGCGACATTGACATTGAGCGGGCACATAGGGTGTATGACGGTCGGGATGCTAACGCTAGTAAGCCACGCACTCTGATCCTCAGACTTCTACGGTGGCAGGACAGATCAGCTATCCTCAAAGGTGCACGTAAAGTTTATCCAGTTAAGTTTGCCAACAACGCCACTCTCCTGTTCTTTCCTGACTTTAGTCAGACCACAACAGCAAAGAGGAAGAGCTTCAGTGCTGTTATGAAGAAGGCTACAGCCATGGGCTTGGAGCCGTTTCTCATTTACCCTGCCTTGATGAAGATGGAACACGGTGGACACAAGATGACCTTCGAATCAGCTCAAGCTGCGGAAGATTTTATCAGCTCTTTGCCGCGGAGAGCGAATCCTACATCCGCGACGCCTGACAGCGGGGAGACTGCTCGTGTCCCTGGCCAAAGCAAGGGCAAGTCTCAGGCCACTCGACAGCAAGGAGAGGGCAATTTGGTGGACATGAATGACTGACGGTTAGAAAGATAGCAGCTCTCTTTCATAAGGGCATGGCTTGTGGTAAGGTTTGTTACGATTTGGTTGATGATAACTCCATTTGTTTCGGTTGATGTCTGGCTGTTCCCTATACATGACGCTAGGCGATGTATGTGGGTTTTTTTTTTTTTTTTTTTCATGCACGATCATAATCGTCTAGCGTTAACCGGGACATAAGATAATATGTTAACTGTACTTCACCTCTTTGGGATGGTGAAGAATGTTCCATCACATATTTTGTTGCCTATATGGGTACATCTGGCACTATAGCAATGCGTTGCAGTGGTTTGGTCACGGATCAGATAAAGTTTGTGTTTTTGCAGACCTATAGGAATAATTCTGTGCGGTCTGCGCTTGTTTTTGTATATAGTTTTCCACCCACCCCCTCCCCCGCCCTCTCCTTTACAGACATATTTCTACGAAACGCTAGATTTATACCAGCACTTGTGAAATTTCATATTATTTGGCAGGATCATGTTAGCTTTATCCTCACTCATATGTTAAGGCTCCTATGTAGTTACCTTCGTGTTTATTCTGGTCTTAGCTTATCACAACACAAATGCTACCGCTGATTATATTGTCACTGAATGTGAACGGACTTAACTCCCCTATCAAACGAACCCGTGTCCTTGAGTACTTGCATCGTAAAAAGGCAGATATTGCTCTATTCCAGGAAACACATCTTAGACAGTGTGATGTGGCCCGTTTTCAAAATAAATATTACAAATTAATAGCATCATCCTGTGCAACAAATAAAACGAAGGGAGTGTGCATCTTGATGAATAGGAAATTCGATTTCAACGTTGTACATAGTGCAAATGATGATCGTGGCAGATTGGCATTTGTCACTGGCAAGATACTTCACCATAAAATAGCATTCTTTTCTATATACTGCCCAAATGAGCCAGACAGAGAATTTTTTACATACATTGGCAATACAGTCCTAGAACAAAATGACTGTTCTTTAGTTATGGGAGGTGATTTCAATGCAGTCATTAACCCTGTTCTAGATAAATCTAATTCAGATACAGTAACCAATCTCTCATGCACTCTGCTAAACTCACTTATAAAAGAGCTTAACCTTATTGACCTCTGGCGTATACAAAACACAGATTCTAGGGATTACACATTCTTTTCTAATAGGCATAAGACATTTTCTAGGATAGATTATATTTTTGTCAGCCCATCTTTAGTTACAGGCAATTCTTCCATCTCTATTGAACCAATCCTGTTGTCTGATCATTCAGCATTATTATGCAACATTGACTTGCCCAACAGTAAAAACAGGGCCCCCAGGTGGCGATTGAATACATCATTGTTAGCTAACCCCTCTTTCTTGAGCTTACTGAAATTGCAGACGAAAGACTTCTTAGACACTAACACTAATGAAGACATTAATCCACAAATCTTATGGGAGGCCACAAAATGCTTTATTCGTGGTTTTTGTATCTCATATTCTTCTACAATGGCAAAATCAAAGGTACATCAGATCTCTAATCTGGAAAACAAAATTGAATCATTACAGAATTTGCAGAAACATAGCATGTCAGAGGACCACTCCTCAATGATAGCTTCATTGAAAGATGAATATAACGCTCTAGCCATATCAAAAGCAGAGTTCATTTTACATAGAACCAGACAGAGGTACTATTTTGAATCTGAGCGGCCAAGTCATCTGCTGGCACTTATGCTGAAAGAGTGTGAAAAAAAGGCTAACATCCCAGCAATAAAAGCTGCTGATGGTAAAATTACAACAAAATCCCAAGCCATCAATGGCACTTTTTCCTCATTTTTTGCAGACCTTTATACATCTGAGATCGATTTCAATGATTCAGTTTGCAAAGACTTTCTAGATAGGTTGGATCTGCCCAAGGTCTCACAGGCAGACTTGGTCGACCTGGAGGCCCCTTTACAACTAGACGAGCTGCATAGAGCACTAAAATGCCTAAACAAAGGTAAATCACCTGGCTTAGATGGCCTGCCACCGGAGTTATTTTTAGAAATTTGGGACATGATAGGACCACTTTTGCTTAATTCCTTTAATTTTGCCATTGAGAATGGGACCTTTCATAGAGATCAAAAAACTGCACTCATCTCTCTTCTTTTAAAAAAAGGAAAAGATCCTCTTGAGTGCTCTAGTTTTAGACCAATATCCTTGCTGACAACTGATCTAAAAATTTATGCCAAGGTTCTTGCTCTGCGCCTTGTAAGAGTTATCCACTCATTGGTTAATGCAGACCAAACAGGATTCATTCAGGGACGGTTTGCATCTGACAACATGAGAAGGCTGCTGCACGTAATGGATGCTGCAGATAGTCACCAAACTCCATGTGCAGTATTCTCACTTGACGCGGAGAAGGCCTTCGATAGGCTGGAATGGGATTACATGTGGGCAGTTTTACAACGTCTTGGGTTTGGGCATAAATTTATTACGATGATTAAGACATTGTACCATTCACCCTTTACAAGGGTCCTAACAGGGGATCTTATCTCTCCCTCACTTGAGTTGCAACGTGGAACAAGACAGGGATGCCCACTTTCCCCGCTTTTATTTTGTCTTTCCTTGGAACCTTTAGCACAAGCTATTAGACAGTCCTCAGCATCTCCTATGAGAATTGGTGATGATAATCATATCATATCACTATACGCCGATGACATCATTTTGTTTTTAGATAACTTTGACACCTCCATTCCCTTAATAATGAAGGTATTCGATCATTTTAGCAGCCTTTCAGGCTACAAAATAAATTGGTTAAAATCTGCATTAATGCCTCTGAATAACAGAAGCATAACAAACTCTATACCTGCATGTATTCAGGTCAAAAGCTCTTTTACATACTTGGGCATTACTATTTATAAAAACATACATAAAATAAACAAGGACAACTACAGCGCTATGCTAAACAAGATCAAGTCAGACATCCAGAGATGGAAGAATTTGAAAACATCAGTTCAAGGAAGAATTTGCACGGTGAAAATGAATGTTTTGCCACGTATCAATTTCCTCTTTTTTATGTTGCCACTCCCTCCTCCACCAAATTACTTCAAAGATATACACTCTATGATTTCCAAATTCATCTGGAATGATAGGAAACCTAGGATTTGTCTTAGAACATTACAGCGGCCAAAACTGCCTGGTGGTTTGGCAGTACCAAACTTTGAATTGTACTACTGGTCATTCCAAATCAGGGCTCTCAGCACATGGGTTAACTCAGGCACCACTACTGCATGGAGACTTATTGAGTCGTCTAAGGTTGCACCACATAGGTTACAAGACATATTGTTTGCTAATATGAGTACCAAAACGCTCAACAAATTTGGACCTATCATTGCTAATTCTGTACGGGTATGGAAGAGGGCTGAGAGATGGATGAGTGGCCCTTACAAGTACTGCAAAAATACACCCTTATGGCACAATTCAAATTTGCTCTGTGGTAATAAACCATTTTCTCAACCCTCCTGGTCGTCACTAGGTATTAATACTTTTGGAGATGTTTATAATGCTCAAGGCCTTTGTTCTCTTCAGGATTTAAGGACACAGTTCTCCCTCACATCATCAGCTTACTTTGTGTACTTTCAGTTAAGATCAGCTCTGAAAGCATATGGGGTCCCCTGGGACTCTCCCCTTCCCTCTCATCCCATGTTTGAATGGATTTTACCTAGATTGGGTAGATCATCTGTTTCTATCATTTACAGTAAATTAACCAAACATAATATAAAGCCCCTGCCAGTTGAATCTATTTGGAATAGGGAACTAGATGTTGAAATAGACTGGAATTCTGTTTGGTCTAATTTAAGTTTAACTTCAAAGAATCTTGCCCATCAGCTAATTCATTTTAAAACCATCCACAGAGCTTACATTACCCCCTATAAGAGATTTCAGATGAAGCTACAGTCTTCATATGACTGTCATATTTGCAATTCCTCACCTGGAACATTTTTACATATGTTTTGGAGCTGTCCAATCATATCTGCTTTCTGGATGCATGTAAACTCTGTGTTGTCTGATTTACTCAATGTCTCCTATGTTCCTAACCCTGCTATTTGTCTTCTAAACGACACCTCTGATACCTCTCTAAAACTAATCCAATTAAAAATGTTATTTGCTGGGTTCACATCAGCAAAGAAAACAATTACAATGCACTGGTTTACACCAGATATCTGTATGAAGTCCTTCTGGATAAGAAGCCTTTTAAAAATTGTCAATATGGAACTTACTACTGCAAGACTGAATAAGGCTCGACCTGCTACAGTAGACGCCTGGGAAAACTTCTCATCAGATATAATCTCTTGGATGAGACAGTAGCTCACATCACTGGACTCTTACCTAGGTGTCACACAGGCTTTTTATTTTTCTTATTTACTTCTTGTTTTTCCTCACTTTTGCTGTACGCAATGATATTTTAATATGTCTGTACCCCTCCCCCTCCCCTCCCCTCTGTTTGAAATCAATAAAATGTTGATCACAAAAAAAAAATAAAGTGAGTCGACACTGGCGCGAGACAATGTACAATGCCTCCGTGTCTGACAGCCAAAAAAAGAGGACGATTAGAACAGATTGATAATGAAATAAAGAATAAAAAGAAACATTTTAACAACAGAGCATCCAATGAACACTGCGATTTATTTATTGGCAGGTCATCTTTGTTTGATATCAAGTTTGTTGCTGATATATTTTTATTCTTTATTTCGTTATAAATCTGTTCTCATATCAATACTTTTACTTTTTGCTGGCTGCTGGACATGGAGTAATTTGCATTTTGTGTCGGACAGTCTTGATCGTGCATGCGATGATTTCTTCACTCTGTCAGTGGTCATGGAATTGATTTGCTCACGCACTATATTATCTCTGCTGTGGAAATAAAGCGTGAATCTGTTCGATCCATCTGACTAATTTTCAAAAGAAAGACCGAATAAATACTGATGTCTATCTTCAACGGAAGAAAACAGATGAATAGGCTAAAAAGACCAAGAAAAGTCGATAGCTATCAATTTGCATTTTGTGAAGGCCGAACACAAACATAGCCAAGTTTGCACGTCTAATAATTCCTGGAATACTTGGAAAAACTAGAACTTGTATGACTCTCGGACACGGAGCTATATTAAAACCCTGTCCGACGATCGCGTCTTTGCATTGACTTTGTCTGTAATCAGTCGTGCGAAAAATTCGTTTTGCGTACAGTGTGCAAGCGGCTTTAATGAACATAGAACGCAAGCATTCGATATATATATATATATATTATACAGTTTGTGGTTGGCTGAGAAATATGTGAAGTCGTTAGTTTGCATCACAGATTCAGCTGCGTTGATTAAGCCAGGTCAAGTTTCCATTACGCGTGGCAACCGCCTGACATCAGGACAATCGATATAGATACTATAATTTATGTCCTTATTCAGATAGTTACATTAAATAGTGCTTCCTGTAATTTTTTCTTGCATTGAAATGTGCCTGACATTCTGGAAACCTGCCTGTGAGATTTCGATGACGTGTGCGCACTCTGCGCCGGTCAGCTAAATTGCCACTGCACGGAAATTAAACCAGGTTGGAGCTGGCGAGTTTTCTGCGCAACTCCAGCGGAGACTTTTTCTACGAAATTGTCACTGCGTCTTGGTGAATATGTGACACCTCCCCCTACTACGCCGCCACACCCATCTCGGCGCACCTTTGTCTACCCAAGGCTGCGCACGTCACGAAATTACCACTACGCGGGCTGCGCCGTACGAAATTACCACTGCGCGGGCTGCGCCTCGCTACGCCAGCTGCGCTGCGCCAGGAAATTAGAGCCCCTAGTATACCCAGTTGTTCCGACTGTTAATGCTTGCCTGGGCCCTTAGTAGGAACCACAGACAGACTGCAACTGCTGTTCCATCGCCTGTCAGAAATGACCCATGAGGGTTACTGTCTTCATGTGTATTGTGTGTGCCACCTTCAGAAAAGAATTATGTAATTTAAAGAGAAGTGACATTGAGCTGGCACAATTTCCTTCTTTTCTGATCTAATGAAATTAACACTCGTCTATGGAGGGTGAAAGTGAATGGCCTTCAATTTTGACAAGACAGCGTGCAGGTGAGAAAATTGCAAAATTACTTCTCAATTTTAAATATATCAAATGCCAAAAGCACAAAGGACATATTTTCTAATGCCATGAACATTTCATTGCACGTGTGTGTGTATTTGTGAGCATATTTGCCCATAAGATTTCAAAGGAGGCCAAATTTTTCTGGGGGTAAATTATGACATGTGAATTACTGTGCCTAAGCTGTAAAATATGTGGGTCGGGCCAGTCTTGTCATCCATGTTGGAAAGTTACATTCATATTCATCAATACAAATTTTTCTTTGCCTGGCATTTGTGAATCTTTGTCACCCCTTGTGGAGGACAGCAATACATAAACTAGCAGACAGAACTTCCTCTGCTAACTTTTCTTTTATACCTGCTGATGTCCACTTTTCATCCACTTCTTTCTCACATCACCCTACAAATCTGCTTATACCTCATACTTTACCATATACTTCATTGTACAGAGTTTCCTATAAAATGCTATCACTCTTTAACTTATTTCTTCTTCTTCTTATTATTATTATTATTATTGCACCTTTAAATAGTTTATTTCATTTTCTCTGTGAACTGTTCACTGCAATTCTATTACCTTATCAATAATTATTAAATTAATCCATGATTGAACATTATTTTTTCTCAGCTGTGTAGTGCTTGGAGGCAAGACATCAAGCAGGACTACAATAACCCCTAGGTTATTTATTGCATCGATGTGTTAACAATCAATAATGGAATCCACTCTCGGCTATGTTGCATAGAGCGCTACATGACTGCTAGTTTTGCCGTCAGATTGAACAATAATGGGTTCTGCTGAAAGAGCCGGTGTAATTTAAAATTCACACCGAAGGTGCTGAAGTCAGGTGTCTGCATAGTGAAATTATGCCATATCCAGCAGGGTGAGCAGTTGGTAGGCTCCATTTGACCTGAACTGGATACTGAAACTGATTATTTTTTTCCCCTGCCAGTGGCCTCACTGTAGGATAATTCAGTTGAGGTTCAAAAGGACTAGCTGTTAGCCTAAGGCTGCAAAGCACTGCCACACTTAAATTTCTAAGTTATTTTTCAATATCACCTTTGAGAGAGCTCTGATTATCGGGAACTAAGTTCCCCAAAATATGGCACAAAAGTCACTAGCAACCATCACCAATGTCCATCCGGTGACCAACTTTAAAAGAACTCCAAAGGCGCTGGCAAAACATTAACATTACTGCTCTGCAAGATTTATTGATTTTGGTGTCAATTAAGTCATCAGGCAGTCAGTGTGGCCACTAAACAAACTGAATTGGTGCGTTACTTGGAAAAAAGAAAAGGGCAGGTCAGGACGTAATATGCTCTGGTCCACTTTGAGAAGTGGCGAGGCTTGCAACAGACCAAGGCCACTGGACCACAGGCAGACTGAGTGGTGTTCATCGAAGCCTGAGGGAATTATTTAAATATTTGGCCATGTTCTTGATTAAGAATAATGGACTGTTGGTTGCCTAGTTGCTCAATAGCTGTCTGTGGCACAAACTGTAACAAAATTTTGTTCTCATTTTTTAAAACTGTACTGGATTATTCCACAGAACCTTACGTATTTTTTTATTGACCAATATAAAGTATTTTCTGTTTTGTAATGTCCATTGATTTGTCTTGCAGTAAAAAAAAAGCTCATAAAAAGCTTGTAACAAAGCAATAGGATGGACAGGAAATATCATAACCTAATGTTTGGGTTTCTAAAAACAAGGGATGTGATGTAAGGGGCTTAAAAGGTAAAATGAAACAAATCGATATACATATTTGGACATAATCTCTTATTTTTGCCTGCCATCTCATTTCTCAGAATTCATCTGTTGTGCTTTGTTTCACTCTAGTGCTCTTATTTTTATCATGTGCTCTACCGAGTCACTGAAAATACGCTCACATGGCTCCATCACCCAGCCCATGGGGAATTCCTGATCTTTAAGCCGAAGTTCTGACACCTTCAAATTAATACACATTTGTTTTACATTCATGTTGAATACTTTTGATCCTGTTTTCAAAATGTGTTCCAACCTGGGGAATCAGCAATGACAAAACCTGAAAACATTGCCTCGCCATCTAGATTCAAACATGGTTTTCAGAGAATACAGCAACAGTGTTTAAAGTGCATTTGAGTCAATGGGGTATGTGGCAGTCATGTGTTCATGACAGCGATTCTATGGCTGAAAATGGTGAACATTATACATAAGGCTCCGCAATGTGCACAAAAATTGAAACACATTGGTCAATGACGACAAAGTGTGAGTGAAAGAGTTATGATGTAATGCTCACGTACCAATAGTTTTACAGTAAACATCTGAAGCATGGACAGGAGAATATATAAAAAGGACAGCCCCGGCTTTTCATCAGTATGGCTGGCATGGCATCGAGAGCAGACATCCGTGTCTTAAACTGAGAGTTGACTGCTCAGGGTGATTTGGTGGAGACATCAGTGAGGCTATTCATCTTCCTGATGTTTCATGGACTGTGGTGTGTCAAGTAATGTTTGAACGGTCCAAACATTCATCCCAGTCAGCATAAGGTGCAGATCATTTGATTCTGAACTTAAAACTGAGGTGATAGCAAGCAGTTCCTACAAAGTATTGAGTGAAATTTTGAGTTTCTATGGTGTCGGACACTCTCGGTGCTGTTCCTAACGGATCTCTCTAATGATGAATTAAATGTTGTACATTATGTCATGGGGTCACTTGAATTGTTTCAAGTTGAATCAGTCTTGTTCATTGTTTTAGTGGCTTTGATATTTCTCTTTTATGTAATCCCCTGTTGAAAAGCAAATGTCTTTTTGTTCTATTTGCAGCAAGGGACCTGTGACAGATAATTTTTGAGAAAGTAAAATAAAATTACAAACTGTATGTGTTAAAGAGAAAAAGAAATAGAGCAAAGGATGCAACAACAGCTGCTTTGTTAAATATTCATACATTTTCTTGTGTTGTGGTTTAGTTTCTTTCCGTACATAATGTCCCTCTGATTTTTTAATATATTCATGTGCAAAGGTTTATGAAGATACCCTCGTGAGGTAAATGTGCAAAGGTCTATAAATATACACCAAACACTCACTTCATTAAACATTTATCAAATAGGACTTCATGCATGACCACTTGTCTCAGTTTATGAATAAAGGTCACAAAAAAAGGCAAATAAGTCGGAAGGTAGCTCAGAATGCAATGAGATCAGTAAGATGTGTACGTGCAGTAAAAATGTAAAAATACCCAATGCCCTTTCCTTTTCAAAAAGACTGCAGCTAGAATATGGAGAGGAACTGCACAGGATAAATTCAGTTAGTAGAAAAAAACTAATATTATATCGAATGTTAATGCCCGAGTTGTTTTACAATGAAATAAATGCATCAGCTCTTTCGAAAAACAGGCTAGAATATTATTTGTAGTGTGTAGTAGCACTGAGTGGGTGTGTCAATTAGTGCATGCATGCATGCACGCATATTTGATTGAGTGTTTATAATAACACAATAATAACACACAGAGGCACATAGGCAAGGATGCTAATGATGTTCTTGTGCAGGTTGCAGCTGCTCTTTTCTCTGGTTTTAAATGATAGAGAGTGACCTTTTAAATAGCTCATCCGCAAATGAAATCAATCTTAGTCACCATGATTTCTTTGGTGTTGGGGATGCCCTGGATGCATGTTGGCCACTTTCTCTGGCATGGTGGTCTAGCATGCGAAAGATTAGCACTGTCTGCACTGTGCTACCTTGCCGCTTGGTTTCAGCTAATTGTATCAATTGCTAACATATTGACACAAGTTTTATTTGCAATGACGCAATTAAGTTGCGCACATACCTTCCGACATCAGCCATGAGAACCTCCGGACTTCCATTTCACTTCTTCCTACTTTTTCATTCCCTTTTTCTGTTGTCATGGTTATTTTTCTAATCATCAAGAAGCCTTCACCGCTTGAAAGGTTTCCATATATACATGCAGCATATGGAATTATTCTATGCTATTTGTAGTCTTTCTTTCCCTAGCATATGTAAAAGGTGCTCTGCTCTATTTATTGATTATCTTGACTAAATTTCTATATATTTTTTAAACTATCAGCTTACTCAAATCTACTTTGGAAGAATGTGTTCACAAAGGATTCCAAATCTAGAACAATTCACTGGCTACAGAATTCAGAACACAAGGCAAAGACTAAGGAGTGAAGACACTTCTATTAAAAATTAACAGGAACTTCTATTTTACGGATTTTTTTAGTGAGGAATAATGGGTGTAGTCGCCCCGCTCAGAGACGATCACTCCTGACTAATTTGTTTCAAGCATTACAGAGGGTCAGCATAATCCTTCGTGGAAATGCCCATGCGTTGAAAATAGCCTAATTAAAATGAAAAATGACTGATTAATATTGTCTTTATTTAAATGACTTTTACATTTTCGCAGATTGAATCAATTCCCCTTGCCTCGCCAGAGCTGGGGGGAACAATAAACCATAAAAGAATTGGGGAGCACATTATTGTTATTGATGATTTATTGATCCATCACTCAAGCAGGATAATCAAGCATCACCTCTAAGACAAATAGTAGAACACTGGTGGTTCAGAGGAAGGGATATTGTAGAGGACCCATTCTGAGTGTGTGGATGCTCATAAATGTTTACTTCACATCAGTCTCTAACTCAAGCTTGTGGAGTCCTCCACCTAAATTGTGGATCGTTTTGTTGCATTTTTTTTCTAACAGAATCCAGAGTAGTTGAGTTGCAAATAAATGCTCATGGGGCAAGTATACACTTTGAGGTTTTTCATGCTGTAGATTTGCTTTTCCTATTCATTTAGAATAATATTTGACTCCCTTTATAGATCCTGCACTACTTGTTTCTGTAATTTATGGAGAAGGTAAAACAAAGCGTTTAAGTACAAATGGCTTGTAAAAAGGCGTATCTGGGTGCAGAGCGCTGGAGGCTGTGGGAAAGAGAGCCACTCAGTTACCACACACCCCAGAAAGGATGGAGCCCAGTTGGAATGTCGCATCCAGCAAATTAAACCACATAATGCAAACCACTTAAGAAAACAGAGGCTAAAAGTCAATAGGAGCACAGGCTTTAAGTTCAATGACTCTTACAAGACTCATTTTTTATATTATGTTTCAAGTGTCATTATCTCAAATATCCTGTCTACATTTCCTTCATTTTTGTCCTCTGTGCTGAACATTGTGTACTAAATTACAGTAAGATCCAACCTAATTGTGCGACCTTTACCGCCCACCAATCAATATGGAACCAGCGTTAATCTTTATTATACATAAATGACCTTTACAAACTTCACTTGCACCCATCCGGGTGATTAATCTTGGTAATTGCCTGTTAATAAGATGAAAGACCATTGATGGCAGCAACTGGGTGGGAGTGAGAAGGAAGGGAGGAAGTGATGTCATTCAGAATGACTGCGTGTATCTTTTTTTTTTTTTTTTTTTTTTTTCCACAGCTCTGTTAAGTTGTCAGTTTTGATCAGTTGAAAAATATTTTAAGGGTGTGCAATATTTCTCCATAACTGCATGGAGAGTGGTTCCAAGAGTGTCAGTCTTTTGACTCTCTACCAATTCATTGTGTTTTACTTTGTTCGTAAATTTCACTTTGTGCTGTGAAGTTGCAAGCATTGGAAGTGAAAACTCAAACCTGAAACCAAAAATGTTTCAATTTTCCACTATATCTTTTAATCTTTGGCAAGTACAAGTCCCAAATGGAATGGATTGTGTAGCCAGAGCTCTTACCCAGGGTAACTCGAAATTGGAAACACCTGTAAATGTCTAATATGTCTCAGTAATGTAGAATATGAAGAAAAAAGGGGAAGTATCACATGAGAGAAGATTGATCGAAATGGCAAAAAGTAAAAAAAAAACTCCCTCAGTTTTGCACAAAAAAAAAAAAAAATGCTCGCTGGTTATGACAATTTAAAAAAAGAGCTAACCCACAAAAGGTGAAATGTATACAGATTTGTTGAATAAATTCTCATGTAGCGAATATTTAACTCGCATGACTGATAAACTGTTTCAGCACTACTTCTGCGCTGTGGATCAGTCTTGACTAATGTAACTTATAATGTCAACTAGTGACGACACAATGTTTTGCGTAGCCTAGTTAATTTGCTCAGAACCAGTAGATGGAAATGCGAAAAATCAGCATTTTTCAACAATTCAACAATTGTTGAACAATTGTTCAACAATTTGCTTAAAATGTGCTTGACAGTAGAAGGAACCATGGCCAGTATTGCAGTTTACACAGAAAGTCTAAACATGGAACTCACTGAGTGGAAGGATTGACATAACTTTCTGTCTCATCTGTACAGATTTTCCAGTTCAATTTATCCCTCCACCAGATTATCAAGGGTAGCTATTAGCAGGCATTGGGCAGTGGACATTGCAAAATTTGCGTACCATAATCGTGGACGACACTGTTATACCTTTTCAGTCACGTTGCACACGTGGGCTATTGTAACTTCTCTGCTATAGATGAATGCTACTATTAGCAAACACTTTTATTTGACCTGTCATGTTCATGCGTGATCATGAAGCATTCACTCACAATTATGAACCTTTTCATATAAATGAATATAAATTGGTTGGGTGGTTGAGTGGGAAAACTTATTTTATGATCTTGAACAATGGTGGTGACAGTCATTGAGAAGGATATATGTATTGTAATACTTCTAAATTACTGAAATTGAGTTAGTGAATGTATCGTTGTATGCATCAACATGATACTAATGAAATGCAATACTTTCAGTTTGAATTCTTTGGAGAAATTCAGTCACATCTCAAAATAGTAAATATTGACCCCTTACACTCCAACTTTTTTTTTTTTGGTGTCCCCTTAAATTGGTTCAAAGTCAGAAAAAGCAATTTTTTTTCTCATATTGCAGGGGAACGTCACATACATATTCTGTATCTGATGGTTCCAGCGCTTCACTGAAGCTACATCAGACTTAAAGTATATTGAGAGAAATATTCAAACCCCAGGACAATTTTTTTATGGCCACAGCATTATATCAAACGGTAAACATCTAGATCTTGAACATCATTTTAAACCCATTTCCCTGTAATTCAGGCCAACAAATTTGAGCTTGTTTGAAATCTTTGAATCTCTACTAGAATATACACTGCCCGGCCAAAAAAAAAGTCGCACACTCAAATATTTAGTTGGAACCCCTGTAGCTTTGATTACAGTGCAAATTCACTTTGTCATTGTTTTAACATCTATATGCAATGCCAGAACATTTATTTTCAATCATACATGCCATAATTTTCGGCCGAGATCTTGTCTTCTCGACATAATGGTTGAACTACTCGGTGGTCTTTCTTGAGCACATCCCAATAACTTTTACTGTGTCTAAGATCAGGACTTTTTGGTGGCAAATATGTTTGTGAAAATGATTCCTCATACTTTTTTTTGCATTCATGAGTTTCTTTGCTAAATACAGGCCAATAAGTTGCCTGTTCTGAAATACTGTAACATCTTTTCCACCAGCAAGGGATGTGTCTTTCGACATGATTTTTTGAGAAATGAGTAGCGATGCGCTTCATCAGTCAGGGGAAAAATGATTATTGGCAGCTGAAACATATTAGTAACTGCAATAATGATGCAATTCTAGAATTTGTTCATTAATTTCCAAACTTTTTTTTTGGCTGGGCAGTGTAAAATTGGCCTGAAGTTCAGCAGGCTTGAAGTACAGCAGCTCCATTAGGTTTTATGGGTTTATTCCAAGGCTCTTCAAGAAAATTAAATGACTAAGGCAAGGGCAAGGCACGTGTATGCTTTTTCTTTATACTTATCTGTGTGGTTGTAGTCATTCTTTTATTCTGATGGAGGGAATAAAAGAGGGAAACTGAAAGAGAGGGAGATGAAATGCCATGTGGGAATCAAACCCCGAATTAGAAGGGGTAGGGAGATATAATAATTGGCATCTCGATGTGCTGCGTTACATCATGGTCCACCAATGCAATTTAACTGGTTCTCAACAGCTACAGACTCACAAGTCACCATTTGCAATTACAGAGTGGGTTCAGCGCTGCTCGGCCCTTCATTACTTACTTCAGCTAGTCAGTCGGCCTGAAGCCGCGATGGCACCGACTGCGCAATGGGGTGGATGGGAAGTCAATCAAGTGCACATAATTACCCCCGTTATATACTTTCAGACCACAGCAGTCCTGGATCCAGAGGGCACACAAGAGCACGAAAACACTAGGCAGTGAATGAACATAGACATGGATAAGCGTATGTCTACAAGATGACATACATGGTGCAGACTGAATATCAGGAAGAGTTGGATGATCTTCAATGTTTTTTTTTCCACAGTTTGCCATTAAGATTTCACAGTCTGGCGCCCAAGCATGAATGTTCCCTAAAAATATCTGCCGTCCCTGGCAGTTGCCTCTGATATGTTTAGAATGAAGTATGAAGGATGAGGATGATTATTTAAAACCATAAAGGGAGATCTGAAATTTTCTGATGACAGCAGCTCACAACAGCTTATTTTAGCGCATACATTGCTGTGAATTCATTGACCAAAAGGTGTGGAAATGGGTTTAGTCTGTGATTACAATTTTGATTGGATGCAATAACTGTTTTAGCGTAGTCCTGACAATTCGAGCAGACATAGAAGTTGTTACTGACGTATTCTGTATGTGTATACGCCCTTCACACAGTCATGAAACAGTCCACAATTGTGACACTGAAGCGGCCATGATGGCAATGAAGCCTGAGAAATATTGTAGATGAAGATAGGTATGGCTCTGCTGCTAAATAGAGTGCGCCCCTGCCTTTTGACCAGAGCCCCTGTCACTGGGGTTTCTCTTGTATGAATTAGCCATGTTTGATAAAAGTACTGCTTTGATAAAAATACTGCAACTTGCAGAGTGTGCCATGGCATAACAGAGCTGTGTGTCAGTTCTTTCAGGTGACTTTTGCAAACACCTGAAGGAGTTTTAATGTCTTTGACTTTTTCAGTTGCATATTTTTGGGCAACACAGGACAATCTGGGACTTTCAGTCAAAAGTTTTATACAGTGGATCTCCAATGAGTGAGCCCAAGATATCAAATTTATTCAATGAAAATTACTACTCGAGTTTCATGAATTTGATATCTTGAGCTCACAAATGAGATCCTCTTTATACCATAAATGTCCAAGTTGCATCATTTAAGCCCCCATCACACTGTGGCGACTTAGGAGGGCGAATGGCCTCGAACTAGAAAAAGTGAAAAAATCTTGGCAATTTGTAGTGGGCTCTTGGTAGATTCTCCCTCATTTGCCGGCATTCTTGGCCATTCTCAGAGGGGCTACAACTGTTTTGAAATGTTCAAAACATTTGCGGTCCAAGCGCGATTTATTTTTCATCATACTGCATTTCTATGGCATTCCTGGAGCCAGTCGTGGTGATTGGCATATATTCTTGAACATTCGTAGGGGGCCGATTTCTGGATCTCTCCAGAAATTGACCCCTGTGACGTCATGATCCCATAAAAAAAGTTGTACATTTCGGCGCGTCCACATTTTCTACATTCATACTCAATTCTACTGCGTTCGTACAGCGTTCTCGGACAATAGTACTGCGTTCATACTCAAGCGTAGTGAGTTCGTACTGTGATCGTATATATTCGTGGTGATTCTTCATGATTCCTACTCCAGTCTTCTATCTTCGTACAAAGTTTTTACGTGATTTGTACTACATGCGTATTGATTCTTGTTCATTCTCACTGCAATCTTACTCCCGTCGCCAACATACCTACAGAAATCTTACAAAATACCTACAGCATGCGTACCAGGGGCACCAGTGTGACAGGGGGTTTAGAAAAAGCAAAAATAGCATTAGCGTTAGCATCCAGTTTGCAGTCTGCTCCAGTCAATGGGATGAATAATTCTCTAGCTAGCATGCTAACACTTCTAACCATTAAATAAATAAATTCATGTGTCTATGACAACAGTCATGTGTTACTTATTACTTTACTGGCCAAAAGTGTGAGCATGACAGCAAATTAATTACTTCTAATTTTACCGCACTGCCAATTTAGAAAAAAGAAAAGGGGGGCATATATTCATACAGACATACATAAACACGCGCGTGCTCACGCACACACACACACACACACGCACACACACATATGTATGTTTATTTAATATTTATTTAGTTTTTCCTAAATTAGCAGTGCTGTAAAACCACATACATACACAACCATGAGAGAGCACAATGTAATTTGTTACGGGAAAGATGAAATGTACATAAAACTGATGCCAAATGAGAATTGCAGGAACAAAAGGCATGAGTGTTTTTGGCGTGGCACAAGCACGCATGTTTGTAAACAGCTACAACCACAAGGCCAACCGACGAAGCTCAGAAGCACAATGAGTGGAAGTAAATGGTGCGGCAGAATGACTGAGACAATCATTATCTTTGTGCTCCAGAGTTGGGTTCCATGGCAGGGATCCTGTTTAATGTAATTGTTTTCAACCTTTTATCATTTTGCTTTTGTCAACTGTTAGGCTTGATCTTTGTTGATTTTGCCTGCGAAAATCAGTCCGTTCTCTGCAGTCATGCAGAGCACAAAGCACATGCTCTGGATTTGACAATAGAATGAACTACTGCTTTTATGAGCTGCCTACTGAGAGGAGATGAATCAATATAACTGCTGAATAGAGACAATTAAACTGCGAGAGAGATTATGAGCGTCAGCTGTTCAAATGTTACGGAATTTTTTGCATTGACGAAAAGTAAAAAGTTGTAATGCTGTTGGTTTGATGTTCATTGATGGGCATTTATGTGTACATGCATTTGTGAAAGATTAAACATTGACAGTATAAAAAAAGCATTTTATGGATATGACTTCACTCACTCTTTTTAAAAAATAGTTCCTCAGCCATTCTTGTGTTTCTCTCAGAAAGAAGGAATGGCAAATTCTCACCATAGATATACTTCATGCAAACATCTCTCCCAGCTTGAAATCCCCTGCACATTACCTCCATACCTTAAGGATGAGTGATATGTAATGTAATTACTAGAATTAGGCAAACAGGCAAATGAAAAATCAGGCCATCAATCAATTCGATGTTGTTTACTCGCATGAGAGAGGATGTATTTTTCCTCAGCTAACAGACAGGGCACGGACAGTCTGGTCTTGAACTGACATTCAATCTTGAGTGTATCTCTGTGTAGTGGTGATAACCACAGCAGACTGTGCAGGTAAATCATTCTATTTTCATCATGGCGTGGGTAGGAGATAACTAGAGAGACGTGCCATATTAGAGTGACTACTGATGAAATGGCAAATTAAATGGGTGGGTGGATGGAGCTGACATGATTTTCTATCATTTTGATCAAATCTACCTGATTCTATTTCTGTATTCTGAACATAAATGCATGAAAATGTCACTTAATAATATAACAGTGCACTCAATTTTTGTTAATTTGATGCAGAAATTATAAATGAACTTATCTTCTCAAAAATATAACACAAAGAGACCTTTCTGGGCAATATTGTTCATGTGTGGCCTAAATATGAATTCTCTACTATCAAAGTCAGTCTTCAACCATTCCTATTCACAACAAATTCCAATTTTTTGTCCCCCCCTACCAGATCTCAGCTGAACTGTTTAGACTACCTCAGTGACATGCATTTGACTCATTGAACTGTAAGCGCCAAGCTGGCCAATAATGGCCTCTCGCAAGGGAAAAGACTAACCCCTATTATCCTGGCAAGCCTGGGCCAGTTGTTGCCTCAACATTTGGTAATGGCACGCCTAGTATTCAGTCATCCAACCGCAAGGCTCCAAGTAATACACTGCCCGGCCAAAAAAAAAGTTGCGTAGTCAAATATTTAGTTGGAACCCCTTTAGCTTTGATTACAGTGCAAATTCGTCCTGTCATCGTTTTGAAAACCATATGCAATGCCAGAACATCTATTTTCAATCAGAAATGCTATCATTTTTAGCCAAGATCTAGTATTCTCGACAAAATGGTTGAACCACAAGGTGGTCTTTCTTGAGCACGCCCCAACCCTTTCAATGTGATTAAGGTCAGGACTTTGTGGTGGCAAATTTGTCTGTGAAAATGATTCCTCATACTTGTTTTTGTCATTCATGGTTTTTGTTTGCTAGATAGAGGCCAATAACTTGCCCATTCTATAATACTGTAACATAATTTCCTCCTTAAAGGGATGCATCTTCAGACATGATTTTTTCAGAAATGAGTAGCAATGCGCTTAATCTGTCAGGGTTAAAATGATTATTGCCAGCTGAAAAATATTAATAACCGGAATCATGATCCAATAATAAAATTTGTTCATTCATTTCCAAACGGTGACTTTTTTTTTGCCAGGCAGTTTATATCTCTACTGTGAGCCACCCTATATTCATAAATTTAAATCATGCAGGCCCATGGGCGGCGTTAGGGGGTGGCTACCTGGGCTCAAGCCCTGGATGTTTTCGTAAAAGCACCGAATATTTTACATTCGGAAAAAACAAGGTCTATCCCATCTGTATCAGCGTCTTGTCTGAAAGCGTAGCCTGCAGTATCGCAGGGCTAGAATGCATTTTAGCGGACCCACTTCCATTTTCCACCTCACAGTGCAAAGTCATCCAGGGTTAAGGTTAGGTTTAGGGTTAAGGTTAGGGTTAGGTTTAGGTTTAGGGTTAGGGTAAGGGTTAAGACTCGCCTCTCAATGCAAAGTCATCCAGGCTTTCATTTGCGTCTGGGCTCGGGGCACAGTGCATCCACTAAAATGCATGCGTACCAATCATAGTCCAACAGAGGGGCAGCAGCCGTGGGAAAGTAACCTAATAACTGATACGGGAATTTATTTATTTATTTATTTTCAGCTGGTCTGTTGGCGCCATTACGTATATCAGCCAATCACGGTTCGGCTGTGGTACCATTGTACGTAGAATTAGCCAATCACACCGGCTGTATTCATGTA
Source organism: Gymnothorax reevesii (assembly GCA_029721435.1). Taxonomy (NCBI): domain Eukaryota; kingdom Metazoa; phylum Chordata; class Actinopteri; order Anguilliformes; family Muraenidae; genus Gymnothorax; species Gymnothorax reevesii. The sequence continues at coordinate 49,471,526 of CM056587.1, read as the reverse complement.
TCATGGCAACACATTCGACCTTAGCTGAATTGTACACGCGGCAATTTTGTAAATGCTCATCTGACAATAACAATAAGCGCTCCACAATGCGCAAGTAAACTAGCCGGTCTGCTGCAGAAGTCCAACAGTCTGCTTCATGATCATAGGCTGTTCGACCGGTTAGTTTCTGAACCAGTATTGTGAACATCTGCTGCAGTTGGGAAAATACTGTTCAGCTGACCGCTAATTATTGGGATCACAAAGGAAATAGAATAGAAATTTATATGAACCGCAGCTTTTATCATCTTTATCATCCTCTAATGAAAAGAAATAATTTTGCACCCGGACCCCCCAGTCACTGATTTCATACATGCAGCGTGAATATTCCTCAACATACGGGACTTCAGATCAGAGTGGAAGGGAGCATCCAATCTATTCTATCACGATAGAAGATAAGAGATTGATGTTGATACGAGCTATGGATGCATGCATCCAGTGGTGCGTAGATTTATAGTCTAATTTCTTTGGGGATCTGATAATTAACCAGTGGTCAGTTGGATAGTTTTTTGTCAACTGCAGCAAATGTTCAAAATACTGGTTCAGAAACTCACTACACCTCCCCAATGTACTCCAGTGATGAGCATATGCTGATCAGCTCAATGCCTCAACTAAGAGCCTGAGTCACAAACAGTCTTCAGTCACGAAGCAGTCTGTGTTTTTGGCATTGAGTGTATATAGAACAATATATAGGCCTACAGAAAAAAAAAGAAACGCAAGTTAACTAGTTAGTTAAGTTGCTCTTATCTCATACTCAAAGTGATTGCAAAATAAAGGAAAGTTTGATGAAACGAGAGTAAGTGTGCACACGCTCGTAATAAATCTGATTTTATAAAAACAAATGACAAGCAAAATTATTTTCCAATCTGCCTTTATTAAATTTGTTTTTCTTTTGTTGTTCAATATATATTTTCTATACACACTCAATGATTTTTTTGTCCAATAACGTCGGACATCGTCCTTACTTTCTGATATCACGACATTTGCTCTCCGAACTGCAAAATTTGTCACTGAAGTCAAGGCCTTACGAATAAACTATTGGACTTCTGCAGCAGACCAGCTTGATTACTTGCTATTTAGCATATTGTGGAGAACTTTAATTGTGATTGTCATATGAGCATTAACAAATTGGCCACGTAAACAACTCAGCTGACAGTGATGCGTCACTGAACAAATGCGTTTCCTTTGTCATTGATTCATGACGACTTCAGCCGTGCTGTGATTGGCTGTTGGCACATACAGTGGTACCACAGCAGAGCTGTGATTGCCTGATCTATGTAATGGTACCAACCGACCAGCAGAAAAAAATTTCTGAAGAGACTTCAACCAGCTGCTGCCTGCATCTTGGGTGACTTAAGATTTTTTTCGTCATTGAAGGGTGTGAATTTATAAGTGTTCTTCAGTGTATTTTTTCCACTTTAATTTGGTGGCAAGTTGAGCGTTTCTGTACAGCAGCACACTTGCACGCTTCTTTCCCCCCACTGGGCTAATCCCCGAATCTCCTACCATCTACCACTAGATCTGCCCCTGTCCAGGCCTGAACTTAATCCCACAAAAATGCACTTAATGTCCACCAGTTAGCATCATATTCTTTTTTAGTGCCGCAGCATTGAATGACAGTGGATAAACACACCTTGAACTGTTCATGACACTCCATGTACTGTTTAAAATGCCCTGAGCATGCCCACTGTAGTTTCATCCAGAAGGGCTCCATGCTGTTGTCCATATTATTAACCTCTGTAACGTTGTTTCATTTCTCCGGTAACCAGTTAATGTGCTTTTGCTCAAACAGCTACCCCACTTTGTGATTCTGCTAGCGTGTAAGATGTGCAATTTTTACAGATCAAAGAGAATGGGCAAGATCCTAGCCCATTCGCAGAGGTAGCAAATTGGCCATGACAGAGTGATTATGTGACCACACACCACCACAGTGGCATTATACGAATCTTATTGGCCAGAAAAGAGACTATATGTCCTTTGGCCTCACAACACCAATTTGACTATGATGAGAACGTGAAACAGCATGACCTGTATCATCATATTAGGCATTGTGTGAGGGTTTGAATCTGTCTAGTCATGTTTCCCGTGCATTTATATTTATTCTTTTTCATGTCTCATTGTTTATTTTAGCAGTTCATTGTATTAGTCCTGTATTCCCATTCATCTGTCACTTTGTGCTGTTTGTACTCACTCCCTCATGTACACCACCTCTTCTTGTTCATTGTTTAATTGTTTCCCATTTGTAGCTGCACCTTCCTGCACCTTCCCACCTACCTCATATACAGCCCATTGCAACCAGTCACTTAGCTTCCCTAATGGTTCACTGATTTAGGTTGAGAATTTGTCATCCAGGGGTGTGTTTCTCGAAATCACAGATACTAACTTAGTTGGACCCACTGACTGAGAATAGATGAACTGTGTACGTTGCTAACTTAATTAGCAACTATGTTTTTGGGAAAAGTGCCCAGATTTCTCTGTGTACACATTATGAGTGGTTCCTGATTTCCTATATTCCTCACTCACAAGCTTGGTTTTTATATCCTGCCACCCCCCCAACCCCCCTCCCCCCCACTTTGAAGGAAAATTTTATTCATTCAGTCAGTTATATATATATTTGTGAGGTTTTACGAAATGAACCAAGAGCAAACACCAGTAAAATGCAAAAAGGAGACTTTATTTCTGAAGGGGGAAACCCCCCAACAGAGCTGGCAACAGTACAATGTCCGCAATCCAAAATCAGAATCCAAAGGGCGAAATCCAGAGTCATACACAGGGCACCAATCACAAAAAATCGTAGTCAGACAAAAGGTCAAAAAACAAGAATGCGGCAAAAGTACAGGGAGTAGGCAAAGCTCGATATCAAAGACGGTCCAGTCAGAAAGAAAAACACTGAGAGATCAAGGCGAGAAACGTGGCACGAGAAAACTAGGGAGAACGATCTGACAAGAGTGTGAAGCAAACAGACATCTTATATACACATCCAGGAGAACACATGACCAGGAGAACAGGTGCAATCAATGGTGACAATGATTAGGGAGAGACACATGAGGGATAAACTAATTACATGAATTTGGCTGTAGCCAAAACGCAGACAGGGATCACAAGACAAACCTAAGTACAAACAACAGCTCCGGTTAAGGAGTACTAAAAGTGCATAGTCTAAAGAAAAGGAAAGCATGAGATATAAGTGGAAAACTGCAGCAGAGATAATTAGGGATAGGCAAGGAGGCGGAGACTAGAATTGGGCGACAGCTGAGAGATCATTAGTCAATTAGTAAGTGCAGCTATACAATCCCAAGTGCTTGTTAGTAAGTTAGTCCAAATATACAAGGTTAGTGTGGGTTAGTATTTAGCAAAAACAATAAACTGTTAGTATGTGTTAGTAAGACAGTAAAAGAGAGAGGAAGGAAGAACACGAGATAATGAAAGAAGATTGAAACCCAGAAACCAATAAATCACCCGAATGAGTGGCACACAAGACAAGGGACCGTGAGCAAAGATACACACATGACAAGACAGGGGAGACAAAGTGCAAAGCATGGAAATGAAAACATGGCTTGGAAACTAAATGATCTAAACATGAAAAATAATAAACAGGAAATCTAAATTACAAACACACAAAACACAATCCTAAGAATAGTCAGACAGAGCAGTGGTCACTAAACACAGAAATACAAAACATGGCTAGGCCAGGCACAGAACTTAACATGACAGCAAAAATCAGAATCACAACAGTACCCCCCCTCTTAAAAAACGCCTCCAGGCGTTTCACCTTGGTCTGGGGTGGTTGGCATGAAAGTCTCTGATGAAGGCCTTATCCAAGATGTAGCGTGACGGTACCCAACTGCGGTGTTCCGGTCCGTAACCCTCCCAGTCGACGAGGTACTGCAGTCCCCGGCCTCGCCGACGACAATCCAGGAGGGCACGGACCGTGTAGGCTTCGCCTCCGTCGATGATCCGGGCGGGTGGTGGGGGATCAGGTCCAGAGGACAGGGGGTGGGTCACAGCAGGTTTGACTTGGGACACGTGAAACGTGGGGTGAATACGTCTCATAGACAGTGGAAGACGGAGGCGAACCGCAGTGGGACTCAAGACTTTTTCAATAGTGAATGGGCCCAAAAACTTAGGGAAAAGTTTGCCCCCATTACCTCTGAGAGGAATGTCCCTTGAAGATAGCCAGACACGCTGCCCAGGTCGGTATGAAGGAGCTGTCGTGCGCCTCTTGTCTGCTTGCTCCTTCATCCGGGCGACCGACCTGAGCAGGGCCTGGCGGGTGGTTATCCATGTGCGTCTGCACCGACGCACAAACTCACGGGCTGAGGGGACAGCTACCTCCTCCTCCTGGGAAGGGAACAAAGGGGGCTGGTAGCCTAGGCAGGCCTTGAAGGGGGAAATGCCAGAGGCAGCAGAGGTGTGGCTGTTCATGGCGTATTCAGCCCATGGCAACTGATGACTCCAGGAGGAGGGGTTCCTAATGCAAAGACATCTCAAAACATTTTCCACACATTGGTTAGCCCGCTCGGTCTGGCCATTAGTCTGGGGATGGAAACCTGATGATAAACTAACTGTGGTGCCAAGTGATTTGCAGAATGATTTCCAAAATAGGGCAGTGAACTGGGGGCCGCGATCAGATGTGATATCAATAGGAATACCATGAAGTCTGATGACATGTTGAATAACAAGGTTAGCGGTTTCTTGGGCGGAGGGGAGCTTGGTGAGGGGAACTAGGTGAACGGCTTTGGAGAATCTGTCTACAATGGTGAGAATGGTAGTGTGATGATTGGAAGGGGGAAGGCCAGTGATGAAATCGAGTGCTATGTGGGACCAGGGGCGGTGTGGAGTGTGAAGGGGCTGAAGCAAACCGTGAGGTGGTTGATGTGAGGCTTTTGCTTGGGCGCAGACCGAGCAGGCAGCTACAAAACTTTGGACATCTTGAGAGATTTCTGGCCACCAAAATCTTTGTAAAATAAAGTCCTTAGTACGGCGTACTCCAGGGTGGCAGGACAGCATGGAAGAATGTCCCCATTCCAGAACCTTGGGGCGTAATGCAGCTGGAACATAAAGACAGTTAGTGGGGCAAGCGCTAGGGGCAGCAGTACTGGCTTGGGCATCTCTGACTTCCTTTTCAATATTGACATAGATGGCATTAACAAAGGCTTCTTTGGGCAGAATCGTATCATGACATGGTTCCTCTTCCTTTATCTCAAAACAACGGGACAAGGCGTCGGGTTTAACATTTTTGCTTCCAGGTCTATAAGCGATGTGAAAATTGAAGCGGGAGAAGAATAGTGCCCACCTGGCTTGTCTTGGGTTAAGTCTCTTGGCTGTCTGTAGGTATTCCAGGTTTCTATGGTCTGTCCACACTATGAAGGGTACCTTGGATCCTTCTAGCCACTGCCTCCATTCTTCCAAGGCCAACTTTACTGCCAGCAGCTCACGGTTTCCGATGTCATAGTTTCTTTCAGCAGAGCTTAGACGACGAGAGAAGAAGGCACATGGGTGAATCTTCCCATCCTCAGGGGACCTCTGGGACAGAATGGCGCCGGCTCCAATATTCGAGGCGTCCACTTCTACAATGAACTGAAGTTCTGGGTTAGGGATAATGAGGATGGGTGCAGACGTGAATCGAGACTTTAGTTCTACAAAGGCACTCTCTGCTCTCTCGGACCAAAGGAACTTGGACTTGGAGGAAGTGAGGGCAGTGAGAGGAGCAGCAACAGAACTATAGTTTCTGATAAACCGTCGATAGAAATTAGCAAAACCCAAAAAACGCTGGAGAGACTTACGGTCCTCAGGTCGGGGCCAGTTGGTGACGGCCTCCACTTTGACTGGGTCCATACGTATGGTGCCTGGGGAGATAATGTAACCCAGAAAGGTTGTAGTCTCAACAAAAAACTCACATTTTTCGGCCTTTACAAAGAGACGGTTCTCCAGGAGACGACGAAGCACTTGGCGAACATGTTTCACGTGTTCCTCTTGGGAATCTGAAAAAATCAAAATATCGTCAAGGTATACAAAAACGAACTTGTTAATCATGTCTCTCAGTACATCGTTTACAAGACTCTGGAACACAGCTGGAGCGTTAGTGAGCCCGAAAGGAAGAACCAGGTACTCCCAGTGCCCTGTGGGAGTATTAAAAGCCGTCTTCCACTCATCTCCCTCCCGGATTCGCACCAAGTGATAGGCATTGCGGAGGTCAAGCTTGGAGAAAACCTTAGCTCCTTGTAGGAGGTCGAACGCTGTGTTCATGAGGGGGAGAGGGTATCGGTTCTTGACGGTTATCTCATTTAGTCCCCGGTAGTCAATACAGGGCCTCAACGTCCCATCCTTTTTGGCCACAAAGAAGAAACCAGCGCCCGCAGGGGAGGATGATGGTCGAATAATACCTGCAGCCAGAGACTCTGACAGGTACTTTTCCATGGCTTGGGTCTCTGGTCGGGACAGGGAGTATAATCGGCCTCTAGGGGGCATTGTACTTGGCTTTAGGTTGATGGCGCAATCGTATGAACGGTGAGGAGGTAAGCTGGTGGCCCTGGACTTTGAGAACACCTCCTTGAGATCATGGAACTCGAGGGGAACATTTTCTAGGTCGGGGATCTCCTCTGGAGTAGAGTAAGGCTGTAGTTCCGAAGCATTTTGGAGGCATGTCTGAGAACAGTTGGGGCTCCAGCCCTTGATTTCATGCGTTCGCCAGTCAATGTGAGGTAGGTGTTTAGCCATCCATGGGTGACCCAGAATGATAGGAGCATGGGGAGAGTGAAGGAGGAATAATTGAATTGTCTCATGGTGGTTGCCTGATATCTTGAGTTTGATGGGGCTGGTAACATGAGTTATCTGGGCAATTTGCTGGCCACTAAGGGAATTGGCCACTCGATCCGGGAAGATCTTTTCCACCGGAACCCCCCATTCACGAGCCAGCTCCACATCCATGAGGTTTTCCTCTGCTCCAGAATCAATGAGAGCCGTAGTGGATCTGCTCTCCCCTCCCCATTCCAGGATCAACGGAAGGCAGGTGCGGTTTCTTGAATCTTGGACTGGCGTAACGCCCACCACTGTTCCATTCCTGGTGCCAGGACGAGGCTTCTTGCTGGGGCACTGAGCTATCTGATGTCCCCCTTTGCCACAGTAGAAACAGGCCCCCTCTCTGTGACGACGGTTCCTTTCCACAGTGGGAATGCGCGTTCGTCCGGGTTGCATGGGTTCCGTCTCAGGAGAGGGGCTGCCGTCAGGAGGTGGTGGTAAAAGTGGAGTGGTCCGGTAGGGGTTATTTGGACGACTGTGAAGAACGGACCGTCTACGTTCTTCACGGCGAGCATCCACTCGTATGGCTAGGTCGACCAACTCGTCCAGCTCCTCTGGTAAATCCTGGGACACCAGTTCGTCTTTTATGGCCTCGGCTAGACCATTAAAAAAGGTGTCATATAAGGCTCTTTGGCCCCACCTGCTGTTGGTTGCCAGGGTCTGGAAGTCGATTGCAAAATCAGCCACAGAACGACCACCCTGGCGTATCCGAAGAATCTCCCGTCCCGCCTCATGACCCAACTTCGTGCGGTCGAAAACCCGCTTCATCTCCTCACCCAGTAGACCAGATGTCTGTACACATGGTAGATCTGCCTCCCAAGCTGCAGTAGCCCACTGCTTGGCTCTTCCCGTGAGTTGCGTGATGATAAATGCAACACGAGCCCGTTCAGTGGGGAATGATGAGGGCTGTAGGCTGAATAAGAGGTTGCACTGGGTGAGGAATGCTCGACACGCACCGGGGTTGCCGTCGTACCTTTCAGGGGGAGGCAGGCGTGGCTCGCAGACAGGCAGCGGCGGAGTGGAGGAGGGCACAGGCGTGGCGTGGACCGCAGGCTGGGGGGTATGCAGCAGCTGAGAGTCTTGAACTGTTCGAATGAGGTCCGCAACCTGGAGACTCATGGTTTGCATATGCTGCATGAGGGCGCGAAGCTGACGCTCCTGAAATTCGAGCTGGGCTCCCTGTTCCTTGACTGCCTCCTGCAGAGGCTGGATGTTCGCTGGTTCCATCTTGGTCAGATCGTAATGTGAGGTTTTACGAAATGAACCAAGAGCAAACACCAGTAAAATGCAAAAAGGAGACTTTATTTCTGAAGGGGGAAACCCCCCAACAGAGCTGGCAACAGTACAATGTCCGCAATCCAAAATCAGAATCCAAAGGGCGAAATCCAGAGTCATACACAGGGCACCAATCACAAAAAATCGTAGTCAGACAAAAGAGGTCAAAAAACAAGAATGCGGCAAAAGTACAGGGAGTAGGCAAAGCTCGATATCAAAGACGGTCCAGTCAGAAAGAAAAACACTGAGAGATCAAGGTGAGAAACGTGGCACGAGAAAACTAGGGAGAACGATCTGACAAGAGTGTGAAGCAAACAGACATCTTATATACACATCCAGGAGAACACATGACCAGGAGAACAGGTGCAATCAATGGTGACAATGATTAGGGAGAGACACATGAGGGATAAACTAATTACATGAATTTGGCTGTAGCCAAAATGCAGACAGGGATCACAAGACAAACCTAAGTACAAACAACAGCTCCGGTTAAGGAGTACTAAAAGTGCATAGTCTAAAGAAAAGGAAAGCATGAGATATAAGTGGAAAACTGCAGCAGAGATAATTAGGGATAGGCAAGGAGGCGGAGACTAGAATTGGGCGACAGCTGAGAGATCATTAGTCAATTAGTAAGTGCAGCTATACAATCCCAAGTGCTTGTTAGTAAGTTAGTCCAAATATACAAGGTTAGTGTGGGTTAGTATTTAGCAAAAACAATAAACTGTTAGTATGTGTTAGTAAGACAGTAAAAGAGAGAGGAAGGAAGAACACGAGATAATGAAAGAAGATTGAAACCCAGAAACCAATAAATCACCCGAATGAGTGGCACACAAGACAAGGGACCGTGAGCAAAGATACACACATGACAAGACAGGGGAGACAAAGTGCAAAGCATGGAAATGAAAACATGGCTTGGAAACTAAATGATCTAAACATGAAAAATAATAAACAGGAAATCTAAATTACAAACACACAAAACACAATCCTAAGAATAGTCAGACAGAGCAGTGGTCACTAAACACAGAAATACAAAACATGGCTAGGCCAGGCACAGAACTTAGCATGACAGCAAAAATCAGAATCACAACAATATTGTGTACGAGTCTTCCTACCATTACCCGACAAAACAAAACACACACACACACACACACACACACACACACACACGCACACACACAAAATTACATAAATACATTACATTTGCAATGCTATACTACGTTTTGCATTAGTCTTTATTTGCAAACTAAGGCCCAGTTTACACGAAGACGCTCGCGAGTAAAGACGACAAAATATTTAAACGGAAGGGCCTTTTGTTTATATGGTGACGGCGTTTTTGGGGCTTGAAGACGCAAAAATCTCAAACCACCCTCGAAAATGGAAAACTTGAATACGCTCCGGCGTAGCGTTTCCGTCTAAACTGGCCAAGACGCAAAACTGGCTCAGATCTGCTGTTCTGCTCACGTCGCGTAGGCGTTTACGTCACGCAGTAAACAAACATGTCGGATTACATCCATGCTTCAGACCTTTAGGCTACTCTGGCAGCCATAATAAATGTACAGGAATTGTTACTACAAATGTACAGAATCTGTACACATGCTATTGGCGAACAGGGGAGGATCTATTGTGAACTCTTGCAAATTTTGGATGCTCTAATTCGTCGGAGGCGAGCAAGACGGGTTTGGACCAGACCTGGCAGAACCAGTCTATGGTGGGACAAGTTTGTGATTTCGCGGCACAGTGATGAGAAGGAAGATTCTACGCACGTGCGTAGGCATGGCGGCGTTTGTGTTAGTGTATCACAGCACCCACAAGAATCAATTACAAGAATTCAACAACATCTACTCCACAACTCTCACTGCCATCTCAATGCCGGTGAGTTAATGCCACAGCATAGATATACAATGGCTTGTTCACGAAGAGGAGAAGGGATATTTAAAAAAATAAATAAATAAATAAAGAACCTGGGGAATTGGAATCTGTTAATCTGTATAAATCTTTAAGGAAACTTCTTGAACAAAAACATCGTGAAATAACTGCCAAAATACAACTCTGTTTCATTTCGGATCATTTGATTGTTACACTGTTTTGCCTTGTTTCCCTTTTTCCCTTTTCTTTCGGCTCTTATCTCTCTATTTCATTTTAATTATTATTATTATTATTGATATTATTCATTTGTTTTCTCTCCTTTTTTCATCCTTTGTGGTTTTTTCCCCTCCTTTTTTCCTTCTTCCCCCCTTTTTTGTTGTTTGTTTTATTCTCTCTTCTTTTCTATTCCTTTTGTTGATGTCTTTGTCTAATATTATTGTATGTATATTACTATGTAAATCAACTCGCTACCCATTTATTTGTCTGGTCACATATTTGTTTGTATGCACTTATTGGTGAATTAATAAAAAAAAAAAAAAAAGTGTATCACAGCACCACCTAGCCATCTGGCATGCATACCCAATCGATTTCTACACACTTTTTGCGTCACCGTATGCACACAGATTTCCTCCCGAGAACGCTCGTCTGAACGCGAAATAAAAAGTGAAGACGCGACGCCTCTTTTGCGTCTTCTGTTCACACCGTCATCATGGAAACCTAGCCCTATTCCATCCCTCATTATTACCAACCTGGCATAAATTCCAAGTCCTCTCATGGGCCATCACACTCTCAATTCTATTGTAATACTTGACAAAATTCTTGAATTTCTCAATTCTTAATGCCTCCTCAGATGTCTACCCGAAAATAAATATTTTTGCAAAATATATAATTATATTACAGATTAGGTGTGTTCCCTTTGTTACATCACCCAGTAACACTTAAATAAATCTAAGTGTATACTATTGTACTGAGATATCCAGCCTCGTACCTTTATCCAAAATAAGGCTATTATAGGACAGTACCAAAATAAATGATCTACTGACTCCACTTCTTCCTGACAGAATCGACAAAGGGGTGACGACAAAGGGGTCTTTTCCCCATATATTTAGCATCTTTCTAGTTGCTAAGAACTTACATATTAGCTTATATTGAAAATATCTAATCTTTGGCTCAAGTGATGTAATGTAAAGGATTTTGAAAACTTGGTTCCATGGGACTGGTATATTTTCCCAACTGTCTAGAATCCTTTATGGAACAGCGACTAAGTTCTTTATTCTTAAATAAAATGTGTATATGTTTGTTGATCTTGGTTTGTTTTCTGGTTCTTTGACTCTGTCTAGTCCTTAGTGTGCAGTCGTCTACCCATGTTTGATTTCCTGTTTGTCTTATTGACTTACGGCTTGTCCTCTATTTTAGCTTTGTGGTACCCAGTTCCTGGTTTTTGATCTTTGGACTGTTATTCGATTACGATTACGATTCTGGATTTGCGCTTGATTACTGCATTCTGCCGCTTGTGATTGGCCCAGATTGTCTGACCAAGATTCTCAGTAAAATCTCTGAACTTGGATATTCTCTGTGCCTGAGTTCTGAGCCTATCAAGCCCAGTCTCACCCCCTCTTGTCATATAGTGAAGCTACCTGACCAAGCGTCGATATATACATCGAAAAATGAGGTTTCTCGCGTGCTTATTTGATCCCAATTTGTAACGAACCCTACCCCCTAACCCTTAACCCTTGTCCTGAATCCTAACTCTTTATGTCATATCAGGATGCTAGCCTCGTTATTCATTGTAGTTCGATGCTTGGTCAGTTAGCATCAGTATATGATAAGTCGGGATGGGAACGTGTTTGCCTGCTCCGTGTCTCATTGCTATCTGCAGGAAAGCACCTGTGCCACTATCTTGATAAAGCCTAAAATACCTAAATGCATGAATCTTTTTATTGGTTTACTAAAGTTGCAAAGTTATGTCAACACATAGAAATTGTTTTCCAACAGATCATATGCTGATTCTGTAGGAACAACGCTACTGCCTTTGAATCTGATTATGCCATTCCTCCTCTGTGTTCTATTTGCATTAATTTACTTTGTTCTGACTTTGTGTTTATCCATATAATTATCAGGAATTGCGCAATAAGGTGAAAAAGGTGCTTTTGCTTCACAGAATGTTCCGGACAACATCAGGATATGGTTAGGTGTTTGATGAAAACAAAGAATGCAATTGTGTTCAAATTGCCTGTTTTCCTCAAGGCCTGAGCAGAATGAGCAATGTGGTAATCAGATAACCAATAGTAATACACACCATATGATACCCTCTCCTGTAGGATAGGTTTCAGAAAGCTGGCTGCATTTAGCAGAGAAGTCTGTAAGGGGATAGGAAAAAGGCATGAATGAGGTAAAATGGAGGACATTACTCTGCTCCCTGCTGTGTTGATACGGGTGTTGCAAGGGAAGGGAGAAAAGAATGTCAAAAATTTACAGCAGTTTTCCTGGAAAGTTTTGTCCATAGATTCGGCTCATGCTCTGAGGAGGGAAGAATTGTGTCATTGATAATGGTGATGATGGTTATGAAATAAGACTGTTTTGACGGTGGTGTGGAAGATTGATAAGGAAATTCAAAATGTGTTGAAGGATTATGGATAACTAGGCTTATGCCGTTGGAGGTGACGGCTTGGGGTATATCCTTGAACACCCCCAATCCTCCAATTCCCCAATCCTTGAATAGACCTTGAATAGACTTTCAATCGAACTTAATTTCAGGTCAATCGGACAAATGGTTCTGAAGATATGGCCAAAATGGTAATTTTCCATCACAAAGTCCCACCTAGTGGCAAAATATTGAACCATACAGGTATGATGTCATCACGTGACATGTTTTGAGGTCATGACCTTGCAGTTGCACATAGTTTCATGTCAATTGGACAAATGGTTCCAAAGATATGGCAAAAATGGTGAATTTCATGTGACAAAGCTCCACCTTGTGTCGAAATTTTGAACCAAACAGGTATAATGTCATCGTGTGACACATCCTCAGGTCATAACCTTTCATTTGCACTTGATTTGAGGTCAATCGGATTTCCAGAGATGTGATAAAAACAGTGATTTTTCTGTTTTTGGCCCCTGGTGGCCAATCAAGAATTGTAAATTGTCCAAAATCTAATCAGTTCTTCCTCTTTATGAAACTTTTTCATATGCAAAACATGAAATTTCTAATTGAAATATTACTGAAGTTATTGCGTTAACACGTAGGGCGGCGCGGCGGCGGTCGGACCAAAAACATAATATAATTAGGATGATGATAATAATGATGTTTAGCGTGTGGATGTGCGCATCAGTGTGTGTGGGTGTGTGCGTGCGTGCTTGTGTGTTTGGGTGTGTGTTTTAGTGTGGGAAAGAAAGGGAGCGTGTGCATGTGGAACATTTCAGGTCAGTGCAGGTTATTAGAGTGCTGAATATTCTGCTGATCATACGAATGGATTGGTTTATGTGTTTGGTGGGTAAGGTGTTTTAACATTCACAAGAAGTGTCCTGGTTCTGTTATCAAGCTGGGAGGCAAAATGAAAGGCTCAGGTGAATGCAGGACAACAGCAAAAGAATGTAACGCATGTTCGCTGCATTAATATAATCTCAACCATTGACTTGCTTAGGGAATGATGGGGAGTGGTTATACTATCAGTGTACCCCTGTCTTCCTGTACTCTTTTGCCCACCACCACTCCTTATGACTGCGGCTGCACTGTTATAAGCTGACTGAATTTTACAGTTAATCCGTTGTCTCCTTTTATTTTTAACTGTAAGTAGAGTCCTGCAGGCATTTAACTGTGGTTTACAGTTAATATACATGGAACCTCAGTTATAAACTGATTGTAAAATTACAGTTAAAATAACTGGCAAAAAAAGGTGCCATTTAAAATTACTGACAACTAAGGTGCCAGTTTTTAACAGAGTATGTCCTCCATCCATACTCAGGGGTGGATCTTTCTGTCCACTAGACCGCACAATCCAATATCGCCGCATAATATTCGTCCAGGAGTAACACGGAAATCCACCAATGAACAGTACTTCTACTGTGATGATGTCATGAGACCCCAAAACCTTTATGATTCGCACGCGGCATGCTAGGATTTCCAGATAGCCTTACAAACTAGGGAAATCCCGGTAGGTGAGCAATTTAAGAGTGAAAGTTGTGCGAAAATGAAATACAATTTAGAAGACAAATACTTTTTTGGGTTCTCTGGATAACATTAATCTCTGCAAGTCCCTGCTCTTCTGCCTGAAAAGCTTGCTAACAACAGCCAGGGGCGAATCCAAGGTAGTTTACGTAGTTTCCGGGACTCACTCAAACACCTCACTGATTGTCTGGAAACACATTCATTGTGTTGGAACTCACTCAAACCTCATTCTGATTAGCTATTCATATCGCGAACTACTCATGGAAACTACTCACTTCAAAATCTGGATCCACCCCTGATAGCCATCAAACTTTTGACAAATAAAATGCATGACATTCATATGTGCAGCAGAGACATTCATGACATTCATATGTGCTCTTGATGGACTATAATGCTACACCTGGACAAACATTTTCTCGATCCCGGAACAACAGTTACACAGCAATGTCTTATTGTCCCACAAGACCCTTGTGCGCCGTTCCCTCTGAGGCCAGTCAGTATTGGATGAAATATTCTGCCTCAGGATAAATCTGTAATGCCAGCTGGCAGGTAGTATATTGTAGACATGAGTATAATTGGAGCTGTTTTATGCAAAAAAAAGCTATTCACATGCATATTCTTACTGTCAGTTTCTGATTGAGACATCCTTCAGCACAGTGTAATGGGTTTGCATGGAAAAATCACAGACTCGTTAAGACTCTGCCTCCAACGAATGACCTTGAAACAGGTGCCAGTTTGGACAGAGCAAGGAGCCACATCGTCTGCCCTGCCCGCACAGCCTCGTTGGCATGGTGACACCATACCCTGGAACAGCCTAATCGGTTGACTGACAGCCTCACTCCCCCGAGACGAGCAGGAGGGCTGCGTCCCGTGTCTTTTTTCATTGTGTGTCCTTGTCCCGTCCATCATACTAAAGCAGGAACTGATATGATTATTGGGTCAGCGAGGTATTTGAATTGGCAATTGAGCTCAGACTGCGCACAGAATAACATTTCCTCTTAACCAAGGCTCATGAAATCTGGACCTTGTTTCTAAATCCAGCCCTGGTTTTATTTTCTCCCAGGTAATTAACCAATCTACTGAAAAATTAGTGCTTTTTATTGGTCAGACTGTCGTTGCACCTGACATGCAGGTAAAGGGTGGATGGAAAACCAGTAATTCTCAGATCTTGAGGGCTGTGATTCGATGGCTCCCTGCTCTTAACCCTTATGGAAACATCTGTACTTTACAACTCAACATAAGCGTGTAATATAATGTCAACAACCTGATAACCAGGTAGAAGTGCAGCTATAATTGTTGTGAGAAAAATATAAAAAACTCCACGGTGAAAGATTTCTCCTGAAGATGATGTTAATGCTCGTATGAGAGCTGACATTTTTCTCCTCAGCGGCGAAGAGAGCGTATCGAAGTTTGCTGGCTCAGCTCTTCCTCTCCTCCAGACATTCTTAAGTGATTTGTCTCCTCACACACTGAGGCTGGCGGTCGGTGTAAGAAGAGACATGGAGGAGGTGCATTCAATATTGTAAAGGCATCAGCCGTTAATATTCATCTTTTGAAGAGGGATGCCGTCCCCTCTCTGGTGAAGAGAGAGGGGGAGCAGGTGCTCCATGCTGAGGGGAATGGAGATGAGTACTGCAGTCTGGACCTCCATTCACAGCACTTAAGGGCTGACAGTTTTCATTTGAGTCTGTAGGTCTCCCCCCTCCCCCGTTTTTTAAACTTTCCAACCAATTTGGAGAGGCGATTTGTGTTTGTAAATCAGTCCAGTCACTGAAAGATCCTCCTCGCGTAATTAATTTGCGACCGCCTTGCATGTCCTCTAGTGCTCCTTGCACTATGTAATCCTGATGAGCAACATTTACTGCATTGGATCGGAGTATATTCTGCTGGTGCAGGCTGGCTGCGCATTTCTGATGCACCAGTGGAAGAGCTGTTTGTGCAATAAGCGAAGAGGGTACCCAGCCAACACCTCGCCAAATTAATCACACATTCAATCCATGAATCAATCAGTCAGTTGGTCAGTGAGTATGTCTTTATTGTTGTGTGGCACTGCGTACCTCCTGTAATGGGCAATATCACTAGGGATGCTTTGTACGGGGAATACAACTGATGTAATTTGGGCAAAACTGGAAAATTGGCCCCTGATTGTTTTGAAAACAGGCCAGCAGAACTTCAGAAAATCCCTAGAGTTTATAAATTAAGGTCTATCAGCACACGAGATATGCAGACATCCACACACACACACACACAAAAATGGGATGAGTTCCATCTAAGTTGTATCCAATGTTTCAGCAATCAGACATAGCATCCTCTGTTGCCTCATTACTGTGCCCATGTTCTTGCAGATTTATGCACTAAAATGCCAGCACTGACGGAAGCATTTCACTCGGTTTTTTTTTTTTTTTTGCTAATTCTGTGGTTCCCAGATGAAAAAATACATAAATATCAGGTTTGTTGGGCAATTGTGTAATCACTTACAAATTACTGTGGATTTCCACTCAGTGGTTTGCAAAAAACCTCAGATGAATGGCCAGAAATGTTAGTAGCCATAAATTTTGAACATAGCTTCCTCATAGCGTCATTACTACACAGAGTGCTGATACACAACCTCTGGGGTTACCAGGAGATGGAGGAAGTGAGACAGAAAGAGGACTAGTTCTGCCAAAGTCTCGGTGTATTAGGCAGCCAGAGTAAATAATGCCTACTGAGACGAGGTGGTGTCTCAACTGTTTTGTAGCATTTTTCTATTGCATGAAAAAATCAGGACATTTATATTTCTGTTAATTTATTTATCCAGTACTCTGGCACCTTCTGTATTTCTGGCCACAATGGGAAGATCTGACATAGGAAGAGAAAATGAGAGATTAAATTATTGCATGAACACTAATGATACGATGGTTGCCATTTTGTATTTGGATTTTTTTCAGGTATGAAAGGGCATGAGTGGGCTGCGTGATTGGTTACTGGTTCTGGCTGAGACCTTCCTGATGAATGCACAGACTGAGTTTAAATGGATTAAGTGAGCAGCAGTAATTTCAAGCTCTGGGCTTGCGGAGCTGCAGATAAGAGAACACACTGTGTGGAATAGGAGGCATGTGATCTCCAAACTGACGAATGCCTTCACAAAATGAGTCTGCTGCTGGAGGCTGGAGACTCGGGATGTGCTATTTTGAAAATTAGCGGGATGCACTCCCCAGATAACCTCCTAGAGAGATGAACACTCTTTGAAAACCAAACATATTAAATACCATTAAGACAAATGTGTCTCTTTGACATTCTGCTCTTAAAAACATCATCATGGACAGGTTTTCATGCCCAATTAAATCCCTTAAACCAAAACAATTAATTAGTTCCCCTATAGTGCACAGACATCTCAAAAATATTTGATCTTTCACAAAAAAACATAGGCTGTGATGCAGAAACCTTTACTCCATTTTGCTAAAATGCTGTAGTTTTTGAAAATAAATGTGAACAACTTTGACAGTATTTCATCTGGAAGTAGTTTGGCACACAACACGAATCTTTTGCGTTTAAAAAGGAAGATACTCTCTTTGTTGGCTGTCAGAGGGATATATATGTCAATACATTGGAAAATAAATAAAGAAATATTTAAATATATAATTGCTGTGTTAAGAAATGGAATATGTCATAATCCAGTCATAAGTGTTGCATTTGCTCATCAGGCAGGAAGAATATTAGAGAGCCCATTATTTTTATGTATTTTTTGCCGGCTACTTGCACGATTTTCGCACTACGCTGCAGAAAATAAGCAATGATCAGCCCGCACTGACTATTGAATCATAAACTCAGAATGGTTTTGATTACTTGGGATGCTGACATCCCAACTGCTGACTGAGGTCTGGTGCCTCTTTATTATCACAGTACAACAAAACTATGAATCCAGTAATACTTTGTATTTTTGATTAAAAAAAGATTAATTGTTTGTCTTTGGTAGATTTCAACTAATATATTAAATCATCATTCAATGATGATTTAATGCATCGAAAACAGGACGTATCATGAATTCCTGTTGCTCATTATGAACAAATCATGAACTCACTATGACTATGTGATTAGTTCACACTTAATATTAATTAGCTCTTCGAGCGCTGAAATAAATTTTCAAAAAAATTACAAATAAATGATCATGTGTAGAATTCATGAACACCATTTGCTAAACCTGCTGATTATTTTTTTACATGCACTAGCTAGGATACATAAAAATTATCTGTTAATATTTTTGTGAATAAGCTGACTCAATCTCTGTTATTTATACTATATATTCATCGGGTTTTGTTGGGTGTCATTAGCTGTCTTATTGATATGCCAAATTATTCCAGTAAAAAGCAGCGAACTGCATAATGTTGGGCCACATTGATTGTTACTCGCTCATTTTACTGGCTTCAAATATTTTGAACAATTATATTCTTAACAATTTTCTTTTTTTTTTTCAAAATGATGGGCTGGATAAATGTGTCAGCCAATAGATATGCTGAGGATAAAGCAGACATTTACAATGTAATTGCAGTATTCCAAGCATGGACTGTACAGTCAGAGGTTACAAGACGATAGGCTCCTGCTGTCTCCAGCCACTTTCGTCGGTGCAAGGCCTGTAAGAACAGCTAAATTCCACTGTCTTGAGACATTCGTTCAGTGGTCTGGGCTAGGCCCTTAGTGGAGCAGGACAGTTTTGGCAATAGCAAGCCACTGCCTGAGCCAGTCTCGAGACACTTGTTCAGTGGCCCGGGCCACTCCCTAGTGGAGCAGGACAGTCACTGCAAGTGGAAGACAGTACAGTAGCCCCTGCTGTAGCATCGTCCGACTAATACCTTTAAATATTGTCCAAAGAAACATGCCATGTTTATAAATAAATAAATACGTGGTCACAGTAGTATACCATTTCCTAAAACAAATCCCCATTAAAATTAGAATTTAGCATACTTGGCGAAAAGCTCCTGATAAAGTCTTCGACGACAATGATTCAGGAAAAAATAGCATCCATTAAATTTTTGGAGACTGTAATCACCACTTGTGGCTAGTATTATTATTATTATTATTATTATTATTATTATTATTATGCCCATTCACCGTTCAGCAGGCAGAAGCAGGTAATGCAGACTGACTTTTACCACATTAGATGAAAAATTCACTTGGTTGTGCACATTTTTCTCTGACTTTAGAGAGGAAATAGATGTAGTCCTCTACAGACCGTAGAGCCTCTGAAATAGAATGCTTGCAACTAGCAATTAGCTTACAGTTTTACTGACATCTGAGTTTTGTTCCAAACTTTTCAAGTAATTGCATGCTTTTTCTTTTTCTTTCTTCTCCCAAGAGTAAACAAATCATCACACACCGACCGCACTCAGCTCTGGAAAATACTTTACAATTGCAGCGGCTGTCACTCTGATGTAAAGTTTGCAAGAAACAACTTGCACCTGCACAGCACAAATCAAATCAATCCCCCCACAGCTGAGAGCCCTCGCTAAAACCCCTCCTCAGAAGTTTATTTCCTCAGTCCCGTGTCTTTCCTCTACTCCGCTTACAAAACAACAATAATCAAAAATGAGGTTTTGATCATTTGCTTTCAGTTCATGGCTTTTCAGGATCAAACCAAACTCCCTGGGTTGCAGTGCCCACAGGACTCAGCAGCTCTTTCTTCAAATTCAGCCCTAAAAATACATTTTTCGTCTTATTATTTATTTGTTTGTCTTCCATCCAGCCTCAATCGTTGATCAAAGGAAAAGAAATTCAACTGTTCCCTACTCCGCCTCATCACTATCTCTTCTGTACTGGTACAAATTAAAATTGAAACAAAACCTATATGCTTGCTGCTCCCTGGGGCTGTTCATTGTGTAAATCTGTGTGTATGTCCCCGAACACCATATTGTACTGATAATGGATTTATGTACTGCACTGAGTGCATTCCAGGCTTTGTTCTCCAACACAGAAGAATAATTTCATTCACAGAATGAAATCACATTAGGCTTTTATGCAGAAAGCAAGTGATTAATGTGCATTTTTTACTGACTAATTAGAGAATTTGTGTACATGTGAAGTAATGAAGATATTCCCCAGCACTAGCACAAGCAGTGCTGATGAGGGAGATGAGTGTGGAAATGGCTTAGATTACGATGGAGTATTGGCAGCACAAACGGCCCACAGTCTGTATTTCCAATAAAAAGAAACTAGCGTTTGATTCGCCACTCTTTCACTGTCTCTCCTGGTTTGGATGGCTACAAATCACAATTTATATCCCAATAACATGAGAAAAAAAGTACAAATCTAAAGAGAATTACATCTGACCTTGTCAAGTCAGGAAAGTTAAGCTCTTTCATTGATGCAATAAAAATTAATTGGCATGAAAAGACAGGGAAGGATGGTGCTGTATATCGGTGGATTGTGGAGTAATTAAGATAGCGCTGATTGATTGTATTTTTTTTCACACCTCAGGCTAGAGCGGTGGTTTGGTAGCTGAGGTAAATGCCCGTTTAGACAGCCACTTTGCCAGTCCCTCAGTAAAACTGTCCCAACTACTACCAAAACTGTACAGTAACTGGATTTTCCAAGGCAGTATATGCACTAATCAAACATAACATTATGACTACTGACAGGTGAAGTGAATTAAATTGATTATCTCATTACAGTGACACCTGTCAGTGGCTGGGATATATTGGACTGCAAGTAAATATTTTATTTTCAAAGTTGAAGTGTTGAAAGCCGGAAAAAATGGGCAAGCGTAAGGATGTGAGCGACTTCGATAAGGGCCAGATTCTGATGGCTGGAAAACATGGGGAGAGCATTTTAACATCTTGTGAGATGTTCCCAGTCTGTAGTGATCAAAACCTACCAAAAGTGGTCCAACGAAGGAAAACCGGCGACAGATTCATCGGAAACTTAGGCTCAATGACGTGCGTGAGGAGCGAAGGCTGGCCTATGTGGTCTCATCCAACAGAAGAGATATAGTTCATTCTGGTTCTGATAGGAAGATGTCGGAACACAAAGTGCATTGCAGTTTGTTGAGTATGAGGCAGGTAGCTGCAGACCGGTCAGGATGCACATGCTGACCCCTGAGCACCACTGAAGGTGCCTACAATGGGCACATGACCATCAGAACTGGACTAATCGTAGTTTGCCTGGTCTGATGAATCATATTGTCTTTTATATCACGTGGGTAGCTGGGTGCGCGTTTGTCGCTTACCTGGACGCACACACACACACGTACGCACGCACGCAGGCACACACACACACACACACACACACACTCACACACACACACACACACACATATAAAATTGCGTCTGCCCAACATAAAATGGGATAATTACATTCTTTACATTTTTTTGTATGAGTACATATTGTTATTAAATTGAGGCACTTTAATGTAATTAAATGAATACAGGGTATGACAGAGCTGTAATGCGTCATGACTGTCATAGTTTTATGAAAGTATAACAATTATTGCTGACATTTGTACTGATGCACCAAGGCCACTCCTAAAGTGATTTTATAGGTAGACAGTATACGTAGCTATTATCTTGAGAACAGGTTCGTGTAAAAAATAAATGAATAGTAACTTTTAAAAAACTGACCTTTGAACTGAACTGGCATTTGTGTTTTTTTTTTCTTTCTTTTACCATAGACGCACAGGATTAGACTGGATGGAGGGAGGAGAGGAGAAGGTAAGGGATAGACAGTATCATATATTTTCTCTGCTCTTCTGAGCACCTCAGTTCTTTTCCAGTTGCTCAACATGAATGAATAATCTGAGTGATTTTATTCTCTTTAAGTTATATTTGTTCACCTGTATTTGGTGAATTTGACAAAAAAAAAGTGCATGAATGACATTTATATACAAATTTGATTGTCCAATTTTTCCAATTGAATGTTGAGATTACATCCGGCATCAAAGCAGCTCTGCCATCATTATGATTGGATGGCAGTTCCCTGTAGGCTGGTGTAGGCCTGAAGCAAAGTAATAAACTTAATCAGAGCATAAAAAGGCACGGGAGCTGCATCGCTGCCCATTCTCAAACAGCATATGTTCCTTACTTTGTCAGGGACAAAGAAATCTTTGATTCTCACATGTATTGAAAATTACACTGAAGTTATGTCCAATTATGCTAAAACCATTTCTGAGGATGAAATGGAGCACGCTGCTCAAAATGATAATACTTTATCTGGAATATTTTTGAGGCATTTGCCTGCTAGCTCTGACCTTATGACTCACAGCAATGTAGCACAGAGAATCTTTACACAGCCAGCTCTCTGACTCTGATACTCTGACCTAACGCTAGATTCTGGCTTCGCAATTACAATGTCAGCAGATAAGATTTGTGAAACCAAATTGTGGGTCAAAAGTGATCTGAAATATTATTCTATACGCCAAATAACGCCAATATCTTTGACCGGATAACAGGTTTCACATTAAAGCAATCGCTTGAGCTCTGTGCAGTTCGACATTACCATAATCGCTATTGATTTTCGTTCAATCACTCATGGCATTCACAGGCTTATATTTATTGAAAATATGCAGCCAAGATGACCAATGTGAAGCAGGGAGAACTACACTATCTATTACTGTCCCGATAATTTGCACTGACCCATTTGTCACTGTACTCAGTCATTGAAAGCAGCTCTTTTGCAATCATTTGATCTGAGCAGACGTAATCATTAGCTGATGGAAAAGCACTATGACCAACGCTGGAGTGAGAGCAGTGGTACAGCACATTAGCCTGGAGCACGTTAGACTCTTCCTATGCATGATCACAAAGGCCTGAGCTATTTGAGAGCGGGGTCTTGATGAGGGATTGTACAGACAGAGAACAGTGTTGATTGATATGAAGAGGCTCTTTGTTCACAGAGAGGCAGTTCGCTGGACACAGACCCTGGGAAATCTGTTTTCTATGCTACCATCTCAGTGATATCGCACTACACACAATGTGCACGCCCCACTTCTAACCTGCAAAGGTAACCCCACCCCTTGGCTGTGCATTCTTTTTTCGCATAAGATCTGGAAGTACAGCCAAGCAGCGCCCCCTAGGTGCACAAGATTTTTCTGTGCTTTTAGAGATGCATTAATCTGCAAAATTGCACACAAACACAAACGCATGAGCGCGCGAGCACACACACACACATGCACACACACACACATACAGTACACACAGCTTGCCTGTATAATGCCATTAGTTAGTGTGAAATTCGGGCATCTCGTTTATAAGACTGCATTGTGCCGTGAATCCAGTGCGGCACATCAGGAGAGAATTTTATATTCACACAGCACAACTTGTTTCCAGCTCCCTGGCATCAATTTATTGAGATCACACGTAAATATAATTTGTTATGGGAATTCCTCGGTAGCTCTGGAACAGTGTGTCTTCATGCCAGTAATATTAATCAGCTTTTCTACCCAATCATCATGCTCGGGATAAGGTCCTTTTTCCTGTAACCACAAGAACAGATACAAGAGCCGAAACTGGCTCATATTTTAACTCCTACTTAGATTAATATCATTCATAGCACAGGTCTAAAAATTCACATTTTTCCCTCTCTCTCTCTCACTGTCATGCAGAAACACACACATGCACACACACACAGAACACTTCTGTTATGCATTTGCTGTATAATTTTGACTCCGCAAAATCCTTTCACCTCTGCAAGCTTCCCTACAACGCCAGCTCTGCTGAACATGTTGCCTTCACCGGCCCGGTCTTTGAGTCATTTCTCACAAAGCTCTCAGGCTCTGCAGGTTTATCCAGGCAAGGTGGCACCAACTCTTACCAGACTGCCAGCCATTTCACCATGAAAGCAAAATCGGCCACAGGGTGAATTAAAATCCGCCAGATCCAAGTGGATACACTCCACTCCTGACACAGCCCAGGTATGAGTCAATGCTGACCTGTCAGTGCCATCTCCACACAGGTTTGGGTGCCTGTGAATGCTGAGCTGTGTTCTCCTTAAGACGACAGGAGGTTCACGTCAGAGGCCTCTTTGAAAGCCACCGAGCAGCCTGTCCATCACTCCCGGCCAGACGCGCATTGGCAGAGGGCCCCAGGTTCTCCTCTGACAGTGATGGCAGATTTACGGTAGCTGAGGCTTCGCCCAAGCCCTGGCTGTCTTGCGTCAAGCTCCTCAATTGGTAATCTGAGTGAGCTCTGATGGTAGAGGATAGATGGGTATGAACATGAATTCATGGATAAATGATGGTCATTGGCTAACAATAAGAGGATCCTGGATTCAGTTCCAGGCCTGGGTCTGTCTGTGTCAGTTTTATTTGTTCTTCTCCTGCCAGAGTGGATTTCCGTAGAATATTTCAGGTTAGCAACTCTATCTAAAACCAAAATCACAGTGGGAGCAATTCACTGCTCGTGGTGCAAAAGGGCATAATGATATCAACCTATACCTCAGTCAACGTCTCCTGAATGAAATAATGAGCATAAAACATTTAATGCAAAGAAAGACAGAAAGTGTGAAAGAAAGAAAAAGTCCTCGAAACACAATACACCATTTCCTCTCAAAAGGTATGTTTTGATTGTATCCTGGACTGCATGTGTGTTTCATACAGATCCAGTCTTTGACCACAGTGTTATATGACTGTAGTGATGGGATACGGACAGCACTGTCCTGTGTAGCCTTTCTGGTGCTGAATTGCTGCGGCTAAATTCGATCGAGTTTCGATCGCTGCGCTGGTTTGTCTCTCTGGGTGCATACACACCCCTGTCACATGCTTGTACTGGGATGATTTATGGAAAACATTAAGGCCAACACGCGAGAGTCTGGAAGCATACAGTAGAGCAATTTCACAACCACAGCAAGTGAAGTGACAAATCAAACTAAAACCCCACACTCCACTCTGCCTTCCTCACAGCTTGCTGTGCTGCCAAAAGGTTTTATTTCTTTCTTTTTTTTGCAATTATTGATCATGTGTGATGAATGTAAGTCATCAATTCTGAAAAAAAAAAAATCATTAAAGTGCATTTCTGTCCAAACATCCTGTTTATGCTTCATCATGTTGCGTAATAATTTAATAAAAGTTGGATAATAAATCTGTAATGTTTTGGGAAAGCTAATGTGCTAACTGGTAGATACTGAGAATTTTGGGTCGCGAAATAAGACTATGATAGATTCAAAACACTGATGAACATAATTAGCATAATCCCTGATATTTAGACATTTTTATTTCTGGAAAATTACTTATTGTGTCAAGAATGTATGACTTTGAATAATAATTCATGGTAAGCATGATATGTTCATAAGGATGAGTCTAGATGATTCATTTGCCATTCATTTGACACGCACACCCACGCACGCTAAAATGTGTCACGTTTTATGGAAACATTTATCCAGGGTGTTGGGTCAATAATTTAATGCATCCAAACCATGTTCCCTGTGGTATACAAAGACCACATATACAGTATCTCGGATTTAAAAAAAAAAAAAAAGTCAAGCGCATTCTGAATGTCTAATTCAGAAACCAGCTGGTTATAATTCAGACAATCTTTTGGTCTTGCAATAAGGAGCAGAACAATGATAAAGGAATCCTAAAGTCAAATATGTGAAAGGAACGGGCTTAGACTCCAAGTGCAGTTCAGCATCGGCAGGGCGTTTATTGGGATTCACCAAGCTCATGGTCAAGGACAGAAATGGATCAAAAGCCAGGCAAACAGTAATGCAGAATAGTCAGAATCAAAGTCAGGGGACAAGCAAGTAGTTCAGTTACCAGAGAAACAATCCACACAAAGACAGTAACAAAGGGGCTGAGCTAAGGGAATGGAAGGGGAAGGTAAAAGGGAGTTGGATGGGATAAGGGAGAACAAAGGAGAAACTAAACAGATGGGTACAAAATGGGAATGAGGGAGAACAGAGTACTAATCACTCAGCCAGCAATCAAACAACATAATACAAACAATCAATAACAAGACTTACGGGAGATATAACAAGAAACGAGCAATCAACAATCGAAACCAGAAAAGCACAGAAACGAGACTTAACCAAGACGAGCTATGGGAAGAAACGAGTTGACAAGAAGCTGAGGAAAAGTGGGCCTTTTAAACACACACATACTTATTAAGTTGAATCCCAGCTAAACACAGGACAGCTGTAGAGAGAGGTGGAGCTAGAAAAGCAAGGATGGTGATAGGAGAGAGAGAGAGGAAAAGGGTGGAGTTCTAACTAACGAAGAGGAAATACCTAACCGAAATACGGGGAAGAGAGTGTGATGAAAAAGACAAGACACCATGAGACAGAAACGAGAGGAAGACACTGAAGACTAAAGACATCGCAATCTTACAGAAACATACATAGTCTAAAAGAATAAATATGATAAATAAATAAACAGTAACTAAAATTACTAAAACATACTGAAAACAAAAATATAAATCACCGATTTCTAACAATATGAAAATAAAAATATTTCTTATTGTGACATATTTGCACGATTCTAGCTGGTAATAATCATCACATACACTAATCGCGATAAAAATACTTGTATGAATCAGGCACAAGTCTCTCTTATATAAAAATAATAATGTAGAGGGCAATATTACTATTGACATTGAGTAACTATGTGTTGGTCTGTCATCATCACAACATGCCTGAAAGAAAAGGGGACGTGCCGGTACATCTGACTCCTGCACATCATAAGGGCTCCCTGTGGGCACGGTAAGAAGAGTTGAAGCTATTTCATTATGGGAAGATCACATGCTAATGCAGGTTTAATATCCAGGAAACCATTAATATCTCATTAAAGCCACAGGTTCAATCCCATATGGGGTGAGCGTATTTATCACCTGTCAATAATTACGCATTTGTATTCCTCAGGGATTAAGATGATGGTGCTTCCAGTTGTGACCTTCTTCAAGAAGCGGATTCAAAGCATTTGTGTCACCTGAGAATCTCCTGGAAAACAGCCACTCTGTCGATCAGCAGGAGATCGTTACCACGAGGAAGGAAAAGCACACATCACGAGGATAGGAAATGATACATCTCAATGCTCTCGACAATCCACGCATGAATGCGCACGCAAACACTCAATCAGTTTGGGCAGTCTCCCTTATTTTACGTAAAGTGACATGCAACAGTGGACATTCGCAAAATACAGAAAAAGAATTTTCATTACGGGTCTCCTCTCCAATAGTTCAGGAAATAGTCAAACTTTTGTTCCCCTCCTGTGAAGCTTCTTTTGCTGAACAAATACAGTGAAGAGTGGCCCCTTAAAAGATCAGGAACCTGGTTTGATTTATAGAAAAATCACACAATCCATTTTGCTGTTTATTTGATTGCGATTATCGCCAGTGAAGTAGAAAAAGTCAAATTAAAATGGCTTCATACTTATGCTGTTAAACATTCTTGAAAGACACCTCAAATGAAAGATGATTGTAATTTATGAATGATATGCTGAGGTCAGAGCTGAGCTGCAGAATGAGATCATAGATCTTTATATTTTTCACAGAACATTCCTCAACTGGCTTAGCCAAATGCAAACCACCTGACTGCGCAGAACAATGAGATGCATCTGGATGTGTATTGAAAGAAAACATAACCTTACTAAACCCACGACACTTTGGACAGAGACCAGTGGCAGCAAGTGAGCCTAAAAACATCATTTTAAACCTGTGGTTAGTCTTGGCCTGTTTTTAATCATTCGCTGCACTAAATAAAATTTTCTCATAGATAAATCAGTATGAAAAGTTACAGCATCTTTTTTAGTGCAGTGTTATAGTAATGAAATAATAAGCTAAATTCAGGGAAAAAAAATGCTTTCCTTGCAACACATGCATCTTGAGAAAAAGAACTGAAGCACCTATTACTAAAACCCCATAAGTCACACTTGACTTGAATTGACTTGTGGGGTTTTAGTAATCAGTGCTTCAAATTTTCTCTTAAGATTTGCGTTAGGTTTTGGCACATTCTGCAATACAGGCATGCGCTTCATCTAAGATCTGCTTCATTTAATCTGTATCTCAGGATCTGTAATTAAAAGTGCATTCACTTATACTGGAATCAAAGAACAACAATATGACTATATAAAAGTGAATATTATGGTCCAATATTTATTGGCTCAGATGTAGAATATACTCTCATGGTTTAAGGATTAATTTTCTTCCCCATTCAGTGATAGGAATATTATCATTATGACTGCAGGATGAGCAAACAGGATGCTGACATTTTTAAATCACAAAACCAGGATACAGTCCCAGTCTGTCACCGTGGAGGTAGAAAATGCTATTGTTCGATTTATGAGCAAATAGGAATTGTTTTATTTTTTTCCTTTTTTTCCCCAACTACAGAGCTTACTATAGCCTACAATTAGGCTACCTGATATTCCAACGAAAGAAGCAGTTACAGCATGGAAAGTCCAAAAACATATTCTCACAACATTGTTTTCCATATTGGATGTCCTCTAATTTATGAAAATGTTATCAATTTTGCTGACTTAGATGCAGATCTTTCTACCTAGGCTACAAATTGGCAAAATTTGGAAGGCTGGCTAAAGTTTGTTAGCCCATGTTACTTTGGCAGAGTAGTTATACGTTATTTCATCCTGCGCCAAACATTACTAGGGGAGAGCTTTAGCTAACTCTCTTCAGAAAGAGGCAGCGGAGGGCTGTTTCTACGTCCATGCTGTTGTGCAACATGTAGAGATTTGTGAAGAATTAGTGGAAGCTTCTTTAAAATTAAAACCAAGAAAACAAAGATTATCCTCATGCATCCAAATTTTGAATAACACTGATTGAGATGTGCATCATTTTGCATTATTTTAATTAAATGAGAAGAAACTTCACCTGTTGAGTGTTTCTAAAGTTAATGTCTGGTTAATCAAAAAAAAAAAAAACTGAAAACGGGTCAAGACTAATCAGTTTAAAGAGATTTTTTCAGCCTCTATCTCCTGCTCAGCAGCCGCCTCTGATGAAAACACAAACAACAACACATTTCTTCTGAATGCTAGGACCCCTGGCACTATCACTGTATTTCAAAGCCCAACTTTCAGTAAATTGTTTGTTTATGTATTCATTCATTTCTTTGTTTTTTTTTTTTCTTTCTCTTTTTGCTCTCTTGAACAGTTTTAAAGGAGGCGCACTAACCAACAATCTAATGCACATTTAGCATTGGGCAAAATGCAACTGCAAAGAACATATTTTCTATTTTATGAGCCTGTGAGCTTTTTCCTGCTCAGCGTGTCTCCTGTCTCTCCATAAGTGACTGCTGTTCAATTTCTTCATGGGGTGAGGCTTATTTAAGCCAGAGAATTCCCTCATTCAGGTGGGGGACCCCATATGAGGAGTCACCATGAATGATGGGCCGGTGAACACCGAGACTAGGGCTAGCTAGGGCTGGAGCTTTTACTCCTGCGTATTATGTGGGTCAGCAGAGCAATGGAATTTATGGGGATTTTTATTTGTTTTATGACCGTAGAACTAATGCCTCTCATGCATTTGAGGGGTTGGATGAGCGAGAAGCTGGGTACACACTACACAGTCAAAATAAATGTTATGCAGCGAAAGACCTTGTCCCTGTCTATACTTTACTTTGCACCTATAATGCTTTGCTTGGTCTTTGTCCCTTTGAGTTTCAAAGTCTTAGTGAAAAACTAATTAAGGCAAGATCATGTTTGCAGATTTCTTAAAGATAGGGCAGTCTATTTGGGCAATATTAGACGTGTATGTCCATTATGACTTGCTGGAGCAAGGAATTTGACCGTGAGCAAAATGATGTTCATTAGAGGAGAATGGTTTACTGACAGAAGTCTTTCATCAACACCTTGCCTGTTGGCACCTGATTTCAAATTAAAAAATATTTGTTTTCCAACAAGTAGAAGGTGAGAAAAGGGTTTAAAGACAGAAAAGCTCTCTTATTAAAGCCAGCTGATATTCAGGACTGGGGACACTGTATAGGAAAAGAAGCAATTTCTCTTTTCCTCTCACATTATATAGAAAAAAATGGTTTCTCCTGCCTCACACACTCAAATTCAAGGACATGAACGCAGACACACCCAACCATATGGACAAGTCAGTCTCATGCTTAAGCACACGCACACGCACGCTTACACACACACACACACACTCGCAGATCCCCAGGAGAAGGGGAGCACCGACACCATTGTAGTGCTTCGCGAAAACACATTCAGTCATCAGAGTCAGCTCAAGTTTAAAAATGTGTTCCTATATGCTGCTGGAAAAAAAAGAGAGAACAATTTAAAAACTGATTTATTTGTAAAAGAGTTAGTGGTGTCTACTGTTTGTAAAATGCAATCAAGTGAAAAAAAAAAAGTGAAGCCACTACTCATTATACCCACAATAAACAAAAACAGTGATATTTTTGTGGCTGGTAGCTCATAAAAAAATTCAGACAGGTTCTCTTCTGAACTAAGGTTTATTTCGACCTGAAAAATGATTTGGACACTAATTACGTAACTACAGGATGCAATCATTTTGAATTGATACGATTCTGCCACAATTCTGCAACAAATTCCATGCACAAGCCTTACAATTGAAGGGCTGAGAACCAGACTCATCTAACTCCAAAAAAATGAAAATTAAAGTTTGGATCATATTGTGACAGGTGTTGATAATATTTATCAGTGCTAGAGTGGTCTAACCTAAGTCAGTCACTCTTAACTGACATGGTGAGTAATATAGTGTTTTTCAAATGTTTTTACATTTTGATAACTTCAAAATCTGTTGTCTCAAAAACAATAATCTATGGGTTAGACTGCTCTAATTCTAAACCCTTCACAACTGCAATATTGCATATATACACAACTGCAATATTTTCTCAGATTGCCTTTGAGAAATTCAGAAAGAAGTGAAACGTTATAACTATGAAGTCTTCTCCCATATAAATGTGTGTTATATTTTGAGTTTCATTTTACATTTTAGGAAGCAGACTTCTGGCAGGGTAGGCTGACTGTTATACATATCAGCTGACATGGGCTAACTTCTTCTACTTATCAACCACAGACACACACACACACACGCGCACACACGCACACACACACACACACACACACACACACACAAAGCAAAGCCACAAAATGCATATCTCGCTAAGAGGCCTTCTGCAGGCTGGCCAGATATACCACTATCTCACAAGGCAGAAATAAAGAATGTGTCCCATCTGGGCAGGAGGCTGGACTGGTCCTAAATGGCATTTAAACCCTCATGGCACGATGCTCTGATTACCAGGGGACAGCTTTTAATTCTCTCTTTCCCCTTCTCCTCCTTTCACATCATCTGACTTCAGTTAATGTGAGTGACTCGCACAGCAATGAACTCCCATTTCATATAGCAGAGCCACCTGACCACAGCGTGTCCTCTCTCTGGTTTAGGGTCTAACACCATTCAGATAACTTGAGTGGGACAAAAGCCATCATAACAGGCATATAAAATTTCCCTCCTTCAGTGACCAATTACGCAAAGGCGTTGGAGTCTCCTTCAACAAACTGGAGGGAAAGTGTACAGATAACAAAAAAGTTCATTTGGAACAAGCTAGAAAAACTATTTTTAAGACCTAAAATTGAAGGCAGAAATTTTCAACCTTTGGGTTGCATCACCCTGAAAGTGAAAATTTACATTTATAGAAGGTTTAAGAACAACATTTTTAGCTGGCAAAAAGTCGCTTTGTCTGAACCTCAACTACATTGGTAAATTATTGTACCTATAGTATGTGCATGTTCATGAAGTCCTCATTGCTTGCAGTTCATTTCCCCGTGTGCTAGTTTTATTTACTACGAAATTAAAAACCTGCTCCTCATATTGCCATATGATCATTGTGTCGCCAGTGACTATGATCCTAAGCTCCTGAGCAACTACACAACACTGTCACACCCAACAACGACACTACAAAATCTACCATCCTAAAAAAATCAGCCTGTGCCCATTTTCCATTTTTCAAATGTGAAATTTTTAATAGCTTCCAAAATACGCAATCAAAAATGCTGCGGACATGCGTAGTAATACTGCATTTGCCTCAAAAGCAGGCAGCTGGGCACCAGTCGGGGAAAATCTTGAAGGAACGAGATTTTTTTCCGCAACAAAGTTGGGGGTTATACTTGCAGGTGCAAATGCAACCTTCACACCTAGGAGCATGGAAATTAATAAAATCACTTTGCTGAAAATCGCAGCTGTACAAATTTGAATGGCATAGGAACTAAAGCAATTGCACATAATCTGTCTAAGAGCAGGAAAACAGCTAATGATAATATTAATTATTTAAATCATTTTTATGTTCAGAGTGGTGCTTTCATCAAAAATAAAATCATGCTAGAGAGTGGGGAGGCTGGTGGAAGCTGGAATCTCACTGTTTTCTCCATCATTATGAGAGACCATGCCTCATTGACACTCATTTATATTTCCCTGTAGGAAATTAATAAGAGCAAGAGTTGAGAACCAGCGTGATCTTGGTTTGCAGTTGTTTAGCTCCCTGTAAGTGTTTGGTGTACAAAATGGAACAAATAGATGCAGTCAGTGAAAGTCCTTCTCTCATTGTTGAATTCATGCAACTATGCCTCCCATTGCAATTATTACACACATTTCAACAATAAGTGCAGACCAACTATCACGCTGGCACAGTTTTGAAATTTGTGTTTTATTGCCCATTCATTCATTCATCTTTTTTCTTCCTTTGTGAAGCAATGACTTTCTCAGTCACTCCCGCAGGACAACTACCATCTTCGGGAGAAGACAGCAGTTGCCCGGTAGGCAATGATTGTCACCTCTAAGGAGTAGGAGAGGACAGCTGTGTTTCGGGCTTCCCTTTCTTTCACTCTGTGTAAATGTCCAACTGGAGTCTCTGGCCTGATTGTACCGATTCCATTCTTTCTTCTGTTAATGATTCTGAGGGGGTTGGAGGGAATCACTGTACTGGCATAATATGCTTTTGAACATGAAACACACAAACCAACATTAAAGTTCACAGACCAGTCGTGGGTGAACACACATGCATCATACGTGTCTACCCCAAGGCCTAAAATTGCAACTGGAGTTTGCCCAAGAGAGAGCAGGTGATTGAAGCTGCGTTGTTTCCCTGGAAACATACTGGCTGGAAAGATCTGACAGTGTTTGTAATCAGTGGAATTCAGTACTTTATCTCAGACACACCCGGGTATTCTCTTGTGTTCATGTCCATTGGCACCATCGCAGATACTTTCAACCCACGATGCACTCAATTCTTTGTTGTGTCACTGATATGTTTATCTCTCTACCCTCTAATAGAGAACTTTCTTGTATCTACATGTAAATCTGTACTTTTTCTGTCAGCTGTGTATCGAGGACTGACAGTAATAAACAGTAATGTCCAATATATAACGTCTGGACATAACTGTTTATTGCAGTCAGCCATTCAATATTCCATTCCAATTAGCAGATATAGAGTTTATTTAATTTGGAAATAAAAAACAACTTTGAAGTGATAATTCATTGAATTTTCCAAATAAAAACGAATCAGGTACATTAAATGCCCCAAATTTGCAGCTTTTTCTCAAAAATGAGCCTTTTATTGAGGTCGGAGTGGGGCTCTTTGAAAACAAAATGAAGATTAACCCAAATTTGCCAATTAGAAGATGAGGCCTCACGGAAGGTGCTCCAAACGCGGAAGTTAAGCTGAAAGCCATAGAAAAGCAAGATGTTGTCAAAGAATATTACTTCCATAAATTGATTAAAACAAATATTTTTCACATCAGAGGGGGATAAGGACCGTGACAATCAACCTGTATGCATGATTTACCGAAACTACCTACCGAGAATTTTATTAGGCCATGACGAGGAAAGTAGAGTGCGAAATGGAGACGCGGCAGCGCAGTGGTCAAGTAGGCTTGACTTGAGATCGTAGTTCCCGAGTTCAGGCCTCGGCCATGGGCTTCGTGGTGTTTTCTTGCAAACAATTTACTCCCACACTCCACTCCTCACTCCACCCAGGTGTATAAATGGGTACCAGCAAATAGGCAGGGAAACTTGTCTAAGAGCTGGGGGGAGTACCTGCGATGGACTGGCATCCCATCCAGGGGAATAGTAATACTCCTAGTCGCTTCATGCCATGGAAACCGGGGTTAAGCGCCGGCTCGATGGGCCACTAGGCTCGAACAGACTTACTTCTATGACGAGGAAAGATTGCAGAAAATAGGAAGCCTACGAACATGATTACATCACGAGACCTTCAGAGTCTATTAACTCTGATTCCACAGTGCACACTCGACAAACAACATGGCCCATACAGGTCAAACGAGGCCCTGTTTGCACAGCTGAAGTGCGTTTCCTGAAATCACAGATGCTAACCCCCCGTTCACACATAAACGCCGCTTCTACTGCGATCAAAGCGTGACCGAAAACGTGGCCGATCGCCGAAGAAACGTAGTGGAGTCTTCATAAGCGCAGTATGATCGCAGTAGGGTCTTCATGATCGGGAAGCTCTCTGCTCTTGCCACGCTTATTTTAAACATGCTCAAAACAAGTGTAGCGGGATCGTAGCCAACAAGAATTGGGTCGCAAAAAGAGTGAAGCAGAAGCCCCGTAATCGTACAAGCAGCGCAGAAGCATCGTGGAGAGATCTTCACGATCATAGTAAAAGCGCAGTAAAAGCGTAGTACAGTCGGGAACATATCGAGTACGCTCCTACAACACTCCCACTACGCTCTTACTACGTTCACACTAAGATCTCTCTACGTTCCTGACGATCCTACGAAGACCTACCATGACCTTACGCCGACCATAACACGACCTATCAGGCAGCAGTTTATACATGTACATGTACTTTGTTACAGTACTTAAGTAGTTTTTTTTTTTTTTTTGAGGATTTGTACTTGCCTTTTTTTAACTGGGCCTTTTTTTCTCCTACATTTAAAAGATAAGTATAAGTTACTTTCACTTCGTTACTTTGACACTGGCAACTCAGTTACTCGTTTCAAACTAGAATATTAATTTAATTAATCATTTACGGATTATCTGGATTTGGCATGCTCGAGAAGAACAAAGGTGTCTCTTTGTGCAGATGTGTCCGCCAGTGGAAGTGGAGCTGCAAATTTATACACGCAATTACAATATTCTATCACTAGATAGCACATCAGGATCAGTTATTGAATATTACAACTGCCGCTTAACTCAAAGAAGTGATTTCATTCCCCCCCGATACTTTTTAATTTCAGTGGGACTCCTCAGTATAATGAAGGCTAAATTAAATAATTCTTTTGTGTATTTGTACCGTTTTGTCGGTCACAAACAAGAGATGTTGCGGCACTACCTCTGACACCGGATAGGCTCAGGGTTTGTTTTCAGCCAAAATACATGTGTGTGTGTAATCATCGCCAAAATCGTACGAGAAGCGCACTACAAGCGTGATATGAGCGGCACCACCGTAGCGATATCGTCGCACAATCTTCTAGGACTGCGTAGCGTCGTAGTATGATCTTCAATGTCGTAGCGGCAGCGTAGTATAAACGCAGCCGCTGGTCGGCAACGATCTGCATAACATCGCAGTAGAAGTGTGTCAGCAGCGTGTTGGACGTGGGAGCATCGTAGTACGG
Organism: Gymnothorax reevesii; assembly: GCA_029721435.1. Taxonomy (NCBI): domain Eukaryota; kingdom Metazoa; phylum Chordata; class Actinopteri; order Anguilliformes; family Muraenidae; genus Gymnothorax; species Gymnothorax reevesii. The sequence continues at coordinate 49,435,869 of CM056587.1, read as the reverse complement.
TTGTAATGAAGACCATAATTTGCCAAATTGCTCGATTTAGACGCAGATCCGCCCCGATCCAATACTTTTTCTGATCGTGGCTTGATCGGGATGATCGTCCTAAAGTCGCAGCTCTGTGTGAACGGGGCCTAACTTACATAAGTTGGAACCATTGACTATGAATGTACGAACTATGTAACTTGCTAATGTGGCAGGCTGAAGGAGGGCCCAGGCAGGGACTTCAACCTCCAGACTCCCGGGTAATAGTCAAACGCGCTGACCATGTCGCCAAAGAAACAGGAAAAGCTCGTTGGCAAGGTAGTCAGGGCGCATACTTATTAGGAGACGAGAGACGTGACAGTTGAAGGGTCCTGTCACAAGAAGTGTCTTCTAATAAGTATGCGCCCTGGCTACCTTGCCAAAGAGCTTGGCTCTTTGGCAATGTGGTCAGCGCGCATGACTCTTTCCTGGGTGTCTGGAGGCTCAAGTCCCTGCCCGGGCCCTCCTTCGGCCTGCTACACTAACTTAGCCAGCAACTAAGCTTTTGTGAAACGCACTCCAGGCTCGCTAGCATAATTAATCTTTTTGCTATTGAAGTATTAAGCTACACATGTAACAGTCGACAGAGAAACTTGAATTTATTCTTTTAGTAGCCAGCCTTAACATGCTTGCGAGAGAATTATTTGTCCCATTGACTGGAACAGACTACCCTTTTCTCATTCTCCAGTTGCTACTCCTGTTCTCGTTCTCGGTCTGCAATCATGGCTGAAGTTTCGATTTTGCTCAAGGTCTCATGGTGGAGGATGGTTTTGCTTCAGTTTTGAGTAATTATTTTGCATAAAATACATTTCTACTCTCATTCTAGGATTGGATTATTAAGCGGCACCCTGGGTTTCTTAACCGGCTTTTTTGAGTACTGAATAGATTGGGAAAATTTGGGACCGGAGCAGTTTGGGCTCGGCTTATTGACTGATAGCTTATTTAGCAGCGATTTCAGTAATTACTTATCCACAGTGATACCCAGACTTTTCCTGTGACTCGGAATCTGGCTGATAAAAGTAATCAGTAAAATGCGTAGAAATTTATGAACCATGATGCCTCTGCTTGCATCAGCCATAGTGTTGCAGCTGTAAACAAGGTAGATATTTGGCATTTTCCCAAGGGAAAAATCCACAATAACAAAACACTGACTTCAATGACATTGACAATGTGTTCTCCGTCACTACTTGCGTACCTTCCATGACATCTTCGCTGAAGAAAGCTGAGATGATTGTGATTTGAAGTGATCAAAATGCAAATAAATTTGAAACGGCTGATTACAATATGAAATGGCCAGTGCACAAATGATTCCATGGTCCAAATCTTATTTTTGGATGAACAAGCACTTTTAGTTGCTTATACAGCATACTTCCATTCTGTACATTCATTATGCTACTATCAAACATGTCTTCAATCAGAATCCCTCTATTGTAAATGCCAATTTAATGGTGAGTACGATAAAGCATGATCATATTCATGTATGTGACCTGGGGAGATTGACAAAATAATTTGTTTAAATTCCTTATTTAACAGTACTAATCCCACTGAGGTTACCCATTGATGAAATGAGTGAATGCTTTATGTGGTCCTCTTATTCACGAAAAGTGAGGTCAAAAGTTATGACAGTCAGTTCTGAGTCGTATCTAGATCAGAGCACTTGGTCTGTACTGCATCACCAGTTGGCACACTGTTACTGCAGTCAGTAATGTTCCCTGTCTGGTGTTGGGGCTCTCCTCATTTGAGGTCCAACCCGAAAGATACAGACAGTGCTGAGCCTCTGTCATTCTTTTGTTCAAGCAATGACTGTTAACAACAGAAATTTACTTGAGACCCCCCATTATTTGAGATCCCCCAACCTCTGCCACAAGAGAATTTTTATCGTCTAAGGTTCATCATTGCAAATAAGATGTATGTTCACAGTAACATAGTCCATTAGCAATCTTTCTTTTTTTTTCTACTTTTTTTTTTTAGCACAAGTTCATTTAGGAAAATAATACTGAAAACGAACCCAACCCTTTTTGCTGTGTAGTTTCATGGGTTCCGCAGGCTCCAAGTGTGACTCACTTTGTCATTGCTTGACACACCTTAATGGCTTACTTGCTTTCTCATTCTGCGTTAAAATTGTGTGTACTGAATGAGAAAGTTGTCTACTATGCATTCGAGAATGCTGAGGTAACATATATTTCCATGATTTTGCTGAGTGTGGCCATGCTGTAATCTCTTGCGGGTACTATGCACTGTCCGCATGTGTTGGAAGATGTCCATTCAAAAAAAAAAAACACCCTTCGCTTCATTGATGATCTATCCAACAGTGATTGGACACGAAGATAGCTCCACCTCTTCATCTCTGGATATGGTCTTCATCTTGAAAAGTGGTCTTCTAGCTTCATTTGCCTAACCATAGATATATCAGCCGAATCTGGGTATTTTAAGTAATATAGAATACGTACGTAGTTTACTTAATTTCCTTTTCCTGCAGATTTGTTGTCGCAAGAAACTGTCTGCATCACACTACAGAATAATCAGCAAATGTTTAGTAATTGGGAGTATGTTTTGTATTTTTAGTTTCCAGCAGACAGCACACAGTAGATGTTAAGACCCGAGGAAAAGCCTCATCAGCACTCTATAGCCATGTGGCACATGAGTGTGCCATAAGGTCAGGATTACACCGATAATATCCTTCTGTCTTAGCCTGTTCCCCCACTTCTAAAGATTCCAGTGCTTACTACTGAACAATTTGGCCGTTACATGACTCGGTCACTTCCAAGACCAATTAGAAGAAACACACTGCATCACTTCTATATTTTGACTGCTGGACTGGCCAGTTCTAAAAATGATGAGACCAACTCACAGAGATTGGTCAGTTAGGAACTACTGCTTGCTAGTCCGCTAATGAGGAGCTGCTAAATTCAGACAAGAGCAGCACACTTTCTGCTGTCACCATTGAAACATGAACTCCTCCAGGTGCCAGCGGTTTTGAATTTTAATTTCTTCATTTTTTTTTCTCTTTTCTTTTAACCAAATTGATTTTTTTTTTTTTTGGCCAACCTTTTACGAACTTATATTCTGAGATTCTTAAAGACAGCAGTGGGTTTCAGGGGGAAAAAAATCTGATGGAAAACGGAACACTGCGCATTCTGTAGGAAATAAAGCCAAATAATGAATTCAGAAGTAATTCTGAGATAATGATGTTCCTCACTTGACCAGGAAAGGGTAGATCTGACTGAGAAAGAAAACAACAGCTTTTAAATATATCAAAAATGGCTTGTTTATAATGGATTTATTTAATTGTATGTCTCAAGAACATCTACCTCTGTGCTACTGAATCCCACTAAGGCCAGTAGCGCCCGGTTAGCCCTGGAGACATGAGCCCAGACATGCAATGGACGTTTGGTATTTCATTTAAAGCAATGTTAGGAAAAATTCTTGACTTTCCTCGGGATACAAAAATCTTGCAGAACAACCAATGTTTCCTCTAACATTACAGCATTAGATTCTGCTTCACCTGCACAGATGGTATCTCACAGTTCAATGCAGCTAGCAAGGTAAAACAAATCTTCGTTGCATGTAAAAATGTCAAGAAAATGTCACAGGGCATTCTGATCCATGCAGTTCCTCAGTACTGTTTCAGGTTGAAACTGAAATTCCATAATTTCTACCTGAGCATGATTGTCACAGCTCCACTGATCTTTAAAGGGTATCTTAGCAAGAAAATCAGACCTGCAGCATGTATTTCTGTGCTTCAAATCTAAAGGGGTGCACAAACTGCGACCATAAAGCCTGTATCGCAATTGATAAATTCCATTTCCTTCCCATGTTTATTTTTGCCTGCTTGTGTCAGAGTACAAAATGGACTACTGTTCATAATTTCAAAAAACAATTTCCTGGTTTTATTATTTGTTTCCTGAGATCTGCAGAAGCCACTGAAGCATATAAATAACAATGCACAGTCTACAAACAGTACCCATTACCCATTTTCTCACCATTTTTTTTTTTTTTTTAGCAAAATTAAGTCGCAATAATTTCGAATAGGAAGAGAGCATACTCCCTCTCACTTCCTTTCTCGTCACAACCATGGTAAACTCCACAGTTGCTCACAGCTCTCATTCCAAACCTAGCGTATCCAAGAAGAAAATATTAAGAGAGTGATTGCAATTATTAAGTGACATGCTTGCAATGGAAATAAGAACTCGATAGAATTGAAGAAGCCTTGTTTTCTGCTCATAGACATATACTGAATAGAACACAAGATTGCTGGCTGGGAGGGCTCAACTGAAACCACTCCTCTGGCAGTACATATACACAGAAGTGAAAACAGCACAATGGCTTCCTTTTTTTGTCTTCTTGCGAAGAACATTTTCAAGAACTTCTAAGATGGCTTAATATTGGCATCGCTATAGAGAACAGCATCCAGTCTCTCTACATGTCTCTTTTTTTGAGAAAGATGCACCCTCGTGCTTAATTGCTTTCCTGCACTCATTGTCTGTGCACATAGAACTCCCTGACCGGAGCCGTTTAATTGTCATAGGATGTCTGCGTGAATCCCGTCTGTGTCTTAGCTTTTGCCAATTGTTTGTGGTTTAGGACTTCTCCATGCGTACCTTCCTTTGTAATTAGCTCTCATCCCATTCACCTGTTCCCTGCATAGCATGTGACTTCCCTTCTGTCTATTTAGAGTCCTCACTGCTGTTCTGACTTTGTCAGAACGTTTATCACTATTTCTTTGTGCAGAGTCTCATGTATGCCAATTGTATATTGTTTCTCGTCGACTGTTTCATTCCACCTTGAATCTAGCCCAAGCCCTTTTGTCTTTTTTTTTTTTTGCCTTTCTGAATTTTTGACCCATTTTTGTATGACCGCGTCTTCTGAGTTTGGATGCCCTGTGTATGATCTTCTGCTTTGGAACTCGACTACAACCTTTTGCCTATTGTCTGTGTACGTCGCACCTCTGCTTTTCTGGTTCTGACCCCAGCCTGTCTAGTCGACTTTGTTTTTGGATTTAGTTTTGTGGCTTGGCAATTCTTGTGTCTACTGGTCCTGACCTGGCAATCAATAAAGGCATAAATTTTTTGGGTTTCCCTCTCTCGCTTGTGGTTCCTGAACGCATGTCACAATCTAGACATAATAGCCTACATTTGGTCACAAATCACTCAGATTGAAAAGCAATGGAAAAATGTCTCAATGAGGGGGTTGGACCTGATGCTGAAAGGCAGGCTATTCCATAACTAAAGGGCAGCAACAGAGAAAGCCCATAGTTTTAATCAAGATCATGGAATGTACAACAGTAATTTATCAGCGGACCTAAGAAACCTGGAGCTAGAGTAAGGGTAAAGGAGCTCAGGAACATTGTTAGGCGCTAAACCATGAAGGGACTTAAAAACAAAAAATAAATTCCTTAACTCGCAGTTGGGCTGGCAGCGAGTGTAGGGAGGCCAGTAGGGGTGTGATATAGAGTCTCTTTTGACCCCTGGAGAGACATCTTCTGGCAGCTTTCTATGCAAGCATGGAAGGGGACAAACAAGACTAATTCACGCCAACACAGAGTGACATACAGTGATCAAGCCAAGATGTAATAAAGGCATTTGTCAAAATTTCCAAAACCTTCAAGATTTTGCAATAGCTCGAAGTTGAAAAAGCAGCTAATTACCACAGAATTAATGTAAATCCAAATAAAATGGTACGCCAAATTTTTACTCCGTACGAGACCAAACTTGAGGACAGAGGCCCAGAAAGAGTTTTCTATGCTGTTGAAGGAATGAGAGGAACTAATCTCTGGCCTATCATTATTCAATTGGAGGAAGTTTTTAAGTCATCCAGTCATCAACATTGCATCGCAAGGGATTGGTGATCTCGGGGTTTCGGAAAAAGATATAACTGCATATCATCAGCATAAAAATGGTAAGAAATATTCCGTCCATAAAAAATTGAATCCTCAGGCAGCATGTGTAAGAAAAATAGGATGGTCTCTAAAATAGAGCCCTGAGGCACTCCACCAATGAGAGGTGCAGAGGAGGAGCAAAAATATCCAATCTTAACATGAAACATTTTGTTTTTAAGGCAATAGTCAACCCATCTCAGGGCTGAGCCTTGAATGAAAATCCCATTTTTGAGAAGGTCCAGGAGAGTGAACAACCAAGTTAAAAGCTGTAATAAGGTCCAACAGAATTGAAATGGCACAGTTCCCAGAATCAACAGCTAAAAGTAGATCATTTAATACCTTACATTTAATAAAAGTACATCATTTGTGCTATGGAGTGTCCTTACACCTTTTTTCTCAAGCCAGATGTGTTGACCTCTACAATTTCCAAACGCTACTGAGTAACAGTCTGTACTTTAGAAGCACTGAAAATGAGTAGATACAGAGGGCGGATATCCGGTCATTTCCTCGCTTCAGTATCCCCTACATAGAGATGTAAAGAACTGTATATGCAGACTTGTTGTGTAAAAAAACCTACGTTTCTAATCTAAGAGATTTGGTATCATTTTTTTCAGGTGAGGCTCTCTTGGTGTGGTTGCCGCACAGTGTCGTTAAATTGAATAATAAATGTTATTTTGAAAATAGTTTTTATCTCTATGCCCCAGAGAGGTAAGTCATAGTATGACAAATGAAACAGTCACAGATGGCTAATTAAACAGATCGCCAATATTTATATTTTGAGCCTCTCAATGCCTCTTAAATGTCTTAATTATATCTAGCACTGGGCTGGGTTCAAAAAGACCCTGGAGCTTGTGTGCAATCAACTGGGCATAAATAAAGCTCACTACTGAATTATTATAATTACCAATTACCAAAATTTTCCATATTATGGTAAAACATGTAGTATAGTAACTTACTTTTCAAACAGAAAATCGTATATGTTATCCAGCGTCAGCCCAGGAAATACAGGACCTCCCCTTGTCGTATTCCCTGGGAGTTTCCCAAATGCATCCAATGGACGATCATGAAGTAAAGGATATGACATGACTTAGTCTGCACAAAGGCAAATATAGTGGGGTAAAAAAGCTGAATTAAGATGCAATCACTCGTAAATACAGTGAATTCTAGTGCATACACTGCAACACCAAGACACCCAAATGCAGCCCACCCGCATCGAACATGGATTACTCTGCCTGCAACATGAAGAGTGATCTGACTGTATGACACGTGATTAAAAGGACTGACATGTACATGTTACCACGCGACAACACAAATGGAAGACTCTTCCACTACCATGGATATGATAGGATTGGCTACAGTCCCTATGAGTCAGTCAATCACAGCAAATAAATACCTCTTCATGAAAATCACCGGTTATGTTCAGCGACCTTCTAAGCAACAATGTGTGAACACATGAAACTCTAAGATTAGGTTAAGTTAGTTTATATAACACCCAAAGTTGATGCATAATCCTCAGTGCGATTTGCATTGCATTTGCTGATTACCTTCATAATATTATATAAAAATATGAGTTCAATTGTGCTTTTCATCTGCAGCACCGCTAATATGGAAAACAAAAATAAACATCCAACCTCAAATTTAAATAAAAAAAAAAATTCCAGGATGCCTACAATTTGTGCAAGGAAATAGTACTGTGCATTGATAAGTTCAAAATGGTACCTTGCCTGCATAACCTGGAACATGAATATGGAAAGGGAAAACCATTGACTGTATACAATACATGACTGAAAACAGTTTGGTCCACCATAATGCAAATATTCTAGTTCCACCCTTGGCAAGGTTTGGACATCTAATTGAGATCCCTCCAATTCTGACTATTGAAATTTTTTGTAATTCGTGCCAGTATAAACCTCTACAGTAGAAATCGAAACATGACTTTAAAGCACTGTTTGAACAGAACTATTTATATCATTTGACAAGACCCCCAGGAAAACAACGTGCTTTGCCCTGAGGGACTGCACCATGACAAACCAAGATCACAGTGTATTAAGGGGCTGTAGAAGCTGAATGTTTTTGCTCATAACAGATATGTCAAATGTCAAAAATAATATTGTTGGAACGCATGCTCATGACGCGTGTAAAATCTGAATGTTTGGTTGATCTGGCGCAATCCAGAGCCAGCAGTAAACTTTTTACAACCTAGGATGTTCTTGCAGCCTGGCTGTGGGGGTAGCATCTCTGTTTTCTACTCAGCAGGAGGCTGACACCATTCCTTTCTAGCTGCCTAGTGTTCCTCAGAGTTATATCACGGTCCTCATTGAAGTTAAATACCAGTTACATTAATCTGCTTAAAACTATCTAAATCTCTGTGAAATTCGTAATATGTTTATGTTCAATATCCTGTAAAGAAATCACTTATATATTTATAACACAATAGACTATAATACTCCATTTTAAGGCTTTTCCATGACAACTGCATCATATTAGTACATATTCCTATTATGTTTGGTCTTGTTATGCTCGGGGGAATCCAAGGAGTTGAATGGGGCACGTTTCATTTCCCTTGAAATTATGGATGATCCGGTTTGGACACACTTGAAAATTGGTCAGATTCCGCTCACCTCTCTATGCAAAATAATCTTATCACCTCAGGGAGTAAAATCCAGATTCGACCATTCCTCTCCTTCCAGGAGATTCTAACCGGAAGGGGCTCTCTTCTTCTTTTTACTTAAATGTCAAGATCTGACGCGTGTAGGTGAATTCGGGAGAATCACATTCCACCTCGCCCCGCCCACCTGGGTCTCTGCGTAAGCAGCGGATCTCGGTGGGCGGGGAGGGATGGCATTTGAGTTCTCCCCGGCCACGTTCCGCGTGGCTTCCATCTTTTCCACGTATGAATTTACTCTCTCTTTCTAAATTATGTGTAATTGGTAATTGGCTTAACGTTGATTTGTTTGATGCAAGTTTGTGCCTACCTGGTGATTAAATTATTGTTATTCCTTTTCCAGCTCGCGTGGTCTCCATGACTCTTAACACTTGTATATTCTTTCTAGCCTTGTTGCGACCGGGACTTAAGTGGAAATTCCTACCACGACCTGTGCAGGTCACGATATTTCTAAGTTAGATTTGAGATTACGGTCTACCCCTCCAGGGTTTGTGTAATACCGGTCCTGGGGATTTAGCTCTTAAAAGGTACCCTCATGGGCATATGCCGGTACCCGGTTAAACCTCCTTTAGGGGCCCTTGGGTATACATAAACCTGGGTTTGATATACGTTCATGCTCAGTGCTACTTTGTTTATGCGTCGATGCTGCTATCATGGTAATATCTTCTATCCAATGGATTTATCGGCGAATAGAGTTAGGACAGTGACTCTTATTAACCCTGGGGGTGTTTTTGCTGTGCAACGATGGTTTCCATTGCCAAGTCTGATGGCGTAGTTTTCTCGAGATTCACGCATGCTGTCCCAAAACTATCAATTCTAATTCTAATTTGGAGTCAGATATTTAATGAGGAAACAACTAAATTTGATATTCTAACTGGGTTATGGAGTCAGATTGATTGTAACCGTTGTATTTTTACGCCCCGTCTTTGGACGGAGAAAAATAACCATTATATTGTGATTCACACCAGCCAGGAAAATGCTTGAATGAAAGTTAGTCAAAAAGAAGACGTGAATCCTTCACCCCACGGCAATGTTCGTCCTTGGTATTGTTTTGTGGGGCTTTAAAGGGCTGTACATTTACCATGAAAAGTTCCATTATTGGATCCTCCAGGAAGGCAGCCTCAGTAGGCAAGAAAGGTTGGGACCTACAGCTGGCGACTGTGAGAGCCTTAAATTGCCACAGCATTAGCCAGAGTTTGTGGCCCCATTGTCTTGCTTCTGTCCCCATTATAGACAGGCTCTGAAAGAGAGACATATGTAAGCTGACTACCATCCATTCATTTCTGCTGGGACTATCAGGCCCATCTGGGCACATCTGTGATGGTTATGAGGCCAGAAACTGAACAGACCAAGGGAAGTGTTTATGATGGAGGTGGAGTGAAGAGGACAAGAACAGCGCCTTCCTTGGTTTTTATGGAAGTTTAGATTGGGCTGGCAGTAATAACGCCTGTTTTTTTCAAGTAAAATTGAACCCCCTAACTGTATAATACATTAAATTAGTTTAATCAGTTCATCTAATAACTAAAGGAGCAATTCCTTTTACAAATCAGGCCAGAAAGGCTTTTTTCCCTACAATAAATGAAATTATCATTTAAAAAGAGCATTTTGTATTTACTGGAGTTAATGTCTTATAGAAAACTAGTTTGATTACCTGAAACATTTAAGTGTGACAAATGTGCAGAAATAGAAGAAACTGGGAATGGGGCAAATAGTTTTTCACAGCACTCTAATCCTGCTCTGAAAACAAGGCATTGTCTCCACCTGAACAGGACAGAAGTTATCAGGAAATGTCTCCTTATCTTTGCAAACTTGGCTGCGAAACAGGTGAAATAATTAGCACAGCACTGAGGGACACTGTTGTGACTCAAGAGAATGCAAATTACTTCCTTCTTTTTAAGCACTCTGTCCTTCTTAAGCTCTTGGTGAAGTGAAAAGAAAATAAAAATGGGGAAAGAAATTCAATTAAATGTATTGTAATCATTAAATTGTTCTGCTCTTGTTAAAACAGCTTTGCATTCATAATTCACACCTTCAATTGCTCACAATAATTAACCTGAGCTCTGTGCAGCAGTCAGGAGGCAGGTTGTATTGTCATCATTCACTGCTGGGCTCTTTGAATATGTAAAGTGTGTCTCTGAGCTTTCAATCAGGAGACGAGGAAAAAAATCTGACTAAACCATGAAGATTTTTTTTCTACACCTTTGCTTCCTCCTGTAATTATTTCTGAGCCCATTTCCTGTTGTTTTTTAGATAATGAAAATTATTTGTAGCGCATTCATCTATCAAGGAGTGTAATTAGTAGCTAATTACGTCTGAAAAGTCACCCAGGGTTGGCTTGCTTTCCATCAGTAGAAGCCTCCTGATGGCTTTTTCGAGGCCAGTAAAATCATGTGTGTGCTTGAGAGAACTGACTGACTCACTTTTAGTACATGCAAGCACCATCACACGCACATAAACAATCTACCAATGAGAAAATAGACATAGGCACCACATGCACACAAACACACACACACATACACACACACGCACACACACACACACACACACATATACACACACTTCTGTACATATGCAAACAATTTGTGAAAAAGTTTTTTCTCTTTTTCTTTCTTTGTCGCATGCAGTCGCACACATGCACATTGCGATCTTGACTATTAAAGCTTACTTTCTTATTTTGTCACCTCAGCCTATAAATATGACAAAACTTAATGCAGAAAAATGCTACTATACTTTTTTGTTGTGTAAGCTTCTGTCCTGTAGGTTATCTCAGATTAGGAAAGTCCATTCGGTAATCATTTTTAATCAGCAGACAAGTATCAACAAGTGCACCGCCTATCGACGAATGTCGTACTGCAGTGCAATACTTGTCCCCTACCGGTGTATGCATATTATATTTCCTAAAAAGTAAGTCAAAGTGACCTGAATAGGGTAGATGGCACACCCACTCCCCAAGATGCATCCACACACCAACTTTGATGTTCCTAGGTCATATGGGATCGAAGTTATGGAGCAGACACAAATGCGGATGGACGGACGGACGGAGTGCAATCCTATAGTCCCCTCCGTTTCCAGTAGGGGACTAATTACCTGTCTGGGATTTCAGAATGAGAGCCGGATACAAATCACAGATGAAGCCAAATAGGCTTCTGTATTTACTGAAGAAGAATTTAACACGAAGGTGCTTCTGCAAAGCTTGGTTATGGCCTGATACCAGGCAGGAGCAAACCGCATTCCGGGGAGATCAGGCGCGGTGTAGTAGACGGGACTGGTTTGAGATCAGTAACCGGGAAGGCAAGCCAAATGAACCAGGGCATGCAGGCAGGTGCACATTTTCAAACTGGGGTGTAGGGGAAACTGAGAGAACCTACTCAAGAGTACCGCAAACTATAGAGTGATTTCAAATTAAATATAAACTAGTTATATGAGAAGTTAAGACAGAGGACAGAGGACAGAGGAGAACAATGCAGGAAAGGGGAGACGTCGACCTGGAACTTGAAAAACTAACACAAGAATTAACAGCAGGGAACAAGTAAGAGCGGGAGCGTGAGCAGAGGAGCGAAGCATGAGACAATAGTCTAATAATGAGAAATCATTATGGAAACTGAAAGAGAATCTGACAAGGACGGCCAGATTGTAGGGAAAACAATTGAGAAAATACTCAGAACATGACATTACCTGGTAATTGATGAGAAAAGGAAACATAAACAGCACTAAACCAAACACTGCCTGAATTTCTTCTGCTGTTCCACACCGCATTTATTGAAAACTTTTTTTACAAAGTCAATTTCTTCTTATTTATTTTATGGCCTCGAGTAAAAAGTTTAAATTTCCCTCTCTATACTTTTTTCCCTCATGATCATGAAGTTTTTGTGGTCGTTCTAAAAATAAGTTTGCTGTTTACAGACAACAAAATCAGGAAAGCTGTGGCCTCAGCCAAGAGTAGATTCATGCAAATAAAATAACATTCTTAAAACTTCTGTATGTTTCATTCAACCATAAAGAACACAGTAGGATATACCTCAAACCATATTTCACTGAAATGCAATCAGTAAAACTGTACTAATGAAGTTATTGTGACGATTTCGTTTAACATATGGGGCTCTAATTTCTTGGCGCAGCACAGGTGGCGAAGCGTGGCGCAGCCCACGCAGTGGTAATTTTGTCCGGCATAGCCCGCGCAGTGGTAATTTCGTGAGGTGCAACACCATGCGCAGACGAACGTGCGCCGAGATGGGTGTGGCGGCGTAGTAGGGAGAGGTTTCACTTATTCATCAAGACGCAGTGACAATTTCGTAGAAAAAGTCTTCGCTGCAGTTGCGCAGAAAGTTGCCTGCTCCAACCTGGTTGGTACAACTGGTACAACCCCAGTGGTAATTTGGCTGACCGGCGCGCAGTGCGCACACGTCACCGAAACCTCACAGGCAGGTTTCCAGAATGTCAGGCACATTTCAATACAGTAAATAATTACAGCAACCACTGTTTTATGTAACTATCTGAATCAGCACATAAATTATAGTATCTATATCGATTGTCCTGATGTCAGATCAAAGGCGGTTGGCACACGTGATGGAAACTCGACCTGACTTAATCAACGCAACTGAATCAATGATGCAAATTAACGACTTCACATCTTTCTCAGCCAACCACAAACTGCCTCGGCACCAGGCAGTGCGGATAAAATGCTTGCGTTCTATGCTTGGTAAAGCCGCTAGCACACTGGACGCGAGACAAATTTTTCGAAAGTCAATGCAAAGAGCTATCGACTTTTCTTGCTTTTTATTCATCTGTTTTCTTCCTTTGAAGATAGACAGCAGTCCTTATTCGGTCTTTCTTTTGAAAATTAGTCAGAAGGATCGAACAGATTCACGCTTTATTTCCACAGCAGAGATAAAATAGTGCTTGCAATCAGAGAGCAAATCAATTCCTTGACCATTGACAATGTGAATAAATTATTGCATGCACGATCAAGACTGTCCGACGCGAAAATACCGAAAATGTCCGGCACCCAGCAAAAAATAAAAGTATTGATATGAGAACAGATTTATAACGGAATAAAGAATGAAAATACATATTCATCCCCAACCAACAGAACATCCAAAAAAGATGACCCGCAAATAAATTAATCGCAGTGTTAGTTGGATGTTCTGTTGTTAAAATGTTTCTGTTTATTCTTTATTTCATGATCAATCTGTTCTAATCGTCCTCTTTATTTTTTTTTTTTTTTGGCTGTCAGACACGGAGGCATTGTACATTGTCTCGCGCTAATGTCGACTCACTTTATTGAGCAGAGCTTAAACAGAAATAATGATCGAAATTCTCGGTACTCATCTTGAAGAACTGAGCCCTCATATCAAGACATTCACATTTAATATCTAACAGACTCAGTAGATTTGAAGAAATTAAAAACAATAATAGACTGTCGGACACGGAGATGTTAAAATCCTGTCAGACTTCTGGACACAAGACACTGGTTTCAACGCAATCTGTCGAGCGAAAAATTCGTTTTGCGTCCAGTGTGCAAGCGGCTTAATACTAGGCTACTATTATTGTCACTTAGGTTTTATCGTTTTTAGTGGGGGAAAAGGAATACAGCCTGATTGCTATGATCTCGTACTGAGTTAAGATAAAATATTGAAAATAAATGTGTATCATATCTTGCATTGTTGTCCATGCATGTTAATCCCAAAATTTTAAGCAGCAACAGGCTGTAATAATAGGAACACGCTATCCATCGTTTCTCTTCCCAGTGAGCAACCGTCGTATTTCATTCCAACTTCATAAGTTTGAATGATCTGACATAGTTTTGTTTTGAAATTCCTTTCAAGTTCGCTAATGGTAATAATTCGCGAATGCCCTAGCTAATCAGCTAACTCATATTTCTAATGCTTAATATAGACGTAAGCGGTACAGAATTGGTGAAGATTTGACTGGGCTGTGTTACACCCAAACACGCCTTCTTTCCCACTTGCCCTGGAGGGCGGGACAGAGGCGGGACAGAGGGGTACTTGCGCCAGGCTACGCCGGGCACAAAATTGCAACATACGCCTGGACACACCCCGTTGGCGCGGCGCACTCCCCATTTGCCGCGCCTGTGCCGCGCCTGGTCTACGAAATTAGAGCCCATTGACTTCATATTATACATGAAATTGTATATTTTGTACAAGTTCAGACTTGGAGACAGGGAATGTTATAATTCAGCAGCTGCTGAGAGGCAAGAAACAATTCCTGTTGCTCCAGTGTGCATAAAAAAATTGAATTAGATCATTTCTTTCGGGCATCAACACATCCCTAAATGCATGCATTACACAGCATGTAAGAATCCACTGTTTAAGTCCTTTATGCACAAATGTGGATGCAACCAAGTTACACTTGTTTCAACTATTATGCTTCTTCAGCAAGGAAAACTCTCAAATTCTTACAAACGTTTTTCTGACAGAACCTGCATGTGATTATGGCACATATTGGAAATGCTATAGGTATGCTGATGCATTCTATGATATTTCTAAGCAATTGTGTATTCTACTTCTTGGGATTAGATGATTTGCACAATATGGGATTGCTTTTTGGGGGTTTCTTCTGTAGTCTCTTGATTTCTGAAATTAGAAAACTGAAGAAATTTTAAAGATAAACAGCAATTGTTGGGAAAATCTGTGAGGAACCGACTCTGTCTGTCTGAGTAGGAAGTAGGACACAACTTTTGCGTCTGGTGTGGGCAGACTCATATTTTTCAAACTCATTAACTGTCAGTCTTTTTGAGAATGCTCCATTGAGTCAGCTTTAGGACGGGAACAGCAAGCACACTGATCCGTGACTCTTGTCACAATTTTTTTCAAACAATAATTCTTTGCAATAATAATTTCCTCTATGATAGCTTCCATTCTTAGATGTTTGAGTAAGAATTTTAAGCAACATGGTCAGCCATATACATTTGTTTCACACTAATTATGGTTCCCACTTCATCACATATAGTATTTTACATGCTACTTTATGAGTCATGTGTTAGCTGTCGACTTTCATCTCGAAATGAAGACCAAAACAGTCCTTCAAATACCCGTTTCACATACCAAACTCTGTAATAATGTGTTTGAAACATGACTCATTCGATTAACTAACACATTGCTTGGTTTCTAGATTAAGCCCTTCAAAGCCCGGTAAGGGATGTTACCCTTTAACAAATGACCCGATGTAGAATGCAGCTTGAGCTCAGATTCAGCAGCAGAACATTTGTGATTCATGAGGGTCACAAGGGGCATTGCAATTCCAACATGCATATATATATATTCAGTCTCTGCTTTTATTACAGCTGTGCTGATGATCTGAGTCCATGATTGAGTCTCTGAGAAGATCAAGCTCAGGCTGAGGCTGTGGACCTCCACGTCGTCACTTCAAAGCCTGTCTGTATGAGTGGAAGCAGGTGTGTCTCACATGGGCCCCAAACATACTTTTGGGGGGTTGACTGCAAACCTTTGAAATGTCTTGCTCCCCTTGAATGAGTCTCACACTGATCTGGGGTTGGGATGGATGGGTGAATGTATGAATCAGGGGGAGGTAGGGGGTAACTGTCAAATTTCACTGCGCGCTGCGGATACCGTTGAGACAGCTGCCTAGACAATAAGTCTACAACCACATTTATCTGTAAAAGTCATTTGCCATACTCTCTTAAATTTTTAGTCCCTTTCTTGCTGCTCAAAACATCAACTCTTGTTCAGGTTGGGGCCTGCATAACCAACAATATGAGAAGCTGTAGCACATTTGTGCACTTGCCCAGATTTCACTCGACCCTTAATACCGCAGCAATATTCATGCAATACACTGTCGAAGACAAAAGTTTGGACTCACTGGGGATTTTCAGATTTACTGGAGGAAACTTGGTGCTTCAGCAAGACTGACTGAAAGCATAAACCAAAAATCTGCTGGGACTTTCTTATGAAGTACGGAATGGCCAGCACAATCACCTTATAAAGCTATTGTGGGATTAACTGGATCATAAAATTTGTGTGTTCACTGTCAAAGATGCACACAGGGGAAATATGGCAGTCCACATAGAAATCCATTGAGAATGGTGACTTTGTCAAATTAATATCCCAAATGCCTAAAATCAACAAAGTAGTGATTAAATCTCAAAGAGGACACTTTGATGAGAAATGACTGGAATAAATAACTGTGTTTATTTAAAAAAAATACAATTAAGCAAACACCTCAATTTCATAAAATAGCAAGAGCCATCTAAATAACAAGTGATTCAATTCTAAACTGTTTGGCCGTAGTGTGACTTGGGTCAATGTTTCATTCAACTTTTCCTACTCTAACACAGATCATTCAACTGTGAAATCATAATAAATAAATTTTAAAAATCACATTACACCATGATAATAACAGAAGAAAAATGCAGATTTACTTTATTTAACTAAATTAACTGATAATTTGAAAATGAGGGAAAAAAAAGAAAGAAAGAAATGCATTCAGCCATTAAATGGAGATAATGGAAAAGCAGCTCTCAGAGTTACAGACTTTTTATGTCTTCAGAATTCTCTGAAAAAGACAAAAGAAGTAATGTTTACACTGAATAAATACATCGCTCCATAGTAACTCACGGAGCCCTACAACCCCTTTTTTGTCACTTTATTTCATGATCTGTAAAAAAAAAACATAGAACGCAGGGCACAGACACGTGCTCATTCACTACCGACACCCAAACAGATTTTTTTTTTCAGTCATACATGTGCTTCAAGCTCCATAACCTTTCCACAGACCTCAGAGGGTGCGCTCAGATATGTGTATGATCATGAATGTTTTATCCTGCCATTTAAAAAAAAAACATGACATTTCCCACTAACAATTAAAAAAAGCAAAAAAAAAAAAAATAAAAATAAAAACATGATGGACACGGAAGAAGTGGGCAACGGGTGAATTTATTTACGATACTGTAATTTGTAATGTCTGACTGCAGCTTTCAGCAAAGCCCTTTCCATTGATTATTCACTGTCGTAAGACGATCCAAGTGGGACTGAAAAAGAAAATTCAATCAAAGAGATGTGGGCTGGTTGCACATCGGCATTTAGACAACCAGTCGTCAATATTGGGATTCTATCAAAAGGCCATTAATTGTTACGATCTGCTGCTTTTCGATATCACAAGAATCACATCAACAAAATTTCAACTGGATCAAATCTCTTCAGAAATATTAAATAATAATGACATTTTGAAACATGGAACTCATTAAATTTTCAGCATCCAGGTTTGAAATGTTATTAGAAATGTGTCTCTACTAATTTTATGAACCTGATAGCCAGTACAATGTATGAGTAGAGCCCTCTCAAGTAATTCCAGGAAGGGACCATTGTGTCAGCTTACACATTAAAGGCCTTTGGACATTCTTTTTGACTTGGATTTGATTCATATAGGGTGTGATGGCAGTGAGACGCTGATTTTCAATCCACACACAGGGCATTTCATGCTGTGCTCTCTCACTTGGGTGTTACTGTCAGTATGCTACAGGAATATCCACATTATGGAATGTTCTCCAGTTTTACAATGGGTCCTGAGTGATACATTCAGTGTATACATTCACTAGGTACGATAGCAGTTTTGTGTGTTTGCCTGTAAAAATCACTCATGGCTTTCACTAAGACCTATTGTTACTCTCTGCTATCCACAGACACCAAATTTTTCGCGTAATTAATGTCACTTAGCATATGGGTACTGAAGGCTATTAACTGCAAACCAGGTTTGTTTGAATGGCGTATTTTCCCAGCTGGATATACTCACAGATGGACAGCAGGTATCCCATTTGCATAATTTAACATTTCATGTGTGTATTATGCAGTCATATTTTTACATGTATACAAGCAATATTCTTGAACAGCAGTTATGGATCAATGGTCATTTCTGAATGACCTTACAATTGCCGCACAGAGGGGATGCTGAAACCGTTAGGATGCTTAGTGCAGCAATTCAGTCAAGATGCTAAGAGTAAGATTTGCGCAGATCAATTTTATTAGTAAACTCAAGTGATAGTTCTTCATGATTTTGATATTATTTCAGTTATCGTTAGTATCGGAGGGACCGCATTGTACATTTCTTTATGGATTTACAGACCTTGCATAAATGTGTCATTTTGTGTAAAAATCAGAAACATATTTCTTCTATGAAATATTGATTGCTACAAAAACACGACACATGGTGTCCTATCAGCTATGGGCATCAAGAGCAGTAATGTGAAATTATGGGCTAATGACTGGTAGCATATTTTTTAAACTATGACAGTCTACTCATGTACTTTAAGCAAGGATTTGACACTCAGTATAATGTTAATTTTACATACATTTCATTAACCATGCTCATGTAACTAATACTAATATTTCACAAAAAAGGAGACGGTTACTTTGCTCATACCCTTCTGTAAAATATTAATTCTATTAGCTACCCATAGCTGGGGATTGCAGCTTGCTGGCATGAATGTCTTTCGGACTATGTGATGCTGGTTTGCTTTAAACTAACTCAGCTTGCAATTTGAAAATGCATAATTATGAAATTTACTATGAGTATAATTAACAATATCTTGGTCTGTTATTATTTTTAGGTCTTATTTCACACACAGTGATACGCTCTCTGATGTTCTGTTATATTGTTGACACAGGAAGCCATGTCAGGTTGCTCTAAAGTGCAGCTGTCTCAAACTGCGGGACAAAATTCTGAATAAATACAATACTAGTACAGCCTCTGGAAGCAGAAAATACAGTGCAATTTTTGTGCAATTTTTTAGGGAGTCACAATCCTCAATACCCCTGACCCCTGCCCAATTGTACAAAATAAAACATTGTTAATGATATGGGATCAGTAAGACACCAGATGCGGGGAGAAGGGAATGAGGATTTATTTCCAAACAAAAACAAAACAGGCACGAGGGCCAACAAAAAACTTGGCCCAATGGGTTGCAAAAAACAAACTGAGGTAAGCTACACAGAGCTATAAAACAATAAATGCAAAAGGCAAAAAACAAAAGGCACTGGAAACTCCAGGCAAGAAGCACAAGAAAAATAACCAGACTATGTATATATTCGAAAAACAAGAGGCTGGGACAAGACGTGAAACGAGAAATGCTGGGGAATCCTGACAACAAGAACTTGGCTACACTTGCACATGCAATGAGACGCGAGACACTGTCTGCCAGCCAACTTCCACCGCATCCAGATAAAGGCTTGGAAATCATGACATGAGGGGTAACACCTGGAGAGAGAGAGAAACAAGAGGCATGGCAAGATCAAGACATGGACAGAGATTGGATGACATGACCTGCTCATTAAGAGAATGAGCTCAGCTTAAGTACCAATTAAGTATGCAGTTTGGAAGCAAGCATGAATGTTAAGAACAGAAAAGCACAGCAAGATCTTGAAATAGCAAAGCAGGAATCATGACAATAAACTCCCTGTCTGAATTAGTAATATTAGTAATGTGCCTATCTAATGAATTACACCACCCAGTGAGTGTTAGTAAATGTTAGTAACTTAAAAACAGTTAATTGCCAATTAAGCTTAGAGAGGCCCGAATCCAGCACAGCATGGAAGGAAGGGGAAATACCAAAGCCAACCATAGCTCAGAAATGTGCAGCAACGAAGGCACGGGGCGGAACGCAGACAAGCGGTGGAGTGGCATGGCAGACCTGGCATGAACAAAAACATGGAAAAGTAAAAACATGGACATGGAACATGAATTATGAAATGCTTGAACCTGATACAAGAAACTGTTAAAACTGTGACATGAACATGAACTATGAAACTATGAAATCTTGAAACATGAAACTGTTAAAACCATTAATACTGTTCTGGCCAAAGGCCAGAACACAACAGTTAAAACCAGCAGACCATAAAAATTTATGAAAAATTTCATTTTATTTATGTTTTACCAATTCATGATCTTGGGTGTTTATGACATGTCAAATGAGGTCAGCACTCAAAGATGAATCCGCAGTAATTTTTCTTACTTTTATTTCAGTTTTTTTCAGTATTGTGTAGTATAATTAGCATACTCAAAGAATTACCTCTGAAGGAGAATCATGTATTTTTTTGTACAAAAAAAAAAAACATATCTAACGCCCTCATTGTACTAAACCCTTACCAACTGCAGGCAACATCCTCAGACAGGAAACTGCTGATTGCCATTTTAAAATCATTCAGTTCTATGTTAAGACTTGAATATGGTGAGCAATTATTATGCCAGTTATCAGCTGATTGGTAACCAGGTCTGAGTTGATAAAATCTTGGTTTGATACCATTCAAAGAAAAAAATAAATCAGTAAATAAATAAACACGTCCAAACAATATTAGCAAGAGCTTACATTGCATTTCATATACAGAATATGCTGTTAAGAAACAAACCAGGGTGTACATGTTCAGACTTTTTTTACTGCGTGTTATTCTGCAATGGATATGCTCACATTTATATGTATGAAAACTAGATTCTGAATTAATATCCGCACATTATATACTAAACATTATGCATTATCAACTTGATCTGAATATCTTTAAAGACAGCAAGTAAAAATCAGCTATAAAAAATTTCTAATACAGCACGTGTTAGAAACTCTTCCAGGCTCTGTCTGGCACTTTCGTCTCACATTTCCCACTATATCTCATTCTTTATTCCACTTCCTTATATGTTCAGCTATTTTAGATGTGCTACTGAGAAATTGCTTCTCAGCTTCTCGCCATGAAATGCCATGCTCTCTCATGTTCACATCTGCAGGGGGAAATGAACAGGTGTCAAGCCATTGCAGTTCTAAAAATAAAAATGAAAGACCACAAGACTGGCGGTAGTCACGGGATAAAGAATTCACGGAAATAAGAGAAGCACTATTACTTTTAGGAGCACTAGTTGGATTTATTGGTACTTTCCACTGCATGTTAAGCAAGTTAAATGGGAATGTGTTGATACAAGTATGTTCAGATGGTGATCACATTGGTACAAACATTTCTACACACATTGGTATCCCCATGTTTTAGATCTACAGTTGTGTTCAAAATTATTCAACCCCCACCTTAGATAAGTGTTTTTGCAAGTTTTACATTTATTTTTCATCTTGTTTATAATCACATTAAATAATGATGTGTCAAATAGACAAATACAACTGAAATTACAACTAAAATGTTTGTAATATTCCAATTAATGGCCTTTCTGTGATTACTTCATTGACAAAATTATTCAACCCTCCTAGTCCACCACTCTCAAGAACAGAGGTTTCCATCAGGTGTTGTCAAATAGCTGATGAAAACACCTGTAGATGTGAATGGAACCCTAATGAGCAGCAATTAAGCAGATTTAAAAGGACTGTGACACATGGCTCTTCTTGGCAGTTAATGACAGCTTTTCAAAATGGTGAAGTCCAAGGAATGGTCAAAAAAGTTCAGAGAGGAGGTCATTTCACTTCATAAGCAAGGATATGGATATAAAAAGATAGCGAAGAGGCTAAACATTTCAAGATACACAATTGGGAGCATAGTCCGCAAGTTTAAAGCTAAAGGCACAGTGGAAACGCTACCTGGGCGTGGTAGAAAGAGGTTACTGTCTGCAACTGCTGTGCGATACCTGAGGCGAAAGGTGGAGAAAAATCCCCGGGTGACAGCTGAGGAACTACGACAGGACATGTCAGAGGGAGGTATTCAGGTTTCATCCCAGACAATAAGACGGACACTGCGAAATGATGGCTTCCATGCAAGAACTCCCAGGCGCACCCCCCTGCTGACTCCGAAGCACAAGAAGAGTCGACTCCAGTATGCTAGAAACCATGAGGACAAACCACAAAGGTTTTGGGATACTGTTCTGTGGAGTGATGAGACCAAACTGGAACTTTTTGGGCCAATGGATCAACGGTATGTGTGGAGGCGAAAGAATGATGCCTATAAAGAAAAGAACACCCTGCCTACTGTAAAGCATGGTGGGGGGTCAGTCATGCTCTGGGGTTGTTTTGCTTCTTCAGGTACAGGGAATCTTCAGTGTGTGAAAGGTATTATGAATTCAGTTCAGTACCAGGAGATCTTGGATGCAAATGTCATGCAGTCAGTGACAAAGCTGAGGCTTGGGAGACGTTGGACCTTCCAACAGGACAATGATCCTAAGCATACCTCAAAATCTACCACAGCTTGGATGCAAAAGAAGGGCTGGAAGATTCTGGAGTGGCCATCGCAATCACCAGACTTAAATCCCATTGAAAATCTCTGGTGGGACTTGAAGAAGGCAGTTGCAGCACGCAAGCCAAAAAATGTTAATGAACTGGAGGCCTTTGCCCATGAGGAATGGGCAAAGATACCTGTGGATCGCTGCAAGAAACTTGTGTCAAGCTATGCATCACGTCTAAAAGATGTTATTGTTGCAAAAGGATGTTGTACTAAGTACTAAAGTTATACATACCTAAGGGGTTGAATAATTTTGTCAACAAAGTAATCACAGAAAGGCCATTAATTGGTATATTACAAACATTTCTGTTGTAATTTCAGTTGCATTTGTTTATTTGACATGTCATTATTTAATGTGATTATAAAAAAGATGAAAAATAAATGTCAAACTTGCAAAAACACTAATCTACTGTGGGGGTTGAATAATTTTGAACACAACTGTAAGTGAGTACCTTAAAACTGGATGGTTACCTCCAGACATCTGTCACGTTTATCTTGTAAAGAACATTCGTGTGAAATTTGCCTCATATTAAGATGAGAATACACATTCAACAACTGTTTCATCTTTCGTTTCTTCTCTCTAGTGCCGCCAATCCATTATACAGTACAGGAAATTGAAGAGTGACTGCCAAGCACCAGTGTGAGGCTTTCCTTTCACAACACACTGGGCACCATAAGCAGTCATTCGTTCGAGTCATAAAACAAAAAAAGTAAAAGTTTCTGTTTAAAGTCAAATGAATTTCATTAATTTTCTGAGGATAGTTTGTTGAAACTGTCGATCAGCGCCAGCCTCTAATCTTCAGATATAATTTCAAAACATTTGTATCTATTGCTGCAGTCAGAATCGGAAAGATGCCCAGACAGTCTCTGTTTCTTGATTTCATTACGTGTTTGTCCAGAAACCTTCATTTTCTTTGGTTTGCCCGTCAATAGTGGTACATCAGCATCTGTCATATGTCCAGCATAAACAAGAAGAACTTTGATAAAACATTCAGTGCAGTTGCTCTCCAAGAATAGGCTTTGTTACCACTGCAGTCCTGCAAAGATGCATTCCATGGGTGCGTGGGTCACATATGGAAATACTCATATTTTATCGTATAATTATTTTGCAGTAAACTCAGTGCATGGATTCCTTTGCATGCTACCCCAATATTTTTCATTCAGACATTCCCCAGCTAGAACCTTCCCAGAGCTTAGAGAAGCATCACAAATCTATTGATAATGCGAATGATTACATTTGCGGTGTTAGATTACACAGCCTAGGGGAGTTGGGTCTCAGAATCTGAACTGCTGCTCATAAATCAGCAAACACAAATCACTCCTGCTGATGTTGAGGATGAATTTGGTAGTAGATAGCCTTCATATTATGGGGTCATCCTTGCAACGTGTGAGGTATTTACAACTGGACTGTTATGGTCCCTCAGAAAGAGGGTGCACTTTCATGACTGAAGTCATCCAATACATTTTTTAGTTTAATGTGTAGCATTTTTACACAGCTTTTAGGGTTTGTTGAAGCCTTTTTGGACAGGTGGATATACAAAGAGAAGGGGAATTAAAGAAAGCTTAATTCATGCAACAAAGGTCAGTAGCTGGCTTAAAACCTGTGAACCAGTGCCTCCTAAAGGCAATGAGAATAGTGCTCTCCAAGCTTGTTTATGTGTTAACCATTTTCACTCTGGAGAGTAGGACTAGCACTCAGGAATGTGACAGACAAGACTCTCAGAAGTGTGGAAAGAGCTGATGGACATACAGTAATCCACTTGGATGGGGGGATTACTGCAATGCCCATACAGCAATGCTCCTTGTACCTCATCTTCCACAATTACCACACACCATGAAATGAATGTATCCAATTTCCTTCTACCACCACCAGAGAGAAGGAAGAGGAGGAGTGGGGAAACCCCTGGTCTTGTTTACCTTTGTCATTTCTGTCACTTCCTGCTTTTATGCCAGTTTGCCAGGAATTGTTCAGCTACAATGTCTCAGTTAGTCACAGTCATCTTGTCTTGTGTTCAGGTCTTGACGGCAGCCTCTACAAACAAGCACAGTTGAGGCAATGTGTGATATCACTGCCCCATTCCACACATACATTCCCTGGCACAGTACCACACGTGCTTTGTTCTACTGTTCACAGCTCACGGTAAAAGCATTCTGGTTTGAAAAACAAAATAAATTGTTGTTTAGCTTGAGAAAACCAAGTGTTCTCTTTCAGTTATTTAGTAAACCCCATATATTTTCCGTCATATTCCTCCCTGTTCATAAAAAAAAAAGAAGAGAAAAGTGTTGTCAGTGAGGAAAAAAAAAATCTGCTCTCCATTCTGAATCAGAGGCAGGAGAACTCTGAAGAATATATTAACAAATGACTGCGAGAAAAAGTTTTTTGTACAAAAAAAAAGTTTACTGATGTTTATTACTTAAAGAAGTAGGATACAAACTGTGAAGGGAGAATGGATTTTTTTGGAGAGTCCCAGCACCCTGAGTCTCAAGGACGTTAGGAAACACTGTTCTATTCACCTTCCCTTTATTTGACAGATAATGAGACCAACAAGGAGGCACAATGAGTCACCAGGTACTGTAATTTAGCTACCACCATGTGACAGACCACATTAATTTGATTTGGAAGGAAACCCAGAATGCCCTTTTTTTTAAAAACCGCACAATTTCTTTGCTATGTAGCCCTGAGAGAGGCCATAGTGTTTCAGAAATTCTCTGACCTCCCTGTGTGAGTTGTTAGACAATTTGCAGACTCAAACGTAATAGAAAGCACATTGATCTGAAGCACTATCTTCCTTGCCTTTATTAGAATTTCCATAACAATATGTACCACTGTCTTCATCTTTAATGATGGAAAGACTAGTTATGGTTAATCACAGAACATTGTGAAAGGGTTACTGTTACTTTAGATATAGCTATTTAACTAAAGGAAGCTTCCAACTGATTGGGTAAAATATTATTTTTCTCGGCATATGGATATTATTTGTATAGATATGCCTTCGAATCATTCTCTGCAATACAGTAGTTCTATCTCACCCATTTTTGCGGTTTCTGGCCTGTAGTGCCTTGGTGAAGTCATCAGTATTGTGAAAAATTGCAGAGACCACATCATTGATCTTTCAGAATGAAACTATATCTATTCTGTCAGGCATTGACAATCGTTCATTTCAATTCTTCACCACCTACAGCTTATGTATTGCCATTGACAAGTTCACCATTAAAACAATTCATCATCCGGAGGGCTACAACTGAAATGTAACGCGGAGGAGAGGGGCGGTGACTGGGGGGAGGGGATGCTGATGGGACAAATCTAATTGAAGCTCCTTCTACCTCCTCTGAGGCTTACAGTTTATTAATATGTCAGTTAAAGAAAACATGCTTTGAATTATGCCAAGGTGGGAGCCAATTGCATTTACTTGTTTGAAATAATTGAATTTATTTTACTGTCATCATCGTTGCATAAATTTTTAGCTGGCAAATTTTTGTGACTGCTGCATAATGCTATTTGGATTTCCCAGCTCAATCTGCATTTTATAGCGTATACTTACTGATATACTTTTTTGTTCCTTTTTTAAAATTTTATTATTTTTTTTAAATATTTAAGTCATTAATCCATGACTGCTGTTACAATGCTACAAAGTCCAGTCCCCTGGATTCTCCTCTGTTCTTCAACTATGTTATTACTGTACTTTAAAGAACATTTCAAAGCTGGATCAGTGTCAGTGCTTTTATTATGTTTTCAATGAGACTGCCCATTGATAATGAAAACTGCAGCATTTAATCATGGGTGCAGGCATGGGACAGGAAATAGATTAGAGACATAAAAGGCTGTTAAGAATATAACAATTGGAATAAAATGCCCAGTCTTTCCTTTGTTAACCTGACAAATCCATGCTCCAGCTTATTGTGTTGCCTACACTAATTCTAAATGAATATCATGCGTAAGCTTTCCAGCCTAGACCATCCCTAAACGGATTTATTTTCTTCAAGATACAAAGTCATTGAGTGGTGCTACATTATCCGTGTTTATCCAAAGTGATGTACAATTGATTAGAATAAGCAAGGACCAATATGCTTGAAACAACATAAAGGCCTTGCTCAAGGGCCCAAGAGGACTTGACACTGTAGTATTCGCAAAGCAATTCAGTGTGACATTTTGCTTACTAATATAAGCATAACACCATTTAATTCAATGCCTTCAGTTTAGAGCCAGTTACAAAATTTGGTGGGAGGGGGGATGCACAGTCTAAAGAAGTCTTCAAACTGCGCTTGAAGGCAGTTGGAGTATATGTGGTTCTGACCTCTGTGGGAAGGTCATTTCACCATATGGGAGCCATAACAGATCGAAGACGTGACCGGCAAGTACCAATAAAGAGAGAGAGAGGAACGGCAGCCGACCAGAGGGTCCACTGATCTCTTGAAGATAAGCATCTTTTGAAGATGTTCTTATAGTAGCCTGCTATGCTTGCATTAATGTTTTAAATTTGATGACAGCCATAACAGGCAGCTAGTGGAGAGCAGGGAGAAGTGAGGTGATGTGACAGAGCCTGGAGGGGCAGTAGATCAGAAAAATTTGCTGCATCCTGGATCAGCTCCAGGATTTTGATGGCACGTACTGAAAGTGAGTTTGAGAAGTCCAGACAGACGCTTGGGTTAAAAGCTGAGCTGAATATGTGGTGGCAAAGGGTTGGTTTTACCTGATGTAATACAGGGAGAATGCACGCTTGGCTCACCACTACTATGTTTGAATTCCTGCTTTTTAAGCAGCACAATGCAATTATGAATGAATTATGAATTTATTGTTTTTCTATGATAAATGGATTGATTTCCTGCCTGAAACTACTTGAGTGGCTCTCTGGAAAGCTTGTTGTACTTCAAAGGAGCCACAAAGCAGGCAGAGTATTGAATTTAGCAAGGTAGAGTGTGTGTGGTGAGAGAAATGCCAAGTAGAGAGAATGAAAGGAAGGGTTCATTAGCCAATCAGGATATGAGCTTTCAGAAGCAGGATGTGACACAATAACCTCTCAGTTGGCTAATTAGGCCCAGTGTGCTGTATCTTGCATACACCTGTGTGGGAATCAAGCCCGCCATGAGGGGTTATTCTGCACTAATGTTTCCTGTTTAAGGCCATTCCTTCTCGACTTTCATGACTCCAGCTGTCATCCTGTGCTGACAGCCTCATAATACATTCAGGAAATCACTGTTTCTGCCCTGCCTGTTCGATAATCGTTCTGCTCACACATAATGACCCCAAATGAAAAATCAATCTAATTTTACATTGTCGCAACACTGATGACTAACAACTCAAAAGTCATGAAAAGTCAGCAAAGCAAGGTGCAATTTAAATGTGTAAAATTAACAGGAATACTTCTGGGGTTTGTTTCCTGAAGCATGATTGCTCATTTAGCAGGATAACTGTACTGAGCTACATCTGGAAAATGCACAGAATCCCTCCAAAATTTGGAAAATGGACTGAAATAATGAATTAGTAATTCTGCTTAATGAAATACTTCCCAGGGCTTCATGCATGTTTAGATATCCTAGTAGCCTCATGAAAGTATAAGGCACAGGGCCCAGAGGAGCTTCACAGTGTGCTTCACTTGGGTAAGCACTTGCTTGGTGAGAAAGAACCTTTTGCCATTGCACAAATGTAATATTCACTCATCATGTTCAATTAAGTCACTCACAATAAGAAGTTACAGCACTGTTCAAGTTTATAAGTGCATTTAAAATGTTGAAACAACCTCTTTACGGGAATGTAGCAACAACAGCAGATGATCCTCCTAGTCCTTGTATATTTTGTCTTTGGCATTGTCAAATTTCTGAACACAGAACCTCAATGACAGCCAATAACAAAGCCTTGACAATGGCCTGTTTCCGCTACAAATGTTGTGAGTAATCAATTCACAATTAAATGTGCTTTATCCTGAGGGCAGAGCTATTCGCTGAGTGCATCCTTCCTTTAGTCTGTCTTTCAGCTCACTGTGTTTAATTATTGCGGAACTGCGTTAGCTCATGGATTAGGGATAACTCAAATGCTGATGCGCTGATCAAACACTGCTTGAAAAAAAAAAGAAAATCTGACTCATAAGAAGTGAACATTAATAGAAAAATTGTTTATTTGAATATCAAGAATATGGAATAGTGTAAATTGATCCCATGCTTTCTTTGTAATGCACAGGGAATGTTTAACATTACATTCCAGCTGTGGAATCTTTCCTTTTCTGGAAGTAATGAAAAAAATGAACAAGAGAATTGAAATGCAGATTTAAGGAATGAGATTCAGATGTAATGGCAGTTGGGGATTGTGTTTGGCCCTTTGAAAAACCAAAGCAGTGAAATTACTATTGACAGGAATCACCTTTGATAATAGCAGTTGCTGTATATTGTCTTCATTTTCACATCATTTTTGAGCCTGCTGGTGCATATCTGTTTGGATAAAAGAGAAAATCAATATAGGTGCAAACAATTAAGAACTAATATCAAACAATGCACTGAATACGCAAAGGATTTTAGGGTCACCGACATCACCTCTACACCCCAGGATCAATCGTGGAAGGGTCGACGTAATTTCTACCAAAACCATCCAAAAAAAAGCACACATTTTCAAGTTGCATAAAGTTCATTTTGTTCAAGTAATTTGACAACAGCCATCTCCAAAACTCTGGTCACAATTAAAGCTGAATAAATTAAGAAAAATACACATTCCTCCGCGTAATGCACTGCAATGACTGAAATGCCTTCAGTTCTAAAATGCACAGTTGAGGGGCTCACCGTCGAAGCTGCCGTGTTCTGTGCAGAACATAAGGAGTTTCTTGTGGGTTTCCTTTAACATTTGGAAATGTTAAATGATGGCCACCGCAATCAACTTCCTCCTCTGTTCACCAGGAATGTTGTAAGCAGATTTGACATGATTCCCATTCAGGATGTTTGAGTTATTGTCTTTTTTTTTTTCTTCAAAATGAAAGTATGGCCTGGTGGTTTTGCTACAGCAAATATCATAGTTTGACTGACACCTATAACAACCCGCCTCTATTCACCAGAAATGATCACAACATGTGCGTGACATGATTCCTTTCGAAACTCTTTTATTTAAAACATTTTGAAATGTAAAGTTTTACCGGCTGGTAACACAACAGGATAAGTTTAAGGGTCACCGAAAAAAAAAAAAAAACCGATGCAACCTCTTTGCAAAAGGGATGAAAAGGTGATTATAATATAATATGTTCTAATTATGTCAAAACAAAGGATTTGAAGTGATAGTTTCTGAGATTAATCCATAATATCCAGAAAAAAATCTTTTTGGAAGATATCGTATAATTAAAGTTACACTACTTATGTGAGATGCTATCAAAGACAGTGTTATTTTCATGCATTGTTGTCTAGTAAAACCTTTATAGCTGTTGTTTATACCTAGAAGTTTGTTTATAATCACTTGGTCATAATATAAATGCAGTAGATTCTCAACCTTCTGAAAGGAAGAAATAGATGGTTTTAAAAAGAGCAAGCTCAAATAGTAGGCTTTATACATACTGTATATACATATATATAATTTAATTGGCCTTCATTGTTATATTTTGATGTGTAGTAAAGTTTGAGCCGTGATGCATTGAATTTCAAGTACAAACATAATTGCATTTCAACCAGTAACTGCCACTTATTTCTTGATCATTTAAGAATGCGCAGTAAAATCTAGATTTCCGGATAAGATAATCAGAACTAATAAACAAATGTGTTTGGAAAACCCTCAAGTGCAAGAAATTATCTTGCCTAAACAGCACAATGGCTGATACAAAAACATGGTTCACAACCTTATCATATTCTCTTTCCATAATCAATGTTTGACTTTTTGATTACAACAGTTGTGAAAACATGCCAGGCACAGCCACATACAGTAGGTTGGGATAATTTCTCCCATCTTGGAGTTTTCCTTCTTGAGTTTTGTGTAATATTTTAAGGTTTATTTGTGTTACAATCATGTTGCCCTTTTTTCAAGTATTATCATTTTAGAAAAGAAAAAATAAAAAATTCAGTTGGAGAATAAAATAATAAAATGGTGATTTAGAGTGTTATTGGGGTGCTTTTCCCGTTTTTGTGTCCGCTGTGTTTGTTTCAACCTTGTGCCTCTCAGTGTTGTGTTCCAGGGTTCTGGCCTTTGGCCAGAACAGTATTGCTTATGGTTTTAACAGTTTCATGTTCCAAGATTCCATAGTTCATAGTTCATGTTCATCTCACAGTTTTAACAGTTTCTTGTTTCAGGATTTTACACTTCAAGTTTCATTCCTTGTCCATGTTTTTACTTTTCCATGTTTTTGTTTTTGCCAGGTCTGCCATGCCACTCCACCGCTTGTCTGCGTTCCGCCCCATGCCTTCGTTGTTGCACATTTCAGAGCTCTGGGTTGGCTTTGGTATTTCCCTCTTCCTTCTGTGCTGTGCTGGCTTCGGGCCTTTCTAAGCTTAATTGGCAATTAACTGTTTTTAAGTTACTAACATTTACTAACACTCACTGGGTTGGTGTAATTCTTAGATAGGCACATTACTAATACTACTAATTTAGACAGGGAGTTTATTGTCATGATTCCTGCTTTGCTATTTCAAGATCTTGCTGTGCTTTTCTGTTCTTAACATTCATGCTTGCTTCCAAACTGCATACTTAATTGGTACTTAAGCTGAGCACGCTCATTCTCTTAATGAGCAGGTCATGTCATCCAATCTCTGTCCATGTCTTGATCTTGCCCTGCCTCTTGTTTCTCTCTCTCTCCAGGTGTTACCCCTCATGTCATGATTTTCAAGCCTTAATCTGGATGCGGTGGAAGTTGGCTGGCAGACAGTGTCTCGCGTCTCGTTGCTTGTGCAAGTTTAGCCAAGTTCTTAGTTCCCTAGCATTTCTAGTCTTGTCCTAGCCTCTTGTCTTGTGTGTGTGTGTGTGTGTGTGTGTGTGTGTGTGTGTGTGTGTGTGTGTGTGTGTGTGTGTGTATGTGTATGTATGTATATATGTATGTATATATATATATATATATATATATATATATATTAGTCTGGTTATTTATTTTTCTTGTTCTTCTTGCCTGGAGTTTCCAGTGCCTTTTGTTTTTTGCCTTTTTGCATTTATTGTTTATAGCTCTGTGCAGCATACTTTAGTTTGTCTTTTGCAACCCTTTGGGCCAAGTTTTTCGTTGGCCCTCGTGCCTGTTTTGTTTTTTGTTTAATAAATCCTCATTCCCTTTTCCCGCATCTGGTGTCACTGATTCCATATCAGTAGACACTGTCTGCCAGCCAACTTCCACCGCATCCAGATAAAGGCTTGAAAATCATGACATGAGGGGTAACACCTGGAGAGAGAGAGAGAAACAAGAGGCAGGGCAAGATCAAGACATGGACAGAGATTGGATGACATGACCTGCTCATTAAGAGAATGAGCGTGCTCAGCTTAAGTACCAATTAAGTATGCAGTTTGGAAGCAAGCATGAATGTTAAGAACAGAAAAGCACAGCAAGATCTTGAAATAGCAAAGCAGGAATCATGACAATAAACTCCCTGTCTAAATTAGTAGTATTAGTAATGTGCCTATCTAAGAATTACACCAACCCAGTGAGTGTTAGTAAATGTTAGTAACTTAAAAACAGTTAATTGCCAATTAAGCTTAGAAAGGCCCGAAGCCAGCACAGCACAGAAGGAAGAGGGAAATACCAAAGCCAACCCAGAGCTCTGAAATGTGCAACAACGAAGGCATGGGGCGGAACGCAGACAAGCGGTGGAGTGGCATGGCAGACCTGGCAAAAACAAAAACATGGAAAAGTAAAAACATGGACAAGGAATGAAACTTGAAGTGTAAAATCCTGAAACAAGAAACTGTTAAAACTGTGAGATGAACATGAACTATGAACTATGGAATCTTGGAACATGAAACTGTTAAAACCATAAGCAATACTGTTCTGGCCAAAGGCCAGAACCCTGGAACACAACACTCAGGTGATCCAGCAGAGTTTGTCAACTGACGGATTGGTCCTGGGAGCAGACGGCATAAATAACAGTGCAACACCAAGACGGCTCGCGCCCAGCGAACCCGGTTATCTCTGTGCGCATAATAGTAACTATTTGACATTTGAGTAATCGTAGGGTCCTTTCTGTGTACAATGTAAAATTGGTGAACTTGTGGCAAGAGCTGTGTGTAACGTATATTTGTTGAACGTATTGCAAGAGTTGTGCGCAAAGTACAGAATATTAATATCTGTAATATTAATACAGGGTATTTGAACTTGTTAAAAGAGCTGGAAGGAGAGGCTGCAGTTTTGGTTGAGTTCATTGTCTCATGTCAATGTTAAGGGAGGTTGGGAAATTGATGTCTTTTGATTTTTGGTTAAGTTAGCAAATTCTATTTTTTTATTCTTCGATTTATTCATCATTTTGGCATCGTCCACTCTGGAGATCATTGCTCTTTTTAAAGAAAAGAACTACTGGTAAGCAAGAAGATAAATACTGCTAATTTTTTTTTTTTTTGGATATGCTTTATATTTCTGCATTTCTGGGGATGAGAAAGGGAATTCTCACCCACAGCTCTTTAATGCACAGCTCAACTCCAGACTGGCCCGTCACAAGAGGGTAATATGGAGGCTGAGAGTAAAGGGGCTGGTGACTCACAAATTTCTCAAACTCAGAAGCAAACTCATACCTGAACAATGCCTTCCTTGTTGAACAGAAAGCAAATCTCTCTCAAATGAATATATGACAGAAGGTTGCCTAAACTCGTCAGGGAAAAACTAAGCACACAGAGGTTTCCAGAAAGAAAGAAAGGAGAATTGTACGCTGAAAGAGAAGAAGAGGAAAAACTAGGCTAAGTGGCCTCCTTTAGCCAAACTGGGAGTAGCCAAAACAGGCAAAAGTGAGCAGACAACATTCGGGCCAGAGATTCTGACTGTCTCACCAAGGTCAAGCCCTTCAGAAATGCTGGTTTGCTGGGAATCTAAGCTAAGTGAAATTGGAAAGGGAAAAGAAAAGGGGAAAGGAAAAAGTGCAGCAGACTCACATCAATGTACAAAGAAAGTGATGGACGATGCACAATTTAATATGCCTTTCTAAACTAGTCGCATCGAGTGAGCGAGCAACTGTAATATTGAGCCCTGCAACGTTTTCCAACGTTTTTTCCAACTTTTTCAATAATAGTACTATATTCTGACCCTTGCTCTATAAAGCCAACGATATGTAATTGCCACTCACTTCTTGATGTCATTACTATAAAGTTACCTAATTGTTATTCTAAATGCACGGTTAGTTCATGTGTATTTTAACTTTGCTAATGTGTTACTGTCTCTGCCACCACACAGCAATCCAGTCACCTTATCCTTTCAAAACCAGGGAGACCAATTCTATTTTATTTATTTTAATTTACCATGCAGGCAGCAGTTGGGTTTCTATCTCGGCCTTTGTTCAAAGGAGCAGCAGCATTTTTCCCCCAAAATATTTACAGAACAATTAAATGCAATGAACTTCAAACTCTACTACTTACTTGATGTCCTGTAAAATCTATCAGAACTCTGATGTCAAGTTTGCTAGTACAGTATATTTACAGCTGCCCATTTGCATATCTACTTTCCAGCAAGGAAGATAACTCAGACAGCGAGGACAGTGGGGACATTGCTTGGTGCACGACGGTCTGGTTGGACCAGTGCAAAAAATTCAGAAATGCCTTTTGGGAATAAAGTTCATGGCCAGAGTGATTTCCAATCAGAAACAAGCAGAGAACCCTGGTTCTTGTTTCTGTACTGGATTTGCAATATTACAAGAAGTGTAATTATTCAACTGTCTGGAGACACTATGCAAAATGCACCACTGACACTCAACTGTGGGGAGTGAGAGAGTATATTCAACTCATTTGCTTTGTTGTGTGGGTGGGGGTAGGCTGTAGGAGGTAGGGGTTTACCCCAACCACGGTAATCCATTCTGAATGCAATATTATTGCAAGGATTATTATTCAAACCAGTTTGCGTGCCTGTGTGCGCGTGCACAACTGTGTACCTTCTGATGTAAACTAATGATATTACCCAATGGGTAATAACACAATGGTCCAAAGGCTATACAATATCAAGTGGATTTGTGCAGCTTATGTGCTGAGATAATAATTAAAAAACCTTACTTTGAATAAAAATATTAATAAGGTACCCCTCTATGCTGCTAACATGAAGTTTTTAATGAAAGTATTCTTCTCTCGGCTTTTCCCTCTGACACTTCAAAATGCAAGAGTAAATGAATAAACCAGCAGTACGAGCAAGAAATATGAAATAAATGGTGGGACAAATTTGTTCACAGTAAAACATAACCAGCAACATGCAAAATAATGGTACAAAAGCATAAAAACCACCAACAGAATGGATTGAACTTAAATTACAGTTACTGAGCATGGAGAAATAAGACCACTGTGTTTAAACGTTCAACATGAATTATGAACGCCCATCCTCCCTCCAGCAGATCTTAACCATGTCAGCTGTCATATAATCAGTGTGAAAATGAAACAGGAAACAAACAGACAAGTAGGTCATACAGGCAAGTGTTACTCAGGAGTGAATTAAGATGAAAATGCCTGCTAACTGTGGAGTATCCAAGAACAGATTTGTGCGGTTATAATTCATTCAGCCATAGAGGAAACACTAGGTACTCCAACTGCAGAGAGAGAACAGATATTCTGCACTGAACAAAAATATAAAAAACCCATGTCAAATTTTTGAGTTTTTAACATTAGGGTTATGCAATATGGGGTCTATTCTCCCATGCGCTTAAGTCGAAAAAAGCGCGTAGCTACGCGGTTTTCAGCCTACGCGTATTCTCCCCTCGACTTAAGTCTGTGCATTATGCGCCTTAAAGGCAGTTAAGCGCTTGGGGCGGAGCAAGGCCAAAATCGGGGCGTTTCCGGGCGTTTCTCATGCAAATAACACTTACGCGTATTCTCCCCCTGGCTTACGCGCTTTTTCTGTTAAGCGCTTTTGAGGGCTGTATTAAGGTCAAGCGCCAACATTAGGCGAAATTGAATATTGCGTTTGATGTCGGTTATAGGCCGAATTTTAACATTACTTTTATTTTATTTAACATGGTAAAGGTTGAGACATTTAATATTCGATTGTTCTTCCTTATTTCTAAACTACATTTCTCAAAGCCATGATAATTTATCAAACGCAATCATCACATGATATTACGCATCAGCCTCTTCTCCAATCAGTTAAATTACAAACGCAAAGCAATTAATTAATACGAGTATACATTAGACCATCATTCTACCATGCCCTCAAAATCTAAAGCCAAAATGCCAGTCCTGCATTTGCTTGCACTCTTGCGTGACTGGGAGAGAGTAAGAGGAGCGCGCCGAGCTCGAAGACGAACACGCATATATCGGCTTCATTTGGACATCCTGGGACAAACAAACATCGAGTGCATCCAGCGCTTTCGTCTGGACCGAGCATGAGGCAATCATCTATCTTTGCTGACTTCTGGATGAACGACTATCCAGCCGCAGCAATTATCCACGAAACATACCCGTGGTCATCAACGTGAGAACTGCGCTGTTGCTCCTGGCATCTGGGTCGTTTCAGAGAGTGGCTGGTGATGTCATACACATATCACAGGCGTCTGTGTCAAGGTGTCTGACGTAGTTCGTTGGCGCTTCAAGTTCTTCTCCATGCACTTCCACAGCAGAAAGAGTGGATGCCAGCCCCTACTCCTGTGCAGTGAAATGCACAGGGGATGATGGTTGCCCACAACCTGTTGCGTGTACACTTCTCTGGTGTGCAGAGAACCTGGCTTTTACAGCGCCCCGCAGATCTCTCCATTTATGCTTTAAATCGGGGATACTGTGCTTACATCTCCCCACCGAAGCCACATCCAGAACGATTCGCAGCTGAATTCCTCGGATCAGCCTTCATTGCTCGCTTGCCATACAACACCAACATCTGTGAAATTTGGTTTTCGGCTTTGGCTCGACGTCGCCATCATTGTCTTCCATGTTCTATTAACAAATGCGACTGCCCTATATGTTTGGGATAATCAAAAAAGTTGTGATATTCTCACCAGTGAGGGGATTGGTTTTCTAATTGAGCATATCTGTATTAACTAACTCGAGTCCTGGTATTTTTTTAACCATTGGTAATACTGTGTAATTTAATGTGTGAATAAAGATATTATTAAATAGGCTACTCTAGATTGAGCCCTACCCTGGCAAATACCAAAGCACTATCCATTTGTTAATCAATTTTAGCCTTGAAAGAATAGCCGACATGGGAAGAATCATTATCAGTAAATGGGATAATTGATTATAATAAAGTATTAGGCACAAGTTCAAGTGAATGTGTCGCTCAAATCAAATAGGATGATAGGCTATGGATATGGAATTCCGTCATTACTGAGGCGGTTTCGGGGCGGGAGGATGACAGTGTGCAGGGTAAGAATCCTTGTTAAAGCGTTTCCATGTCCTTTAGTTGCAATCCTGAAATCGGAGTAGTTTTCAAGTGCGCAATTTCTAAATGAGATCCACTGTCTTTGATTGTCTTTGTGTGACTAGAATGTTCCCTTTGCCTTCTTCCCTGTCTTCCACGGAACAAACAGGCTGGTGTAGGAGGGGCACATTTTCAATGATCTGATTGCGCTGATTGATAAGCGCTAAATTCTTTATTTATTATTTCATTATCGCGGCAATTTGTTTGTTTGCATAGCTCTAATGCCATGGTGGCTAGATTAAGAAATAACAAGTGTTTGTCACTAACATATCCCCCGCTGTCCGTACGGACGGAGCCCAATGCTATATCCCCTGCTTCGCGCTAATCGCGCGGCGGGGGCTAAAAAAGGAGATATCTGAATTACATCTTGTAATTGGTACGGACATACATAGGCCTAGGCTACTATTACAGCGGCATATAAAACCTCGTATCTTCACAATGACAAACTTCACAGGAAAATAAAAAATAAATATA
The DNA here is from genome assembly GCA_029721435.1 of Gymnothorax reevesii. NCBI lineage: Eukaryota > Metazoa > Chordata > Actinopteri > Anguilliformes > Muraenidae > Gymnothorax > Gymnothorax reevesii. Next base: position 49,398,189 of record CM056587.1, on the reverse strand, counting down.
AAATAAAATAATAATAATAATAATAAAATAATATAAATGGATAAATGTAGTTTAAAATAAAAAATGTTTAATTTTGCATGTAAGAATAGTGGAAACACGAGTTTTCTTTTCCTATCAGTTTGGAGATACGAGGTTTTATCAGCAGGCCGACGATATTCAAATTTAAAGTCTAGTTTGTGTTTTCCATGGACCACAAATGCGTTTTCATGGTTAATCAGAAAATCCTTTTTCCATGTTTTCCTGATGGCCATAATCAATGAGCTTTATACAGAGTCTGCCTCTCTTTGGGATCAGTCACACCTCTTTCATAAGGCCGCCTACATTCTGAAGTTAAGCGCTGTGGGCGTGATCGAAGCGCGTAGGGGAGAAGACGCGTAACTCAAAAGCGCTTAACTCGAAACGCGTAAAAAAGGACTTACGCGCTCATGGGAGAATAGACCCCCATATGAAGCGAATCAAAATTCATTTTTGTTAATGACTAATCTTCAGATCACCGTCCATTACATCTTGATTTTGGCATCTGCAAAGGAGTGACAATCCTTTGAACACGTTGGGGGTCAGGTTGAAATTGAATGTTCAATATGTTGTGTGTCCACCATTTGCGTCTCTCAGAGCAACACATCTCCTTCGCATGGAGTTGATCAGGTTGTCTATTGTGGCTTGTGGAATATTATTCCATTCTTCCTGGAGGGCCACACGGAGCTGGCGGACATTATCCGGAACTAGAACACAGTCGCGTACACGTCGATCCAGAACATCCCAAAGATGCTCTATGGGTGACATATCCAGCAAATACGCAGGTCAGTCCAGAACTGGAATGTGCTCTGCTTCAAGGAACTGCATACAGACCGCTCTGGTGGACATCCCTGAATCCAGCATGCCAATGGCATCTTCCCGCATGACCTGAGACATCTGAGGTATAAGGAGAGTCTGGTCACTGCTCATTCTGTCTGATCACCATCTGGAAATGCCACACCCATGTACTGAGTGAAATCACTGTATCACTGAGCAAATGCTCACTGACAGAGAGATGGATTAAAAAATGCCTCCATTGTACAAGTAAAAGTCAGCATTATGCCCACTTAGAGTTGTTAACTCCATGTGGCATCAATATTTGACATGGGGCGTTTATATTATTGTTCAGTGTATCAATCTTTTGCCCCTGTGGCTGGCTAAAATTCCACTGAAACTAAGTATAACAACCATTTCATAATCATAACCAGTTTTGAGGGATTTGTCCTGCAAATATGATCTGATGTGGTACATATTGGACTGTGCCATGTCGCTAATGGAAATAGAAAGAATTTCAACAAATTGTCATTATCAGAACAGAATTTTGGTGAAATTTGTGAAAGATTGATACCAATGTAAAGACAGTTACATATAGATTGTTTCTTCAGAGCGTTTAATGCTGTTAGGAGACATGCAAGTGTTTAAAAAAAATACAGGTCGCATTAGAAGTAGCAGAAATGTAGTTCCATGGCAACAGTACCTGCCAAAGTGTAATATTCATGCTGAAGACCTCTTAAAAACGCTCTTATTTTCTAGCCAACATAAATGTTAAAAGGCCTGATATTTGTAAAAGCTTGTGATTTTACATGAAAAACATGGCCGCGTAGCAATCCCTGCAGCGAGTAACATATGCTACTGCCTTTCAACCGCAGTTTTAAAAACAAATGTTGAATATCTCAGCAGTCTTTCTTTTAGGATTTAAGGCACAGCTTAAATGATGGCCGAGAAATGCACTCCAGGAAGCCTGTTATTTGTCGAATGAAAAATGCAGATGCTCTTTGCGAGACTGAGAGAGGGAACATTTGGGGGACAATGAGGCTTGGCTAAATCTCCTGAATGTAGCTGTCTCCCGCAGAGCCACTCTCTCACACAGCCAGCGCATCAAGGTAGGAAAGACAAGTAAATACGAATATAAGAAACATTGATTCTTATTGAAATCCAATTAATGGTATCAGAAAAGTGTCTGACTGAGTGTGTGTGTGTGTGTGTCTACGTGCGCGCATCAGTTTGCCAAATAATGTAAGTTTATGATATTGCCCAATGGATAATAATATAATAACCCAACGCTGTACAACTATCAAGTGCATTTGTCCATTTTGTGTGCTGAGATAATAATTACAAATGTTATATACCCCTCACTGTAAACCCTGATAGTGTGGTGAACTCAAATGTTCTGTCGAAACCGATTAACTCAAAAAAATGTGTAGGCCAACTTAATTGCATTGTGTGGAGGAAACTTAAAGAAAATAAGTTCCTTTTTTATACGTTTTAAGTGCTGTTAACACGAGATCATTAAGTTGGCATACTCAATTTTTTTGAGGTAATCTGTTTCCACAAAACATTTGAGTTCACCACACTGCCAGAGTTTACAGTGCTGTGTATCATAAACATTACGTATTTCATAGAACTATTTTCTTGGTAGGTGAGATTGAGAGCTATGTTAAATACTGTCTAATACCCTTGCAGTTACTCCAAATCTTTCAAGATGTGAAAAATCAGACTCTATTATTTACGGAGTCATGTTGGGGACTGGTTGCTAGGTGCCCCAGAGAGTGAATTGTACAATTGCTTTGTTTTGCATAGTGATCCTAAGAATAAATCAATGCAATATTCTTGTGTCATGGATTTTGACCGCACATTGTTTCAAAATGTTCTAGAGCTGGTAAAATGATGGCAGAATAACAACAAAAAATGCTGAATACCTAGATACGTTGCTTGCTGAAAGTGATAACAAAAATTAAAGGGGACCTAATTTCCCATTTTTCCATGTTTATATTTTGGTCTTTGACTCCCCTAGAGTACTCCTGATTGTGCAAAGTAAAAATAAGGGTACTTATTTTGCTCATTCTCCCATCCTCAAAAAACCCCTTTTGTAGTTTATTGTAGTCTCTGCCTGAAACGCCTCATTGGGGTGGCTCTTCCGCTATGGCCCCTACACCCCGTGTGCCCACTTTCTTCTGACTGTCCAGCTCTGTGGAGGGCGGAAAGAGGGAGTTGGGCCAGAAGAAGCTGCAGAATGCAGTTTTCCGAGTCTGCCAACGAGAGACACGGCCACCATCTAATAACGAAGTGGCAGGCAAATTCCGCAATCTAACGTCATACTTGAATATAGATCTAATGAAATGAACTTGTTCTAATAAACGCAGCGGCGAACGTGGAGAAAGCAGTGCGAAAATCTGGTAGCACAAGCTCAACTTTGCAATCGGCAGCAGTTTACTACCGGTGAGTACAGCGGTTCTTCTACTAGCAAGGATGCAGGGAAAGCTAGAATCTGCAACATACAGACACATTTGTAGAATGGGTCGACTTACCCAAGTGTAGACCGGAGACCGTAGAAATCCGGTGGGTCTGAGTTTAGAGGGAAACATGGAGAGTGAGGAGCAGCTAAAAGAGGACCAACAGCTTATGGACCGCTTCGGTGTGTATTAATACCTGCTGGTTCATGTGCATAGCTGTGGTGTGTTGTCAGCGTGCAGAAACGAACAGCTTCCGCGCTGGTATATGATGGAGGTGCGAAAGCTCTGAGGTAAACGGCCTTTTCAAAAATTGCCCGTGGTAATGGTTTACTTATTGCTTCGGAATGACCAGCTTTTCCTCGCGGAAAATGGGCGAGTTATGGAGAGTGCGCAAGAGCTAGATAGAGCTCCGGTTATGTCATGAACATAATACAGGTTTTACAGATGGTAAGTACCGTCTGCGGTAGGGTGACCAGATTTCCCGAGTCTGAAACCGGGACACTTTGCGCGTGACCATAATGCTCGTGCACGCACGCGCATTTTTTTTTTTTTAATAAACATAAACTTGGGCTCAGAGTGACTGCTGCTCATTTTGTAGAAGCTCACATTTATCAGCATATCAGATAAAATAAACAAATAAACAGGTAGCGTATTTTCTTGTCATCTATAGGCTACTACTTCAATCACAAAAGTTATGGTCAGACAACAGAGATTTGTGGCAATTGGGCCAGGGCCAAGCCCAAATTTCAACTGATTTATTGAATGTGAGAACACCAAGAAAATGCATAGGCTATGCATAACATCAACATTTTATGCCTTATTAATTGAACTGAAAAAGTATATTGCCTAGGCAAGCCTAACAGGAATGAGTGCATAACCAAAAATGCAAATCTAAGATGACCTAGGCTACATTAAAAAAAAAAAAAAAGATCACAAAAAAAGAAAACGCAGCTCAAGACGGTCAACGTCAACCCATGGCCTGGGAATAATAATAATAATAATAATAATAATTAAAAAAAAAAAAAAAGCCTGGGAATTCCCAGGCCGCCTTGCGCGCTCGAATTCAAGCAACCCACACTAATCGAAACGCTATTTCATTACGTATATTTTCCAGAAGAGTGGATTTTTTCGAGCAATTCTTTACGAGCCGACAGTCGAGTGTGGAACTGCGCACAAGTATCATCGAAATTGGTTCGAGTTATAAGCAGGGCTTCCAGCGTAGGCACGGTCATACGATTTCTTTCGTCAGTCCAAGTGCTGTTCATGAGCGAAAAGATTCGCTCAACAGGTGCATTAGTTCCGGGCAGGCACATGGCGAATTCGCAAAGTTGACCTACATTGCTGTAAGGAATCTCCCTACTCCTGAAGTGCGCGAACATCTCCGTCCAGCGCTCATCCGCCGGCTTGGCATCAGCGTTCCACTGAGCAACCACCCCAGTGACAAACGCCCGTACAGATGACGTCTCGTCAAACAGCTGAGTCTCGTCAATGTGACACTGCCGCACCCGTGATGACATGAATTGGAAGGACGCCTCAACCTCATCCCATTGAGGAATAGAGTAGAGGAGAGTCCAGGAGAACACTTCGATCTCCTTCAACGGAGCACCCCACTCCTCCAAGTATGACACGCAACATTCGTAGAAAGTGCAGACGGTGTTGCGGAATTCCTCTGCCTTTCGTGGATCATCAATGGCGCTCAGGAGATTCTTCACCTAAAAAGCAAATAATTTCTCAAATCTCTGTATGGTAAACGGACAAAAAATAATCTAGTGAGAAGTAATAACTATTTAGTCAGAATTTTTTTTCCAACATGGATCTCCAGCATGTATAACCTAGGCCTACTATCCATTATACGGCCAGTGGCTTTCTTTCTTTTGCCTAATTCCCAGCACAGTAGGCTAATATTTGGTTATTTTTCTTAATTGTTAGGCCTACTGCTTTTCATTGTTTTACTTGTATTATTTTTTCTAAATTATTAGGTCTAGATGTAGGCTATTAGTTTTAGTTTACCATTATCAGATTTTATGAGTTTGGTGAGACAACAGAATCTAGCCTACTTAAAATGAATTTATAATGGCAGTAGCCTATATGATAGGCGACATTTTTAGTGTGGCAATGAAATGGGCTTATATGAACAGAGACTTCCACATATTAACATCACGCATGTACTGCATCACCTTGAGACCAGTAAAGACTGCGGACTTCCTTTCCCGCAACTTTTCCTGCAGGTTGCGCAAATGATGAGCTGAATGCGCGGCCGTGTTTTTCTGCCTCTCCAGCGCCTTCACCGTGTCATTGAACAAGGACAGCTGATTGTGTAGGAACCACATCCAAGCTTCATGCAGCAGATTCTGGAAGAACTGCATGATCGCAACTGGTGGCCGATCTTGAGAGGCAAAGTAGGATTGCAGCGCAGGATACAGCTTCAGCACTCTCTCAACAGCCGGGCCTAGAGACAGCCACCGCGTCTTGCTTGTCCCAAGGATTGTTGCATATTCGAGCTCCACAAAGTCGCAGAATTCTTTAAGATTCTCAGTACGGACAGTGTATATGTGGAAATGCCCGAATACTTTGACAATGAAGCTCTCTATGTCGCAGGGGAGGGTATCTGCGGCAGTTTGGAGAGCATTGTGTGCGATGTGTGCAGCGCAGCCAATGCCAACTAAATCATTGGCAGCGGCCTCGTTCAGCTTGAAGAAGACATTGTTCACGCCAGCCCGAGATCTCCCACCAAAGTTGGTGTTAGTGTTATCTGCACAGAAACCAACAACTTTGTCCAGCAGGTCAAAAGCACGCAGACTTCGACTGAGTTCCCCAACAAGGATGTCTGATGTTTCCCCAGGAACAGAGGTTAATTCTAAAATTTTAACCTGCACCCCCTCTGTATCCTTGAAGTACCGGATGACTATTGGGATGAGCTTAACTGCTTTGTGATTGGATGCATCGATAGCCGTCGATACATGATGCACCACTCCAAGGTCTGCCTTTAACAGATCCATGGCATGGGGTGAGATTATGCCCGTTACGATCGCTTCGGCCTTGGTTCGTGCACAAGTAAAGCGCTCATCATAAAATTTCCTAATTAAACCGGCGGTGCAGTCCATGGACCTAAAACTCTGGCTATAGTTCACTAAATGGTAGGCAAAAGTGCCTTCCTCAGCAGCCCGTTTTAGCTCTGCGCTTCCAGCGCTAACTTTAGTGAAGTAAGTGGCCACACTGCTAGCCCCTGCCTCTACCCACCGCTTGTGCTTCGCCGATTTGAGGTGGTCTTTAACATCAGCGGCACCACCATGAGCGACAGAGAAGGACGACTTGCAGTGAGTGCAGTAAGCTTCATGCTCATTACCCTGGACTTCTCGCAGAAAGGGGTAAGTGTCACGCAAATCTTTAGAAAAAGAACATTTCCTCTTCGGCATTGTCGCGTTGTTGCTTGCAGTTGTTAGCAGGGAAAAAAAAACATTCGCGCCAGTAGGCTTATATTGCAACATTGTATACTTACCAGTAAAGAGTAAATGGATTGATAGTAGGCCTAGGAGTTATCTGTAAACACGCACATTGAGTGGAGCTTCACAGACGCACGTCACACCATTGGAGCGCTGAAAACCGGGGCAATTTGATAGTGATTATTGAAAACCGGGACATATTAGTGTCCCGAGGCATACTTACTGGGACCTGGGACATGGCAAGTCAAAACCGGGACTGTCCCGGTCAAACCGGGACGTCTGGTCACCCAGACTCTGCGGGAACCGTTGCTTATGTGGAGCTAGCAAATCAATCACCTCTACAGGAAAGAATTTAATATTTAATCAATGGTAATAAATCTTTTGTTATACCGGACACTTTATAGCCTGTGCGCTTCTTTATTGCTTTCACCGGTAGCATCAGAGAGCTTGCCCAGACATTGGAGATGTATCAGGCTTACCCCGGTCATGGATAAGTAAAGCGATCATTTCCCAAGCACCAAAAAACGTACCCAAGCTTTGCAAAATATTCGGCTGGTGTAACTGCAGCCCAACTCGGGAGCATTTTTAATTAGCAGGGCACGCAAACTAACATGCAGTAGCTGTTAAGCAGTCATGACTTTGAATGTAATCTGTCGCGCGAAAAATTCGTTTTGTGTCCGGTGTGAAAACTGCTTAACGCGCACATAACGCCTGTGACTTTGAATGTAGGCTAATGTGTCCTGCGAAACATTTGTTTCGTGTCTGATGTGAAAGCAGCTTTATGGATTGTACGCGACAGCGAGAGAGCCGACTGGAAGTTCCATTAGCGCGGACAAGTTGCTTATGTGGAGCTAGCGAATTGATCACTTCTGCAGGAAGGAATTACCTATTTAATCTCCGCCTTTTTCGGCTTTTTATTAGCCACAACAATTTTTAAAGGGGGATGAAATTATGTCAAGGTAGTGCAGAGAAATCATTTGTAAACCGGTAGAGCTCCTGCGTTTCGCATTGCTTTCATGGTAGCACCAGAGAGCTTGCCCAGACATTTGTGAAGTATCCGGCTGATCCTGGTTATGGATAAGTGAAGCGATCACTAAAGTGGCTACAATCAGGCAAAGTTATGATGAAACTGCCACATTGATGCTAACCGAAGTAACACAAGCATACTGATCAGAATTACTGAGAGGCAGACAGAGTACACAGCTTCATTACTTAAGTAAAAGTACTGATACCACTTGTTAAATTTTGCTCAAGTACAAGTAAAAGTTCTACAGAGAGATTTTTACTGAAGTAAAAGTATTGGAGTACTTGTTTTTAAAAATACTTAAGTATCAAAAGTAAAAGTGAATTTTCTAGATATTGTATTATTGCTGCCACAGTGTTTACCTTTACCTATAGAAACGTACTGGATGGAGCTTTTATAGATACTTTAATGTTTTAGGCTGAACCAGCAATATGACTTCACCATTGTTGACAGTTGAAACATTCTCAAAACACAACAGAGCCGCTTGCCCCTCCCCTTCAAAAGCTTGGTACATAAGCGCTTTCTTTAAGGGAAACGTCTGAGTATTTCTGTCTTTGCATTGACTTTGAAAGTAATCTGTCATGCGAAAAATTTATTTCGCGTCCGGTGTGAAAGCAGCTTAAGAATGGCTCGCTCAGCTGGGTAAATGGCCGTGTAAAGCTCATTGTGATAAACCCCCTGTAGCAACAATGACGACCATTGCCAGGCAATAAATTTACACCATTAGTGCTAGCTACAGCAAGGTATCTGACAAGTATCTTAGCTCGGCATTACAAAATTAACAACGTCACATAGATCACCACTTTTAGCTAAACCTTTTGCCTTTGTTACTTGTTTAGGTGGTATGTGTGCTACATGTTAGGCCAGTGGCTGCTGAAGTTCGCTTAATTTTAGCTCGTTAGCTACCAATACAGTTTGTTAGCAACCACCTCGTTGCCACCAAGCCAACACAGCTAATGTTACTGCTGCTTAACAGGCAGCTTAGTTAATAGATGAAATGCTGGCTAGGTAAGAGTTGATCTTTTGAAAACTTACCGAGAAAAAGGCAATTTTGCGGAATCTTGGCGAGGGAAATTCGCGCCATGACAGACAGCATGATAGTGAAGGGCGTAGACATGTTTTATGACTTCTGATCATTGTTGTTTACATTGCTTGGGGTGTAAAATTAGCCTGAAATATTTATTTTTGTCTAAATAATTATTAATCATGACTTAGGTTGATGATGTTATGTTTACTGGGAGAATGATAAATTATATAAGTGCAATATGAGTGTGATGATATGATACTGATGGAGATGGAGCTCAGCCCTGGCCAGGAACGATTTGGAATTAAGGAGACAGAGCTGAGCTCCGGTGGGCTCCAGCCCAATTTAACCCCTGGTTATAACGGCATCTACAACTCATCATCATCATCATCAGCGGCAACTTCCTGTACTGCCAAGCGACGTAGATTATGTCCACGATCTGGAAAGATATCCAAAATCTCATCAAGAAGATGGTGGCATAAAAGCAATGCTCCAAATGGCCACGGAAAACAATGGAGCCTTATAACCTAGCTACGTTAAGCTGCTTTTCCAGCGAACGAGAAATGAATTTTTCGCGCAACAGATTGTATTCAAAAACAATGCAAAGACGCAAACTCACGTGTATTTGAATGTAATCTGTCGCATGAAAAAATTTGTTTCTCGTTCGGTGGAAAAGCAGCTTAGACTGATTGTAGACTTCGACACAATGTTGTAACTTTACAGCTACTTGTCATATAAGATCTAAAATGTTCGCCGAGTTGCTGTTATTTAATATTTGCAGGACAGCACGGAACAAGCACACAGTATATGCGGTTCACATTTTAAATGATCAACTGCACATTTTGAATGAACCTTAACCAAGTTGAAATCATTGGGCGCGGTGTTCGGGGGCTGCATCTGTGGTTCAAGGGAGAATCGATGATACGGCTCAACATCTGCACAAAACAAAAGTGGGTTCCACAGCGAACATCAGAATTGTTCTTCCAGACGAAAATGTAAAAAATACGGAAATCCGTATCATTACGGACTCTGAACACCCATGTAGTACGCCGGGGTGGAGGATTAACGCGTAAATCTCTTAACGCGCAAATTGCGGGTTTTTTCACTTGCTTGCTGGTCCGCGGGTATTGCTTTTCATATGCGGGTTGGACCCGCCAGATGCGGGTCACTTGGGAGCTAAGCCACCAGCTCTTCTCACCTCAAATAGAAACAAGGCGACCTGGGCGTCAGAATTAAAACCATTCAACTCCTGGGGCCTATTGCACAAAAGTCGAATCCTGAGATCGTGGATCAACGCCAAAGTGAGGATCGCCATATCCCAAACAGCGCGTCGCTGGCTTAATTGATTGCACAAAGCCAACGGCGGAGGAGAATTGGCTAAGTGAAGCCTGTTGCTGATGATCCTGCTGAGTGCGCACACGCGGCTACCTCAAATGGACCCAGAGATCGATCACAGAATCGCTGATCATCACCACAGGCACGAAGTAGCTGCAGCAAACGCATGCGCCAGCAACACTCAAAGACCACGTTCAAACAGAGGGACGATGGGATCGCTGAAATGTTTCTGCTTGCTATCCTTTTAGTTTCTGTCTGAAGGGTGCGAGACGTATGAGAGGAGTATTAAAGTTAGCTAAACTCAAGTGAGAGTAAACTCGGGAGGTGTTTCAGCGCCGTCAAAAAGGAGTAGCTGAGGCACTTCGGCGTTATCGTGAACGAGATAAGCCGTTGCTGCCAGACAGACTTAAGACCTCGTAAATCTCAGGGCATACATTGTTACATGAGACAAGCGCACGACTGAAGTGAGCATTTTGAATTTAACATAACCATGGAAGCATACAGTACATACTTTTCATATACGCTTCACAATTTTGTTTCATGCCCTTTATTTGTCCTCCAGAGACTGAAATAGTTCGATCTAGAAGACGTTCTCTGATTAGCTGAGTTTATTTTATGCTTATAATCACCTTTGATGGAGGCATACTCAAATAAAAACGTAGAATGTTTGCGTCAGAAAACTACGTCATAAAGCCTCCTGAAAGTGTTTGATTTCAGTATCGTGAAGCGAGCGACACTGCACTCGTGTCCAGCAGTAAAGCAACGACTCTACCTTACCCGTCGCAGTCTGAATAAAGACGGAGAAAAGTAGCAGCAGTGCTGTAGGAAGGGGGTTACCACGGCGATTTAAGACCGCACTGAAACACGGTAACCTACTTCATCAAGCACTATTCATTTTCTACTCTGATGGAAGTCTCAACTTGTGGAATAAGGACAAATCTGATAATGACGGATTCTAAATATGGTTAAAATGTTACATGGAAGGGGGACTGATTAAACTATGATAGTCACCGTCACATGGTTACTTGAATATAATGATCGAATATTGGCTATTTTACTGACATCAATGGTCTCGAGTTTCAAAAATAATTACTCTGGGCCTATTATAATTGAGATCGCAACGTGAAGTGGACAATTCAGAATGACCGTTAAGGACATTGATTTTCAAATTGGGTGACTGCTGAATGAGGTGAGGTAAGGTGAAATTGGCTGCAGACAGGAGCTTAGCTAGTTCGTATGCTTGCTCCGGAGCTGGCTAGCTCCACAGACTTTGTTTCCAGACTAACTAGTGCCATGGCTTAGCTCACACGTTCTGTGCAACCGAAATGGGGCTTGAGATCAGGCTAATCCTGTGCTGATTCCGGGCTAATCCCTTATCCTACCTTTGTGCAATAGGCCCCTGGAATTCTCTCCTCCGTTGGTATGCTTTCCCTATGTTAATTCCGGACTTTGCATAGCTGCGATTGCGTCCCAACTGTATAATGGAGTTTGTGGGTTCACGGTAGGAAAGCTGAAGGTGTTTACCGATAGGCTGTCCTGTCAGTGGCACCTGTACAATCCAATCACGTTGAGAAGGAAACAACCATAAAATACTGAATTCACCGGGTTTCCCCGCTTTTTTTTTTAAAGAAAAATAGCGAGTACTTGGGTAATGGATGGAAATGTACCGAAGTAAAGAGGGCAATATTTTCCTTTCAAATGCACTCAAGTAAAAGTCATAAGTTGTGCCCCAACACGATACTCAAGTAAAGTACACATCCCCAAAAAGTTTACTTAAGTACAGTATTCAAGGAAATTTACTCTGGAATTACTCCATATAAGTTAACCAGGAGCATTTTAAATTAACACAACACATAACCTAACATGCAGTAGCTTGTAACCGAGCGGTCATAACCACAGAGACAAACCCTTGCAATACAGGTTTTACAGACAGCAAGTTCTGTTACTGTGAACAGTTGTATTAAGCATCCAAATTACAAACAAGTTTTAAAAGTTTGCTTTAAATGAGGTTTATGTTCACACACCTTCTGTAGAATTTCCCCTGATATCACTCTTGTATATTTAGGACACAAACATTAGCAGCAGTAACTTGGCTACGTTAGCCGCTGTGCTACAGCCACAATCAACTGGCTATCACGTCAGGTTGGCTTATGCAGTAAAAGCAACTTACAGCTTCTGTGTCTGTGAATCACAGACAGTTGCGACTGATACAGGCTTTATTTTCAGATATTTTACAAAGCCTGCGTTTGAGGCCAGTTGTTAGAGCTAACTATCGTTAGCGGTCCTGCTAGCCACCCGTAACACGTTAGCTTCCCTAACATTATTTGCTGTTATATGGTTACTTACAGCTTGTGACTCCGATCGCTTGATCGATGCAACTGCTTCAGGTTTGAGAAGCAGCTGAAACACTTATCCTGTGTTGAATTATCCTTTATTGACAAAGCTGTCTTTGGTGAAATGCTGAGTACAAGCAGCTAACGTTCCCTTTGGCCGTGGCTGTTTGCTGCCAGCAAACAAAAAAAGCTACCCACTGATTTCTGGTGGCATCGTCTTTAGGAAGAGAAATATTTGTTTTTCTTTGTGTCCAAAAGTAAACGGACAAGCAGCTTTGTGAGAGATACTGACAAAACTGCACCTCAAATGATCTGCGGTTCTTCTTTTATATTTCCAAAAGTGTCAACGCTACTAAGGCATAGTATTATCTGCCATTGTTGGTGCCTGCTGGAATAGTTTTCGGTGTGGGCAGGTCCAGCGCAGTGGTTGGCTCTGGCATGGTCTGTACTAATTGGACGGCACAACCTGACGTCAGGTTTTACCCAGATCTCGTGAAGATCTTGGGAGGAGCTGTTCAGAGAGGAAGTCATGCTCACAAAATCACGTTCTTGGATTAAGGCAAACATCTTATGTTTAGAAACTTTTCAGAGGTTGAGCATGGATAACCAACATTAGAATATTACTAATATGTATTAAAAGAAGGCTCAGCATGTTAGGTCTCCTTTAATCGGACTTTATTGGCTTTGATGAGCGAGAAATTCTGTTCTGATCAACTCAGGGCTGAGGGGTCCGCAGTCGGAAATATTTTGAGCAAAGTGTTGGTATTTTATAAAGGATGATTTTTCTCTTTAAGGGTTTATATTCTCTACTTCATTGACACATAGAACTTCACCCTCATGAAAAATTACTATCGTTCCAAGCTATAGTTATCCTATCGCAAATGGATCGTATTTTCTTCTCCATAGTATATTATTGCTGTATTAACACTATAGTTATTCAAACTACAGCAATACAGTAATATCATAGTGTTGACTGTGGTAATACTATAGTTATAATGTGATGGCTAGAGTACTACACTATACAGTACTACATAGTTACACTATGAAAACTATAGTAGTACTATAGTTATGCCATTAATTATACAGCATTACTATGAAATAACTATAGGATATTTTCATAAGGGTAAAACCCTTACAAGGCCCGTCACTAACCTGGTTTATAAAAAAAAACAAAGATGGAGACCAAATTGCACATTGTAGAGCTAATACCCCTACATTTATTTGTTATAGCTGGACTTTTCTTGGTTGCCTATGAGGTTCAAGCATGTTTTCCAATGGTTGATCCCCAACTTTATTATATCATCATCCCAACCCACTGAAAAGGATGCGGGCAGCGTAACAGCAGTAAATCTGCATATTGATAGTTAGCTTAGTAGTTATACAGAGAATTTATAGCTTCATATTTTATACCATTCTGTTTTGAAGTGCCTGTTTCTCTAGCCAAACAAACTAGCCAATAGTTTAATTTTGTCAAGGAGTACTGACATAGTTATCTTTATCTTTTTCTATATTCTTAGTCAAGCAGCACTCCACCAAACAAATAGCAATTTTTGTGGTTTCAGCAATGCCTCAGCTGCAGGTTCTGAGACCTATGTTGACTGCTCTGGTTGCTGGTTCTGGGGTGCTCACTTCAACAGATTTGTGGGTGCCAGTGACGTTAAATTTCAGTTCAGTTTTGCTTCACTGTATTTTGCATTCTTGAATTCTTCTTATGTTCTTGCTCTTCTAGCTTTTTTCCCCCAGTGGGATGTTCTTGCAGCTACTTCTCTTGATTTTGAGGTTAAGCTGAGCTGAAGTCACCAAAAGTAAGCATTTAAAGGGTCGAACCTCACATCAAAATACTATTTTTGATTTCAGTGACGTAATCAAAAGGTTACTTTTACTACATTGTGTTTGCGTGCTTTATTTTTATCAAGTGAGCCGGAACGCATACATTCTTTGTTTATGTGATTCTGCCCAAATTATTGTGATTACTGGGTGTTTCTAGGGACACTGGGAAAGGAATTTTGCTCATACACCTACCCCCCTTCCATTCCATCGTCCTGGTACTCTCCCGGTAATCCTGAATAAAATTGAACCAGTGCTGGGTCAGCATCAGAGATTTATCTGGTGCTAGAAATTCGACAGCTCCTGTTTTTTAATGAATCCATGGACCATTTCCTTATCTGTGGGAAACTACTGGGAGAAAATTATATACATGAGAGAGTTTCCTGTCTTACTGAATGAAAAAAATACCCTTAACTTTGCAATGCATCAGGACACCAACTTCACAGTTCCACCCCTCCAGAATAGAATGGGAGGCCAGCAGCTCGTTCAGTATGTCATACTGTATGCCATTTTGGTGGCAGAGAGGAAAAGATTAACCAATACCATACCAGCCTCTAATTTTAATTGCCATATTTTCACCACCCCATTATAATAATTGAGAAATTGGACTTCGAGCCATTCAGATGAAACCATTTTGAATGGATTCCAGCAATAAGTACAAAGAAGGTCTCTCTATTGCAGGACTGTCCCTCTTAAATTGCAATGATTTCACTGTTGAAAAGACACTTAAAAATCGCTTGAGTCCAGCTGAATACTTCCAATATCATTCTGTGGAGCATAACAGTACACTATATTGTGTCACTTTAGTGGTAATGTACGTGAGTTTGTGTGCAGGCATATGTGTGTGTGTGTGTGAGCATGTGATCATCTAGCAGAGAGGGAGAAATCAAAGAAGAAAAGAGGGACAGAGGTAAGGTGATAATGACAGGCATACTGTCCATATATCTACTGCTGCGGAAAAACACACACTTCCCATTTCGGGGTCCTTTACCACTGCTTTTCGTGTATTTCAGCACTGCAGATCACAGAAGCATCCTGAATGCACAACATCACCATAGGCTGCTTCCTCTAAACAGCTCTGGTCCTCTCCAACTACACGAAATGGCACTGGGACAAAGATAAACTGGTAAATAAAAAAAAAGATTTCCTCTCCTGGAATAAAAACACTGTGTACAGAAACAATCCTTTTTAGCAATTCCTGGGCCCACTTCTGACAGGTGGAGGGGTAAGAGGCGAATAAGCAAACAGAGAGGTGCTTCCGGAGAAAAAGAACAAACAAGCACTCATATGAAAGTAACCATATTAAATCGAGTAAAGTAAAGGTCGCATGTTGCATTACGTATTTGAAATTCGTAGCACCTCGGCATTTTCAGCTTCAGCTGTGGTTTGGTGTTGAGGCAGCAAATATCGTCTCCTGACACCTGACCTTATCTCAGGCATAAAAAAATGGGCGGGAGGCGGCCAGATGAAATGAAATTCATTTTCATATGCTGGACTTATATATAAGTGTTTACAAAAGAAGTCAGTTGAAATCGCAGCCTTTTTAAAAATTTCGAAAGTTTCAACCAAGATACATAATTTAAAATAGGGTGGGCGTGCAATAAGTTTACGTATAGTGCATGTGCGTCATTTGAAACATAATTTTGTTTAACATTTTCAGATTTGTCCAAATTAAATGGAGCACAACTTGCAAAGCTAGGTCAGGCAGACAACACAATGCATGCCCTCGTTTTCACAAACACTCCCTATGTTCCCTATCGTTGGCCACTGCGCTACCCTCCTGTTATAAAGTGGGCTGTATAAGCCAGCCTCCTGCTCTGACTGAATTGCCTGCCTCTGCTGCTGCATCAGTATTTGTAAACTGAGATTTAATATCCCTCCTCCACCTTAGAATCTACCCGTGGGCTGTGTGGGGGGAGGGGACATTATATCCAGTCACAATTTTCTCTCTTCTCCACAAGCACTACAGCGTTATCAACTGACTGAATTTAACAGTATTCTTAATGCTTTGTTTCCTGGTTATTTTAACTGTAAGCTGAGTCCTGCGTGCATTTAATGGTAGTTTACACTTAACATTCGCAGAACTCTGTTGTAAACTTATCATAAAATTACAGTTAAAATAACTGCCAAAAAAAAGGTGCAAGTTTATAACTGTATATAGGTCACAGACTTCGTCAGGGTCACAGCATAGATGCCAAACTAGAGTTGTGTCTATTCTTGAATATGGAATTAACTACATTTAAATCAGGAGAGTCTTCAGTGAAATCAGGAAAAAATGATTATTCGTTGAGCATAAGTAGAATTCAATTCAATTTTATTTATATAGCGCTTTTCATAGACAGGTTGACACAAAGATGCTTTGCAAAGAGAAAAGGGCAGAGCCCAGTCTAATCCCTAATCTCCAAATAGCAGGCGAAAAACTCCCTGTAGGGAGAAAAAGCCTCGAATAGAGGTGAGAAAAAACTCCCAGGTGGGAAGAAATCTCAGGAGGAACCTGGCCATTGTGGGGAAGCCCATCCTCCACTGGCTGGCTAATTAATTGATGGTAAATTAGGGATGAGAGGATCAGCAAAGCAGGAAGACAGCAGTCAGAATTAACATGCTTAAAATCAGACAAGTCTTTGGCGCTTGGACTCTTTGGGAGACTCGTAGAGCAGGAGCACGGCTCAGGGCAGCAGCTGGAAAATCCCCCGAAGAGTCCAGACACTGGTAGCGGTGGTGGCTGAAGGCTGGTGGAGCTGGAGCGGCAGTACGGAAGGTCTGATGGAACAGGGTGGCATTGGGGAGGAGGAGGGTCAGCGAACGGCAGCATGAACGAACAAGGGCAGAGAAAAATGACATTTTTTAAAAAGACAGCAACATAATGATTGGCTATGGATTGAAGTAATCATTGGATAGAAGAGATCAGCTGCTACATCAGCTGACTGCACAATTGACAGCCCCAGAGATTGACTGCGGAGATTTGAGTGAGCGTGCGAGTGAATGAAATGAAAATAAACGGAGTTGAAGTGCGAGAGAGTCTTCCTGACTGAACCTTTGCTGAGCCTCATATGAGTTGGCTGACTAAACTACTGTGCATATAAACTGATTTGCTGTAATTTTGTGCTCTGAATTTCTGAATTCGACAAGAAGACAATGTCGCCAAAACTGTTAAATAAATTTAATGCCGAAAGCTTAGCCCCCACCACGTTGTTATGTATATACCACGCCCTTCCACATAGATACATGTCATATGCAGTACAGATGGGTAACAAATTAATGTAAAAAAATCTATACAAATAGACTTAGGAATGGGGCCACACAAGCTGCCACATCAGCTTCAACACGCCTTGGCAAAGAGCCTACAAGTGTAAAACTTTGCTGGAAGGAGTTCTTGTCTAAAGAGATATTCCCTTGTTTGGTGTTTCGATGATGGTAAATACTTTCCTGTCCAAAGTTTTTTGAAATGTGTTGAAAGAGTCAAAACTGTAATGAGTGCTTGTGAAAAATAAGTAAAAGTCATGTGGTTGACCATCAACTGATGTGCTGTTGTATTTTTTTCAATGTAATACAGATCAAAGATAACTATAAGCAGTGAGTTGTATTTCATTTGAATTTAACATACCATCCCTACTTTTTCTGATTTGGGGTTTGTACACTAGCAAGAGCATATCCCGAGACAGATTACTTTATGCTGTGAACGGGGTATTTATTCTGATATCAGACACACCTCTGCTCACTCATTAGCAGCAGAGATAATTCAGCTTAAGATAACACAGTGCACTATGTGATGATGAGCTTCGTATTGCGTGGTGTCATGAATCCCTCAGGGCTTATTTAATTTGACTTGTGGCTGATAACGCATGTAGCTGTGTCCTACAGGCTGCTAGCTTCAACGTGGATATTACATCTGACATTTTTCTTACTTCAATAGTCACATTTGTTTTGTTAGTTTATTTATTCCCTGAGGGCCTCTGTCTAATGTGTTGCAGTTGTTACAGTAGCAATATACAGTTGTAAATTATAGCCACACGCTATAATGGTCATCACTGTATAATAAGTAGGAATTCTTGGTGAAATCGGACCCAAAAGCTAAGACCCACGCATATATCAGCAATACCACCCGTGAGAAAATGTGAGTTGGATGTAATTTGTTATATCTGAGTAATCCTCTCACCTGTGCTGGCCATGGCTACTGTGATATAGATGTCTCGAGTGTGGAAAATGTGGCGAAAGCCTTCGCTGAAATTCTGCCGTGTAAGACACGGATTTATCAGACAGGGACAGGACTCTCCCTCCGTGTTACTGATTCCACACTTCCTGGATGGTAAAACAGAGAACAGCTGGCTTGTCAGCTGCCAATGATCAGAGACAGCCGTTGAAATGTATTACTACACAGATCACTTGCGCGCACACACACACACACACACACACACACACACACACACACACACACACACGCACGCACACGCACACACAAACAAGCACATGCACACATTCATACACACGCACATACACTCAGGCACATAGACTCGCACCCACATTTATTTGTATATGAACATGCACACTCGCGCACACATACACACGCACTCGCACATGGACACACACATGCTGGCCTATACAAACCCGCACGCACACACACATGCACTCAAACACATCTAATTGCTTTCTGTAATGCCGTCACAAATTCACTACCTCATTGTTTTAAGTATAAATGCTTAGATCTTTAGCTCAGGAAATAGTGATCCAATGATCCAGACTGAAAACTTTTTTTAAAATTCTACTGAAACATGAAATTACCATATTATTTATTTATTTATTTATTCATTCATTCATTTTACCTAGACACCATACCAACACACCACGTGCCATTTGAGCAGAGACCTGAGAGGCTGTTACTGAGTGACAAAAGAAACACAGGCAAGCAAGTTAATCAATGTACTCCCCCGGTCACACAGCTGAAGTGACTGCGAAACAGAGAATTTTTTGAAAGTGGACAAAGGCATTTAAAGATGGGCTCCAGATCAGGGACTGGAATTGCCATATAAAACTTTGTCCAAAAATTTTATCTCCCTATGTGAGCAGGAGGGCAAAATAAGGGCAAAGAAATCACGATCAAACCGATTAAATAGCTGCAACAGGAATGCAGACACATTCTGTCTTTGATTAATCTTTGTCTATAGACTGCCGAGACAATAGGCTTTGGTAACACTAATAACTCTAATTAATAAATTATGAAATGATAGTTAATGAAATTGTATTCAATAGCAATTTACTGTTAACAAACAACAATATGATAGTTAATAACTTTTCCTGATTATTTGCAGTACTATAATTTGTTAGTTTTTTACGAATTATCTCTTTTCAGCTTTGATACAATATATGTCTAATATATTTGAGCTCGATGTGTGTGTGTGTGTGTGTGTGTACACGTTTTTCTCCTACATTTCTCAACCAATTATCACCAAGTTTGGTGTGAATATCCACTTGGACACCAGGAAGGACTTGACGCCGCCCGATTTTTGAAAAACGGTCCTGCACACAAAAAAAAAGGCAATTTCACCCTGGGCAGCGTGTAAACTTATATAACCTGATGCGCGTAGCAATATCCGGTTGCACCGCTAGGAGCCGCAGTGTCCTTGCGAACGTGCGTTGAGGTAGCTACTGTTTGCAATGGGGCCGAAGGTATGAAAAGACAGCCTGCACGAAAGCCAGGCTTTTGAGAGGGCACCACGTTCGTCCACGAATGCAACATTCTGATTAGTCGAACTTGACAGCTCCCGAATTCAAATTTGACAGTTGAACACTCGCAGGGCTGGCGTTACACCTGAAAGGGGCCGAGGGAGTGATAACACAGACTGCACGAAAGCCAGGCTTTTGAGCGGGCACCGCGTTCGTCCACGAATGCAGCATTCTGATTACTCAAACTTGACAGCTCCCAAATTCAAATTTGACAGTTGAACACTCGCAGGGCTGGCGCTAGACCTGAAAATTCGGCGACAATTATTCAAAAAAAATTAGTCCTGGCTGATTCTAGATGGTTTCCTTTGATTAACACGTTTTCCAATTCAAGAATAATCAAGTGGCAATTGGAGACACAGCTTCTCTCCCTCATGCGATCTAAAAGCGAAAAAATAATGGGCTACAAAGCGGGTAGCAGCTAGTGTTCTATAAAGTAATACTCTTAATTTACCCAATGTATTGAAAAATAATAAATTTTAGCATTACTAATCATTTGTAACCATCATCATTCCATTGTTTGTAAGCACTAAAATAAATATTATCTAATCATGTTAGTTTCCTAATAATGGTTATTATACAGTGTTACCCAGGTTTTTCCTCTCAGTGAAATTTTAACCATCAGATGCCATGTTAAAGTTTATTTTTGTAAACAAATGGATATCACAGGAGAGATTGGAGGGAAAAAATGCAAGTTGTAGAGAAAATACATGGGGTCTACTGCATATACGCCACATTGTTTGTGAGCCTTCTCTTGGGCGCACGTTCAGCTTGTATCTGAATATTGTAATTATGTATTGTAATCACTTCTGTTGATTATAAGTGAATTAAATATCTAAAATGATTGTTACATTGATTGCAGCACGTGAATCTGCGTCTCTAAGACTTATTTGGAAAGGTCACCCTCAGTCTTGTGTGAGTTTGGGCTGCTAAACGGTTTAAAAATGAGGGGACTGAAAGACGTCATGACATATTCACACAAAAATGATTAATGAATTTGCAAATGGCCTTTCCCTGACTAATTAAAGGTACGTCTCCTATGAGGCTCTCCTCAGGTAGGAGGTTGTGGGCTAACCGACGTCAATAAGGATCAGACTGGCACTGACATCATTTCCTCCCTCTGCCACTGAAATGATGTGAGAGGAAGATTATTATTCCAGTGCTTGAAGCAATGATGGAAGGTTCTCACTCAAAATAACATCATATATCATTCAAGCAGATATGTACATTTTCCATTATGTTGTTAATATGAAAGAAGTTGTGGAATTTGAAATGAAAATGAAAGCTGAGACATTGTTCGCTGACCCAATATACTTCTCTGTGAGATAAGAAATTAAACATGGCCAGATTGAGATATTTTCTGTAGTATCTAAATTGCATCCCTCATAATAATGAGAGGTGGTTAATTATCATACTTTGTTTAATCCTTCATCAGTTGAAATTATTTGACTCAAAATTCTTTTCTACCACATGACACGGCACAATATTTTCATACCCTATAATTGACAGCCCATAAAAAGTAAATTACTTATGAAGTCAATTTTTTTTTTTTTTTTACTCAGTATAAACATGAAGACCAGCAATAAACCCATATGCTCTGCCAGCCCTGCGGTGTCATATAGATCAGCTTGTAGGAATTTGCAGTCCTTGCTGTTGCACCGAAGGCAGTCACAGCAAATAAGGGTTCAGTCCTGATCAAAGCTGGGGCTACAGGCTTGACAGGGTGTTGATTGGCTCCCTGTAATCCCTGTGTTTCCCTCCGAGAGATGGAAACAACCATAACTGAGAACCTGTTAAATGTTCCATTTGACACTTCGTCACCTCAGCGGATTCATTAGGCTAATACCCGCAAAGTCAGTTCCTGGTGGCCTTGGTGAAGGCCTGTGCGAACTGACAGACAGACTGCAGTTGGGAAGCTTCCTTAAAAGAATATGAAGGAATTCAAAAGGCTTTATTTCTTAATCCTTTTCTGGGGTTTAATGTACTTCTTCTCTCGATTGTTTTAATTATGCGAGGTTAAAACTGGAGTGCCCCACCCTGCCATAATTACAAGTGACATTTATTTGCACATAGAGGGAGCTGAAGAAGTAAAATTTTTTTTCCATGGAAAATATACAAAACTGAAAATAACCACAGAAAATACCTTGATTAATTAGGTTAAATTCTGAATTGTATTTTTTTTTACAGTGCACAGCTGAAAATGATAACTTTGCTAATGCATTTAAACCATTGCTCCACTGGCAATTCATACTGGCACAGGCAAGTGTTTTCCAGTCCAGATCATTATTCAGTAATCAGCTCAATCAGGCTAATTAAGTGCTCAATTTGAAAGGAAATCAGGAACTGCAGTGTACCCCAAGAATTCTGATTGATAAAAACTGCCCTTGGCCTTCGCACTGCCTTAATTTATATGCCAGACGTGCGTGGACGCCACACAGAATATAATCAAATTTCCAAATAAAAGTCTAATAAATTAAGCTATTAATCAGACAGCAGGCTTGGTGTTCCATGGTGACAGGTGGGGGGTCGGTCGCACAGTATTCTGGGTGAATCAATATTATATAAGGCTTATGAGAACATCAGGCAGTTCAATTTCACAGTTATGTAGAAAATCAATAGCTTCAGGATAGTTCTGGACTCAACAACAGCTGGATAAAATTAGTCAATTTATGTTGCTATTAGCAGGTGTGCACATCATGACTTATCACTACATGGCGTAATGCTGCTAATATTTTCCCACTCCATCATCCTAAGACACTGCGTTTAACTGAAATAATTCAAACAACATAGGGTTCTATGGTAATCACTCCTCTTCCCTCATTTTTTTCAGTTCATATTTCAGTTACACATTTAAGTAGCAAAGGCGTGTTACTTTTCCTTTATATGGTGTTCAGAGTCAGATTCAACATTCAGGGAACTTGGTCTCTGGTCTCAGTCAGGGAGAATATGTCTGCTACAAGGGCCACAGCAGAATTGCTGAGGACTATTCAACACGAGGCCTTAAGAACAGTATTGATTGTTTTTGCAGGTTATATTTCTGGATCCTTTTGAAATATGTGAGTTTTCCATCACTTTATATCATAATTCTCAATAAACATGTTTTATGTGGCTTTGTGTAAAAATGTCCTAGTGGATGGCCTTCAACATTTTAATGTGATTATTTTTGTGTGTATTCTGTTAGGAATTCTTCGGTTTAAAACACTTAAAAAATTACTGGAGCTGTTCATTATATCCCCGAATGGGGAACAGCGTTTTGGGGTTATTATGTTTTTGGTCCAACTGCCGCCGCCGCCGCCCTACGTGTTAATGCGTTAACTTCAGTAATATTTCAATTAGAAATTTTATGTTTTGCATATAAGTAAGTATCATAAAGAGGAAGAACTGATTTGATTTTGGACAATTTACAATCCCCAGATTGGCCACCAGGGGCCAAAAACTGAAAAATTACTGTTTTCATCATATCTCTGGAAATATTTGTCCGATTGACCTCAAATCAAGTGCAAATGAAAGGTCATGACCTGAGGATGTGTTCCACGATGACATTATACATGTTTGGTTCAAAATTTTGACACAAGGTGGAGCTTTGTCACATAAAATTCACAATTTTTGCCATATCTTTGGAATCATTTGTCCAATTGACATGAAACTATGTGCAAATGCAAGGTCATGACCTCACAACCTGTCACATGATGACATCATACCTGTATGGTTCAATATTTTGCTACCAGGTGGAGCTTTGTGATGGAAAATACCATTTTGGCCATATCTTCAGAACCATTTGTCCAATTGACTTGAAATTAAGTTTAAATGAAAGGTCATGACCTGAGGGGCTTTATATTGCATTGGGTCGATTCGAGGATTGGGAAATTGGAGGATTGGGGGCGTTCGGGGATATACCCCAAGCCGTCGCCTCCGACGGCATAAGCCTAGTTGAACAATGCAGATTAAAAAAATGAGTTCACCATGCATCTGCATGTGTGCACTAAAGTGTGTTTCTATATGGGGAGAAGTCTGCTGAAACAAAGGCTTCCCATGTGAAGTATATGTGTGAATGATAATGCGCAGAGATGAGAAACAGCATTTTTGTCACAGCTGACTGCGAGCCAACAGCCTGCTCAATGGAGCCAGGTTCACACTGTCCCTCCGAGAACTGCTACAGAGACTCCATTACAAGCATCGTTAAGTGCGGGAAATGCATAAATAGTGAGGACTCTTGCAGAACTGGCATAGCCATGCACTTTTCCACATTTGAATGCAGATACATCCACTTAACATTACAAAGATTAAAATGAAAGATTAAACTAAAATGTTGATGAGAACTGCAGTGACTCACTCCATGCTTGTGTGTTACCCCCGCTATGAGAGGTCAGTTTCGTCAATCAGATTAATGATCCGTGCCTTAATGCAGCAGGTCAACGAGTTCTAACACAGTAAGAATAATTATCTGAAATCACAGAGCAGGTGACATTGGAGACTTCACTACACAGGCCTTTCATTGAGGTCTGGGGACATGAGGTGCGCGTTGGAGCCGCATAAAGATTTCAAGATATACCACAAGCCCTGTGCCTCAGTGCTCTCATATTACTGATCTTTAGATCTTTCAAATGCACAATGTACTTTATTGGTCAAACAGAACACTACCAAAAGGGATTGTCAATGGAACGTAGGCTGTCAGTTAGTCATCGTAAATAGTGTTCACACTAACAAAATTTACTGTCCTCTTACAAAGATCATTAGCCAGGTGTTTACCATATAGCCAAGAAAGAGAGTCCAGATTCATATGTAGGCTTATTATTTTCTTCACCCCTTTCGGCAGATGTAGGCGCTTCCGTCTATAGAACTGCAAATTTAAGCATGCTGTTACTGTACTTGATCACTAGATGGCACCCCCGGATCAGTTATTGAATATTCACAAGCAAGCAGACCTTGAACACGGTTTTGGATATGGTGAAGTTCGCTCCACTCCCTGTTTTTCAGGAGTTGCATGAATTAAACTCCTCAGCTAAGCCTAATGTGCAAACTGGTAAATATCCTTGCCCATAATATCGATCCAGCAGTTTAAAAATATGATCTTTTGTGACAGAAAAAATCGTTGTCCTATGTAGCAACCACTTTAGCTACAGTGAGCCAACGGTATTCCAGTTAGTGGTTCAGAAAAATCTGTTTTCTGAAGCAAAAAATTCGACATGGTATTGATTCTCTCACATTCTACTGTCAATTACAGTCATCACATGCAAAAAATGCGTAGTTCCCTACCATGGATTTCCGAGTAGATTCCTTCATTGACAAATTTCAGCGCTTCCTTATATCCAGCCAAGTACGGGTGTTGATAGCCAATCACTCAATCATACATTCAGGCTCTTCTGCCTAACTGCACAGCCTGGTGCCCGTGCCTCGTTGCGCTTGCGCTCAAAGTGAGGCACAGCTAATCAACATGGTATATCGAAATGTATTTATGACCACAATGACGTTTCATGACACCTCCTAGAAATATCAAAACAAAGACATTTCAATGATAAACCTACCTGGTCCGCCATCTTCGATTTCCTTCACTGGAGGCAGCCATTGAGTCATTATGTTTTTGGTCTGGCCGCCACCCCACTACGTGTTAACGCGTTAACTTCAGTAATATGTCAATTAGAAATGTCAAGTTTTGCATATAGGTAAGTATCATAAAGAGGAAGAACTGATTTGATTTTGGACAATTTACGATTTCTAGATTGGCCACCAGGGGCCAAAAACTGAAAAAAATCACTGTTTTTATCATATCTCTGGAAATATTTGTCCGATTGACCTCAAATAAAGTGCAAATGAAAGGTCATCACTTGAGAATGCATCCCACGATGACATTATACCTGTTTGGTTCAAAATTTTGACACAAGCTTTGTCACATAAAATTCATCATTTTTGCTATATCTTTGGAACTATTTGTACAATTGACATGAAACTATGTGCAACTGCAAGGTCATGACCTCAACAACGCGTCACATGATGACATCATACCTGTATGGTTCAATATTCTGCCACCAAGTGGCGCTTTGTGATGGAAAATTACCATTTTGGCCATATCTTCAGAACCATTTGTCCGATTGACCTGAAATTAAGTTCAAATGAAAGTGTATTCAAGGTCTATTCAAGGATTGGGGAATTGGAGGATTGGGGGCATTCGGGGATATACGCCCAGCCGTCGCCTCTGACGGCATAAGCCTAGTTGTTAACAGGGCCTCACTTTGAGCGCAAGCAACAAGACAGGGGCAACAGGCTGCCTAACTGCACAGTTAGACCTCACGCCCTCGTGAAACTTCCACGGTAACAATGTATTGATTGGCTCGTTTCTTATCCAATTCCCGAGTGTTTAAACGTTCTACAGTAAGCGAAGCACATTGATTGGACAAACACAGGGCATACAAGCCTATGCGTATCAGCAATCAGCAGGCTTGGTTGTATCCTGTGTACGTTGCGCACATTACGCGGCTGAAAAAGACATGATTTATAGAAAAAAAGACTCGCAAAACTGGCCTTGAAGTGTTCAGTTATATTTAGAGGATTTAAATAAGAAAATGGCCTGCTTGCCTGAAGGCCTTGTGTCCCCCGTCGCAGAAGTGACCAGAAACATGTGGCAAAAACTGTTTTGATGGCTGAAAATAATGTGGTGCACTGTACCACTAATAATGTGAAGTACAATGACACTGTAGCTCATTGGTCATTGTTTGAACAGAGAGATGGATGAGGGATGGATCATTGTGATATGAGCTAAATATAACCATGGGTTATGAGAGAGATTACAATTTTCATGACTTGTGGATGATGGACGCATTGCCAAGGCATAGTTTTGTGCCCATGGCTGAGATCAACCTAACAAGCCAATAAGAGTGTCATATAAATTTGGTGAGCCTCCATCAAAGCTGTCAAAAGTTATTGTGAGTACAGTGTTCCTCACATCTTTTTGCTCAGTGACCTTGAAAAGTAGGTAAAGGTCACTCATCATTGAACTAGAGCAAGGCCTTCATGAGAGGCATATGTGGTGTGAATTTGGTGATCCTCCATCAAAGCTGTCAAAAGTTATTGCGAGTACAGTGTTCTTCACATGTTTTTGCTCAGTGACCTTGAAAACTAGGTCAAGGTCAATCATCATTGAACTTGAGCAAGGCCTTCTTGAGAGGCATATGTGGTGTGAATTTGGTGATTCACCATCCAAGCTGTCAAAAGTTATTGCGAGTACACGGTTCGTCCGTCCCGGACGGACGGACGAACAGCATTTCTATGTCCCCTGTTCCGCGGGGCGACGGGGGACAATAAGGACATGGTCAATGGGAATTATTCCGAATGAAACAGTACTGGAGGGTTCTTTCTACCCGATACATCTGTCTCTGGAGGAGGGCATCAATAAAGAAAAAGGTTATACTTCTACTCAGTTTGCATTTTGCTCAATATGGCTTTTTGCTGTAGAATTTATACCGCGTTTAAAGATATCGAATGCCAAGGTTTTTGTTTCTCCAAATGCATGCAGCCCACGCACGTCGGTAGATCCCTCAGTACGTTCATTGCACCATTCTTCGTTCATTGAATATGGTGGCATATGTCGATTTTTCCTCATAGTGAAATTTCTGTTCTGTTAAAATAAGGTATATTTCAGAATTCAGATATTACTGAGTTAGTGAGTTTTTACCCTTATAAGGTGTAAGGTTATGAGCTCAGATGTGAGAGCGGTTAGCCTTTCATTGCAGGGTGAATGTTATGGCTGTTTAATTAGCACTTTATTTAATGCTTAGGAGACTTTGAAGAAAAATGGACAAAATTTTAAACTTTATTATGGAGAAAAGGCATGTTTTGTGTTTGGAGAGGTAACTGGTAACCACTGATGTTCAACTGCACTGATATTGATAAATTCATGCTAAACTTAACCAAAAAATCATTAGTCCATGCTGAATTTCATGCCCCAAAAGTTAATTTGTGTTAAATATATGATTAATGTATGATTTGACAAACCATTTTGATGAATCTCAGACTTTGGGGAGACACCTGTATAGCTGTCTAGTTTGGCTCATAGCAAGCGGGTAATCTAGAATGTAATGTTCAAGATGAATTGTACTTGTGGTAAAGAAGTTTATGATCCCAGAAATGTACAGTTTTAGGCCCCAGCAGTTTTTCAATTGTCAGTTTTATTTTTTTTTGCTGTTTCAAAGTTGAATTTTCATGAAGATTTTTTGTGTTTGCAGCCCCTTTTCTCCACCAAAATCATAAAAATAAACTGAAATACGATGGGAATCTAAATGCTACAAGTGTCTAGACTCAATTGAGCCAAAGTTTTTCTGTCTGTGAAGCTGCAATCTTGAATTATAAAGCCTTAAATCAGGTAACACCTAAATAGCCAGATTTGGCTTCCGCGCAAAGGGGTTAAAATAACCCCTATTTTATTTTTGAGAGTTTATTTCCCAGACTCCAAATTAAATACCCCATATTCACTCAGCCATATTCAAAAGAGCAGTGGAGATTGGTGTAGATTTATAATTGGGATGTGAGTATTTGTGGTTTCAAGCCAGCATCTGATGTTTGCACAGGATTGATGTGCAAATCACTTGATCCAGAGGGGACTGTGTCTTCTATCAGAAAAAAGGTATTCAAATTCTCCCCAACTTTTCCCAAGGTTGAGACATAAAATTATTCATTCTGAACATCTTTATACGCGCTCATATTGTCTTCAAGTGGATTTTGCTCAGACGTACATCGTGACATGATGCAATTATGCTAATTTGGGTCCTAACTTGAATTACCAGCAAATTATTTGGTTTATTAGTTTAATTATCACTCGCACTAGTTTTAGCAGATGATTATTACCAGAGACACAGACTTAACAAGATAATGAAACAACATGTTTTTCTCTTCTTTCTTGATTGACAGCTTGAGAATGTTCCATTCGAAATGGTATGGAACCATTTCCTTTGTACTTTAAATCTGTTGAAATTGGCTGTCAAAACATACAATGGAAACACTCTGGAGCAATTACCCAAACACGATCCCTGTGTGCCATAGTCTAGTCTTAGCTGCGGCCCACACTGCACCGGAATCCTTCAGCGCAATGATGAGCTTTGGGCTTTACTACAGCACAGTGATGCATCTGGGGGCATCAGTATAAAAAAACTATCACTGTGTAGACAAAATTTTCATCTAAAATGGCAGACAGCCGTTTCTTAAACTCATTTAATACAATGCCAAAATCACATTAAAGCACTGGTTTAACCAGACTTGATCATAGCTACTTTCTCCCCATATAGTTGCTTTCATTCACTATGGATCCAACGGCTTCTTCTTCTTCATTTTTTTTTTTTTACCATAATAACAAAGATAAAATCTCGACCGCATTTATGCTTCAAGTGTTCCAACAGTATTACGTTATTCGTAAAATGCTGAGCTTTTTGGAGAGCTTTGGATCCTGACAGTTGGTCCAGAAGCCACGCCTCAGTATAATGTGCCAGTTTTGAATCTTCCTCAGAGAGTAATAACTGACTATATCTCTTCTAGCTCCCTCGCCCCTCACCCACACGCCCACACCCGAGCAATAGCGCATACTGTTAGGCCAGAGGTGGTGGCACTCCAGCCAGAGAACAAGCTAAGTGTGAAGTTTTGGCAAGTCCTCCAAACATCTTCATCTCCCGCTTTTCTCCATAAATCAAACCAATATGCGAGCCAGAGATTTGATTCACAGGGTATACAGAAGTTAGTGTCAGATAGAATTATAAGGCCTTTTAAAGATGTGTTGATTCATATATGGAAATCATACAGTTCCAGAAAATCATGTTATATGGGTGTTGTGCATGCTAACATGAAAGATTCTGAAATTAACAAGAAATGTGCTCACGTGTCAGAGCATCAGTCCCTGGTTACAGATAAATCAATACGTGAGGTATCTGGCCACGCGCAGTTATGCATGTTATGATATCAAAAGGTTGGATAATTTATTTTTTGTTCAGGCAGCGGCAATTTCCTCGTAACGATGTGATACAGAGCAGGTTGAAATCACAATATAGAGACACCATTAAATGTTTTGCGATTTTCAGCTGTGTGAGTCTCAGATCAAGTTCAGACAAGTGAACCATAATGAGCTCACACACACATGCCACATGCGCACCAAAGGCTCATCAGATCACTCGGGCACACACTGCTCTTGGATAAGCTATATGCTTACATATATACAGGCCTGTACACCAGATGGGCAGCATCCAGTTCAGATGTCACTCATTACCTTCATTAGGCCTGAGAGACAGCCTGTGGTACCACTGGTGGATATGCCTGTTGGACAGAATGGCTGTGTATTTAGATATAATTATAATCCCAGTATGGACATAGTTGTAAATCGAGTATAGAGACTTAGTCGTAATTTCAGTATAGAGTAATAGCTGTAATTTCAGCATGGAGATAGTTATTATTTACTGTATGTACAGTATGACAACCTAACTGTTTTCTTGCACTAAGCTTCTGTTTGGCAAAAAAATAAATAAATAAATAGTGTATGTTAAGCATTTGCAACTGCTATCCTCAGATTTCAAGCTCCAATGTTTTGCTGAACTACAGCTGGTTTTTTAATGATGCTGTTTTACTTGGGTATAAACTTCTCAGGTTCTAAGTGTGCTCATGTTAGTTTCTACCAATTGCTTTGGCTAAGTTGGTTGTTTACACAAACTGCTGTTCAATGATGATTGGAGCACTGTATAGTTTTTCATACAGGACCACTGGGGCCAAGTTCCCACTTAAGAGGGCTGGCGAATTCTAATCGGCCTGCTAGGAGGCCGATTACAATCCTGGAGCCTTTTCAGAATCTGTAAGCCTTAAGTGGGAACATGGCCTTGAAGGAGCTAATCAAGGAATTTCGCTAAAATGTCTAATCACATAAGTAATTAAAGTAAACAAAAGTGATTAATTAAATGAGTAGCAGACTTCAGTGGGGAAATGAATCCCCTTGTCCACCCCAGCTCTACTTCAGCATTTCACTCCAGGGAAAGAAACTTATTGGAAAACGGTTCAAAAAACGATGTGCCTATTCGGAACATTTCATTCTGAATTAAATGTTAAAATGACACCGATTCTAATTTAAAATGGGACTACTCAAGGGCAAGTACCTTCTAACATTGGATCGTCGTTTGAAAAATTCGTTTAACATCTCATGGCATTTATGTGTGTGTGTGTTTATCTTATTTTATGTCATTTTTATTGAACTGACTTTTTCTATTGTGTTCAGAATCCACGGAGTTCTGTACCTTTATGTTGGTTGACTCGATATATCTGCGTAGACACCGTGAATCACAAAGGTATTGAATCACCTTCTATTATTAATTCACTCTGCAGACGATTTACAGACGTAATCAAAGCTATATTTCTCTGCAATAAAAGAAAACATCCTTTGCTGTCTATCCAAAATGGCTCACTGTGGCTTATGATGAACAGAATAAGTTGTAAATAAAAAAGTCCTTTTATTCAGGTTTTAGATGCTTAATTCACTCTTTCTCTTCAACTCAGTCTGATTCTTTGAGAGTATTTTGGGTAATCTCTGAGAAGGTTGATTCAGTAGCTTAAAAAAAAGTTTATCGTTTTCTTTTTTTCCCTCTCTGCTTCTTCCTCTTTTTGGTCTCATCCGTATTTGTATTTCATTGTGGGATAAAGTATGGCGCCCAACACGGCGAAATGTCCACAACTGGCCTGCATCGATATCTGCTCTGCTCCCAGAAAAGAAACTACTGTGTATTCTCTCAGTGCCAGGAGCCTGCTGGGAGACAAAGTTCTCACACAACCATGAAGTAACTTTCAAGACTGATAGTGAGGATGTGGCTTGTGTTGGGGAAATTCTTCAGAAAGTTATATATATGGAGGAAATTATTTGAATTGGGCTCATTATTAATTCATTTGTTTCAGCTTTTTCTTATGCTCTTCTCGATAGGATACCAAAGTACGCCCAGGCAAGGGTGTGTTTGGGCAAGATGGTGCAGGTGTTTACCATGTCTCTACTGCCAATTGAACAGCACAGAGATTTTTTTATACCTCCTCTGTAGCTCTTCAGTGCCCCAGATGCTGGGAGAATTCGATTCAACAAATACATTCCCTATACATTCAACTACTACAGGGGAGCCAAAACACCTACCTATCCAGAAAAACACAGAAAAAGCTTGTATCTGCAATAGTGCTTTTGATTTTTTTTTTTTTATTGATATTTTGGTGGAGAATGCATCATGGGGGGGGGGGGGTTGCGTTATTTCTATATTGGGGGGTTCCCCTCTTACACTACGCCCATGGCTTTTGGTAATGGTGATTTGAGCAACCTGTGTGACAACTCTCTAGAAAATCTGCAACGTTTGACATGGTGTGAAGGTGTTTCCACGTGAATCAGAGGCGACTCTTCCTTGGAGGATTTGAGACTTTGGGTTGTGTTCATGAGATACTGAGATGCCTCAGTAAGATAGAAAAGAACATTGTTTCCTCCCTTAGTATCTTAGCAAAACAGACAGCAGAGCAGCAGGGTATGTCTCCATCTCTTTTATCTATAATTGACAATAGAACATTGTATGAGCACAACACAATTTTCCCAAAACGGGACAAGCTATAATAGCTATTTAACGTCAAAGATCATTAAGATGGCATCATCTGAGATGTGCTCAATTTAATTAAGGGTTTCTTGCCACTGCCTGTGATGCTTGTTCTGCTTGTCTTGCTTGATCTGCTTGAAATCCAAACAGTAAATATGGGCACATACTGTATATTTAGTATTTGAAATGCTCAGAGTAATTTGGTGCAGCAGGCTAAATCGATAAATCTGGGTGTAGCTTGGTGTTTCTAATTGCTGTTTTAAATACATGACACTTGCTAGCAAGCAAATTGCTATTTTTCCTGCCAAGCTAGCTTGTTATGGCAATGTTCACTACTGCAACACTAAATGCTCTATATGCAGGAGTTGCCAGTATAATTATCATACAAGTGTTGTCTGCATATTTTTCCTTATGTGCTTCGAGTATATTGCTGTACATATTTCAAATAAAAATTTGATGGAAGCTAATTTTGTACCATAGCTTGATTGCAAGAGTTGCCTGCAATTGTTGCCATGAAAAATATGCATTCTGTTATGCATGTCACATCATCTGCTACCAGAGCTGCTCGATGTATGAAAAATAAGATCTAGTAGGTGGCTATGGCAGGTAAAAAAAGATCCTGCCAGACTGCCCCGGCAGCTCGAGCACATCTGGCGGTAAAAAAGGGGGACAACTGTGATGTGAATAGAGGCCACTAGATGGCAGCATTTACCTTTCTTTTATTGAGCTCAGACTGGAGCTAGGTTTAGACATGTCCTGGACATGTCTGGGGCAAGTCCCCGAAAATTAAAAAGAAGAGGTCTAAATGTGGGTGGGGTCTGCAAAAGAGTATATAAGGAAAAGAATTGAGACAGTAAAGTGGTAGGAGAAATTGCAAGAAGAAGGATACGTGTGACCAGACCTGTCATTCTGTTCCAGACCTGTGAAGTTTCTTTTGTGGATTTTTGCCTGCATTTGAGCATTTTCCTCACCCAGGACATGACCAAGCCACCCCACCAAAACAAAGGACTGTAAATATTTCTGTTTTTTTTTTGTATATATTCAATCTTGGTCAGTAGATTAGTTAGTTGTCTTTTGTTCATTAAATGGGTTTAAGTTTTAAATTGTGTCTGTCATCCCTTGCTGTTGCTGTTGCTGTTATGTTGTAAATGTAATAGCAAATTGGGGCCATAACTCAACGTAATGTAACCCTTCATACAGCAGCCAATCATTGGTAATATACAAAAAAGAGATAGTTTTATGATATTGATTGTAACCATCACAGGAGATATGCGTGTGGAAAAAATATCAGAAGCACCCCTGAAAAATGCCTTTAACTCTGAAGTCACTGAACATTTATGAAAGCATCAAGGACACTCCTATTCATTTTGATGCTAATTAGCAGTATGTGGCTTTTTAACAGACCTCAAACCAGCACCACATTGCTAGCGATGTCTTCAAAGCAGGTGAATTGGAAAGATAGCTGCTAACGTCTATTGATCGTCAACTCTAAAAATCACCGCAGGGTTGAATCAATTCATAGCTGAACCAGTCTGAGTAAATAGCGTATCATGATGTGCACAAAGCTAATATTTACATAAACATTTCCAATGATCTGTGCGAATAGAAGCTAATATTCTCTTTGTCGTGTAACTGCTGTGCCAGGTGAAATTCCTTAACCCTGAACATAATTTGAATGAGAATACTTAGATTGCATCACTCTAGTGCAAGTCCAATTTCAAGACCAAAGCGTTAGCTGAAGTGAACTCACTGATTCGCATGTTCTCTCAGAATTAATAGTAGTTTGAGGTGTTGGAGGATTAGGCACGGTCACAACATTTCAAGATATTATTGCTGGATAATAACATGGGAAGGCTAAAACTAAATTAATCAACAATAAATATAAAAATTAAGACATTAATAAACAACAACAACACTACTAGTACTATTAATATTAATAATAATAATAATAATACTATAACCAGTGTACATGCGTCGGTTCAGTGCAGTTGCATGTCAATCCTTAATTTTTCAATGCTGAAGTATTTGGAGATATCTGCATCATGTTTTTCTCACTGAGTAGATCTAGGATTTCAGCATCATTCTTCAAGTCCTTACTGCTATTTTACACCTAGTATTTGAGTATTTTTAATCTGAGTTGAAGGTTACCATATCAGGATATTTAATATTGAGCAAATCCTTGCCTGAAAATACTCATTTGATGCTCAAGTCCATGTTTCTAATGAATATCTAAGAGGTAAACCATGCCAAAAACTTTACATTAGCGCTACATTACAATGCCATTAGCCGAATCAAGTTGGCTGCCCTCCTTGTGAACATCCTCTATAATCTTGAGAGAACGGAAACTATTTTTGAGTATCTGGCGGCTGTAGAGAGTCTATAGTAAAAGTGAGTGCTCATCCAGCCCAGGGCTCAGCATGTGCTACTACCTTCTGTCACTTCCCACATGCCCACTCAATACAAAAGCAGAAGATGCAATGTGAACAACTGTCTGTGGTTCTGCCGCACTGCCCAGCAGGCAAATGTAGCAACGAGGAATGCTTATTTTACAGCAGCTCAACCAGCTTACTAGACATTTCTGACAGCAGGGAATGTATTCAGAAAATTTCTAGTAACGGGACAAAATGTCAGCCCGACATCAGAGCCTTATAACCTCACATCTAAATTGCCCCGACAGTGCATGTCTCTGTCCTTTGTCTGGCTGTGTTTAATGTGTTCAAGTACATCAGCAATAATCCAGAAATGCTTCAGGTAATGAAAAAAACAAACCACAGTTCTTCTTTCGCAGTTTTGTGTCCTGTCAGGGAAGAGAAGTTCAATTAAATCAAGTGCAGTTTCAAAAACCAGTTTTAACAGTGAGATGCTCTTGCATAATGTCCAACTATATTAATTAATAATGTAGTGCATCAACTGTTAAAGCTCCGCACTGATACAAAATGTAAATAAATAAATAAGCAAGAACAACAATGTGTTGCTTGCCGCAAGGACTCAATAAAAGTCCATAGTTTTAAGTGTTTACAAAGACAGAGGGGAGGTTACGCCCCTTCTTAGTGATCAGAGGAGACTGTGCTGCTACTGGTAATTTATATAATAAAATTCTCTTACGGTATTAGTTGCAGAGCTGAGTACTATGGAATTTCTATCATGATATTCATGATAAATTATTGTTATCAAATGTTATCAGTTAACAAGTACTATTGACAAGTTCAGGGCTCGATCTTCCCATTTTTTGCCACGAGCTGTCATGGTGTTGGCCTTCTCCCTGCTGCATTCTTCGCCTCCACCTTAACGGGCAACGGGTGTGGCTCGTTAAGGTGAAGGTTCCCTATTTAAGGGGTGGCTGCACTCTTATTCATTGCAGCAGTATTCTGGTTCTGTTCTTGGAGCCCTATGTTTGTGGTTATTTTTGCTGCTGCTCCCCGCTGGAGTTTTAATGTAATTTAAATGAAAAGATTTTTATACTTCTACTCAGCCTGTGCGTTTGGGTCCCTAATCCTGCTTTTGGGTACATGGTCCATGCAGTGCCCGCCGGCCACATGCCTTCTGCCGGTGGGGGCAAAAACCTGACACTAGCTAGTTGGGGTTGTGACAGAAAAAAAAGTCACTAGCCCACAGAGAATTTTACTATACTGACTGAAAAAGACTAGAATATCACATGAAATTCAATGGCACAGGTATAAACATTCCATTTATATATTGTATTTTCATAAAGAAAATTAAATAAAAGAAAATACTAACAGTTTAAATAAAACAAGATCATTTCATACATTGCCCAGCCAAAAAAAAAAAGTCTCCTGCTAGATTTATTGAAGCAAAAAAGGTAAGAGTCTTCCAATGGATAAAGTCACAGTGATTAATATGTTTCTGCAGACAAGTTATTCAACCCTTGCTGATGCAATTAGTAGCTTTTCTTGGAGAACCATGTCAGATAATATCCCGTGGTCGGGAAAAAAAAAAAAAGTGACTGTTTCAAAAGGGTCTAATTGGCCTGCATCAAGCAAAGAGAACAACCGAGAAGATTACCGAAACTACTAAAATTCGGTTAAGGCCTATTAATTTAAGAAGTATTGCTTTCGAAGCTCACAATCCTGCAAAAACAACTTGCAAGTTTCACCAGTACAATCATGCAAGTGGGCAAAAAAGAGAAATATATCATAACTGTAAGGAGTGGGAAAGTGACATCGATGATCTTAACGCATGGGCGCACTCTGACAAAGTGCACATATGAAAAACCCTTCGTAAAATCTGGAGTACCGATATTAGCTACCCCCTTTACAAAACCCTGAAGGAATAGTAATGATAGAAAAAAAACCCACAGATCTCGGATCTTGCTCGCTCACTGTAAAGACACTGCCACAGACCAAATACGTGACAAAGCCCATTACCAGAAAGTACTGAACTCCTAGGAGCCACTGAACAAAAATATGAACACCCCATGTCAAATATTGATGCCACATGGAGTTAACAACTCTAAGTGAGCATATGCTGACTTGTACAATTGAGATATTTCTCTTGAATTATGTACCATTTTTAATCCATCTCTCTGTCAGTGAGAATTTGCTCAGTGATTTCACTCAGTAGATGGGTGTGGCATATCCAGACTGATCAGACAGAATGAGCAGTACCCAGACACACCTTATACTGGGGACAATAAAAGGCCACCCCAAAATGTAAAATTTTGTCAAAAGTCATCTTGCCTCAGATGTCTCAGGTCATGCGGGAACGTGCCATTGGCATGCTGGATACGAGGATGTCCACCAGAGCGGTTCCTGTGCAGCTGAAAGTTATCAATCGGATTATAGGCCATTTGAGAGTTCGTTTCTGACAGACAGGCAGCACTGCAAATCGACCTCATCCACATCGGCCACGTGTGACCACACCAGCACAAGATCGCTACATTCGGCTCGTCCACCTGCGGGATCGGCTCAGATCAGCGACACGTACAGCGGATGAGACCGTTGGTCTGCACAACAGACGCATCACACCATAGACAGTGATACGAGATCAGAAGACACCAAACGCGAGATGCAGGGGAACTGGGAGTTAATTAAAACAAAGAAAAACAGGCACGAGGGCCAACAAAACTTCAAAAATCCAACTAAGAAAAGCTTCGCAGAGCTAAAAACTAAAAATCCAAAATGACAAAAAACAAAAACCACTGGAACCACCAGGGAGAAAACCATGAACAGAAAAGAATAAGTAGACTTGGCTATGAGAAAGGCAAAAATACTGCACTAAATACTAAGAAACTTGAGGACATGAAAACCGAGACTCTGTCTGCCAGCCAACTTCCACCGCCTCCAGATAAAGGGAGAAGAAAATCAGTACACATGAGGAGCAACACTTGGAGAAGAAACAAGAGGCAAGGCAAGATCATGAGACAAGGACAGAGATTGGTTGATATGACTTGCTCATTTAGAAAATGAGCGTGCTCAGCTTAAGTACCAATGAAGCATGCAGATTGGAAGGAAGCATGAATGCTAACAGAAAAGCTCAGCAAGACTTGAAATAGCAAAGCAGGAATCATGACAATAAACTCCCTGTCTAAATTGGTATTAGTAATGTGCCTGTCTAAGAATTACACCTCCCGTGACTGTTAGTGAATGTTAGTGACTTAAAAACAGTTAATTGCCAATTAAGCTTAGGCAGCCCTGAATCCAGCACAGCACAGAAGGAAGGGGGAAATACCAAAAGCCAACCAGAGCTCTGAAATGTGCAAAAACCAAGACATGGGGCAGAACGCAGACAAGCGGTGGAGTGGCTGGGCAGACCTGGCAAAACAAAAGACACGGAAAAGTAAAAACATGAACAATAAACATGAACTATGAAATGTTAAAACCTGATACAAGAAACTATTAAAACTGTGATATGAGAAATGACTATG
This sequence comes from Gymnothorax reevesii, assembly GCA_029721435.1. Taxonomy (NCBI): domain Eukaryota; kingdom Metazoa; phylum Chordata; class Actinopteri; order Anguilliformes; family Muraenidae; genus Gymnothorax; species Gymnothorax reevesii. The sequence goes on along the minus strand of CM056587.1, from coordinate 49,359,778 downwards.
AATGATGAAACCTGGCAAAAGAAACTGTTAAAACCCCAAAAACTACTGTCCTGGCCAAAGGCCCAGGACCCTGGAACACAACAGACAGTCCCTAACCGCCTGCGAGAAGTCAACTTGCACGCTCGGCGTTCTCACCGTGGTCCGGATCTCACCGCTGTCCAGCGTCAAAACCGACTCGCATGGGCAAACAGACAAGTTCAATGGCCCTTGGCACACTGGAGTGCTATTCACAGACAAAGTTTGTCTTTGGTTCCAGTTTTTTGTTAAAAAAAAAACTCAAAAATTTGACATGGAGCTTTATATTTTTGTGCAGTGTACATTGCATTTCATGTGTCCGTAAATGCTGTAAATGATTTCAGATATAGCTAGCCAACTAATAATGAAATTGGAGCATTTAATATGCAGCTACAGAACTAAGTGCAGACAGTAAGTAAATCCATTCCGGCACTGTGTTTTAGCAGAGAGCATAAAGGAGTCCCCGCATATTCTTGTGCACGAGTTAATTTGCGTGTGCGTGAAGACTCGCTCCAAATACGCAGAATTTCTTAATGAGCTGTTTAGTTAGTTCGCTTTAAATGGCCATTTCTTCCTCTGGTCTAGAAGGAGTGACATCATTTAATGACTCCTGCTGTTCTGAACTATCAGGTCATATGAAGTTAAAGTTGAAGTTCTGAACAGCTCTTTCTAATTATTTCGATTTTGACCGAATATGTTACACTTGAAGCCCATGAAAGGGCTGAGCTTAAACGTGTAGCCTAGCTACATGCATTCTCACAAGCACATACTGATAGGGAGACAATGTAACACCCTCGTAACTTATGTAAGCATTGTTTACCACACCGAAAAAACTCTAGAAATCGAATGCATTTACTGAAGATCTTGTGCTAGTTCAGGGTTATTAATGTGGAAGGTTAACATGATTTGCTTAAATAAACGTATCAATGAGTAGCCTATGTTCTGGTAAATGCTTTTGGATGCCTTTTTTATGTAGTTGGGTGGATTTAGAATTTGTTCTGGGGTACGTTTCCCAGAAGCGTAGTTGCCTACCAAATTAGCAATTTGAATAGTTCACCCATACACTCAGTGGTTCCAACTATATGAGTTGGAATCTGAGCATCTGTACTATTGAGAATCGCACCCACTTACTCTCGGCAATGTGAACACGCTACCTGTGTCCGTCATGTTTGTTTGTTTCTGTGAATGGCGGGATGGACGGTGTGTCGCATTAAATTTTGCTGCCGCAAGAAACTGCGGAACTGCGTTATCTTCTTTCTTTTTGTTAATGATGACCAGGGTTCTAAATTAACACCCGCCAACCAGCCAAATGCGGGTTAAAATTAATATTGGCAGGTGTTAATGAAAACTTACTAGCCAGTTTGGCCGGTGATGCATGAGGCAGTCATGTCACTCAGAGCTGCTCTACAGTTCTCGGTCATTTGTACCCCTGGCAGTCCTTCCGACACTTCCCATGAACACTACCATAATGCTACGTGATGACGTATAAGACACCCATTGGCTGTGCACAGGCACGCTACAGTCTGTAGTGCAACCGGCTCGAGAAATGTAAACACGAAGAAGAAAAAGAATGAACAGACTCGGAGTGAGAGCAGGGAGCATAAACTGTGAAAAAGGGGACTGAGCTAGCTAAAAGTAAAAAGTTAAGTTAAACTAAATGCTGGTGGTTGGGACAGACGTCTGGGGGCGAGAAGAGGAATGAGGCAGGGGATGAGAAAGTCGACAAAGCGTGCGAAACGAAGAAAAGAAAGTTCAACACTAAATGGCTGACAGGTCGTGAATGGCTTGTGTTTGATCGCGAAAATGCCGTCATGTTTTGTAAGGACTGCCACATGTACACGAAAGAAAAAAACCAAACGAACAATTCGTGGTGGGGACTAATAATTTTAAAGTCGAGGCAGTGAAGGACCATGAGAGTGCCCAAAGTCATCAGGAGAGCCTAAGGATTAAAACCGCCAAGACAGGTCGTGTAGTAGAGAGCCTTGCTGGGAGAAGCCTCGCTTTACTGATGACGTCTGAGTTGGAGAAGATGCAGCTGCTTTTTCGAAATGCCCACGCCATCAGAAAAAAGGGCAGGCCTTTCACCGACTTTGCATGGATGCGTGAGTGAGTGAATGAATGTTTCTATTTACTAGGGCGGGGTTCAAAAATCGATTTTCCGATTCAGATCGATTTTTATTTAAATTTTCGATATCGATTCATTTTATTCAAAGATCAATCTTTTATTAATGCATTTCCATTTCTTATGAATATTCAATAACTGATCCGGGAGTGCCATCTAGTGATACAATATTGTTCTGCATGCATAAATTTGCAGCTCCATGTCTGCTGGCGGACACGTCTGCTCAAGGTGCTTACACCCTGCCGAGCACCGTTGTTCTTCTCGAACGCGCCAAATCCAGATAATCCTTAAATGATGAATTATATTCATATTTTAATTCGTAACGAGTAGAGTAGTGGCCAGTGTCAAAGTAACAAAAAAGTCTTTTAAATGTACTGAGTTAAGGTCCCATTAACCCCTTTGTGCAGAAGCCAAATTTGGCTATTTATGGGTTACCCACTTTAATGCTGTATAATTCAAGATTTAAGCTTCACAAAGAGGAAAAATGTGGCTCAATTCAGGAAAGACACTTACAGCATTTAGAATTACATTGTATTTCAGTTTATTTTCATGATTTTGGTAGAGAAAATGAGCAGCAAACATAAAAAATCTTCATGAGAATTCACCATTGAAATTGCAAAAAAAATAATTCTGACGATTGAAAAACTGCTGGGGCTTAAAACTATACATTTATGGTATCATAAACTCCTTGAGCACAAGTAGAATTCATCTTCAACATTACATTCTAGATTACCTACATGCTATTAGCCAAATTATACAGCTACCCAAGTGTCTCCCCAAAGTCTCAAAATGATTTGCTGTCAAATCATTAAAAAAATCATGTATTTAACACAATTAAAGCTTTAAGGCATGAAATTTAATATGAACTAATGATTTTCTGGTTGAGTTTAGTATGAATTTATCAATATCAGTGCAGTTGAATATCAGTGGTCACCAGTAACCTCTCCAAATACGAACGTGCCTTTTCTCCATAATAAAGTTTAGAGTTTTGGCCATTTTTCTTCAAAGCCAGCACAAACACGCATTAAATAAACTGCTAATTAAACGGTCAGAACATTCACCCTGTAATGAAAGCTACCAGTCCCCTCTTCAAAGCTCACGAACCCATTTCAACACTTATAAGGAGCAAGTACACCTCACTAACACAGTAATATCTGAATTCTGAAATATACGTTATTTAAACTGAACAGACACTCCACTTTCAGGGAATATCAAATCTATTGCGTCTCCCGATTCAAAAGAAACGTGCAATGAACGTACCGGGGGTCCACACCAAAATGCACGGGCAGTTCGCGTTTTAAACAGGAAAAAAACCTCCACATTCGACTTTTTTGAGTACAAATACATTCCGAAACAGAAAAAAAAAAAAAAAAAACAAAAATAGCAGCCTGACCTTTTTTCGTGAATCCCTCCTCCAGAGACATTGACTGTATAACATAGAGATCGATGTATCCAGATGCAGGAACTCTCCGGTCCTGTTTCATTCGAAATAATTCCAATAGAGCATATCGTTCTCATTTAAATCCTGTAATGTAACTGAACACTTCAAGGCCAGTTTGGCGAACCGATTTTCTATAAATCCCGTCTATTTTAGCCGCGTAATGTGCATAACGTAGACAGGATACAACCGAGCCTGCTGATACGCATTGGTTTGTATGCTCTGTGTTTGTCCAATCAATGTGTTTCACTTACTCTAAAATGTTTAAACACTCGGGAATTGGATAAGAAACGAGCCAATCAATACATTGTTATCAGGGAAACTTCACCGAGACCATGAAGTGTAACTCTACAATTACGCAGAAGAGCTTGAGTGTATGGTTGAGTGATTGGCTATCAACGCCAGTACTTGGGTGGATATAAGGAAGCGCTGGATTTGTCAATGAAGGAATCTACGCGTAAATCCACGGTAGGGAACTACAATTTTTTTTGTATGGGACAACTGTAATAGGCAATACAATGTGAGAGAATCAATACCATGTCGATTTTTTTGCCTCAGAAAACTGATTTGTATGAACTACTAATTGGAATACTGTTAGCTCACTGTGGCTAAACTGGTTGCTACAAAGGATAACGATTTTTTCTGTGTCAAGATATCGTTTTTTTAAACTGCTGAATCGACACTATGGGCAAGGATACTGACCAGTTTGCACATCAGGCTTAGCTGAGGAGTTTACTTCATGCAGCTCTCAAAAAACAGGGAGTGGAGTGAACTTCACCGTATTCAGAACCGCGTTCGAGGTCTGCTTGCTTGTGAACATTCAATAACTGATCCGGGGGTGCTATCTAGTGATCGAGTACAGTAACAGCGTACTTCCAATTTGCAGGTCTATAGACGCGGGCATCTACATCTGCAGAAAGGGGTTAAAAAAAAAAGAAACTCAAGTATAAATCCTTAAAAAATACTTAAGTCATAAATTTACCAAAGTAATGGATAATAATGAATAAGGTAATTGCGGGTAGAGGAATTTTGACGAAGTGTCATACAAAAGTACAGCAGTGATTCATTGATAGAAAGCATGCTGCAACTGCAAAATTACCTGTTGATGGTATAAATGTACTGTTATCCATACGTAGGCCTAACTGCAGTGGACACGACTGGTTACGCACGGAACGGTAAATTGAGGCCGGATTTTCAAGCTACAAGTAATGATGAGAGAAGTCAACGTTGGATATAAATTTCGGTATCAAATCTTTATTTTAAGCTCAACTACATGTGTTGGAGATATATTTTCAATAACAGCAAAGGGTGGAAGTTTAGCAATAAAACGTGCCAATTTTCATCCAACTAGTTTTCGAATAAAAAAATCCAATATTATTTTCTTTGAATATATAGTAATATTTATTTCTGTACAGTCAAACATGTCCATGTGGGGTATTTTGGGCAAGCATATTGGTTTAAATTCAATAATATTTACTGGAAAATGAACTTGCAAAGTGAAGCATGTAATATTGACCCAATTTCAGAGAATAATAGTCTTCTAGCTGTACTTTATTACTGTTACTGTATTATTTAGATACTTTATTGATCCCAAATGTGGAAATGACCAAAATGAAAAATAAATGAAATGTTTGCACTTTCTGTGTATATTTTGTTGCATGCATTGTACTTTCTCTGCAATATTCATGCCAACAATGTTAATAAAATGATCAAATGCATTCAGTGGCACTCATAATCTCTTATTTTCACCAGAAAAAATTGGCAAGTGGAAATTCTGATTGGCTGGTAACTTTAGAACATTGGCTGGTGATCATAAAAGTTAATTTAGAACCCTGATGATGACCCAGTGTATCCTATGCTTGATGAGTAAAAAGGCATCGAAGCACCTTTCGTCAGCAATTTAGCTAATTGAAACAGCTCTTTTTATAGCTGACATGTAAATAATTTTGCATCATGTCGAAAGAGTTGGGAACTTCCTTAAGTGTAGAATCTGAACATATAGCTGATTAGCTCAATCCAGAGCCAGCAGTAAAACTTTTATGACATTCCCTGCATCACATTAGTACATATTCCTATCATGTTTGGTCTTGTTATTCTCGGGAAAATCCAAGGAGTTGAATGGAGCATGTTTCATCCCCCTTGAAATTATGGTTCATTCCCTTTGGGAAACTCCTGAAAATTGGTCAGATTCCACTCTCCTCTCTATGCTGGATGGTTTTATTACCCCAATGGGGTAAAACCCAGATTCGGCCCTCCCTTCCTCTGCCTTGATCAAACGTGTGTCTTTGGGCTTAAAACCAAGAGATTCTAGCCATTGTGGGGGTCCGTATTTCGAGATCTCGTGTGCGGAAGGGTGAGTAGTCTTTTAATTATGGTGGATCACATGCCGCCTCGCTCTGCATGCTTGGGTCTGCGCGTAAGTAGCGGATCTAGATAGGCGGGGAGGGATGGCATCTGAGTTGTTCCCAGGCACGTGGAGCGGCCTACATTTTTTCCATGTACTAATTTATTCTCTCTTTCTAAATTGTGTGTAACTGATAATTGGCTAAACGTTGATTTATTTGATCCAAGTTTGTCCCTACCTGGTGATTAAATTATTGTTACTCCTTACAGCTTGCGTGGTCTCCGTGACTCTTAACACTTGTACATTCTTTCTAGCCATGTTAGGACCGGTACATAGGGGGCAATTTCTTACCCTTCCAGACTAGCTAGCTGATGTTGTAGGTAGTGATGTGTTTTAAGTTGGATTGCAAATTACGTTCTACCCCTAAAGGTTTGATGTATTACCGGTCCTGGAGATTCTATCTTAAAAGAATACCCCTTAGACTGAGAGGCCTGTATTTGATCGACCTCCTTAAGGGGCCCTTTGGGATACATTAACCTGGGTTCGTAATGTATTTATGCTCAGTGCTACTTTTTTTTATGCCTAGACGCTGCTATCATGGTAATTTCTTACATCCTCTAGAACTATCACCAAACTAAGATCCGGCGGCGGCGTTTATTTCCCCAGGGGCGTTTGCTGAGCAACAATGGTTTTCACAGACGAGTACGATTGCATAGTTGCCTCGAGATTCATGCATTGCTGTCCCCATACTATCCATTCTAATTCTAATTTGGAGTCAGATATTTAACGAGGATCTAACTAAATTTGGTATTCAAAATGCATTATGGAGTCAGATTAATTGTAACCGTTGTGTTTTTATGCCCCGTCTTAGGAAGGAGAAAAATATCCATTATATTGTGATTCACAACAGCCAGGAAGTTGCTTGAATAAATGCCAGCCAATAAGAACACGTGAAACCTTCAGCCCTCTGCAATGTCCGTCCTTGGTATTATTTTGTGGGGTTCTACATAAGCAAAACAGATTATTTGAAAGCAGCCATAGTTCATGACCCTCTGTTTCACTTAGAGGGTCTTCTTTTCAAAAGCACATGCAGGAGATAGAACTGACGGCATTGTAATAGTTTAGGTGGGCTGGATCCTTCACAGCATGTACGACAATGCACGTTGATGGCACCACAGTAGCTGCTGCCTTCTCTATGAAGAACCTGAGGGTTGTCCCAGTGAACTAGCTGGACTTCACACGTCACAGCTGTAACACAGTCCTGCAGATTTCTTCTGTACAATATCCGAAGGAATTCGACCCTACCTGACCATCTACTCAGCCCAGCTCCTTATTCTAGCCACCGCGATAGCCACACCGTCTAGATTACACTGACTCCTTGCTGGCTGGGTTACCATCCAGTGCACTCCGACCCCTGCCGCTCATTTAGAATACAGCTGCTTGTCTGGTCTTCAACCTCCCAAAGTTCTCCCATGTGATCCCTGCTGAGATCCCTGCTCTGGCTGCCAGTTGCGGCCAGAGTTTGATTCAGTGTCAACTCTGGACTATGCTGCAGCAAAGAAGACAGCCCCTTCCTTCTGCAAAAGATGATCATCCCGTACACTCCTGCCCGGCCTCTTCGTTTTGCAGCAGCAGGATGACTTCACCCCCCTAACCTGGGTCGGAAAACCGGTCTTTCTAGCAGATCACTCAGCTTCTCCCATCTTGCTCCCCAGGGATGGAATGACCTTCCCACCTCCCTAGGAACACCTCCATCCCTGCTGCTCTTCCAACGTAACCCTAAAACTCAATTGTTTAGACAGTTTCTGACCTGATCGCCCCCCTCCCCTGATTTATTAAAAAAAATATATAATTTTTGTCTGCATTTGCTTTGTTTCTTTTTCCTGTGTGTTACTGCCTTTTGTATAGTCTTCGCTCCACATGTTCATGACTTCAGGTCACTAATGCTTGATGTGAAGAAAACGGTTCAAAAAACAGATGCAAACAGAAATCCAAAACAGAGCCAAAAATCGTAATCAGGGACAGTCTAGTCAGAATAGAATCACTAAGAGTACGAGGCGAAGACAAGCGTGGCACAGGCAAACTAAGAGAAATGTTCTGACAGGGAACTGCTGTGAGAAGACTGTTAATATACACATACGGGAGGTCACATGCTAAACAGAAAACAGGAGCAGGAAATCAGACTAATTACAAAGGAGCAAACATGAGAGAGAACCTAATCACATGAAATAGGCAAAAGCCAAAATGCGGACAGGGATCACAAGACAGCCTAATGACAGAACACACAGCTCCGGTTAGGGAGTTCAAACGTGCACAGATAATGAGAGAAAGGACAGAGTGAGCAAGTGCGGAGGATCCACTGAAATGCAGCAAAGAAGATTGAGTAAAGGCAAGAGGCGGAGACTAGAACAGGGCGAGTGCTGAGAGCTTGTTAATCAATTAGTAAGGTGCAGCTATACAATCCCTAGTGCTCGTTAGTAAGTTAGTATTATATACAATGTTAACAAAAACAACAAACCGTTAGCATTGGTTAGTAAAATAGAAAAGCAAGGCGAAGGAAGTAAACGAGATTGGAAGGAATGTTTGGAAACCCAAAAACCATGAAACCACCTAAACAAGTGACACGCAGTACCATGGGCATCAGTTTGTTTTGAGTGGGGGGGAAGATAACTATCAGAATGAGTGTGTTTTGAGAAGTGGAGGGGACAATGACATTAATTAATGTTTTCTCTTTTGGTGAAATGCTACCATCACATGCATGAGAGTATTTTATGTTTTATGTCAATAGTTGAGTTTCCATTTCATACTAAGTGATTTTTTGGCGAATTTTAGACAATTCACTTCAAAGGAAATGCGAATAACCTGCGTTTCCATCAACCGGCTTGGAGCAAATAAATTCCAATGTATTAAGCCAGGTTTTCCACAAGATACCATTAAATCACTTGTACAATCACTTGTACCTGTGTACCATATAGGCCCTTCACTAGCCTACGACAGTAGAGGAGGAGGAGGTCCCAATTTGATCAAAAAAATTTTTTCAACCGCGAGGAATTCAATCACAGGATTCATACCAGGAAATTACATTTCATTCCATTGTTTAAATAAACTGTCGATACAGCCAACTCCAGCGATGGTGAATGATTACCAGCAAAACCGATGAAGTAATTTGCTGAAATTTATCAACGAACTTAGCAGAAATGTTAAATCGCAAGGCGCCAACCAAACACCGAAACGGCGGGGTAATGAGTAGTAATGGGAACACATTTCGGAGTTAACAAGCCCCGGGGTAGGAAAATTTTAACGCGGGGCAACATATCCCTTGGTTACGCAGTTTGTAGTAGGAAAGGGGTAACAATTACCATCAGGGTTTGAATTACACATTGGCTTTCGGAGGAGTCCCATTTTCCGGTGGGCACCACTATTACACCAGGTCACATGCACATGCATAAATACAAAGGTGTAGCAGCCCAGTCATACTGCAAAAAATTTTGTACGAATACCATTGTTAGCAATTAATTCCACAGGTAATATTTCATAGAGGCACAATCGAATTTCTGGGAAATTGGTCATCAGCTGGAAAGGAATTCCATATTCAACCAATATCAAATGAAATCAGTATTTTTTTTTCGGCTCACCTTGATGTTTGGATGCCCAGAGGAACATTCGGGTGTGTTGACTACATCCAGTCAAGAAAATTTTGGGTTTACTTTCTAGTGCTGCTGTGCGTGGTAATAGCATCTATTAGCAACAGCCATGTTACAGATGACATATCAGGTTGCTAGGGTATGCGCAACTTTCCCCTCTACCGCGATACTTGGGTCACTTAAAACATCCGAAAACTTGCATTTTTTTGCAGCTACCTCCCTAGAGCATTATTTCACATAACGGTAGGATATGATAGTGACTTGAAAAAGCACACGACGAGATGGACGAAAGCTGCAATATTTGACAATATGTAAATATATTTGAAACAATGCCACCATGTCCCCCAAATGGCCCAGCTGAACACCGTTGGCATAAACCCCATAAAATGATCAATTTACTGCACAGACAGCCTTATTTCTGCCATATATCCTATATATAAAAACGACTCTGGACTAAAACAAAAGTCACTTATAGGCCTACTTACCTATTTAAACGGCATTTGGCAAGCTTTGCGAAGAGCAAATTCCTAGAATTGTCTTGAAATTTATGCAAGAGCCATGAAAGTTATCATTATATAGGTCAACCGCTATCTTAGCTTGACCTGTTACCAGCTGGCTGCATCGTTTGAGGGAGAGTCGTCTGCGGTTCGGCAACTGCTTGGAAGAAAGCCAAATGAACTTAGTTTTTGCAGCTTTGCTACCGTCTCCTCCAGTTCTTTATTTTCTTTTCTTTATTAACTACTGTTTTATGTTTGAATGGAAGTTAGAAAACTTGCTTGTAAGTCTGATCTTCACATTTCGCGCTGGAACTATCAGCTGTCACCCTGGTCACATGATCAAATCAAATACAGTCTTGACATTGGACAACACATTACCCACCAATCACCTTGATACATTTGGAAATCAGTGTGAAAGAAAAATAAAAAATAAAATCAAAGAAAATAAGAAAATTGTTAATTTAATTAATGTTTTTTTAAATATGTGTAGATTAAGCATGTAGCTTTGTCATCAAATGCAATTAATTATTGTTAGTAGGAAACCCATGATAGAGATAGGCTTGTCTTTATATAGGTTTATATATCACTGTTTCACGGTGATAAAAGGTACTTATCGTCACCTAGTAATCTGCTTGCACGTGCACAATCGAGAGCTTACACAGTAAAACTGAGATGCACAACAGTGCAACATTTATGTTAATTATAGAGCATGAATGATATTGAGATGTCATCTTTCTTATGTAGACGGAACACAAATAGGCTAACTGGCTGATTGGCAAGTTCCTGAATTTGCTGACTATTTCGGTAACTAGACCAAGATTTTGGGGGAAATATTCCCGATCAAATAGCGCGCTATTCGTGTCTTCAAACAGCAAGAATAGCGGTCTAATTTGACATTGGGCTAATTTCACAACCGCAAAATACCGTGCTAGTTTAAAACTTCGGTCTGATGAGAACATGCCTATTGGCGACTCAGCTCTTTCTTGTCCTCATCCTGGCAGTTACATTGTTGCTGAAATTCTGAGTCTATTCGGGTCTATGCAACTGTGTTACTCTGGCTGAAGTTGTTCGATGTTGTGATACGCGAGCAGCCAGTCCCGTTTCTATGCAGGCACATTTAGCGGCCGTTTGCAGTCTTTCCTTTAAAATTATATGTATGACGATTTTTTTTCATTGAATTAAAAAAAAAAACAACAAGCAAAAAAAAAACACTGCGAGATAAAGTGGGGGGAACAAAATGACTTCTGACAGAAAGTGGAGGGAACAAGTCCCCTTCGTCCCCCCCTAAACTGACGCCTATGCGCAGTACTAGGGGAACAAGCTGTAGCTCAACACAAGACCAAACAGGGTAGACAAAGTGCAATGCATGACAAAAGCAAAAACATGGACCGGAATCATAACAGATGGCAAAATAAAAAACATGGCAATAATGAAAACATGGCAAGAACTAAACAGACAAAACATGAGCAAAGCAGACAGAATAATAACCAAACATGGCAAACAGAGCAGAATCACAGCACTTAGAATCCAGCAGTAGTGATTTGTTTCAATTAGTCGTGTTACTTCTGAGAGTAGACTGAGAGTTGCGTTGACAGCTCTTTGAGAAGATCACCCTGTTAATTTTCGCATTGCTTCATGATGTTCGTGTGCTGTTAACATCATGTATTTATGTAATTATTTATTTATTTATTTTTATGAGCCATTTTTGTTTTGCAATCCATTAAAAGACTCATGCCAACTTGCGGAGATGCCAGGAACAGCTGGTTCCTGAGCACACAATTGAACAATTGAGCTGTCAAAAAACAATGCTCCATTGCATGCCCGTATCAGAAAACAGATTAGCATACCGCCCCCGCAATCTGCTCAATGCTAGGAGCCTTGTGGGGCAGTGGGTGATTTGGTAAGGCACGTAGCCTCATGTTCCTCCACCCTGGTATGCTGCCCACTTCAGTCTCTACCATTTCTGAATCATGTATCAGCTGTGCGCTTGGCTTCCCAATGGGTGCTAGTACTCCAGTATCTATTTTTTCATTTTTCCTTCCAGTTCGCCTTTTGATTGAAATTCATTCTCATCTTTGGACTAATGAAGACATTGCCGAACCAATAAGTTGCCAAACCAACTTAACCTTTTCCACATCAAGGGTTAATTGGTGAAATTCTGCCCATTTTTGACTACTGTGACAAAATCTCAAAAAACCTGTACACGCCAGAGATGTGGTTCAAAGCTTATGTTAAACAAGGGAACTGCATCTTTCTGCCCAAACTGTCAATTTTAATCAAACTCCAGTTACTTCGACTTATTTTCAACAACTTGCGAAGGAAGTAAACGAGATTGGAAGGAAGGTTTAGAAACCCAGAAACCATGAAATCACCCAAACATGTGACACGCAGTACTAGCGGAACATGGACCGGAATGATAACGGTAACGTGGAAAATGGCAAAATAAAAAACATGGCAATAATAAAAAACATGGCAAGAACTAAACAGACAAAACATGAACCGAACCAGACATGGTCAGATAAGGCAGAGGTCAAAATACAGACATGACAGAATCATAACAAACATGGCAAACAGCGCAGAATCATAACAGTGGATACATTTTCGTAAATCAACATTTACTTCTGTAACGCTTGAATTACCACTAGAGGGCATTGGGCCTGAACAGACAGCTGTGTTTGAATTGACGGGTCAAAGTATTATGCTCATCATTCAGCATCGAGTTCTTCACATTGGGCTCAATTAGGTCCACTGAAAGCCTGTGAAGGACTGGGCGTAGTGGGCGGAGGAGTTGCATCAGTTATTATAAAACGCAAGACAATAGAAAAAGATGAAAGGTGCTCATCAGCTTCTGATTCATTTGTGAGACTCGAATGAAAGACACCATCCAAATGAATCACTTTTTGACGCCCTATCTATCAGGTTTGATGAAGCATCAGCTCTGCAACCACAGCACTCTAACCATTGTTGACACGCGGTTGCACTATAGATATTTTTAAGATGTTGAGATGATTTGTATTGCAAACCATTATTCAGATGTGACATCGTGCGGAGTGGCAACATTTGAATTAATCGCGCTTCATATTGTGAGGCTTTATTAATGCTGACAGACACGCCTCTGGAGGGAGTCATATTGAGCTGCCCATTCTGCTGTTAATAAACCAGCCAGAGATGGATTTACTGCTCATGACAACAACTCAAGACGCTGACATAGAAAACAATGGCTCTGAACATCCTAGTCAGCTCCAGGGACATGCAGGTGAAGTGACCTTTTCGTCTGTCGCTTAAATGAGTTGATACACCCAAAGCAATCAGTCCGTACAGCTACAATGCTGCTTGCAAGTTTCATATCAGCTCTCTTTGACAGGGGAAAGCAAGCCAAAAATAAACTAGAAAAGCACTCGGAGAGCGCAGACCTCTGCCAAGCACAACATTTCCCTCCATATTGCGACTTCCACCATAGATATTAGTCTTACATTTATTTCATCTATTTTTTTCAGATTCCCTGACCAAGAAAACATACAATTAGCAACTGGATTCATAATGATAACAATATTAGTTCAGTAGTTATTCACGAAAATCTAATTTTCCGTAATGGTGGTTTTCTTCTGGATCTAGTTCCCTGGCTTTTGAAGATACAATCTGGTAAAATCTGGGGACACCTTCCTAATTCTGCAATATCTTGGCTATATAATGGTGTTTGTCGCATGTTTGTAGCTCCAATTGTTCTCTTCCTATGATGAAAGTTCCGAAGGTCCCCTACTTTCGTATTCTGGATCATAGTATCCGGCATTATTCCATTTTCAGGATCAGTCTTTGATATATTGTAGAACGTGTTCGAAACTTGTCCTGTATTTTTTTTCCAAGTGCCCTGACCATTTTTGGTGGAGTTATATGCATAAATGTCAAAAATGGCCCCAATGTTAAACATCTCCCAATGTTAAAGAATCCTTAAAAAAATTCCTGGATCCAGACAGAGATCCGGATCACTTCCAAAATCTAATCATTTCTTTCTTATACCAATCTGTACAATCCCTGAAAATTTCATCAAAATCTGTCAATAACTTTTTGAGTTATTTTGGAAACCAACAGACAAACAAACAAACAGACAGACAAACAAACAAACAAACGAACCCAGGCAAAAACACAACCTCCTTGGCGGAGGTAATAAATAAGCAAATGAATTTTTAAAAAGTACGTACATACATACATACATACTTACTTAAATAAACAATCAATCGTGGGCTGTCCTCTTCAATTCAAACACATTCTAGAACATTCCCTGAGCGTCCACTCTGAGCAACTGTCAGGAGTCGTTGTATGTTTTCCAAATTAGATATGCGGGCCAAAAGCTTTAATGGTTGCATTGATGTTTCATTTGACAGAATTAAGCAAAGACATCAAGCACCACACCTAACTGTTAATAAAATGCATAAAATTTTCCAATGATCTAATGTTTTACTAATTTAGTAATTAATGTATAATTTAATGCTCTCTGACAGTTGAGAGCAGGGAATAAACGGCTCGCCCTCTGCCCATTTCTCATGTATATAGTACAGACAATAAATGTGTTATCGTGTTAATTAAAAAGTGCATTTTACAGATAATGGTAATTTTATTCAATTAATATAATTAAATGACTGTCGGATTAATTTTTTTAGGGCCTCCAGGACTGAAAATAGTGGTGCTTTTAATGCATGTCCAAAGTGAACATGCATTATTGCAAGTTATTCTGCTGTATGAATGATGGGTAACTTTTAATTAATTTGAAGTCAGCCAAGACGGTGCTTCTCTTCCATGTTTCCCACAATTACTGCCGCATGTCTGAATTTCCTGCCCTCACTGAGACGCACTGAAAAGGCACACTGAAAGAGGAGGAGATGAAAGCTGAGATTGCGGCAGGAAGCTAAAGATTAAATTGAAAGAACGCAGGTGAGGCTTTGCAGATGTTGCTTCACAGTGGGAGGAAAGGGAAGAGTGCCTTGGCTGCTTCATTACTTCGATGATTCCAGCTGACTCACACACAGCCATACAGGTCCTCTGTCACACAGCTCTCCTCCAAAACCTAACCCTTGTGTCAGCAGAGGTCTATTTTCTCTCTTCGCAAGACTGATTCACATCTTTCATTGAGAGAGGGGCTATACAGAGGAGAATAATGTAGTACCTGGAAGCAGAAAAAAGTTTTGAATTATTGGATTTTTCCACTGCAAATTTCATGGAGACAGCAAAAGAACAGCTGTTACCATATGTCACATTTTGAGACACTGACTTTCTTTTTTTCCATCTAGATCTGGACAGGTCAACTATAGATGCAGACTGGGATGTAGTTTTAGCTTGACAGAGCTGAAGTTATGTTATGATTCAGACAAGGGACCATATGCAGATTCAGGGTACAATCCATAAAATATTATTTAATAGGAATACAGAAAAATAAAGAGAAAGGCTATAGTCCAGGACAGAGAAGGGCTCAGTTCAGGTAAGTTGTTAATGACTGGAGAGGACTGGGGCGTGTCTGTGCCCGGTCAGTGGCCATCCTGGGGCAAAATCCTGATGGTGAATTCCCCTCACCAAAGCAGGACTGCTTGATAGATGAACCAAAGGGTAGATCAGGAGCACAGTCCCAATCCTGGAGACCAATGACAGCCTGGGAGGTGTTCCTAATAAACTGTCAGAGGAACAGCCTGAAACATAGGATTAATAAGAATGTGGGCCCGTCTTGGAGGCTGAGATTTAGGCTTGGGAGCTTGATCCTATTAATGCGAATTTGCACTGACCTTGTACTGTTTGAGATGTACATGTTCCTTGCCTGTTGTCTGTTCACTGTCAAACGGTGACATTCAGTTTCCCAATTGGGGATTAATAAATTATTTCATCAGCATCATCATCATCATCATCATCATCATTGAATGTTTGTTAAGGGCCTTGATTAGTAGAATCAGGTGTGTAGCAGCTTGGTTGGTATGAAAGCCTGCACCCACAGTGGCTCTTTGTGGAGAAGGTTCCCTACTCCTGATCTAGACAAAGGTGCTGACTTGAACTGGATTTGAATCAACTAAGCAATGGGAAAGGCTTCCATAAATTACTACCATTAAAGGCTACATTTCTCTTCATAAAGACAAAAGAGTTTTTACCAGGAATACTGCCTGGTTTTAAGCATGACTAGAAAATTAAAATCCAGCAACTTGCAACTCGAAGCAGGGGGTTTGAATATACCTCACAGGTACATCAAGAAGTACCAATGAAACAAGGCACAAGCAGGTAGGAGGATACATGCCAGACCTAAACCAATCAAAGGACATGTACTTCTAACAGACATGCAAGTTGCTGAATGAGAGGAGAAACACAAGGCATTCACACGAGAGTTGTGACACTCACTTTTGGGAGGAATCAAATCTTTTTCTTCTCAAAATACAACCCCATTTCCGAAATAGTTGGGACAAAGTGTAAATTGTCAATACAATCAAAATGCAATGACTTCCATATCACATGAGCCAATAGGTTATTCACAATAGAACATGGATAATCAAAATTTCAAATTTTATGGCTGCAACAGGTCTCAAAATATTTGGGACACAGGCAAAAAAGGGCTGAAAAAGCAATCAATATATAAGAGAATCAGCTGAAAGAACATTTAGCAAGTAATTAAGTTAACTGGCATCAGGTGTGTAACATGATTGGCTATAAAAGGGATGTCTTAGAGTGGCTGAGTCTCTCAGAAGTAAAGATGGCCAGAGGCTCTCCAACCTGTGAAGGCTTGCGTAAAAAAAATGTGGAATACTTTAAAAACAATGTTCCTCAACGTCAAATTGCAAAGGCTTTGAAGGTCTCATCACCGACAGTGCATAACATCATCAAAAGATTCAGAGAAACTGGAAAAATCTCTGTGTGTAAGGAACAAGGCCGAAGACCTTTACTGGATGCCCGTGATCTTCGAGCCCTCAGATGTCACTGCATCACTCCCCGGCATGATTCTGTCATTGAAATGAATAAATGGGCCCAGGAATACTTCAAGAAACCACTGTTGGTAAACACAGTCTGCCGAGCCATCCCCATGTTTGAAATTGTAAAATTTCTCAGTTTCAACATTTGCTACGTTATCACTGTTCTATTGTGAATAAAATACTGGCTGGTCTGATTTGAAAGTCATAGCATTTTGATTTTATTCATAATTTACATTTACAATATGTCACAGACAGAAACATACTGAATGCCTGACATTATTAAATGCTTAAAGCTACTTGCCACCTGGGCTCCATGTTTTTTTCCTGGCACATTTGGGATTGCATGTCTTCCCTCCGTCTCCCTCCCTCCACCCTCTTGCCCCCTCCATTGTGTCTCCCTTTCTCTATCTCCCCTCAGCTCCAGACAGGAGACCAAAGGATCAGGAGAGCGGCTCTGTGAACTAGGTGAGAATGATAACATTGAGATACAGAGGAACAGAGGCATCGAAATTCAGGAAACGCATGGAAGACTTCACAGGTTTGGGACCAGGAAGCTAAACAATGTGGCTAACAGCTCTCTGCTCTCAATGACACACCTCATTCGTATGCTGCTTTGATAGGTGTCCTGTTGCTGGGGGAACTGTTCCCGGATATTTTCTTTTCTTTCATTTTTTCAGTGTTTACCATTCCCAATAGGTGGTGATATTCATCCTTCAAATGAAGCCACTTAACTTATTCAAGCCAATTTCCAGTCTCACAATTCTCTGTGGATTACTCACTGTTACAAGATTTAAAATTTTGAATAAACTTCATGAAATTAATTACATTATCATGATTGAGAATGAGACAAGGAAGAATTCATTAGAATGAACTATCACGCAAGCATTAACTAGAGGCAAAAGAAGTTTATCATGAAATGTGAAAGAAGACATTTATACCTTTTATATATGAGTGAACTATGGCAACTAAACATTGGTTTCACTGGGTTTCAGCACATTCACATGTCCACTTACGGTGCTGTGAAAAAGTATTTGCCCCCTTTCTAATTTCTCCTATTTTTGCAAATGTGTCATTTTCAAACTTATTTAAGAATGTCCAACAAATTTTTAAAAAGAAAAAAAAATTGAGGCCCCCCCCCAAAACCTAATGAGTGGTTTCATCACCCTTGGTGGGAACAACTGCAGTCAAATATTTCCAACTCTTGGCAATTAGTCTTTTAAATCGCTACAGAGGAATATTGATTAATTTATCTTTGCAGAATTCTTTTAATTCAGCAACATTGGCAGGCTTACTAGCGTGAAATGCCTGCTTAAGGTAATGCCACAGCATTTCAGTCAGATTCAAGTTAGGACTTTGACTTAACCACTCGAAAAGCTTTACTTTGTTTCTTTTGGGCCATTTAGAGGTGAACTGGCTTGTTTGCTTCAGATCACTGTCCTACAGCATAACCCAGCTACGCTTAAACTTTAGGCCACGGGCTGGTGGCCGGATATTATTCTTCCAGTTTTCTGGTAGAGAGTCAAATTCAGGATTTTGTCAAATATGACAATTCGCCCAGGCCCTGAAACAGCAAAGCAGCCCCAGGCCATCACAATACCACCACCATGCTTGGCTGTTAGTAGATTTTCTTATTGTGGAATGCAGTGTTACCTTTTTTCACAAATATGAGATGAACCTTTGTGTTCTTTTTGGTCAGCAATGATTTTTGCCTTGCCGCTGTCCCATAGATACCATTTTTTCCCAATCTTTTTCCTAATGTGTAATCGTGGACACTGATCTTGACAGAGGTAAGTGAGGCCTGCAGTTCTGCAGATGTCAGATAGTGATCTTTTGTGACCCAAATGAGTCATCATTTTGCTTATCTAGCCACTCCTGGGTGGGTTCACCAGTGTTCCTACGTTTCCTCATTTGTTGATAAAATAATGTGGGGAAAAAAAGCCACTAGATAGCAGTATTGACTTTTTTTTTTGTAAAGTCCAGTTTGAAGCTAGGTTTTTGGGCATGTCCTGAGCATGCCT
Organism: Gymnothorax reevesii; assembly: GCA_029721435.1. Taxonomy (NCBI): domain Eukaryota; kingdom Metazoa; phylum Chordata; class Actinopteri; order Anguilliformes; family Muraenidae; genus Gymnothorax; species Gymnothorax reevesii. The sequence goes on along the minus strand of CM056587.1, from coordinate 49,340,762 downwards.
CAGAGGGGAAAGTCCCAAAGAATTGAAAAAGGTCTTGAAGGTGGGAGGGGGCTGGAAAAGAGTATATAAGGGGAAAAATTGAGAGAGTAACACAGTCGGAGAAATTGCAAGGAGAAATAGTGGAAGCATACATTTGACCAGATCTGTCACTCTTTTCAAGACCTGAGAAGCTTTTTGTGGATTTTTGCCAGATTAGGAGCATTTTCCTGTTCTAGGACATTGCAAGATAGCAACCCCATCTCCATTACCAAGGGACTGTAACTATCTTATTTTTTGTTATTATCAATCTTGGTCACTGCTTTGTTTATTAAATCTGTTTGTTTTAAAATTTTGTCTGTCATCCCTTGCTGTCCGATATGTCATAACAAATTGGGTAATTTTTCCACATTATTTATACTGAACGAAAATATGAATGCAAAACTTTAGACCTTTCAATATTCCGGATAATTATTTCTGAGGTTGGCTTAGTTGGGTTTATTTATGTGACTAAGGTTGTGTGCCACTGGTCTGTGCACATTTCGGTCACCTCTAAATAATTAAGTTCATGCCCTTTGTCAAAATTGGCCTGTCAGACAGGTGGAGCATGATCCAGAGCTATTGAAATCAGGTACAGTCAGCCCAGGCACATCCTGTACTCTCAACCATCTGGGAGCATGCCATTTTCATGGATGTTGAAAGGGCTCTTAATGTCCATGTTTCAACACTGAGTCGCATAAAACACCTTTTTGAGGAATGAGGCAAGACAGCACACTGCCCACATGCATGACGACGATGTGTACCAACCCCCACCCATATCTGTACTCTTTATCTCTGTGAATGTCTGAGACCAGTAACTGCCACTGCAGATGAGACAGCTGGTCCCCACCATCGCCCCATTTTTGCCAAAACTGTGAAAAATAAGCTCCAGGAATTCCATATCTATTTCTTTTGCTCTTTGTGGATTGGACCTCTCCTCAGCTCGATGAAGAAATTGGTTCAAAGAAGTGAATAGACACATTTGTTGGCCAATGGCACAATGGAGGACTGTTTTCTTTAAAGTCGAGTCACATTTCCAACTTCACTGAGCGGATGGACGGGGATCGTAATGCTGACATGATGGTGTGCGTGGTGGCACATGGTGGTGGAGTGCTGGTTGGGGTGGGAATATTCTAAGGACATTGCACCCAACTGCAGTTCATGAACATCAAGTTGAATGCAGTGCGATTTCATGATGAGATGCTGCTGCCTATCGTCCTACTCTTCATCCATCAAAACAATAACCATCCAGCATGACCATGCTAGACCCACGTCCCATGTCACCCGTGTATGCACAGAGCTCCTTGAGCCTGAAAACATTTGTGTGCTTGAATGGTCAGCTTATTCCTTGGATTTATCCCCCTTCCAGCATCTTTGGGATGTCCACAAGCAACGAGTTTGTCATTGGATCCCACTTTCGGCCAATAGCCACCAACTCCACACAGCTCTTGAAGAGAAGGGGGAACACGTGGCCCAACTCAGCATTGACCATTTGTTACAGTCCTCACAGCAGACGTGTGGCAGTGCAGCAGGCCAAAGGCAGACATACCAAATATTGATTAGTGAATTTGGACAATACTCCCCATCCCCTTTATCATCTCGCCATCACGAGATTCTTGTTTGTCTGTTTAAATCATTGATCAAAATGTATTGCAATATGGTCATAAAATCTGTCTGCACTCAATGAAAGTACAGTGAGCTTCTGAACATGGTCATATTTCACAGAATAAGAGGTGTTGCGTTCATATTTTTGTTCAGTGTATATTATTGTCTCATTTCAATCTCTCCTTGTTTCATTCTGACCTGTTCTCCAGCATTGTTGATCGTTGTCAAAAACGTATTTAACCCCTTGAATCCCACTGGTCACATTTGCGACCTATTTCTGTCTTTTCTTTTTCTTTTTCTTTTTTTTTACCTCTAGAAGCTCTAAATATGTTGTTGGCTTTTGGCAAAAACAATGTAACTTTGAACGTAGCCATCATGAAATACATACAGTTAGCCAAAATGCACGAAATACATCATGAAATGCATTCAGTTTGCCAAAAAATACATACAGTTTATGTGTTAGGGAGGTCTAAACAGTAAAATTCATGCACTTACATTGCAAGGAAAAATTTGGTATGAAACAAGTTCAGTCAGGAAAACTCAATTCAAGTAAAATAGAACAATTTATTCATGGGTATAAGTATTACATTATATTGGCGGCGGTTCTGCTCTGGAGGAATGTACTACCTAGGCAAAGCAAACATACAAACATAGTCATGAACAGAAATCAAAATTCTCCCCGATGTGAGCAGAGCTAAACAGGTGGAGGCTGGGGTGGAGGAGGGAAGGAAAGAACCAAAGAGCGTGTTGCATAGCATGAAAAGACATTGAAAACAGCAGCAGAAGTGAGCGAGCTTGACGTCTTTCAAACAGGCCGCTGTATGACCTCGTGATGTGTATCCTCCAATTGTGTGCCTGCTGATGCTGACGTGACTGGTAGCTTACCAGGCTGCTGTCAGCTGATGTAGCTCTTCTCCAGTTTCCTGCCTGAACTAGTTACACTCATTTAAGTTCTCTGTCTCCGACCTCTCTTTGCTGGAGTTCTCTCTCTTTAGAGATCCTTGACTGAAAACTAAGAATTAATTTATTATTTAATCTATTTATTATTTATACCCAACTTGCTTATTTGGGTCCAGGAAGTTACTTCCTCTGATTCTCCTCCAGTTCTGTGCGGATATATGCACAGCTCCTCAGTGCTCTGATTAATTCGGCCTGCCACCCTGGACACTGATCTAGGACCAGTCCCTTTCACAATTCTTTATCTAGACTGCAAATTCTTGGCTGCTTTCGAACCAGTTTCTGAATATCCACTCCTGCTTTGTGTGCTTGTCTGTTTTTCACTTCTGTTATTTTATGGCCTATCATGGCATAATTATAATATTGTGTTTAATTCCATTCTGCTCTCTGTAACATTCTTAACCCTTTCCAGACAAACAGATGTCAACGCATTTTTTTCTCATATGGTCTTGAATTTCTTTTGATTGTGGCATCATGAACTACTTTTTTGTTTCTAGAGAAATTAAAACCAATCATCCATTAAATTTGTTTAATTAGTTGATTTCATAACAAGGGGGAAATTCCTTTTTCACAGTGGTCCAAGTTGGGCTGGATATCTTTTTCCCTTCAATAAATGAAAACATTGTTCAAACACCACATTTTGTGTTTACTTGGGTTACCTTTGTCTAACCTAAAATTAGTTTGTTGACCTGAAACAATTAAGAGATAAATGCAATTAACAATTATACAATTATTGCAATGAAATTAATTAAATGCAAAAATAGAAGAAATCAGAAAGGGGGCAGATCGTTTTCCACAGCACGGTATATAGTACAGCTTTATCGTTTCATCTAAATTGTATAATTAACACAGACGAAGAGATGGCATTAAAAGTACAAAATATTTTTTGACTATTGATGTCTGAAAGGATTTCACTGTGCATGTTTTATTTATTTATTTTTAATTCTGGACATTTTTTTGTGACAAGCTTTGTGACTTTATTGGAATCTTTTGTCGCTGTCAAAGCATGGAGACATAATGTATATTTACACGGTGCAGACTGCCAGATACAAGTTTCCTCCACACTGAGCTTACGTACTAAAACAATCCAAAAAAAAAAAAGAGAAATATATAGCTTAAGGGTTACCTAGATTGACATTCAGTGCTATGGTTCGTAAACATTTTTTTTGTCCTGCTGTATATCAGTGTAGTCCTTACACCAGTTTCATTTATTTTTAAGTAATCTGAAAGATTGGTAAATGAAATTATGTACAGAATATGCTTATTTGAAATTAATTTTTTTTTCATTGAATCAATGTCATAAATATATGACAAGGAAAATAAAGCAAAAATGAGAGAGCCACTACATTGAAAATTGGCACAATGGAAGTGGGGATTTATAGGCCATTCCAGTGCATACACTTTTTATGCAAGTTCATTAAAAGAACCGATTCTCACTCAGATAATGTGGTATGCTGAAATTACTCAGAAAACTTTAAATGGTACTACAACCCCAATTCCAAAATAGTTGGGACAAAGTGTAAATTGTGAATAAAATCGAAAAGCATTGACTTTCAAATCACACCAGCCAGAATTTTATTCAAAATAGAACAGAGATAACATAGTAAATGTTGAAATTGAGAAATTTCATCCACAAAATGAGCTCATTTCAAATTTGATGGCTGCCACAGGTCTTAAAAAGTTGGGACAGGGACTTGTTTACCATGGTGTAGCATCCCTTCTTCTTTTTAACACAGAGTGGAGGTGTCTGGGCATTGAGGAGACAAGTTTCTTGAGTTTAGCCATTGGAATTTGATCCCACTCCTGTTTAATACAGGCTTCCAGCTGCTGGAGAGTTTGGGTCTCTTTTGACGGACATTTCATTATGTGCCAAATGTTCTCAATCGGTGAAAGATCAGGGCTACAGGCAGGCCAGTTCAGCACACAAACTCTTCTACAAAACCCAAAACCAGTGAAGTTGGCATGTTATGTAAATCGTAGATAAAAACAGAATACAATGATTTGCTAATCCTTTTCAACTTATATTCAATTGAATACGCTGCAAAGACAAGATGTTTAATGTTCAAACTGAGAAACTTTATTTTTTTGCAAATAATCATTAACTTAGAATTTAAAGGCAGCAACACATTGCAAAAAAGTTGGCACAGGGGCCTTTTTACCACTGTGTTACATTGCCTTTCCTTTTAACGACACTCAATAAATGTTTGGGAACTGAGGAGACCAATTTTTGAAGCTTTTCAGGTGGAACTCGTTTCCATTCTTGCTTGATGTACAGCTGAAGTTGTTCAACAGTCCGGGGTCTCCGTTGTCGTATTTTACTCTTCATAATGCGCCACACATTTTCAATGGGAGACAGGTCTGGACTACAGGCAGGCCAGTCCGGCACCCGCACTCTTTTCCTACGGAGCCATGCTGTTGTAACACGTGCGTTGTCTTGCTGAAATAAGCAGGGGCATCCATGAAAAAGACGTTGCTTGGATGGCAACATATGTTGCTCCAAAACCTGTCTGTACCTTTCAGCATTAATGGTGCCTTCACATATGTGTAAATTGCCCATGCCTTCGGCACTAATACACCCCCATACCATCACAGATGCTGGCTTTTGAACTTTGCGCCTATAACAGTCTGGATGGTTCTTTTCCTCTTTGGTCCGGAGGACACGACGTCCACAGTTTCCAAAAACAATTTGAAATGTGGACTCGTCAGACCACAGAACACTTTTCCACTTTGCATCAGTTCATCTTAGATGAGCTTGGGACCATCGAAGCCGGCGGCGTTTCTGGGCGCTGTTGATAAATGGCTTTGCCATTTGGCTTTGCATTGTAGAGTTTTAATTGCACTTGCAGATGTAGCGACAAACTGTAGTTACTGACAGTGGTTTTCTGAAGTGTTCCTGAGCCCATGTGGTGATGTCTTTTACACACTGATGTCGGTTTTTGATGCAGTATCGCCTGAGGGATCGAAGGTCACGGGCATTCAATGTTGGTTTTTGGCCTTGTCGCTTGCGTGCAGTAATTTCTCCAGATTCTCTGATCCTAGATACAGAACGTAGATGATGAAATCCCTAAATTTGTTGCAATAGCTTGTTGAGGAATGTTGTTTTTATTCTGTTCGACAATCAGCTCACGCATTTGTTCACTAAGTGGTGACCCTCGCCCCATCCTTGTTTGTGAATGACTGAGCATTTCAGCAAAGATGCTTTTATACCCAATCATGGCACCCACCTGTTCCCAATTAGCCCGTTCACCTGTGGGATGTTCCAAATAAGTGTTTGATGAGCATTCCTTTTTTGCCACTTGTGCCAGCTTTTTTGAAACATGTTACAGGCATCAAATTCCAAATGAGCTAATATTTGCAAAAAATTAGAAAGTTTACCTGTTCGAACATAAAGTAACTTGTCTTTGCAGTGTATTCAATTGAATATAGGTTGAAAAGGATTTGCAAATCATTGTATTCTGTTTTTATTTACGATTTACACAACGTCCCAACTTCACTGGTTTTGGGTTTTGTACTACGAAGCCATGCGGTAATAATAGCTGCAGTCTGTGGTTTTGCATTGTCCTGCGGAAATACACAAGGCCTTCCTTGGAATAGATGTCATCTGAGGGGAGCATATGTTGCTCTAAAAACTTTATATACCTTTCTGCATTCATGGTGCTTTTTAAAACATGCAAGTGTCCCACACCATATGCACTAATGCATCACCATACCATTAGAGATGCTGGCTTTTGAACTGAATGCTGATAACAGGATGGGTGTTCTATCTCCTCTTAAATGAGCCTGGGCCAACAGAACACGGCGGTGCTTCTGGATCATGCTCAACAATGGCTTCCTTTTTGCATGATCGAGTTTTAAGTGCCATCTATGGATGGCACGGCAGACTGTGTTTACAGACAGTGGTTTCTTGAGGTATTCCTGGGCCCATTTAGTAATGTCAATGACAGAATCATGAAGCAGTGGCGTCTGAAGGCCCAAAGATCATGGGCATCCAGTAAAGGTCTTCGGCCTTGTTCCTTACACACAGAGATTTTTCCAGTTTCTCTGAATCTTTTGATGATGTTATGCACTGTCGATGATGAGACCTTTAAAGCCTTTGCAATTTGACGTTGAGGAACATTGTTTTTAAAGAATTCCACAATTTTTTTTACACAAGCCTTCACAGGTTGGAGAGCCCCTGGCCGTCTTTACTTCTGAGAGACTCAGCCTCTCTAAGACATCCCTTCTATAGCCAATCATGTTACACACCTGATGCAAGTAAATGTAATTACTTGCTAAATTTTCTTTCACCTGATTCTTTTATATATTAACCTCTTAAGCCCCTGCCTCTTTTTTAGGTTTCTGTTTGAAAATGACATACCCAAAATTAATAGAGTATATCTCTGTTTGTGTAGCATGAAGTATCAGAGAGGGAGACATGGAAATGTGGAGAGAGGGTTGATTTTCTGACGCTACTCGGATTTTGATATTTGAACATTAATATGCTTGGCGTTTGAGTTGTGCTTGGTGTATGTAAAAATGACTTATATGTGCTTGTAGCAGAGGCTCTCCTGTTTCATTTGATGTGTAATATGACTATATTGCAACTTAATTAGCCCAGCGTTGTAGGTATTTTGCTGCGGTTGGGGGACCCTGGAGTTTAAGAGGTTAATTGCTTTTTCAGCCCTTTTTTGCCTGTGTCCCAACTTTTTTGAGGCTGGTTGCAGCCAGAAAATTTGAAATGGGATCATTTTGTGGATAAAAATTTTGAATGTCTCAGATAAAATTTCAAATGTTGAAATTATGTTCCATTGTAAATAACACATTGGCTCATGCGATCGAAAAGTCATTGCATTTTGATTTTATTCACAATTTACACTTTGTCCCAACTATTTCGGAATTGGGGTTGTATTTAGAAACAGTTCATTTACTACTTTCTTTTTTAATTAAGCATATTTTTCTCTGTACACTGCAAAAAGTGAAAGATAAAAATACCTACAAGGTGAAATGAATTTACTTATATTAAGACTTTAAACACTTATTTCAATCACAATTGTTCTTAGTAAGACAAAAAATTTCTCCTGATTTAAGGTCATCTTGACTAGTTTGGCAATGGAATAAGAAATTCTCACCTCCAAAGGGGAGTGGCTGAAGAAAAAAAAAGCTTGCTAAACCACTTTTTCTCAATATTAGCCCAACAATCTTGGAATCGTCATCCTGGAATACGGCCGTACCATCAGGAATAACAAAATCTATTGATGGGATGACCTGGGGCTTGTCTCACGTAGCTGGATTTCGGTTTAGCGAGGTAACTTCTAGATTAACCCTGGGTTTTCCGAATCACAAAGGTGGTTTGCTTTTTATCGGTGTACGTGGCAACATACACTGAACACCTAACCTGCTTCGGAGCAGGTGAATTTCAAGATAAGAGCTCAGCAGGTATAAAAGCCCCACCTACTGACCAATCAATTCTCTTGGAAAGTGGCCTGCCCATTTGATGAGAACGTAGTGCGCAACTTGCACGAAGAGTGGTCAGGCGCGAAAGAGTGTTTCGCGATCGCTGTAATCCTTTTGATTTGCCTGAGCAATGTCGTTACGAGAGGTGCAGGTTTTCCGCAGAAGGACTAAAGTATATCTGTCAGCTGCTGGAGCCGTTCATTACTAATTCCACATTTCCATTGTGATCATCCTACAACAGAGACAGTGTGAAGAAGTCAAGCCATGTAAATGTATATATACATATGCTACACGTATAAGATATAGCAAGCGTACTGACCACTTTGCAGTATGTTTTTATATTTATTTTTTATTTGCTCCCATGTTCTTTTTGCTCCGCGGGGGTCGCAACTGAAATGATAATGCCAAAACGACAGCTTTCATAAACACGTAAATTTATGGAGCACACAAATGTTACTTTATTCAGATCTACTCGTGCCATCATGGTGGGGAAATAATATTATAATCCCACTAATTTACGCATTGACACAGTCAGATTTTTTTGCCCCCATTCCTTGCGGCTTTTGGCAGCTGCAACTGTTGATTTTTGCCTGGATGATGGATTTATATTCCTTGTATTTAAGATCATTGTCTGCTCCTCCACCGTTAAGTATCCGGCTCGGGAGGATTTTTCCATGTCTGCGATTGGTCGTATGCCGCAAACACCGCCCTTTTTATGTGAGCACGTACAGATCTAAATTGGAAACTCCTGGGTTCACTAAACAAGTTGATAACCGGCTTTGTGAGACCGATAATCAAGACCGTGGATGTCTGGTTAAGTGCAGCTGGGTAACTGAGGGAAACCCCGGGCATGTTAATCCAGCTTCGTGAGACAGGCCCCTGGTCATTCAGTTTGAATGCTGACTACATTATATTGCTGCATAACGTTGCTGAGCCTAGACCTGACCAACTGATGCAACCCCAGATCATAACACTATGCAAGGCAGGTGCATTACTTCATAGGCCTCTTTTCTTACCTTGACACTCCACTCGCTCTGGAAGTGGGTTAATCTGGAATCATCAGACCACATGACCCTTTTCCATTGCCTCTTAGTCCAATCTTCATGATCCCTGGAAAACCGAGATCATATCGCTTGATGTGCCTCTCTAAGAAGTGGCTTTCGGGAGGCTATGTAGCTGTTTAGTCCCAATCCTGTAAGTTCTTGTTGCATTGTGCATTACTTCCACAATTAAGCGGAGCCATGGTTTCCACTGTCGATTTTTTTTTACGATGAATCTTCACCAAAGATTTCAGTAATTTCTGATCACAATTATTCATATTTTTTTCACGAACCACTTCTTCAGCTTGATGCAGGCCCATAATTTTCCATTTGTGAAACAGCGGACATCTTTTCCTCGACGAAGTGATATGTCTTTTGACATGGTTGCGTATGAGAAGCCACACGCTAGAGTTAAAAGAATACTTTCCTGCTGAAACATATTAATCACTGAAATAATGATTCACTCTTAGTCTGCAATCTTAGTTTTTTAAATCCAAACGTCGACTTTTATTTGAGTATGCATTGTAGAGAGGGTCAGATTCACTGAGACCTTTGAAGTGCAAAACCTTTTAGCGCGTGAAAAACCAGTAACATTGCCAAAATAATATGTCGTTTTGCAAGGGAATTATGATTTTACATGTGCAAAAGGTCTTAGTTAGCCTTGCCCTCATTGCAGTTTGCAACAAATCATGTGATTGGATTTTGGCATAAGAGAAAAAAGTTTGCTGCAAGCAGAGTGTCACTAGAAACCGAGTGCAACTTCCATTAAATTAGAGACGCATAATGAACAGAACAAAAACAAGGGGAGAAAGGGGTGTGAATTAACTTTTCTGCATCAGGGGCTCCACAAATCAAACAAGAGATGTGATTTCTTCTGCCGCTTCAGGTATTTCATTTTTAATTATCGCTGCATTAGTAACGATAAAGTATGCATGGCGCGTTAACAATGCTAAAATATATATGACAGATTTTATTTTTAGGGCACAGCCTCTACCAACGCTGTCTTGTTTATCCATCTACCAAAATTTATGCCAATATTAATACCTAATAGTCACATAGCAGGTCCTGTTAGACAGCTAAATTGTAACTTGTTGTACCAGTGTGCTTTTTATTGGGAAATCTGTCATTTTGTGCAATAAGCCAGTCTCTTCCCCTATCATCCCTCTCCTATCTTCTCTCTCTCTCTCTCTCTCTCTCTGTTTCTCGCCTGTGCATGTTCTCACTTCATTTGCCTTCCTGTTAATTAAACTAATGGGAAAGGCTGGAAAAAGCTGCTGTTAAACACATTTTGAATAAAGAAGAATTTGTAATCATCCCACTTACCTTTATGATGTGCCTTTACACTCAACTCCCTCACGTAATTTTTACATCTTGCTGGTTAAGCTTGATGAATGCAATTTTATGAAAGTTAATCAAGAGATGTTATGAGATCTTTAAATGATGATATCATATCACTGCATCTGTTGTATTGCAGAGGAAAACATTGTTCCTATAATAATGCAAAATTAACGACATTCTCAAGATCACAGATGGAAATTTGCTATAATTATGCCACAATCTCAGAAAATGTAAAAAGCAGGAATTGATATACATCCCTAGATGACATTAGGTCATTTTGCCTCTCTCTAGAATCACTTAATCGCATTAATTATCTGCTTCTTTGCTAATGATCATGTCTCACGGAGCAGTAATTGGATACACAGCAAGATTTGTGTACTTCATATCGCGGCCCATCAGTTATCCCGTCCCAGATGAGCAAACTCATGCTGTACATGAAACTAAACATGTATTGCTAAGCATCAGCAATCTTTTGGGAAATGTACATTAATACTAAACTTAGCAAAACAAAAAAGTGGGAAAACTAAGCTCACACTTGAGCAATGCCCAGTGAGTGATTTAAACTGTCAGATGCCTCATTTGGTACCAGCTCTGTGCGCATTCCTATCCAAGTGCTCATTCCCATCAGTTCCACCTTGTTCCCAGCCCTCTCATGGATGTTCCCATACTGACAGCACTCTTCTACAGAATGCCCCACTTATTTGTCTGTGTGTGTGTGTGTGTGTGTGTGTGAGTGCGTGCGTGTGTGTGCTTGTGATCTTATTGCTCTGTCTGTGTAAAAAAGAAATATGCCCGCAGTGTAATACAGAAATTATAACTGAAAAAATACCATAGTACAACCCCAATTACGAAAGAGTTTGGGACAAAGTGCAAATTGTGAATGAAATCAAAATGCAATGACTTTCTTTTCACATGAGCCAATATGTTATCTACAATAGAACATAGGTAACATTTCAAATGTTGAAACTGAGAAATTTTACATTTTAATCCACAAAATGAGCTTATTTCAAATTTTATTCCGGCAGCAGGTCTCAAAAAAGTTGGGACACAGGCAAAAAAGGGCTGAAAAAGCAATTAGTATATAGGAGAATTAGCTGAAAGTACATTTGGCAAGTAATGAAGTTAACTGGCGTCTGGTGTGTAACATGATTGGCTATAAAAGGGATGTCTTAGAGAGGCTGAGTCTCTCAGAAGTAAAGATGGCCAGAGGGTCTCCAACCTGTGAAGGCTTGCATAAAAAAATGTGGAATACTTAAAAACAATGTTCCTCAACGTCAAATTGCAAAGGCTGTGAAGGTCTAATCATCGACAGTGCATAACATCATTAAAAGATTCAGAGAAACTGGAAAGATCTCTGTGCGTAAGGGACGAGGCCGAACACCTTTACTGGATGCCCGTGATCTTCGGGCCCTCAGACGCCACTTCATCACTCACCAGCTTTGTGGACTGATGTAATAAACGTCCAAGGGATACAGTGTAAAACTGTGGAACATGTGACTTGCTTATAATGTTAACATCGATTTGTAAAAGCTAAATGCCTAGTAATTATTTTTGTATATCGGTGTTCACATTCAAAACACTGATGTTTATTGGATGTTGCAAAGGAGGTTTTTTAGATTTGATGAATATACATTTAAACTGAATCTTAATACAGTGACACGTTTAAATAGTGTTACAAAAAAGTGTTTAGCATATGTTCAGAACATAAACATTTGGCTTTACCGTGTGGGTCCCACAAGCACAGCATTCTACAATGAGAACATCCTACTAACACACACAACGGTGCTTGTAAGATAACCTGTGGCAGTGGATTTATTCAATTTTAGGCGGTTTATGGCAGCCAGGGACCATATGGTCAATAGTCTCATTGAAACGGCCACACAGTCTGCAATTTGGGTCAACGTCAGACTTTTTGAGGATGTTGTGTTGGTACCAGCGTATTGGGAGACTTTGATCTTGAGCTGTGATGATAAAGCCCTCGGTTTCTGCCTTGAGGCCAGCTGCTTTTAGCCATCTGTGGGTCTTGTCTTTGTCCACGTCAGCCTGTTTCACTCGCTGTGGGTATTTGCCAAGGAGCGGTTTTGATTCCCACTTGGACTTGAGCTGTTGGCGAGCCTGATGTTTGGCCCTGGCCTTTGTTCTACAGCATAAGTGGTGTTCACCTCATCCTCTGCAGGTGGTGTTGCAGGCTCTTCAAGTTCCTGACTGAACTTCATTGACTGTCTGCTGATGGAGTACAAGGATTTCCTGTTGTCATGGTCTTCGACAAAGTGGAGAAGGGTGTCCTGCATCTCCTGGAGGTACTAATCAAGACCAATAGTGGTCGTCTTGTAGGAAAGCTCCAGTTGTACAAGCCCACTACCTCCTTCGGTTCTGGGCAGGTGCAGCCTGTCCATGTAAGATTTGGGGTGGTGCATTTTGTATATTGTTAGAAACTTCTTAAGTTCAGCCAGCTCTTGTAACGTCCAGTTTATAATGTTAAAACTGTACCACAGGTACTACCAAGGTGTTGATGGCGTTTGCGGAGTTCAGAACCATTCAGCTTTGCAGAATCATTATTATTATTATTATCATCATTTTTTTCCCCTCAGTTGATACAGGTTTTGATTCTTTGTTTTTACAAGCAATTTGAAATCCACCAAAATCCACAACCTACTTGATAAGCTTGTTTCACCAGGACCCCGTTAGCCAGCTGAACTCTCTCCACATCCCACAATGAAGACGAAGGGTGGAAATTCAGGATGTCAGTGAAGACCAGCCCAAAAAATAAATCAGGTATAACAACTGAGGACATCTTTGCTTGCTGAGAAACAGGAATCACCGGGTTGACCATTATCTTCCAAAAATCATGGAATGCTTTCTCAGAGCAGTCCAAGAGCATTGGCAATGTGCATTGATGGTGCCCATCTAAAAGAGGAAAGGCAACAAGAAAGATTTGTGAATGTACTGGGAAATTTCCCTGCTGAGTCACATTGGCAAAATGTATGCCAAAAAAGTAAAATAGTGCACAACGTACAAAGAGGAACATTTCTGAGTGAATCACAGATGGGATTTAGGAAAGGAAGAGGATGTACTGATGCAGTCTTTGCCTTAAGACAACAAAAAAAAACAAAAAAACAATTGAACACAACAAAGAACTGAACCTTTTTTTTGTACACCAGGAGAAAGCCTTCAATAGAGTGAATATGAACAAACTCTGGCAAGAACTGGAACTGGACAATGTTCGAGGATATCTCCTGGACAACATTTGAGCCATGTACCTATGCAAACATCTGAGTACGGTCACAAGATCAGAAGGCCTAACAGATTAGTCTGAGATTTCATCTGGTGTGAGACATGGATATGTCCCGTCAAGGCTACTGTTCATCATCTATATGGACAGGATCACAAAAGAAGCCAACCCAGACCGAGAAGCCCCAAACAAATTGCTGTTTGCCAATGACCAGTGTCTTACACATGAGGATGAAGGAAAACTTCAAGAACATTCCACCTGTTTAAACACTTGGTATAAACAGTATTACGTGAAGATCAGCATTAGCAAGGCAGAGAGTATGAAGGTTCACAGAACACCGGGAGTGCTCAACATTGTCATCAACAACACCTGAATTAAACAAGCGTGTCACAAGGTACCGTGCAGGCAGTCAAGTGGAGGCAGAGGCAGGACAGGATTTTGGGTTGCAACCTTCGTTTTTTGTTTATTCTCTCCAGTCACCAAAGTTCCACGTGCAGGATATGTACAGTGCAGGTTTAAAAACAGAAAAAAAAAAAACTGACACGATGGTCAAAATGAAGAAAAAAGGAAACTGAAAAGCACAGGATTCTAAATCCAGAGTAAATAAGAATGCAAAATCAAAATAAAGTTAGCTGGAAACAGCAATGACAAGATAACAATAAGCGCCTACAATAGAAGTTTCTCACACACTGAGAATAATGAGCCTACCCTCAAGGATGCTTACAGGTCGCTGGCTAAAAAGCAAATGAAAGGAGCGCCATTATAAAAAGCCTATGCGCTCGTGCCCCAGAGCGGATCATGCCACTCTAACCATAACTAAAGGGGGAAATGGGATTACCAGACATAAATGAGCAAAAATAAACTAATGCAACATAATAAGTAAACTCAAAGCAAACATCCTAACACAGGAAAACAAAAATACATAAACTAAATGTGAAATTAAATCCTAAACAAATGTTAAACACAAAATGATAAGAAACGGAACAAACCAATGACAAGGACGCGCCGTGCGCATGACACCCCGAACGCGCACCAGCAGAGAAAACTGTTTATCTACCTGCCACGAACAGTGCAGACTCTTTTGGCTGCGCGAGATGCTGTTGCTGCCTCGGTAAGTAAACAACTTTCATTGTACGCTACACAAACACATCACACTTTTAAAAACACCATCTGCACTCCTAAGGAGTGCAATTTATGCTGCGAGGGCAAACTTAAATCGCGGGGAGTTTGTGTCATGTTCGGCGTGTTTGTTTGGATTGTAATGTGAATATAGGCCACTAGATGGCAGTATTCACCTTTTTTTGTTAAGCTCAGACTGGAGTCATGTTTAGACATGTCCTGAACATGTCTGGGGCAAGTCTCAGAAAGTTAAAAAAAAGAGGTCTAAATGTGGGTGGGGTCTGAAAGAGAGTATATAAAGAAAAGAATTGAGACAGTAAAGTAGTAGGAGAAATTGCAAGAAGATGACCAGACCTGCCATTCTGTTCAAGACCTGTGACGTTTCTTTTGTGGATTTCTTTGCCTGTGTTTGAGCATTTTCTTCATCCAGGACATCACCAAGCCACCCCACTAAAAAGGGACTGTAATTATTTCTGTTTTTTCTTATTTATCAATCTTGGTCTTTAGTTGTAGGTTGTTATTAGTCTTTGTCTTTGTTAAAAATAAAATGTGTTTTAGTTGTTAAAACTGTGTTTGTCATCCCTTGCTGTTGCTGTTGTGTTATAAATGTAATAACAAATTGGGGCCATAACAAATTGGGGGCTCGTCCGGGATAGACCATTGTGTGAGTAATTTATTGAAAATCTAACATTCCAAATTGTGAAATTGTTTTTGTGAATTTTCCTAGATATATATTGACAACAGCAATGGATGATTTCTTGGCATCACCAACCGTAGGGGTTTTGAAGTCTTTTAAAAAGACAGAACTGCTAGAAATTTGCAGACAGTTGGAGCTGACAGAGGTAAAACCAGCCATGCGAAAAGCAAGACTGGCTAGAGAGATAGTTGAATATTACATTGATGAAAATGTGTTTGCACCAGGAGATCTGAAACAGTTTCCAGTGGACAATCCAAATATAGAAATGGAACTTAAATTAAAAATGCTAGAGATTGAAAGGGAGGAAAGAGAAAAAGAAAGGGAGGAAAAAGAGAAACAAAGGGAAGAAAGAGAAAAAGAAAGGGAAGAAAAAGAGAAACAAAGAGAATTTGAGAGGGAAGAAAAAGAAAAACAAAGGCAGTTTGAGTTAGAAAAATTAGCAAGAGAAGAAAAACAAAGAGAATTTGAGAGAGAGAAAGAGGAAAGAGCAGAAAGAGAGAGACAGAGACAGAGAGATTTTGAATTAGAGAAATTCGATAGAGAAGAAAGACTCCAAATGGAGCAACTAAAAATTAAAATTGAAACTAAAAATAAATTTTGTGCCAGTCAGGAGGTAAAACTGGTGCCTCCATTTGCAGAAAAGGATGTTGACAACTATTTCCAGTGTTTTGAAAAGGTAGCAAAGAGTTGCCAGTGGCCAAAGGAACACTGGCCTCTGATGTTGCAAACTGTCCTCAAGGGTAAAGCTCAACAAGCCTATTCGGCTTTGTCTGCAGATGATTCCTCTGATTATGAGGTTGTCAAAAAGGTTATTTTGAGAGCTTATGAGTTGGTTCCAGAGGCTTACCGACAGAAATTCAGAGGTCTGAAGAAATCTGAAAATCAGACTTATGTTGAATTTGCTAATGAGAAGCAGGTTTGCTTTGAGCGCTGGTGTACTTCTATGGAGGTCAAGGATGATTTCAACTCACTAAAAGAGATGGTGTTAGTTGAAGAATTCAAGAACTGTGTTAAGGATGATGTTAAGACCTACCTTAATGAGAAGCAAGCACTGAACTTGCAATCAGCTGCCAAATTTGCAGATGAACATGTTCTCACTCATAAGTCCAAATTTCAGTCTAGCAGTAACAATAAATGGTCCCAATTTCAGAAAAAGGGTTACGGTGATACCCAAGATTCCTCACCCAAAGACAAAGACAAATCTGGTGATGGTGCTCAGAAATCCAGTAACAGGTCTGATCAAAGTGTGAAAGCTGACAGTGACAAAAGTGGTCTAGTTTGCAGTTATTGCAAGAAATCTGGTCATGTTACAACTAACTGTTGGTTCCTTAAAGCTAAGAAAGAAAAAGAAAAGGATACCAAACCAAATGCCTTTGTGAAAACAAGGTTAGAAACCCCTGTAGTAGATAACCAATCTGCTAAATTGCCTGCTTCTTGTGGGGCTAAAAAGCCTAATACAGCTGACTTTGTGAGGGAGGAATTTCTTCCATTTGTGTCAGAGGGATTTGTGGCTCTGAATGAGCATACTACTCCTGTCCCCATATATATCCTAAGGGATACCGGAGCTTCTCAGTCACTTTTGTTGATGGACTCCTTGGAGTTACGTGATGAGACCGCTTCAGGGGATTTCATACTTGTACAAGGTATTGAAGGGAGGACTGTATCTGTACCCCTGCGCTCTATATTCTTGAAGTCAGATTTAGTTACAGGACAGGTAAAGGTGGGACTTATGTCAAGTCTACCTATAAAGGGTGTTTCTCTGTTGCTAGGCAATGACCTGGCTGGGGGCAAAGTAGTTCCCCCTGTACATCTTACTTCACAGCCGAGCACTGAAGATGGGGATGAGGACCCATCTCTGTATCCTTCTTGCGCAGTGACTCGTGCTATGGCCAAGAAGGCTAAAGAAGAAGATGATGTGGTGCCGTCCAGTACATTGAATAGTCAGGACTCAGGTGGTTCGCCTCATGACTCTGATTGGGCTACTATGGTTTCTCCGTTTGAGGACTTATCAGATACTTTTATCAGTTCTCTATTCAGCCAGCCGGATGGGTCTGGTGATTCTGATGTGTCTGGAGACTTGTCTCTGTCCAGAAAGCGGTTGATTGAGGAGCAAACTAATGATCCTGAAATTTGTGTACTAAAGAGGAGAGCCCTTCCTGAAAAAGAAATAGATGCAGTTCCAGTTGGGTATTATCTCAAGGATGGTGTGTTGATGCGGAAGTGGCGCCCTCCTGATATCCCTGCCAATGCAGATTGGGCAGTGGTCAGGCAAATTGTTGTTCCGAAGGTCTATAGGAATGAGATCTTAACAATGGCTCATAGTTTACCTTTAGGAGGTCATCTTGGTGTTAACAAGACTGTTGATAAGATCATGAAACACTTCTTTTGGCCTGGGCTTCGGAAAGACGTTTCCAACTTTTGCAAAACCTGTCACACTTGTCAGGTAGTTGGAAAACACCAGTTAGACCCACCTGTAGCTCCATTGCAGCCTATCCCAGCATTTGGGGAGCCATTCTCTAGGGTCATTGTTGATTGCGTTGGTCCATTACCCAAGACTAGATCTGGAAATCAGTACTTTGTTGACAATCATGTGTGCATCTACCAGATTCCCCGAAGCCATACCTCTACGTAACATCAAGGCAACTGCAATCTCGAAGGCTTTGATAAAGTTCCTCACGTTGTTTGGTCTTCCCAGGGTTATTCAGTCAGACCAAGGTAGCAATTTCACTTCAGGATTGTTTCAGCAGGTTGTGTATGAACTAGGTGCAAAACAGATTCTTTCTAGTGCCTATCATCCAGAAAGTCAGGGTGCCTTAGAGCGGTTTCATTCCACTCTCAAGACAATGATGAGGACTTATTGTTATGACCATGAGAAAGACTGGGATGAAGGGGTTCATTTGCTGTTGTTTGCAGCTAGAGAAGCAGTGCAGGAGTCTACTGGATTCAGTCCATTTGAGCTAGTGTTTGGTCATGAAGTGAGAGGACCTTTGCTATTATTGAGTGAAAAATGGCAAAAGGAAGAGCCGCAAATCAGTCTGTTAGACTATGTTAGCAAGTTCAAGGAAAGATTGCGTGCAGCTTGTGACCTTGCCAAAGAGAACTTGAAATCAAGTCAGGGAAAAATGAAAACTTGGTATGATCATAAGGCTAGAAGCCGTGTGTTTAAACCAGGAGAAAAGGTCCTTGTGTTGTTTCCCTTGCAGTCCAATCCATTGCAGGCTAGATTTCATGGTCCTTATGAAATTCTGACAAAACTCAATGATCTCAATTACATTGTGAAGACTCCAGATAAGAGAAAACCAAAACAATTGTGTCATATTAACATGCTAAAGCCTTATCATGACAGAAATGCTAGGGTTGCAGCTGTCACTTCAGATTCTCCAATGGTCGAAACGTGTGAAGATGAGGGGGAGTTTCAAGATGATGAACCAAGAATTAAAGTTCTTTCATGTAAATTGTCAAACACTGAAGTGTTGCAAAATCTTGATGTAAAACTCCAGCACTTAGAACCCTCACAGAGAGATCAGTTTGAAAGGTTGATCAAGAAATATGAGGATTTGTTTCCTGATGTTCCAAAGAGAGTTACTATAGCCTCTCATGATGTAGATGTTGGTGATGCCAAACCAATAAAACAGCATCCATACCGGATGAATCCTGAAAAGAGAAAGATTGCTGAGAAAGAGGTTGAGTACATGTTAAAACATGATATTATCAGACCCTCCAACTCCGATTGGAGTTCACCCTGTGTGCTAGTTCCAAAACCTGATGGAAGTACTAGATTCTGTACAGATTATCGCAAAGTCAATGCTATAACTAGAACTGATGTGTTTCCAATACCTAAGATTGATGATTGTATTGATAGTATAGGGCAAGCAAAGTTTCTGACCAAGATTGATTTATTGAAGGGTTATTGGTGTGTGCCTTTAACTGAGAGGGCCAAGAGCATCTCTGCTTTTGCCACACCATCTGGATTGTACCAGTATGAAGTCCTACCCTTTGGCATGAAAAATGCCCCAGCCACGTTCCAAAGGATGATACAGTCTACAATCGCCGGATTGCCACACACGGGTGCGTACATCGATGACCTGATCACATGGAGTGACTCCTGGGAAGAAAATCTAAAAGATGTAGAGACGTTGTTCCAGCGCCTGACACCGGCTAACCTGACTGTTAACCTGAACAAGAGTGACTTTGGTTGTGCTACTGTCACCTATCTTGGCTACGTCATAGGCCAGGGTAAGGTGGCACCCATAAATGCTAAAGTCCAAGCCATCATGGACTTTCCCGTTCCTGACAACAAAAAAGCTTTGCGCCGCTTCCTTGGAATGATCGGGTACTACCGCAAGTTCTGCAAGAACTTTGCTGAGATTGCTCTCAGTCTAACTAACCAACTGAAGAAAGGTGTAAAGTTCACCTGGGATGATGCATGCCAGAGAGCCTTCAATCACCTGAAGTCTCTGCTGTGTCACTTCCCCGTGCTCAAATCTCCTGACTTCAACAAACCGTTCTCCATCGCGGTCGATGCTAGCGACCAAGCTTGTGGATCTGTGCTCCTACAGAGAAGTGACTCTGATGACATTGAGCATCCCGTGGCATACTTCTCCAGGAAGTTCAATCGCCACCAAAGGAACTATTCCACAATAGAGAAGGAGCTGTTGGCTCTGGTCCTTTCTTTTCAACACTTTGAGGTTTATGTTTGTTCAGGACAAAAGCCAATGATTGTGTACACTGACCACAATCCGTTAATGTTTTTGAGTAAGATGAAAAACAAGAATCGGAGATTGTTGAATTGGAGTTTGATTTTACAGGAGTTTGACTTGGAAATTAAGCATGTGAAGGGTACAGACAATGTAATTGCTGATTGCTTATCCCGTGTTTGAATGTATATATCATGTGTTTGAATATTGTATGATATGTATATATAGACAAGTGTTCACTTAACCATTTTGTATTGAAAAGAAAAATTTTGCCTTTATGAGTCAAAATTTTTCCCTTTTGGAATGGAGGTGTAATGTGAATATAGGCCACTAGATGGCAGTATTCACCTTTTTTTGTTAAGCTCAGACTGGAGTCATGTTTAGACATGTCCTGAACATGTCTGGGGCAAGTCTCAGAAAGTTAAAAAAAAGAGGTCTAAATGTGGGTGGGGTCTGAAAGAGAGTATATAAGGAAAAGAATTGAGACAGTAAAGTAGTAGGAGAAATTGCAAGAAGATGACCAGACCTGCCATTCTGTTCAAGACCTGTGACGTTTCTTTTGTGGATTTCTTTGCCTGTGTTTGAGCATTTTCTTCATCCAAGACATCACCAAGCCACCCCACTAAAAAGGGACTGTAATTATTTCTGTTTTTTCTTATTTATCAATCTTGGTCTTTAGTTGTAGGTTGTTATTAGTCTTTGTCTTTGTTAAAAATTAAATGTGTTTTAGTTGTTAAAACTGTGTTTGTCATCCCTTGCTGTTGCTGTTGTGTTATAAATGTAATAACAAATTGGGGCCATAACAGGATATTGTGTTAGCGTTTGTAGTGTTTGTGTGTACATGTCGGCGTTTTAAATGTTTGTCAGCTGTCTAACTACATGTGCACCCGACTTAAGACACTAAACAATCATAACATGACACTAAAAGGAGTTCATATGCTCATGTTAGTCCACGGCGATGTTTTGGCTTGCAGTAATCCGACAAGGGAGTGCAGGGATAACGAGAGACAAGTTCAAGGCGGCCGCCATGGCGGAACGCGGTGATGACGCGCTTGCCAGGTGCGGCATCACAAAGCGAAAGAGTTCAAATACCAAATACCTGCTGCATCATTTGTAATGACTTGAAAAAAATCACAACAAAGAAAACCAGCAATGACAACTTAAACAAATTTATTTTTCACTAAAAAAAAGTTCTACAAAAAAATAAAACACTGTTTAATCCTCTAATAACACTCTAATGCCACTAATTAACTCTGTTGCCAAAACAAAACTCTGCTTCTGCTCTGCTCCTGGTGACCAAAATCACAGCATTTATATAGACTAGCAACGTTCTGGAAAGATCTACAGGATTCCTGGGTAATTCCACCCCTTCCAGGCCAGAAGCTTCTAAAAAACACTAGTCTATTTCAAATGAAATTACATCAGATCATGTTTTACTACGGACACACCACCAGAGGGCGTTGAAGAACAAAATAAATAGCTGACCAGCAAGGCAGCAAAAACAGCATGTAACAAATCTCCATTTACAAATGATATGCAATGCTGTTCATAAAATACTTAGACATAACGCATAACTGAGGACAAAATTCTGACCGGAGAAATTGAAACCAGATTACAAAATGTTAACAACGTCAGGTATCAGGTGACCCTACTCCTGACGCATCCCAACAATCCAATGGAAACTAAAGCTAGGATGATCAACTACATTCCAGCACTCATGTTCCAGTTAAGCCTGGACCTTGACCAGTTCTCTTGAAAGCAAAATCCAGACTTGTGAGGTGCACTGCTTGAGGAAAGCTGTCAAAAACCTGTTGAGATATGATCCGCAGCACCGAAATCAGGAACATGCTAGGATCAATAGCAGTCCACCACTGGGTTCCATAAAAAATCAGCAAGTACCACCTGCCTGACCCCTTTGGAATCAGCTGATTTTTTCTAGTACAACAATTTCGGAGTATTTAATGAATCATTGCCAAAATTTACTTTGATACTGTGAACATTTTTATGAGTTACAGGCTCTAAAATTTCATGGGGTTAGATTGAAATTTCTCGGGTCATTTTTTTCTAGTATTTTTGAGCCCTCATAACCTCATGTGTATTAGAGATAGCTAAGTGAAATTTTCAGAGCTGAAAGACATATTATAGCACTGTTAGAAACTGCAATTAAATAAACTGTACGTCCATTTTAGGTGTCACAAGCTTAAGTCAAAATCTGGATTTTCTTCAACAATATTTGTTCTGTAACCAACTTCAAGCTTCAGTATCATGGGATCTATGGAAGTTTCAATAGCAACACTGCACTAATTTAATAACCATTATATAGTATCGTAAAATCAAATATTGTAACCGTGAATGTGTCATGTGTTTTCTCATAATTCACCACAGTAAACTTGAAAAAGTGCACGTTAGGAAAACTTCAAAGGGGTGATATCACCAAGTGGGATAGGCAGATGATCACATCAATTTATGGCAGAGACAGATCTCATTTTGATCCACCATGTTCCATCACTTGCCTTCTTTAATCAGGCAATATACACTTGTGTCTTACTTGTCATGCATGTATATGTACTTTTGTATATACACTCAACAAAAATATAAACGCAACACTTTTGTTTTTGCTCCCATTTGTCATGAGATGGACTCAAAGATCTAAAATTCATTCCAGATACACAATATTACCATTTCTCTCAAACATTGTTCACAAATCTGTCTAAATGTGTGATAGTGAGCACTTTTGCTTTGCTGACGCAATCCATCCCACCTCACAGGGGTGCCACATCAAGATGCTCATCAGACACCATGATTAGTGCACAGGTGTACGTTATACTGCCCACAATAAAAGGCCACTCTGAAATGTGCAGTTTTGTCTCAAAGCAAAATGCCACAGATGGCGCAAGCATTGAGGAAGCGTACGATTGGCATGCTGACAGCAGGAATGTCAACCAGATCTGTTGTTCGGGCATTTAATGTTCATTTCTCCACCATAAGCTGTCTCCAAAGGCTTTTCAGAGAATATAGCAGTACATCCAACCGGCCTCACAACTGCAGACCATGTGTAACCACACCCGCCCAGGACCTCCACATCCAGCAGGTTCACCTCCAAGATCGTCTGAGACCAGCTACTCAGACAGCTGCTGAAACAATTGGTTTGCATAACCAAAGAATTTCTGCACAAACTGTCAGAAACAGTCTCAGGGAAGCTCAACTGCATGCTCGTCGTCCTCATCGGGGTCTTAACCTGACTCCAGATCGTCGCCGTAACAGACTTGAGTGGGCAAATGCACACATTCGATGGCGTCTGGCACGTTGGAGAGGTGTTCTCTTCACGGATGAATCTCGGTTTACATTGTTCAGGGCAGATGGCAGACAGCGTGTGTGGCGTCGTGCGGGTAAGCGCTTTGCTGATGTCAATGTTGTGGATCGAGTGGCCCATGGTGGTAGTGGGGTTATAATATGGGCAGGCATCTGTTATGGACGAAGAACACAGGTGCATTTTATTGATGGCATTTTGAATGCACAGAGATACCGTGATGAGATCCTGAGGCCCATTGTTGTGCCATACATCCATGAACATCACCTCATGTTTCAGCAAGATAATGCACGGCCCCATGTTGCAAGGATCTGTACACAATTCTTGGAAGCTGAAAATGTCCCAGTTCTTGCATGGCCAGCATACTCACCGGACATGTCACCCATTGAGCATGTTTGGGATGTGCTTGACCGGCGTATACGACAGCGCGTACCAGTTCCCACTAATATCCAGCAACTTCGCGCAGCCATTGAACAGGAGTGGACCAACATTCCACAGGCCACAATTGACAATCTGATGGTAATATTGAGTATCTGGAATGAATTTTAGATCTTTGAGTCCATCTCATGACAAATGGGAGCAAAAACAAAAGTGTTGCGTTTATATTTTTGTTGAGTGTATTTTTTGCCTCATTGAACCAATACTTGCTCGATCACAAATGTCCCACTTCTTTCTCACAATAATTTGCAAGTGATTTCCACCATCCCAGAAGAATACATACGTTTACGCAAACCATATTTCATTTAAACTCAAACAAGGATATTCTTTAGTCTCCTCAGTCAGTCTTTCTACTCAGTGGCATTCTGTGGTTGAACAGATGTGTGGCTAGCCTATGGGCTCTTCTGCCTGGTAGTTTGAGTGACTTGGAATGACATGCTCTCCACTACTGTCCTTTAAGAACCAGAATTTCATGAAATTGTATTCATAACTCATCTTATTTGGTGCTTATACAACTGCTATCAGGTTGTAATGCCGTGGGGATATCAACAGTAATCTTATTTGGAGTTATCCATAAAAATGTGAATAATGTAAAAATATAATTATAATTTTAAGTACAGGTATTTAAAATAATTATTTGACTGCACCTAAGGCAATATGTGCAAAAATATTTTATTATTTTTAATTAATCAGTGTGGGAAACATGATGCTTTTGTACAGTAATATGACAGCCAATACTGCCAGAAGCTGACTTGCGGTAAATGGTTATTATTTATGCATTGAATACAGTTTTCTGTGCCGAAAACTTCAGACCTTGTTTGTATTAATTCAAGTCTTAATTGCCTTTGCGCTTCGCACAAAGGAGAACTTGTCGCCTATTTTAAATCAAAGCCGATCTCTGTCACATTTGCCTAAACTCCTGGGAGCCAGACATTCATCATCAAAAACAAACAGCCAGCAGGCATCATAAACTCTTCGCCATCTGACTGAGGGAGCAGAGAATGTCAGGTTATTTTCAAACCTACT
Organism: Gymnothorax reevesii; assembly: GCA_029721435.1. Classification (NCBI taxonomy): domain Eukaryota; kingdom Metazoa; phylum Chordata; class Actinopteri; order Anguilliformes; family Muraenidae; genus Gymnothorax; species Gymnothorax reevesii. The sequence continues at coordinate 49,315,855 of CM056587.1, read as the reverse complement.
ACAGTTTGCTTGTGCAATTGATAATATACAGCAGTCTGCCTGTAATTATAACAAGGTGGTTCATCTTATTCTTTTATCTCTTCTCATTTAAGGAATTTAATTCGCACAACACGACACAGAAAAAGCTTGGAGTTGATGACAGACGCTCTTTCTCTGTTGCTCATCGAGGCATTTCATGCATTGAAGACTCAAACCCCATTTCAGTTCGCCTCGTCTTTTCCTTTGGATCCACCTGGCATTGACAGAATTCTCATTTATTTGGCTGTGGTCCAGGTTACTCACCTGTTTGCCCTCACAATTGTCATGTCTGGTCCTGTCCACCATTACTGTATGTTAATGACTTCTTTCCCGTTGTGGTCCATTCAAACATCACTTTATATGTTTTGGCTGCTGATGGTTTTTTTCTTTCACGGCACAAGTCGCACTTTACATTCCAGCTCTACAGTAGATGTGTCACATAATGATGCTGTAGTGATAGACATGATAGGCTTAAATGTTCTTTCAGGGTTTTAAACATTATGTACACCTGGGGTAAAATTTCAGCCCATTTGACATTTGGGAGGCCAACAAAAACATGCTGAATGTCTTTTTCTAAACTGACCCAAAAGGTGAAAAATAAAGTATTTCACAGTTTTATATTTTGGTTCTACAAGGTTGCTATCATAGACTGTATAAAACGATGGACGAAGCAACGGTGACGTCACCCATTGGTTTCAGCATACCATTTAGGAAGCCTCGACTTTGGCAATTTGAATTGCGCCATTTTGTCAATTGCAACCGAATGTGATTCCTGTTGGACGAGAGCATGAATTGAAAATCAGGGGAGGACCGTGGCCCTGAATCTGACCGTATCGGACGAGGACCAGAGGATAGCCACGCCCCTAAAGCATATTCTGGCTTTATCCTTTGTTCTCGTCTACTTTGGACCATAATTTACAAAAATGAACATCACAATATATCGAAAGAGACTTGAAATGCGTTAGATACCATAAAATAATGTGGACAATCATAAATGAAATAACAAATCAGGTGGCAATGAAGGGTCATTTTCTCATAGACTTCAACAGCATTGAACTTCTTTCGGCTCCACCAACGTCGCCATCTGCCGGCCATTAAATATACTGCAAAATTTTGAGATTTCCGCATTGGCCTCACTTTTCAGACCTGGATGCTGCGTCCTTTTTTTTTATACAGTCTATGGTTACTATGTTTACATGAGGAATGAGGTATGTGAGGGTTAGTTATTATACTTTACAACACCTTAATGACAGTTCTTTTGTAAAGGCACTGGAATATCTTTCTGCTGCCTTGCTTGACATAATGACAGCTGAGAGAGAGAGAAAAAAAGACTGTTGCGTGGTAGCGTCTGATTACATGCTTAATTGCATTACACTACCGGAATTTGATAAATGCTCCAATCCAGAGATATACTATTTACTTATTCATTTTCAATGGACACTACAAGTTTACACACCCATATACAGTATGCTACAGTTATTATATGAAGTGCTTGTTATGTATGAGTATTTTTGGTACAGCATTATATTTCATTTGTAAATGGAGATCTGTTACAAACTGTTTTTGCTGCCTTGCTGGTCAGCTATTTATTTTGTTCTTCAGCACTCTCTGGTGGTGTGTCTGTAGCAAAACATCTGATATCATATCATTCTTTGAAATAGACTAGTGCTTTCTAGAGGCTTCTGGCACCTTCCTGCCTGGAGGGGGTGGGATTACCCAGGAATCCTGTAGATCTTTCCAGAATGTTGCTAGTCTATATAAATGCTGTGATTTTATTCATAAAAGAGCAGAACAGAGCAGAGGCAGAGTTTTTGTTTTGGCGACAGAGTTACATAGTGGCATTAGAGTGTTATTTGAGGATTGAACAGTGATTTTTTTATAGAGGTTTTTTTGTATTCAGTGAAAAATAAATTTGTTTAAGTTTTCATTGCTAATTTTCTTTGTTGTGATTTTCAATTCATAACATGCTTTTCTCCAAGTAACAATGAAATGCCCTAATTCGGAATCACACCTTTGGGTTTTATGCCCCATTCTCCATTAGCACACTGTCATACTTGCATATAGTTACGCAATTTAGATGCTGAACTAATATGCAATCTGGGGGACATTAGTGGGTAAGTGGTAGGTCATTTAAACATTTGCATGAGCCAGACCAGACTAGACTCTTTTCCCTGCAACAGATGGCTCTCTCTTGAGACTGCACAGGTTACTATAAATCCACGGTCTGTGGAGGTATTCCATTCACTTATATTCCTCATTTGGATAAAAAAACAGTTCTCCCACTTGGGTGGTAATTAGCTTAAAGTTATTTCAGACCCTGTGAGTTGCATCAAAGTTGCATCAACAGTTTCAGTAATGAATGGAAGACCTGTCCATTGTTAGTATTTCAAAGAGACAATTTTAGGAAGAGCATGCAAATTCAGCAAGTACACATTTTAAGTTAATTTTTTCAGTAAATCTGGCCACATCTGGAGCATTCAGAGGTGAGAAATTCTCCAGTTCTGCTGCTATTTAGACGAGTCAATACTGGCAAACTTGCACTTTCCTCGATGATGATGATAAGGATAATGTTCAACCACAAGCTCTGTGTATGTGTGTGTGTGTGTGTGTGTGTTTGTGTGGGTGCATTTGTGTAATTGGTATGTAGTAGTTGTAGGTTGTATGTTGTATGCAAATGCCTGTAAATGTGCGATAGTGTAAATTCGGTGAGGTCTTCATATACGTAATTGGGCAGTGGCCACTGATCTATAAGAACTGGATAGCTGATTATGTCATATTTTTGAAGTAACCAGGCCGCCATATTGGTATGCCCAACTATAATCTCTCAGAACATTACTCACATTGAACACGCTGCAGCCAACGATATAATTAATTGAGAAGATATCTTTTCACAGACATGGAATAGGCAGTATTTTATGTTTCCTCTTCAGATCGACCTGACTGTATGAAAAATGCCTCAAAGACCACAGATTTAACTACAGTAGGCAGTAGTTGTATGTGCCTTTAACATTTTCAATGGACAATATCAGCATTTGACAGTACGACCAATGAGTGCCTTCCATAGGAAATGTATACGGATGTATACGGAGTGGGGCAGTGGTACAACAAAATTGAAGTCCAAAGTCATTGAGACTGAAGAAGACAAGATGTCGATAATGCACGTATTATTATTATTGTGTGGGGGGATTTAAAAACTTCATGAAATAAAGTAAAATAAAGTAGTCGTAGGCTCGCATCTTGTCAACCGTTGTCTTTATTTCATAAACACTGGGTATGAGATTCAATCGCGCATAACGCATATGTAACTCCCGACGGATGTCTTGTATTGAGTTTTCTCTTGCGCCGTCTTCACTCAGTAGCTGCCATGAAGCTCTGTTAATTTTCCTACGAAGCGAAAGTGGGTTCACTGAAGAGAACGCAATGTAAACTTATCAAGGTCATAAAATCAGCGTTCAAATGAGAAGTGAAGTGAGTTGTGTGTTATGGAGATGTATGTAAAACTGCCTGCCATTCATTGTTGTGTGAATCGCATTATCTATTTAAGTGGCTCTAACGTTACTACATCCTCATTGATAACCAGGCAGAGTTTAATATGTCCGTCAACGGTAATTGAGTGTCAGCGGAACATTAGCCTTTTTTAGTGCTGGCATAAATTTGCCTTAATAATTAGACCAGTCTACACCTGGTTTTGTTGTCTAGTTAGTCTGGTCTAATATTATAGACAGCGTTACACAGCAGTTTTACTGGATTATCTAATTTGCGCCGTGTGACATTGATTGATCTGGCTAACTTCAGTTCGGTAATCTAGGTAGCTTTAGGCTAACCTGATGGATCACGTTAGCGAACATTAATTTGAATTGTTCCATTAATGACCGTTAGCTGGGCTAACATTAACTGCCGTTAAGGTAGATCGCCAGTGGCTAATAATAAGCAATATATTCGTTGAAATTCATTTATGTGTATCCGTCTTCAGTACAGCCAGTGCATTGTCCTGCCAAATCCCCCAAAAAATGTCGCACCGCATTATAAGGCTGCTCATCGGCGCTTCTCTGCCATATAATGGTTGCTTACTATCGTGCATAGTAAAATGGCCACTCGACCACTTCCGCTTGCTTGTTTAAACCTCCCAACGCAGTTCTCTGTCACGTCAGCAATCCATTTATTCTATATAGATCAGTGGCATGTATGCAATATTTAAATTACAACCCTGTACAATGTAAATGCACAACTCTGTACAAGTACTGTTGCGCCTCACTGAACATGTTTGTGGGAAAGAAACTCTTGAAAAAAGTGAAGCTTGCTATGTTGACTGACCAAGAGCTTGCCCCCAGTAACTCTGCTATTTCGTTTACCGTGCAGTGATACGTACACGCAATAGTCACAGCCTTTGATGAGCACCTGCTAAGGTCTGTTTTTCTCAGGTTAAATTTAGCTTCACCTTGTTGACATGGCGTTGCCATGCTGACTGATGGAAGTGGTTGCCATGGGTAACCAAGTACTTTCCTCAGACCCGGAGCAGAAAGAAGAATAATTTTGCGATTTTAAATACAATTAAAAAACACAAGTTTCATTCTGAAATATTGAATAAAACAAAAACAGAATAAGTCATTTATCCACTGCTTTGGGAACATCAACAAAAAATGTGTAAAACTGTAAAACCTATTATCATTATCCATGACAACAAATACAGCAATGTATGACTACCCTCCAATACAAGATTGTGTTTTGTTTTACCGTCTCATTTTCCTCAGGCTATTGTGTTTATTTACTTTACAGTTACTTCGCCCTCTCTCTCCATGTTTCAAAGGGGAAGGTGGCAAAAGAAATCTCATTAAAATCTCATTTACAAGGACAGAAGCAACGGCGGCAAACGCAACAGAATGTGTGAGCAGCATTATCGCGCACGGCAATGCAAGGATGGCTAATTAACGCTACATAAAATTTACATGTTTCACGGAGGCATGTCGGCCATCCACAACTCGTCACCTTTCGCCTGTTCCTGCTTGGCTCTGCTTTTCACGGCAGGCTAACGATACACTGATCAACGCGGCCCCACACTTTTGTAACTGCGTTCATTAAATGATCTGAGCAGATGCCTTTCTCCAGCATCCCAGAGTGATTTGGCAGATCCCCCTGTGGCCACTGGTCCCTCACATCATAATGCAACCAGCTGCGATGAAGAAATTTCTATTTAGTGGATTTACTGCAATCTGGGTTTGCCGCAAAAAAAAAAAAAAAAAGTGAGGCTGAAATTAGTATGTGTGCGTGTGTGCATGTGTTTATGTGTTTGCACGTGCGTTTGTGTGTGCACGCACACGCACGCGCAAACACGCTTGTGTGTGTGTGTGTTGAAAATAGGTATTACATTGCCCTCGGCTCTGCCTTTTCTCAACTTGCATAATTTTATGTAGTGTTTGCTGCTGTTTGGTCTGTAGTTCATTGCAGTCCCTCCAGGAGAGGTTTTTGAATGCCAATATTGTTGTTTGAAATGTTGTGGTCATACTAGTGTGCATATGTTGCCCTAGGTACTGGGTAGAGCTAGGAAGGCTTCGGTGAGGTCAATGATGAAATAGCCAATTGTTTCTTAAAATCCCCCATGCATTCTCTCCTGAAAAGAATTCAGATGAAAACGATTAGTTGGAAAATACATAAATATATAGAAGCTTTTTCTAACATTTTGAATTTTACATAACTGAAAGAAACAGTGTGTGTAATATAACACACAGTGTGTGTAATATTGTTTACATTTGAATGTTTTTAAAATCAGGATTATGATACTTATTATTGGCAGCAAAGGTATATGGTATTCAGTACAAGTTAGCAAATTTGATATTGAACATACTTACGATGTATTGGATCAAAAGGACATGTTGGCAATACGTATACCATGCTCAGTTCATTGGATAGAAACGGTCTGGGTGAAATTGTCCTGCTCCACACTACATTCATTATTAGCAATGGAGAATGTCTACCAAGTTCCTACATATTTTGACTGCCTGACGAAATTTTGACAAATGTTCCAGAAAAACATAATTCCGGACACCATACAATGAAACCAATCTGGTTTAAAATGCAATGATTTGAATATGGATTCACCGAAGGATCCTAAAGGCTTTATCCTCTCTCAGTAAGTGTATTTCTTTCCCACATTTTCAGTAACAGGAGAGAACTGATTGTATCAGTTCAAAATATAATGGACAGGCATACAACACACTGTCACATGGGATGCCAGGATATCAAAGCATTGAATTCCCTTAAGCAGTCAATCACAATCAATTGATCATTAATCTTTATAACATCGTTAACTGCCTCAAGTCTTATGCTTCACACAGGCTATTTCCGAGGGAGTCAAAGTCCATAAAACTGCAGAATTATTCCCTGACCTCTGAAAATATAACCAAGGTTAGCGCTTGAAAATTCTTTAAAGGTACAGAGGGTCCGGTCTCAAGGTCATCCCTTTTTTAAAGGTAGCAGGGTGACCCAAGTCTTGTAATGGCGACCTATAGCCTTCCTTTTCAAGACTGCTTTTGAAAGCTAAAATGCTGTCCCGGATTCTATTGGATTCCAGGCTTAAGAGAGTAAGAAGGTCATTTACTGTTGCCCTTACCTCCTTTGGCTAATCCAGGGATCTCAGAAAAGACCTTTTTCTGTGGACATTTCAGACAATATTCCACATTTTCATTCTTTTTCAGTTTAAAATTTTAAATCGCATTTGCCGGTCTGGCCTATCGTTGCAGCATCCTGCATAAATCAGCGAAAGCTGAGGCTGCCTCGCTGACTCCTGGGCTCCTGAAAGTCACAGCTGCCGCTCCATCGCGCAGCAGATGAGCCTTGCAGGCGCTGCCTCAGGGGAATGTGCCTCCTGAAGATACGTCGCAGTCACTCAATTGCCCAGAGGAGGCGGTGTCGCGCAGAAAACTGCGGATGCACAAGAAAAAGATTTTGAGCTGTGATGAGAAAAACTGAAATACGCTAATGGATCAAAGAACTGTCCGCTCATAAAATATTCTATGATCGCAGCTTAAAACTAATTTTCTTTAATAACCTGCACTACATTTTTGGACCATATTTATGAGGAGAAAAAAAAAATGAACTAAACAGACAGGTCACAAGACAAATTATGATGTTTAGTGTGTCAATCATTGTGAAAATAGACCTTACTCAGCCGCTAGTCATTTGCGGTGTATTAGTTGTCTCCAGGAGTGAGTTTTGGAAGGACGTAGAGGCCTGTTCTTTCTCTTGTGGGAGAGATTCCAATGACCGTTCGGGCAAGCAGCCATTTCAGACAACATTGAAAGCACATCGCTGACCAGGTCGCCGAGACAACAGTCCCCACTCTAGGGAAATTGGTGTAGTCTTGCTTTTTCTTTCTTGTTTTGCTTTTTTTTTCCTACTCTGCGGAAAGGGTGCCAAGTACACAGCCATTAGAGGAAGAAGACAGGGTCCTTGAGTTATTTTTCTTTGAGTGCTCTCATTTAGGAGCGGTGGAGATCTGCTGTTTGAGTGTGTTTCTGACATTTATCAAAATTGCCTCAGAGCACCCCGGTGAGAAGGGCAGACTGGTCACCTGTTGTGTGACGGCTGGCGCGAGAAATAGGACAGAAAAAGCGGTTACATTTATGGTGGTGACAAACGGCCCATTGTGGCTATGGGCAGATAATACAGAAAGAAACAGGAATGGCAGAAAGATGAGGATACAGTCGTTCCCTTGACAATTTCAGGCAATACTGGGAGTGCACAAGTCTTGCTCAGAGGATAGTGCATGTTGCCTGGGTTTTGTCAAAGGTGACTAGTACATTAACTCCTTTGAAAATCCATGTACTTTGGGGCAATTCGTAGTGAAGTGGTATCAGGACAACTACTGCGCGGCTGGGAGTACGGTATTGCTTATTAGCTACTTGTACCTGTAGCCTCCACAGAATGTAATTTTTGGACATCATTATAATCAGTACAGACCATGCATTTTGGTTTGCCAAAGTATTGAGGAACTTGTCATTGCGCTATACATACATACCAAGATGGTATGTGATTTTTGCCAGGATTGGGACTAGTTCTGATTGATCTTGGTCAGAATATGTGTTGATGCTACCGTGAGTTGCTTGTATCTGAGTAGTGGTATGGTTATCATTTTAAAAACCCTGTACACCCCACCAAATACTTTAGACCTCTCAATGGTTCAGGAGTCTCCTGTATTTAGCTCCACTGCCTCAAAGGAAATACTGTAGTTTGTGGGTTTGAATCTGGCTCGGTAGTTGTTTCTGTCTGGAGTTGTCATATTCTTTCCATGTTCGCGTGGGTTTCCTTAGGGTACTCCAGTTTCCTCCTACAGTTTAAAGACATGCACATCAGGCTAATGGGGACTCACCCGATATCTAAAAATAGCCTGTATATAAGGTGAATGTCATTCTCCAAACCCAGAAGTTGGGCAAGTGAACAACAGGAGGCAATGTGCCAAGTTAGAAAAATTAGGTTTTTAGGCGATTTTATCAACTTTTATTTTAGATCTTACTTGTCTTGACAATGGGGACCTGGGGTGTGTTTCCCAAAAGCATTGTTTTTTTTAACTACGCTAGCAACTTACACAGATCATCCATTCACTGTCAAATGGCTCCAATTATGTAAGTTTGCAAATGTTCTTTCTAGAAACGCGTTCCTGGCTCGGCAGAGCAGACCGAGCAATAGCAAAAATGGCTCATAAAAAATTTACTTCATCATCGACAGCTAATGGGGAAACACAGATAAGGGGCAGTCCAGATAACACAAACTGCGATAATAACAACCCTTTTTTTGTTTGCGCTTAGCCAGCAACAGAAATGCAAAAGCAACGTGTTCAATGCTCGAATCACAGCTGGATAATGGGGGAGACTTCGTAGTCATACTTTAATTTGTGACCCTTGTGACAGGTTTGTGACAGCAAGCTAGCTTGGTAACAGTTTGTTAACCTACTTGATAATACACTAGTTGTATGATTCTATGCTAGAATTTGAAGTTATTCCACCTATGTTGTTAGGATTTTCATTCGCAGCGGCTGCGATTCATTTGTCTGGTCTCAATTATTTTGGTTTGAAAGTAGGTATTTTTAGATTGCAAATGTGATGCAATACCGCTTATTTCAAACCTCACAGCATATGTAAAATATGTTGATGGTCAAGAATAATGGTGGTTAAGGGAACAAAGCTTGTGAAGACTACTAAAGGAGTTTTGTACACCTATCGCTGCTGGTGGGTCTACATAAGTATCAGAAGGCAGCAGGTTAACCATGTTACCTGGGTGTAAGCGGCAGCCCATGACAGGGGAAAAAGGGAGGAGTGTGACTAAATTTACCACTCGTCATTCGCCCATTCATTTTGTGTAATCAGTTGATATTCTTCGATATATGCCTCCAGAGGAGGAATTCCATTTTTAAACTGCCTTTCATCACACATTTCCGCTTCATTCCATGGAGAAAAAAGGAATAACAAGCAGTTTAGTGCATCTCATTTTCAATGGTTCTCTATGGCAGATGCCCAATGCTTGCCCGACATTTGCATTGCGTGATGATTATTCACGTTTTTTGTGATGTCATCCAGGCAGGTCCCCACTGCAGATGCTAAATTGCCCAATGGCATGACTGTGCGAGTGAATTGTGTGTGAATGATGTATGTACCCTGCGATGGATTGGCAAGCTGTCCAGGGTGGGTCCCTGCCTTTCAGCTCCCCTGTGACCCAAGTGGGGAAGAAGCAGTATAGAGAATGGATAGATGAATGGATGGATGGATGGATGGATTTATTCTGTGATGCACAAACCAACAGTGCATGATTAGTTTCTTAAAAAAATATTTTTGAGAATAAATGTGGATATTAAAAATGTATTTGAAAATCTGTGCCATGCATGACAAATCTATGCAGAAAAAAAAATCAAGTTACTTTTTCGTTTTCATGCTGGGTGTCAGAAAAATACATACACTTCACAACTCAAAGAAGTTGGGTTAATTAGTGATTTAAAATCTGCACAAAAATGTTGTATTTATTCAAGGAACAAGTGAGAAATTCAAAGTTCTGTTTCAGTTGCAAAGTCTTAGTCAACTTAGTCAGCTTACACAATTTCTATCTACCTATGTTGACAGTTTGTGCATACACTGATTTATGATTGTTTAGGATGGCTATGTTCTGACCACTCAGGGGCCAAGGCTACAAAGTCAATCTGAGATCAGGGCCTGCAGGGCTTGGTGGATGCGGTCCAGCATTACCCAGATCCTTTCAGGTTTCCAGGGATCTAGCGCTTTTTCCAAAAGCTCATGGGGTATTTTCCAAACAGCTCCCCTGATGTCATGGCAAAGGTGTGAGAGCAGCGATATCTCGCATACTGGAGATTTTCAGGCAATCTCACAAAAGATGAGAAACTGCATGTATCCCTGTGAGGTATTTCCAATGCATCATGGGACATAATGGGGAAAATAAAGAATGAATGAATGAATGAATTAACTAACCCGATTCAGAACTCTTTTGGGAACAGTGCAGGGAACTCATGTGAACGAGTATGTTTCCTGGCTTGAGAGATTGCCAGCTCAAATCAGGTTTGTGTTACTGGCCGAAGACAATTCTACTCTCCCACGAGTGTCTCCAGTCAGTCGGCTCAGCCCATGTACGGATTCACCAGGAAATGCTCCCTGGTGTGCGGAGAGGAAATCCATTACTGTGAACCCTCTCAGTATTGATAAACAATGAGCATAGTGCTGTAGCACAGCAAACACGCGACCTTAAGGCGTAAAGCCTGGTATTATACCCTTGAAAACAATGAATTGTTGGTTACATCCCCCTGCTTTCACTCTTTGAAAAAATAAATCTTTGCTTGACATTGATTTTCAAAAGGCTGAAGTGTTCAAAGGTTACATGATATTTAGCAGCCTGTGGTCTTGAGGTTTAAGTATCTGACTGGGGAAGTCAGTGGTTCAGGCCTCAATAGACACTCTGTATGATCTGTGCAGCTGTTGGGCCCTTGATTTAGGCCCTTAACACCACAGCACTTCAGTAGGGATTTGCCCCTGCTTCGTCTGATCAACTGTGAAATACTTTGCTGCTAAATAGGGGTACAATGGAAAATCCAATTTTTTGGTATTAGTAATGATTTCACCTTAATCTTCCTTAAATTATATGGTCACACTTTAGATGAAGTGTTGCTCATAAAGGCTTTACACTGCGTGTACAATGCCTTCATAAATGAGACATAATGTTTTCATAAATGTCATGCTTTGTAAGGGGTAAAATAACACATCCTTATTCAGCATGTGATGCCAGATGTGAGAATGACAATGTCACTTTGCTGAAAATGTCACCTTTATAGCATTTTGGCCACTAGCTAAGTGACATTGTCAGTTATATTGTAATGGCCGGCAGAATTCGGGGGCCAATTGCAATGACCAGAGAGAAAGAGAGTAGCACGGACACTGTACAAACACAGAGAATAATACAGACCAAACGAAAGTACTTGCGCTTCCAAGGGACGTACAAAATAATAGTCAGAACCACAGAAACAAAGCGAGATAGAAAAAGGGAGAAGAAACTCCAATAATTAGCAGATAGAAAGTCATACATAACCCGACTACAGATATCTTCGGCTATAGTGCGAATCTAAACACAGACACCCTACCAAAGGGGGCGTGCCGGACTTCCTGCTTATTTAGAATCTGGGAAAGCGCAGCCTCAGCTCAATCAGCCAGCTGAGTAAAGAATTCGATAGCCCAGGAATACGATATTGTCCTGGGACGAGAGCCGCAAAGAACCGTCCAAACAACACGCAAACCTCACAAACCATGACATATATCACATCTGATATCACATGCTGAATAAGGATGTGATATTTCACCCTTTACAAAGCATGACATTTCTGTATATATGATTTATAAAGACATTATGTCTAATACGAAGGCATTATACATGCTCTATAAAGCCTTTATGAGCAACACTTCATCTAAAGTGTGACCAATTATATTTTTATATGACGGTAAATAAGCATCTGAACATCTGTCAGAATATAAAAATATCAGCACAATTTTAATACACATTATCTGGATTTACACAAAATGTACATGTAGAAAAATAATAATCTGTCAGTTTTTCTTGTGATGGTAGTGAGTAGATTTAGACCATGAAGCCATTTATATTCTAAAACAGGCTAAAGACCCATTTTCAATAAGCTGAAGTCTATTTATTTTACACCTCATCTCCACATCTCTCTTAATTTGTCACCCTCTTTCTCTTTACATTCAAAATACATTTGAGGAGAGCAACAAGCCAACACATTAAGGGTCTGATTTACTAAGACAAATACCCTAGCCAATCATGGGAAATGTTTTTGGTTTTGCACAGACAAAAAGATTTTTCTTGTGCTAAAAGTCTTAGTAAATCAGGCCCTTAGAGTCTTCACTTCTCAAATATTCACTCTCAAAACGCATAATCTGAGTCCCCACTGAAATTAGGTTTACCTTTGTGATGAAGGCCAGACAGGATGACAGTGCGTGTAGTTTTTTTTTTGTTTGTTTGTTTGTTTTTGTTTCATGCACAAATGACTTAAGTGGCTAACTGGATAACAAGACCACACCACTTGTTTGCTAGAAATTAATTGTCAGCTAATTGAAAGGAGACCACTACAGCCTGCAGGTACTGCAGCTCACCAGGACTGGAGTAGCCCGCAGGTACTTAGACTCAGAACAACTGGGTTTTGGCTTGGAGGCATGTCATTTATTGACAAATCAAAAGGAGTGGAATAATTTTAAATATTAAATTACACCTATAGACGAAGGGAACTCCCGAATGGCCAGGCAGAGGAAAGTATGGTGGAACTGAAGATTAATATCAGCAATACTGTATTGTATTACATTTTTTCTGGTTTTAAAAAAGCTAAATTATTTATTATATTTAGTGGTAAGTATTTTTTACTTTCATACAAATAATCAAACAACATCTTTTGATAAGTTGGGCTGCTCTATTAGACTCACCCCTGCCCTTGCGACTGTTGTTACCTACCTGCGCCTGTTTAAGAGGCTCACTGTCCTTTAGAAAGGAGATACGCGCCCTGCACAATGAATCATGAGTCACTGGGCAATAGCAAATGCAAATTTTTATAAAAAAAGGGGGCTCCACTCATTGATATGACTCTGGGGCTACATTCCAAAACAAAGCCAAGATGGCCGCTCCCTCTGCAGTGCCGTCGGAATGGAAGACTCACATGCGGGAAACAAATCTGGTGGTAGGAGCCTAATGACAGGGAGTGCTGGGCTGTGTTAGGAGGTGGGTGTGTCAGGGGAGAATGACACACTCACCTGAGTGGAAACTCGGTCCTGCGGCTGGGGAGACGGGGAGGTGCGGGGGAGCCCCGGCAGTGTCGATCTTCTGGTCGCTGAGCCGGCAGTGTGTCTCACACTTAATGCACTGTTTAATGATGAGCCTCTCAGGACCAAAGGCTCTGTTCTGGTGGAGCAGAGATGCAGGCGCGCTGGTCTCCGTAGTCGCCAAATCCTGATGAGTTTGCCTATTCTCAACATTTTTCCAAGAAAGCTGAAAAGAAGCCCTCAAATAAAATAGATAGTGTCTTTGAACAAATGCCGTTTCACTTCATTTCAAAGCGCCTTTGATTGCTGAAACTTTGTGCTATGTGGAAAGGTTGACAGCTCAAACATCTTGGGCTGGTGCTGTTGGCGGCCCAAACTTTTACACATATGGTATTCCGTCCTGAGAGTTCCTCTCAACTACTGAACCATTTAACAGTAAAATTTCAACATGGGCAAACTGGCCTACTTTACTCCAGGCTGTCTAATTCTTTTTGTCAGCGCATTTGATGTCATATATTTTTCTCTAATAGTTTGTAGCGCCAAATGGGCCAAATAGTTTATTCTGACAGAGGGGATTTCATAAGAGTTTTGCTTTTCGTCCAACAAATAATTCATATAGTCCATTTTCTGTTTACTAGCATTGTCAACTGGATTTAGATTCCTTTTTCTCTAGCCTTGAAAAAAAAATGCTGCTCCGTCAAACAGAGGAAAGACCACAGGAATATTTAAATGTGCTGATCATTCAGGTACCGAAGTCTAATCACAATCACCTCATCATCCAAAAAAGAGCACAGGATAAACTAATATTCATATTGAGCCACAGCCCCTTAATTTCCGGGGATATAATTTCAAGGCCAATTTTTCATGTTTTGGCAATTTTTCTTAGAAATGGCTTGGGCTATAATAATACTTTTTTATAACATATGAGTCATTGAATTTTGACCTTTGTTTCCTCTTGTCTGAAAAGCTAAATTGGTCCTCCATGAATAGAAAGCCAGGAGTCACAAGTGGCCATGTATACCATTAGTCTTCTTGGCAGACGTTTTATGTGGTTCGCTTCCTCACACACCAAGGTCTGCACACTCGAGCCAAATTTTCTGTTCAAGCAATCAAAGAGAAGCTCCGAAATCTCAAAGCTACGTGCGCATAATGTTGCAGGGGGTAAGCGAAACACGTAAGACGTCTGTAATGGAGCCTAGTCATCAGAGACATGTTGAAAATGTTCAAAAGGTGCAATTTCTCCAGGTTTCTTCGGTGCTGAAGTTTTTCCGAACACAAGTTCTTCATCTGCCCAGCAGCGCACTTCAGTAGTTATACGTTTGATGAGGGGCCGGTGGCTATCGTGGTTAAGTCGCTCGATTTCCTTTATGTTCTCATTCAGTCAGCTTTTCATTCTTGAAAACTTCTTTTAATCAACGGTATCATCTCGTATGGCACGAAAACAGTTGGTTTGAGGAATATGCTGCAGTATTAACGGCAAGAACGCGTCTTAGTGACGGAACATTGAATTGGCCTTTCTCCATGTACTCGTATTTTCTTTGATCCGATACTTATTTCACATACAAAATAAATGTTATCATCAACAAGTTTTAAGGAGTTTCTGTACCTGCCATTTTTGTTTATTAATATTTGACAGGGGAAACTTAAAAGGACTATCATTTAATTCCGGCATTCTGATTTGCTTATTTCCTACAATGCCATTACATCCTGGAACTCAAAACCCGGCTCGAGTGCATAAATGTTGGTGTGGGAGGGATGCGAGCCACATAAGATGTTTGCAATGGAGGCCTGTGCATCATGCGGTGGGGAAATTACAATGACAATTTTTTTGTTTTGTTTTATTGTGTTCTTTTTTCATGTTAAAATAGGTTAATAGTAGTTCTATAAGTAGCTCTATTAGCAGTAGCTTTGAAGGAGATTTAAAGTGTGGAGAATGTGCTATATTTATGATCCCTTGAGTCTTGAGAGGTATGATGTGTACATTTTTACTCATATTAATCGCTGCAGATGTGTGACAGACTGTAATGTATTAGACTTTTCCAGAAAGTTGCTATAACAGCCTGTAAACTGATTTATATTTGGAGGTATTGGGTCAGATTTTCAGCGAAAATCGAATGGATGGAGTGCCTTGCCTTCCCCCCCGAAAGCTACAAAGCTTGGGTCTTTTCTCATTAGCTTAGAAATGGAGTTCGCTAACTTCAACAAATCCCTAACCACAAAATGGACTTTGTGTCCATCACAAAGACAGCCCATGTATGCACAAAAAAGGGTTAATCTGGTGAAGCCTGTCTGGCAAAAGGGAATGTGAACAATGTTGAGGGAAAACTATGGTCAACATTGACAGGGCTTCTGATTCATGAGGAACCTCCGTTTGGTTTTGAAGTATACTCTTTAGCAGTTACAGAGAAATAAAAAAAGGTAAGCTATAAAGATACAGCAAATTAAACTACAGTGATAAATGAAATGGTGGATACATAGACTATGATTCAGGATAATGTATGTGCATTATCTGCAGTCTAACAATTCTCATCACTATCCTATTATCTGTTTAAAATTGATGTTAGTTTAGGAAAAAATTACTGTTGTCTCAACCCACTGCCAGACCATTTAGTATAGTAATGTCAGTTGACAATAAAAAAGGTCCATTCAAATGTAAAAGAACATTAAGGGGTCTATTCTCCCATTAGCACGTAAGTCCTTTTTTACGCGATTCGAGTTAAGCGCTTTTGAGTTACGCGTATTCTCCCCTACGCGCTTCGATCACGCCCACAGCCCTTAACTTCAGAATGTAGGCGGCCTTATGAAAGAGGTGTGACTAATGAAAAAGAGAGGCAGACTCTGTACAAAGCTCATTGATTATGGACATCAGGAAAACATGGAACGAGGATTTTATGACTAACCAAATAACGAGAACACTCTTAACAATCAAAGACAGTTTACATGATCTCATTTAGAAATTGCGCGCTTGAAATGTCAAACTACTCCAATGTCAGGTTTGCAAATAAAGGACATGGAAACGCTTTGAAAAAGGATTCTTACCCCGCACGCTGTCGTCCCCCCGCCCCGAAACCGTCTCAGCAATCACATAATTCCATATCCATAGCCTATTACGTCCCATTTGATTTGAGCGACACATTCACTAGAACTTGTGCCCAATACTTAATGATAATCACTTATCCATTTTACTGATAATGATTCTTCCCATGTCGGCTATTCTTTATTGGCTAAAATTGATTAACAAATGGCTAGTAATTTGGTATCGGCCAGGGTAGGGCTCAATCTAGAGTAGGCTTTTTAATAATATCTTTATTCACACATTGAAATACACAGTATTATCAATGGTAAAAAATTTTTTACAAAGACACAAGTTAGTTAATACAGATATCCTCAATAAGAAAATCAATCTCCGCACTCGTGAGAATATCACAACTTTTTAGATTATCACAAACATATAGGGCTGTTGCATTCATAAATAGAACATGAAGACAATGATGACGACGTCGAGGAAAAGGCGAAAACCAAATTTCACAGATGTGGACTTTCCGGTTTACAAATGATTTCTCTGCACTACCTTGATATAATTTCATCCCCCTTAAGAAATTGTTGTGGCTAATAAAGCCGAAAAAGGCGGGGATCAAATTTCCCAGTAGGAGTGATCAATTTGCTAGCTCCACATAAGCAACTTGTCCGCGCTAACAGAACTTAACAGTACGCAAAACCTGTATTATGTTCATAACTTAACAGAGCTCTCTCTAACTGTCGCGTACTGTCCATAAAGCTGCTTTCACATCAGACGCGAAACAAATTTTTCGCGCGACAGATTAGCTACATTCAAAGTCAATGCAAAGACGCGCATACAGGCGTTATAGTCTCCTTGAAGCAGCTTTCACACCAGATGCGAAACGATTTTTTCACGTGACAGATTACATTCAAACTAAGTCATGACCGCTTATCAGCTACAGCAAGTTAGTTTGCGTGCTCTGCAAATTAAAAATGCTTCTAGTTTACTTATACCCGATCCGACGGTCGAATAACATGGCGAACAATTGTAGTGGCTGTAGTAAAAGTACAGTCTTGTGGAGAAATGCGTCAGAGCAGACGGCAAAATAACCTTTCAGCGTGAATTGCCGTCTGCCCTTTAGCGTGATTGCCGATGCCGTGTATATGCCTACAAACTTTAAATACACATCTTTGACAGCTGTACATGTCAAGTGGACGTGACGGCAAAACAGCAGAAAAAAATAGGAACCGTCAGAGGGCAAAATAGACACTGCCTAGCCTAAATGGAGAGATCTGCGGGGCGCTGTAAAAGCCAGGCTCTCTGCACACCGGAGAAGTGTGCATGCAGCAGGTGGTGGGAAACCATCATACCCTGTGCATTTCACTCCACTGGAGGAGGAGGTGGCATCCACTCTTTCTGCAGTGGAAGTGCATGGTGTAGAACTTGGAGCGTCAACGAACGGTGTCAGACACCTTGACCCAGATGCATGAGATATGTGCATGATATCACCAGCCTCTCTGGAACAACCCAGATGCCAGGACCGACAGCACAGTTGTGACCTTGATGACCACCGGTATGTGTGTAATTGTTTGAAATGTGTTTGTAATTGAACTAATTGGAGAGGAGGCTGTTGCGTAATATCTTTTGTTTGATAATTTATTATGGTTATGAGAAATGTAGTTTGGAAATAAGGATGAACAATCAAATATTGAATGTCTCAACCTTTACCACGTTAAATAAAATAAAATTAATGTTAAAATTCAGCCTATAACCGACATCAAACGCAATATTCCATTTCACCTTATGTTGGTGCTTGACCTTAATACAGCCCTCAAAAGCGCTTAACAGAAAAAGCGCGTAAGCCAGGGGGAGAATAAGTGTTATTTGCATGAGAAACGCCCGGAAACGCCCCGATTTTGGCCTTGCTCCGCCCCAAGCGCGTAACTGCCTTCGGGGCGCGTAATGCGCAGACTTAAGTCGAGGGGAGAATACGCATAGGCTGAAAAATGCGTAGCTACGCGCTTTTTTCGAGTTATGCGCATGGGAGAAAAGACCCCTCAGTGCATGAATTCAGCAAAATGAGAGTGGTGAAGGGAATTATTGTGCCAATAATGAACTATGGTAACAGATCTTTTTTATAATAACCTCTCAAGTTCATTAACCTGCATCATAATCATCCACCAAATTTTTCTATGCTGACGGCACTGTGCCTCTCATTGAAAGATTTTTATCTTCATTTGGCAAACCAGCTTACATTCTTCATATCCTTCAGCTAAAGCGCTAAAATAGCACCCTGAAATCACAAATTTTCATGGAAAATTCCTTATTATAAAAAGCATAATGCCTGAGTAACTAAAATATAAAATACGTTTGTACAATGCAAAGAAATGAAAGATTAACAACAATAGAATCAGATTGTGACTCACTCGAGTGGATTCACTTTGCTGGATTTTTTTGTTAGGCATGCTCAGTAATCCTGACATAGCTTCTTTAATACATTTAAAACTTGCGACAATATAACAATCGTTTCAAACAGACTACCGTACTATGAGATACTGGATGATTTATGGACCTGAATCCACAAAAATGCTGTGCATTTTCTATAATTCAAAATAATAAATTCTGCACTTTTTTCTTTTGTAAAATGAGCTTGATTGTCCTGGGGCTTAATTTAGTTGATATGGGTACATTGGATTTTTATTTGAGATTTTGGCAGCTAAACATTTTCATTTCAGCCAAGTCTGACCCTAGTTGTCAAAAGACTGTTTTCACAATAAATGAAATAGAATGTGGTTAGTTTGTTGATTTTACTGCATACTGTTGTGTGGTATTCCTTTTTCTTTTTTGTTTGAATTTTAAAGCATAAATGCATTACATACTCATTCATTTATGTTTTATTTATTTATCCTGAAACAAATGTTAGAAAAAAAAGATGGTAAGGAACCACGCATACTTGACTCCATACCCCCTTGAGGAGGCTTACTGACCCTTCACTTATGTTTTTTCAAATTTGAATTTTAAAACATAACTATTGCTGTAGTTCATTTATAGTCCATGTACACAAGCTATTGTTTTTTTATTGATACAATGATCTATCCCCTTAAAATTGTTTCACTGAAATTTGTCCCTTCAGTGTATCACTCACAGGGTGCACGGACACACACACACACACACACACCGCTTCTGAGATGCACAGCTCATCAAACATTCATCTGGGAAAACATGGATCCATGAATTGGGGGATTCTGCAGGGATCAACAGCACCCCCATCTGGAAAAGATATTAACACCGGGAGCAGAGGAGTACAAAGAAAGCAACAACCTCTCCGAACAAGAACACTCCCAGTTTATGTACAAATTCTGACTTGTTGTTTGTGATGACAATTACCAATTACTGAGGGGCAATTCATATCCAAGCATTTTGTAAGTTAATTGTGTAAACTCCACTGTAAAGTTGGGTTGAATTACTTTACTGTTTATATCATTGTATGCCCCCACATTTAAGTAGCCAAATCATAATATTTTCAAAGACTTTTGCAAGATTTACTTTATTTCTTTTTTCTTCCCTTGATGCATATTCAGAAATTTATGTTGGGATTATAACCTGTGTTCCTGGGATGTATTTGAAGAGCTGTGCATTATTTAATTCATAATGTACAAATCTGCTTATTTTATTTTAAGCATTATTATGCGCAGTGTATTGAGTGATATGTTAGCAATATTCCTCATATTTTGCTCTTCAGCTTTCTGTTGAATCTGCAATTCCCCTCGGTCATATTACACAAACAATTGAAATAAACGGATAATAAGAACAGTTTTATCACCTTAATAGCTCACATTTAATTCCAATAAAAAGCAGAGAAGAAAACGGGCTGAATTTCCATCACAAATTATTCACTCAACCCAAAGAGTAGAGTATAGTGCATCTTTCATATAATTTCTATAAGCAGTAAAATACCAAAGTTTTGGCCAAGTATAGTTCAAAACTTGCCTATAGATTTTTGTTAGATACATTTACTTTTCTGCGTATTTTTGCACGTGTGTGCGTGTGCGTGTGTGTGTGTGTGTGTGTGCGCGCACTAAATCCAGGAATAACTGAATAACCAAAATTTGAGTGGAACACACTCCAGGACACACAGTTTAACATAATTCTGTTTTCACTTGCATTCTTATTCGCCTTTTACAGATATGTTGCAGCTACAGTAAATAACTGCTCATATGGATAGAAAACACTCCAAAAGAACAAAAAAGAGATAGAATGGACTCTTCCCATCCCTATTTTTATTAAGATCATGATGAAACTCCAGCATATTAAATATTTAGGTTAAAGAAAGGGAGCTGTGCTTAGTTCCCACTGAAATAAGGCGCAAGGGATTTTGTGTTTGCAGCAATAGCACAGAGAGCCTGTTCTAATGTCAGAGTCCAGGAGAAGAAATGAGCCTGCTACTGCTAACTGCCATAAAACTCCACCTGTTCCCTACATTTCTTTCACTGCCACTGACTCACAGGGAGTCCGCTGTTCTGGAAACATCTGCTCAGCCTTCAGGAATCTCCAAAACTCTGCTCGGGCTTTGCTGCCGGTCTTTTTCTCTTTCATTAAGCACTGTAGGGGGAATATGCCTCACCCATCATCAGCGATAGGTACTCTCAGCTGTAAGGGAGTGTGGCTGCTGAAGTTAGGGCCCTCTTAGCCTCTGTGTTTACTTTTGCTCAGTGCCACTTCCCTACAGCAACTTTAATCTGGGGCCACAACCAAGAGGGAGGAAAGAGAAGTTCTCAGGTCACTTTCCAAATTGAGGGGCCCCAGAGCTGTTTATTCTCCTGGTCATTCTTGGTATCAGGATAGAATCTTATATAAAGCATATATAGAGATTGATTAAGAGCGTCAATGGGTTTGGTACAGAGGGACCAGGTAATTTTCCTTTTATCAGAGAGTAGAATATAAGAGTGGAACATGAGAGCTGGATGATGTTCCCCCCAAGGTGATTTTCCAAACTGCAGCAGGAGATGTACACAATTTGCCCTTGGGCTATTCAGAGTCTATAATGAAAGCGAAGTAGGTTTCTTTGGACTAAGGAAGGAAATTGCTCAAGCTGAAAGAAACCCACAGAGACAAAGGGAGAACATGTAAGGGAATGCCTTAAAGATGCTGAGACCAGAAATCTGTGCAGGCCATGCCATTTGCTACCATACTTCACCAAAGTATCGTAATGCATCCAAAATTAGATTGATTAAAAGAAAAAAAAAAAAAGTCTGTGAGTCTTTGTGACAATCTTATTTATATATTTATTTATCCTGAAAAGCAAATTTACAGAAAAAAAATCTGTGAGGTTTTATGAAAGGGACCACAAGGGAGAACCAGTAAAATACAAAGAGGAGGCTTTATTTCTGAAGGGGTAAAACTCCCAACAGGGCAGGCAACAGTACAGAGTCCAGAATCCAATGGGCGAAATCCAGAATCGTAACCACGGCACCAATCATAGAAATCAAAGTCGGACAAAAAGGGTTCAGCAAATGCGAAGACGGCGAAGTACAGGGAGTAGGCAAAAATTGTAAATCCAAGACGGTCCAGTCAGAAAGAAAATCACAATGAGAACAGGGCGAAATGCACGTGGCACAAGTAAACATGAGAGAACAATCTGACAAGGAAGTGCTGTGAAGAGACACCTAATATACATTTCAGGAAGGTCACATGATAACAGAACGCAGGTGCTAGCAGTCAGACTGATTACAAGGGAGCAACACATTAGGGAGCAGCTGATCACATGAAATTGGCAGAAGCCAAAACGCGGACAGGGATCACAGGACAAACCTATATACAATAACACAGCTCCTGTCAAGGAGTTCTACTGTGCACAGATACTGAGAGAAAGGAAAGCATAACAAGGTGTGGAGATTCCACTGAAATGCAGCAGCAAAGATTCGGGAGAGACAAGAGGCGGAGACTAGAATAGGGCGAGTGCTGAGAGCTTGTTAATCCATTAGTAAGTGCAACTATACAATCTCGAGTGCTCATTAGTAAGTTAGTCTTATATATAAAGGTTAATCCTGGTTGGTAAATTAACAAAAACAACAAACTGTTAGTATGTGTTAGTAATATAGAAAAAGCAAGAAGGAAGTTGCACGCATTACTAGGGCTGTGAGCAAAGACAAGACCAAAGACCAGACAGGGAAGAGACAAAGTGCAATGCATGGATAATTCAAAACATGGACCGGAATAAAACTACAGTGATAAGTAAAACATGGAAAACCAAAACTAAGACAATGCACAAAAAAGAAACCAAATAACAATACACATTCCTAAAGAAAAGTCAGACAAGGAAAGGATCAAAATACACATATGGCAGTCAGGACAAAGACATGGCAAGGCAGAACCAGAATCACAATAATACCAATCTATGTACAACCATTTTTTGCTGCACTGGCAGAGTCTGGCCCTACATCTGCGGATATTTGTGGCTGAGTGTGTGATGGCGGCTGCAATTGGACGCCAAGAGCAGCGGCCGGACATAAAAGGCAACGCTCACTGCGCACTGAGAGACTAAAAACAGATAAAAACAATGAGACTCGCGCTACCAACGGACCTGACGCTGCCCGTGGTAGCAAACAGACGAGCTCGAGGAAAACAAAGGAAAAGGGAAATAAACCAAAGATTCCCTTACTCACTAACACTATTCCTGACAAGCAACTAAGTGCCTGACAATATCTCTCTAGAGACCTTACCGGCTAAAGCGCCAAAGAAGGACTGACACTCTGGCAATGGGAGCGAGGCGAAATAGGAGCTTAAATAGAGTCCAGGCCACACCCCCAATCAATGCCAGCTGGCCCAGGAATCCGATAGGGAGCAAACAATTTCGTCCCGGACGACAGCAACAAACCGCTCTCAAAGCTCCCAAACCATGACAGAGTGAGTGAGTGAGTGAGTGACTGATGTGACTTTCCTCACTGTCCACTGCTAATTATTATGTATCCATGTGAAAAATTGTGGGTAATAAATTGTGGGTAATGAGCAGTGGACAGTGAGGAAAGTGAACATCACCGGCTGACTAATGGTGTAACTTCATCAGTGACAAAACCAGTGACATTCATACGATGACAAAACCTGGTTTATGGCCGGATCGGGCCATATACCAGGTTTTGTCATGATATCATCATATTTTAAAATTTCTCACATGCCTGAAACTCGCGTGAAGTATTGTGACTCAATCACATTTTTATTGCACGTCAATTTCCATTCCTTCAATAAACATTTTATCCAAGACTCCGTTGACACCGTGCAACTTGTTGCTACCAACGATGCCAGATTAATGTAAGGGATTTATGTAGGTTTGTGAACTTTAAGATGTTTCAACTAAAATTATCATAATAAATTTGAACTAGTCAAAAAGTTGCACTTGAAAAAAAAGTTCTTTCTTCTGTTATTCTGACTTTTGATTGAATTCAGCCCCACATCTCTGAAAACCCCTGGCACCCCTTTAATGAGGTAATGGAGTGAGCCTGATCAGTGATAGGAATGATTGGCTGGGTTCATTTCATTAAAGGATAATTGAGATGTTAACTTGAGTCTTAATCCATGACAACTTGTGTCTGAAGCACACACTTATCAGAAAATCGGTCTCACACACACACACTCTCTCTCTCACATGAACTCACTCATGCACTCATTTATGAACATATATGCTGTTTTCTAATCAAATCATGTCATATTGGAGGTCTGCATATTTCATGGCAGGAAGGTGATAGTTACCAGAAATTGACCCCAAATTACATCAATGTGTCCCTCAAAATTTGTTGAAAATGATCCTACTATTTAATAATTTCAAGGTAAGCAAGGTAAGCAGGCCACTACATTGAAGTGAGTTGCTGCTGCTTTATTTTGGAATAGTTTTAATCAAACATCTGCTTGTCATATGCTTGTCATATCAGCTTAACTTCCATCTAATTTCTGTTAGAATAATTGCAGTGAATTGTTACACCTTTATTTCCAACTAGTTTCTGCCCAACTTCTGCTTAGTGAGCCTCTAAATTGAAGTGAGTTTTTGCAGCTTTATTCCAAATATACTCAGCCAAAATAAAAACTTCACCCTCGTTTGGACGTCGATAAGTTGACCATACAAGAAATGAGGTTTTAAATAATGAGTTCATTTAATTATGTACTCATTAAAGATGGAATATCATAAAAATAATATCCATAATGTAACCAGTTCCACCAGAAATGCTACGGAAATGTCCAAGAGTAAAAATGGTAAGTTACAACTTGAAAAAGAGCAGTGCGCAGGCGATTACGTAAGGTTTGGGCAGTCACACGACCTCTAAACAATCCATTCCTAGTGGACATTGCAGTGACAAATCGATTATGCAAATGACGTAAAACAATTTTTCGGTCTTCTGCTTTTGACGTCACACGTGGGCTACCAGAACGAAACTGTTCTGCTGTGGTGCCAGTTTGTTGGAGACGTGTCCGAAGATCATGGATAGTCCCATAACCCATAACCCTTGCAACGTCAGTGATGGACGTTTCCATATTCAGCATGCCAATGACACGTTCATGCTGAATGTTTGACAGCCATGGAATTGAAAATCAACGAATAATTAACAGTTTTTACGAGATGACACTCAGTTGCACATCTCTCATATGGTCACGTGACTAGGAACACGAGAAAACATGGTTTTAGCTTAAAGTACATACCTGTGCACATCGGAGATCATGGGCTCTAATTTCGTAGACCAGGCTCAGGCACGGCGCATGGGGGGTGCGCTGCGCCAACGGGGTGTGTCCAGGCGTATGTGGCAATTTCGTGCCCGGCGTAGCCTGGCGCAAGTACTGCTCTGTCCCGCCTCTGACCCTCCTTCCAGCGCAAGTTGGCAAAGAAGGCGACACAGCCGAGTCAAATCTTGCTCACTGGCAAGAGAAACGATGTATAGCGTGTTCCAATTATTACAAATTGTTGCTGCTTTAAATTTTGGGATTAACATGCATGGACAACAATGCAAGATACGTGACACATTTATTTTCAATATGTGATCTTAACTCAGTACGAGATCATAGCAATCAGGCTGTATTCCTTTCCTCCACAAAAGACGATAAAAACCTAAGTGACAATAATAGTAGCCTAGTATTAAGCCGCTTGCACACTGGACGCGAAACGAAGTTTTCGCTCGACAGATTGCGTTCAAAGCAGTGTCTTGTGTCCGAAAGTCTGACAGGGTTTTAATATTTATCCGTGTCCGACAGTCTATTATTGTTTTTTATTTCTTCGAATCTACCTACTCTTTTTGATATTAAACGTGAATGTTTTGATAAGAGGGCTCAGTTCTTCAAGATGAGTACTGAGAATTTCAATCAATGTTTCTGTTTAAGCTCCGCTCAATAAAGCGAGTCGACACTGGCGCGAGACAATGTACAATGCCTCCGTGTCTGACAGCCAAAAAAAAAAGAGGACGATTTGAACAGATTGATAACGAAATATA
Organism: Gymnothorax reevesii; assembly: GCA_029721435.1. Lineage (NCBI taxonomy): Eukaryota > Metazoa > Chordata > Actinopteri > Anguilliformes > Muraenidae > Gymnothorax > Gymnothorax reevesii. The sequence goes on along the minus strand of CM056587.1, from coordinate 49,290,056 downwards.
GAATAAAAAGAAACATTTTGACAACAGAACATCCAATGAACACTGCGATTTATTTATTGGCGGGTCATCTTTGTTGGATATCCCGTTTGTTGGTTAGCCTATATATTTTTATTCTTTATTTCGTTATAATTCTGTTCTCATATCAATACTTTTACCTTTTGCTGGCTGGTGGACATGGAGTATTTTGCATTTCGCGTCGGACAGTCTTGATCGTGCATGCGACAATTTATTCACACTGTCAATGGTCATGGAATTGATTTGCTCTCTGATAGCAAGCACTATTTTATCTCTGCTGTGGAAATAAAGCGTGAATCTGTTCGATCCATCTGACAAATTTTCAAAAGAAAGACCGAATGAAGACTGCTGTCTATCTTCAACGGAAGAAAACAAACGAATAGGCTAAAAAGACCAAGAAAAGTCAATAGCCATCAATTTGCATTTTGTGAAGGTCGAACACAAACATAAGTTTGCACGTCTAATAATTCCTGGAATACTCAGAAAAAATTAGAACTTTTATGATTTTCGGACAAGGAGCTTATTCAGATAGGTACATTAAATAGTGCTTCCTGTAGTTATTTCTTGCATTGAAATGTACCTGACATTCTGGAAACCTGCCTGTGAGGTTTTGGTGATGTGTGCGCACTCTGCGCCGGTCAGCCAAATTACCACTACACAGAAATTAAACAAGTTTGGAAATGGCGAGCTTTCTGCGCAACTCCAGCGGAGACTTTTTCTACGAAATTGTCACTGTGTCTTGATGAATATGTGACACCTCCCCCTACTACGCCGCCACACCCATCTCGGCGCACGTTCGTCTACCAAAGGCTGCGCACTTCACGAAATTACCACTGCGCGGGCTGTGCCTGACGAAATTACCACTGCGCAGGCTGCGCCACGCTACGCCACCTGTGCTGCGCTAGGAAATTAGAGCCCAATGATGTTTTTGACAGCGCATTTACCCCTAGTGACAATAAAAACTCTTAGAAGTTTCAAGAAAATATTTGAAATTTATGAGAGTGAAGTTTCTTTTTTGACTCAGTATAGTTTCTAAAGTTTTCATCCAAACTTTTGCTAATCATACCAGATTAACTTCTGAGAGGCTGATACTACCAGTTACATGCTCTCATTACTAAGCTCAGCCAAGTTACTCTCCACCTACCAGCTCCTATATCTGAGACCAGTATCTGCTCAAATTCAGCTTGATGGGAACTACTTTTTGGTAAAGAGCTGTTTAGAAAGCCTTGCCTCTAAAATGTCTAGAAAAATTTACTAAAAATCAATTTTCTTATACTTTTGTATAATATGTAGCAAGAAGTATGTTCTGTTCACAAGATACCACCATATTCTATTTTGAAAAAAAAAAAAAACACAAACTGATGAAAACTCTGAAAATTTTAATTTTGCATTTCTGGTGTTTTTATTTTATTTTATTTTATTTTCACAATCCAACATCTGAAGTACAAGCTTATTTAAGAAAATGTTTGGTTCTGGCGCAATTCTGCAAGGTTCATGTTAGGTTCAGTAAGGAGGGCTTTCCATTTAGCTTTTTTTTTGATGATTTTTTTTTTCTTATTTTACTTCTAGCCTCCTTTGAGAGTCTTTTTTTTCTGGCAGGCTTTTATGAAATGATCAATGACAATTGAAATGGTAAAATGATTCCATTCCACTACATGCTCCTTCCAGTGCCCCATACTAGAGAGCTTCACAAATTAAGCACAATACATGTATATGGATCAAGAGGAAACATCACATCATATGACATTGCCTATGACGTAAACAAGGGAAAAGACTTTAAACACTCAAACACATCCAAAAGTACCCCCCTTTGAACATTAGCATCAGCTGCTAGACTAACATTAGTGAGCTAGCACTGCCTGACTAGCATGGTGGGTTACAATGTAAATACATTTCACAGCAAGAACTAAAATGATTTTATAAAGACTGAACTTCCCTGATTCCTATTTGTGCATTTGAGAGCGAAATTCATGGTTCCATCAATTATGGCCAATTGTTCAGATCCTGAGGCAGCAAAGCAGCCCAGGTCATCACACTGCCACCACCATGTTTGACTGTAGGTACAAAACTCAAAACCAGTGAAGTTGGCACGTTATGTAAATCGTAGATAAAAACAGAATACAATGATTGGCAAATCCTTTTCAACTTATATTCAATTGAATACACTGCAAAGACAAGATGTTTAATGTTCAAACTGAGAAGCTTTATTTATTTTTTTTTGCAAATAATCATTAACTTAGAATTTACAGGCAACAACACATTGCAAAGAAGTTGGCACAGGGGCCTTTTTACCACTGTGTTACATCGCCTTTCCTTTTAACGACAAACGTTTGGGAACGTTTGGGAACTGAAGAGACCAATTTTTGAAGCTTTTCAGGTGGAACTCTTTCCCATTCTTGCTTGATGTACAGCTTTAGTTGTTCAACAGTCCGGGGTCTCCGTTGTCGTATTTTACACTTCATAATGCGCCACACATTTTTAATGGGAGACAGGTCTGGACTACAGGCAGGCCAGTCTAGTACCTGCACTCTTTTACTACGGAGCCATGCTGTTGTAACACGTGCAGAATGTGGCTTGGCATTGTCTTGCTGAAATAAGCAGGGGCGTCCATGAAAAAGACGTTGCTTGGATGGCAACATATGTTGCTCCAAAACCTGTATGTACCTTTCAGCATTAATGGTGCCTTTACATATGTGTAAGTTGCCCATGCCTTGGGCACTAATACACCCCCATACCATCACAGATGCTGGCAGATGCGCCTATAACAGTCCAGATGGTTCTTTTCCTCTTTGGTCCGGAGGACACAACGTCCACAGTTTCCCAAAACAATTTGAAATGCGGACTCGTCAGACCACAGAACAATTTTCCACTTCGCATCAGTCCATCTTAGATGAGCTTGGGCCCAGCGAAGCCGGTGGCGTTTCTAGGTGCTGTTGATAAATGCCTTTCGCTTTGCATTGTAGAGTTTTAACTTGCACTTGCAGATGTAGCGACGAACTGTAGTTACTGACAGTGGTTTTCTGAAGTGTTCCTGTGCCAATGTGGTGATGTACTTTACACACTGATGTCGGATTTTGATGCAGTACCGCCTGAAGGTCATGGGCATTCAATGTTGGTTTTCGGCCTTGTCGCTTATGTGCAGTGATTTCTCCAGAGAAGCTTTTGACGATATTACGGACCGTAAATGATAAAATCCCTAAATTTCTTGCAATAGCTCGTTGAGGAATTTTGTTTTTAAACTGCTCGACAATCAGCTCCAAGCAGCTAAGAGGTGACCCTCGCCCCATCCTTGTTTGTGAATGACTGAGCATTTCAGGGAAGCTGCTTTTATACCCAATCATGGCACCCACCTGTTCCCAATTAGCCTGTTCACCTGTGGGATGTTCCAAATAAGTGTTTGATATGCATTCCTCAACTCTCTCAGGCTTTTTTGCCACTTGTGCCAGCTTTTTTGAAACATGTTGCAGGCATCAAATTCCAAATGAGCTAATATTTGCAAAAAAATTACAGTTTACCTGTTCGAACATTAAGTAAATTGTTTTGCAGTGTATTCAATTGAATATAGGTCGAAAAGGATTTGCAAATCATTGTATTCTGTTTTTATTTACGATTTACACAACGTGCCAACTTTACTGGTTTTGGGTTTTGTATGATCATCTTATTGTGGACTGCCAGGATAGCTTTACACCAAATGTAATGAGACCCATGTCCTTTAAAACAGAGTACTATGCCAATAATTTTGTGGGTTATGTAGACCTTTGAAGGCAAATGATAGAGCAGGGTCCTTATTTAGCTTGCATTGCCATCCTCAAAAAACCCCATTTGTAGTCCATTGTAGTCTCTGCCTGAAACGCCTCATTGGGGTGGCTCTTTCGCTATGGGCCCCACTCCCCGTGTGCCCGCTTTCTTCTGACCGGCCAGCTCTGTGGAGGGCGGAGTTGGGTGGGACGAGGCTACAGAACGCAGTTTTCCAGGTCCGCCTGCACAGAGTGAAACGGGAGATACGGCTGCCATCTATTAAGGAATCGCCAGGGAAATTCCGAAATTTAACACTATACTTGAATATAGATCGATTGAAATGAACTTGTCCTAATAAACACAGCGGCGAAAGTGGAGGACTCAGTGCGAAAGTCTGGCAGCTAAAGCTTGAATTTGCTATCAGCTACAGTTTGCTACAGCAACAGTGGTGAGTACAGCAGTTTTTCTAGTCTATAGCTAGGATGCAGGGAAAGCTAGAATCCACCACATACAGACACATTTGTAGAACGGGTTGACATACCCAGGTGTAGACTGGAGACCGTAGAAATCCGGTGGGTTTGAATTTAGAGGAAAACATGGACAGTGAAGAGTGGCTAAAAGTGGACCAACAGCTTATGGACTGCTTCAGTGTGTATTAGGACCTGCTCGTTTGTGTGCATAACTGTGGTGTGTCATTGCAGTGGAGTAACAAACAGCTTCTGCGCTGATATACGACGGAGCGGCGAAATCACCAGGCTAAATGGGCTTTTCGGAAATTGCCCTTGGTAATGCTTTACTTATTGCGTCGGAATGACTAACGTTTCCTCGTGGAAAATGGGCGCGCTATGAATAGTCTGCAAGAGCTAGATAGAGCACTGGATATGTTATTGAGCATAATACAGGTTTTACAGACCGTAAGTTCCGTTTGCGTGAACCGTTGCTTGTGGAGATAGCGAATCGATAACTTTTACAGGAAAGAATTTAATATTCAGTCTTTGATTTAAAGGAGGACTATCATAGCTGAGAAAGTTGTGAGTTATTATTTCAATATATCATGAAAAAAGCTCCCACGACTTTGTTTCCTTTATTTTGCGATTTTTATGAGCCATTTTACAAAACTAGTGGACTGCGCCATTTTCACCACAGCAGAAGAAAATTCACCCTCGATCCATTTGTGTGAAGCGCATTAAACTTAATGCGAGAGAGAAATCGCATTGCAAGCAATGGATAAATGCACCGAAGACTGGGCAAGCACGTTTTAAACATTTTTTATTTAATAATAGAACAAGATTCATACACAATGGCCAAATGTAATAATCAAGCAAACACATTCAGGCAAACTGCATGCTAAACTAAGCAAAGTTAAGGTCCTCAATATCTTCCTCCTCTACTCAACAATTACTTTCACCCTCTTCCCTTTTACTTGACTCAATTTGCAATCAAATAGTTGATTCGCTCGATGAACAATTTTAAATTGGTTGGTAGTCTAATTTATTTAGATATCCATGTATTCAGACATTTTGACATCGCATGCATCATGCACATGATTGCTTGTGGCAGCCGCAGTGACGTTATGATCTTGCAACTTCTCATGCCACTTATGGCGTTAATGGCGGCCTCCTGGAAACAGCAATTCTGGCTAATTAATGGTCATTTAAAAGAACAGGAGTATGTATGGACAAAAAAAAAATCGACCGTGGATATTATGTTGGAGTTCATTCAATTGAGATTAAGTCAAAACGTGTAGGTCAGGATAGTCCTCCTTAAATATTCAATCGGCAATGCAGAGAAATCGTTTGTTATACCGGACATGTTATAACCTGTGCGCTTCCCTTTTGCTTTGACAGAGCAAACAGAGAGCTTGCCCAGGTATTGGAAGTATCAGGCTTACCCCGGTCATGGATAAGTAAAGTGATTGTTTCACAAACACCCAAAAACGTGCCCTAACCTCTGCAAAACCTAAGTCTGGTGTAACTGCAGCCTTCTCAGCTCAACTGCAAACACATATAGCACCTCTCCGGTTAGCTTCAACAGTAGTGGGTACAATCATGCAACGTTACGATGGAAGTACCACATTGATGCTTACCAAAGTACACAAGCATACCGATCATAATTACTACCTATAAGTTACCAGGAGCATTTTAATTTGCACAGCACGCGAACTAACATGCATTAGCTGATAACCAAGCGATCGTAACAACTAGACACAAACATTACCCTGTAATACAAGTTTTACAGATTTCATTCCGTTGCCAGGGCAGTTGTACCAAGCATCCAAATTACAAACGTGTAAAAAGTTTGCTTCAAACAAGGTTGAATTTCCCCCTGATATTACTCTTGCATATTTAAGACACAAACAGCAACAGTAACTTGGCTACGTTAGTCGCAGTGCTACTGCCACATTCAATAGGCCATCAGTTGAGTAGGCTTATGCTGTGAAGCGACTGCTTCCGCATCTGGTGCCATGTTTCAATCCACACATTCTTTTACGAATTAAGTTATATCGTATTAAATATGCCTCACGGAGACGGTGAAATTAAACAAGGGGCTCTAATTTCTTGGCGCAGCACAGCGTGGCGTAGCCCATGCAGCGGTAATTTTGTCCGGTGTAGCCTGAGCAGTGGTAATTTTCTGCCATGCAACACCGTGCACAGCCACTTTGGCAATTTGGTAGACGGACGTGCGCTGACATGGGTGTGGCGGCGTAGTAGGGGGAGGTGTCACATATTCATCATGACGCAGTGACAATTTTGTGGATGGAGGCTCTGCCAAAATTGCGCAGCTAGCTCTCTAGCTCCAATCAGGTTTACTGCCTGTGCAGTGGTAATTTGGCTGACCGGCGCACACGTCACCGAAACCTCACAGGCAGGTTTTCAGAATGCCAGGCACATTTCAAAGCAATAAGTAATTACAGCAACCACAATTTAACGTAATTATCTAAATCAGGACATTTATTATCGTATCTATATCGATTGTCCTAATGTCAGATTACAGGCGGCTGGGACGAGTAATGGTAACTCTACCTGGCTTAATCAACACAGCTGAATCTGTGATACAAACTAACGACTTCACATCTTTCTCAGGCAACCACTAACTGCCTCGGCATCAGGCAGTGCGTAATGCTTAATATATAATGCTTATGTTCTATGGTCAGTAAAGCCGCTTGCACACTGGACACGAAATAAATTTTTCGCACGACTGATTACAGTCAAAGTCAATGCAAAGAGTCTTTGCATTGACTTGCAATGTACGCAGTGTCTGCGCGTCCGAAACTCGGACAGCGTTTTAATATATTTCTGTGTCCGACAGTCGGATGGTTTCAATATAACTCTGTGTCCGACAGTCGATTATTGTTTTTAATTTCTTCAAATCTACTGAATTTTTTAGATATTAGGGGAGACCAGGATTATCTTGTCATGATTTTGTCTTAGGCTCCATAACTCTTTGTTGTTTAAACTTCGAGAAATACCTTTATGGTATATTTGTAGTGCAGAATGTTGCCTACAAAACTTGTATTGGTACAATCTCAGTATAACATATATTTAAGTCACAATATTCAATTTTTGATATATCACAAACATGCAAAAGTAACCCCATACTTCGTCAGATGGGTGGGGTAAAATCATCATAGAAGGCAATCAGCTGAAGCTGAAAAAGACCGATATTCTCAGAACAGAAATGGTGAGAACTGTTTTATTTTATATGATTTATGCATAATCACCATCAGAGTTGCAGTTATGACATAGTATGTAGGCGAGCACACTGACATTTGCACAGTCCTCATGTGCCCACCCCTTGCATGAGAAGCATCGGGCCCACTCCTCTCCACCTTTGGATGATGAGTGAGGACCACGGCACCAAAGAGGAGCAGCAAATGTTCCCACTGACAAAGGAATGGAATGAAATGCAGAGGCCATAATGCTGGCACCTGCCAACCCCAAATACTCTGCCAACACCTCCACTTTAATGGGCCCCACCTGTGGCCCATTACAGGTGGAGGTGAAAGAATGAAAAAGGGGAGGGGCTGCAAGGAGCAAACCCTTACAAACCCACGCTTGTCTTCCCCAAACAAAGGCCCTAATAGGTCCTCTAACATAAACATAAAATAAATGCAAATATTAGAATTATGAAGACACTATGGTTGAAAAACAATAGATCGGCTCCTATATCCTCCTTGGCCAGTGTAGCCCCGTGCTCCCATTTTGGAAATCAGGCCGCATTTCTCATGTCATGATCGCAGCAGGCCTTTATCTTATGTGTTCTTAATAACTCTAGTTACATATGTTTATGAAACAGTAAAACCACAGTGGAAATCTTTGTCTTCAAAGAAACTAGACGCATTTCTTTCAGAAACTTAAAGTTTACCATTTGGGTGAAAATTCAGTTATTTAGGCAGAAAACACTTACATGACACTACAAGTCCTTCTTCTTTCCAAAAGATGACGTTGCTGGGATGCCACATAATTTGTAGATTTTAGTTTTCCCCTCAGTGCGTTTGCAATGAAAAAAACTGGGGTGACAAACCTAACCCTGTGGCTGATGCAGGGGCGTCACGAGACCTAATACTGCACTGGGGCACAGCTGGGGCACAAACAATGCTAGCGCGTGAGCAAAAATTTCTTAGCACTAATTTATCATAAATAAGCATATATAGTGCTTCGAATATACATTCATGTCAAATTATCTTGTTGTCTCACAACCAAAGTACTCGATGAGCCCGATTCTCTGTTCATACAGAACCCATGTTTTAACGTGAAATAGCTTATATATGCTAATCAAACATCGATAGCAATCTCCAAAAACCGAGTTGACAGTGCTAGGCTAACCATTATGAATCAACGTTATGCTTATGATGAGCCAGTTAGCTATAAGGCAGCAGAGAACGTCTGCACTAAGCTACTTCAATTTACAGCCAGAGCTAGCTGGAAAGACGGCAGCTGAAAGTTGTGACATTTAAATTCCCATGGAAATGGCGACACAGAGGAGAAAACAAACAATAAGGACAGGCAGTTGCCCAGCACTAACCTGAAGACAGGTGAAAAGAATGACGGTGAGAGCAGTCAGCACTGACAGACACCATTTTTTGTGCGACCTTGTGTTCCGAAGTTCTGAAGTGAGCACTAGCCGAATCACAGCCAAAGCCATGTGAATATTAAGTAGCCACTTGCCATTGTGTACTATACGGAGTGAAGTGAATAAAGTAGCAAGGAGTTACAGTTATCATATTAAGTAGTTGAGTGCCTATGCACTTTCTGTTACTGTAGATTCTCTTTCTGTAGATAATGTGGACATTGTAGACTTAAAACGTGAAAATTATTCTGGGGCACTGCAGACCAATACTGGGGAACGTGCCCCAGTAAAATATGTCTGGTTCCGCCTATGGACCGAAGTAACCCCGGTCTCCCCTAAACGTGAATGTTTTGATAAGAGGGCTCATTTCTTCAAGATGAGTAACGAGAATTTCAATCAATGTTTCTGTTTAAGCTCTGCTCAATAAAGTAAGTCGATATTGGCTCAGAACTTTGTGCATTTATGTCAAGATCCTAAAATACTCTGTGTCTGAAAGTCATAAAAGTTCTAATTTTTCAAGTAGCCTATTCCAGGAATTATTAGAAGTACAAACTTGGCCATGTTTCTGTTCGACCTTCATAAAATGCAAATTGATAGCTATCGACTTTTCTTGGTCTTAATGTGGTCTCTCTTTCGAAAATTAGTCAGATGGATTTAACAGATTCACGCTTTATTTCCACACCAGAGATAAAATAGTGCTTGTAGTCAGTGACCAAAATCAATTCCATGACCATTGACATCATGAATTAAATATCGCATGCACAATCAAGACTGTCCGATGTGAAATGCAAAATACTCCCATGTCCTGCAGCCAGCAAAAAGTAAAAGCATTGATATGAGAACAGATATATAATGAAATAAAGAATAAAAATATATCTAAACAGATATATATATATATAATATTATATATAAATATATATAAATATTTATATATATATAAATATATCTAAATATACCAAACAGCCAAAAAAGATGGCCGGCAAATAAATAAATTGTAGTGTTCATTGACTGTTCTGTTTGTTGTTAAAATGTTTCTTTTTATTCTTTATTTCGTTATCAATATATTCTAATCGTCCTCTTTTTTTTTTTTGGCTCTCAGACACGGAGTATTTTGCATTTAATGTCTGATAGGCGTTGTGCATTGTCCCGCGCCAATGTCGATTCACTTTATTGAGCAAAGCTAAAACAGAAACATTGATTGAAATTCTCGGTACTCATCTTGAAGAACTGAGCCCTCGTATCAAAACATTCACGTTTAATATCTAAAATATTCAGTAGATTTGAAGAAATTAAAAACAATAATCGACTGTCGGACAAGGAGTTATATTGAAACCATCCAACTGTCGGACACGGAGATATATTAAAACCCTGTCCCTGACTTTCGGACACGTGGACACTGCGTTCAACACAATCTGTCGTGCAAAAAAATTGGTTTCGCAAGCGGCTTAATACTACTATTATTGTCACTTAGTTTTTATCGTTTTTAGTGGGGGAAAGGAATACTGCCTGATTGCTCTGATCTCGTACTGAGTTAAGATCACGTATTGAAAATAAATGGGTAATGTATCTTGCATTGTGGTCCATGCATGTTAATCCCAAAATTTTAAGCAGCAACAGGGTGTAATAATAGGAACACGCTATCCAACGTTTCTCTTCCCAATGATGCAGGCAGATGCAGTTGTTTCATTCCAACTTCATAAGTTTGAATGATCTGATGTAGTTTTGTTTTGAAATTCCATTCAAGTTCGCTTATGGTAGTAATTTGTGTACGCCCTAGCTAGCCAGCTAACTCATAATCGTAATGGTTAATATACATGTGAGCAGTGCAGAAAATATGCCTGAAGAAGCAAAGTAAAATGCAACAGAGGCATCTTTATTCCAATTTTAAAGGTGAGAAGAGGAGCTCATTTGATTGGTGAAGATTTGACTCGGCTGTGTTAAACCCACTCAAGGCTTCTCTCCTCCCTCTTTGCCATTTGCGCCGACAGGAGAGACAGAGGCGGGACAGAAAAGTACTAGCACCAGGCTGCACTGGGCATGAAATTGCAACATACGCCTGGACACACCCCATTGGCGCGACGCTCCCCCCCTCACCGCGCCTGCGCCTGGTCTACGAATTTAGAGCCCTTGATTTCAAGACTCATAGTTTGTTTGGTCCATCTCATCGGATTTTCTCTTGATCGGTAAAAGGCTTATGCAATAAATGCTGATGAAAATGTTATTCACCGAATAAATCTGCTACTGCATCTTGACGGTGTTTTGATGCCGTCATTTCCTTCTGATAATGGTCTGCTATGCTGCTAATAGCTGGCACCTAAGCACTTCTATAACTTGTGCAATTATCGTCATTTGTTGGTAAACACAACCCATTTTGGCTAACCAGCTAAATTAGTTGGCTAACAAACTACTTTTGTTCACTTGAAGGCTCTGCAATTCAGTGCGAAAATGAATGGAAAGAGCTTAAAATGTCAGAAATGTACTTGATACACTAATATGAGCACATAACAGCATGTGGCATCATTAAGCACTACTTTTTATTCGCTTTAATGCCATTAGATGGAAAAGTATTTTCACCAGCTTTATTCGCATAAATATTTTTGGCGAACTTCAGATAATTTGATTGACAAGTGGATGGAAACATAGCTTATGAGTCACGGACAGTCACGACCTATACAGGCTTTTGCTTCTAATATTTTGCAAAGCCTGCGTTTGAGGCCAGTTGTTAGTTCTAACTATCGTTAGCGGTCCTGCTAGCCTCCTGTTACTTGTTAGCTTCACTTACATTATTTGTTCTTATATCATTACTTACAGTGTGTGGCTCCAAGCGCTTCATTGATGCAACTGCTTCAGGTTTGAGAAGCAGCTGAAATGCTTATCCTGAGTCGAATAATCCTTTATTTACTAAGCTGTCTTTGGTGAAATGCTGAGCACAAACAGTTAACGTTCCCTTTGGCCATGGCTGTTTGCTGCCAGCAAAAAAAAAGCTGCCCACTGATTTCTGGTGGCATCGTCTTTTGGGAGAGAAATAGGTGCTTTTCTTTGCATCCAAAAGTAAACAGACGAGCAGCTTTGGGAGAGATACTGACAAAACTGCACCTCAAATGATCTGCGGTTCATCTTTTGTGTTTCTGGAAGTGTAGATGCGACTAAGGCATGGTATATCCGCGGTTGTTCATGTCTGCTAGAATAGTTTACGGTGTGGGCAGGTCCGGGAGGAGCTGTTCAGAGAGGAAATCACGCTCACGAAATCACCTTCTTGGATTACGGCAAAATCCCTGTATCTTATGTTTAGAAACTATGAGCATCCAACATTATAACTTTACCTATATGTTTTTAAAGAAGGATCAGCATAATAGGTCCCCTTTAATTGGTTGATTTAGCCAAGGGCGGAATCACTTTTTCACATTGTGCTGGGTAGGGTTGGATAGCTTTTCTTCCTACAGTAAATGAACTTTTCATTTAAAAACTGCATTTTGTGTATACTCAAGCTATTTTTGTTTAATACTAGCATTACATCTAACTTGATCTGAAACACTTAAATGCAAGAAATATGTAAGAATAGAGGAGAGCAAATACTTTTTCGTAGCACTTTTGTTGCAAGAGATGAAATATCATTCTAGAGGAATGCACTGCTTTTTTAATCTCCCATTGATATACAGTGGCTTTAATGTAATACCATGCACAGTTCCTCAGAAGTTAATATTATAAATCTGATTTTTGACCAGTAAAATGTGAAGGCGACTCCTTGAATCAGCTCCCATCAGGAAACCTTCATGTGATCTGTCCAGACTCCAGTGAACAGCCAGCAGCCAGCAGAGTAATCCCATGAGCCCTGGTGGCCAGTGTGGTGGGAATAAACAGTGGGGATTATGGGACGAAAACTGGCCTTCATCAGAGCTCACCAACTGTCAGTGCAAAGCTGCTAAAGACAGAGACTGAGCCAAAGGGACGGTAATGTGGCCATGTTACCATGTGAACAACAGATCTCTGCTTGGGCTGTCTGGCCCTGCTACTTAAGGGCCACGCTAGGGTTCAGTCCCTTTACGCTGCCTGTGCTCTTACGTGTACGTGTGCGGGATGAACACAGACATACTGGAATGTGTTGCGTTTTGTGTGTGCGTATGTGTGTGTTTGTGACTGTGCGTGCGCGCGCACTGGGTTAGCTGAGATGAGATGGCAAGTGCTGGGTTATGTTGGTGTGGGTGTTTGTGTGCATGTGTGTGTGCAAACTGGGTTAACAGAGACAGGACAGAGAGGTGTTGAGTGATTTTGTGTGCGTGTATGCGCGTGTGTGTGTGTGTGTGTGTGTGCGCGTGTACGTGCTGGTTGCAGACTGGGTTAAGAGAGACAGGATAGGAGGTCTTAGGTGATTGTGTGAGTGCATGTGTGTGTGTGTGTGTGTGTGTCTGTGCGCACACTGGGTTAACAGCGACAGCATGGGAGGTGTTTGTTGACTTGCTAAATAAATGAGATGTGATGGGGGAACAGAAAGTAGAGGAGTGGGAACACAGCTCCACCATGACTCGGGGGGGCTGACAGGATGAGGACCTGACATGATGAGTGGGTGTGACAGATCTGGATGAGGGAAATTACTGTGGGACAGAGAGGATGCTGGGAGTTCAAACTTCGGCCAGTATAACAGGGGATCGCGGCAGGGCATGGGCCGTTAATGCATTTTTCTGTAAAAACCACTTAAAAAAACCTTTTGGAATTAGTCTGAGCTTAAAATATCCACACTATAAACAGTGACAACTGAAATTAATTTACTAACATTTGAAATTGTTTATAAGCTATATTTCTGTTCCTTTTTTGATGGAGATGATGTAAGTCAGAAATCACACCTTTCTGAAATATATTTAAAGTGATTTTTGATAGTTTTTAAAAAGATTTTTTATTTTTTTATGTTCTGCTACCAGTGATGGTAACATATGATTGTCATGAGGCATCACAAAACTACATTTAAAAAAATTTCTCCAAGAATCTTTTTTTTTTTTGTTTTGTTTTTTATTTGTTTGTTTGTTTTTTTTACAGCATATTACAGTCTTATGTAAATTGTAACACTGTAGATTTAACTGCGGAAAACTAAGTAAGTTTGTTTTTTTGTTTGTTTTGTTTATTTATACGCAGTAAAAAACCCACCTTCAGCCAAACGGCTGTTTTTCAGCAGGGCCGTGATAACATTAAAAAAAACACACACAAACAAACAAATACAACAATATACATGAAGAAAGCAAGAAAAGTAATTGAAACAAGGTTAGAACAGTACAAAATTGTATGACATAAAAATAAAAAATTACATTAAGGCATTAGTAAAAAAAAAAAACTGTCAATGCTTTTTTTGAAACGTCTTTATTGAAGTAATGATTCTGGTTTCCTGAGGCAAAAAATCTATAATTTAGATGCAAAATAGTGCATGCACCATCAAGCCAAAAATTTTTTCTTTTTTTTCAAATAAACACAAACACATTATTGCTGGTATGTCTACATTATAATGTATGTAATGTGAATATAGGCCACTAGATGGCAGTATTTACCTTTTTTTTGTTAAGCTCAGACTGCAGTCATGTTTAGACATGTCCTGGACATGTCTGGGGCAAGTCTCAGAAAATTAAAAAAAAGAGGTCTAAATGTGGGTGGGGTCTGCAAAAGAGTATATAAGGAAAAGAATTGAGACAGTAAAGTAGTAGGAGAAATTGCAAGAAGATGACCAGACCTGCCATTCTGTTCAAGACCTGTGACGTTTCTTTTGTGGATTTCTTTGCCTGTGTTTGAGCATTTTCTTCATCCAGGACATCACCAAGCCACCCCACCAAAAGGGACTGTAATTATTTCTGTTTTTTCTTATTTATCAATCTTGGTCTTTAGTTGTAGGTTGTTATTAGTCTTTGTCTTTGTTATAAATTAAATGTGCTTTAGTTGTTAAAACTGTGTTTGTCATCCCTTGCTGTTGCTGTTGTGTTATAAATGTAATAACAAATTGGGGCCATAACAAATTGGGGGCTCAAGGTCAGGGATAGACCATTTTGTGAGTAATTTATTGAAAATCTAACATTTCAAATTGTAAAATTGATTTTTTTTAATTGAATACATATATATTGACAACAGCAATGGATGATTTCTTGGCATCACCAACCGTAGGGGTTTTGAAGTCTTTTAAAAAGACAGAACTGCTAGAAATTTGCAGACATTTAGAGCTGACAGAGGTGAAACCAGCCATGCGGAAAGCAAGACTGGCTAGAGAGATAGTTGAATATTACATTGATGAAAATGTGTTTGCACCCGGAGATCTGGAACAGTTTCCAGTGGAAAATCCAAATATAGAAATGGAACTTAAATTAAAAATGCTAGAGATTGAAAGGGAGGAAAGAGAAAAACAAAGGCAGTTTGAGTTGGAAAAATTAGCAAGAGAAGAGGAGAAAGAAAGGGAGGAAAGAGAAAAAGAAAGGGAGGAAAAAGAAAAGCAAAAAGAATTTGAGAGGAAAGAAAAAGAGAAAGAAAGGGAAGAAAAAGAAAAACAAAGGCAGTTTGAGTTAGAAAAATTAGCAAGAGAAGAGAAAATAGAAAGGGAGGAAAAAGAATTTGAGTTAGAAAAATTTGCAAGACAGAGAGATTTTGAATTAGAGAAATTTGATAGAGAAGAAAGACTCCAAATGGAGCAACTAAAAATAAAAATTCAAACTGAAAATAAATTTCGGGCTAGCCAGGAGGTAAAATTAGTGCCTCCATTTTCGGAAAAGGATGTTGACAACCATTTCCAGTGTTTTGAAAAGGTAGCAAAAAGTTGCCAGTGGCCAAAGGAACACTGGCCTCTGATGTTGCAAACTGTCCTCAAGGGTAAAGCTCAACAAGCCTATTCGGCTTTGTCTGCAGATGATTCCTCTGATTATGAGGTTGTCAAAAAGGTTATTTTGAGAGCTTATGAGTTGGTTCCAGAGGCTTACCGACAGAAATTCAGAGGTCTGAAGAAATCTGAAAATCAGACTTATGTTGAATTTGCTAATGAAAAGCAGGTTTGCTTTGAGCGCTGGTGTACTTCTATGGAGGTCAAGGATGATTTCAACTCACTAAAAGAGATGGTGTTAGTTGAAGAATTCAAGAACTGTGTTAAAGATGATGTTAAGACCTACCTTAATGAGAAGCAAGCACTGAATTTGCAATCAGCTGCCAAATTTGCAGATGAATATGTTCTCACACATAAGTCCAAATTTCAGTCTAGCAGTAATAATAGATGGTCCCAATTTCAGAAAAAGGGTTATGGTGATACCCAAGATTCCTCACCCAAAGACAAAGACAAATCTGGTGATGGTGCTCAGAAATCCAGTAACAGGTCTGATCAAAGTGTGAAAGCTGACAGTGACAAAAGTGGTCTAGTTTGCAGTTATTGCAAGAAATCTGGTCATGTTACAACTAACTGTTGGTTCCTTAAAGCTAAGAAAGAAAAAGAAAAGGATACCAAACCAAATGCCTTTGTGAAAACAAGGTTAGAAACCCCTGTAGTAGATAACCAATCTGCTAAATTGCCTGCTTCTTGTGGGGCTAAAAAGCCTGATACAGCTGACTTCGTGAGGGAGGAATTTCTTCCATTTGTGTCAGAGGGATTTGTGGCTCTGAATGAGCATACTACTCCTGTCCCCATATATATCCTAAGGGATACCGGAGCTTCTCAGTCACTTTTGTTGATGGACTCCTTGGAGTTACGTGATGAGACCGCTTCAGGGGATTTCATACTTGTACAAGGTATTGAAGGGAGGACTGTATCTGTACCCCTGCGCTCTATATTCTTGAAGTCAGATTTAGTTACAGGACAGGTAAAGGTGGGACTTATGTCAAGTCTACCTATAAAGGGTGTTTCTCTGTTGCTAGGCAATGACCTGGCTGGGGGCAAAGTAGTTCCCCCTGTACATCTTACTTCACAGCCGAGCACTGAAGATGGGGATGAGGACCCATCTCTGTATCCTTCTTGCGCATTGACTCGTGCTATGGCCAAGAAGGCTAAAGAAGAAGATGATGTGGTGCTGTCCAGTACATTTGATAGTCAGGACTCAGGTGGTTCGCCTCATGACTCTGATTGGCCTACTATGGTTTCTCCTTTTGAGGACTTATCAGATACTTTTATCAGTTCTCTATTCAGCCAGCCAGATGGGTCTGGTGATTCTGATGTGTCTGGAGACTTGTCTCTGTCCAGAAAGCGGTTGATTGAGGAGCAAACTAATGATCCTGAAATTTGTGTACTAAAGAGGAGAGCCCTTCCTGATAAAGAAATAGACGCAGTTCCAGTTGGGTATTATCTCAAGGATGGTGTGTTGATGCGGAAGTGGCGCCCTCCTGATATCCCTGCCAATGCAGATTGGGCAGTGGTCAGGCAAATTGTTGTTCCGAAGGTCTATAGGAATGAGATCTTAACAATGGCTCATAGTTTACCTTTAGGAGGTCATCTTGGTGTTAACAAGACTGTTGATAAGATCATGAAACACTTCTTTTGGCCTGGGCTTCGGAAAGACGTTTCCAACTTTTGCAAAACCTGTCACACTTGTCAGGTAGTTGGAAAACACCAGTTAGACCCACCTGTAGCTCCATTGCAGCCTATCCCAGCATTTGGGGAGCCATTCTCTAGGGTCATTGTTGATTGCGTTGGTCCATTACCCAAGACTAGATCTGGAAATCAGTACTTGTTGACAATCATGTGTGCATCTACCAGATTCCCCGAAGCCATACCTCTACGTAACATCAAGGCAACTGCAATCTCGAAGGCTTTGATAAAGTTCTTCACGTTGTTTGGCCTTCCCAGGGAAATTCAGTCTGACCAGGGTAGCAATTTCACTTCAGGATTGTTTCAGCAGGTTGTGTATGAACTAGGTGCAAAGCAGATTCTTTCTAGTGCCTATCATCCAGAAAGTCAGGGTGCCTTAGAGCGGTTTCATTCCACTCTCAAGACAATGATGAGGACTTATTGTTATGACCATGAGAAAGACTGGGATGAAGGAGTTCATTTGCTGTTGTTTGCAGCTAGAGAAGCAGTGCAGGAGTCTACTGGATTCAGTCCATTTGAGCTAGTGTTTGGTCATGAAGTGAGAGGACCTTTGCTATTATTGAGTGAACAATGGCAAGAGAAAGAGCCGCATATCAGTCTGTTAGACTATGTTAGCAAGTTCAAGGAAAGATTGCGTGCAGCTTGTGACCTTGCCAAAGAGAACTTGAAATCAAGTCAGGGAAAAATGAAAACTTGGTATGATCATAAGGCTAGAAGCCGTGAGTTTAAACCAGGAGAAAAGGTCCTTGTGTTGTTTCCCTTGCAGTCCAATCCATTGCAGGCTAGATTTCATGGTCCTTATGAAATTCTGACAAAACTCAATGATCTCAATTACATTGTGAAGACTCCAGATAGGAGAAAACCAAAACAATTGTGTCATATTAACATGCTAAAGCCTTATCATGACAGAAATGCTAGGGTTGCAGCTGTCACTTCAGATTCTCCAATGGTCGAAACGTGTGAAGATGAGGGGGAGTTTCAAGATGATGAACCAAAAATTAAAGCTGAAGTTCTTTCATGTAAATTGTCAAATTCTGAAGTGTTGCAAAATCTTGATGTAAAACTCCAGCACTTAGAACCCTCACAGAGAGATCAGTTTGAAAGGTTGATCAAGAAATATGAGGATTTGTTTCCTGATGTTCCAAAGAGAGTTACTATAGCCTCTCATGATGTAGATGTTGGTGATGCCAAACCAATAAAACAGCATCCATACCGGATGAATCCTGAAAAGAGAAAGATTGCTGAGAAAGAGGTTGAGTACATGTTAAAACATGATATTATCAGACCCTCCAACTCCGATTGGAGTTCACCCTGTGTGCTAGTTCCAAAACCTGATGGAAGTACTAGATTCTGTACAGATTATCGCAAAGTCAATGCTGTAACCAGAACTGATGTGTTTCCAATACCTAGGATTGATGATTGTATTGATAGTGTAGGGCAAGCAAAGTTTCTGACCAAGATTGATTTATTGAAGGGTTATTGGTGTGTGCCTTTAACTGAGAGGGCCAAGAGCATCTCTGCTTTTGCCACACCATCTGGATTGTACCAGTATGAAGTCCTACCCTTTGGCATGAAAAATGCCCCAGCCACGTTCCAAAGGATGATACAGTCTACAATCGCCGAATTGCCACACACGGGTGCGTACATCGATGACCTGATCACATGGAGTGACTCCTGGGAAGAACATCTAAAAGATGTAGAGACGTTGCTCCAGCGCCTGACCCAGGCTAACCTGACTGTTAACCTGAGCAAGAGTGACTTTGGTTGTGCTACTGTCACCTATCTTGGCTACGTCATAGGCCAGGGTAAGGTGGCACCCATAAATGCTAAAGTCCAAGCCATCATGGACTTTCCAGTTCCTGACAACCAAAAAGCTTTGCGCCGCTTCCTTGGAATGATCGGGTACTACCGCAAGTTCTGCAAGAACTTTGCTGAGATTGCTCTCAGTCTAACTAACCAACTGAAGAAAGGCGTAAAGTTCACCTGGGATGATGCATGCCAGAGAGCCTTCGATCACCTGAAGTCTCTGCTGTGTCACTTCCCCGTGCTCAAATCTCCTGACTTCAACAAACCGTTCTCCATCGCGGTCGATGCTAGTGACCAAGCTTGTGGATCTGTGCTCCTACAGAGAAGTGACTCTGATGACATTGAGCATCCCGTGGCATACTTCTCCAGGAAGTTCAATCGCCACCAAAGGAACTATTCCACAATAGAGAAGGAACTGTTGGCTCTGGTCCTTTCTTTACAACACTTTGAGGTTTATGTTTGTACAGGACAAAAGCCAATGATTGTGTACACTGACCACAATCCGTTAACGTTTTTGAGTAAGATGAAAAACAAGAATCGGAGATTGTTGAATTGGAGTTTGATTTTACAGGAGTTTGACTTGGAAATTAAGCATGTGAAGGGTACAGACAATGTAATTGCTGATTGCTTATCCCGTGTTTGAATGTGTATATATATATCATGTGTTTGAATATTGTATGATATGTATATATAGACAAGTGTTCACTTAACCATTTTGTATTGAAAAGAAAAATTTTTCCTTTGTGAGTCAAAATTTTTCCCTTTTGGAATGGAGGTGTAATGTGAATATAGGCCACTAGATGGCAGTATTTACCTTTTTTTTGTTAAGCTCAGACTGCAGTCATGTTTAGACATGTCCTGGACATGTCTGGGGCAAGTCTCAGAAAATTAAAAAAAAGAGGTCTAAATGTGGGTGGGGTCTGCAAAAGAGTATATAAGGAAAAGAATTGAGACAGTAAAGTAGTAGGAGAAATTGCAAGAAGATGACCAGACCTGCCATTCTGTTCAAGACCTGTGACGTTTCTTTTGTGGATTTCTTTGCCTGTGTTTGAGCATTTTCTTCATCCAGGACATCACCAAGCCACCCCACCAAAAGGGACTGTAATTATTTCTGTTTTTTCTTATTTATCAATCTTGGTCTTTAGTTGTAGGTTGTTATTAGTCTTTGTCTTTGTTATAAATTAAATGTGCTTTAGTTGTTAAAACTGTGTTTGTCATCCCTTGCTGTTGCTGTTGTGTTATAAATGTAATAACAAATTGGGGCCATAACAAATATCATTTGCATTTGTGTATTATTATTATTATTATTATTATTATTATTATTATTATTATTATTATTATTATCATCTTTGCATCTTCCCCCTTGTAACAGTATATTTGGAGGCTATGAAATAAGCAGCCTTTCACTTCATAAGTATGATATGCAATACAACTACATTTACAAGATAAAACAGCACGGAGAGCGGTGGCTTTGTTCCTAATGAATTAAACACATATTATCTCTCTCGCTCGGTATTACTCACAATAGAAAGGAGGAAATGAGATGGAATTAATTTGACTGAAATGTTATGCCGCAGAGGTGACACCAAACAGGTTCAGGTCAGCTTGGTCAACTTCCTGAAGTGAGGACCAATGGGAACTGAGCGCTGCGTAAATCCTAACAACACTGGGCGAGGTCAGCAGGAGGTCACGCTGCCGGTCTTACCACTGCATGTTTGCCTGCCATTGTATTTTAGGCTCAACGCTAGGATTTTCCCCCAGGTTTCTCTGTGGCTAATGTCCAATGCTTCACATTGCAAGAAAGAACTAGCTGATACAGGAAATTATTTAATTCATTTCATGTAGTAAGTGAAAATAGCCTACTTTGAACCCATCCGAAAAAGGATGTTATTGAATGTCAACTTAGTCATTTAAGTTGCAGATAAAATGCCACGTGCTTACAACTAACATAAAAAAGATGTGGCATTATTGGACAGAAGTTCTCTCCTAATTAAACATAATGATGCAGATCCACATGAAAGGAGCTTCAATAAATATTTTCACTGGCATTATTTATTGTTTTTGCTCATCTTCCATCTTCTGCATTTCACACTGTAACAAACAGTGTAGTCATTGCTTGTGCTTTAAATTCATAACTGTGCGGATAATTATCCATTAAGTACCTGAATATTATCCACATACCTTTTTTATGTAGTGACCAATATTACTGTGTGGGCATGCAAGGGCTGCCTTAGCGGTAAAATGTGTGTAATTGCAGTTGAAGAGAATTTGCTAATGTAAATTCTAGAAATAATGACAGAGAACCAATTACTCAATATATATCAAGGTTTTTCAGGAATGGGAGATGCAGTTATTTGTTTTATTCCGAAAAGATAGTTATGAAATTAGTTGTTTATTCATTAACCCTTCTAATGGTATAGGCTGATGTGTCGTATTAACCTAAAGTAGTAGTGTGGTATTAGCAAAAATTTGGTATTTGGAAAGGGCTACAATACTGTATGTTCATGATGTACAGCAATGTGTCGCTGAGCAACACTTGTTGCTAAGTTGCAATCTTTATGATCTAACTGAGATGAAAAAGAGAAAAATATAAAAGTGCACTTCTCAAACTACTAACAAGAGCAACTGAGCATTAGTGGAATGTAAATACAGTAGATTGGCTACGTTGCTAAACAACTGCAACAACCTTATTTTAACTTTAGCCCTTTTATTCTGGATATCATTAATTAAATGTGCAGTTGTGCTTAAGAAATGTTAGTTTTTTGACCTGATTGATTTAAGCTGTGATGAAACACTTATAATTAGCTCACAAGTCATTATGAAAAGTAAAAAGGACTTTAAATTGACTGAAACTTCATTAAAAGTTTCAGGCTTGCAGTCATAATTTATTGCAAGTAAATGTTTATGTATATATCTAAATGGAGCTTACAAGAGAGCCATCAGGAGGAATATGTGGTTATTAAGAATGGATACCTTTATATACAGTACTGTGGAAAAGCCTGAGGCACCCTACATTTTTTTTTTTTTTTTTTGAATTGAGCTATAGATGTTTACTTTTTGTTTTCCAAATGTGTTGCTGAAGATAAAAAGTATATTTGAAATTACAAATATTAATTTAAAAAAACTGTTTTACTAATAAATGTTTGTATTCCATTAAGAACAGTTAATACAGATGATATCGTGTTGATTGAGCCCTGAGCACAACATCATCATGGCTGTCTGCAATTACCTGGAGAGACAGAAGCAAGTCAGACCAGCAGCCTGCAGAGCACTGGTGGCAAGTTTTCCACTCTTCTTGGGACAAGCAAAAAGCCAATCATCTTATAAAACTGTAGCACAACAGGAGAGTGTCCCAAACTTTTCGGCAAAGCACAATTACGCCAAATAATGGTTTGATTCAGTTCTTAACAGTTTACAACTCTGTGTAGTATATTTTCCAGTCATTAGAAACTTTTCATTTTATTATTTTTGCAAGCATATTTGCCCAACAAAATTGGTTTAGTTTTGCATATATTATTTACAATGTGATTTCTGACCCAACGATGATGCACTTAGGTACTTTGATAATGATAGAATAATTGATTTTGTTTGGCTAACACTTGTTATAGAATGTGCAATGAAACCAACTTTTTGTTATATCAACTTATTTTGTTATTCAACTATCGTTGGGTCATAAATCAAGTTGTTAATAATATATGCAGAACTGAAGTCTCTCATGTATACACACAAGCGCGTACACACACACACACACACCCACACACAGACAACCTCATTTCCAAAAACGTTGGCCTCTTCCTCAACCAACCTTACTTAACTGACTGATCTAATAAGCTGCAAGTTGGCTGTGCAGATATTTCCAGTGGGGCTAAAGAGAGCAATTTCATTTCCAGGGATAATATTGTTTAGTAATTCATGATTCAGTGGTGGATGTCTAAGCCAGCAGAAAATTTTTCAAAGGACTGTAATTATTTGTTAGTTTGAAGTAACGCAGGACACGGATAATTAAGTGCCAAACCTCGGTATTTATGAGCTGGTGGTACTGCTTTCTGGAGGAACTTTTTGGACAGAGTGCACAGGGATACGATGATTATTTTATGAATGTACTTGCAGCAATGTTTGCCTTTGCTGAGTATTTAGTCTGTGTTTATGTTAGCTAAGGTCTTTCTCTGACTAGCGGTTATGGTGCCGCCATTACGCGTAATCAGTGAGCTGCAGCAATTTGTGACTGCTCTGAATTTCATTCGCAGGCAATTTGTTGAGCTGCTGCTGCCCTCAACAGGCCTCTGGGCACCATATAGAGAGAAGTTTATGATATTTATGAGACCATTTTAATGTACGTCAAATCATTACTGTAGGCCAGTGAGAAAAAACGACTTTTGAAATGTGTGACCAGAGTCAGGAACCGAAGCCCTTTATGATGTAAATTGATTTCGTTGTGTAAGCTTTTGTGAATTAGTTATGAACCCTTACGTAATGAATGTGGTACTTTAAGTGATTGAAAATATAGAAAATAGAAAGGAAATAGAAAAAGAAATAGAAACTGGCACATTTACTTGTGCTTAAAAACAAAACCTATGGGTCAAAGCATTTCTGTCATGGTTGAATAAAATGTTAGTCTTTACATAAAAGTGTGCAGATTACTAATAGAGTAATCTCACTAATAGATCACTCATAAAGTTTGGTCTCAGTGATTAGTTGTGGTGCTTTCAAACCCTGAATTAACTGCCATCAAAAAATATTTGTGATGCTCAGCTATATACCGTATGCAGGTATATACAGTATGTGTCACTGAATTTTTCACCTTTGTTTGGATTTACAAAAACAAAAAATAAAGAATAATGATAAAACAAGGGAGCACCTTGGTAAATCCTGTTGAAAAATCAAAATGTATTTGTTAATTTAAAATGTAGCATGAACTGTATTACTTTGCCAAAACCTTCAGATGACTGAGCTGAGTTAATTTCTCTTTTTTTTTCTGAACACTTCTCAGTGATGTGGAAATAATGTGACTTTGATTAGACAGCCATTTGTTCACTGCATTGTGCTTCAGTGGCTAAACAAAATGGCATTTTGTGAAGATTATGTTTGCTATTTGAAGATCCATCTCAGTAAGGGAACTGATTGCTTTGCTATTGTTCTCCTCATGATATCTTTATCTTCGGCCAAAGCTGCAGGCTGACAGAACATCAGGCTGTTATGTAGGTTATAGACAAACCCCTTTAGGCCATAAAAAAAATAAATAAAAAATTACCGGCGAGTTGAGTGTTCGGTCACTGCATCTGCACATTTCTTCCAATGAGGCTTTGTCACAACAGAGAACATTCATCAGGCAATTTTAGCGCAAATCCAGGGCAAGAGTACTGTGTACCACCCAACTGCCAATTTTGACCAAACTACCCTTTGTCTGCGCCTCAGTTAACCTTAGATTGGAAAAAGTATTGAGTGGAATTTCAGTTTATCTCCACAAACAGTTTTAATGACACTCTCATTTTCAATAGTACTCATAATCATGTAGTACATTCAACATAACGGAAAGTACTGTTTTTACAAGAAAATAATAATTTATTAGGTAAAACCATACTTAACATATTATGGTACTTCATATATTATATTACTAAACTGTACCATCATACTAATTGATTGCACTTAATGCACATTTAGAAATGCAATTTTTTGATTCTAGAAGAACTTTTCGATAGTTTCAAACCTATCAGGCTTTTCTTGCATACATGCACATGTGTGTGTGTGTATGTGATTGTCAGCAATTGTGACATAATTTGCGGACATTATTTCTCGTTATTGATCGAAAGACATTGTCCTTAAGGGTAGAAATTGAGCATGTTCCAGAGATTGAAAAACATCATCCATAATTTTGAATACAATCTTAAAAGTAAAAATTGGGCATGTTCCAGAGATTGCAAAACATCATTTATAATTTTGAATACAATTTGAAATTCGGGTAATTTAAAAACTAGAATAAACAAAAATATAATAATAATAGTTAGTATTGTAATTATAATTATCATCATCATAATGATAATAATACCATTATTATTATTATTATTATTATTATTCACTCGTGTTTGTCTTGTTGTCTGTCTGCGAACAGCATAACTGAAAAAGTTATGAACAGATTGGCACAAAATTTTGTAGGATGGTGGATGGTAGTCCGAAGATGAGTTCATTCAATTTGGAAGCGAAACATATTCTGGATTCTAGGTCAGGAAGAACCAATAATAGTGACATATGGCATGGCAGTGGCATGCACTCTACCAAGTGCCCACCTAGTTATTATTATTATATTTTTTATAACTAGATTCAACACTGAAAAAAGTTTAATAGTTTAATACTCACAGGACAGCAGCACAAACAGTTGCTTGCCGCTTTTGTGTTGCTTTTTCCTCATCAAAAATGATGTGAGTTCAACTGAAGCATGTATTTATGTGCATCAGCGTGCCTTAAATTCCACTTCAGGAATGAAAGTTCAGTCAAAAAGTGACCCAGCAACCAGGCTGTGCAACTTACTGTATATCTATTTTTTTTTCAAACAAACAAAACAAAAAAACGTGACGTGACATTATCAATATGGAAAATCATCTACAGTATTTTTACATTTCCAACTTCCAATAATTAAACATATCACTGTTGATATTGAAATATATTTTCACAATATATGATGTATAAGACGCAACATGGATATATATGATGAATAAGTATGTGTGTGTGAGTCACCGATACATGTAACTGCATTGATTAAAACAAATGTAGTTCCAGTCTCATTCATATGAAATTATCTGCATGATAATATGATCTAAAATATTTAAATAACTGAAATAACATATAAATACACATGCGCGCGTGCGCGCACACACGCACACACAGGCACACTATTTTCAGACTATATACGTCCTACATTGGTGTACTTTAACAATGTTTGAATGCATGTATATATGCAATGTAAAATATTTGTGCGTATATGTGTGTGTGTGTGTGTGTGTGTGTGTGTGTGTGTGTGTGTGTGTGTGTGTGTGTGTGTGTTTGCATTTTAAACATTAGACAAGAACATTTACTGATAAAAATTGAGTTTCCATGTGATCATTCTTTACCATGGGAAAACTGAGAGAATAAAAATAATCTTATGATAACATAAAAAATAAATGTGATTAACATGATTCTTACTGATATTTTTAAGAAAGCAATGGGCACACACCAGTCGTAAGCAGAGAAAAGATATTGGAGTAAAATCTGCCGTTATGCATTTCTATATGTCAGAATATTGAAGTAAGGGAAATATTTAATACAACATACTCTTTTAGACATAATAACTCAAATGAAATAATACTGGTGACATTTCTGATGTACGTTTTATGTCCAGTATTCATCTTTAAAAGTGAATTCTGTTATATTATCTTATTAACCCTTTTTCCACATAAAAAGGCTATAGTACTTAATATCCTAATCACTGGGAATTCCGGGAAACTGAAAAAACACTTTACATAAATAAATCCCAGCAAATACTAATTAAAAAAATTAAAAAAGAACTACTTGTTCATTGTGTTCAGAATATTTTACCTTCATAAACAATAGTAAGCAAAATTTTAATTTGAATGACTGATGTCATGATATATACATGACTGATATATATATAAATGAGTTATTTACCACACGCACGATATTTACATTGTCAAAATTCTTTTCCCTTTGTGTGCAACTGCAATCTAAAATCACTGAGACCGTTGAGACATATCTTTATCAGCTGCATAGATAATCATGCCTTTCATCTCAGGGTCTGCTCTGATTGGTGTCAAACTGACTCTTCTTATTCCATTTACTTTTTTATTATTATTCACATTGACCATTGTGTGTACTTCTTTGGCTTTCGCTAACCTACATGCCATTTATTTAGTCTTTGAAAACATTCAAACATTGGGTGACTAATTAGTGGAAGAATCAACATAGACGGTCTTAGGTGCTGGGTTCCCATAAGCTGCCAAATCAAGCTCAACACGCCTTTGCATAGAGTCTACAAGGGGGGAATACCTTTCTTCTAAGATATTTTCCCTAATGCGGTGTTTTGATAATGGTGAGGGAGGGTGCTGTCTTACAAGTTTTGCCAAAATTAACCATATGAATTCAGATGGTTTGAGATCTGATGACTGTAACATCGCGTAGCAGTGGTGATTAGGATTACTTTCATACTCAGTGACTCGTTGTTCCCTGTAGGATTTGGGTCATTGCCAACCTGGAGGGGACCACTCACACTATAGTAGGAATGCTTCATCATTTGATATAAAGATGATCACACAGAATTACACAGCACTGAACTGCAATGACTCTTCAGCCTGTAAGGCGACTCAAACCATGCCTGGAAAATGAACAGAAGTATCTGCATTTGCTTTGTTTATCCATGTATTCATTCAGGTTTTTCCTTTAATTTGCCACCCATCATTAAGTACAGCAGTAATTTGCTTTTTTTAATTACTGTATTTACAACTGGAACAGTTCAATAAAATCACTTGGCTGAGTTGTGTTTTACTTTTTGAGTTAAGTTTAGTTTTTTTTTCTCTCTCTCGAGAATAACTGAATATTGACCCTGAGTGTAATGTAAGCTTTTAAAGGCCATTGCTTTTCCTCTCATTCTGCCAACCAGGGGAGCGTTTCCCAAAAGCGTAGTTGCTAACTAAGTAAGCAACTTACATAGTTCTCCCATTCACACTCAATGGGTCCAACTATGTAAGTTAGCATCTGTGATTTCGGGAAACGCATCCCAGAGCAGAATTAGATCATTCATATATTGCTATTATATTTCAGGTTAAGCTCAATCATTGATTTCACAGGATTTATACATCAATAGTTAGGTTGCAGCTTGAAATGCATTTCCTTTGATCAAAGAAGACTTCAGACTATGACCTCAGTGGTGGGTAGAAAGACAAACTAAAATTTATTTTGTTTGCCTGAAACTGTATTACACATTTCATAAAAAAAATGTAATCCATCGTGGCTTAAAGTATGGGTAGAACTGCTTGCCTGAAGTTCCCTAAGTACCAAATTATGGAATTAAATGTAAAATACTGTTGAGGCCTGTAGACCAAATCCAAAAAAAAAGAAGTCATACTAGGGAAAATGAACATAAAATCAAAACGCATCCAGTCCTCAATTAAATTTGACTTGTAGACAGCAAGACAACAAAATATTTAATGTTTTGTCTGGTCAACTTAATTTCATTTGTAAATATGAATTTGAAAACCACAAAGGAAAAATCATCACATTTTGCATTTTTGTATATTTTCTATATGATATATTATTATTATATATATATAATAGTACATAATAATATTATATATTATTATAATATTTAACATATTTTAGATTTTTTGCACATATTTCAGTGCGTTTTTTCTAAGATCGTTTTCAATTTTTAATTCATAATTTCTCCACCAGGTGAAAATGTGACTGATCATTTTCCATGTTCTTCATTTGTTTCTGCCATTCATGCCTGAAATGCATTCTAAAATAGTTAGGACAAGGCAATTTAGGACAACGAAAGCAGCAAAAAATTTGAAACTGCTGAAGTCAGCAATCATGATTTGGAGCAAAAGCAGCAGGCAGGACAGGCTTAGTCCGTCAGGAACAAAAATGGGCTGAGGATCGCCAATTTGCTCACAAATTTGTAAAAAATATTATTTAAAAGTTTAAAACAATTTTCCACAAAGAACAACAGGAGAGGATTTGGATATTTCACCATCTATGTTGTATCACATAATTAAATATTAACAGAATTTCTGGAAACTCAGTCTGCAAAGGACAAGAGCGTGAGCCAAAGCTGAAAAACTGAGATCTCCAAACACTCAGATGGCTCTGCATCAAGAACCATTATTTCACTGTCACTGATATACCTGCATGGGCTCAGGATTACTTTGGCAAACATTTGTCAAATAGTACAATACGAAAAAACGTATTCGAGCACCATCAATTTCTCTAGGCATGGAGGCCTCTACGATGGACCATCAGAGTGGAATGTGTATTGGGTCAGACAAATCAATATATCAGATCTTTTTTGGTAGAAATGGATGTGGGGTTCACAAAACCAAAGAAGAAACCGATAATCCGGGGGTATGCTTCCCTAAATCACAGATGCTAACAAACAGAGTTGGGGGCATTGACTATGAATGGACAAACTATGTAAGTTGCTAGCAACTACACTTTTGGGAAACGCACCCCAGATTGTGATCAGCAACAAGTCCAAAAGCCATGCTCTGTTATGTATAAGGATATATCAGTGCCTTTGAAAGGGTGACTTGTACCTTCGTGAAGGCTCCATTAATGCTGAAAAAACACTGAGATTTTGAGGTGACATATGTTGGCTTCAAGACAACATCCCTCATACCCCATCCGTATTTCAACAAGACAAAACAAAATTGCATTTTGCACACACCATAAAGGCATGGCTGCGTAAGATGAGGGTGTGGCTGCTAGACTGTCCTGCCTGCAGTCCTGAGTTGTTGAACAACAGAGAACATGCAGCAAATTTTGAAATGCAAAATGTGATAACAAGGACATCATATTGTTGCACACATGAAGACTTGTTTCCAAGAAGAACAGGACAAAATTATGCTGCACCTGAAGCACTTAATCACACAGTGACTTCAGTCCTTGAACATTTATTCATTGTTGTGAAAAGGAATGACCCAACCTTTTTATATATTACAATAATCTAAATGGAAATGTGTTTTTCAAAAATATTTAAAATGCATGTGGTAAACATAAAATAATGTGCTGTTGTATTGCATTAAGTGTAATACAGATCAAGGATAATTTGCAAATCACTGCTTTGAATTTAAAATTCCACTTTTTCAATGTTGATTTAATATACCGTTCCATCTTGATTCGATTTGGGGTTGTAGTAATTGCCATAATAGATGTAAAATATAAAAACGTTGAGGAAGCATGGTGAGTCGATAGAGGAGCGAGGGCACCACAATGGTAACATATTTGCCTAAATAATAGAAAACAGCTAATTTGATTTATAAATGTATTTTATGTGTCATTACACATATGCTGGATTCAGAGAATAAAAATGGATCATACACTTCTCTAAAAATCTAAATGCATGTCCACTCAACTGACTTTAAATTAGACGAACATTAAAATCAGTGACTTTCTATTCCTCAGTCTAACTGATATCTGCATAGTCATTATCAACATTTGCAAGTGTAATTAATTGGCAACATTAATTATAAAAGAAAACAGGTACAGTGACAGGAAATTCACTGCCCCTCATGATGTAAGCCCTGCAGTTATACTGTGAGTCAAAACTGTGTATACCCTGCATTATCGCTCACACTTAGCTCAATAAAATGTAATTCACTTCACTGAAACATCATGGTGCATTATGAACTAAAATTTTACTTTTCGAGTTCCAAATTTACATTTACATTTACAAAATTTACATCTGATAAAATTTCCAATATGTTACATTAATTCTGGCTGGTTTATAACGAAAAGAGGAAATTGTCGACTGATTATTACACAAGTATGCTGCTTAATTTTCATCTATAATCAAAAGCGATGTAACCAGAACATTCCTCAATAAATCATTACGCCTCACTGTTTTTCCTGCCCATGGTAACTGTAAATGGAGTATGCAGAGAGATTGTCTGTCGCTATGCTTAAGGTTCCTTCCCCGGTTTGTGATCAGTAATGCTCCTCTATTCGGAGCAGGCACCATATCAGTTCAGAAAAACAAGATGGCGGCTGAAAATACCTTGCATTTTTTTTTTGTTGCGGTCTCCTTTCTGTTGCATCCACTGTGTGATTGTGAGGCTGTGCCCCCTGAACCTACAGTGCAAATAGAAATCTGAAATGAGTTCTCACCTCAATGTTTCTATAGCAAGCCACTGGTTTTTTTGGTGTTTGAGTCTGCAGTCATTATCATTCCATTCTGCTTTCATCCTCACTTATGGCTATAATTCAAATAAATTCTTCCTTAAAAGCATGCATTTCGAGGTAGTAGTTGCACTCTCTCTCTCTCTCTCTCTCTCTCTCTCGGTTTTTTGTTATGTCGAACTCCCTCAGCAGAGGGTTCATAATATCAGATTGCACAGCCTGTTGGGGCCAAATGTGCATTTTATACTTCAATGAGCATGGGCTTTTTGCTCTCATTAGATCACATTCTGCACAGCGGTGTGAACGCCATGTCTCAGCGGTGCTGCAGAGGGGTGGCCATGGAGACAGTATCCGCTGAGGGTGGCTCAACTGATCTGGGTGAAGGTTTAGGAAAGTGTTTAAGGTACTTACTAAATAAAGACAACAATGCTGAAATTTGACACAAAGAGAAAAGATACACGTTATTGAACTCTGTATGGTCATTTTTAAATCCTTAAATCCTAGTCGCCTTGGAGCACAGCTGCAGTTCAGAGGCACTGGAGGCAGAGTTCCTACAGAGCATGATTTTCATATGGTGGAAACCAGAGCACCTGGTGGATATCATTGTAAACATAGAGAGAACATGCAAACTCCATGCAGAGAGGTTCAAACTGATCAGGACTCAAATATAGACCCTTCTTATTGCGGGGCATTTGTGCTATCCACTGTGCCATTATTTCATGTTTCTCACATAGAGAACCGCCAGCTAGATTAGCTGCCAGTTAACCAGCGCCTGTATGCATTAGCAAAGAAAATGAAAAAAGGAGCACACTATCATGCAAAACGACGATCTGTTATGAAGAAAAAACCTGGTTAAATACAGTGTTCTGCTATCTCAGATCAGAAAATAATTTGTGGAAGATATATGAAAACCTGGAAAGGAAACATATGTAGCCTCAGATATGAGATTACACTGAAGTTTTCTACATGAACAAAAAAGACTTTGATCAAAGGTGAAAAGAAAGGCAGGAGATGGAGAAAACATATGCCAGCATTCTTTTTAATGAGAAACCTTTCTTTTTTTTTTTTTATTGCATTTGTGATTCAAATCCCAGGTGTGCATTGTGTGCCGGCAAAATGAACAAAACAAATTGAAACAAGAAATATATGGGCACATGCATACCGGCAGATTGAAAAGTCCTGGGATGGTAGAATTGTTTCTGTCAGAAGTCCCCTTGAAAGATAAAAGCAGATGTTTTTACCGCCTGAAACTATTAGGGATTGAAATGCAGCGAGTTCTCTTTCCTGGGCCCCGAGTTTGTTGTTTTTAAGGGTGTACCCGCAGAGGAATTTTAGTTCACAAAAAGGAGTCTCTCAGTAAATTCAGTTCCCCGGTCTCTGTTGCTGTCCACAGAGGTCCCCTAATGCCAACTATCTTACCATTCACTAAAGCACAGAATGCCATTAATTATCTCAATTTCATTTACCTCCGTCCTTTTTTTAGTGAAAATGTCCCTCAAGGAAAATGGGGGTGGGAGGGAGGGGGGTGATCTCAGAAAAGATGGATATTAGGGGATGACAGGAGGGGACCTGGTTGGTCGTCAGATCCAGTTCCTTTTATTGAGTAAACAAGACCCCGTAGTTTAAAGTGATTTTAATTTCTTTGGCCCTGTTTACAGCATGAGGAGAGTGGAAGATTGCCAAAGGGCTGGAGATGGGTTGCCTCTCTTCTCCATCTGAAAGCAGTCAATTCAGTCCTCGAGTGTGTGTGTGTGTGCGCGCATGTGTGTGTGTGTGTGTGTGTGTGTGTGTGTGTGTGTGTGTGTTTGGCTCTCTTCTCCATCTGAAAGCAGTCAATTCAGTCCTCAAGTGTGTGTGTATGTGTGTGTTAGTGTGTGTATATGGGCATGCATGCGTGACTTCATCCTTGGTCCTCTGCGTTTTTCCCCTCTGAGCACGATATGAAATTAAAAGCACACGGGTTCATCCAGAGTGCAGTGATTAAATTCTCTGTGGAGCTGAATGGATCTCTCCAGGGCACAGGATGACCTGTCATTCTCCGTCTCCCTCCACCAGGCCTGATGTGTCTGACCACTACTGCTGCTGGCCCAACAGAACCAGCCTACACTTCGGTTAGCAGTAACATGATTCCGGTGCTTTTAGCTTCAAACCCCCATTAGTACAGTGGGGTGAAAAAATTTGTGCACCCTTGCTTTAAATGTCTGTCACCATGAACCTCCAAGTGATTGAAAGCAAACCTGAACACTAAATGCAACAAAGTTAAATATGACACATTTATCACATTTTAAAGCAAGAATAATTTTTATTTTTAACTTTTAACAGTTTCAAAATAATAAAACAAGGATAGAGGCCTTGTGCAAAAGTTTGGGAACCCTGTCAGCTATTACTTTGCAACTCCTCCTTGAGCAGCTATAACAGCTTGCATATGCTTCCTGTAGCCAGCTGAGAGTCTTTCAATTCTTGTATTAGGAATTTTCCCCCATTCTTCCTGACAGAACACCTCTAGCTCAGAGATATTCTATGGCCTTCTTGCATGCACGGCATGTTTGAGGTCTCTCCACAGATTTTCAATAATATTCATGTCTGGGGACTGTTATGACCATTCAAAAACCCTCATCCGTCTTTCCTGGAGGTACAGTACCGGCGTGGATAAAGGTATCGTTAAAGTTAACGAGAAGTTGGCTTTGCGTTTTTGTCCACCTTTCTCTGATCGGCCTGGCGGGTGGCGGAGGATAACAGCAGGTGTCACTGCAGTCCCGGCAGGCAGAACTTGGGGGGACTGTCGATAGGGAGGAGCTGTTTTTGGGTATGACTGGTGTGTACCAGATGTCTTTGAATTTTGGCAAGAATAAACTACCTCAAATGTTTCGATACAAATTATTTACAAGTCAATCAATATTTTTGTTATCTAACTGTATAAGAGGGAGTTAGAAGTAGGAGTAGTCATGAAGTAGAAACGCTTTCCTTATGGATGACGACTAACGCATTTATTGCCACAAAATATGTTTTAATACATTTATAATTTCTCGTTGGATGCCCAAAATTTTAAATCTTGCTCATGTCACTGTAAATGTCGATAATCTGCCATGGCGAAATAGCTATTGGTCTTAATAATGTAAGACATTGGCTTGCACACAGTTCGTAAATTGACAACTATACCATTAAATCTGAATATAAATGTTTTACACAGTATTACAAAGGCAGATAAGTGATTATTTCCCACAAATGTGACAACATAATCAGTCCCGCTGTGAGAACAGTTTTTAATCCGCACTACCCCATGACACTTGCAACTGAGAAGGGCTTTATCGCGTTCATTTGTTGGTAACAGCCAAAGTTTATTCTTGAGATTACTCAAATTATGAGTAAAAGGCGACAAAAGTTAGCGCACTTTACGTTCAACCGTTTGATCCGACTGAACAAGTCACCGCTTTCTTGACTGAGAGTTGTTCGGCTTGTACACAACAAGGACTAAAACCTCCAGATTTCCAAAGGCCAAAACATTTTTTGCGTACTTAGGAAAAAGTGACACCATTACTGTAAGTTACAAGTACATAGATATTTGCGTATTTTATTTCTATTTTCAGAAGAGCGGGTTTTGTTCATAATTTAAATAATACTGAAGTGGTGGCAAAACATGTTGTTGTTGCTTTGCTTTCTCCTATGACAGTGCTTTAGAACTAAAGATTTCATTTCTTAATTCTTATTGGCAAATATTACGATAAAAATATTATGGCAAAAACACATGAATTTGCAGACATTTAATTTCCTGGAAGTAAATACATCTCCGACTGCGCGAAAGAAAATCTTTAGCAAAAAGTACTTCAGGCGTTTACACTATAGGCCTACTAAAAATATAATGGACGTCATGCTGTCCAACGAAAAAATTTCAACGCTGAACTTATTTGGACTTCTTTGCGACGGGTATTTACACTAAGATATGTGTGAAACGGCCGGCCAACATGCCTTCTCACTCCCTCAACTTCCCGGTTCAGTGAGCAGGGCATTGTCTACCTGACTTTCGGCTGACACACAGCCAACGGCTCGTTGGCGAAAGTTGGACCTTTATCCGCGCTGGTACTGTACTTCATGGTGGATTTTGAGGTATGCCTCAGGTCATTGTCTAGCTGGAATACCCAACATCTCTTCAACTTCAATTTCTGGACTGAGCTTTAAACATTAGCCTCTAGAATGTTTTGATATTTGGTGGAATCCATTCTTCCTTCCACCTGCACAATATTACCTGTGCCCCCAGGCACAACCCCAACGCATAATGGATCCACCTCCATGCTTAACAGTTGGCAACATGTTCTTCTCTACAAATGCTTCACCCTTTTTTCTCAAAACGTACCAAACATGGCCAAAAAGTTCAATTATGGTTTTGCCAGTCCAAAGCACATTGTTCCAATAGGCTTGAGGTTTCTCAAGGTTTTCCTTTGCCTACTTCAGATGCTTAATTTTGTGTTGAGGTCGTAGGAAAGGCTTATTTCTTGTAAGTCTACCAAGTAGGTCGTTGTTGTTTGAGGTATGCTGTTTTGTTCTCCTGTGAACAACTAGACTTGTGGCTCCTACTCTTTTTTACAGCTCTTTTGCAGTTATGTGTGGGATCCTCTGAGCCTTTCTCACCAGGTCTTGGGCCATTCTGTCCGAGATTTTTCTTGGTCTTCCAGATCTTGCCTTGATTTCAATTGTTCCATTTATTTTCCATTTTCTTACGATGTTCCTGACAGTAGAAATAGGTAGTTTGAAACGTTGCAAGAGTGTTTTGTAGCCCTCTCCTTGTTGGTGGAAGTGAATTATCTTGATTTTTACATCCTTGGACAGCTGTTTAGAGGAACAAGTGGTTTTTAACACCAGATACAACAGTGACCACAGTTGGATACTTTAGAAGGCATGGGGTTACTTCAGAATATATAGTTCAACCCTGGAATTATATTCACCTGACTCATTGAAGCGCTAACGAGTAAATCACCTCGGTCTGGGCCTTAGTAATCAACTTCTTAAAAGGTAACAAAGAATAATCCAAAAGGGTTCCCAATCTTTTGCACAGGGCCCTTTTTCCTTTCTTATCAAACTCAGAAAATATTAAAATAAAAAGAAACCTTGCTTTTAAATTTGCAGAAGGTGTTATGTTTAACTTTGAAAGCAAACCTGAACTCTTAATGCTACAATCACTTGATTAGTGATTAATTGTAGATTAATTGTAACAGACATTTAAACCAGGGGTGCCCAAACTTTTGCACCCCACTGTACTTCTCAGACGCAGATTATGTGATATAGACCTAATTAGGGGCAAACAGGAGGATTACTGGATTAGGTTTGTGGCCTGGGTGGTGTGTGTTTCGGGAGTGCAGGGTCACCCTTTGCCATCTCAGACAGAGCAAAATACTGGCTCTCCTGAAAATCAACATCCGAGACTTCCAGCAAAATGGCATGCTGAAGTGAAACCATTAAATAGTCTGTAATACTAATGGTTTCACTCCCCCTAAAAAAGTGGACATTTTAAAATTGCCTATTGAAATTACTTGACTGTTCAAATACCTACTGCCCTCGCAGTCTCGCCATTGACATATCACTAGGCTTCCTCCATAAATGAATGGTAGATCAAGAAACTTTTTGGAGTGAAAAATGTATGCAGTCTTATTGATGTGTAAACTTCAAAGTGGGAAAGTATACAGTGTTATGACTTTTAAAAATCACTACAAAGAAAACCAGCAATGACAACTTAAACAAATGTATTCTTTACAAAAAAAGTTCAAAAAAAAAAAAATCCACTGTTTAATCCTCTAATAACACTCTAATGCCACTAATTAACTCTGTTGCCAAAACAAAAACTCTGCCTCTGCTCTGCTCTGCATTGCCCTTATTGACCAAAATCACAAAATTTATGTAGACTAGCAACATTCTGGAAAGATCTATAGGATTCTTGGGTAATCCCGCCCCCTCCAGGCAGGAAGGTGCTAGAAGCTTCGAGAAAGCACTAGTCTATTTCAAAGGTATTACATCAGATCATATTTTGCTACAGACACACCACCAAAGGGTGCTGAAGAACAAAATAAATAGCTGATCAGCAAGGCAACAAAAACAGTCTGTAACAAATCTTCATTAACAAATGATATTCAATTCTGTACATAAAATATACATAACAACAGTTAGATGGTTTAAAATTTAATCAATAAATGACTAAAATTTGTAGTCATACTTTGTGGTCTCATTATTATGGTCAATATGCAGCATGCTCATGCTGCGTACATTGTGTTATTTTAATTAATTATGTAATAGCATGCATAGTCAATTTCGTCATCAGCAATGGCTTATGAAAATATTTTGACAAACATTTATTTATTCCTGCAAATGCTACACTAAAATGAATAAATTGGATTACTACTACTAATGCCCAATGAATTCATTTTAGTGAAGCGCTTGCAGCAATACATTAGCATTTGTCAAAAATGTCAAAGTGAAATTGGGATATGTTTTGAGATGGGACACTACTGTACTGTGTTTTATATTAAAATATTTCAGGCCAACAATGCATGTATTACAAACTGCTCACATAATAGTTCAATTTTAGTTTGGACTTTTCTAAATGATGAATTTTCACAAATATAATTTTACAATCCTCACTCTGCGCAGTGATTCTTTGTGTTTGTCAAAGGTCATGTCACTGGCCAATTACTAAAATGCCAGCTCTGGGAGATAGACTGTGATATAGAAATTTTACTGAAATGTTTTCATTGTGCACTGTTATAAACTGGCACTTTTTTGCCAGCTATTTTAAATGTAATTTTACAATACGTTTACTACAGAGTTCCATGTATGTTAAGTGTAAATCACAGTTAAAAGTGTGCAGGACTCCACTTACAGTAAAAATAACCGGTTGTGTCATTTGTGTTGTGTGTTAATTTAACTGTTAAATTCGGTGTGACTGTATGCAGACTGTAAATAATCTCTGTGCATTCCTGTAATTGGGTTATTAGCACAAAACACTGTTCTAGAACAATTATTTTCCAACAAAAATAATACCTGGCAAGATTTTGTTCAAATGGGCAAGTCAGAGAATGAACCTGGAGTGCATCTCCTAATCAGCACCTGGTTTTCCATGTGTGTCTCTTTTCTATGTAGGATTTTTTTTTTAAATTATAATTATTGCTCAAAAGCAGTTTTTCAGTTTTAGTGTATTCGTTTATTTAAAACGTGTTGTCTTATTTTTTTTTTTTCGCTCTCCCCCTTGAAACACATACTGTTGGTTTATTTTATTTATTTATTCATATTTATTTTCCCCTGTTTGCTTCAGTTTGCTCTGAATGTCTGAACAAACAAATCTAGTATAATTGGAATTCATCAAAACTCCTTTGATCTGCCCATTCATCTCGTTCCTGGGTAGTCACAGCAATTCACCATTGTAATTTAAAAATTTTCAATCTAATTCAAAGTGTTCATTTCGAAATAACACATTTTATCCATTGTGTTTGAATGATTGAGTTGAGTAAATTCAGAACCCAAATAAGCTGTAGATTTATTTTATGAATACAGCAGAAACTACATTATCAGTCCAGACTGCTTGGCATAAAAAGGTAACAAATAAAAATATATATGGAAATGGGAAGTAAATAAGGAGAACTTATACAATATTCAAAAGGCAGTGTTTATCTGTGCAATGCACATCCCTTTCTTTCCGGGTGAATGAATGCACAGACGTATTACAGAGTAACTAGGTTTGCGTCTTGTTTATTTAGGTACGGATGTATCTAGCTGATTTGTAGCTATATACCCCTGAACTGTAATGATACCTAAGGGACCGGGAATAGGAGTCATTTTGATTTGGCCAGTTGTGATGCTTTAACTATTTAAATCGTGCAAAATGGTACCAGCATCTGAACAGCTCCTGAAGAAGCGTTACATTTAAAAGAAAAGGAAATGATAGCATTATTTTTCTGTAGCACTCGCTTGAATCTAATACACAGTACAGCAGAAAATACAATTTTTTCTGTAAATACATTTTTTAGGAACACTTTTGAGAGATCTTTGAAATTTCACTAACTAAATTTTGCAAGCATATGGAAATCACAAAAGGAAAAACAATCAGAGCCCAAATTTTGCATTTTTGTATATTTCCTATATAATATGATATTATAATATTAATAATAATATATATGTAATTTAAATATTTTATATATTTTTGCACATTTTTCAGTGATTTGTTTCTATGATAATTTTTCATTTTTAATTCATCATTTCTCCATACCATGAAAATTTCACTCTGATAATTTTTCCACTGTGGTCTTATATATATATATATATATATATATATATATATAAAATCTTCCAAAGACTTGATGTATTTTGATAAGAGTCGGGATTGATTGGCTTTTGATTTGTGTCACAAAAGAGACAGCTATGAAATAGGCTGTGTTGTGCATTATACTTACGGAGGAATTGGTTGAAAGCCCAGGTGGGAGCAACTGCTGTGCAGAGAACATTACTGGGGATTGCTCTGGTAAACATCCCACTGTTCAAATTATACCCAAACTTAGAATATTGAGTCATTCCAAATAAGGGTGTATGCTAATGTGGAAAACCAATGACAATGAACTCCCCTGCAAGTCTCTCTCAGAAATGTAATCCCCTCTCAGGCATTTTCAATTTTGAGGAACCAACAGAGTGTATTGGGCATTGAGATTAAATATTGTTAGCACATAAGCAATGTATTAAGGACTATCAACCCTCTCTCAACTTGTAAGCCGAATGTACTTAAGTGTTGTATGATCATTACAACAACAGCTTGAGAGAGGCATGAAACTTAAGGTTGACTAAAAATTCTCTGAACAAGTAATTCTGTGACCATCCTCCACAACCACAACCACAACCCCAACCCCCCCCCCCCCCATCCCCCCCCCCCCCTCCAATTATCTCACATGCATTAATGCACGGGTGACTAAGTAGGGAATATGGTCCTTGTAGGGTTATTTTGATGTCCGTGGAGAAGTGTGATCCATTGAATCTAAATTAATCGGGTATTGTTCAGTTGTCTTTTTTTTTGTTTTTGCTTTTTTTCCCCTGGTTTCATCTGTACCATTTTTGCTCATGCGGAAAGGCCGATGAGGAATACAATACAATGAAATGTTGTTTTCAGTTCGGGAAGGCGTGGTAATAAGACAAACTGCCGATCCTTCACCCTGTGTGACACTATACGTAACTGGCTCTCTAATGCGGCCATGGCCCAATTGTGCAGCTGACACAGTACTTTAGGGAGCAGTGAATGTACTTTAATGTAACCTGTCATGGACAAACCTTTGATGACCACAATGTTATAGCTGCTGCACTAGAATTTCCTCAGAAAACCATGGGAGAGTTTACCTTCAGACACAAGCGGTTCTCTCACGTTCATCCCTGAAAACAGAACACTGCCCCCTATGAATTTAACAAAATTTCATTTTCATTACATTTTTTTTTTTACATGATAGTATGTTGAATAAACTAATTTTCCATGTTTGCCCCAAAAAACAACAACAACAAGAAGAGCAATAATAATAATAATAATAATAATATTAATAAATCCATGAGGTTTTGTGGCAAGAGATCGTTTCTGTTGGTGATTAAAACAGTTGATTTAAACAAAAATCCATATTATATGACTCAGTTTGCTTAAATACGTTGACTCCTTTGTGTTTTCCAACCCATTTATTGAGTAAAGCTCTGCAGCAAAATGTAATTTCAGCAATGTTTGCCTTATAATAAGAATTAAACAAAAAAAGAATAATATCATATTCCTGATAGGCTTCCAATAATTTATAGACAATTAAAACCAATGAATAATATCAGACATTTCCAGTAAATAACTACAGACCCTACAGGTGGAATAACTTCACAGAAAGCGCCTGACATGCGCATGACAGAGCTGATATTTAGGTCATATGCTGTCAGTGTGAATCAATCAGCTTTTACTGCTTGGGAAAAAAGAAACGAGAGGTTATGGAGGGGGCGGAGCACGGCGGGGTCACGGGGGGTGCAATGGGTGGGCAGAGGAAGTGTCTGTCTCTGCAGCACAAAAGAAGATGGCAACTGCACTGCAAGGCTCAGTCAGGTGACGCAGTTTGAAGTCAACTCATGGACCTTTAGGTGTTGAAGTGGAAGAAACAAAGCCGCGATGTGACTGTCCTCTGGATAGATAATGCCATGCATGGCTACACACACACACACAAACACACACACATGCGCAAGCGCACACACTCAAAACAGTCAAATACTACCTATAGTGTACAGTATTTGGTTCTGAGCGGCTGAAGGGAATCTGCAGGAGAGATGGGGGTTGACAGAGGAACAGTAAATAACGGTTACTCCGACTGACAGGTTAAACGCTGATGCGATCATTTTAACTGCCCACCGCATCCAGTTATATAGGAGGAGCTCCAAATATTATGATTTTCTTTCAGCTTGTTTGTTTGCCTGTTACAAGTATTTCAGGCAGATATTGAAGGGTACACTCATGTTTCATCACAATCCAAATTATAAGTAAACACACATGAGTCAGATTGATGGAGAATATGACTGCCTACAAAATGAGGATAAACTTTACATGACCTCGGAGGCTGACCTCTAATGTTTCATTCAGGCTACGCTACAATAACTTCAATCTATCCTGGACTGTGTCTGTGAAGGACTCAAGATCGTTGGGCTAACTGCATGTGAAACATAGGTATACCAAGGGTATGTGATTCACTCTTTATGTAAATATATGCAGCCAACTCAAAACTTTTTGTTACCCAACTAGAAAATGAAAAAAAAAATTGTCTAAAATTAGCAAAATATGCAGGGAATAAACAGTAAAAACCTATTTGAGCTCAGCAGCATAAAAAAGCCATATACACGTTTATCTTCACAAAGTTTAAAAAAATTTTAAAAACAATATATAGTTGGATTGTTTGATGGGGCAGTGCATTCTATTGCCAAAACAGGTGCTTCAAAATTATTTAGACCCCTCCAATGTGGTAAGTCATTTTCTCCCCTGGTGATGATTACCACATTGACTGCGTTTACAAGCACATCGTATTCCTGTACTAATCGGAATATAAGAATACTAGCTGCTACCCACTTTGTAGCCCATTATTTTGTTGCTTTTAGATCGCATGAGGGAGAGAAGTCGTGTCTTCAATTGCTACTTGATTATTCTTGAATTGGAAAACGTGTTAATCAAGGGAAACCATGTAGAATCAGCCAGGACTAATTTTTGTCAATAATTGCCGCTGAATTTTCAGGTCTAAAGCCAGCCCTGCGAGTGTTCAACTGTCAAATTTGAATTTGGGAGCTGTCAAGTTCGACTAATCAGAATGCTGCTTTCGTGGACGAACGCGGTGCCCTCTCAAAAGCCTGGCTTTCGTGCAGGCTCTCTTATCACTCCCTCGGGCCCATCGCAAACAGTAGCCTGCTCGCAGGTTACCTCAACGCACGTTCGTAAGGTCACTGCGGCTCCTAGCAGTGCAAACGGATATTGCTACGCGCATGTGGTTATATAAGTTTACCTGCTACCCATAGTGAAATTGCCATTTTTTTTGCGTGCATGACCGTTTTTCAAAAATCGGGCGACGTCAAGTCCTTCCTGGTGTCCAAGTGGATATTCACACCAAATTTGGTGATAATCAGTTGAGAGATGTAGGAGAAAAACGTGTAAATACACAATGAGAGACAGACAGACATCGACCTCAAATATATTATAGATTCCGATTGTGTACCTGTCATGTAAGCGCGTGCAATAACCTGATTAAGGTCATTTTCTGATTCCGAATTAGACCCCTGGCATATGCCTGTTTTAATCGGAATATTGGCTCATGTATACACCTTAATCGGAATATGCCCCCAAAAAGAATATTCAACTACGTCTGCGCCTGTTCAATTGGCAAGGAATTTGGCGTTTTTGGAGCAAAGAGGAGATGACAACGATATCTTTAAGGTGTGCGAAAAGTGGAGAGAGGCTGGTTTTGTGTCAACTGCCAAGTGCTAACCAAATTCTGCATCGCTGGAAAACTCTGAGGGCAGCATATGCCAAAGAAAACAAAGTTTTTTATGCCAGTCGTAATCTTACCCCAACTAGCTATTCTTACGAGCTTCCGTATGTTCACCCATAGACTGATTTATATTCAGATTCAGATTCAGATTTATTACTCAAAGAA
Organism: Gymnothorax reevesii; assembly: GCA_029721435.1. NCBI lineage: Eukaryota > Metazoa > Chordata > Actinopteri > Anguilliformes > Muraenidae > Gymnothorax > Gymnothorax reevesii. The sequence continues at coordinate 49,246,841 of CM056587.1, read as the reverse complement.
CTCAATTGTGGTGTGGAGTACAAGTTACATTATGTCTCAACAACCTAGTGGTAAAGACAAAAAAAGGGTTAATCAGCAATGGACATTTTAATTTGAACAATGGAAATACATTACAGAACAGTCTATGCTTATACAACGGCATTAACTATAATGTATTATCTGACATTAGCTAGCGATGCGGCTGTAACATTATGTTTTCTAGCGAGTTGCTTAATTTAGTTAATGGGTTAGGTAGAGTGTAATTTTAGGTTCAACAGATGATCTCTAACATTTGGGGAACTGTCAGGTCGTCACTCTCCACAATCAACATTCAGTAGTGATTACTGTCGTGTAGAAGAGCTGATAGCTGCACAAAGTTCATCCGTGCAAGCAGGGGCGTGCTGGGGATCCAATTCAGGCCGGGAGACTACCAAGCAAGCAGGCCACTGAAGTGTTGCGGTGGACGCAAAGCGTGCACGGCGAAGAATTTGTGGGGGTTTTTCTTCAAAAAAAGACATTTAGGCTGCATTTAGAGCTGTCATAGCAACTACAACAACACTATTAGACTGACAGCCACACAACAACACTCTATTAAACACAACCACGAGGACAGCTCCACACAGTCCTCCATACAATACCAGTTTTGTCTTCTCTAATCTCTTCTCAACATCATACTGTGTCCATTTGTTCTATATTATTTATATAATGTGCAAAATTACACAAAAACATGTTTGTATTATTTTGTCAGCAAATCGTTTAGATGTCATGCCAGCTTACAATAGCTAAAAAGAATACCAATATTGAATATAATACTATTGTATTGGCTGCCCTAAAAGTCGATAGATGGCGTCATTACCTAATTTGCATAATACACCTTGTGCATGTGTTTTGGAGTTGCCATGTGTTTTTTTTTTTAATCGCTTAGTTTGGCATAGAAATCAGCCTTGCAATATTTGCAGTATGCCAGAGTGTCATCCCCAATAAACTGCTTCAACCTGCCTTTGAATTCAGGGTTTGATTCCTACTTCTTTCTGTACTTTTGACTGTACAGTTTAGACAGAGCCATGTTAAGCTAGAGGTTTAGCTTGTGTAACGGAGAAATGCAAACACACACGGATCTGTCTGGACCAGGTGAGTATCTTTATAAATACAGTTCAGGCATGCAAACTGGTCATGGGTGAAAAAGGTGAGAAGGGCGCACAGACAAACGGCGCGATCAGAAACGTAAATTTCATAGTCTGCGTTATAGAAACATGCATCACCAGAGGCATCTTGAATAAAATACTGTACAGGATGACTTACCATATACATCTCTTCTTTATTGAGACGACAATTCAAACAACTATAACTAATGCACAGGTCCTTTTTCTTTCTTTTTGGCCTGGACAATGATCACATGCTCTTTTTACCATGAATACCTAAATCTAAATCAACAAGTTATGCACATGTCATTTTTTGTTTTGGCCTGGATAAAGATCACATGCCCTGTCAGTGACAACAGGTAGGCTACAGTATAGGCTACACTCACTCTTCGATCATGTGCTTGATACAACACAATGTATATCACCACATGTAGGCTAGCTCTTCAAAAGCAGTAAACAGTAACAATGAAAGTCACTTTTTAATAGGCACACCTTATGCATTTTTTCATGCCTTTATCAACCTACATTAAACTTCACTAAGTTCCATACTTCTCTATTTCATTGCACAATTGTTTTAAAATAACCACAAAAAGCTATGGCTATTGATATTTTATTATTTTAATTCAAGAAAACGAGATGTGCTTTACTCATCAGGGTGAGGTCTAAGCAATACCACCCATCGCCACATGGCAGAGAGTCGTGACTAATTATAAAATACGTGACTGAGATGGTAGGCCTTTTTAGCCTTTTGTCTGTTCCCAAAAACGAGTCTCCCTCGAAATTATAAATGCAAGGGAGATGGCCTGCGACCTATTTAGGTTTAAGCTACTCTTAAAAAAGTTGTTGAAGAGACAGGCTTGCTCGTCTAGCTAAAACTTTCTCTAACATCACGTCGGAAGACCTACTGTGCAGTTCATTTGATAGGCCAGGATAACGTAATGCGAGGCGGTCAAATATCGAGGAATAAATTCTTTTTTACAGATTAGTTATCTTACCCTCATGGCAACGTTCTGTTTCACTTTAACAGCAGCCTGTTGTAGGCTATACAATGGTCTGTTATCAAGAAATGTCACAGTAAAATGTTGGGAAGTGAATGGAGCATTCTACAGGATTATAAAGAGCCATGTAGCCTATTAATGGCAGAATGAATTACGAATAGCACAGTAGGCACGAACGAAACCAGCGCAAGTTCTAAGTGCAGGAATTAATCTAACGACAACATTGATGTCTGATTTATTAAGCTGTTCATAGGCTATCACTTTAAGAAATGTATAACTGTATCGTTTATGCCTTACCTTGCCGCAGGTGCTAATTTCCACAATGGAGGCCTTGAGCTGATTTCTTTCGGTGGTAAATTGCTTCAGGCTGGCACCATTGGAAAAAATTAGGAAGAAGGGGGCGCCTTGTAAATCGGTGTAAATTTCCACTTCAATTAGAGCATCTCGTCAGTCATTTGCTCTCACGAGACGAGTGTAATGTAGGTCTATGTAGTTTTCTGCGGTCCACTGTTCTGCTTGCTCGGTCGCTCGCTAACCCCCCTTCTCGGATCTGTGCGATTCGCGTACATGGCCCATTTCGAATGACACCCGGAATTCGTTGATAAATGATTTTGAGAAAAGAGTTTGGCCTGGCCCAATTTTGAACGTCTAGAGACAACCAGAACTAGTTGAAAATAGACGTTCTAACAAGCCACAATCTGGATGTCTATATGACACCCAGAATTAGTTGATAAATGACAGTGAGAAAAGAGGTCGGCCTGGTCAAATTCTGGACGTCTACCAACAACAAAAATGAGTTGAAAGGAGACGTTCTGACAGGCCACAATCTGAACGTCTATTTGACACTCGGAATTAGGTGAGACATGACTTGGAGAAAGACGTTCTGTTAGAAATCGCTGATTTATATGTTTGTTTTTAGTATGTTTTAGTAGTTTTTATTGCTATTTATTTATTTATCATATTTATTCGTTAGAGTATGTATGTTTCTGTTACGATTGCGCTGTCTTTAGTCTTGAACGTTTTCCTTTCGTTTCCGTTTTGTCGCGTCTTGTCAGTCTTCACACTCTCTTCCCTATACTTCGGTGAGGTAATTCCACTTCCTTCTCTCTGGCTGTTCTCATTGGCTATCTGCACCAAAGAATAGTTAGCGAGGCACGGGTGATTAGTTAGATCAGAGTTAGAACTCCACCTGTTTCACCTCGCTTTCCTATCACCGTCCTTGCTTTTCTAGTTCCGCCTCCCTCTACAGCTGTCCTGCATTCTAGCTGGGATCACACTGATTAGTTTGTGTTTAAAAGACGCATATTTACGCAACTTCTTGTCGACTCGTTTCTTCCCACAGCTCGTCTTTGGTTAAGTCTCGTTTCTGCGCTTTTCTGGTTTCGATTGTTGATTGCTCGTTTCCTGTTATATCTCCCGTAAGTCTTGTTATTGATTGTTTGTTTTACGTTGTTTGATTGCAGGCTGAGTGATTAGTACTGTTCTCCCTTATTCCCATTTTGTACCCAACTGTTTAGTTTCTCCTTTGTTCTCCCTTATCCCATCCAACTCCCCTTTTCCTTCCCCTTCCATTCCCTTAGCTCAGCCCCCTTTGTTACTGTCTTTGTGCGGATGGATTCTCTGGTTACTGAACTACTTGCTTGTCCCCTGACCTTGATTCTGATCCTGCATATCCTGCATTACTCTGTTTGCCTGGCTATTGATCCATTTCTGTCCTTGACCATGAGCTTTGGTAATCCCAATAAACGCCCTGCCGATGCTGAACTGCACTTGGAGTCAAAGTCTGTTCCTTTCACGTTCAGCCTGGCCAAATTCTGGATGTCTCTGAACGACCAAAATTAGTCGAAAGTGGATGTTCAGACAGGCCACATTCCGAACGTCTACTGACAACAGGCTAGTTGAGGAAGAGGACATCCATTTTGACCAAAAAGATCAGAGAATATGCAAGACTGGGTGTATGCCCTACCAGAGGGACAGACACAGGCTGACTCACTGGTGAAATTGTCCTGTCAGCTACAGTCACTGTCTCAGCCTCATGTAATGTAGGGGCCTAAACTCTTTATCCTATGCACCCTCCACCCTCAAGATAACCACAGGCTTGTTCCAGTCCATGTCATTATATCACCTAAGGTTGTAAGACCTAATCCAGTAATATCTCTAAGAAAATATTCCAAGCGACGTATGATAACAACAGAGCGTTATGACTTTGATTGTGATGATCACTTAAGGATGTACAGAGCAGCTTTCTTGCCCCAGGCTGTCAGACTCCTCAATTCATTGCCTGCACTTCGCTCTACAAAATGGTCTGTTTTACTTATCCTAAAAGGAAAATTACAAATATTTAAACATTCTCTAACCCTAAATGTAGATTAAGTTTATTTTAATTTTTTTTTCTCTCTCTCTCAGTTCAGTGTACAGTTTTCAATTATATTATCTTATTTACAAAGTGCAGCATTTCCCACCTAGGTAACTTGGTATGCAGATGAGTGAGCACTTCAACTAAAAAACAAACAAACTCTAACCGACTATTTTTCTACCCTACCCTTGAGGTTGCTGCATTTTTGAAACAGGTGCTAGTTGTACTGCACAAAAAATGGTTTCATCACTTTGTGTTTTTGCTTATATGTTTGGGCCTTAAGCCCGAACAGTAGCGTCTGTATTTATTATACATGATTTTTGTGTTTGCTTTTTATTTTAGCTGTTGTCATGCAGTGGGACAGTCCGCAACAGAGGCCCAGATAAGAACTGCAGCAGCTGACCACCTCAAACATGCCCCAGGGAGAGTTGGGGTGGGTGGGTGGATATAAGCCATAAAGATATTGTTAGCAGCTGTAAAGGACTAATACTGCAACCAGTTCTTTTGCCATATAAATCATGAAGAGTGACGATTGTTAGCCCATGGGTTCCTTTACAGTATTTCAACGGATAACCGACTTTTCTGAGTCTATGGGTTTCCCTTATGTTAAAATCTCAGAACCAGCATACATAAATCCTTCAGTAGGTAGGTCATGGTCATCTAAACCAACTTAACCAACCAATTCCCACACCGGGCCGCTGGCCAGTCGTTCCTCAGTGGGAATATTACCCCTAGGTATCCGCCGAGACGGGGCTAGGAAGAAAAAAAAGTTTGAAAGACACGGAGACCATGCAGGCTAGAAAAGGAATAACAATAATTTAATTACCAGGTAGGCACCAACTTGAATCAAACAAATCAACGCTAAGCCAGTTACCCATAATTTAGAGAGAAAATATATATTCATACCTGGAAAAGATGAATGGCCACGCGGAACTAAAGTCGCTCCACGTGGTCGGGGAGAACTCAGATGCCCCCTCGCTCCGGAACAAGGTAACGTGACTTCCTCCACTTACCTACGCGCGTCAGATGTTGAGAAAGAAGAGAGCCCGCCCCATTAGGATCTCGTAGCTTTAAAGATTCCAAACCACGCTTCCCAACAAGGTAGAGGCCGAATCAGAGTTGCACTCGCAAAGGTGTTACCACCAGGGCAATTGCCCGCGCAAATTCTAACCAGCTTTGCAGGAGCTTTCCAAAAAGAGAGCGAAACATAATCTCAAGGGAAATGAAACATGCTCCACTCAACTCCTTGGACTCACCCGAGAATAAAAATACCAAACATGATAGGAATATGTGCTAAAATGATGCAGTTGTCATGGAAAAGCAGTATTACAGTTCAATTGTGTTATAAATATATATATCAGATATTGAACATAAACGTATTATGAATTTGACTGATTTCGATTCAGATTTTGTTTTTTTCAACAATGACAGGAAATTTTGAAGGCCGTCTTTTTGACAGAATGTAATTCAGACCCCCGTCCAATTGGTAGTGGGTGTCATATTGTCTCGAACATTGTCTTTGATCTGTCTGATCCTGTATTCCTCATATCAGAGATGCCAAGTCTCACGCATTTGGCGTTAAGTCTCTCGCCTCTAAGTGGCGTTCACGTTCCTGTACCGTAGTCAGGAATTATTCAATCAATGCACACTGAAGAAATTCACTCGCGGAATTTATGTCATTGTGCTTTAAGTTCATCAGTTTCATGCTGTGACGGAGCTAGAAATGGGAATTGGGGTGGCACAGACACGTCCCTTTATGAAAACAGTTAGTCTTTGATAGTTCTCAATCATTTTCCTTTACTGACACATTTTCTAATTATCATAATTGGCAACTGAAGAAATGGTTTCTCTCCATATGTGATCTAACAGCGACAAAAACGTGGAACGATTTCAAGGGACGTATCCGTGCCACCCCAAATCCCATTTCTAGCTTCACCTCTGGTTTCACGTACATTACGGTGGATTTCCCCACTAGTGAAATGGAAATTGATTATGACTCGGGAATTCTTACGCTAGTCTTTACTGAGGGATTGAAAGCAATGGAATTGCGTAAGGACGTTTCAAAGGGTCTTATTTCATTTAGCTAAACAATTTAAACGATCATGATCCACATGCATTGTTTCCAATCCCTGAGTAAAGAGAAGCATGAGAAGTCCGGAGTCATAATTTCTTTCCATGTTCCTTGTGGTGAACTCCAGCTTAACTCAAGTGAAACTGAAACTTCAATGCAGAAGGATTTTAATTCTGTGTGAGAATCTCATTAATAAGCGTTCATAAAATAATTGTGGACTACGATGAATAGGCCTCAAAAATGCATGAGGCCTACGCCGAATGCGTGAGACTTGGCATCTCTGCATATTTTTGTAATATGATCATTTGCTCTTCATTTGTAAAATATGCTGCTCGGCTGCCGGTAGACGATTGGTCATATGCAGCAAACCCTGTCTCTCGTATGTGAACATGCAGATATCTAGGTCGGGAATGCCCCATTTGACATAACGGGTTGATAAGCAGCTTCGTAGGACCGCTTAGCGAGACTGCGGTTGTTAGCCTTAGTGAAGCCCAGCAATAAGTGAAAGCATTGTTCATTTGCGCACTGTTATTCTGTGGGTGGAGAAATCATTTGTTATGTTTTATAAAGTTCATAGAGCAGTAAGTTTGAAAATCCACGCAGGGCTGTATTTAACACAGCGCGCAATGTGTGTCTACATGAATCACTGTCTGCATCAGCTAATGCGTAATCTATTAATTATTCGGTTTATTTCAAAAAATAAACGGTTATCGTTTAAAAAATAAAATTACAATGATGGATAATAATTGATTATGACAGAATTTTTGTGCCTCTGTCCGTCACGATGACGGACAATCAGAAAGTGAAAAATGGAAAAGACATTTGCTAGCAAATTCTGACTGGTCCTAAACTGCAAAAAGCAAGTGATAATCCAGCGACTTGCAAACTCAAAGGAGGGGGTACAAATACACCATACACATGTGAAGAGGGGTAACTATAGGATGGGACACAGCCTGTATCAGGGAAGCACACAAGATGCAAACCAGTCAAAGTTGCTGGATGGGCTGAGACATAGACGGCATTTACACGAGGGCTATGGCAGAATAGTGCCCTGGCCACCTATACACTATTACAACGTTAAAACCACATAGAAGGTTTATAGGTAGTCAGAGCGGGAATATGTAGGGTCCCATAACTTGATCCACTGTTATGAGTGGGCTGTTTTCGAAGCTCAGGCAGTCAAAAACTGGTAGTGATCCTTAGTTACTCCTTAGCTATCCGTAGTCATGAATGGTTGTCATAATGGCTCACATGAGAATACAAGTAAAAAACTTCTTTTTTTTACAAAGTGTAAAAACAAAGCATGCTGCACAGTCATTCTGGACAGAAGCTTGCATTGCTTCAGTGAAACACGAGTCCCCTGCCTGCGCTTGGCAACAGGGAAGCCGGTGAATTGTTTTCATAACTCATCTTAATGACATGCAAATATGAAAATGGGTGGGCCAAGGCGAGTTATTGCTCTGATGGACATGATGGGTCCTAGGGGAAAAAAATAAAACAAATACGATTAAAAAACAACAAATAATTCCTAGGAAAACAATGAAGGATAACCTTTTTACTTCTGAAGCCAGTGCTATACAAAGCAGCAGATATTTTTAGCCTACTTTTAGCCGTCCCAGTCACTGGTCCAGCAGATTGGCTTCTGTCAGTTGAATTATCTCAGTGGCTATGTGTCAATAAAAACATGAATCAGAGCACTCAGGCTATTCTGATTGAGCTGTTGGGGCATTGCTGGGGGCGCGGCAGAAAACAGCATGGTTGAATAAACGTCAAAAAGCGTTTTAATCTTTTCAGCACCATTGGCCCCGCTGATGACTGAGCCGAATATGAATTAAAATAGCCAGTTCTACAATGACAAATGCATCACTGTGAGATTATAGCTCCGACTGTTTTCAAATAGATTTTCCAGCAATAAGACCTCTTCAAATCAATTGCTGATGGTGAAGTACATTGCTTGGAAGAAATCTGTCATGAAATGCCAACCCTGGATCATTATATCATACAGAGGGGAGAGGGAAAAACAAAAAAATATATAAATTAAACGGCTTTTGATTTAATGCGAGGAGGAAGGTCATGTACTGTGACTGATTGCGAAATGTATTTTTATTACGGACTATTTGTCCTCTCCTCCATTAAGCGGGACAGTTATGGCATGGCGCAATGCCGTTTGGGCGAAATGGTGCACTCGTTTGGCTATGCGAGGGACATAAAGAGACAGATCGCACTGCTCACACATCAGGTGCGAATACTGCCGGGCCCCATCATCATATTAAAACCAAGGTTGTGTATTGCCTTGCACCCCTATTTCTGTTGATAACAATGCTGGGTTTATGTCTGTTCTGTAAATGTGGGATAGTGAAAGGGCAAGCACTGCATTATTCCCTCCAAGGACAATGGCACTATCAGTGCACCCAGGATACATTTTAGGGCCATATTCATTCTGACCCTGCTAGTGTATCATCATAGCCTTTCTCCTGGATAACCATACGGTGAAGAGCAGGGTGTCAATGACTTTATCACCTTCCTTCCAAATGTGTGATAACTGACTCCCTCCCAAAAGGTGCCCGTGTCAAATTATTTCTTAGAGGCAGAATGAAGCCCATTTCCCTGGCCCATTTATCTCTCTTTTCCTGCAGTTTTATTAGGGTTGAAAGAAATGCAATAAGCCTGGAATAAGACTGATAGGACCACGGATGAGACTAAATGCATCTGATGCCTCCTTGCAGCTGGTGTTCATTTCGTTATAAAGATTTATTGCATTGCTCAGTAAGAATGAGTCGCCTTCTAATAGTATGACTGTGGCATGGCACCTACCCAAGGGGTTGAATACATAAGAATAGGCTGAAGCGCCAGCATATTAACACTTTCACGGCCGAGGGCAGTTGTGTCTATGTGAATCAGTTTTGTAAAGACTGAAGCCTTGCCAACATGCACGAGTGTATTTTTGAAAACAGTTTTTTCACTTTCGTTTTCCAGAAAAATGAAAAACCGCAATTCAAGCGATCCCAAGAAGATGCCATATCAACAGGCGGCAATGATGTACTATGATTTATAATAAAACTATGAAGGCCATTTAAAAGCCTTAAAATCCCGCTATAAGGTAAACACATTCTGACATCACTTACAAAAATCCGCTTTCCCTGTTCACGCATAAACAGCGAAAACAAAATTTCCAAAAATTTTCACCCCGGAAAGCACTTGCTAGAAGATACATTTTCAGTGCTTGTCCACACGCAAACTGCATTTTCAAAGGGCCAAAACCGACAGACAAATGGGGAAAAAAATATTCAAGGATGTGTGGACTGGGCCTGAGCTTACTAGAGACTGTTGGGTTGGAGAAGCTGTGGCCTGCTGTGTTCTGAAATGATGATGCATATTTTCCCCAAAGTCATCAGATTTTATGGTGCATTTACTCTCCAGTCTCCTCAGGTAAGGCCAGGAATCTGTCATCCCTGGGGTAGAATTTGGCAGGTTCATTAGCGGCACAGTAGGGCTACTGTAAAAGTCTGTGCTTCTCTACCTGCTAATCATTAACACTTGCCCTCAATGTTTCCTGGTAAAACAACAGAATCATTATTTTTTTGTTGTTTTTTCTCAACACATAGGCTGGATAAAAGAAAGTCTAATCATAGAGGGTTTCAGTTGTGAGAGAGCATCTATGCTGCCATGGATTTCTTTATTCATTTAAATGGGACAAGAACCAATCTCTTTTGGAAGGCATTGTCTGGATGAATACTCTCAGTAGCAGTGATCTGAATATCAGTGACAAGTAGTTACCACCACCACTCTTCCATTCATACCTTCTTATGCACTTCTTATACATACAGAGTTCTATCCAATTAGTCTCCCCAGGAGTCTGCGGAGAACATTCCTGATTCTACGGAGAGCAATTCTTGATTCCGCAGCTTGAAAGGTGATTTTCCGCGGGCATTAAAAAAAACCTAAAATGACCAGTTATAAAGCAAATTTATGTAACAATGAAGCAAAAATTCTCTTATGAAATTATTTGCAATACCAAAACACTGCAAAACATTGTGGTTATAAAATAAGCAGCATCAATATTCTTTTTGTCCCTCTTGAGCAGATTTATTTGCATAACTTATAAAGTGCAAAACATTTCACCAAACTATGGGTGAACGAGGCTTAGTAACTGAACAAGTGCCAAAGATCAAAGTAAAGATTTAAACAAAGTGTACACCATTCACTGTATCCTCAGGATATTGCAAATGTTACTGCATACCATAGACTGTATAAAAAGATGGATGAAGCTACCGTGATGTCACCCACTGGTTCGAAGATGAAGAAGTGAATCGAAGATCCGGGAGGAACGTGACTCTGGATCTGACCGTATAGGACGAGGACCAGAGGATAGCGACGCCCCAGAAGCATATTCTGGCTTTATACTTTATTCTAGTTTATATGGGACCATAATTCACGAAAATGAATGTCATGATATATCGAAGGAGACCTGAAACTTGCTATAGCTAACATAAAATGATGTGAAAAATCATTATTTAAATTAAAAATCAGGTCGGAAAGTAGGATCATTTTCTCATTGACTTCTATTGCATTGAACTTCTTTCGGCAGCCACTGACATCGCCATCTGCTGGCTATTAAATAGAATTCCATTCTACGGTACTTCCACATGGGCTTCTTTTTTCAAATCAGGGTGCTGCGTCCATCTTTTATATAGTTTATGCTGCATACAGCAGAAAAAAATCAGTTTCTGTAACCGGCAGCACAAGCTGTGAATCTTAGATCCCGTTTATCTGACCCCAAAATCTAGCGGCCGGGATGAAAAATACATGTAAAATATAAAATTCTGCACCTCGCCCTATATTCCGCGGACTGCTTTGATTTCCGCGGAGGGCTTTGAAATCTGCGGTAAATTCCGCGATCGCGGATTCCTGGGGGGACTATCCAATACAGTTTGGTTCATTGCAGTGGGACTATAATGTTGATGACATGTTAATGAGCTGGTTGAAGGAGCAGTGTCTCATGGCTAGAAAGCACACGTCCACAAGCACATGTGACCTTCCTCCTCGCCCTCTCCGCCTGTTCAATCCTTATTCCTCTGAACTCTCTCAGTCCATCACCTCTAAGGCTGGTGCGTAGGTGGGCCGTACTCTTGACCGTCACTGTCACTCACCGGTCAGCATTGCCGTTTCGTCTTTGTCCTTCCTTCGCAGAATGCCCCGGGCCATGAACCTGGGCGAGGGAGTGCGGATGCAGAGCAGGTGCACTTGAGGGGCGCTGCGGAGTGGGGAGGTGACCTGCGGACTCCTGTGGTGCGACTCTTAACTGAAGCCGGTCAGCTGTGAGCACCTGAGGGGCGTTACAATGTGCAGGACTGACCTGCCGACTCCTGTGATCACTTTCTTAACAGAGGCTGGTAACCTGTGAGCAAAGCCTTCAGAAGTATGTTTGATAGGCAACAGGCTGCTTGCAATCAGCCTGGGTATTAGCCGTTCATGTTCTCTTTTTGTCACACATCCATTATGAGTTCATTTAACAGATGTTGTTTCACATGAATGCAGGATCTGGGTGTATGCCGTGCTTGTATGTGTGTCGCAACATCTGCTACATGGACAATTAACATAATATAAGAATTAATATGTTAACTGTGTGTGCAGGCCACAGCAAACTCTGGTTCACCACAGAACCTCAGGTCAAATGCATTTTTTGACGTTTTGTGATTCTCAATTGGTCAACAGAGCTCTTGCATACTTGGGAATTTTCATGTCACAAGCTATTTAAAATTTACAATTAGTAAGGCTAATTTTGTCCTGTACATATATTGGCAAAAGAAAAAAAAAGAAAATAATGGTAATAATGTCTTGGGTGTCTAAAATGTTTTTCACCAAGGTGTGATTACATTTCATTTGCTTTAGTTTTTTTTTTCCCCCCAAAACAATGGCAATTATTGCAACTCAAAATAAAGGTGCCCTCTATGACAAAGATCATTTGAAGTTTTCAAGGTCTGAGCTCTTTTTTTCCCTCGTTTTTTTTTGTGGTATAGAAATCCTGAAAAAAATCCCGTGAAACAGCTGCACAAGTGTAGAAAAATGAATTGAGGTCACTTATTTCAACATTTAACAATATATTACCCTGCAGGTGGGCAGCACAGCTATGAGCACCTGACATTGGTCTAATTAACTTGTACCATTTCTGACACCTCACCTTCATTTGTCGCTGTAGGGTTCCAACCCTGTCACTGACCATGGCTACAAGAGTGTGCTCTTCATTAGGATAATGCCATGTGGTTTGTTTCTCTTCTTTCTTCTCTCTCTCTCACACACACACACACTTTCTGTCTCTCGCTAGTCGTGTCAAATTCTTCATTGTCATGAAGGTTGCAGTGGATGTTAAAAACAAATAAAATTCTGTATGCCAAGTGTTAGTAAAATTTCACTTTGACAATGGCTTTGCTGCATTCTAGAAACATAAAATCGCCTCATTGTAAAGCAGAGAGAATATCACTGTGCAGTCAGTAGGTAATCACAGAACACTTATGTCCATGAGAACACTCAATGGGCCCAGGGTGGCACAGACCGCGCAATGGTAATTTTGTGCGGTGCAACACTGTGCGCAGCCACTTTGGCAATTTGCTAGATGGACGTGCGCCGGGATGGGTGTGGCGGTGTAGTAGGGGGAGGTGTCACATATTCAACGCAGTGACAATTTTGTTGCAAAAGTCTCCGCTGAAGTTGCGCGGAAAGCTCGACAGCTCCAACCTGGTTTACCTTCTGTGCAGTGGTAATTTGGCTGACGGGCGCACAGTGCGCACACGTTACCAAAACCTCACAGGCAGGTTCAGTGTGACAGTGCATTCAGGAACCACAAGAGTGAGTAGAAAATCCAAAAATCGTATGCCTTTATTGAGAGCAGAGTCAGAAGACACAAGAATTGCCAAGCCAAAAACGAAATCCAAAAAACAAAGTCGACTAGACAGGCCAGGGTCAGAACCAGAAAAGCAGAAGTGCAATGGTACATAGACAGTAGGCAAAAAAAATCGTAGTCGAAATCCAAAGCAGAGGGTTATACACAGGGCATCCAAACACAGTAGAAGTGGTCGTACCGAACTGGGTCAAAATCCAAAAAGACAAAAACAAGAACTGAAGGGCTATGGCAAAATCAAGGTCGAATGAAACAGTCAAGGAGAAATAATAATCGTTTGGCATACATGAGGCTCTGCACAAAGGAATATTGATCAACATTCTGATGGGCTGAACCGCAGTGGGGACTCTAAATAGACACAAGGGAAGTCACATGCTATGTAGGGAACAGGTGAATTGGATAAGAGCTAATTACAGAGGAAGGTACACATGGGGAAGTCCTAAACCACAAACAATTGGCAAAAGCCAAGACACAGAGAGGATTCAACCTATGACAGATAAACAGCTTCGGTCAAGGAGTTCTAAGTGCACAGACAATGAGTGCAGGAAAGCAATTAAGCACGTGCGAGAGATCTCGCAGAAATGTACAGAGAGGCAGAGCAAGCAAAGCAAGGGGCGGAGACTAGAACAGGGCGATTGCTGAGATTGAATTAGTAATGATTAGTAGAGGTGCTGCTTTACAAATCAACCAAAGTGCTAATTAGTAAGCAAGGTTATTATCGTTAACGAAAACTAAGACTAAAAATAAAACTAGCTGTGAAAAAATAATTTAGTTAACTGAAATAAAAATAAAAATGCCAATTTTTAAAAAAAAAAAGAAAACTAAATAAACTACAGTGAACAATACAAAAGTAACTAAAACTAAACTGAATTGCAGATAAAATCAGCTTTGTTTTCATTGATCGTTTGGTTTTCTCCCTCGATTACTGTCCTATTCAGTCAGAGTTAACCAGTTTCTTCCAGAGGGGGGAAGCATAGCGAATATCAGCTGCCGTAGTTGCTGCATGCGTCAGCCGATGATGATGCTTCACGCGCACAATTCAGCGCCGTCGTATTGGGGGGAAAGGTGATGACAATTCTAAGGGCTCACAGTCCATTGGGGCCCACAAAACCCACAGTAGCCGCCATGACAAAATTATATTGCATAGATTTACCTGATTTTAATACTAATGCATCAGAGTTTAAAAAAAGCCATTAAGGCATGCAATATTGATGAAATACATTTCAGTAACCCCCTTCCTAAAAAATGGTTCAATCCATGCTTTGTGCTCATATTGGAAAATTGTCTGTGTGTTTTTGCTGGTGAGGTCGCGAACTAAGGCAGCAAACAGGGAGCACCGCTATTGCGAATATGATGTCCAAAAAAAAACAAACAAGCAAACACACACACACACACAAACACACAAATCTGGACGCCAGAAAAGAATAGAGAGAGGACAGGAAGAGCAAAGCACTGAGTTAAGATCATATATTGAAAATAAATGTGCAACGTATCTTGCATTGTTGTCCATGCATGTTAATCCCAAAATTTTAAGCAGCAACAGGGTGTAATAATAGGAACGTGCAATCCATCGTTTCTCTTCCCAATGATGCAGGCAGAAGAAATATATGAGCAATATGGGCCCTATATGTACATACAAGATATATGTCTCCTATATAGCTCATATACCCAGTGGCAGGGTCTGCTTGTTATACCTATTGTATAGCTTCAATCTCACTTTTGCAACTGTCACACATGATGCCTAGCTCATATTTTTATTGTCAAGGTAATATCTGCATATTTTTCCAAAGTCCCTTACAGAAATAACAAGAATTTCATGCAATAACCTATTAATCGCCCACATGGAAAGAATCTATATGGACATATATGCGCATATTTGCAACCTATATGTGCATATCTGCAGCATATAGGCCAAATTCAGGTACATATATGTGCATATAGAGGGAATATATCTAGGTCTCCTATATCGCTTCTTTATCCCCACATATATCTCCTATATAGCTCACAATGGGCAGGTTTTGTTTGTCATACTACTGTATAGCTTATATGTCAGTTTGGCAACTGTCATACATGATGCCTAGCTCATATTTTTATTCTCAAGGTAGTATCTGCATATTAGTCCAGAGTCCCTTACAGAAATAACAAGAGTTTCACTTATTAATTGCATGAGAACACATGAAAATGGCATCACATGTCATGCTAAATACATGTTGACATGTGACAACGGCATGTAATGTGTAAACCAGTCATTATTAACCACGGCAAGTGAGAGGAGACAAAAAAACTATGAAATCAACACCATCTAATACTATTTGTTACATTTTTTTCCTGAAACAGTAACAAGGTCATCTTCTACGAAGATTGAGTTGTGTATTGTGGAAGAGAAGAAAATGAATAAATACAAACTGGTTTGATTATGATTATTTCATCAATTAAGCATTTTTTCGAGTGTAAGTCCCTGCCAGATGCACCACATTTGATAAAATTGGATTCACTTCATTACAGCTCATACACATCCACTGTAAAAGAGATGTGGGAAAGATTTAAGGGGGTTTTACTTTAATCACAATTCAGATTAATTCCAAAGGTGTCCAAAAGTAAGCTGAAAAAGCAGAATCGTCAGTGGATGACCAAAAGTATTCATAGGATTTTGAGGGAAAAGAGGAATCTTTATAAAATGTACAGTACAGGCCAAAAGTTTGAACACACCTTCTCATTCAATGTGTTTCCTTTATTTTACATTGTAAATACATTCACTATTTACATTGTAGATTCTCACTGAAGGCATCAAAACTATGAATGAACACGTGGAATTATGTACTTAACAAAAAAGTGTGAAATACCTGTAACTGAAAACATGTCTTATATTCTAGTTTCTTCAAAGTAGCCACCCTTTGCTCTGATTACTGCTCTGTACACTCTTGGCATTCTCTTGATGAGCTTCAAGAGGTAGTCACCTGAAATGGTGTTCACTTCACAGGTGTGCCTTGTAAGGGTTAATTAGTGGAATTTCTTGCCTTATCAATGGGGTTGGGGCCATCAGTTGTGTTGTGCAGTAGTCAGGTTGACACACAGCCGACAGCCCTATTGGACAACTGTTTGATACATACGTACATAATTCCACGTGTTCATTCATAGTTTTGATGCCTTCAGGAAAGAGGAAACGCATTGAATGAGAAGGTGTGTCCAAACTTATGGCCTGTACTGTACATAAAGGATAACAATGAGAACACTACAGCTGAATAGTGTAAAATGCGGGCTGTGGTCAAAAAAGAGCTGAGGAATGCTTAAAGACTGTATGAAAGAAAAATTGCAGTGGGGGCAAAAACTAACCCTAAGCACTAACTAACCCTAACCCTCTCAGTACTGTAGCAGAAAAAGGAAAGTTAAATTGCAGGTTAAGTGCATAAAGAATTAAATTGGATTGCTGCTATATGATAACAAGGACATTGTGGATGCCTTAAACAGTTACTTTGTTGAGAATTTTACCTCAGAGGGGTCTTTATTTGGCCATAGGGCATGTTAAATGCTCAAGATTATTTCCCAGAAATTGAGGTTAGGATAACGAAGTATTCAACAAGTTGAATAAACTAAAGGCAGATAATGCAGCGGGTCCTGATGGCTTATATCCTAGAGTGCTTAGGGAAGTTGGTGAGATCATCTTTAAGCCGCTATCCGCCATCTTCTGACGGTCTTTAGAAACTGGAGAAATACAAAATTATTGGAATCAGGGCAATATAATACCAATATATAAGAAAGGGGACCGTACCGAGCCAGGAAATTACAGGCCAGTCAGTTTAACTTAAAATATTGGAATCTATCATAAAAGATGAGCTGGACTTATTTTTTGAACGTAACAATATCTTGAGGGATAGCTAAAATGGTTTCCGTAAGGGAAGGTCATGCCTGACAAACCTTCTGGAATTTTTTGAAGAGGCCACCAAGACTTATGACCAGAGCAGGGCTTATGACATCATATACTTGGATTTTCAGAAAGCATTTGATACAGTACCGCATAAGAGACTAATTTTTAAGATGAGCTCCATTGGAGTTACAGGAGGTATCTGGAGTGGATTCAAAACTGGTTACAGGACAGAACACAAGGACTGGTAGTCAGTAGTATCTCATTTGAGCTAGGTATAATGGGGAGTG
Organism: Gymnothorax reevesii; assembly: GCA_029721435.1. Taxonomy (NCBI): domain Eukaryota; kingdom Metazoa; phylum Chordata; class Actinopteri; order Anguilliformes; family Muraenidae; genus Gymnothorax; species Gymnothorax reevesii. The sequence continues at coordinate 49,229,245 of CM056587.1, read as the reverse complement.
GCTTCCCCCAGGGATCGGTGATGGGACCCCTGCTGTTCCTCATCTACATTAATGACCTTGATAGGAGTAGTGAGAGCAGATTAGTCAAATTTGCAGATGATACTAAATGGGTGGGTTTGGCAAATAGTTTAGAGTCCACTGAAGTGATTTAGGATGATTTGGATTGATTCCAGAATTGGGCAGAAATGTGGCAAATGAAATTTAATGTAGTGAAATGTAAAGTTGTACATGTAGGTAATAAAACATTAGACAGGATTACTTCATGGATTGTTTGAAAGTGGAATGTGCTGCACACGAGAAAGATCTGGGAGTGATTGTTGTCCAAACCCTCACAGGCTCTAGCCATTGTGCCGTAGCAGTTAAAAAAAAGCTTATCGGATGCTGGGATACATTGCCAAAAGTATTGAGTCCAAATCTAAGGTGGTGATGCTTCTTTTGTACACGACATTTGTCAGACCACATCTGGAGTATTGTGTACAGTTCTGGGGACCATACTTTAAGAAAGATATAGAGGCTCTAGAGAAATTTCAGAGAAGAGCCACTAAGCTAATTCCTGGTATAAAAGATTAAAGCTATGAGAAGAGGCTGAAGATCCTTAATCTCTTTAGTCTTAGGAAAAGGAGACTAATGGGTGATTTTATTGAGGTCTTTAAATATGTTAAAGGGATTAACAAAGTGAATTATGTAGAATTCCTTCAACCAAGTGTGGTGAGTAGAACTCGGGGTCACAAATGGCAGTTGACCAAAGGTAAATTTAGCACTGATATTCGGAAATATTTCTTCACCCAAAGAGTAATTTCAATGTGGAATAGCTTGCCTGACCAAATTGTTGAGGCAGAGACCTTGGGGTTTTTAAGAGCAGGCTTGACTTAAAGCTAGATACCATAGAGTATCTGAAGGGATATTTTCACAGTACAAATAGAAACGAGCGTAGTTGGGCTGAATGGCTCATTCATGTTATGTTATGTTATGTTATGAAATGACAGGTTATGCACTACACTGTTACATTCACCAAATGGAATGTTTTCTATCTTGTCTGTAATGCTGGCTCTTGATGAATATGGCTCCCAGGTCCTTAGTCTAAATGTCACAAAATAAAACAAAAAAATAACACAAAAAAAAGGACACAGAAGAACAGACAATCAAGTAAACATGCCTTTTAAAAGTCATGTTCATCCCCACATCTTTTTGAGCATTTCACTGTGGTTAATGAATTGGAAGACAAAGTCTACATTTCGGTTCACAGTTTTAAAAAACACTTGTCTTTAATCTGAAAGGCTTGTATAGCCACTAAAGGTCCCAGACTTTTTCCTCCAGGGATGAAATAACAAGGATTCTTAAATTCCTACTCGGAAAGAACCTACATAAATATATAGGTTTTAATCCCGCCTCATATCAACCAGCAGTGGTCGCCAGCTCTTTTCAGAAGTAGCGCGCAATTGGCCACTGCGCTACAGGGATGCAAATTGAGAAGGGCCTGCTGGGAAGGGTTATGTTGATTAGAGGTCCCCTAGGTGCCTCTTTTTGGCCAGACGAGTGCTCATATGGAAGATACTGACCTTACCCAGGTCTGAGTACTCTCTACCCTCATTCTGAGCTTGCAAAGTTATGCCCTGCAACTAGATTAACAGCAATCGCTAGCGGGCACAGGCTTTGGAGGAGAGCCGTGGCCTGTGTACACTCTCCTGATTTGTCAACAGGGGGCTGCATATGCGAGAAAACTTAAGTACTTGTACATAGTTCCTCAGTTGCATATCCCAGATTCAGGTGGGATTGGAAATGCCAAATTAAAAAAAAAAAAAAGAAAAAGTATGTTTTAATACAGGGCCACATATAGGTTTGCGGGACTTACATAAAATTGGCCGTTTTCATTATAGGTACATATATGTCGCATATATGCGAAACCTTTATGTGGCCCTATATTAAAACCTAGATGTTTATATAGGTTCTTTCCGTGTGGGGGTACTGTCATGATTTTTGGGAGATTGTTAATTTTTTTTTAACCTCCACCAAACAAAGCTGGCATGAGGTTATGTGGTCGGTGCCGTTTGTTTGTTTACGAACAAGATAACTGAAAAAGTAATGAACGGATATCTCTGAAATTTTCTGGGTGGGTCACTATTACATCAGGAATGGACCCTATTGATTTTGACCGCGATCACTCAAACAATATGGCCACCAGGGCTGCCATCTTGGAATCCTATGACACGCAACAACTGAACTTTGCTCTCACTCAGCAAGATATGGAGTGCCTTGGTGGAGGTTTTTGCCACTCGGCAATTACATTCCTCTCTAGGTGTCTGCCTTACCAGAGCTGGTTAATTGATGATTGGGAGTACCTGCGTTCTGTCTGTCTGAAGTGGCAACTGCCCCCTGCTTGATTGTTGTCTTTACATGAGAGCGGTAACAGCTAGAGGGTATTAGCTGTAGCATTGTTTGCGAGGTTTTCGTGTTTAGTTTGAGAGGGAATATTTAGAAACTTCGCATTAGTTACGTTTGTTAGTTTCTTACTTTTCTGGCACCAGATTTTGGTGACGATTGGGAGTATTTCTCAAGAGTATTTCTGTCTTTTTGTTTTCATTATTCCTCTGTCTCCACTGAGACCTTAGTGGCTGGACCTTTCTTTGTGCTAGCTTTTAGATCAGTTCATAGTGGCATTTGGGCTCAGCCAATTCCACCATATCACAGGTACAAACACATTTATGCCTCATCAAATAATAAAGATTTAACAGCAATGAGCCATGACTAAACTCAGCGAATGTTTGTGGAGTATTAGTTTTCAGATTTCATTCAGACATTCAAGAAACCCTTCATCTCGATTAAGAGAGAACTGGGTTTAAATAAAGAATACTAGTGTTAATTTTAGGAGGTTTTTATTATCTGACTTCATGCAAAATTGTTATTTCATCAGGAAAAAAAATGCAAATGTATGTCACATTGAAATCATGTTAGCAGAGCTGTTTTCAACACAACAGTCTGCACCAACCCTGTCAGAAATGCTGTGTTAGCATATTCAGTGTTCCTTTTCAAATGCTAATGAGGTAGCGCTAGACAGCTTTAAAAAGTATGGCACTGATTTAGCTTGTCAATTTTAGAGCCAGAGCAGTTGTCAAAGCAGTAGAGCTTAAAAAATATTTTCTCACAACTGTGTAGGGTAAATGATCTGAATTTGCATTGAGCCTATTCTCAGATACATGCTGAAGAAATATCTATGACCTTGCATCTGGTAAAACTTTCCTATCAGCCTTTTTCTATTAATGTAAATAACATTCATGGCATGACCACTAAACATGCTGTAATACTGCATTATACGGCAAGTGTAGATGATAACTCCCAACACCTTTAGAGAAAATTTCTTTTAAAATTGTTTTGAATTCCACTGTTTTATCGTAACGTACAAATCCAACGATTGTAATTGGCAGCATCTCTGTCTGCTTGTCTTTCAAGGGTTGCAAGGCACACCATTGCTCTGGTATCACATCCCAACTTTGCCAAAACACTAGTCAGGGGTCTGGCATAAGTTTCGCTGCACCAAAAAACCTCAAGAATTTACCCCAATTCAAGATCGCGTTTCACAATTTCTGACATCCGGGGAAGATGCTTTTGCAGGAAGTTCAGGAGGGCAAGCAAACTACATACCTTTTGTTGACAAGTGCTTTAGTAGGTATTAATGCTGTCAGGGAACATGGTTCATATCCAGTGGTGTGCCGTCAGGTTCAGAGGGCTTTCAGTAACTTCACACTTTACCACATGATTGCTGCAAAGCTAATCTCTTTTAAGTTCACCTGATCAACGGTCAAACAATTTATTGACTGAACAATCAAGACCAACACATGACCCGTGATGATTAAAAAATGATTATGACAAAGTGACTGCCTGTTGGGTACATTTATTTAATTGATAAGACAATGATAAAAGTCATTGTTAGCCACAGAGGAGTGAAAATGCAAGGATGGTAATAAATCAAATTCGAGCAAAAAATTAAAATCTTTTACTGACTCCCATCTCTCTTGGATTTTTTTTGGATTTATTTGGATTATCACCATCCTGACGATGTCAGCCCGCTGTGCGTTGTGCCTAGCAATGCCCTTTAGCCGTGACTATATTCAGGATTTAAAACTGATTCTCGTACCTCACTGCTTAATGAGCCGCATTGATTAACGCAGATCTGTGGCGTTGCATGAGCTGCGTGAATTCAGAATTCATCAAGATATATTGACATGTTACGTTGTCATTTGTAAGCAGCAGAAAACGCCCCATTACCTTTGTGATGCAACAATGCTCTCCAAAATAGATTTGACTGTCATTTTTTCCAATTAGTCTTTGCAACTGGCACTAATCAGGCAAAGTAAACTGTGTGAGAATTGGGTAATTGAGCATTGAAAAACGGGGTTACTGAAAGCCTTTGTTGCCGCTGACAGACCACTGCCGATCATATCCAAAATCAAATCCTCCTGCGGATACAAAATGATACTGTTAGGGTATTTAAAAATGCAACATTAACAAAATCACACATTTGTTGCTTTAAATTGCCTACCACAATGTGAACTTGACGTAACTGCACAATTCAACCATCAGTCCCGCTCTTGATTTCCATTAAAACTAAATGATTTCCATTGTAATATGCAATAGAGCTATGTTTAATTTTTAGAGTACATAAACAAATCCATATTTTCTTCTGAGTACCACTTAGCTTCCGTTGCAAACATCTTATGTGGTTCGCTTCCCTCACTCACCATCGTCATGCATATGAGCGTATATGTTGAGTCGTGTTAACTCATGGTCATCCGAGGCATTAAAAACTGTCAGCATCCCATGCTATTTTTAGAGAAGTAAACCATTAGCCCAAACAATGTAGAATAACTCAATCAAAATAGTAAAAATAGAATTCTATATCCTCCCACATAGGAAGAAGCCAGTGGACCACTGGAGGCAGATCTGGTGTTTCACTGGCGTTTTGCTCATTGGTTCGAGGGTGGTCCACGGGCAGGTTACCGTTGCCAACAACAAGCGAACAGTTTTGCCAATTTAGATCAAAAAACCTTTTAAATCATTACTTTCTACTTCTTAATTAATTTTAATAACAGTTAATGTTATTCACTTAATATTCAGGCAAGGTAAAAATATGACTGTGCATAGTGGACAGTTGACCAGAAGTGGTGGTCCAGTATCTGTAAATCTGATTTCGCTTTCTGGGCTTTAGTGCACGATTTGTCTCTTCCCACTTTGAAAATATCTCCTGCGCCCCTGGCCATCCAAGTGTAAGAAACCATTTTGTAATCAAGTTCACAATCTTCTGACTGCAGATCAAACTCAAACAAGCTTAGTGAATTTTCAGTGACTAACAGTTCTTACCATCCTTCATAAGTCATTTATTTTCTCAGTACGTTTGTAAAGTAGTATACTGAGTCATAAAGGAAATCAGTTCCTCTTACATGATGCTAAAAAGCAGCCAGTTGATTGACATCTTTGGACTTCACGGAAGCCATCAACAGTGAATCGACAGAGAAGCTTTCCCCCGCAAATACTTTTAAAAACTAAGAACCAGACCATTCTTTTAAGGCATTTGTCATAAAATTCTTCCTATTTACCACTGAAATTCAATAAATCGCTACACCGGGCCCTGTCAGAAAAAAAAAATGTAACATGTTCCAGATGTAATGTGTGTGACAGCTAAAAAATAGCTGTTTCTTTGATGGGGTTGTCATTTAATCTTGAACTTGAGTCTGCAGCATCAATATTTTCCCTCCAGCTATCATTTAGATATATTGAAAAAGAGCAGGAGCTAACTCTGTCAGAAACCTGCAGGACTGCTGAAACAAATTGCTGCGGAAAAGGTGTCAGCTGCTGTAATACTGTTTTTTTTTTGTTTTTTTTTTGTCTGGCTGTCTGAATGGGCAGTTTCTGATGTGTTAGAGGCCAGTAATACAATTCAACTGCAGTTCTCCAGCTCTCTCTCTCTCTTTGAAAAGCCTTAAGACCAAGCCAGTAGGACTTTCCCAGTCATTTACAATTCATTTTACTTCTGCAGATTGAAAACTGGTTATCGGGCTCACCTTGGCCCTTGGTCTGGAGACCTGGGAGAAAGCTGGAACCAAAGTGATCCTGGTGTGAGGCAGTGTAAAGAATGTCCCACTGCAGAGCACTTTGGGGTGAGGTGAAACACTGAACGCCTCTATGCAGCCTATGCAAAAACAGAAATGCCAGTGTGAAAGCCTGTACCCTCAGTTTTTCAGTCTATGAATTTGATTTGCCCATTCACATGCTCTAAAACCAGTAGGCCCTTTCCAATTGGTTTTTCTAAATATTTGGCAGTTTCTAAATAAACATAAACATTTCAAGTATTTTTAAAATATTCATTTATTTACAATTCCAAAATAGTTGGGACAAAGTGTAAATTGTGAATAAAATCAAAATGCAATGACTTTCAGATCACATGAGCCAATATGTTTACAATAGAACATAGATAAGATTTCAAATACTGAAACTGAGACATTTCAAATTTTTTTGCCACAAAATGAGCTTCTTTCAATTTTTCTGGTTACAACAGGTCTCAAAAAAGTTGAGACACTTTTGTGAGTTTTGCGGTTTGTCTTCTTTCATTAATTTATTGTTTTTTCCATCTTCTGCTTCCCGATGTGAACATTTGTGAGCCACGCCCCTTTTGTTGATTGTCCTGTCTATATCATTTTCTTGTGTTGTCTCAGTCTTCGCTACATTGTCTTTGCACTTTGTCTGAACTTTCAGAACCAGGTCTGATACTAAAAAGGGCTGAAAAAGCAATGAATATATCAGAAAATCAGCTCAAAGAACATTTAGCAAGTAATTAAGTTAACTGGCAACAGGTGTGTAACATGATGTAACATGTTTGGCTACAAAAGGGATGTCTAATGCTTGTGACACATACTCCACAAGAACAGAGAAATTTCTTCTTGTTCTCGAGGCTGCGAGAACAAGAACTAAGTTCATTTTGACCGGGACATTTCATACTTCACAGGAAACTCAAGTGCAGAACTCCCAATCACACGACAGTTCTCGGACACCACACAAGAAAAAAGTTCCGCCCAGATGATGTGTCGAGAACAAGCTGCAAAAACTCCGAAACCAGGGCTGCGAGAACAATATGACATCATTTTGTTCTTGCAGCCTCAATAACAAAAACAAATTTCTCTGTTCTTGTGGAGTATGTATCAAGCTTTAGAGAGACTGAGTCTCTCAGAAGTAAAGATGGCCAGAGGCTCTCCAACCTGTAAAGGCTTGCGTAAAAAAATTGTGGAATACTTTAAAAACAATGTTCCTCAACGTCAAATTGCAAAGGCTTTGAAGGTCTCATCATCGACAGTGCATAACATCATCAAAAGATTCAGAGAAACTGGAAATATCTCTGTGCGTAAGGGCTAGGGCCGAAGAGCTTTACTGGATGCCCGTGATCTTCGGGCCCTCAAACGCCACTGCATCACTCACCGGCATGATTCTGTCATTGACATTACTAAATGGGCCCAGGAATACTTCAAGAAACCACTGTCTGTAAACACAGTGCCCCCTGTCATCCACAGATGCAACCTAAAACTCCATAATGCAAAAAGGAAGCCATTGTTGACCATGATCCAGATCCGCTGTGTTCTGTTCACCGATTGAGAACATTTGGCGCATAATTAAACAAAAAGTCTGTCAAAGGAGGTCCAAAACTCTCCAGCAGCTGGAAGCCTGTATTAAGCAAGAGTGGAATCAAATTCCAATGGCTAAACTCAATACACTTGTCTCCTCAATGCCCAGAAGCCTTCACTCTGGGTTAAAAAGAAGACGGGATGGTACCCCATGGTAAAAAGGTTCCTCTCTCAACTTTTTTGAGACCTGTAGCAGCCATCAAATTTGAAACGAGCTCATTTTGTGGATAAAATTGTAAAATTTCTCAGTTTCAACATTTGCTATGTAATCTTTGTTCTATTGTGAATAAAATACTGGCTGGTGTGATTTGAAAGTCATTGCGTTTTGATTTTATTCAAAATATACACTTTGTCCCAACTACTTTGGAAGTGGGGTTGTAATTGTTTAACGAATGCCCATGCATGTGTGTTGGGTATATGGTTTGGTCAGGGGATTTCAACCTCATGACTGTAAGACTGCATGAGCTGGGGGTTCCCTGACGATGGTCATGACCCCACCCACCTGGAATACAGCATAGGCTGCTCTTACACTCTTGGTTATAACTTACCTAGTAATTTCTTGCAACTCAAAGAACAAACTGTCTGTGTGTTTTTTGCCAGTTATTTTAACTATAATTTTCCAATCAGTTTATAACAGAGGTACCATGTATGTTCACTGTAAACTACAGTTCAACGTGTGCTGGTCTCTACTTACAGTTAAACTAACAAGTTCTTTAATTTAACTGTTAATTCAGTCAATTTATAACGTGAAAACCTGAAAATGTATCTTTCCCACAGAGTGGAAACAACATTGGGAAGAGAGGAAATTTTGGGCTGTCCTTACTACTACAAAGGCAAATTTTGACTATTAGTTAAGGTCAGGGGTAAGGTTAGAATCAGGGATAGGTTAAGGTCACGGTAAGGGCTTGGGTAAGGCACGTGTTGCTTATTGTTAAGATTAGGGAAAGGCCGTGAAATCACACAAAGAATGAATGGAAATCAATGTAATGTCCTCACAAGCATGAGAGAACAAGGATGTGTGTGGTGTGTGTGTGTGGTGTGTGTGTGGTGCGTGCGTGTGCGTGCGTGTGTGTGCAGATGTATGTGCGTGTGTCTGAGATATGGGACAGGCACCGCTCTCGCGGTGCTGTATTTTGTCAGCCCGCACGAGTGCTACTGTCAGTACTGAGCAGCAGATGAAATATTCAGAGAAACAAGGACACATGTGAGCAGAAGGAGTCCATTACTCATACACCTTCAGGTGTAGTGGCCCTTATCTTTCTTTAATCTGGATGCTGACTGGCAGGTAAGGGGACACTAGGGCTTGTGTTAGATGGGAAGCATCATCAACAGCCTGTGCTGAACAAAAGAACCAGGTCTGGATTTGCTTCAGACACAGTCCGGGCTCTGAGAGCTGTTATCATTTTCAGCTCGATGGCTCTCTCTGGCCAACTTTGCTCTGCTCACCAAAATGACTGCTGCCATGTCTCTTGGTTTTATAACAGGCGTTAGTGATGATAGACTGTGGCTGCATCACATGCTTTTGTCCTTTTTGTTTGTTCAAATATCCTGGGAATTAATTAATGATGTGGCACAAAGTCCAAAATGCAGGCCAGACAGCGATCAAGTTTTCAATTATCTCTCTTTTCCCAAAAGTTTCCATTTTGTATCATTTGTGCCAGTCCACAGGAAAAAGGTGTATAATGGATATTTTTGGTCAAATTTAGTTAAATGCATCTGTTGATCCCTTACCATTTACTAAACATAGGAAAACAGTTTTCTCTAAAAACTATTTTCTCTAAAATAAAAAATCCCTTATACACCCTTTTGCTGTGGACTGTCACATTTTTTTTTTTCGCCCTCCTGTAAAATGAAAAACACAGTTTGATATTATCATTGCATTAGTGCAATGATTAGCCCACATTGAATAAGGATGAAACTACATGATGAAATTTGCACCAATGATATTAGTTAAAAAATCAATAAGTACTTACTTTGGAACCAGAATATTTTAACCAGGGGCCAGAAGCCAGGTGGTCGGTCTAACACAACAGCGGCTCGATTGTTTCGACAAGGGATTCTTTATTGGGGCACAGTCTCTGTTCTGGAGACATCAGGAGAACAGGAAGGTGTTCCTAATAAAGTGTTCACAAGAAGAGATTAACAGTTTTCTTTTCATTATATTATACTAGCTAAATTCTAGACTACTAGAAACTTACTATGTGTGCAACAGTCTTATAATTCAGCTCATTAATAAATTCATTATTTTGGGAGTTACCATGTGCATTGCGGTTGTAAGAGGGTAGATAATAGTGAATGTTCTCACCAGTGAGATGCCTGAGATCTGCCTGCATAAGGTGTGCAATCCTTTACTCTGAGACCTGCACAACACCCACCAGGACTGTGGATATTTGATTTGATAATATTGAATTATGATATCTGATTATATTCTTATAAGTATATTAAAACAGGCAACCACATAATCAAATTAAAATTTTACAAAAAGAATAAAAACTACAAAAAATAAAATAAAATAAAACTTAAAAGGCACTTGGAGGGCATCGATCTTTGCCAAGGTCAATAGTCTAATCTTCTATAATACAATTATCTGCTAGCACAACCATCGCATTTCTACAATTGGCTATGTTTTGTCACTCTTGAACTTTACTGCTATCCACTGGATTTATTTATCCTGCTACGGCTAAATGACTTATCTCGCAATGTTAACAAAAGTGAAAAAAAGTGAGTATCTGTCTGGTGATTCTGATCTGCTCCGAAATTCAATAGCTTCTTGTTGGTCCATGCTCCATCTTTCCACAAAGTTTCATAAAAATTGGGCCAGTTTTTTTTTTTTTCTTTAATCCTGTGGACAAAATGACGAATAACCAGATAAACTAACAAATAAACCAACAAACTAACAGTACAACCTCCTTGGTGGAGGTAAAAACATAAGCAAAGGTCTTTGTATCCCAGACTCATATACAAAATAGCTATAAACATCGTAGGAGCATTCAAAAGTTGGTGATGCTTAATTAGCACAAAAGAATTTGAAGAACGCAGGAAGAGACAGCCCATCTAATACTCATAGACAGAGCTCATCGCAAGGCTTGTAAACACAAGTATTACCGCCTGAATCCGTAAATCCTCAGCATTCCTAATCTTTATTAATGAGGATGTATAGGAGGATTGTTTAGGATGTTAATACTCATTGATTTATGCAGACCAATGCCATTGCACCTTGAGGCTCAGGGTGATGTATCACAGATATTAATCACAGGGATCTATGGCGGTGAGAGACCTTGTCTGCCTTCGACAACAAAGAGTCAATTGGGGATAAAGCGGAAGGGCTGTGCTTGATTTACAGTCACAAATGGCTAGTGAGACGCGGCGAATGGAAAAACACCGGCTCGTGTTCTGTGAGAGGACGGGAGCTGCAGGGGGCCAGAGAGACTTTGTGAGAACTATGGAAGGGGATGGCTGTCTTGAGGATTTTCATGAGGGAGAAAGCAGAATCGGGTCGGGGCTTTTATTCTATTTTTCATTTATTTATTTATTTATTTATTTTGAGGAACCCTCATCACCTGGGTGGCCCACACATCTGAAACATGCTTGACCTCTATCTGAAATATGCACAGCTCCCTGCAGATCGATCCCAGCCTCCCCTTGAGATACAGGCATCTCCCTTCTCCAACACTCTCTCCGGAACATTCTCCCCATAAAAAAACCATACGGGTCTTTATAGCCTGTCAAAGTGTGACGGGCTGTTGCAGTGATTTTATTGTCAAGATTGATCTTAACAAGGCTAGAGATTTGCACAGGCTTTCTCTGTAGCAGTGAGAACGTGGTAAACGAGGTGTTTAATTTTGCTCCTCCTCCGTTGGCTTAATGCAAAATTTATTCCATAATGAATATGGCCAATGGCTTCACAGACTTCTGAGTTGAGACCTTCCTCAGAGCTGGTAGGAGAGAGCTTGCAACATGTAGTCTGGAGTCAAGGCTTTTGACTGTCTTTGAAGGCAGTTACTGGCATTTGTGATCATGAGCTAAAAAAACAAGGAGAGAGGCCAGACTTTAGGCTTACCAAAATCAACTGCTTCGAAAATTAAGAAGAGCATTATTTTTGTATTTTCCCAGCCAGCTCTAGTATTATCTGGCTTCTTTGCACAAAGCTGAATATTTAACACTTTCTTAAGTCTTTCTGCCTTACCACATTAAAATCAGCTCTCCAGCTGTGTTCCTCCTGGACAACAAATTCTCCCTTGTACAGATGGGAGCAATTACAGAATACTGGCATGCTCAACAGAATTTTCCTGGATCCAGGATAACATTTTCTAGATTATGTATTTTGGGTTTAAAAGCGAGGTCTAATGTACATTTTACTTTTCTTTTGAAGTGCTAAAGTGTGCCAAAGCGACAGAGTGAAAACCCAAATTACTTGTATGTGTCTTTGATCCAAATGGGAAAGAGATATTGAACTCATAAAGCTTTGATCAACCAGCTTGGAACAGGCCACTTCTCCTCGCTGATCAAGGAAAAGGGTCCAGCTGAGACACAAGGCTTCCAAAATACTGACCTGCGGCCCTCGGGGATACAGCGCAGACTGAAACCAGCTAGCGGCAGAGATGTGTAGACATTTGCCTTTGAGGAGTAGCTTAGGATTCCATCCTTCTCCAGCAGTAATGCAGCTGTCTAATGACTGCATGTCTGCAGCGGTCAGGCCGGTGAAAAAGCCCCACCACACAGACAGAACAAGCTTTTACTCAAGGTGCTGCTAAGGGCTACATGACAGGGTAGGAGTGTGATAAAAGAGTGAACATGAAATGAAATGATCGTCTGAAGTAGGATGTGCTCAGTGGTAGGCGTTGTCATGTGGAAACGGGGATGCGTAACTTACAATCCATGTTACATTGAGATAATGTTGACATCGTTTCTCTCGCTCTCTCTCTCTCTCTCATCCACTCAATCTCTCCCTCAACAAATTCAGATGGCTTTTTATTCCCTTCAAATGCTTTTTTGTGACGAGGGTAAAAAAAGTCATGTGTCCTCAGTTCATTCTGGAGGTCACTGTGCATTTCACAGTGGACGACGGCTGACAAAACAACTATAACAACATGGCATTTTCACAGCCGTTCGATTTGATGCTGAGAATAAAAGCTCACAAAAAAAAAAATAAATGAATGAATGAAAGCTACAAAACTATTTCAAATATAGCAGTGACTTTTGTGAGAGCTTAAGCACCCTTAATTTTTATTCAATAAATGAAATCCCTGGGCAGCCTGATTATTTAAGACAAATGCCCTACTTTCTCATCTCAAACATCTGCTGCAACCTGTGAAGACTGACCACATGAAAGTAGCACTTCAAATATATGCCACTTAATAGCCCTAGTAGTAGAAGTGGGGCAGACGTGCGTGATTTGCTGCACAGAGGGAGCCTCTCCTCTTCACTAGCCTCCATTATTCCTGGAGTAAGTGTGCTCCCTAGTGTTCTGTCTGTCATTATCATCGCTCCTCCAGAGCAGGAGACAGGAAGGAGGAAATACTCTCCTGCACCAATGGGCATGAGGGCTGGGACAGAGATGGATGCTGTGGTGATGTGTTTGCACGTGTGTGTATATGTGTACATGAGTGTGTGTGTGCACACAAGAGTGTGTGTGTGTGTGTGTGTGTATATGAGAGAGAGAGTGACTGTGTATGTGCATTTTTGCGTGTGTGTGTAAGTGAGAGAGAGTCTGTGTGTGTTTTTTGTGTTTTTGCACTGTGCGCATGAGTGTGTGAATGTTTGTGCATGTGTGTGCATGTCTGTGTTTGCTTGAGAGTGTTTGTGTATGCACGTGTGTGTGTGCGTGTGTGTGTGTGTGTGCGCGCATGTATGAGAAAGAGAGTGTGTGTGTGTGTGTGTGTGTGTGTTTCCATGAGTGATGAGCGAGTTTGCGTACGTGTACCACATGTGACTTTATTTCAAAGGACATTAAGCTTTTGCTTATTCAAACCTAACCATTGAAGATGTAATTGCACAATAGATCATGGGCGTATACTTAACTTAAATATTCTTATACTACGTTTATGCTTGAAGCTATTACATGCAGATAATAAAGGGCACAATATGTGAGTGAAGCCCTCTAGCTTGAACATTAGACAAATTATTTTACCATTTATACACAAGGAAAGCAGTAAACAAAAGTCAGACATATATTCTTTCACACTGGTTCACACTTTTGCTTTAAATGCTTTAGTTACAAGCAGTGAGGCCCGCACCTTTACGCAAGTATTCATTTGATTGAAGTTGTAAATCTCGAACACAAGTGGAATCCAATTACTACACAGAACTTCATTGTAATTTGCTTCAATTAAAAGTGTCTGTCAAGTGATTAAAATTCAAATTAGACAACAGCCTCTTTACTCAAATGAATGGGGTGGGGAGGTTGACAGGGTGGAGTCAGGAGTAAATCTTATTCATAATTACCCAGCCGACCAACGGCTTCTCTACTTTGCTCCAGACACAGATGTGTAACCAGTCATATGACTCCTGCGGAGTCCGAGGTGAATCCCATGAGCTCCGTCACACTCTGGGGTATTACTCATCCTGTCTGCCCCTGTCAAAGAGCAGATGCCTCTCACCGCCCATGGAACCCTCTTGCGCTGTCCCACAGCAGCTGTTTCAGAGGGAAAATCTAATGTGGAGCACTAGCAGAGCGTTGTAATGTGATTGTGCCCATGCACTTGAGGCATTGCTTGGAACCTTAAACGGCTGAGATTTGCATGTGGCTCCTCTAATTGATGGATGTGAGGATGTAAAATGTCGATATAGCGCACACCTCGATTTCTGCCGCTCAAGCAATTTTCTGAGTTCAGGACTAAATGAACTGTCTCTGGGATCCATGTTTATGTTTAAATATCAGGCAGGTATTACCTTTTTCAAAAAATCCTGTTTGTGTCTTTGCTGAACTGATCGCATTTTGGATTAAAGTAGACTTTCAAGATTCAAGATTCAATTCAAGATTTTGGACAACGTTACAGCCAAATGTTATTTAGGTCATGGCCAATGGTCATGTGGTAATTTATGATTCAGTACTGTAGCAAACTAGTATTGTTGCACCACACAATATGCTAAATTTTAACCATGTTCTCAGGTGCATTTGTGCCGGTGCATATAGTGTTCAGCATATGAATTAGGTACATGAGTTGCCCCATATATTTATTCGCAGTTTACTTCAAAATAGTCCTGACAGATATCCAATATGTTTACAGGGAGTGAATGTTAGCAGCAGCTCCCAGGGTCAATAGACTCTCCCTAATGAGACATTTTATGGGGGGAAAAAATACTACATTTAGAAGGCAGTTACACAGAGCAGTGGATAAGGCATGATGCAGTACAGCCAGTTCTAATGTCAAGATGGGTAATACAAATAGGTACTATTTGATGCTAGGGGTTGTTTTTTGGTAATTTATTGGGCAGGATGTTTTAAGCTAGGGCACTGAAAACAGTGGTTAGGTCTCCCACAGATTAGCACTCGCTCATCCCTCCCAAGATGCCAGAGTGATGAATGAGCCTGAATGCAGAATATCTGTGCTATAGCAATAGCAAGACCCAAACAAAACTAAATTCCCATGAGCAGCGAATTTAGCATTATAATGCATCATGAGGCAATGTTTCCTCCGCTACGCGATGACAGGAGTCTAAATGTGTAACTTTGCTCAGGATTGCCAAAGAAGTAGGGAGAGTCACAATTACAGATCTCCAGTTAGAGACTCTTCTCTTATATTACAGCCCAGACTCTGCATCTTCCATCACAAGACTTTGCTTCTGAGGCGGTCATGACATTCACGAGAGCATTCCGGAACGATCACCTCTGTCATAATTACACTTTGAGGCTCCAGCACCACAACAACATAACGAAGAGCACAGTGGCATACAGGATGCCTCTTTTAATTACTTCCTTCGCCTGATGATGTTCGGATAGAAGAGGACGGGATGTGAGTCATGGGCCTTCAGAAGTGGGAATGTTCCTTTTTTTTAGGCGGGGGGGGGGGGGTGAGGCAAGGGAAGGGTTTTTAAGGCGCACCAGATGGCGATGAATTTTAATTAAGGAAATGAGAAGACTGTGTATGAAACGAGAAAGTAATGGGTTCTTTGATTTGTACTAGTAATTTAAGCAGTCACATCCGTTTCAATAAACATTAACAAATTAATTGGCAGTTGAGCTGAGGATTGAAGAATCTCTCCCGCTCTCGCACGCTCTCCCCCTCTCTCTCCCCTTCCATCACAAGGCTGTCATGCCGCCACAGCCTAAGCTACGCAGAGGGTGATGGCAGGGGGAAGGACACAGAGTCAGGCTTCGACAATCATAACTCAAAACTATATGAGGGCACATGATTCTTCACCTTTCCAGGTCCAGTTACGGAATAAATATGAAAATAAATGACAAAAAGGTAGGATCAGAGGTGCCCAGTTGTAGCTTACGTGGTGACTGCCCCACAAAGTGATAGTGACAGACAATTAATAGTCAGCTTGTGAGAGAGCGCCAGTGAACAGGCACTCTCCAGATTTATTAGTGTGACAATTGTTTCCAAAGCACATTCATTACTCTCTTCAGGGTTTGAAGATCTCATATATTACCCATTAATGAGCTGTTGATGACAATCACTGTTTAAAATCTTCGCCAAAGAGAACATAAAAAGTCATTCGTTGCTCTGCCAAAACTGTGGGAGAATGCATATTTGCACACACACATTGCGTCAATGCAAGGAACTTGGATGGTGGATGCAATTTTCTGCCAGGCTGTGAAGATAATCCTTTTCATTATCAGAAAATAAAATCACTCTGTCACAAAAGTAATTCTGTTGTAAAACAGTTTCATTGAGGTTTTCCCCCTTTCATTTTTGCCAGATTGAAATGGAGGACCGTAAAGTTTTATTTGACATGGAAAATTAGAACTTCACTTTTTAGCCATATATCAATGTGTGTGGTCCATACTTCTAAAAGAACTGCTTTATTTTTGCATGCCTGGTATGGAAGGATATTTCATCATGCAAAAGCTCCCTGACCATCAGGAAACAAATGATCTCCATCCTTCTCCACAAGGGCAGAGAGGAATAGGCACATGCTGGCTTTACAAGATCAAAATGTCCTTGGTGATTCTCACCTGCTGTTCTATCTCGGACGTAACTGTCCCTTCTTCTTTCAATGTGAAATGAAAGCTGTGGTTTGGCGCTATGAATACCTAACTCTGTAATTAATGGTAAGAAAGCGAGAACACATAAATCCTATGTAGAGAACAGAATGACTACACAGCCCTGGATGTAATGGAGCACTTCAATGGGAACTCAGTTTTTCCCCATTAATTCAAAGTCTCTATAGTACTATATATAACGTTTTATTGCAACAAGACCCTAGACCAGGGAACTTCATAATTCCCTTGTCTACATTAGATTATGTGCGCGGATAATGTCGCCTGGTCTTAATTGATTGACACATGAAGGACAAACCCCCGTCTTCCTCACTAGAAGGACAGATAAGTGGAGGGCCTCAGGGCCTGTTAGGGGAGTTATAAATGGCTCTGAAATCCCACCCGATCAGGTTTTCATAGAACACGGCCAATAAAATTGCTCAATTTTCATAATTATGAATCGTAGGACAAACAAGCAGACGGCGTGAAAATTATGTATGAGAATGAGGCAGTTTATTCCTTTGACATGATTGAAAACCTCAGAAAAAAAAGCCCATTAAAGGTGGGACCCTCGTGTCAACTAATCGTTTTGGTTTTCGTCATCCGCCAGATGAAAAAAAAAAAAGAAAAATGGGCTGTAAAATGAAAAGTTATGTCTGGTTAACAACAAACACCAAACTCTGCATTCCTTTAGCGGCAGTACAAAACCAATTACCATCGCCCCAGTTAGCTTCATCATCCGAATGCAAGCTTTCAAAGAAGCCCAGAGGTGTTGACGCAAATGAAACAGAATCACACCAAAAAAATAAAAATAAAAAAAAGACAAAGTCACTAAATTCAGCGCAAATGTTAGAGCATCTATTCACTGAGGACAAATGAGCCTGGGGGATCAGAATGGATTATGTAATCAGGCATTTTGTTTTATATATATATGGCAGTGGTCACATCTGCTCCAGTTACCACTGGCTATATGCTGCGCATAAACTAAAGTGATCCGAATGAGGGTTGAACTCCCCATAATTTTCTTCAGCCGGTAAAATCCTAATAAGGTCCTCATAGTGATGCTGTACATGAACTCCAAGAGTGTTTGTGTTGCATATTTGTGCACATCATTGATCCATTTGCAGTGGCAGGGGCACAAGGAGGGTATTTTTACAAAAAGGATAAATTATTTCATCTGGAGTATCTACGCACCATTGCCTCATGCCACTACGTGTTACATCAGCGCGCACCGCTGCACCGCGTCACTGTAGGCTAGCCTTTCTCAGAAAAATATGTCCCTTTTGCTGCTGATCAATTATTGATTCTCATCTGAACGATTCCACGGAACGTTTCAAAGTCTTATTTTTCTGCTCCCCCAGTACTTTGCTTGAGGAAGATGTAATTAATGTAATCATTCTCTTTACCTGTGATTTTTCTAAATTATTTTTGATAGTTTTATGTAATATGCTTGATGAGTATAGTCCGTTTTCCTGGACAGATTGCCTGTCTTTGTTCACCGTCAAGCTTCAAACGGTTAGGGTTTTGTAACCAGAAATCCCTGCACCACAAACTTGCATGAAAAGGTCAACACCTCATGGATGAGAAAGTCCTTTTGCTTTCAC
This sequence comes from Gymnothorax reevesii, assembly GCA_029721435.1. NCBI lineage: Eukaryota > Metazoa > Chordata > Actinopteri > Anguilliformes > Muraenidae > Gymnothorax > Gymnothorax reevesii. Next base: position 49,210,826 of record CM056587.1, on the reverse strand, counting down.
ATTTTTTTATTTGCAAATTATGCATTTTTCAATTATCCACAACAACCTCAAAGCAAAACCAAATAGTATACGATATTATAAATCAGGGAACCACAGTGGTGTAGTGGGAAGTTCTTACTTCACAGCAAAAGGGTCATGTCTGCACATCTAGCCAGCATGTTCTCCCTTTGTTTGCAAGAGCTCCTATGAGTACTCAAGCTACCGACTGTGAGAGATTGGCGAGGAGTCCAGGGTGTGTTCCTGCCTTTTGCCCATAGTCAGCTGGAATATGCTCCAGCTCCCATGTGACCCTGATGAGATAGCTAGATTACGGATGGATGAATGAATGGATGGATGGATGGATTATAAACCCTTCATAGCACAACACATAGGTAATATTTCCATTTGTACCAAGGTGATTTTTATATTGAGAGTGACAGAGTAGTCCTCTGTTTACAGCCCTGAGCTCAAAAAGCAGTTTGAAATCTCTTGGTCTGTGTGTTTGTGAGAGACCTACCCCCAGTACTCAGCATGCGGTTTTATGAATGCATCTATGTGTCTGCATGTCACCTCAGGAGAGTACCTTTACTGAAACAAATGTTTTGTAATACTACATTAATTGTCGCAACCCTTGTGTGAATCCCTTTTGTGGCCTACAATCCAGCAGCTGGCATGTCTTCTGAGATATATTGTCTCCTTTGATAGGTTGACATCGGAGCCACACCTGTTGCCCGTTAAGGTGGAGGTGAAGGATGCAAAAGAGGGAAAGGCCTGCAGGCCAACACCATGACACTGTGTTCATCTATAAAATCTCTGTATCTATAAAACAAAATAAATAAAACTTCCAAAAAAGAGAAATTATAGAGGAAAAAAGATGGGGTGATTTAAGTTGTATACAAAATAATACTTATGGTATTAAAATAAGAGCGTGGCAGAAGTTAAATTTGTATTTTCCCTTCGCAAAAACAATATTCACTCGTATAAAAATACCCCTTTGCCCTCCCCTTGCCATTAGAACCTGCCACCATTTAGCATTTTGTAGGCATTATTTATTGGTACATGGGAAGGAAACAATACGTTTTTTTTGTTTTTTTTTTCCAAACAGCTCTGCTGGTTGTGATTCAGTCCCATGGAATAAGCATTGACGAAAGAATTTGCATTAAAAGGTAGTTTGGGTGAGTCATACTGCAAACAACGTCTGTGACCTGAAAATTGCTAAACCCCAGCTTTATGCATTGAAACACTTCCTGTTGAGCTGTCCAACCTCTTGAGATTCAGTTGCTTTTATTTTAGAGCAGAAAAGAACCTAACTGGGCAAAGTCAATATATATGCTGTTTATGACAAACAAAATTGTGCATAATATTTCCGCCGAATACATTCCCGTTCGCAAAAACATGAAAACACAGCCCACGGTGTGTCACGTGTCTTGCTGCCGTTTAGCATGCTAAGGGCCACTATCTTCCAACCACACTGCATTTCTCCATCCCGTGCCATTTGGAAAACAGCATTTTCAACAGTGAATGAGTCCTATGAAGGTAACATTTCCATCCGATGTCAAGTGTGAGATACTGTAAGATTACCACCATCGGCAGATGGCGGAGGGGTGTTATTAGATTTTAAGTGCCTGTCTCTGTCTGTTTCTCATCTCTATCTTGCCGCTAGTCTCTGGACCGGAGGAAAAAACAGACAAAACTGGTTTTGTAATGTAGGGTCCTGTTCGAAAAGCAGAGATATTGAAAATTCTCTCTTTTTTTGTGTGATTTTGGAGATCTGCCTAGGCAGATGAAAATTCTGTGCAATTTCCAGAACGTTTGGTTTTGATTGCCAAATGTGGTGAACGAAAACATCCACGCCTGTCATGGCCCCACCCTATCCTGGGCCTGTAGCAGACATCACTTCAGCCCCTCAGCAGAGGGTGGGAGAGATTGAGAGCCCTCCATAGTATATAGGCAGTCAGGCTTCCGGACACAACAAGGGAAATGCATCACCCATACAAATCCAACTGCTTGTATTATTAGGGAGCCGTGACGCTCAACCTATGATGACAAGAAGTCCATTCTCATGAAGAGTGTGTGTGTGTGTGTGTGTGTGTGTGTGTGTGTTTTGGTAAGGTGGTTTTCAAATTTGTTTTTACTGACTGCGTTAATGTCTCTGTGTTCATTGTACTCTGCATTGGCTAATTTTGTTAAGCATAAAAATCTATCCCCAAAATCACAGTAAATCAAAAAGGTTTGCACAGCTTGGTTTCGTTCAAAACGTGGGCTTTGGTTGAGCGGCACTGGTTGTTACCATGCCAACTGTGATTTTTAGGAACAACACCAAAAGAGCCAATTTTCTATCTTTTTCAGACCCTGACAGGATGGACTGTCAATAACCTCTTGTGACAGATAGCTTTCGACAGAGGGCCCTGATACATTTCATTCTGATTATTGTTTTGGCTCAAGGACCCAGTTCCAATGCTTCATGTGAAATCTTGAGAAATGTACACCACAACTGAGCCAAAAACCGTTAAAAAAAAAAAAAAATCCCACAACCATAATTTCACTTGCACCGTGAGACATATGTGATGCAGTCATTTTTATACACTTTTAGAAACTTAGAACTTTCTTGTCATAATAAGTTCTGATCTCAATATGCAATCCATCAGGGCAATCACTAAAAAAAAAATAAAAAATTCTGGCAGCCATGTTCATACTGTAATGGCCAATTGAATTGAGAGGCCAAGTGCAACGGCAAGAGGGAAACAGAGCAGCACGGACTCAATACAAACACAGAGAATGATACAGACCACACAACAGGAACAGTTCTCACGCTTCCAAAAGGACGTCCAACCATCCGACAACACAGAAGCAAAGCGAGAGAAAGAAAGAAGAATTATCTCGGAACTGAGATAAATAAAGCTCCTCAAATGGGGCGATACAAAGATTGGAGAGGAAAAGGGAATAACTCTAGAGAAATAGAAACTCCACAAATAATTAGAAGATATAATGTCAAATAAATCCTGACTACAGATATCTCCAGCTGTAGTGCATAACGACAAACAACACTCTAGAGAAGGTGGCGCGACGGACCTCCGGCTTATATAGAGTGGGGAGCCGCCCAAGTTCAATCAGCCAGCTGGGTAAAGAATCCGATGGAAAAGGAATTCGATATCGTCCCGGGATGTGAGGCACAAAGAGAAGTCCTTAACCACACAAACATCCAGAACCATGACACATGAGTATGCGTAGATTGTGAGATTGAAAACGAGATTGTTAAAATCATAAATTCACTCAATCTAGCCATCATGTGCTCTGCTTGATAATTAGCAGTTTAATGGATTCAGAAAAAATAAAAATAAATAAAAGGTTCATTGTGTGACCTGACTAGCAACACGGCACATGAGAACTGCCACGGTCCTGTTCCACACAGGAATAAAACTCAACCACAACATAATGCCTGAAACAGCCATGATTATGTGACTTTAGCAGAGAGACAATTATTACATTGAATGCTGCTATATTTTGGGTCTCAGTCCCAGGGGACCCCCAGATTTAGCTTGCCAAGTGGAGCAATTTTACTGTAATGTAGGCACAGTCCTTACTCTAAAATCCCTTATCACAAAAGCTAGCGAGTGTATTTGCCCAAAAATTTGACAAATTAGTCAATGATACTTGGAGGAAGACATGACTCAGTTGAGTCAACTAGTTGGCTAATGCACAGGAGATATTAGCTTCTGCATCAAGATTTTTAGATGCAGTACCTGTCTGTTTGTTTGTCTGTCTGTATGTCTGTCCATGTCCTACGTAGCCCAAAAGATTTTATATAATACTATGTACACAAAAACAAACAAACAAACAAAAAAACAGGCCACAATTTTTTCATCTTTCAGGACTTCTGTATATTTAATAATGACAAAAAAATAAATTTATGCCCAGAAGAATATTCCGCAGAATGAATATTTGGATTTTTGTCATTTTCTGTTTCTTTAAACTTAAGGGTTGTTTCCACAAATAGTATAATAGTTTCATCAGGTGACACCAAATCAGACTTGATCATTCAACTTTAATTAGGAACTGAGAAAACATGTGCTGTCGCTTACCATTCAGTCAAGTGCACTGCATGTGTCCAATCTTGCAGCCTCCCCAATGAAACTGTATCATCCCAGTGCTTACCATGGACAACATAATACTAGTATTCTCAGACATGCTCTCAATCTGTTTGTCAAATTCAAGACCACAAGCTGCCAGCCATCGATCTTCGGACAGCTTATGTGTTGGAGACTGGAATTATAAGGCCATAATGAAGGCGAGCTTGAGTAAGACAGAGACAAAAATTTTGCTGTAACACATCACAACATAAATATTTATTCACGGGGATCATGGTTCATTCATGAAGAAGCTAAAAATGTGAACTATTTTTCAGAAAAATTCAGTAAGTCCTTGTGTTAGTCTAAGTTATTATACTGATCTCTTTTTCAGTAATTTTTTCTTCAAGTTCTCATTTTTTTTGGATGTTAAAAAGGGAGATTATAAACCTTTTAGCAAGAAATTACATAAAAATCCTTGATGGGCATTTGATTCCTGTTATTCCTAACTCCCTGAAAGAAACAATATTCAGAGTGGGCCGCTGTTCCATGAAATGAGCTCTGTTCTGACCAGCCAATGAACAGAGCCACTCGCCCTGTGTATCACCGGAGAGTGTTGATGTCAAAATCCCCTTGCCACTGGCAAATCTCTAAATACAGATGACTGTATAAATAACAACAAAATGAGTATGGAAAGGTAATGTCTGCAGGCTAAGCAAGGATTGTAGTTTCATTCACAAATAAGTGCGATGTACAGTCACCATTAAAGTGTAACAATATTTGTAATTCAGTCTTTGAAATTGAGGATGATCCATGGCTATCATGGCTACAGTTCCACAAAAAAATATTAGCCCCCTTCCTGATTTCTTACTTTTTTGCATATTTTTCACACTTAAATGTTTCAGATCATCAAACAAATTATAAGTCAAAGATAACCCGAGTAAATATAAAATGCAGCTTTTAAATGATTATTTACCTGGCCCTATGTGGAAAAAGTAATTGCCCCCCTGTTAAATCATGAATTCACTGTGATTAACCACATTTCACTAGCGACACCCAGGCTGGATTACTGCCAGACACGTTTAATCATGAAATCACTTCAATAGAACCTGTTCGACAAAGTCAAGTAGGCTAAAATATCTCAAAAAGCAACACGTCATGCCGCGAAATTCAAGAACAGATGAGAAACGAAGAAATTGACATCTTTCAGTCTGGAAAGGGTTGCAAAGCCATTTCTCAACAGCTAACCATGTTGAGAGCCATTATCTACAAATGTAGAAAACTTGGAACAGTGGTGAACCTTCCCAGGAGTGGCCGGCCTACCAAATTTACTCCAAGGGCACATCAACGACTCATTCAGGAGGTCTTAAAAGAACCCAGAACAACATCTAAAGAACTGCAGGCCTCACTTGCCTCAGTTGAAGTGAGTGTTTATGATTCAACAATTAGAAAGAGACTGGGCAAAAATGGCATCCATGGGAGAGTTCCAAGGCGAAAACTGCTGCTTACCGAAAAGAACACAAAGGCTTTTCTCACATTTGCCACAATACATCTTGATGATCCCCAAGATTTTTGGGAAAATATTCTCAGGCCTGACAAGACAAAAGTTGAACTTTTTGGAAGGTGTGCTACCCATCTGAGGGAAAACTAACACAGCATTTCTTAAAAAGAACATCATACCAAAAGTCAAACCTGGTGGTGGTGTGATGGTCTGGGGCTGCTTTGCTGCTTTAGGATCTGGACGTCTTGCCAAAAAATTGATGGAAGCATTCATTCTGCTCTCTACCAGAAAATCCTGAAGGAGAATGTCCGACCATCAGTTTGTGACCTCAAGCTCAAGCGCACTTAGGTTATGCAGCAGGACAATGATCCGAAACACACCAGCAAGTCCACCTCTGAATGGCTGAAAAAAAACAAAATTAAGGTTTTGGAGTGGCCTGGTCAACGTCCGGACATAAATCCAATTGGGATGCTGTAGCATAACCTTAAACAGGTTTGGCTGTTAATGCATGAAAACCCTCCAATGTGGCTGAATTAAAACAATGCTGCAAAGAAGAGTGGGGCAAAATTCCTCCACAGCGATGTGAAAGACTCATTGCCAGTTATCGCAAATGCTTGATTGCAGTTGTTGTTGCCGAGGGTGGCACAGCCAGTCATAAGGTTTAGGGGGCAATTACTTTTTCACATAGGGCCAGGTAGGTTAGGATAGCTACTTTCCCTCAATAAACGAAATCATCATTTAAAAACTGCATTTTGTATTTTCTCAGGTTATCTTTGTCTAATGTTAAAATTTGTTTGATGATCTGAAACATTTAAGTGTGACAAATATGCAAAAAAAAAAAAAAAAGATATCTGGAAGGGGGAAAATGCTTTTTCACGGCACAGTAAATATAGTTGCCAGTGTTGTACTGACCCAGGATAAATCAGTCAGAAAAAAAGTGGGTAGCAGAATCAGCTGATTGCGGGTCAGATGTTGTCATGATAAAAATCCACTGGACTTTTTCTGCCCTCTGAAGCAGGAAGCAGGTGTAGTGATGTGAGCTGGTCTTTGTAACCAATAACAGAGCAGTCCATGCTGCGGTCTTTGAAAGAACATGCCAGCGGGTCCAGCGCTTTCTAATAAAATGGCACACCTTCCTGAAAGTTGTTCTCAAGCCAAAGGTGGAGATATTCGGTGGAATATCTCTCACAAGCCTGCATAGGAAGACAAAGGGGAGCCAAATCTGAATGTATGTCATAATTTACATTCCATTAATCCATACTGTTTCCTTTATCACAGTAACTTGCTTGAGAGTAAAGTGAATTCTTGGCAATAAAGAAACATGTTTAATTATGCGTGTTTAACTTTCGTTTACGTAATCAGGAAACAAGAAATGCATAAATATTACTTTCAGACGATCGACAGAACAAACAAGTCATGTAATAAATCTCACTGTTATTTCTCACTGAGCTCCAGCACTTTACGATGTTGCCCTACGGTGTGATGAAATCACACCTGAAGTTGAATGATGTGACAAAGCCAATAGAATTCTCGCATTCGGAAGGTAAAGGAGAAAGTTGCTGTGTTTATCCGCATAAAATGTTTTTCTTCCACTGCCTGTCCACATGAAGTAAAATTTAAGGATTTTATGCGCAATCGATGCAGATTGATGGAACAGGGATTACTGCAAACCGCACAGTGATTTATCTTGTGGGCAAATGAAATTGAGCATATTTTTCATCACCCAGGCATAACTTTCAATTAAACTTATAATAAACTCTTAGATGCAAAATAATGAGTCCAATGGGGACTGAACACACCCTATTACAGTGAAAAAAATATTTCATAGGAAATTTTACACAGAGCATCTTGCTGATTTTTGGTAATGCAGAAATATCTCACTTGTCTTTCCACAGTCAATCCCCTGTACAAAGTCCTTGATGGAAATCAGTGATATAGTTGAGGGTAAAACAGTTCAGTACACTAAGCTGTGGATATCTCCTGTCACAGGAATAGAAGATGCAACCAGAAGGGAAGGGCAGTTTCTTGTTGCTGATTGACTCTCACAGTCATGTTTACACATTTGAATGCAATATTAAAGTGGTTATGTGCTATGTACACATTTTGTATAAACTGCCACAAAACGCAATAGCTATATTGATGCTGCCAAACACAATAATATGGAGACCAAATGAATCTATGCTCAGAAGAATATTATTATCTTCTAGACTTTCCTCTTAAACAGACTATTTACAGACACACTGTTTTACAATGCCGTAAAATCACAGTGAACATCATTTGTTTCAAATAATGCTCTGAAATGCTGAGATGTATTCAGGAATTAACAACAGACATACATCCAAAGTCTTAACTTCAGCCTTCAGCGTTAATACTAACATTGAATTTGTTCTGATTGTTTTTTTTTTTTCCCACATTTGAAAAAAAAAAAAAAATCACAATCTTAAATGAGGCCGGATTGGATTCAGATGGGGAGAGGAAGGCATTTATGGCAGTAATGTAAAAGGCGATAATAAAGACTAGCAGAGAGGAGATTAACTGCCACAGTCAGAGAGATTTTTTTTTTTCTTGAAGCATGGTAACAGGTCGCACAAAATGAGCCAGCTGAACAGAATGAGAGTCATTTAAACAAAGAATAATTGGCCAAGTTTGTCTGTATTCCGCAGAAGAAAAGATTCTGTGTTTCTTGCAGTTCTGCTCTCTGACCACATAATCATTTTTCCTTTACTTTCCCATGGGGTATTATTTTACAACTGACAAAATATGTTGCGGAGGAAGAATAATGGAAATTTCAACCAGTCTTGCAGAAGCCAAACTTACAGGAGACAAGTAAACTGACCAATTAAATACTCATGTCAGAAGCAACAAATCATATACTGACAAGACCACTGACCTTCATTGTGCATCACCATTTCCTAGCTTGCTCCATCCATCATGCAGAGGAAGGCATGGCCAGTGAGAGACTGTTTTACGGTCATCCTATAACCAAGTGCAAGAGAGTGAGATAAGTCTGTGCAAAGAAACATTTTAACAGTGCCATCAGTTAAGTTCTGTTTCAGCACAAAAAGTGACTTTCCTGCCTCCCTCCCATCCCCTTGTCGCTATGTTTACAGATTCTCTGTTCGGTAATTGGGCCCAGAGGAAGCAAAAGAAAGTGCTATGTGTCTCTAACTCTGAGAGTGCTATACTGAATTACAGATACCCCATCCAACCGGCAGCTTTGCTCAACAGGGAGCTTCATATGACAGTCAGATCCAGGCAACATGTATAACGAAAACACCATGAGCTGCCTCGTTTGCGAGTGTGCCTTCTCAACCTTGTGGTTCCACGAGCCTGCCCAGGCTACTTATGGCTGTGTAGCACTATGAGTTTGAATGGAATATTAAGAGCTAAATAGAACAAGCCTGTCTACACAACTCTGCAGAGTTCAAAGAGTTCGGATGGACAACAGATGTGCATCCCGACTTGTCATAGAATGACGCTACCTCACCAAGCATCGATATACAATGAAAAAGAAGGCTTTTAGCATCCTTACTTGATGTTCAGGGTTAGGGCTCGGGTTAAGGGTTAGGAGTTTGGGCGTAGGGTTAGTTTTAAAATGGCATCAAATAAGGATGCCAAAAACCTCCTTTTGCATCGTATATCGACGCTTGGTCAGGTAATGTCACTATATAGCGCTTTGGGATAAGACTTGGCTCAGATGGACTACTCATTGTTGCATGGTATAATCTATGTTACTCATAGCTGTGTGGCTATATGAGCCTGACTGGGCTGTTTGCATCTTTGTGGTATATTACAGCCTTGAACAGAAGTAAAGAGGTAAAATGGGGATTAGCTTTGCTACTCGGGCTGGTAATGTATGTTACTATGACTGTCTGTCAAACCATTTGGCTTACCATGAAAGGGTGGAGAATTCAAATGGCACTGATTTCCCTTCCGCTAAACTATAGGCCCACAGTCAGACCACTGGGTTAAAATGAAGTAGAACTAATTAAAATTCTAGGCTGAAGATTCACTTCTGTCTGTGTATTCACAAAAGTCCGCAGAGAAATCGAGCTCAATTTATTTGCAGTACAAAGGACAATGTCAATGTACTTTGATTTTGTAAAGAACTACCTTTTCTGACTTGCCTGAATTGCCAAGTGCATTTGTATCTCATCAACAGGAGTACATACCATTGGGAGCAGGCACCTTTCAAACACTGCTGCAAGATTCCACAGAAAATAAAGTGCCAATATACGTATAAATAATACAGTCATTAAAATATTAATAAATAGATTACTCCGCTGAGACTAATGTGCTGCTTTCCCTTGTGCGTTCCCTGTCAGTCAGGTTCACATGTCTGGTCAAATGTGTGTGAAGGGTTGTCATGATAGTCAATTGTCCAATGAAGGAAACATAGACTTGCATTCTCTTTTGCCGTCAAACTGCGCAGGCTCAGATGAGTGTATCAGGCCATCAAAGCAAGCATGCTAAAACACCATACCTGACAATAAATCCTTTACCTCAGGTCCTCGTTGTACACTGACAAAGCAGCAGCAAGTCTTAGATAATGTGTCATATTCATTATATGAAACTGAAGTAGTATTGTGTATTCAGAGAAGCTATAGAACCAAAATGTATATATACATTTATATACATATATAACATACACATATATATACATACATATATATAGTTCCCGTACCATTGTAATGTATGTGCCCCATGACACATTCACTGAGTGCTTAAAATGAAGATCATTCATGAATTTAATATCAGAAAATAGTCAGCTTCCATTACCGATTCTAATCAAGGGCCTTGTTTGTCTCCGAGCACATGAACCTTGTCAAATAAAGCACCCTACTGAAACTTACATTCAGCGATGGTGTCCAATCAGACCCCTTGTTTTTTGTTCCTCTTCCTGTTTTCCAGAATCATCCCAAAGCTGACAGGACCCTGTTCCATCAGGAGCATTTGTCCTGGGGCCCTATTGAATCAGAAGGCTTGTTTAAATCTCTATATTTGTAAGATACCAGAACCATTTAGTGGGTAGAGTGACTGAAATGATACATAATAAGTAATCTACTCTTTGTTCTGTGTTGTTGGTGAATAATGCAGCAGTTGATTGCTGTGTGACAGGAAGGATTTGAAAAATGAGTCATTTCGGTGTTTTTAGGGGCTGCGCGTCTACTTATAACTCACGATTGCATCAGCCCGAGAGGTTACTTGCACCACAGTGCAACATAATGACCGAAATGAGACACCGCTTTCACATATCCACTCAGCATTTGTCTTTAAGAAAACGAGAAAACAGAAATACAACCTTTGAGCAAGCATAAACTGAAACAGTGTGTCTGCAGCAGATACAAGTCATTTCTATTCTGTCAGAATTCAGAAGAAGGAAATGTCAGTCATTCAGAGCACCTTTCAGGCATCGTAGATTAAAATGACCTTTTTGCCCCTCAGATCAGCTCCACTATGTGCAGTTTAGAAAACAACTTACAGATCCAAATCAGAGTTACATAATGTTAAAATTTACATAATGCTTTATTTTTCATTGTGCAAGCGTTGTGGCACATTATATTATAAACTGTTTCATAACCATTTATTCTATTTTTTTTATTTATTATTATTAGTCCCAGAGATACAGTATACTGTAACAATGCTGCATGATGCATCATGCCAGATTGGACTGAATGATAACCAACAGATTTATTGAAGAATTTTTTTAATTTGCATTGGAAGAGATTTGCAGAACCATTACCGATAATTTACTTACACAGACTGAGAGCTACCTAAAGTTTAACAAAACAAAAACAGTTCTGCCATTTGGCAGGTACCTCCAGTACAATTCACCCAGTGTGCTCATATCACTGCAGAGATGGGATGTAATTGCTTGTAATTGAACAATCCAGTGATGGCTGCCCAAACAATGGCAATTGAGAAGCCAGTGGCAGCTTTAATAGGGAAATCTCAGATAAAAGGAAATCATTAAAGCAATTTAATTTCAGTTCTTTTCCCTGAAAAGACATGGCTCCAAAATTAAATCAATATAGTGTGGAATGGATGTTTTCAAACCTCTGGCACTTTCCAGATTCATTAAACTTCCTGACTTTCTTTCAGCATACAAACAAATACTGATTATTTCATAGTATGGATACGCTTAAAGGTGAATAGCTTTTCAGGAAAGTGAACTGAATGAACGCCACATCAGCCAGCAATATTTGCGTTGTGTAATATGAGAATTTTCTAGCAGCGAATGCTGGGGTAGATAAGATTGGATTGCCTGTTCTTTTTCAAAGTTTGACCTCTAAAAAAATGCATGTCATTTACGATACCCCTGTTTTCAGGGACTCCATAAAATGATGAGCACCTCTTAAACCCCAAATTCACAATTCGTTTTATCACTGAAATGACTAGCGAACTGGCAGCAATATTCTGTAATCCTTCTTCAAATATAGCCATTCTTCATTTTCTCTTTTAGATACCCATTTCTTTCCAAATGTTTTCTCCTGAGAGCAAAGTGTGCCGTAATCATTGCGGACTTCTGCGAACGCAATGGCCTTTTCAAACTCACAGGAGCAAGCCCCAATGCGTGAATTCACGGTTGTGCGATGTCCGGCAGAATCTTGTCTGCAACAGATGAAGCAGAATATGACAGCTCAAGGGCAATCTTGAAGCGTGAGAGGAAATCTTGTTGAGTGAGTGAATGAGTGAGTGACTGACTAAGAGAGGGAGGAATCCCTGTTCAATGGAACATTTATAACTTAAACATGATGCGTGTCATTAATGCAGCAGTCAATCGGCTTTCAGCTGTGAGCCCTGAAATACGACATGATGCCTGTCTGCTATCCACACCGAACAATCAAATCCCCATGGCAATTCAATACACACAACTTCAAGCAAGAGCATCAATTAGCACCCACCTAGGGATCGGCCAGTGGACCTGAGGAGTAGGAACAACGATGCATCCAAATTCTCTTCAACAGACGGCCATTTTCCTTTTTTCTCCACTTTACTTCGACCTTGATAGAAAACGTTAGACAGGTCAAAGGAAAGTCGCTGGGAGGTTATTGAGTTATCTTGAGACATGTTTTAGAAAAATCAAATGTCCTTTCCTCGAATATGTCATGAGCTCGACGGCGATTGATCACGACATGACTGATCCCACAGAAGAACAATGAAAAATGACATATCCAGTCTCTATGCTGCAAAAGACAGCGATTTCTTTCCTCCGAGGTTGGTCCAGTATTTTTTCGCTGGAAGGAAGCATTAAAGGAGCAAACTGCCTCTTTTCCTGCATGACACAATTTGGACGCTCCATGTCATGGCTACCATTCAATTTATTTACGGTTCATGTCCGTTATCAAGGAAGGTTCCTTGTTCTTTTGAGAATTTGGATTCACCAAATGAATACCAAGTGAACTGCGAGGCAATGATTTTGTCACTGGAATACTTCTTTTACCGAACAGGTGCTCTCCTCCTTTTTTTTTTACAAAGTATTTTTATTGGGTAAAACCTTTTGAACTGAGAGGCCGAGAGAATATTTCACCCAAAGTCATTCTGTGTGAGGATGTGAAGTTTTTTCACTCGCGCCTCCAAATGGCATGAAAACAACTCTTCACAGTAAATTTGAACAAAAGTCTGCAGAGCTCTGTCCCAAAGCTAGTGTGAGAGCAGGGTCAATCTGTGGGTTAGAAGCCAGCCAAACAGTTACAATGAGACTTGAATTGACACTAATGAGTGCAGAATACCAAAAATTAGGGAGCTATGATGCTAAACATTTGCATGAAATACGGAAAATCTTTCATCAGATAACTTCCCCTTATGTGCACTGGCGTAAAAATAAAGCAGAGAGGCTTAGGTTAGGTGGTATGAAATTCTGCTGTGTGTTTGCATTTGTATTCAAATGTGACTATTTCTGATAAATGCTTGCCTTATTACGTGATGTAGCTGCCTTTCTGTGCCATCGTTAGAAAATGTGCAGTTTTGAAGGTACCACAGCTCTAATGTGAGGGCTGATTCCCTGGTGACAATATTTCGTGTTTTTTGAATTTGAAAGAATAGAGTGACAGTTATTGGAACTCTTAAACTCACACTTGGAATCCTAATGTTCAACAAGTACTAGTAGCTCCTGATTCCTCTCAAATTCCAGTGAATAATAAAAATAATAATTTGGTCACATTATAATTGTTATGATCCAGACAAGGAACCAAATGCAAATACAGGGTACAGTCCAAAGGTGGGTATGTATTGATAGGAACACAGTAGAGGAAAGTAGAGGTCCAGTCCAGCTCGGTTGTTGTTGACTGATGAGAGTAGAGAGAATGAATTAAGAATAAATTTCCCTTATTTTTGTTCGATTTTTTCTTATGGTTTTTACCCATTGATTTCTGGGATGAACCAATGTTTTCAAATTTTTGCTCTTCTCTTAGGTAAAATAAAATTTTATGGGTGGTCAAGAGCACTCTTACCGAGATTAGAGAAAACATCAAACTGTAATATCTGTCCACATATGGCTTGTCCAATGCACAGAAACACAACTTTTACCTAAACATTAAAAATGCATCATATAATCAAATTTGATTTTTTTTATGTTTCAGAGAAATTATAATGATCTTATTATTTAATTCTTGGGCTAAAAAGTTTGGCCACTTGATCCTAATTATGTTTTTGGTCCAACCGCCGCTGCCGCCGCCGCCACCGTGCTGCCCTACGTGTTAACGTGATAACTTTCAATTAGAAATTTCAAGTTTTGCATATAAGTAAGTATCATAAAGAGGAAGAACTTGGACAATTTACGATCTCTAGATTGGCCACCAGGGGCCAAAAACTGATTTATGTGTTAACGCAATAACTTCAGTAATATTTCAATTAGAAATTCCAAGTTTTGCATATAAGTAAGTATTATAAGAGGAAGAACTGGTTCGATTTTGGACAATTTGCAATTTCTAGATTGCAAAAAACTGAAAAAAAATCACAGTTTACTATCATATCTCTGGAAATATTTATCCAATTGACATCAAATCAAGTGCAAATGAAAGGTAATGACCTGAGGATGTGTCCCACGATGACATCTGGTTCAAAATTTTTGACACGAGGTGGAGCTTTGCCACATAAAATTTACCATTTTTGCCATATCTTTGGAACTATTTGTCCGACTGACATGAAACTATGTGCAACTGCAAGGTCATGACCTCACAACGTGTCACATGATGACATCATACCTGTACGGTTCAATATTTTGCCACCAGGTGGCGCTTTGTGATGGAAAATTACCATTTTGGCCATATCTTCAGAACCATTTGTCCAATTGACCTGAAATTAAGTTCAAATGAAAGGTCATGACCTGCGGGGCTTTATATTGTATTGGGTCTATTCAAGGATTGGGGAATTGGAGGATTGGGGGCGTTCGGGGATAAACCCCAAGCCATCGCCTCTGACGGCATAAGCCTAGTTAGGACTTAGCTCTGAAAACCCTTTTGGCTACTCATACCTTATGTGAAAGCAACCGTACTCGAGCACTAAAGATTACTTTAATGTTAGGCCTCTCTTATTCTAACAATTGCAGCGGCAAAAAGATTTTTCCATTCAAACTAAGAAATTCAATACTTGCTCAAAATGTACAGGCGGATGAAAACATTCAAACACAACTGGATACTACCCACAAAACTCAGAGATTTATGGAATAATTTGTGAGAAGTTACATTCGTGCGGTTATCACAGAATATTAGATCAGTGCTGTGACAAACTGAAGAAAATGCGGATATTTCAAAGTGAGGGACGCCGTGCAAAAGTCTGGCAGCTCAAGTTATGAGATAGATTAATTTTCGAGGTATGAGGCAGTGGACAGCATAATCGGCCAAAAATGCAAAGGCAAAAGAATTTTGTATGCAACATCAACCTACATTGAATGTAATCAGTACATTTTCATCTTACCTTGATGTTTGGGTACCGAGAGAAAGATTCGGGTGTGTAAAAACATCAAGCATTCGGTCAAGAAAATTTCAAGTTTAATTTTTCGTGCTGCTATACATGGTAATCCATGTTAGAGATGACACACTGGGTTGCAAAGGCACGCACAGCATATGCATTCATGATATTAATATTCAATATCAATTTTCTGAGCCTCCTTCTCAATACTGAAACCCCCCAAAATATATTGGCACCTCCTTTTAAAATCCTAACCCATTTAAAACCACCTAGGTGCACACTGAAATGCCCTGTATTGGAATTTTGACATGTATGCAAATGCACTCGGGTACGGTACGATGTTACTAGTGTGAAAACTGACCAGCGGGGGCAGAGGGGAGGGGGGACAATTGTACTGTGGCATGGTATGGAACAATCATATCAAGTGTGAAAGCGCCCAAGACTGCCACAAGCAGTGGGCTCTTTGCACACAGCACATCACCTGCCCTTATATGATGTTAAGTGGGTGTCATATATGCTAATTTAAACAACCAGCCATGCGCTTCAGATTTATGATCAAGTGGGATTCAACATTCTGCACACATGGGTAAGAGCAGATTTGGACGGTAAGAGCGTTTGGTGCATTCGGAGTTTATTTCTCTTATTTTTTTCTCTTAGCAAAAAAATAAGCGAAAATATAATAGAAATTTAACAGAATGTTGCTGCATGAGGCCCAATGACAGATAAACCTTAGTAGTTATTTTACTATTGACTCGAAATGAAAAGTATGTTTACAAATGATTAGTAATGCTACATTTTATGTTTGTTGGTTATTATTATTATTATTATTATTTTGTGTAAATGAAATTTGTTATTTTTATAAACTATAAAGTGTATGATGTAGTGGCTGATAAGCAATAATCAACAAAATAACATAAATTACATGATTTCCGATAATTAGTTATTATTTCATTGTTTGTTACCAGCCAATCACTATTAACTACAGCTTAATAAGCAATAGTTTCACTATTATTGAGGAAGGTTATAATAAAGTGTTACCAAGGAATCTTTGACAGGAGAATTAAGTGTACATGTTTTTTTTTTTTTTTAAATCAAATGATTTTGTAATAAAAAAAATGGCTAATTTTTGATGGGGTAACCCAATACCCTCACAATATGCACTTTGACAGTAACACCTCTGATTTCAAATTTGCCTGCCTCCAGCACTTGTGGTGTTTGCTTACCATACTAAATTCAATTTAGTTAAAAAGGCCAGTAAACCCAAGCAGATGATTGAACTCTTTATTGGGTTAAAGTTCAACACTTGCGATGAATCAAGTTATCAGGGCTTAAATCCTGCTATGTTGAAAAAATAAATAAATAAATAAAATAAGCCGCCTGAGACGGAGAAGATGTGTCTGTTGTGAGATTGCTTCCTCAATGTGGACAATAAGAATGTAATTTAAATCATCTGGAGACTAACATTTCCATTATACGTGATGGACTTTAAACAGGCATGTTGCGATCACAAATGTTTACCAGGGACGTTTTATGCTGCTTGCAATCTACAGCTTACGGAAAAGAATAAATTACACATGGCATACCATTAATTTCTTGTCATTTATTGACGTCCAACAATAAACAATGGAAAGATGTTGTTTGATGAATGTGTGCAAAAATTAAAGCTAAAAAAAAAAAAACACTTCTGGTAAGTTAAATGTTATCATGGGTGAAAGGGGGTTTGGGTTGCAGTTTACCAGTTGTCTGCAGTGTTTGAATCAAACTGGTACCCCCCCCCCCACCCCCACTGATGCATGTGTGAGGGTTATGAGTGCAATCTGGGGAATGTGAACATTAATTAGACGGGGAGGGTCGAGTTTTATTTCAATATGTAATGTTTATATTGATCATATAGTGTGAACGTGTACATGCAGTACTGTATGTAAGCCATGTTGTGTACAAACTTAACTGGTGAAAAATTACGGCCTGTTGATTGTCACTAATTCTGTTCAAAAACGGTTTCAGTGGGAGGCAATTTATATATAGCATGGCTTTTTGTTATTATTATTATTATTTATATATTTAATTTTGTCAGTGTAGCTGGCTTGTCCATGTGTGTCTGTCCATCTGCTGGCAGCTAGAAATAAAATCTACTTTCTAAAAACCATCCAGTCTGATCATCACTCCAGCCAGGACACACTTCTTTTCCACCATCGCAAAGCAGTGAACATTCACTGTATCGTGCAACTGACTGACTGTAAACATTTCATTTCTCGTTGTCCTCTGTAGAACAGGGTTGCTTCTTATTTCGAAGCCTGTGCTAAAAAATGAGTATAAACCCATTCTGATGTGACATTCAGTCCAGGCTGGAGTCAGACCAGCTCAGGGTCACAGGTATCCCAGAGTCCCCACAGTCAGAATCCCCCCAGGAGAGCAGATTATTTCAAAATATCTTTCTCTCAAGTACACTGTGTCCCAGCCTCCTTACGAATCACAAACAGGGATGACATGAGGTAGGAATGCAGAGGTGTCTCAGCATGGCGGGGTAAGAGTTTTTCTGTCAGCTCATACAACCCTCCGAAAAGAGGAAGTGAAGATGCAGTATACGCTGAGCTACAATTGAATGACTGGAAGTGCATAACATCAGAGCCGGTAATATTAGTCACCCGCCATTTTGAGGAATCTGCAACACTCGTATTTGTGAAGAGACCTTTATTCTGCTGAATGCCAGGTGAAATGCTGCCGGTTCTTGTCTCTGCACCGATCAAACTCCTAATAAAGGCTGCTCCTCACAGGTAGACACACTGAAACCCTGACTTGCTGAAAGCTTGACCTTTAGCTGTAAAGAGCCTGTCAGTCAAATGTCAACCCAATTCAGAATCGCAAGCAAGCCCATCATATGTAACCAAGATGGCTGAGGTATCCATGTCACATCCATCAAAAACCCACACACAAAAGAGGGCACGCACATACACAAACAGCAAATCTTGCATATTTCCACCATCACTAGCTGCCAATGACCACTTGAAAACACCTATGGCGCACCAATTGTAAAGTGCCACGTGCTGAAATTTACTGCAAGACTTTGCAACATTTAGCTCCAAACATAACCCTTTATAGGGTACTAAAAAATACCCTAAGAAGCAGACTGTAAAAAAAGTTCAGTGCATTGGGCGTATGTCCATAAATAGTCTAACCATCACTTGCTCTTGGCTTAGGTGAAAAGTGCGTATGATCAAATATGGCCTCACTACCAGGCTTTTTTTTTGGTTTTTCACACAAAATGTTAGCCTGACAAGCCAGACTATTACATCAAAATGTATAGTCTGGCCACAACCGATAGTCCAGCCTTAATCCTAGGGGCGGAATCAGCGGTTGTCATTCAAAATGACTCAATAGGATAGCACGCAATAGGATAGCGCTATGACCAATCAGAACAACGAACGAGGTGATGTATTCAGAGCAACGGAAACGAGTCAACGAGGGAGTATACTTAGAAGGGATATGGCTAGTTTTGGAGACGATTTTGATGAAGACAGCATAGTGGTCATGAAGACCGACGACTGTTGTCAATTTTGTAACAAAAACATGAAGATAGCTGGTGTACTGGCACACAGTACAAGCATTTTTGATAAATTGAAGAAACCGCAGAGTTTACATTACATTTACAACATTAATGACAATATCAATACGGCAATGCATTCAACACCACAAAGAAATTAGGTCTGATGAAACTATCCATGCACTCCGCGTCCATCCCTGTGGTCCTAATATTTAAGCTATAAATTTTAGCACTGAGAGCAGAGGAGGATAAAAGAGGAACATTCCGACTTTGTCTGCTGTCATTATAATGTCTCAATGGGCCCGTGTGTAACACAACTGGCTATACATTCAGTTCACATTACTTGTAAATATTAAATATAGACTTTCACTATTACATAGTTTACTTGATGCCTCTTACCATTTGTAAATGAGCTGTACCTCATCCACCACGATTCCTAGGAGGTTATCTCGGAAGACCTTGGTAGCCAACATGTCGCGCCACTTCCTGTGCATGAGCCAGGCTTCAGGACTACCGAAGACCAACTGACATGCCCATTTCAAATTTCCTTCAGTTTATGTGCACCAAGTTGCATGGCAGTGAGTCCAAATTTGGTCGCCTCTGTGACCTGGTCCTCCTTAAGGGCGATCAACGGCGAGACTACAACCACCAGTGGGTTTTCATCGACTCCCATTCGTTTTGCTACCAGCGGAGCCAGCTGGTAAAATAAACTTTTTCCATATCCCATTGGCAAAACAGCCAATACATCAGACTTTGAAAGGAATGATTTGAGTGCCTTTTTCTGCTCATCCTTCAAAGAAAAGCCCTAGTCTAACTCTTCCAAGGTCAATGCCAAAGCCGATTCAAATGCCTGGTGTTCCTTTGCCACAGCCATCTCAGTTGTTTTGCGCCGTCACAGCGTAGTCGTCATCATGCTAAGCCCGCCCAACGACTCTCTACAAACAGAGCGTTGTGCTTGGTCCGACCAAACCTCGGTGGGACCAATCACTTGGTAGTACTGGGGCCTTGTGGCTATATGTACCGGCTGAGTAAACCTATTTACTACTGCTAAGGTACGTCTAGATTTCGAGGCTAGCAAAATCTCAATTTCTGGAAATCCTACACCTCTCAACTTTTAGCAAACCTTTTCAACTTTTTAATGCGGGAGTTATCAGTTTTCTTTTGTGAGTATTGATGTCAGGTCCTAGTGACCGGGACTGGATAAGGGCACAAAACTGCACTGTGAGAGGTCTGGAGAAGAAAAAGAAGTTTGAGACGCTGTAGGCCACTGCTGATTGGTCGAACGCCCTGACGTCACTGCCTGTGATTTTGCCTGAATATCTCTGATTGGCGGGGAGAAATCTGGGTCTACTGCATTAGAGAGGCATAGTGGTGCCACTTTGGATGCTGACTGAAGTTACCAAATATTCCTTGCCCGACAATGTGTTAAATCTTTATTTTTAAATACCAGATGGATGACAATATCTATGAACTTTCCAATATTAAATGTAATGTCAATGTTGAATCAAAATGTTAAATGGTAAATGTAAATGTTAATCATTAAATCTAAATGAAACCTGTCAAATTTATATTTTGAATGTTAAAACTAAATGTTAAATATTAAACTTAAATGTTAAGTGAAGTGTAGAAAAAAAAGAAAAAAAATTTGAAAGATGCACTTATTGGCCATGTATAATGTCAGCTTTTGTATAGATGATGACACTGCCAAATGCAAGCAGAATCAGTTGCTTCAACATGGCTGCTTGTCTAAGCCAAGTACTTGAATCTAATGCAATGCTCACAGCTGGAGTAAGAGTTGCAACCATAGACGAACTTTAAACTTTATGTCTGTATTATCATTCATCGTAGTTTGGCAGATAACTCAGGTTCACATAATCTCTCATAGCCTAACGCTGGTGTGCATTGACACTAGCGTGACAACCCACTAGGAGGGAAGGAATAGGCCCCCGGCTCCTGTTTGATTATTTTAAGAGTAATAGGAGGCGAGTAATGTTAGGCAAGCACACATTAGAAAAGAATAAAAGTCTGCACACATGAACATTTTTACATCATGCCAATCACCCAGCTGAAAGACTGCATTGTCATAAAAATGTGTTTTCAGCTTTCACTGAAAGTTTAAGTAGTAAAAATTTATGGTTGATCCAGAACTGCAGACACTGCTATTTTGCATACTACTACCACATGGACGTTATCAATAATCCGCTTGGTGTTCATTGGTCGTGTGAGCTGGTTAATGATTTTGATTATGTACCCAAATGGCTTCACATTCAGTGGGCTCTCACAAAGGAGAGTGGTCTTTATGTCCACTTCCAGCTAATCACTTTACTTGCAGTGTAGTATTCTCTGGTGTGGGACTCTGACTGCTGAACATCAATGTTGTGATGTAAAAATAAGACCATTTCATAATAAGAGAATAGGAAATCATGTAAATTTTTGTCAACAAGTGGGTTTTTTCACAGCATCCATCACATTCAAGGCCATTTTTATGGCCGGTTTAGTGGTGTCCATATTTATTACTCATAACAGCATAAATTGTTACAAAATCACATGGTGAGGGCACTCACCACACCTTTCCCCATATGTTTCACTGGACATAACTTTAAGTAATCATTAAATAGCAACTTATAAAGGTTAAATGACAATTCAAACTGTAATGCCGTAGGCTATTGAATATTAACAACTCAAAGAGTTAGCTTTCAACACTGCAATTGCTGATACAATGCTCCCCACTCACCCTTTTTTTAAAAATTAAACTATACTGATACAATGTATCGCAAAGCAAGCCATTGCCGATCTTCAGGTGACGCCGATACGAGATCATGTAGACACCAGGAGCGAGGTGAAGGGGAATAAGGAATTTATTAAAACAAAAGCAAAACAGGCACGAGGGCCAACAAAAAAAAAAAAAAAAAAAAAAAAAAAAAAAAAAACTTGGCCCAAAGGGTTGCAAAAGACAAACTAAGGTGAGCTACACAGAGCAAAGAACTAAAGAGCTAAAAAGGCAAAAACAAAAAACCACTGGAAACTCCAGGCAGAAATCCAAGAAAAATAAATAACAAAACTATGGCTATATATACAAGGGCTATGAACAAGACTTGGAAACAACGACTTGAAAGCGTGACCATGAGCGAAGACTTGAACATGAAACGAGACCTGACTAGAAACAAACTTGAGACACTGTCTGCCAGCCAACTTCCACCGCATCCAGATAAAGGTTAGGAAATCAAGACATGTGAGGGGCAACACCTGGAGAAGGAGAAACAAGAGGCAGGGCAAGATCATGAGACATGGACTAAGATTGGATGACAAGACTTGCTCATTAAGAGAATGAGCGTGCTCAGCTTAAGTACCAATTACGTATGCAGTTTGAAAGCAGCATGAATGTTCAGAACAGAAAAGCACAGCAAGATCTTGAAATAGTAAAGCAGGAATCATGACAATAAACTCCCTGTCTAAATTAGTAGTATTAGTAATGTGCCTGTGTAAGAATTACACCACCCAGTGAATGTTAGTAAATGTTAGTAACTTAAAAACAGTTAATTGTCAATTAAGCTTAGAGAGCCCCGAATCAGCACAGCACAGAAGGAAGGGGAAACACCAAAGCCAACCAGAGCTCTGAAATGTGCAACAACAAAGGCACGGGGCGGAACACAGACAAGCGGTGGAGTGGCTTGGCAGACCTGGCATGAACAAAAACATGGAAAAGTAAAAACATGGACAATAAATGTGAAACATGAAATGCAAAAACCTGATACAAGAAACTGTTAAAACTGTGACTATGAACATGAACTTGAACTATGAACTATGAAATCTTGAACATGAAACTGTTAAAACCATAAATGCTGTCCAGGCCAAAGGCCAGAACCCCAGAACACAACAGACGTACACAAAATTATGCAGCAGAACGTTCTAACATAGCACAAATATGGCCCACTTTAGATGGACACTGAAAATGTAGGTAAACACAAAAAGCTTGTTAAATTCTCCTCATTTAATTAAGGCAGCATTTAAGGTGCAACTAACAGTCCCAAGCTGCCCAGGTTATCATAATTACCAGCTGAACCAATGCAATTAAATTGTACGCCTCAATAACAGCAGAACATCACAGCAAAAACCCAGGCTGGCACGCTGGAACAATTAACTACGTAAAATGCAAAGTATTGATGGGTGAGATTACTAGTTTGGGCAACAATTACAGAGACCCTATTTTGGGGATACTCACCAAAAGTGTACGATACCCTCCTACTGTATATACATTAAGTTTGCCCATCGCTTGCTGAGCTGTGGATGCAAAGCTGTCAATGACTCTCGAGTTAAAGTTTCGGCTCTTGTAAAAACGGATTATATAGAACAACATGGTTACTTCATCTACCAACTCACGCATCATCGGCCAGGGGCACCCTGAACTAGATTTACTGTCTGCTTCTTAGCTTATGTGGTGGGAGGAGGGAGTAAAGATTACTAACTTATAGACCTACAGCCTGGCCCTGAAGCCAGGGCCTGGCCTGAGGCACAACCACCAGATGAAATGGTAGCTTTTTCATATTACATTATTCATGCAGCAAATCTATTATTTTTTGGTTTTATAACCACAATGTCAAACACTCAAATATAATATTTATTTTGGTTGAAACAAAAATGACAATCTAGTCTTTGCAACTATAAAGTAATATTTCTGCATCTCTGCATGTGGTAAAATGGGCGATTGCTGAAGCGCCCCCTAATGGACAAAATTCCCCTGCTCGCATCAAAATAATTAATGTAAAAGCATACTAGGCAGGATAAAAGTGGGACTTAACGCAGCACTGCAGCATACCACTTTTGGGCTCCAGTCCAGTCTACTCATTTTAAATCACTCCTCCACGTCCCCTTGCCACTTCCACCCGGGAGATTCCCGATAGAAACTTGAATTCTACACTGGCTACTTGGAAGTCGGTCCAATCATGCAAGTGAAGAACATAATGTCAGCCCCTAAAGCCCTATTTGGCTCAAGGGCATGAGTCAACAATATAGCAACAAAATTGCCCACGTTACACAAATACCAAGCTTCCTGTTTCAGGAAAGTTGCAGCTGCTGTCTTTCCTGACTATCAATACCATCGATTTTTAGAAAATATTTCGGTGAAAGTGGAGATTTTTAAGAGCACAAGCTCATTTCAAGTTATTTGAGCAAAGTAAATTTGAAAAAAAATGTAGTCAGTATTATTGGCTAAGCGGGATATAATCCGACAAATAAAAATAACGTTAATATAGGGATGTAACTTAGTGCATCCACTGTTACATTCAGGCAGCTGATATAAGCAGCAAACGAACTCACAAGCCATGTTAATGTAATGGTGCTAGTTAGCTAGCAATTCTAGCAAATAATGTCACAGGCCATTTTTCTGGTTAGGTAATCATTTATACTATTTGAATGACTTGCCCGGAAGCACTGAACTCCAGCAACAATAACTGGTGTTTCCATGGTTTGGCTCAATAAGTTCCGAGTGCAAGTGTGGTCCAGTTCTGCTTACTTCACTCTCACTCATTCCTCGTCCTAGGTCCAAGTGTCTATTCATTTATTTTTGGTTCTGTATCACATCCTTCCAAGTAAAATTGGCCAGGAAAGGTGGACAGGGCAGTACATTTTTTTAATTGGACCGCAGTCGTGGGGTAGTTGAGCCCGGGGAGAAGAAGACAACTTTGATTGTTGAGCTGACAAAATGCAACTGATAAATCCTACTCAGTATACCCTAAACTTTGGCCTTAATTCAGCACCATTCCTGACATTAATGACAATGAGGCAAAAAAAGAAAAGCCAATGTTCAATTATGTTTGTGATTGAATGTTAATTAGAATAGGACTGGGCATACATGAAACTAATGTTTAATGAATTTCACATTTTCTTTGTATCATTCTTGATATTGATGAATAATATGCTAAGGGTCACACGCGGTCTGTCCACATAAAATCACTTAATTGCCACATCATTTGTGCCTTTTTTTCGGAGAATTAGTCTTGTTAATAAACCTTGCTGGTTATGCACTGACACCACAATCCACCAATAACACAACATTTATTTGATTAATGGCCCCAGTCATTTAGAAGCTAATTTAAATGAATTCCAAATAAAATTTTACAACCAAAATCAAACAGTTTCTCCTGCTTCATTAACAGCAAGCACATTAGCAGTGTTATAAAGAATTGCCCATAGCCAAGATTACATTGAGAGATCAATACACAGACCTGAGGGAACTCTTAATGTTCTTATACTCTCCCTGCAATGTTAATAATTGCGCTGTACAGATTTAATACACGCCGTAGTAGAATTATGTTGGAATTATAATTACAATTCTTATAACTAGCTGTGGTACAATTCCAAATTACTGATCGTTTTCGAATCAACATCAGTGACTACAATATAACACTGAGTTTTACACGTACAGAACTTGATTTCTTTGAGCATGCATGCTGTATTCAGTTTTGCTTGCATATAAAGTCTACTTCAGTCAACCTGCGCTTTGTTGACAAGAATAAGCACAAAACCCGTGGCCTGTAATGTGCATGCATCCCTCTACACCTCCCTAATACACATCCATGAGTGAGTAAGAGAGTGAGTGACCACAATTTGCAACGCGTAGCCCATGGTGGCAATTTGCAGGGCTGCGGGAGGAAAGCCAGAGTAAAATGTCATCTGGATCAGTACTGTGGCGAAGCTAACACACAGATGTATGATTCAGGCGTCGACGTGCTCACTCTGTAACTGTTGAATTAACATGCCTGCCCTCTATCCTGATCTCCCTGGTGCATTTACACTGCAATAGAAGTAATTAAACATGAAGAGGAAAAGATAAAAAAAAAACAACTCCCCCAGAGTGCAGCAAGTGTGAGAAACAAACTTCTGCTATAGGGTCTATGCAGAAGTGAGCATTATGTACCTGATGCTAGGCTACAGGCGGGAGCTTAGCAGTCCCTTCAGTGTGTATTTATTACCCAAAATACACCACAGATGCCCATAGAGCTTGCCTAATCCTTTTCCCAGCTTTTTTTTAAATCATCCATTGCTCTGTTCACCACTGTTATTTCTTTCCCAAATGTGTAATGCAGTTGTAACCGCATTATGTGAATTCTCCCTTGACCTTGTGCCAACTTTTCACAATGAAAGCCGCATGGCATACAACAGGAGAGTGAACATAATAGAGGTACTGCTAGACTAATAACAAAGTACATTCAACCAATATTCTCAGTTTATTACATAATGTTCACAAAACAAATGTGGACTGGATCAATTTAGCATATCATGCTTATTTAGCAATCTACTCAGTTCAGTACATAAAATACATTTATCAAATATGTTTCATCCTGCTGGTTTCAAAAATTGCTTTGAAATACATGTACCAATCCATTGAGTAAATTAAAGGGTCGTAAAAATATTTAAAAATGTAAATAAAAACAAAGCACGCTAAGCTATTTTTATGAACACCGTTAGCCCCATAATTTGTCCGTTGTGGACACTTTTGAATGCTCGTGTAGCCAATCAGGCGGGGCGAGCAGAGTGGACCAGCTGGCCAGCTGGAGTGCGCACTTCACTCAGGGAAGAAGAGCTAATGCAGGTGAAATTGCCATTTAATGCAGCCTCTCTCAGTGGGAAGCCATCTGCTCTCGATTACGCGGAACACGATTTAAATAGAGCGCACTGATTACGGGAAACGCTGATGCATCTCTGGCTTGTCTGCGGATTTTTTTTTTTTTTTTGTATCTCATAATTGAATGAAATTATACTGGAAAGAGATATTTAATGCGACTGCTTGGTAAATCCGATTTGTTGGGAGGTAGGAGGATGGGGTCTTGGGGGGGGTAGTCATTGCAGAACTGTGACCAATGCAAATCATCCTGATCATCAAAGCAGCCTCAGTCGAATGGACAATGCAGAAAATAGACTACAGCAATTATTCTAGAATGCACCATGCCTCCCACTTCTAGTCCACTGACATAGAACTGATGTATTGTTGTTTACATTCATAGTAGCATCTTTGTATTGAGGGTTATATTGCTGGTATAGCGTTTTCATGGCATCTGATCAATATCTCTTTCTGTTGCAGTGAATGTGAAAGCCATGGTTTGATGAAGCTGCACTGTCCATGACTCAGAGCATGTGCAAATGGTAGAGTATGACTGATAGTAATTTGTAGATGACATGGGACACATGTCTTGACTTGAGAAGATCTCATGTGATTCATGACTTCATCCCATGCCTGTCTGAATCTGATTCTGCTGTGGTTGCAACTCAGTGTTTTTGGGGGGGGGGGGTGGCTGGGGGAGCTAGACTGCCTGATGAACGTCAGAGATCAATAAACTATCTACGCAACTTCAGAAAGCCACAATTAAAGGTCCTGTGCTGTAACCCTGTTCATGTAGGGTTTGGGCCTTCTGATGAGATGGGGCTGAACTTCTAAGAGGCGGCTCACTGGCTAACAGGCTTTTATAATGATGAGTGCAGAAAAGCGAGGCTGAGCAAGGCTCATATTAAAGGGGGACACTCAGAGAGAGCAGAACTGTGGGAAGGCAAGAGGAATGAGAGACTAAGAATGAGATAGATAGATACGGGGGGGTTACATAGAGGGAATCGGCACAAATGCTTTGGGAATGGCCCAGAATTACATTTTGGCTTCAATATATCTCAGCTGCATTGACAGACAGAGTCTCATCGTGTTCACCATGTTTTAATATTGAACACAAGTGACACTAATGTCATAGCAGGGTACCGTAACTATCAGATAGAACTATACATTCATATACACAATTGTTCAGGCGGTTCCCTAATTGTGCTGGCTGGGGGGGGAAAAAAAAGGTTTTTTTTTTTTTTAAAACAATGTGCTTTTAAATGCCCATGCCTAATTAATCATAAATACAGGGCCACATTATGGCTGTGGCCTTCATGGCCGGAAAAATAGAACAGCTTAAAAACATATTTGGATCAGCCTACTTTGTGGATATGCACCATAAGTAGCCTGGCGTGAAGCATCCGGTGCTTTGTAGGTAATAGTTCCCTGGGTGTCATTACAGTGATGCCGAGAAACACACTGTGTCCCCGCTCACAGTAAAGCACAAAGACCAGCTTATTCCCCTATTTTACCGCCTCTATTACTTTCATCTTGTTTATCCCTTTTTCATCACATCCCAAGGTGACCAGAGAGGAAATAATCTCCTGGATAAAAAGCAACGTAGCTACAGTGAAGGCTGTTTGGCCAGGATTTTGTCTGACCAACTTTGAGCGCTAAAGCACAGGAGTTTATTCGCTCAATGCAAACAGCTTCATCATCGTTTTTACGGGAAAAGTGCGCAGGCACATAGGATATGTTAGTCAAACATCTGCTAGTTATGAATGGGAGCCAGTTCACGATATTAAAACAGGCCAAAGTGATTTCCATTTGCAACAGAAGCATGCTCTGTGCAAAAACCCCGGAGGAAACAATTGCTTCCAATATGCAATGAAATACAGGAAATTACTGCTTTGTTTAGCAACATTCTGAGCTGACTTTTTTTTTTTTTTTTTGCTCTGACGATCCAAGTTCTCTGACACAGTCGTCTGGACATAACCAAATGCCCCCCCACCCCAGTTGTTTGGACACAACTTGTATGAAGTGCCATGGGTAGTTGTTATGTTTATGTTATTATACTGAAGTCATCTCCCACTCCCCTGCTTTAAATGTAGTGCACAAGGCTGATATGACTGCTAATCACTGAGCTTGTTCGTCTTCCGTAACACCCACTCCTCCTCGTCTGATCGAAGCAGAGATTTTACATTTTTGGATGCATTTGAGAAGATACCGGGACGTGAAATGCTCTGAAACTCTGCCGCTGAAGCCTGACATCTGTTCTAAACACGAATCATGTTTTAAGGAGAGTGAGTAGGTAGTGATGGAATCATTTTTGGAACATGACAGCTGGCGAAATCCTCATGTTGGCATCTTGCAGACAAAACAGCTGTCATGCAAAATGCAGAAAAAAAAGTGGCTGAAAATGTTCTTTACATTGGGCTGCTTGAACCTGCCAATGCTAACTAGGCTTATGCCGTCGGAGCCGACGGCTTGGGGTGTATCCCCGAACAGCCCCAATCCTCCAATTCTCCAATCCTTGAATAGACTTTCAATCAAACTTAATTTCAGGTCAATCGGATAAATGGTTCTGAAGATATGGCCAAAACGGTAATTTTCCATCACAAAGCACCACCTGGTGGCAAAATATTGAACCACACAGGTATGATGTCATCATGTGACACGTTGTGAGGTCATGACCTTACAGTTGCACATAGTTTCATGCCAATTGGACAAATGGTTCCAAAGATATGGCAAAAATGGTGAATTTTATGTGACAAAGCTCCACCTTGTGTCAAACTTTTGAACCAAACAGGTATAATGTCATCGTGGGACACATCCTCAGACCATGACCTTTCATTTGCACTTGATTTGAGGTGAATCCGACAAATATTTCCAGAGATATGATAAAAACAGTGATTTTGAAGATTTTGGCCCCTGGTGGCCAATCTAGAAATTGTAAATTGTCCAAAATCGAATCAGTTCTTCCTCTGTATGATACTTACCTATATGCAAAACATGAAATTTCGAATTGAAATATTACTGAAGTTATTGCGTTAACACGTAGGGCGGCGCGGCGGCGGCGGTTGGACCAAAAACATAATATCCCCGAAACGCCATTCGGCATTCGGGGATATAATTACGCATAATTTAAAATGTTATTCAACTTACATGCTTACATTTTTGATTGTTCAAAAACATAAATACATATATGCAGTGAGATCTTAGTGAAACAGTGTATTCATACAAAATGTTCAAATGGTGGTAAGTGTAAGACATGAGATTCAAGCTTCAAGAAATTTATGTCGTAGGTTGTCCATTTTGCAAAAAAATGAAAAATTTTCAACTGCAGAACTAGATCATTCCAGACTGGAATTGTGCGGAGCTAAACCTGATAGATTGCAGGCGGTGCAGTATGCCTCAAATGAAAAATAGAATGTGATTTGGGCAAATAAACACAAAAAGAATATAGACCATGATTCCACACAAGCCCCAATAATCCCAGAGATAATCACCCAAAGGAGCACATGGACGGAGATTGGTACCTGAGCGATAGATGAGATTACTTTTTCCAATATCACAATGCTTGAGCTTATTTTATTGTGACAGGCTTAATCTTCATCTTTTCAGGATCCTATACCCAATGGTGTCTAAATGAGTCCGCCCATTCAATCTCAGATCAGTTGGTCGGTGAATTGCGGGACATCAGGCAACCTGTGCTACAGC
Organism: Gymnothorax reevesii; assembly: GCA_029721435.1. NCBI lineage: Eukaryota > Metazoa > Chordata > Actinopteri > Anguilliformes > Muraenidae > Gymnothorax > Gymnothorax reevesii. The sequence continues at coordinate 49,180,524 of CM056587.1, read as the reverse complement.
TAGAACAAAATATATTAAATTTATAGGTAACTATGCTCTGCACTTTGCTATGCTTGCTCTAGACTCTTTGAGAAATATATGAGTGGAACATGTCCAGGCATGCAGTAGGGAGTGCACTTGCAGTATATAAAACAATAAGAATGCATCTACAGTATGTGATAGCGCTATATTGCATACTTGATTCAGAAACTTGTATATTGTAAATAAACATTGCTGTAAAAATTTTGAGTGGAACATTATTTTCAACTATGATTTAGTCATTCCTGCATATGTACAAGCATACTAATGCACACAAACACGCACACACGCCCTCAAAGACACAAGATTACGCCATACCGTTTTAGCTATAATTATTATATACAGTGGCTCCAATAAGTATCTGTACACTACTTGAAAATTCAACTACATAACAGCTTTTGTATATTCGACTAAATGCTTGCTATTGTGTGTAAAAATGATTAAAATATTTGATAATCAATATGTTTTAAACGAATATTTAATGTCCAAATGGCATATTTGGTCAGAAAGGCAATTATCTGACCCAATAAGTATCTGTACAGTTCCATTAGTGAGTCACAAAACTTATAATGCTCACCTAAAATTGACTCATGATATTTACAGGACATGGTTGACTCACTTGGTCTGATTTGGTCAGGCGTGACCATACTGGACACTCCCTCTGTACACAGACTGGCCTATGTAAATGGCCTGACCATGCCCATAATGTATTCCTGTGATATATGGCTAAGACAGGCGAGATACCCCGTCGAATGCGGGAGCAAATCATTCAGCTACATAAAGAAGGCCAAAGCACCAGAAAAATTGGAACTCGACTATCGTTACGCCACACGACCGTGCAGTACATCATCAAGAAGTACAAACAGTCTGAACGCATAGCCAATGCAGCCAGGAAAGGACGTCCCAGGAAGACCAGCCAGCTCACTGACCGGTACATCTCCCTACTGGTACAGAGGGAGAGACCGTCCTCGGCCTCCAGTCTTGCCACCAAAGTGGAGGAAGCAACTGAAGCCATGTTTGTGCCCAGGCCATCCGTAACCGGCTCCATGAAGTACAGTAGTGTACAAGTACTTATTGGAGCCACTGTAAATCCTTATTTTTTGAAGATTGGTATGAGAGGAATATATGGTCTATAGTTGACTTGATGGGCACGAATTGCAATTTCTTAACTTATGAACAATTCTGTATGAAATATACAGTGGCTCCAATAAGCATCATTGAGTTATTCCGCCCCTGAGCTGCATTGAGCATAACATTGAGTTGGTCAGTCAGCGTAACCAATACACAGGTACTCCTTGCACCAGGGTCAATAAAAGGCCACCTCAAAATGTGCACTTTTGTCACAAGTCACAATGCCACAGACGTCACAAGTCATAAGGGAGCGCGCCATTGGCATGCTGACTGCTGGGATGAGCCCGCCGACTGCATCGAGGTGTTGACGTGACCCCCGTCCGTCATCGGTTCAGACTTGACTGTGCCTACCCTAACCTTCGCTTGACACCTGCACAATAGAAGACGGTGTTATTCAGCAATGAATCGCAATTCCAACTGTTCAGTGCTGATGGCAGACAACGAGTATGGCGACGTGTGGGCGAGCATCACGCTGATGCCAGCTCCGAGTTGCACTGCAGGAGGAATGGGACAACATTCCACAGGGCACTATTGACAACCTCATGAACTCCATGCGCCGGAGGTGTACCGCTTTATGTGATGCCGATGGTGGACACACTCGGTACTGAGTGCTGTGAACTTTGCCCGCTGACCCCTGTTGGGTTCAGGCTGTGATAACTCATGAATTGTGTACAGTAAATTGTTAGTCATGTTTCTGTTGCTTGAATATTGAGGTAGGAATAAAATAATAATTGTTTTATTGAAATATTTCCCAATCGATAAAAAATAATTTAAAAAAAATCAGTTCGTGTGTTTATATTTTTGTTCAGTGTACATGTGGTGCGGATGTCATGATGGTATGTATACTGGGACTATGTACTTATCATTCCTTTTTTTACAAGAGTCAAGGCAGGATGCTCATAAAATAATCTGTTAAAAGCTAGACTCGGTTACCCAGCCCAGCAAAAGACATAAGTAAGATCTCTAATTTAAAGATTGGCACGTTATCACTGTGAAACTAAGATAAGGTTAAGCACCAGGAGGAAAAACAGGCATCCCAAAAGGCAACAGCCATGGAACTTGGTACCAGCAAATTATTAAGATAAAAAGGAAACTGGAGCCCCTTTAAGTCACCCACCCCTGGGTCAACAAAGGCATCTTGGCCATTCAGATCTTGTAACCCGACCACAACAGAATACCTGGTTATGCTTAGCTAATTTTATGAATTTTGGACTGACAGCAATTTTTGATGTCAGTTCATGACTGACCCCACCACAAAAAAAACTTATTTAGTCTATTCTTGATGTTTTTCTTTTTAACTCTCTTCACCCATACCCTGGTGTGCAATTACTTGCCAGGCATTTTGCGCCAATGTATTAATAACACTAAGGGGCACACTGAACAGGTTTTTTAATCCATAATTTCCTTGGATCTGGAGCTGGATAATGGTTTATTTCATTCAATGTGCATTGAGAGGAAATTGTACAACGTACCTGGCAAATACCTTCTTTCGTGATAAATTTTCCTGCCGTTCTTGGAGATAAAATGCATTGAAAGTCAAGGAGCACAGATTTATCACGCTGATTGGGAGAATGGTGGATAGCAAGCACTTGCTTGAACAATGAGGTTATTCATTTACTGTAATAGAGGAACATTACTGCTATAATGTCAGACAAAATGGGCTAGTGTGCATGCAGTACAGGAAAGCACACTGGTGTTATAGCCTCTGTAAACACGATCTGTTCACTGATTTGTTTTAGTCATCCTGCCTTATAGATTAGCATAACCATCTGGTTCATTTACTGTTATTTTCCCCTCTATTGAAATGGCATGAATAATATACTGATGTTTGTGTTCGTTGTAGATTTCATGCAATAGTACCCGGTGGCAAATATATGAGTAACAAAATATTTGGCCTTGTGTCGTTTTAATGTGTTTGTTTGTTTGTTTGTTTGTTTCTCCTCTCCAGAAAGGACTCACTGAGCAGGGTAACTATGCATTTGTCCAGTTGAATACCTTAATCCATCACTCTGAGATGTTGCTCCTTGCTCTGGTGACAGAGTTGGTCTGTTTCTTTCCCATTTTCTTAATACTCCTGCGCATTCTTTCCTGACGAGAGACACTGACGTTACCAGTCATTTGCGGCCCAGTGATTCGTGCTGGCACAAGTTTGAACCCCCCGCAGCCCACGGAGAGAGGCCCTAATGAAGCATGGGGAGTTTAAAATGCTGTCACTTTCCCTTTTGCATTACACTCACAACTGCTGCTGTCTGCGATTCCGCTTTTAAAGCCTGCACTCTGAACATCGTAGTGCTAGTGACTACTGGATCTCATTTACGATATCAATAATAAAAATGAATGAATAATGAATAAGAAAAATGAGAAATTACGAAAAGAAGAGCTCACTTTGGTCCAGACCACGAATCAGAGTGCTGCATCAAAGTTTAACTCGCAACTTTTCCATTTCCATGCTCTTGCGTCAACATCCCCAAGAGAATAGATCCGAAGGCTTTAAGAAAACTGAAAAAAGTGGAGACGCTTATTTTGTTTATTATTACATATGGCTGTTTGTAGAAGTCCCAGGCACTTCTTTCAACCCTGCTCACTCAGTGCACACATTTGGTCATCTCTTTCAGTTTCTTTTAATAGCATACATTCAGTTTGCACTCACAGAAATATGAATATTTGATATGATGACTGGGCTAATGCTGGCGGACAATTCCTGCTTCTATTTGTGTAATGATGTGTTTTTTCCAATGAAGCTGAAACAGGAGCGGGAACCTGGACTGAACCCTCGCTTTGAAAACCTTTGAAAATCTCGCTGATGTTTCCGGAATCATTTAGACATGTGGTTCGAAGAGCTGAAAAGTTTGGCTCTCAGTGCGGACGTATTTCTGGTTTTACATTGAGGATTGGCTATTCCACCTCACGAACACTAGCAGAACCAAATGCATGGAATGCCATCAGTTAAATAATGCAACATCAGAAACTCACAGTAAAATCTATGACAAATGCTCACTCTGAGCCAAAACTGCGCGCACAAGAGTGAGACCGAGACTTGGACAGACTAAAGCACCATATCGATAGCCAGGAAAAGGCCATGAATTACCGCTGGACATCCGCTCAGATCTGTGACAAGGAAGAGGAATGAGGAGAATAGGCAAACAGGTGTGATGAACAGCTGCCTGTCAGTAGATCAGGATGTACGCAGCCAGCTGTCCCTTCATCAGCACAAGGACACTTAGTAAACGGATGGTTGAATTCATGACAGTCTCTGGTGGGCCTATTCCCAATCCCCCACCCAAAAAGAAATACTTAACAGTTTTATAGGACACTTCACCAATGTTCAACCTTATTTCCACCTTTCTGAGTCAGGGATACAGTGTGAAAAATGCTTGCAGCTTTTGCCCATTTGTGCATCAGTAGGAATCAGCAGCAAAATTTGTAATTCCCTCTCCAGCAGTATCATTTGACAATTTCAGTGACGTAGTTGAAGGTTACAACAAGTTAATTCAGCGTCAGTTTCCTGTCTCCACCTATCATGTTGTCCTATGGCTCCCACAACAGTATGTGCATATATAATTAGTGCCAGAAAATTCAGTCTCTCTCTTATTGAGTGAACAAATAAACCCAGCTCGAGTGTACAGACATTGTCGTGGCAGGGAAGACATCCAACAATGGAGGCTATATTACAACGGCATTATCTGGTTACTTGTTCGCTAGCACAACAAAAGACAGAGGATCAGAAGAGGAGGCCTCCTCAAACTAAAATGCTCCAAACATTGCTTACCCCCAAGCAAAAACATTGGTCTCCATTCCTCAGAAACAAAAGACCACTCACAAAGGGTACAGTGAAGATTTAGAACACACCGACTTCATCAAAGCCTTCCTCAGGCAGCGCACAGTGCCCAGCTTCACAAGAAATGGAGGTCCTTGTGTATACGCCGAGTGTACGGCTGCTAATGTGTTTCTCAGCATTTTTCAGAACCAGAGCAAAAGACATAGGGAGAATCAACCCTGACAGAATTAAAGGTGAATAACAGAATGCCTGAAAAATCCACCAAAGCTTTGCAAAGTCAGCTTATGGCTGCTGACTATAAACTAAACAAGTGCCTCTAAACCCACAGCTAAGGGACTAGAAAACAAACAGGTGAGGAAGCAGAGAAAGCAAGCTCATTTTCATATGGAATTAAGGAAAATCAGATCAAAGGTTCTTAGAAAAATCATCAGTTTTCAGGAGGCTGTTGGTGACAGCGGATCTCATTAAAAGATAGCGCTCAAATCAATAACGAAACACTTGAAAGCAGCTCACCAAAAAGCAAAACAGATATATTTTAATAAAGCCTATTAACAGCTCATTGCCTGCAGAATATGGATTAGCTTGCCTCTTAAATTATGTGCTTAGATATAAAAACAGGCTAAGAATTTAGGGTGTGATTTTTTTTTTCCAAGGTCTGTCTTGGTATTAAATTTAGAGGTCTGACATCATCTTTAGAGCAAAAATCTGACACTGCACTGACAAAGACTTTAGCAAATTATTTTAGTATGCACTGATCCGGTGCCGTGTGACACATTTTCAAGAGGCTTTGACTGTTTCAAATTTCTGCTGGATGCCATGCAGGCAAATACCAGGGAAAGGCAAACGCCAAGACTGCCTTTCAGCAACAATACACTCATGGGAAACTTCTATGTTGCAGTAGACTGCATCACAAATCTATCATTTCGGTGAGAGTTAATTCCTCAAAAATATTAACAACTACAATTTCCTTCAAGTAGTGACCATTTTAAGGAGCTGTGTCATGATTGCAGCGCGTGCTCAGAACTTACATCCTAATACAGTGAATCTGCTTGACTGCTAGTCATAATCTGATTCCATCTGTTTTTGTTCTGCATTGTATTTATATATTTAAGTTACTCAGGCATTTTGCTTTTTATATTAAGGAGTTTTTTTCTACAGAAATTCTAAGCCCAAGGATATGAAGAATGTGAACTGGTTTGCCAACCTCCAATAATCTTAGAAGGAGGTATTTTTCTTCTATGATATTTATTGATGATGGGAAACCAGTCTACATTCTTTTTAGCAAGCGCTTTGAATCCTTGGATTTCCGCAAAAAAAAAAAAATCCTAAATTTAAAAAAGCCTTGCAGTCAAACAGATTCACTTTATGTAAGTTCTGAGCATGCACAATAATCATGACACAGCTCCTTTAAGGAAGTATATACATAAGTCTATTTATACACTACATGGCTGTAAATAATGTGGACACCTGCTTGTCGAACATCTGATTCCACAATCATTAATATAGCATTGATTACCGCTTTGCTGCAATTACAGTCTCGGCTCTTCTTCGATGGAGCTGCTTCCATTTTAGCCGGAAAAGTATATGTGAGGTTTGGCAAGTGCGCCTGTCTTGACTTTCCAATCCACCCCTACAGTGTCTGATGGGGTGATGGTCAGGGTCTATGCAGGCCAGTCAAGTACTTCTACACTGATGTAGGAAGAATTATGTCGGAACCTCCCCCTGTGCCTTAGGGTACTGTCTTTCTGAAACAGGAGAGAACCATCCAAAAACTGCTGGAAGCACAGAGTCTGATATGTCATTGTATATTTGTGTTTTCCTGGAACTAAGATGGCTGGTCAAACCATGAAAAGAAGCTCCAGGCCGAAGAGTCTTCACACACTTTAGGCCATGAAGTGTACGAGTTTAATCACCTTCCCTTTCACTCAGGCTGAATCCTTCACTCAACAAGGGCACAAGAGTCTTCTGAAACCATGCCAACCGAATTAAACTGCGGTTTTCATCCAGTGCTTCAAGTTCAAACAGACATGTAAGCGTGGCCTTCACGCCTTTTCTGAAGTGATGAAAGGAGGAAAAAGGGGTGGACTGGATATTCGGTCTCAGATTTCCTCCAGTGGGTTAGTGGCAGTGAGGGGCTAGAAGTGTCATACTGAACAGAAAAGAGTGACAGCACTTTCTGTGCATTTCAGGCCTGAAGCCACACAAGGTGAGAACAGCATTTTAAAATTGGAGCACTCTGCTAGCAATGGGCTGCATCACAGTCATATTCTACATACATGAAAGATGGAATTTAAATTCAGAGTAGCATATGCAATAGAGTTAGTCCTTCGGGCATGGGTGATTTAGCGTTACATGTTTGGTCTGACGATCATTGATTTGCTATTAACTGTGACCCACCCCCATCCGAACAGCAGGCCATTAAGTACGCTCTCCTTTGGTTTTTCAATGAAAAGCACTTGGGCTTAATGAAACATTAAAGCAGGTTTTCAGTTGCTCCGTGAGTAGTCTTTAAAGGCCTTGGATGGAACTGTAAAGGGACAGGAAGCGGTCAGTTCTATAGAAGGTTATCAAGGCCAAAGAACAGCTCTGTTCCTGTCTCTCAACAGGTAGGGAACACTCCACTTTACTGCCTTACACTCAACCAACGACTCTGCGTGTAGGTGAGAGTTATTTTCAGGGTCTACATATGATCACTGTGTCCTCTAAAGTGCAAAACACACTGTAATTTAAAACCCCAGAGTACTTATTTTCAAGGAGCCGCACCAGACCACCTCACATAGAAACAACCAGGGACTTCTGCAGTCCCACCAGGAATCTACAAGCCACAAATAATCAATAAATCCGTATAAATCAATCAACCGCCGCAGTCATGATGGCGTTCCTGACTGATAACCGTAACCATGGTTACGGTGGCGTCCCATAGTTTTTCAAACAAAGGAATATTTCTGATAAAATGTACACAACATCATAAAAAATATATTTCAGTGAAACAATTTCCCTCTCATATTGCTGAGTATAAATCATTTTTAACAGCACTCTCGGGCCAAAATCTGAGCACTTACATGGTCATGGAGCGGTTCAATCGTTTTGCTTGACTACATGAGGTTGGCAGGCGCAGCAAGGTCCAGCTGTGATGGATCAACAGCGGTGTAGAACGCCAAAGCCAGCGCACTGATTGGACAAATCCCTGACAGCAAAACACTGCATATACTGTGGGTGCATCTGAAGTCTCTGAAGACCAAGGAAATTTCCAGAGAATGGATGTGAGCCGGAAAGAGTTGGCTAGCAGCCATGACAAGAAGTGTTCAAATTGTCCGTTTTGTGAAATAAAAGGGCTGTTAGCTCCTTTGTTATTTCCTTCCAGCAAGAAAATGCAGGATCAAACTTGGAAGAAAAGAACGATCGATGATGGACCGCAACACTGTCCAGCTGTAGCAACAAGATATGTCTTTCATTGTAGTTTTCTAGTTGGAACAGTCACGTCATTATTATTGATTGCTGTCAAGCGTTTGATGCACTGCAGAAAAGGACAGCCAATTTTTCTCAAATATATCCCAAGGTACCTTAAGCATATCCCTTTAACTTTCTCTTGACCAGTGTGTTAAGGGCATGTGGAGAGGAGAGGAGAGAAGCCTCCATTAACCATAATTTGGATGCACCCTGTGAATGGATTGCATTTGTAGAATTGTAAATTGGGCTGCTTGATCCCGCCTCGACCCATACACCCTGTGCACCCCTATGTACACACATACACGCACACAATCACACACTTGCACACACACATACACACACACACACACACAGAGACATACAAATTGTGTTTTCATGCTTTGTGGAGAAATCCCATAGACTTACATTCATTTCCCAACTGGTTACCGTGACCTTAACCATGAACACAGCATAGATACACTTAACATTAACCTCACTGTAATCTCGACAAAACGTTATCCTTAACCCTTCACTCTGAAATGGCACAGCTACAAGTTGTGTGAGCCAGAAAATATATGTCCCCATAAGGATGAAGAAATCTGATTTTCCATCACTTGTGGACATTTATTACCCTCAAGAGGTAGAAATGCATGCCTCCCCTCACCTCACTCACACACAAACACACACACACACTCATGCACAAATACAGGCGCACACGCACACACACCTCATCGCTTTTGGCAGATTGCAGCACACTCCTAGTCTTATGATAAATTGTGGATAGTGAATTAAGAATGGCTTTGAGGGCATTCTCTTGACAGATGGCTGACTGTTCCGTCAATTAATTGTTGGCTGTACTCCGTGAAAATACTGCATCACACAAATGATGCATTTTATGAGACAACATAAATTATGCCGTTTATTTTTTCTTGGTGTAAGGAGCAGTTCAACAGCCAGAGCTGAGGTTTTGGATTTCAATAAATATTTTCCGCATAGGCATAAGATTTTTGGGTTGCACCACAAACATATACAGTATATGTGCATGCATACTTTTCCATTTTAGTCATGAGAATTAAACAGTAGTGACTAAATTTTTTTGCATCTTCCACAGTGAAATAAAAATGCACTTGTAGCATTGCAAAAAAACACAATTTCCCTCTTGAAATCTCTCATTGACCACACCGAATCTAGGCCACCATGGGAATAGGATCGCCAAAATTAACCCAATTAAACCACATTATATTAACACATGCTGGCCAGCCTTTCAAAAACCACATCTCGCTGTCAAGCCTGCCAGGAAAGCTGTCCCCTGTGTTAGATTAACTGAATTTGGGTGTCATCCATGTCTACAATTGCATTTACGCATTTAGCAGATACATATCCAAAGTGGCTTACATAAAGGCTTAGTCAACAACGAGATATTAGGGCCACAGTAAGTCATGCAGATGTCAGATATAAGGTGGTGAGTATCATTGAAGCCATGAGTATTCATTTCATTAATCAACTTATCTTTGCCTGTCTGAATGGTGTCAATCCACACCATTGCTCTTTGGTACTGGGGTAAAAAAAAAAAAAACCGGAACCTGAGAGCAGACTCATTCAAGCAGCAATGTTGTGATGGGTTTATAAAGAAAAAACATGTTTTTTTCCAGCATCTTTAAATGATCGAGCTAACGAGACAACAAAAAACTGACAGCTTTAAATTGTCAGTGGAAAATCCGGTAACACTTTATAATAAGGGGACATGAATCATGTAGGTGTCATGCATTACTTCATGCATGATTCACTCATGAGTTCATCATGATACATGCATTTTATGCATGAATGCATCATGACACATCATGAGTTAACATAAATTCATGCTTACTCATGTCTGAATTTATGCAATGACATCATATCAACTAAGGCATTACTTACTGTAATTAATTGATCATGATTCAAAAGTAATTAAACATGATCATAATGAGTTCATGATCCATTAAAGACAGTCGTTTCACTTTTGGCAGAATCAAAATAGGTGTTTTCATCCATTACTTAATTCTTTCTTCATGTATTAGCTTCCCATCAACTGGTGGGTATATTAACTTGTCATTTTTGTCATTGAATGACATGAATTAAAGCTCAATTTCTCATGAATTCATCATGTCTGTGCCCCCTCAACTGAAGTGGTGGACGTATGGTAGCTATCATCACAACATACAGTATAAATGTACAAATTTTAGTCCTCTGAAATATTGAACAACATGAACTGAAGGTTAGTTGCTCATGAATTCATGGGCCTACAATACATAGTCAGTTCACTTTGGGAAGAATTGCAGTTGATATTTTACTAGGACTTACCATCTTTTTTTTATTATAAAGATACAATAATACAGTGAAGTTATGTACTACTTCATGCATTAGTACATACTGATTTAATCCATTAATTCACTCTTACTTCATGCATTAGCTTCCCATGAGTTGGTCATGTTTGTGCCCCCCCAACTAAAGTGGAGGCTATACATGCTTTTATCACAACAGATGAGAGAAATGCCATTGTTAAGAAATCATTAAATGACATGAACTAAGCTTACTTTCTCATGAATTCATAATGTTTGTGCCCCTCAACTACAGTGGTGGAAAAACACCTTCATTACAACAAATTTGTGAAATGCTATTGGGAAAGTATCATTGAATGACATGAATTAAAACTCACTTTCTCATGAGTTCATCACGTTTTGAAAACGTCTATTTTGATCCTGCCAAAAGTGCAACGACTGTCTTAAATGAACCATGAACTAATCATGATCATGCTTAATTACTTTTGATTCATGATGAATATATTACAGTAAGTAATGCCTTAGTTGATATGATGTCGTTGTATGAATTCAGACATGAGTAAGCATGAATTCATTTTAACTCATGATGAGTCATGATGAATTCATGTATAAAATCATGCAGAAATCATGATAAACTTATGAGTGAATCATGAATGAAGTAATGCACGATTGGCCTGCATATTCCTCAGATTTAAACCCTATAGAACATCTATGGGATATTCTGGATCGCCGGGTGAGAAGGCCTGATCCAGAACCAGCCACAGTCCAACAGTTTCATCAAGCACTCCAGGAGGAATGGGACTGTATCACACAGGCTGAAATTCGGCATTTGATTGACTCCATGCATTGCAGAATCCAGGCTGTGTGACGCCAGAGGAGGCCATACAAGATACTGACTTCCGTGATCCGGAATTGCGCCTTCAACTGATACAATGCATTGGAAACCAGGAAAAATCTGTTCTTCATTCCTGACTCTAAAACTGTGTTTTTGATTTAAATCTTAATATTTGTTATGTATTGTTAAATTTATTGTAAGAAAATGACATGTGTTGCAATAAACCCGAGTGTTGGTCAGTGTATAATAGTGGCCAAGGGATGAGTATATTGGGTGATACCTGCGAAGTATGTGTATAATCTTGAGTTGGGTAAAGGGGGCCGCACATGCAGAAAGGCCGAAGTTAACGTGTAAAAGGCCCTACTTAAGTAGTCCAGATTGGAAAAGCCAAATTACGACAAATCAAAAGAACTAGTAGTTAAGCACGTGGCGGCGTCCAGCCGTCAGACCGGTGTACTCTGATTACTGAACGCTTTCACTTGCTAATGCCTCACTGTCAGTGTAGAAGTTTGTTTCCTGAGGAAGGCTGGACGCCCAAATGTGCTTAAATATGTCTTGATTATGTTCTGCCTTTAGAACTTGCCATGGAATAAATGTGCTTCGTCTTTTTTTTAATAAGTATAACTTTCAATGAAGTATTGATCTGAAGTTAGCTAGGGAGAGACAGGCTGTGAATAATGTTGCTTTGGTAATTTCTTATAAGATAAGATAAGAGATAAGATATACTTTATTGAACCCCGTGGGGTAACTTGTCCTCTGCATTTGACCCATCCTATAGTTAGGAGCAGTGGGCAGCCACAGAGCAGCGCCCAACTCCAGTTCTAAAGCCAGTTCCTTGGTCAGGGGTACTGGTTGGAGTGTTCCTATGAGGCATGTTTTTGTGGGTGGGGGAAACCAGAGTACCCGGAGGAAACCCGCAGGAACACGGGGAGAACATTCAAACTCCACACAGAAAGGCCGCAGGCCGAATTCGAAACCACAACCTTCATGCTGTGAGGCAGCAGTGCTAGCTAGCTAGCTCAGCAATGCGACACGTTGTTAAAATCGATCAATCAGGTACACTAAATACTTTTTAGTTGAATTTGCAATCACCTAAGCCCTAAATGAAAACACTTTGAGCTATTTACCTCAGTGAAATCTACAGTATTAAAGATGTGACGTTCGAGTCGAGTCTTTTGAACGGCTTTAAGTGAACGATGAGAGCCGATTCACGGTTGCGAGCCAGTCGTTTGCGAGCCATTTTTATATGCATATTGCCTACGCTGCCTTCATGTGTCCTCAGTGTGCCCCATGAGTCTAAGTTGTCCACGCTGCCTTCACACGAACGACTAATGACATCTCCGAGTTTGAGTTGTCCACAGCACGCTACATTCTCGTGAACGCAGCTATATATGCAGCTAACGTAGGGGAGGTGAGCACTGCCTGACTGGACTGAAGACATTTGCCGCTGTATCTGTTCTGATGTGGATTCGAGTCAAGGAGCTGAGCACCTGTTTATAAAGTAGTTCAGGGTAGTACAGGTCGTACAATTTTGCAATCACATTTTTACCATGTCCTAATTTTTTATCTAATTATCTATAGATAGATAGATAGATAGATAGATAGATAAAATGTTATTGCGTGGAAATTTTACAGTAAAGTTGTTTTGCATGGAAGTTATCTGTAGCCTCCGTAGTTCTTATTGTCCCGCAAAGTTTTTTAGGTGAGGAAAAATTCAAGATGGTGATCACAATGTTCAAGCATGGGGATATGGAACCACCTTACGGAATGTTTACAATGAAAACACAAGCCAAATGAAATTCTAATCAATATGAGAGAATAATTCCCACCGATAGAGTTAATTGGTGGGATGTGTAAGTTTGTATTATTCTGATCTATATCTTATTTTATTACTGCTACCAGTGATTGTTTCCTTGATAAAAATGAGTTACCCCTGGTTGACTTCTAGAAAATAAATATAACAAGGAGCCAGTCTTTTGAACGGCTCTTTGAAAGGAACGGCTCCTCAAGATCCAGCTCTCTACAAAGAGCCATAAATCCCATCTCTGAACAGTATTGTATCCGCACCTCTTGTTGACATCCTTTAAAATATAGCGGAGGGGTGGGGGTGGAGTTAGGAGGTTTGGCCGACAGTTTCAGGATCCAATTGAGTTAGGAGGTTTAGTCACAGACGGTTTTAAATACTTTTCATTGGTTAAATATTTGTAAAACCACAGTCAGACATAAAAGGTGACCGATGGTACTGATTTATAGAAAAAAATAAAATTCATGATTTTTGCACATAGGAGGTTTGCGCCCAACAGCAACAATATTAAAATATAAGCCATTCATGAATATTATGTAGAACATAACTTTTGGTTTGACTGCTCTGGGTACTCTGTGGCATAATTGTACTCTACTCTGAATACAGGGAGAAGTTATATGTAAGGAATAATGAACTCATAGGTGTGCATGATACGGTTTTAAGGCACGACGCGGAGGCGAATAACCACCTGATGCGAAGTGGATGGTGGCTCCCTCTGCAAAGTTGATTACCTACAAGTTGATTATCCTGCTTATACCATGGTCATTTTCTAGAAAGATCAAATCGAATTTGGAAATGGATTCCAGCTGAAACGGAGATTATGCATAACAGAACATTATGCGCGATTATGCAGACTGTAGCTAACTTGCTACCCGCAATTACAATGAACTTAGACGGTTTCCGTTGAGTCAGCGAACTGAAATCAGTCTGTTGTCACTGCATGTAGCTAGCAAACTGGCAGCAGTTGCTTAAACATGAAGTGAACATGTAAGCTTCCTTTGTAACCGTACACAATTACTATCATTTGATGAATAAAACGTGATTACTTTGCTGTCATTATCGCTGGAGCACCTACTGTTAACAGCCCCGCAGGACGTAATTTATCTGACGCCACCAAATTTACTGGAGATAAATTTGTAGCTAGGTTTCTGTTATACCCAGCCAAATGCCAGCGCTCTAACTTTGCTATGGTCTAAACAAGCAGGTGGAAGCTGAGGTGCCTGTGGATGAGCAGCAAAACAGAATTGCAGCAGAGAAAGCAAAAAACAAATGAACAGCAACAATAGCAATGAAGTACAAATGGCTAACTGTGCACAGCAAACAGTGTTGCAAACAAAGCACCACGCGTAAACAGCTGCATAGCATCAGCTTGATTAGCAGTTTTTGAAGAGCGCGCTCCATTGCTGAAGTGATGTGCGCCGATGTGATTGGTAGGTGAAAGGACACGTGTTCTCTAAATTGTGCGATGTAGCAGCTGCAATAGTTCCCTAACTGAACAGAGGCTGGCATTTCATGCCCGCCGCTCACATATTGTGTTTCACTGCGAAACGCTTCAAATTTACATTGAACTGAATCAATTCCGTCCTTCCCTTTTTGTGGTTTATGTTGTAAGGATCAAATCTGCCCTCACGTTGACAATGTGATGTTATTGGATTCTATTCACTGTTCATTGAAGAAGATGATGATGATTGCTCAGTGACAATAAGATGACCCAGCTTATAAAAAATTTCAATCAACGATATGACATTTGAAAATCATCAATAATGCAAGTTCTGTGCTCTGATTGAGAATACTTTTGGTCCTGAATTATTAAGAGACATCTGAGAAATCCATGTTTACATTTCTACTTTGATCATATGACCTCGGAGAAACATCTTTCAGCAAACCATTCCTGCCAAACTCTTGCAGGCAAACAGTTTGTTGCCCCTGACATTGTCATTCTTCCTTTTATACAATAATCACTATGTGGAATAATACAAAACTTCTTTAGCATTCTTATCATCTTATTATCAGCAGTATTATTATCAAAACATCTTTTGCATTATTATTACTATTATCTTTTACTGCTTAAAACATCTTTTTTGTCAGCACCCCAAAGCTTATAAACCTATTTACCCAGAGCATGTGACTGTGTGTGAAGAAGTATGCAGGATAGATAGTGGCTCAGGAATGCAGAAATCCAGCCAAAAGAAAATGCCCTAAGCGCAATCCAAAGTGGCATCAGGTATCCCGTAACCTCCTATTTGTGACCTGTCTAAAGCAGACTGGACAATACAATCTAGAAAGGCGGGAGCTGATTAGACTGTGGTTATAGACAGATGTACAGCCAATTGATGGAGAGCTAAAGGACTGCGGACTAGAAGAACTGCTCTCCGAACTGTGATAGAACATTCTTCAGCTGCAGTTTGTACTATTACTCTTTGTTTGTTATAAATTTACTATATTTTAGTCACAATCTGGTCAAGTCTTTCTTTCAACTGTCTTCCACCCTTAACGAACACCACCGGGTAACAAGAGGTAATTTCCTGACACTATTTGCCCTGTGGAGATAAAAGACATTGACTCTTTTAACAATTTCCATTTGTTTTATAAATCATTATTCATGAAACATGCCGGCTCTTTTGTTTATTTTGTTTTTGAGATCACCTCGCTTGCAGGGATTATGAAGAAAAGTTTTTTTTTTTGTTTCATCTGTTCATTGAGTGAACAACAGATATTAAACTCACTGCTCAAAATACTGATAAATCATAGCGCTTGTCCTCTGATGATTACAGCATGTGAAATATTGCCTTAAAGGAATTTGTGCTCTGGCTGTTTGCGAATATTCATTTGAAGGCAGTTAAGAAAAAAGGAAGGCTGGTAAATGTTGTTTGCATGGACAGGAGATTTTCAGCTCATGGAATGGGAATTAATCATGTTCCTTTCCCAGAATGATATGGGAGTATGAGACTAGGTATTGCATATACAGCTGTAACCTCCACAGCCAGGCTCTCATGGATTTGCTGACACGGACCGCAGGCACTGCATACTTGAATCATTTTGACTGCAAAGTTATCTATTGTCTCATTTGCGTGAGAAACCATGTTTAATCCTGTGAAAAATATAAATAATGCGAAAAAAAATCACCCAACAGAACAGTATTGTGTAAAGATTGACCATCAATCAAAATTGTCAATGCGAGTATATTTCTCTACATCAAAGGTCTATATGCTGACTTTTTCTTTCTTAGTATAATGGTAGAATTTAAGCAACTCATGATGGAGGAAAATTCAATAACTAAATAAATCGATTAAATAATTATCTTTTTGATCAGCCATGTTCATTTAATTGACTGTATTCAGTGGGCATTTATAAATGATGTAAGTGGTAAAGCTGAATTATTCAATAAATCATCTTCCTACAGTGCCATGAGGATCTATCCAAGTCTGCAGATATCTGGAGCCACTGTACATTTCAGTGAATCCATAATGTTTCAGCAAACACGTACGTGTGTCATAGCATGCTAGTTCATTCATATTTAATCTAGGTGACATTTTAAAAGTATGCTCTGGCTTTTTCGTGAGCAGTGCAAATTCAACATGAAAAGTGGTTAAGTGAAAATGGTTTTTTTCCTGCTGTGGTTTAAACAGCGCCATTTTATCAGAAGTGGAGAAATAGGTCATATAGCATATTGACCAGCACACGTTATTGAGAAATCGACAAAATGGCATGTGACCACGTGACTCTTCACGCCCACTTTTCGGCTCTTACCTTCCTCTCATATGGATAATTTGCCACTTGCAACTTTTAAAATTGCTTTGGTGCAAAGAGGCGCAACTCTAATAAGATGGATTCATCACTTCAATTAAATCCTTGCTATCCAAGGTAAAATTATTGAAAAGTTGTTTTTTTTAAAACAAAAGTACTTTCTTTGAACCAATATTATTGTTGAAAATGTCCAGTCATTGTGGAGTCTTATAAGGTAGTAAATTGCCTCAAAGACTCAGTTCAGACTTTTATAATAAGTGTGTCATTGTCTTACTTGGCCAAGTAATGTCTATTTTTATTTTTTTTTAATGTGGGCCATCAGTTATTTTTGCATTGTTTCAAAAAATGTTATGTCTTTTATCATATGGAGATAAAATGGTTTCAGACTGGACTAATAGTCAGACATCTGTGACCAGGGCCGGCGCTAGCCATTTTGGTGCCCTAAGCATAAATGCTTTGTGGTGCCCCCCCTCCCCCTGCCACATACCCACCCACCCAACCCCACCCCTGACAGAAATGAACAATATCTGAGTATTTGTCAGTTTTGCTTTATTTTACAAATTAAGTTGTTGATATTAATGGTTCAAAAACTAGGATAGAGATAAATAATAACAATAATAATAAAGAGATAAATAATAATTAAGTCTTTATAAAACAGTAACAATGTCACCAAATACTCAAATAAATAAAAATAAATAATCTAAATTAAAAAAAAAAAAAAAATGCCACGACTATTAACAAACAAACATCTGCTTTTAACTGTAAACACAGTTCTGAGAAAGGAACTTTAAATACAAATTTTAAAATGCAAGCACCAGTTGTTAGAGGCCCTACAGAGGCACACGTCTGAATTTCCGGGCTGCGAAATCAGCTATCAGGTCATCATATGACAGTTTCTGAGCAATTTCCCCATTGATGCTGATGACAGCCAGACCACTTAAACGCTCCTGGCCCATTGATGAGCGCAGGTATGTTTTAATGAGCTTAAGTTTGGAGAAGCTTCGCTCAGCAGAGGAAAATGTGACAGGCCCATATATACGGTTAATCCGATTTCTTTCGTTCTTTATCTGCGAATGTGTACAAATGGAAAAACGGATGTAGCTAACTTGAGACGCTTTATGGAAACAAAACTGATTCGCTATCAGCCTATACTCTCCGCAGCTAGCGAGCTCGTATAACGCAATCGCCACTCGCATTTCTAGAGATACAGCGGTCATCTCTTCTGGGCTCATGACATCCTTCATCTGATCACACAGTTTCACGAATGCTCCCCGAGACATCCTGAAATTCTCTCTCCATTTTGCATCTGAAAATTCATTGAGCACCACTCTCTCCTACCACTCCTTACTCCTAACTCACATCCAGCAAGCACGGGGTTTTGGTAGGAGTGGAGAAGGACTATGCTGAGACCAATAGTTTTACGTCATGTACTTGGAAAGAAATCGAACTATTGACTGAACCACGTAAACCAGGTTTTTCCGATTATCGCATTACTGAAGTACATGTAAACGCGTCAAATCAGATTATTTCCATTACCCCATTATTCCCAGTTATTGGATTATTGTGGTCATGTAAACGTAGCTGTAACAAAATAAATAATTGGTAATTAAAACATCGTCTTACCTGCAAGTGACGCGCGAGCATCATCTCGCAGTTTTTTTTTTCTTTTCCACCCCCGACTCTTGACGCCTTTTCGATGACGTGTCCAGATCTCCGGAATAAACTTCTGCCAAATTTGCGATTGAAGCATAATGGAGCAAACTACTTGGGAATGGGGTGGGGGCACCAAAGGTAGACCGATGAGTGGGCCGCACAGGAGATTAATCTTTTTTCGCGTAAATAAGCCTACGTTATTTTTGTATTACTTATATTTATTAACATGCTTTACAAACTTTTATTTTAAATATTAATAAATACTGTAATATTGTTTTTTTTTTTATGGGCTTGATTTTTTTTGGTGCCCCCCAGGCAGTTGGTGCCCTACGCGCAGTGCGTGATAAGCGTATACCGAGCGCCGTGTCTGTCTGTGACCTTTAGAGACTTTAGAGCAGGCATTACATGAAGAGTACTGCAAGGCTCAGTCCTCAGCCCTTTTCTTTTTCTTTCTGAATATTCCCTTTGGACAGAGTAATCAGAAAACATGATTGAAAGTCATGGTTGACAATTACATCACGACCCGGAAAGGGTTCATAAAAGAAGTGTTCATGAACATCGAAACTGAACAATGGAACAGACTTTAATTGTAAGTCAGTCCTCATCCTCATATTAAGGATATGAATATGGTTGCTTTTCATCATCTTAGAAGCATTGCTTAACTGTGGCCATTAAGTAATGAGCATGAGTATACACAGAGGGACTGATACATTAATTTCTATGAGTACTGTAATATTTTCTTTGGTCATTTTCCAAGGAAAAAATTTGATTAGCTGCCACTTGTTGAGAACCAAGAAAAGAGCACAGCATCAGAGTTCTCAGGATTGTATAGAATTTAATTTTAGAAATGATATGAGGATTATTTCACTTTTATAGAGCACTCAATGATTTTCAGGTCAGATGATGGTGATATTTGTTTTTTTTACAACAAAAAAAAAAAGAAAAAAGTGTGTGGGCTTCTCCCTTTGTTACTGAGCATAGAGATTGTAGAGCTTTCTGCCCAAGCAGGTCAGAGAGGCACAATGTAAATAAAATTTAGCAACTAAAATGTTTTTTTGTTTGTTTTTTATTGATTCATTTGTGGTTTTTGTTTAATTTTTCGTACATGTGAAGTCAGGCCTTAAAATATATCCACAGGTACACCTTCAGTTGACTCAAATGACATCAATAAGCCAAGAGACTTCTGAGGCTGTGGTGTAATTTTTTGGAATTCAAGCTGCTTGAAAATGAAATAATAATTCAGACCCATTTAAATTGTGATGAAGTTTAAATAATCTGTCTAAACCATCTGTCCAACCACTTGTTTTGCACAAGGTGGATGTACATAGTACGTACCAACCAATTTGCTTAAACTATAGTTTGTAAACGTGTCGTGAATGTTTGAAAAAATGACTTCAGCTCAAGTTTTTTAATCCGCTGATTGTGATTTTATCTTTCTAACTGAACATATGATTTGAGAGGTCCTGTCTTTATTTGCTGTTTTGATATTTTTTGAATTAATGTTTTTTCACACACCATTTGCAAACTGAGAGCTATTCTTTGAGAGGTGCTATATGAAGTAGATTATAATGTTGCATTATTTTTTCTGCATTTTTTTTAAACTTTGGAGGAATTTTCCTTCAATAAATTTGCATTGTCCCCATGAGCATTAAGATTTATACAGTTGTTGAAGCTGAAGGGGTCAATACATCTTTTTTAATATCATGAAAAAGTTTCTGCAACAATGACCAAAGTGACATTTCGTCTCAAGCCAGTTTTACTTAATGGCTGCTGCTTTGTTGATATTTAAAGTAAGACAGGGTTATTAGCCTTAATGATGGTTCTTTGGTATTTGTGGGGTAATGAAGTGTGAACCTTCATCAAAGAACAGACAAGACATAAGAAAGGACAAGCTCATCTTTAACAGCATGATGACAGATCTGGCAGCTGGTACAAAGCCCACTTGACACACAGAGATAGCACTGACATTAAATCAGCCCTGGAATGTGCTGCTAACAATGGCTAACATGTGACAGAATCCACACAAGCACTTTTTAGATTTCCCTCCATCCTGATAAATCATTTTCCTTTTAAAATGTTTGTTACGGCTATGAGCTAGACCTCTAACTAGTTGTACAACAGGGATTATATTGTGCCGGTGTCATATTTCAAATTCACAACGTATTATTGGCTGATTAATTGAATAAATAAATTCATGAATTCACTCATTTTGATAGTTTCTCTTTGAAGAGCGACCAGTCTTATAAAGGCTTTGGAGAGGAGATTTGCTTCGAAGATGAATACCTACTTGGCTCATCAGGTTACAACATGGTAGATCCCTTCTGTTAAAACATAAGAACTTTTAAGAGGATGATTCAGCTTCCTGCAAGAGAAATGGAAGACAATAAAAATATAAAAAAGTAATGCTCAAAGCCAGTCAGTGTCATTCCCTGGATTCCTGAAACACAACCCATGAGCTGCTGGGAGTATTTAGCACGAAGCTAAAATGAAAGAGAGCCCCATTGGCAGGAGAAATCATGTCAGTGTAAACAGTTTGCCCTAACAATTACAGTGAGAGAACTTGGAAGGAACACATAAAGGCATCTAATGATCTATGGCCGTACATTCACAGCACTTAAGAAATAGAGCAATCTGAAGGTCTTGGATGGATTCCAGGTACAGTTTGAGGAAAAGTAGAGAGAGGTGGGAAACAAAGGGATGGAGGGATGAAGAAATGGAGGGAGCAATGCAGATAGAGAGGATGATGGGGAGAGGTTGGTAGTTTTTTGCAAGAAAATCTGATGTGGAGAATATCTGACAAGGTTAGAACCAGAGACTACTGTCTAGCATTTTATGGAAAATGAATTAAGTGCGTGTCACGTCCTCTGACATTGCGTTCTGTTTTTTTTGACAGAGGCTAATGTAATGTAAAGTTATTTCGTCAGATACTCAGGTGGCAGCACCTGACTGTCAATTCCATGTGAGACTAAGAATTGGAGTAACCAGACCCTGCTAACTACATTCTAAGATGTGAAATGTTAGCATTTTCCTGTTTCAGCATTCTGGTTACATCTGTTGGAAGTTACTGATTTACTGTGTCAGATTTGTATGCTCTTAGTCTCAGAGAGATGTGTTCTTTTTGCCTGTGTTTTTCTTTTCCTTTCTTTTTGAATATCACCACTACCACATTTTGTTCATCCCAGCACCGCGGATTTGAACCTTTTCATATCAAAATAGTTTTTGATTCACTTCACTAGCAGGGCTTGGCAGATCTATGGGGAGGCTTTGCCAGCTGCTTGCGATGATTTTTGCAAACCTGCTATTATGTTGCTAACTATCAGCCACAGATCAGGACTTTGCCAGATGTGCTAGAGCTTTCTATTTCACAAAGTTGTCAAAATCACATTTTTCAGTCTTTTTTTTTTTGTATGCTTAAATCATAAATGCTTAACATCAGTTACACATTCTGTCAACCAGAAATATCAACAATCTGGCAAACATCTGTATTTACAGAAAGCAAAAAACTTCGAACTTAGTTTTTCTCAGAGCCTTCAATTTGTGTTAGTAGACTCTGATTCTCACCCACTTATGCTATATAAATTTGTTTTCTCCCAAGTCTGCCCCGTGTGAGACCAACTGTAGTTTGACAGGAAGTAGTGGGTACCATCATGTTTCAGACATTAACTTAGAAGGTTTGCACCTTGCCAAATCAGGAATGGGTTTAATTCTAAGAACTCGGCTGCAGTCGAAGATTGTTAGCCCATTGAAATTGCAGTGAGAATTGAGAATTTTTTTCTTTTCGACACTGGAGAATGGCGGGCAATGATAAGTACCTTTGTAACTTTTATACACATTTCAAAGACAGGAATGGTGGTGTATTAGCACAGAAGAGTCCTCTTCTCTTCTGGGCTGTTGCCCTTTTCAGCTCCTCAGAGCATCCCATTCACTGTCAGCCACATTGGCAGTCATAGCAGGTGCCACATATTGCTCAAGTTTGCGCTCCTCTTGAACACCTTCGCTTTTAGCCCGAGTTAGAAGACTGCTGGGAATCGAACCCCTGCATGGCCCCGATCTCCCCTGACCCCATGGGCTCTTTTGTTTATATAAAGTCAATACAATAAAGTCGTACCTTTTGGTGCATTGAAGAAACTTACAAAGAAAATACATTTTAAAAGGTGACAATCTGCAAACATTCCTAAACAGTTCATTCCATATCTGTCAAAAGTGCTATGCATCTGCCTGACTCCACCGGTGTCAAAAGCTGTAAGCATTCCACATTAAATGGCTGGCCTGTGCTCTGACCCCTGCACTCAGCCTTGGCTGTCCTGAAGTGATATCAGCTCTACTGCTGTTCCTGACTGCTGTGGCAGAATTCATTATAGCAGAAAATCACAGTCACCGCTCCGTTTTCGACTGTCATACATCACAGACTGAGATGAACACACGATCGACATGGCTGCTCTCTTTCAATGTGACATAGACGCAAACCGCGAGGTGTGAGTGACAGCTAATTTCAGCGTCTTGTGGGATGGAAGTTTACTCACTGTGCGCATGCTTTTCCTCAATCACACAACACTAGAAGCCAAAAACAGCAGGTGGGCTGTTAACATTAGTGCTGGCAGAAGCCCAGCTTAATTAAACCAGTGTGCAACTTTCACTCAGATACAAACTAGGGCCATTTATTTCCCTTAAAAACTCAGTTTGGCAGGTTCGTTTTTTTTATGATAGCTCAACTCCGCAAACTCAAAAAAAAAAAAAAAAAGCTCACACTTGAATTTAACAGCAAGTTAAGTGCAATAGTTCATGCTGACAGACCCAAATCACACTTTTGTAACTTAAAAAGAAGCACATGAAGTAATTGAAATTGCAAGCATTAAAAAACACTCTACTATCTTCTTTTTTTGGTGTCCTATTTCAAATCTGTCATGCATAGTCATTTGAAATTTAGCACTTTCACAGACCAGCATTTTGTTATGGCTCAATGGATTGATGCTGGAAATGTAAGCACATTTGACTTTCATTAAATTTTAACACTGAGCTATTTCCAGTACCAGTTTGAGCTAGATTGACAGAGGTTGATTTGGCAGAAAGCACATTGTTCAGTCCAGTCATCTTTTAATTCATTCAAATCTCGTAACTCATTGAATTTACAGTTTCGGGCTGAGCCCACTTCTGTTACGTCGAATCACATTTGAGAAAAGGGTATGTTCTCAAGAATGCTATAAATCTTGTATATTTAAGTTTGAGCATGATTATAAAAGCCTGGCTGAGTAATTTAATCCATAATGTGCACGCAATATCCAGTGACCTTTGACAAGCTCTTCAAAATTATACCAGTAAAATAAAATTATGTTTATAGAAAGATGAAAAGTATTGCATATACAACGTAACAAAATGCAGTGATAGCTGCGACTAAATTTGGTATATTTTAAACATGCAAAGCATCAAATAAAATATTAGGTTTTGGAGATCAAAGAGCGGTACTGGAGCTTAATTAAGTCAGAAACATAACAGATTTTAATCATATACATTGAAGAGAAAAAAGGACTTAAATAGAGCAAGATAAAACAGTGGATTAAATCGTTTGGAACAGCCTGCACGGAGTCAGAAATGTTTCAATTTAAAGATGCCATCCTCCATCTCTTAACTAATTTCCTCAAGAGTTATGCAATTAATTATGTTACTCCTCTTGAAAACATCTGCCAAGAATTTAATCAAGAGTAAATGTGAAATAGAGCAAAAAAAAATTTTATCCGCGCCGCTCCCAATAATTATATTCATACCCGAGACTGACGGAGACAAAACACAATTAACAGAATAAGTAGAGATGTATTAATATTTTTTACTTCCCTGGTACTTTAGGTGCATATTTATACTTTGACAACTGCGCATAACAATTTTCCCTCTATTCATTTTCAAAACCACTTATTCCTGCTTAGGGCTGCACGGTGGCTGGAGCCTATTCCAGTACCCAATGGGCTGGAGAGCCATGCATATACCATGGACAGTGCCTCAACTCATCACAGGGCCCACACACATTCACAGCACAATCACACAGTCATTCTTATAGGCATTTTGGAATTTCAAATGGGCCCAAAATACAAGTTTTTCTGCTGTGGAAGGAAACTGGAGTATCCAGAAAAAAGATATATAGAGCAAGAGATGAAGTTCATACAGAAATACCCAGACCAAATTCAAAGCCACAGCGTTATTGGTTTGAAGTTACAGCATTGCCAACTGTGCATATCTATTATAACAACTAATGCAGTAGTATATTTAATGATCTAAAAACCAAAGAACCTCAACCAAGGTTTATTATCCCCCGCCAACACGAAGTGCATCCGTCCGTCCGTCTGAGAGAAAAGGGACAACTTTTCTCAGAAACTATTACAGATAGGACAACCAAATTTGGTGTGTAGTTTCAGACCATAAAGGCCTTGATGGAGTTCGGAAATAAAAAGCACAAGATTGGCGGGGGATGTTGTTGACCATGTCGACTTGTTTCAGATACATACATACCAATTTATTTCAAATTGGAATCAATGATCATACACACCATAATTAAGTGGCTCTTTCAATATTTTGTTGATATTTCATTCGAGATTGCAGATGTAAACAGATGTATTGAACAGATGTATTTCCATGATAAAGCATGAGTAGACATTGTCTTACAGTCCTCAGGCACCTTGGAAATAACATTACAATATGTTTCTGGAGAACAGTTTTATTCAAAGTAATTAAATAATGTTCAAGCAATTGCAGAAGTCTTAGCATTGAATTCCAGAGGAAAAGTACAGTAAGGAAATTTGCCACTCCAATTTCCACCTCATGAAGAGAACAAGACTGTAAGCTTAGTAATCGGATAGATTAGTCTTAAATTGCTGTCATGTGGGGAAAAAACAGCCACTAGATGGCAGTATTGACAATTTTCTTGTTAAGCCCAGTCTGGAGCTAGGTTTTGGCCATGTCCTGGGCATGCCTCAGAGGGGAAAGTCCCAGAGAATTGAAAAAAAGTCTGGAAGGTGGGAGGGGGCTGGAAAAGAGTATATAAGGAGAAAAACTGAGAGAGTAAAGTAGTAGGAGAAATTGCAAGGAGAAATTATGGAAGGATACATTTGACCAGACCTGTCACTCTTTACAAGACCTGTGAAGCTTTTTGCGGATTTTTGCCTGTGTTGGAGCATTTTCCTCTCCCTGGACATCGCAGCATCGCAACCCCATCTCAATTACCAGGGTACTGTAACTATCTCATTTTTGTTACTTTCAATCTTGGTCAGTCAGTCATTGTTTTATTAAATTTGTTACAGTTTTACAATTTTGTCTGTCATCCCTTGCTGTCTGTTATGCCAAAACAAATTGGGGCCATAACATTGCATAGTCTCCAATACATTTACACAGATATATGGTATGCCAAACATAAATATGCATAAATTGTAATGAAAATGTGAGTATGTGTTATATGAATATAGGAGCAAAATATGCTTCTAAAAAGACTGTATGAGTATGCATATTTTCTAAATATTTAAATATACAAAGATTATAAGGATATTCCTCTGTCATAGAGGGAATAGCTCAAGGGAAACAACAGGCTCAATATGTTTCTTTGAGAGGGATGAGAAAATGGCTTCAATTTTTTCCACAGGATTGGCTGTGGGTGACACTCCTGGCTGAGCAATCTTAAACAGTTTGTGCGCTGGGCAGAGGAAGAGAAAGAGGCAGGAAATGCATCTAACCCTGTTCGTGAGCCGAATCCCTTATACCTGAGGGGGAAAGTGCTATTATTTCAAACCTCATTACTGGGCATCTCCAAAATGACAATGTTGCATCCGGAGCTTGGAATTGAGAGTCTGCAGAATGGGCTCAAGTGAACATAAATCAAAAGCACCAAGGATGAACCAGGCAGAATAAGACTCTGGTATCACTCAAACACAGTTTATCACTGCAGCATGAGACTCTAAGGTATCACTCTTATGCAGTTTATCACAGCTTAATATGCAGGCCTTGTTCCCATTTCCTTCCTCCTATTTCCTCAGAAATAGATGTTCACAAATGTATGGGGGCTTAGGGTTGTCAAAAAACCCATAAGCACAAGGCATGAGCATAACAGGGCAATTTATATGAGGGGCCATTTGTGCCATAATTTAAGTTTAACCCCTCAATGTTTCACCGTTTTTTGAGTAAATTTCCACCTAAACTGACTTCGGTACTATTTTTGATTCACTTTCACTACAGACATGGTCTTTTTGGAAAGGTAACACACAGTACTTTGCTCTCAAATGGTTAGAATTACTGAGAATATCGCCCAAATTGAGTAACAGCACTGGAAATGTACGGTTTTGTCTGGCAGAAAAAGATTCTGTTTCATTCTGGCCCTGCAGCACTGTGACCAAACCTTGTCAGCCAAGAAAAATAATAAAGCCATGGCCAGATGCCTGAACAACTGCAGGGTCAAATGCAATGATACTATAACCAATAATGAATATTTTTACGGATTTCCAACTAACTATTTTGGAAACTCCTTATTTCCCCATGTTCTTCGTCATAGTCATATTTGGATTTACAACAGTTCTTCAACTTTTTTGTTTCATGTTTTTATTCCCCATTTGTAGCTGCATTTTCACTCCAATATACGCTTCCAATTCCCAGCACTGTGGTATATGCTTTCAATACTCCTTTGCTTCATTGACAAAATCCTTCCTTGTTAGAAACCATTCAAACAATTCATAGTCAAAGAAAAAAAAAAAAAATCTTTGGCTACTGTATCCTAACAGAGGTTGATTTTCCTGATGCATTGGAGTAATGTTCCGTTAGATCTCTAATTTTTTTATCAAAGGGCGTCTGTACAATCTTCAGTACTACATCATGAATAAAAAAGGCTAACGATAGGAAAATTCACTCAGACGCGTAGCAGCTATCTCCGTGTGAAAGTCATGGGGTTGTTTGTCCAAGCGTGGTTGATTTGCAGATTAATGACTATAACGGGTTTTGGAAGTGCATGTTTACTGCAGCTACTCCGAACTCAAAACAATACTTTTTTCCGAATAATGAAGTAGTTCCGAATATTTGCTTCATGTATCATAATATTACATAATTACACATTATTATTTCATAGCGTGGTGAATGTGCAGGTCACAATTTGTCCACGATAGTGTTTTGGAGCTGTTGGACTGCGTATTTGATGAGTTTTGAAGGAGCGAGGGACTTGTACCGTTCACTTTAGTTATGTTCGCTGAGCAGCTTTTGTCTCTCCTCCCCTGAACCTCAAAACAACAGGCAAGGATAACTAAAGGTAATGTACCTAATCATATGACTATACGGATTATGGCAATTGGCTAATTTGCCAAAATGTTGACATATCCCTTTAAGATAAAATTTTAAATAGTATTTCTGTTGTAGTGTTTGCACCATAAAATAGCTTGTGTAATTACAGTGCTGTGTCATCACAGTTTTAAATGATACATACTTCTGTAATGTAGGACTGTATTTGATGATTTAAAATTGCAATTATACCTCAGAGCCCACCCTCGGAACAAGTTTACAAACGGGTTAACATCTTGCATACCCATACCATGCTCTCAAAATCATTACTATATTAGACTAGTTTTTAGACTAGTCAGATTGCTAGTCTGGCTATGAGAAATTTTACTGAGAATGCGACTTCACATACATCAATTTCTCTTGAACAGAAAAGCAGAAAAGCATCATTGAAATTTTCAATAAGAATTCATGAAATAGCAAAATGTCATTCCCTGGCACCAAATTCCACTGTAATTCATTATTACTGAGGTAACTGAAATGACATCTTATTTCATACAACAAGAGGAGGAAAACAAGAGCATAAAAATCACTAAACAGTTTGCATCACATACGGAGGAAAAGAGCATTTCATTTTGTTGTTAATCGCGGTAATGGCCATTTCTTTGTTGAGCTGAGTGATTGCAATCTGTATGAATGCAGAGGAGGGACTTTGTTGTATTGGCTCCTATTGTAGCTGTGGAGCCCCTGTGTAAAGCCAAGTGTGGTCCTGCTGTAATTACATGACATTCTGCGCAGCCCTCCCGTGCCCTGGCCTGCTGCCCTGGACAGGACTTAACAGGCTATGAGTGCTGTCTCCCTGGGTTTCTCATGAATATAGGGAGAGCCTGGTCAGAGCCACTGAGACGCGCTAGCTTATCTTGTTAAATTCTCATTACATACTGTAGTGCTGCTGTCAGTCTGCATCAACAAAATGTGATTTGATTCTGACACACATAGAGTATTGTAGTTGTGACGTTAGGAGGGGAGGACAGTTGGGGGCATGGCGCGTGTGGTGGAGGACTTTTTGACGACTTTTTGATTTGATGATGGTTCTCAGCACAGTGATCGAGGATTGTTCATATTCACAGGTGGTTTTCGGCCTCGCTCTTCACGCATTAGGATTCAACCCAATTCCTTCCACCTTTAAATTATATCATGCACTGTAGAGCTGTAGAGGATGGAATACCACATCTCACTATTTTGCCCTTGGGGAACATTAATCTCAGAGTGATAGATTATAAATCTGAGCCTTAACCCATTTTAGAGATGAGGGACTAGGTCTCTTTCTTTTGGAGCATCCTAAAATATTCTACGGTCAGCTCACCTTTTTAACATCACCTGTTTCAAATCGGTGTATTATTCCAACTCATCAAATTATGTAATATCCAGTGTCTGTGTTAGTTTTTCTCACTCCATTTCCGGTTGTCCGCCTTAGTTTTGGTTTCAATTGGCTGATTTTTTTCAGTGAATAATTCTCTTGTAACCTCCCCTGTTCCCCGAGTGTATTCCTCACACTTCTCCTTTAACTGTTTCCCCTTGTTACTCATTGGGTCAACGTATTTCAGTGCCGGTCTGTTTTTCTGTCCATGCCAGATTGTTATTTGTGCCCCGTGCTTGAACTGCTCTCTAGAATTTACACTCGTACCCTAGTCTTTCCAAGTCCCTCAATTTTCGCCTCCTGCGCAGTGTCTTATCTGTCTCACCCCTATTTCTATCTCCGCCTCACCCAGTCCCAAGATTCCAATCTTCTTTGTTTCTGCGCCACATTTGCCTGACCCATTGGCTTCAAACTTGGACTGAACCTCAAGCTTTGCTCTGCTCGGCCCTCTGGATCCTGACTGCCGCTGCCTGACCTTAGCCTCTCCTTTGACCACATCCTGTTCTACCTGCATTGCTCTGGTTGCGGGCCCTAGAATCCGGTCAGTTCACAGTGTGAATAAAGCCCTGAGTTCTCACATTTCAGGTTCTGCGACTGGCTCCTTCAGTTCTGTTAGCCTGACATATTAGTCCCACATTGCCATGGCGCCAGTTCATTTTGGAGTCTGTTGCAGTTATCAGATTTGAAATAAGTGTATATTTTTAATAAGCAATTGAATTTGCATGGTAAAGCATCCAATAATATGCTGCTGATTAATTCCAGACCACACCTAAAATTGTAGTCTATTATATTTATTGAATTGGATAGGCATGGGAATTCATGCTGATGTAGGATGGAATTGAGTCAAGTCGATGGAGACCAGTGCAGGATAATGGGGAGCCCCTGGCAGCGAGACTCAGGGTGGGGGTGGCTTCTCTTCTTGGAGTCATAAAGGTCCCTTCACGTTCCCTTGGGTTATCATAGGGCAACAGAGTGAGAGGCAAATAGAAGGGCACAGAAGGGAGGTATGTCGAAGTAGACAGACCAGGATTGCAGAATGAAAGCTGTATAAATAGGCTGGTTGGTTAGAACGCGGACAAATGGAGTAGTATTTTAGGCATGATCTAGTTCACTAACCTGCATTTAGTTAACTCCATTTCTAATGTTTACAATATAGTTGAGGGTGAATACATTTTTCAAATCACTCAATTTTATTTTGTTTGCATTTTCCATGATGTGCCATTTTTTTGGCATCGGAGCTGTAGAAATGGACAGAATAGCAAATGACAGCAGAGAGTCCTTGTGCAAAAGCTGGGAGTACTGGAGGGTGGGAGTGTAAAGATGCAGCAGGATGTTCCTCTGTCCTGTCACAACCATTTTGGGAAGTTTGGTCCACTGCTGGAGGGCCAGACCGGGCAGGCAGAAGTGACCTCACTGGAGAGAGGAGAGGTAACTGCCTCTGGGCTGCAGAATCTGGCAAAGAAGTTTGGCGTGAACACAAGCGTGCAGGCACACATACACACACACACACACACACACACACACACACACACTAAAGTTAACTCTATTAAAAATCTCAAATGACACGGCGATTGTTCGTGTCATTCATGAGTATGCATTTATCACTTTCATGTTTTACAAGTGCCACACATGCTCTCTGAAAGGCGCTTCTGGAACGTTCCTGCTCCGGACCATCTGTCCCAGGATGCTGAAAGAGCGCCAGGCCGTCCTGCACTGACAGCTGGGGTAAAAGTATGACCAGCGTGTGAGGACGCATCCCATTACAGCAGGGAGGAGGGTAACCGGAGACAGGTTCTGGCGGACATTCACCACCGCAGGGTACTTTGATGAATAAAAAATCTGCCCATCAGCCCTGACCCGCTGTGGCCCTAGCTGGTCTCTGGTTACAGGGGGCTTGGGCTGTTCCTTCCATGCCCAAAATTGTGACGTCAGCACACTGATGTGCCAGCACACTCGGCGCTTGTCCTCTCACCCAGCCCCGTGAGGATATGAGCAAATTCGATAATGTATTTCAGATATACCATCTCTGTGTTCCCCTTGAGCAGATGTGATATGGTGGGTATTTCACAATGAGTTTGCTTGATAGCTGCTATGGTTAAAACTAAAAAAATCCTGAATTTACTGGGGTCAGTAGAAAAAGCAGGAGGTCTGAGTAAGCTGGATAAGTGCATTGACTAAAACCCAAAACAACAAGGTATTTTAGGAGGCAAGCGTATCGAGTTAGCTAGAGAACTGCCCTGAGTGAAGTCGAGAACAGGGGAGCATTTGAATATTTCACTGAACAGGCTTACTAAGTTAGCTGGAGAGTTGTTTGCAATTGTTATTTGAGAATGTTTGAGATTTCACTCATCCAGCTAATTCAGTAATCTTGCTTCGAGAAACTAGGCCGTGATGGCACAGGAGTGTCCTGTTTGAAATGCAGGGCAAGGAAACTGTGGAGAGGTGTGAATTGGTTTCACTTGGTGAAAGTTATGTTGGCTCAACATGGCAAGCCAGTGCAAAAAGTTATTCAGACAGGTACAACAGAACAGGGTGTCTGAAATTAGAATAAGGTCACCATCTCACAAAATGAAAGTGACAATTTTTTTCATTAAGTGGCTTTATCTCTGCCTTTTGCCCTCCGGACACATAGTAAGAGCAAGAAACTAGCAAGCACCCATTTACAAATTTTCATGTCACAAGATGGTAATATTACTTACAAGCACATTTCAAATGAATAATTAATCTGTCCTAAAACAGCAGATACATATGTTTGGCAGTAATTTCAGTGGCTAACATTTTTCTCCCATAAACTCAATTCTGCAAACACAGCAGTGATCATCTCTTCAAAATGTCCATGAATAAAAATTACAGTTAACTGGTTTTTGCTTTCTCCGCCAAAATGCCAGTCAGCAGCTGGCCAATTTTCAGAGGAGCCCTGTCCCCCAAAATAGATTCACACACACACACACACACACGCACACAAACACTCCAAAGACTTACTGACAGCTTTATTCTTTATGATGTTGAGGTCATAAAAAAATTGTATTAAAGTGAAATACAGACAGCAAGAAGTCCTGTTCAATGGGCAGACTCACGACAAACGGGTCCCTTATTTATGACGTGCTTGGAAAAGAAACAGAGATAGTGATAAGAGCTGAGCTCTCAAAATTTGACCCCTGCACCCGTCTGTTGTGTACGACCTTGTCCGGACACGCTGCTGTATCAAAAACATCTGAACTTGAAGAAGCCCAGGGCAGTGCCTCACCCACTGCTTTTCTTCAGTTTGTCAGACACAGTTTAAAGGAAGCCCTTAGACTGAACAAAGGCCCCTGAACATGACATCCAGACCGCAAACATGAGCATAAATCATTTTAACCAACCAAAGGCTCTGACAGCGAGCTGCCACGGAAGCCTGGCTGACAGAGGTGAGAGGTTGTAAGGCCAAAGGGTTTATCAAGACTGACTCAGAATAGCATTGTGTTGCACTTTTTGTACCAGCATTGATTTTATTCATGAGCTCTTTTGTCAATTGTTAGGTTTTCATTACATGAACTAGCGCCAGTGTCTTGTCAAGGGTTGTGTGGTGTGATGTTTATCCAGTAAAAAATTGATTCGGACAAGGGCCGGCGACGAAGCTTAAAGCGTTTTTTTATTTTTTTTTGACCGTTTTGTCTTGGATTGAGTGCTTCCAGTGTTTTGAAAGTGTTATAAAGATCACATTATTCAGAATTTATTCTCAAGAATTTAATTCAAAATTTGACACAACCTTTGTGTCGGCAGTCGAAGAAGATAGTTTCAATAACCTATTATTCTTGAATTACATATCCTACATTGCAGAAATTTGACAGTCATTTGATTGTGATTTGATTAGACCAGGCTAAAATATATCAACCTAGATCTAAAAATAATTCCTGAACAATTTATATTGTCATCATTATAAAGAGACTAAAATAGCATTATTTGTGGAGCCAATTGCATCCATGCCTTGATGTAGACAAAGGTCATAATGTAAAACTAAACCCAGAGCGAACCTATGAGCAGTTGCTCACACTGCTGCTGTAGGCTACCCATCCACACATCTTATTGGCAAATAAATTTGAACTGGGTGCTCAACTTACCAAAGCTTTTTACTGAACTGGACAGTTTTCAAAAATTAGTGTACTACAAGTCCCACTCCATCCCACGCATCCAAGCCACTCTTCCTCAGTGCGGTCATATCCTCTCCAACGCTCTTGTACTTGAACTTTTCCTTTCCTTCCTCGGCTGCAATCGCCAAGTAAGAGCTGATTTAATTTTATTAATGTATCAGGACTTGCTCTTGACAGAATAAATGTGCTCAGAGGTTTGGCATACATTCAAAAAGATGCAAAATGTGTTAAAAATGTCTTTCAATTTTGTTTGACGCAGTTAACGTGATTGATTTTCAGTCCTTTGCAAGGACTTACAGTATGTGATAAAGATTAGCATTTTGTGTTAAAGCGATGAGAAATTACAGACCTCCTTTCAAAAGACGAAGCATTGTATTGCTCATGTAGGTTGTATTTGTGTAATTTACTGGATCGCAGTTTCATTTAGGAAAATTAACCAAGAGAGAGAAGAGACACATTCAAAGAAAAACAATACACCACGTTTTGCTAAAAAAAAAAAAAAGATTGTCAGGGAAAATAAATACAATGTACAATGCAGTTATAAAATGTAATTTTACCATGGCATATTAGGCTTAATATTATGATCATCATACATACCAGAGCTATAGTAGACTTATATGATACTTTATAAAACGTTTAATTGTTTTCTGTACGATGGGTCCGTAAGCCCTCTTTGCTCAGCATTCATACAGTCCATGAGCCAGGAGGTGAGAGGGCCGTTCTTACTCTCGTCCTGCCGGTACTGCGAGCGCTATAAATGCAGCTGTTTTATATTCTCCTCATCAGCCTGTTTTGCTTGGATCTCTCCCCTCCCTAGTGAGTGTTCTTTAAAGGCTCTGACCCGATGTGCCCAGTCACCGAATCTAATGATCTAATGCAAGATATTAGCAGAGATAAGCTCCATTAGCTTTATTCAGTTTGTGGGTGTGTGTGTGTGTGTGTGTGTGTGTGTGTGCGCGCGCGCGCGTGTGTGTGTGTGTCTGTGTGTGTGCTCACGTGTCCAGTTCTCTTGTTGCATGCTATTTACACTTGCCACTGCCACTTCAAGTTAATTGTATAAGTTTAAGGCCAGGTATATGAAGAAAAATTTTGCAATATTCTTGGCAAAATGCACTTTGTAAACAAAATGCGATTAAATGATTGGCTCTGAGAGCACCTATCAGGTCCTGTACAGGCTGGTGTGAAAGGGCTCAACCGTCCTCCTGAGGCTGTTGCATTTTACTGCATTCAGGCAGCGGATAACAATCTGATCTGAGCCAGTGTAAGGACATAGGAAAAGCACTGCAGTCAAATCTTCACTCGTGGCAGTAAAGCAGCCGCAACCGCAGCCTGACCCAGTATTTCTGTCCCCGGCTCTCCCATAATTGCTCCAGTAGGGGCTGTCAGGAGGCACCTGTGCCAGGGCTTGAGTCAGAAGGGTTCCCTGCCAGAGAGGGGTCGCAGCCCGGCCGCTACTCCTTCCCTCTCTGTCCGAGCCCGGCGCAGTCAGACCCACCAGTCAGCAGCGGCAGCCAGCGCCAAACCTCCACTGTGGCTCAGCCAATGCAAAGCCTAACCTTAGTCTGCACTGCCAGGACAGGCACGAGCCCAGAGCTGTGCAGCCAGCACAGACTTTGAACAGGCCACATTCAGCTGGGTCTCTCATTAACCACAATCTGCCCGGTTTTTTCTTTGAAGGCCCAGCTAATGTTCCTATTAAGCGTAGCTGATTCAGGAAAATGGAGCGATTAAAGCGTACAGGAAACTCCACAGGGAAACTGTGGGCTGGACTACAAGCATATTATTTAAAACATGCTTTTAATTTCAGATATAGACTCGTTATACATTCGAGAGGGCAGGGGGTTTATTTCCATCACGTGATTCAGAAATTGCGAACTGTTTCCATCCTCTCGACAACGGCAACAAGTTACAAGGTAAAGCTACAGTATACAGGGAGCTATTATGCTGCGAAGTCCAGAAGTATTTGAATAAATCAGACTTCAGTCGATTTAGATGTGAGAGAAGACTGAAAAGCTGAAAAACATTTGAAGGAACTCAAATCTCATCAAGAGAACTGCATATGAACAAGAGCCCTTTACATTTGCATAACTTTCCAAATGTGTGTATATAATGCAAAAATAAAGCTATACTAAAGTCTCTCTGACATGGTTAATGTGTGTGGATGTGGATAAGAGAAATGCACCGTCTACAAAGCTGCATCCAGATTTGGACACTTAAAGTTATGGTCAATGGAATAATATCAAGATCAAGGTTTGGCTCAGAATACATCACTGAGCTACTGTAGACAGTTACGAAAGAAGCGGTAGATGCTGACCAAGCCAATGGCCGTCTAGTTTGGTGCTCATTACGCAGGCTGATCCCAGGATGAAGTCAAACTGAGATGAAAAGCGAACTTACTCCATGTTTGAGACATCTCCACTCTCTTGGCATCTCGTGCTCAGCAACAGATGGTAAACTCTGAATGACTCTGTCATGTCTGTGAAATATTTGGTCCTCTACTGCCCTCTGTTGGCATGTTAAAGGACAAGGCACCACATAAAAAACACTCGCATAACGAATTGTACTACTCATTCTGAACTTTGTAAATCACGATTACTGATTGAAATTATTGATGTGCCTTTGAGGTGAGAAACCAAATAGAAAAGATTACATTGACGACTCATGCAATATGGATCTAAATACAAATAGATTAAAGCTGTCAGTCTCCACTTTTTTATATTCCCTGATTTGAAATCTATTGTTTTGGAGGATAGAGTCAAAAGCATATATTGCATCACTATCCGTAAAATAAAGACTACACTGTTAGTCCTAAAGGCTGTAATCAACAAACTACTGTTTTTCCAATTTAGAACAATTTCCTATATATTATCTAATCTTCTGTGTGGTACTTTGGCATGGGCTGTTTGTACAATTATTTCTTTAATCAAAACCCAGAAAATGAACATTCCTTATTATTGAATCAATTCTGTTTTACATTCCTGTGCACATCTGCTGATGCGACACTTACATTCGTTTCGTCCCAAGCCTTATTCCCCAAATGCATATCTGTTCCATTTTAGCCAGCCTGTTTGTAGCATCAGCGGTTTTATGGATGCAGCTGGAAACCATCCCCTGCAGCAGCTACGGTCGCCTCGCCACTCCAGTCTGAGCTGCAGTTTATTAACAGCCAATTTTGCCTTGCGCAATGCCTGGATATATATATATATTTAAAAATGTTTGCCTTTGACCTGCATAAGAATGGAAGATTTTTTGTTTACTCTGTCAAATGAACTAAATGCTCCGCTATGTCTGTTGACATATATGAATGATTCTTAAAATTCAAAGATTGATTCAAATGTTTGTCTCCAGAAGGTGCCATGCATTTTAATTCTGTCTAGCAATTTACTTAAAAAAAAACAAACAAAAACTTTCTTAGTCCTACAAACCTGACCAAGCAAATTTTGGAGAATGCTAATGAATTTAATCATCAATATCTTAATGAGACATTTGCCTCTTCTGCGCAGATGAAAATAAAACAAGGTGGCTGAGAGGATGTGATTTAAGTCATGACACGCCTGTGAGTGGTGCACCACCTGCCAGCTGACCTGCTTCGGACAGTGGTGGTAAAGACAGCTATTCAAATCATTCATCTGCGTCACCTGGCAGTCTGGCTTGTTATGTCTAAGATAAGACCAGGGAAACGAGACTGTGGACAGACATGGGGGAGACGGATGACAGGGCAAATATACAAAAACATCTCAGGGACAGCTTGAGTAACTCCTGAGCAAACCAAATCACAACACAAAGCAAAAAAACCAGATATCTGGCACACTGGGTGGGACATGGAAACTGAAACACAACACAAATCAGAATTCTACTGGGTCCTACATAGAGTTCACAGACTAGCTATCTCCTCACTGTCAGTGATGCAGAGCAGCTACAAACCATTACCAAGTATGCGCTCAGAGACCAACAATCTAGCCAATGAGAAAGGCAGAAAAAAATGTCCCTAGAGGACCAAAGAAAATGAGGTCACTGTACAGAACATGAGGTATTCAGTATATATTGTGATAAGTACTTCGATGGAGGAAATTCTCTATATGGAAAACAATTCACATTGTTATGAACTATGGAAGGAACAGTGGCGGACCGTCGGAAGAAACACAGGGCCAGTAATAATGTTACCTTTCACAGCTTAATGACCTAAACCTCTCGCAGTTTACCTCCCCCGATTAACAACAGTTTCTCAGACTAATTGGTAGAACGAGAGTCTAATTTATTTTTGAAAGCCATGTTTTGCATTGCACCAAAAAAATCATAAGACTTTTTCTTCTGCACATAAATGACTATGAAAATATCAATATGTCTTTATCATTTCTGGGCTCATGTAGCTCCTGAAACAGCACAGACTTGCATAAATTAGTTTGCGGGGCTCATTGAGCTGTAAGCCACAAGAATCCGTTCTATAGTCTGAATGTAGTCACAGCTAAAGGGCATTGTTAGGTACGATGCACAGCCGAGTGATGGCGAAAATAATTGCTGCAAAGTCAGCAAACGTTTTGGAATTTTTGCATTTATGTTTCCATCCAAACAATGTTCTATCAATTTTATAAATGGTGGCAATAGGCATTCATTTTTTTCATTATCATTTCTTGTTATGCAAAATGGATTGGTCTTGGTCGTTCAGTCGATTAATTGTTTGATTGTTAATGAGGCGAACTTGAGAACAGCAAAGTCCTTTCTTCGGGGAGACACATTCAGGACCTGTTCCTTCCCAGTAAGTGGTGACATACCTGAAAATTTCCAGCTGCACACATGAAAAATAAGTTTTGTCATTATTTTTTGTTTTGTTTTGTTTTATAGTTTTGCATCATTATTACTCAAAGTTTTTAAAGTAAGTAAACATAATGATGACATAGCAGATACTATTGATGCCGTTACCTATGTAAATAATGCTTTGGCAATA
The DNA here is from genome assembly GCA_029721435.1 of Gymnothorax reevesii. Taxonomy (NCBI): domain Eukaryota; kingdom Metazoa; phylum Chordata; class Actinopteri; order Anguilliformes; family Muraenidae; genus Gymnothorax; species Gymnothorax reevesii. Next base: position 49,142,082 of record CM056587.1, on the reverse strand, counting down.
CCATGCCAATGTGTGGTCATTCTGGTTAAGCTTTATCAGTATTTCAGGGAGAGTATTAGAAAGATCTGGATAAGCCAAGTATTTGTTCTCCTTCAGATCCTGCCTCCATACTCTTGTTCCCTGTTTCCATCTGCTTTATTCATTCACTCATCCTTTTATTCTTTTCTTGTTCGGCATATTCCGTCACCGACCCCCTTTGTGATCCGGGACAGGCAGCTCTTTTAGTTTCAGCCCTTTATCCCAGTGACTACATCAGGCATGAACTGACCCCCCCCCCCCCCACCATGCATGAAAAAAAAAACCTGCTCGGCTCAGACAGCGACTCGGCCAGAAAGAAACTCTGTGTGTCGCCGTGTCCATTAAACACATTGTTAGTATTCTCTCTTCTGTCAGAGTCCAGCGGTACACAAAGGGCCACACCATGCCTCCATACCGCCCTGGGATTTTTTTTGTCAAGGTCTCTGCTTCTCTCTCTGTTTGTGCGAATGGAGGGGGAGAGAAGGTCAAAGGGCACTCAACTGTTGTGGTCTCCTTCAGAACACCCCCCCTCATGGGGGACTAAGGTAAGAGAGTCAGCACAGCAGCCTTTCCCTGCCAGTTAGTGTGATGCCTGTGTGATGCAGGCCTTGTGCCTCCTGCGTGCTGTCGAGAGCAGGAACAGCTGTCTCTGAGATACAGAGCGGTAAAATCTGAATGTCTGACAGCACCATGTATTGTCTGCGGGAGAGGTCACTTTCACTGATGGCAAACTTTTCCTTCCCATTTCACTCTCTCTCTCCGACTCCCACTCGCTCCACACTCGCAGCACATCCCAACTTCCATCTACCTCAGTTTCCAGATTCTTCGGGCCACAAAAATTACTGTTATAATGAGATGAAGGAACCCCTTGCACTTAAGCTCCTCAAATCAACGGAGGTCACTTCTCTCTGAAAGGACAATTTATACAGATCGAGGATGAGATTGGAGCAATCGAATCACTTGCAACAGTTTATTTCGGTGCCAAGACTAATGTTTTGATGCACTGCGTCTTTGTTTGACTCTGAGGAAGACGCAGTGCATGGAAACATTAGTCTTGGCACCTAAATAAATTGTTGCAAGTGATCAAGTGCTCCAGTCTCGTCCTTTATCACCATTATTTTTAATTATGCTTTTTTGACATAGTTCACAGAGTATAATGCAACTGACTTAAGAGTTTACGCTGGTTGATATGCCCTCATGGCCTGAAACAAAAGGACATGTATTCCTTCCTGAATGGATTGTGGGGTAGACTCCGGTCCCTCCCCCTGCAACCATGACCAGTAATAAGCAGGTAAGCTAATAGATGCATGCAGAATCACCTATAGCTGAATATTAAATTCACAGATGATCTGGGAATAGACATACTTCCATATTTTAGCACATTAACCCTTAGAGCGCTAAATACAAATAGTGTTCCTCAATGTCGTAAGGCATCAAATTCAAAGCTGTCGAAAACCTATCAAGTGGCAACTTGTTTAAAAGAATTCCCACAGGGGAGCACTTTTAAATAAGTTGCCACATGATTGGTTTTCAACAGCACAAGATAATTTTATAAATATTTTTAAAAAAATTTATTTCAGCACTCTAAGGGTTAAACAGCCAAGCTGCCTTGCACGTTGTAATGGAGTTAGGATGCATAAAAATTGGTTCTCCTCAGTTGCTTTATATCAATTCAGGGGATTTTGAAAGAGTCAGGAAACTCCCAACTTGGATTAGAGGGCATATACTGTAACTAGGAAGGTAACCAGCACTAGCTTCTCACAGGAAGCAAAGCTAATCCCCTGACACAAGAGGTGAGACAGGACTAATGCTGTATAGAGCCATTATGTGAACAGAACAGGATACACACTGCAGTAAGTAAGCAGAGAGTTACAAAACAAGTAACACAACACGGGCAACAGCGAGCTTGTGAGATAATAATCGACTTCCAACTTTCAATCATCAGAAAAAGGCTTCTCTTTGTCTCTGCTATACTGGTTTGGCGTAATCGTTTCACTCACACGGTTCCTTTTGTAGCTGCATTCATCCACCTACTTTCCTGGCTCAAGGTCGTTTTCGTTTTCCGAGTCCAGTATTGATGCGGGGACGCTGAAGAACTTGGCAGCTAAAGCAGAATCGATATTCACAACATCAAGTGCCAGTGCCTTAATATCCCTGACACAACACCTGCCAAAATATTTACCCTGTCTTTAAGCCAGGAGGCTTAAAAAGACAAGGGAGGCGAAGTGTCAACCAAAATTGCGCACCTATGATAAAGGCTATCGTGACTTGTGTGATAGGATGATGTGGTCTCCTCGTGACTGTTCCTCACTTCTACTGCTCAGCTTTTACTCATGTCACACAGAGCGGACTCACAAAGAGAAAATACAAGCTACGTCCACACTGATACTGTTCAACTTTAAAAGGCAGAAGTTTCGTCCAGCATTTTTTAACCTCTGAAATGGTGACTTTTGAAAATGCCGCCAAGCTCACTTTAGTATGAAAACTCCAGCATTGTATTTCAACGAGTTTGGCGATTGTTTTCATTTTAAAATGCCAATTTAAAATGAAAATGTTTGAGTGTGGACGCAGCCACAGGCTATATGGTATGAAGTGTTCACTTCCAAAATATTTCACTTGCTAAAAAAGGTAGTGCCTCAGTGTGTACATACTTGTGTACTTACTGTGCATACTTGTGTCTGCACAATAGATGCAAGAACTCTTTTATATATGAGTTTGCGTTTGTTTTCTTATGTGTGTATGAGAGCACACATGTGGTTGCGTGTGTGTTTGTGTGTGTGTGTGTATCAGGAGGCAGCAGGGTCCCGCCTTGCGCAGTTGCACTTATACTTGCTTCATGCTTCTGTTCAAACAAAGCAGGTGGCGTCTAGGCGGTTGCCTGGGGTGTTTCTGCAGTATTTTTCGCCCTCACACGAGGACGCGTCAAAGCGGACATCCACGCTGCTTAACATGCAAATGAAGCCAGTGATGGACTCTGCGAGGGCACCGGGTCAGATGAGATATAACTTTGTGCCTTGTTAGCGTCGAGAGCGCGTGCATCCAGTTCACCATGTGAGCCGCCATCTCATCTGCTGCAGCTGGGCTGCTTCCCTCAGCCACAATACCGCCGAACCTCCAACGGAGAACACAGGCCCCTGTCGTTAAATCTCATGCAGAAATGAAAAGAAGACAGCGAGAGAAAACAGCAGAAGTAGACAGAGAGGACAGCAGGAGGGAGGAGGGAAGAGAGAGCGGGAGAGAACGGGCGATAGGATTGGACAATAGATTTTTTATGATCCATTTCATTTTTATTGATATGTACCCTGCGGAGGTAAAATGGTATCATCGGGCCCTCAGCAGATGTCTGGTTTTCGGGAGATGAATTGGTCTGGCATTTGATCTTGCGCGTTATTATGAAAAATGAGCGTGAATGAAAAATGATTCTGCTGGCGCTTGGCTCTCCAGTGTCTTTCGCTGTCTGTTTGCTGTATGCGCATCTTCAACTGATCAAAAAAATAATACTTAAAAATAGTGGGCAAATTTATTCAATGAATTTGTGGTATGTAGCTCGCTAAAGAGGGGGAATTCCACAATGAAACTGCCAGCAGCTCCAAGCAACCCACACTGTAAATCTGATCTAAAATGAGTGTAGGATTCTTTTTTTCTGAAACCTGTGGAAGAAACTACGGTTCTGCCACCCCAATTTACCCAAAGAGAAGGTCATCTCTGTCATCATAACACACATTACTCATATGGGCATCCCCACAGGCCCTCGTTGCTGTAGCTGCAGTATAATCATGCCCACAGACGTCCTGTGCTGAGCACAAGTAGGCCTAGAAAATAGACACTAGTAGGCACAAGGTAGAAGAAAGTGCACTAGAAGGAGGAAACAGCAAAGGAAATCACAGTCAGGAGGTCCCATCCATGAGCTGATTATTAAATATGACTTCTTCTCGTTTGCGATTTGAATTGGAGGGCGAGCATGTAGAGCAGGTCTTACGTCATACTGAATAGACGTATGGATGAGATGTTCTCCAGCCGACTAGTTAGGAGCACAAATGCCCTTGGCTAAGACGTACAGCTAATTAAGAAAACCATTGAATGCATATTTGAGGTTTTCCATGTATTATGTTTAGTTTATTCTGAATATTTATATTTTCAGATTTTATTCTGTACATATTTCGAAATATCATCTTGTGTATATGTTTCAAAATAACATCATCTTGAGATAAATACAAAAATACAAGGCCGACTTAAAATGCAAATATAAATAAATTTTTTTTTTTTTTTGTCAGTACCAGGGCTACAGCAGTTGCTCTTGCTGCCCATATTGAACAGCTGACTTTCACCATTAAATAGATTGGAATATGTGTGGAATACCAACAAAGGCAGTGAGGTACATTCAAATTGACCAAGAGAGACACAAGCAAGCTGCAGAATTCAGAAGCTAACACTGCTTTGACAGTAAATTTGGCTAATACTGACCCCTAGTGGATACGACTGCAATGTGCATTAAAGCATCCATTTGACTCAAGAATTTTCATTCATTAAAACGAATTAACTTGGGAATTATCATTCACAAGATAAAACAAACTGTACATTATTGGCAAGTAAAACCTAACAAAAATAAAGCTATAAAGCAGGAAATGGCACTGAATTAGTGAAATGTTCAACGTTTATCCAGTGCCAATGAATAAATCCACTTCCCCAGAGTGTATGGTAGCCATTTTTGAAATTAAATTTCTTTGATTGGCGAGGCAAAAGCAGCTCAGCTTTAAGAGTCACGGACATAAATCTGTAATACAGTAATTGGAAAGACCTGAGATTCCAGCAGGCACTTAACTAAAGAACTCTGTACTGAGGCTGGAGCCTTCCATTCAGCAGGCTGGAGAGCTACCGCAAAACCACATCAGCCTAACTGACTATGGTGACAGCAGATAAACCTCCATCCCTGGACAATACAATGCATGGGTTATTGGTGGCATGGACAAACACAAACCTCAAATCAGAAAAAGTTGGGACACTAGGTTAAATTGTAATTAAAAGTGAAAGCAATCATTTTTAAATTATATTTGTGCTGTGTGACATTGAAAACAATACAACAGCTGATTATTTTATGTGTCACCACATGATTTTATTGATTTTACGAAAAAGACGATAATTTCCATTTTGATTCATGCCACCTAATTTTTTAAAAAATGAATGAAGACGCTAAGTCATCACATGTTTCGGGTGTAATTTTGTCGCAATCTTCCCATAAACAAGTGCAAAGAAGCACAACAGTACAGGGTCTTTGTTATGTATTTTGTATTTTGAACTGTGTCACACATTCTCTATTGGGGACAAGTCGGGACAGCAGGCCGGCCCGTCCCGCAGCAGTACCCCCTTCTTATGCAACCATGCCTTTGCACTGCCTGCAGAATGTAGTTTTGAGTTGTCTTGTTGAAATATGCACACGCTTTGAAGGAAAAAATGTTTAGAAGACAACTTGTTGCCCCAAAATCTCAGTGTGCTTTTCAGCATTACTATTGCTTTCACAGAATGGCAAATTACCATTGCTAAGGGAACTGACACTACCATCTACCATGACACAGCGTGGCTTTTGGACTTAATGCCGGTGACAGTTTGGATGGTCCTATTCCTCTTTGGTCTGCAGCACACTGTATCCATTTCTTCCAAAAACTACTGGAAATGATGATTTGTCTGACCACTATATGCACTACCACAATGTGATGGTCCGTCGCAGATGCCTCTGAGGCCAAAGAAGTCGATAATGCTCCTGTACAGTTAACATAAGGCTTCCTTTTTGCATAGTAAAGCTTTAACTGGCTTTAGTGGGTGTACCAACATACTGTGGTGCTTTACAAAGGTTTGCCAAAGTAATCCTGAGCCCATGTGGTAATATCACTTATAAGCCAATGATAGCTCTTCTTTATGCAGTGCTGTCTGAGTGATCAGAGATCACATTTACACAGCTTAGGAGCTTAGGCTTGGGTCTGTGCCATTCATGTGTAGAAATTCCTTCAGATTCCCAGAATCTTTTAATTATTTAATGTACCATGGAGGTTAAAATATAAATATTTCTTCCTATCCTTTTTGAGGAACAATATTTTTAAACCTTTCAACAATTTTCTCACACATTGGTGGGCAAGTTGACAACTGTCAACCCATCTTTGCTACTGAAGGACCAAGCTTTTCCTAGATGTTGCTTTTGTACCAAAAATGATCACAATCACCGGCGGACATTGGCTGTTTCAAATCCCATCATTATTCTATTTTTTTTTTTAACAACGTCTCCAGTCTTAAATCGCACCCGTCTCAGTTTTAATTTTTTTTTTGGAATATACTGCTGACCTGAATGGCAGGAATGGGTGTGTATTTACAAATTAAATGAGTCTGACCAGACAAAACATTGAATAACTGGACTTCACACCTTCTGCAATGAAACACTAGTATATTTAGTACTCCATTCAGAATTCCCTGCTTACAGTTTTTATGTGCATTTCCCATCGCCGTCCTAAAGTTTTTGAGCTGGGGGTTGCAATTAGTTGTACCAAATTAAGGCAAGTCCCTACTGTCTGTAAAACTAGCTTCTGAACCTTGCAGCAATAATAAATAAAGTAATAAATAATTGCAGCCTGTCTTCAGCCTGTAATTTTGCCCACCCCAATAATAATGCCTTGTTTCTAGTGGCTGTTGAATCTGTGAAAGGCTCTGATTGGCTACCTCATTGCAGCATGAAGTGAAAAATGGCAGCCAGAGACTAAACCTGTCTCTACTGGGCTGCTTTAAGCGAATGACTCCTCGTGTCATAAACAGGAGCATGCAATCAAAACTGAACGCTCAAGCTGATGATTTCTTAAGAAGCCCACTACAGCGCAAACTCTCGGACAATATGGCGGCAGGTTTTGTCAGACATTTAGTAGAGGGAGGATCAGAAGAAATGTTCAATGGCAAGGTTTTAATACAGAATCCTGAGGTAAGGCCGGTTGGAAAGAAATATTTTCATGTAGGCAAAGAAAAAACTGTTCATGCTGGAGTGATGTCTTTGGCTGATGCTTGTGAAAAAGGGACATTCAGTTCCCTGGTGTCCAGTATTCTCCTCTTTGATAAATGAAAGCACACAGGTGACCTTGTTATTTTCCAAGTAAAAATGCAGGGGGCTCCAGTGACCTAAAGATAGTGTTAACAGCAGATTTCACCACAACTGAAGCGGTCTCTTTTCAGCAGGCCGGTAATTTATCATTGGGGGAAAGAAACTCAGCCATTCTGGCTTAAACCAAACGCTGATACCAGTAGTGCATCTCATGCATACCCCACTGTTTACTGCGCAATCAACAGGGCATGAGGAGGCTAAATAGTGCAAAGAATGTATCAATTACACAAAAGTGAAATGCATACCATTTTCAACAGTTCACTGAAAGGGAGAGGTGCTCATTCATAAGGAAAGTTGCAAAACATACTCAAAATATTGCCACTACAGATGTGAATTGCAACCTTTGTGACCCCAGTCTCAACCACAACTGCACATCACAAGCTCCACAAATCTGGGACTTACAGCAGGACCATCAATCTGCGACCGCTTGTGTCCGAGATGAATTTACAGATGCACAGTCTAGTATAAGGAGTATGAAAATCTGCACTGATGACCAGGATTACTACATTGCCAATGGAAAACATTACATACACTACCAGTCCAAAGTTTAAGGACACCCCAATTTTCCCAGTTTTTTTTATCGAAAATTATGCAGTTTAACGTCTTATTGTACTCTGAATTGAATGCATAGACATGATAGAATAAATTAACAAAGTTAAAGTTAAAAAAGAAATCATGGAATCAAGTTATGAACCAAAATGTATTTAAAACTTTTGACTCAAAGTACCCACCTTGATACACACACTGAACACACTTGTGGCATTCTTTATACAATGGAAATCAAATATTCTTCAGAAAGTTCTTCCCAACTCTGTTACAGAAGTTCCCATGAATGTGTGGCACTTGTAGGTTGCTTGGCTTTCACTCTTCTGTCCAGTTCATCCAGATGAGGTTTAAGTCTGGACACTGTGCTGGCCACTCCATGTTTTCATGCTTACCATCTTGTTGTTTTTTTCCTAAGGTAGTTCTGGCAGAGCTTGGACTTATGTTTTGGGTCATTATCTTGCTGTAGGATGAACCCCTGAACAGCTATGTGCATACCAGAGGGTACTGCATGGTGCTGCAGAATGCTACGGTAGCCGTTTTGGTTCAGGGTGCCTTTCACTCTGTAACTCACTGACCCAGACCATCACACTTCCTCCTCCATGTTTGACAGTTGATGTCACACACTGAGGAACCATCCCTTCACCTACACAACTGCGTAAAAAAAAGGTAACCTTACCTTTTGATTGAAACTTCTGACAATTCACGACTTACCCTTGTACCATTTCAAGCTATTAATTGTATTGGAACTGCATAATTTTCAATAAAAAACTGGAAAAATTGGAGTGTCCTAAAACTTTTGACCAGTAGTGTATATAGTAATGTAAATAAACCCATAAACCTCATGATGTATAATTTAAACTGCTAATCATGATGAAGAATCTGTAATTGGTAGCGATTTGATGGCTAAGGAATTTGAATCTTTTCAATAATGACCCACAGGAGCACCATTCGGTGTAAAGACTGTGCTCTTACGATGTCACCAAGTTCAAATGTAATAAAATTCCTGCTGAAAATTATATCTAAGATTTGCAAGAATTCTAGCTATGTTTTCTGCACCATTAGCTGGTGACAAGAGGACAAAGGTGGTTAAAGCTGGTCTCTATAGCTAAACAAAGGTGGATAAAACTAGTTATGCTGGTAGAGTAAGCTGTTGTCAGTTGGACAAGGGCTGGTCATCCAGCTAAAACTGCCCAAAACACAGATTAAACCAGATTTACCAGCTAAGGCTGGTTAAAGCTGGAATTTTCAGCAGAGATATATCGAGGGCAAAACTAATTGAGGGTTTGGAGCACAGTAGTGATACGTCCGAAATTTGTGATTTTGAGATTTTTACCCCGTGTCACAGCTTTCTATCAGCTCATTCTTGGAGCACAATAACACGATGTCTATTGGACTTAGTTTTAAGCTGAATTAACATTTTAATTTTGTGGCATGTCGAACAAAATCTGCTTAAATTTATTAAACATTGTTATTTTGATGATTTCATGGGCGGCACGGTGGCACAGTGGTTAGCATTGCTGCCTCTCTGCAAGAAAGTTGTGGGTTCGAATCCGGCCTGGGGCCTTTCTGTGTGGAGTTTGCATGTTCTCCCTGTGTTGCGTGGGTTTTTGCCGAGTACTCCGGTTTCCTCCCACAGTCCAAAGACATGCATATCAGGCTAATTGAAGTCACCAAATTACCCATAGGTATGAATGTGAGAGTGAATGGTGCGTGCGCCCTGCGATGGATTGGCAAGCTGTCCAGGGTGCGTCCCTGCCTTTGCCCGTAGTCAGCTGGGATAGGCTCCAGCTCGCCCCGTGACCCTAGTGAGGAATAAGCGGGTATAGAAAATGGATGGATGGATGGATAACCCAATCATCTGTCTTTCCTTGCAAACAAACTTAACTTCAACTATCACCATTGTGTTATGTCACATCATGTGCTAGAATTGTTGGAGCACAAAAATTGTCCATTTTTTGGCAATTAGGCCACGATGTGGTAGCACCACACCTATGAAAACTCATGTGTTCCATATACTTCGGAACCATGCAGCAAAAGAGTGACTGAAATAAAAATGCCTGATTTAATAGAACACTTGCAAATCTAAAAATTCACGTTTCTCAAAATCTCAAAAATGGACATAAAACTGCTGTGCTTTGACCCCTCATTCTCGAGGGGACCCAAGGACACCAAGTCGTGCCACTTTCATGGTCTCCACAATAACCAGCTCTGAACATGGCTGAAGATTTATGAGAAGAACTTGAGAGGAGGGCAAAGAAGAATTACTCCCATCTCTGAAAACTGGTCGCTTTCCAACATGATTGACAATTCAGAACTTGCACTCAAGTAGAAATAAATCAGTTGAAAGCTACAGGAGGCCCTTTTACTTTTTTACACACCTGATCCCCTGATATTCGTTCATCACAAAGGAATGATATATAGTATGCTACGTAGTAAATACAGTATTTAAACACACACACACACACGAGCGCGCTCCAGTCAGCCATAACATTATGACCACCCGCCTAATATTGTATAGGTCCCCTTTTGCCACTAAACAGCACTGATTCATCCAGACATGGACTCAGATCTCAGATAGATTTCAGACGATGTGATGTGGTATCTGGCTCCACAACGTTAGCTGCTGATTGTTTAAGTCCCGTAAGTTGCCATCTGGGGCCTCCATGGATTGGACTTATTTGTCCAACACGTCCCACGGATGCTTGATTGCATTGAGATCAGGGGAATTTAGAAACCAAGTCAACTCTTTGAACTTGTTGTGTTGCTCACATCATTCCTGAACCATTTTTACAGTTTGCCAGGGTGCAATTTCTTGCCAAGAGAGGCTACTGCTATTGGGGAATACCATTTTCATGAAGAGGTGTAGCCTACGTGGTCTGCAACAATGTTTTTAAACTTAAAAGTAGGTAGTGAATGTCACAGTAACAGGCTCCCCAGCTGAACATTGCCTATAGCATCACATTGCCTCTGCTGGCTTGCCTTCTTCCCACAGTGCATCCTGGTGCCATGTATCCCGCAGGTAAGGGAAGCACAGGCACCCAGCCATCCAGATGATGTAAATGAAAATGTCATGTGACTAATCAGGCCAGCTCACCTTCTTTTACCGCTCTGTGGTTCAGTTCTGATGATCACCTGCCCATCGTAGGCTCTTTCCAAAGTGGACAGGAGTCAGTATAGGCATCCTGACCGGTCTGCGGCTACACAGCCTCATATACAACAAACTGCATTGCACTGTGTGTTCTGACACCTTTCTATCAGAACCAGCATGAACGTTTTCAACAATTTGAGCTACAGTAGCTCTTCCCTTAGATCATAGCACACGGACCAGCCTTCGCTCCCCGCGGATATCACTGAGCCTTGGTGGCCCATGAACCTGTTGCCGGTTCACCGTTTATTTTTCTTGGACCACTTTTGGTAGGTTCTGATCACTGCAGATCTGGAAAACCCCACAAGAGCAGCAGTCTTGGAGATGCTCTGACCCATCGCAATTTGCCTCTTGTCAAACTTGCTCACATCCTTATGCTTGCTCATTTTTCCTGCTTCTAACATGTCAACTTTGAGAACAAAATATTCACTTGCTGCCTGATGTATTCTTCCCTGTGACAGGTGCCATTGTAATGAAATACGTAATCAACGTTATTCACTTCACCTGTCCGTTGTCATCATGATGTTACTGTATGATATGTATGTACACACACAAGACAAAAAAAATGGATTTATTTATTACTTCTGCTAAAAAAAATGTCCAGTACATTCTATGGCTGGAACTGTGTCATGCCCATGGCAACTATCTGTTCTTCATAGCAGCAGTTTGCTTCTTCAGATATGAGATCAATCCGTGGAGCACTGTAATTGGCCAGTTGAATGAATGGTCCATCAAACTTCAGACGAGAATAATTTTTTTCTAATCTTCAATTTTATTACTTGCCCAAATTCATAGAGAGTTGGTTCGGGTAGTATATTTGTCTGTTTATTTGTTAATCTGTGACACCCTTAACTGCCCTTTATCTTGCAGTGATCCTCTTTGTTTTTGTCATGAAGTCCAAAAGGTCTTGGCTTGATGGCTTGAAGCTTACTCTTTTGTGAGATCCAATCATCAAGGCCAAGGTTAGTCAAAGAGGTCAAAAACACACAGTGGTCGATAACTTCACTTCTTCAAGCAAGCAAGAGACTTCAAATGCCATTCTGTTCATCAAGTCAATGCGGTCCTGGAGGTTATGCGGTTGCAATGACATCACTCTGACAAAAGTAGGTGGAATTTTGGCAAGTCTTACGAACGATCTTTACCTCCACCCATTGGTGGAGGTAATATTTTCGCCCATTTATCTGTCTGTTTGTGAATAACATAACCAAAAAAGTAATGCACTAATTTGTCAGAAATTTAGTGGGTGGATTGCTATTACATCAAGGATGGACCCTTTTGATTTTCACAGCGATCAGTGAAGCAATATGGCCGCCACGGCAGCCTCTTGAAATCCTATGACATGCGATAACTCAACTTTGCTCTCATTCATGAACATTTGGATTCTACTGCCTTTATGGAGGTTTGCACTCTACGAGTGCCTCTAGTTCATTTTGTGCTCAATCACACGTGGGTGAAAATGTAGACTCAAATTTTATCAAAGGGCATTTCTTACAATTTATTGCAATGTTGGAAAATGCCCGTGAATAAAAGCTGAGAATCTCCACTAGAAGCTCAGGTGCATTGTTCAATTGCACATCTGAGAGAGAATACGGCACATGCCCATCCATTTTATAGGATCTGTGAATGTCTGCATTTGATCCTAAGGAGTATTGTGTAGAAAAATCTGTAATGGTTCAGTCAATATCAATTTTAAATTATATTCCAGTGGGATTCCAAAGATTTAATTCCGCCTGTATGCCAACCATTGAAGCGATAGCACTAAACTGCAGGATAGCATCAGTAATAGCAGCCCTCTCATCACAGGTCTTTTTTCTCTACGATTAGGTATTGACAGCTACGTCCACTCCGAGCCCCCAGAACTCAATAAGACTTAAACTTGCTCATCGATTTTCACGCTAAACTCTAATTCCATTCACATGGATTATAAAGCGCAGCCTTGTTCAGTTCCGCGCTGGTTATTAATAGGTGCTTGGATCTTAAAGATATTCCCATTGGTTCCACATTTTTGTACTTTCCACTGCTGAGATGAGAAGCAGTTGCTACAAGAAGTACATTTTCTTTATTTAAAAATAGAGGTTTGGGTTTGTACTATTTACCTCCATTTGAGTTTGAATTGATTTATCCATTTTATAAATTCTAGTGTTAACCTTTTTGGAATTATTGTTGTTTTAGATTACGAAAACAACAGTGCTCAAGAATGTGCAATTAGTGCTGGACGATAAGCCATGAATGCTGTTATATCCAATAACACACGGACAGCAGCGGTTTCTCTGGGCCAGTTTGTTCACACTCACTCAGTCGGCACTGTAGCAACAACATACACGCATCACACTTTTTGGCACTTCTGTCACACTGTTGTGACTTCCCTGTATCGCGAGCCCATTCTCATTCCGACGCGTCATATATTGACGCTACCTGACCAAGTGTCGATATACGAGGCAAAAGGTCAGTTTTAGCGTCCTTTATCGACGCCAGTGTAAAACGAACCGTACCCCCTAACCCGTAATCCCTACCCCCTAACCCTTAACTCGAACCCAAACCCTAACCCTGAAATAATGACGCCAAGAGCTTCCTTCTGCCTCGTATATCGACGTTTGGGCAGGTAGCGTCAATATATGACGAGTCCGGGATGAGAATGTGTTGGTATTGCGGCATAACGCCGTATACTACGTTTGCAGAGCTGTTGTGAATGCATGACCATCTGCCAGGTGAGCTCTGAGCCCGTTTTTGAGACTGGTTAAATCCTTCAACACTGCCATTAGCCTGAGGATGGTACAAGGCCGCTCTAATGTGTTTGAATTCCCTTCCCTCCATGAAAGCAGCAAATTCACCCGAGATAAACTGAGGCCGGTTATCAGTAGTGACTGTGTCTAGCATGGCCCAGCAGGCAAACAGAGAGGAGACAAAGTCGGTGACAATGCTGGTGGTGACAGACCCGACGAGCAGGACCTCAGGCCATTTAGAATGCAGGTTGTAGGCCACCAGGAGGAAGTGCTGGGGTATGCCGTGAAGTTCCCCACAGATGTTCACCTGGATGTGGGACCAAGGTGTTGGCGGCCAGGGTAAAGGCCGTAAAGGTGGAGGTGGTGGTAGGCTGGTCTTACTGCTGGTGAGGCACCCTGCAGTCTTTGACTATGGTCTCCATGACCAGACCAGGCCACTGCAGTGTTGCTTTACCTTTACCACCCCCAAGTGACCTTTGGAGCGGCAAAGTATCCAGATAGCAAGGCGACATAGTCTGCGTATATCTGCGCGGGTCCGGGAGTACGGAAAATGCGCTGCCTCTTACTGCCCAGGCTGTGGATCAGCATGGCTCTCCGTCTAGCATCGGTAGCTTTCTCCATTCCGATGTCAGCCATGAAAGTCTCAAAAGACTCGTGCCAACAAGCCCAAGGGATTGTCAGTTCCCCAGGCAGAGCGAGGAACGGAGATAAAGGTGAAAATGGAATCTCCATCGCGTCGCCAATGTTATATCCAATAACGCGCAGACAGTAGCGGTGTCTGTGAGCCGGTTTATTCACAATCAGTCAGTCGGCATTGTAACAACAAAATACACGCGTCAGACATTTGGCACTTCCATCACACTGTCGTGACTTCCCTGTATTGCAGCATAGCTCCGTATACCACAGATGCTATCATAAAATGGGCGGAATTCCTCATAGCAAACGTTCCGATGTCAGAAACATACGCGCATCTTAGCAAGGCCATGGTGTTTCCATGAACGGCGCAGCAGACTCACTCTTGTCCAGCACGTGCGCATTTCTCCCTAAAAACTCCAAGCCAAATCTCCAGTTCCCTAACATTACCAGCAACTTCTTACACCCCTGATGAGAGAGGGGGGATTCATGACATATTTTATTTATCCAGCTCGTTCAACCTTCTCAAACATAAATAGCTGTTAAAAAAAGAGGCTATGCTCCGATTTTTCAATTTACCTTAATGCACGTATGTAGGAGCAAATTTGTCTATTAATTCCATTCAACTTTGTAGGATTTGTGATGCGCCATAGAACAGTTCACGAAAACCAAACAAAAATGTGATATAATGGAGCTAAGACAATAAAATTATCATGAAATCAACCTTAAAGGCAACTATCTGGTGAACAACCATAAAAAATATAAAACAAAATTTCTGAAATAAACTTACAGAGCAGGGCTTCACTGGAACCTATTAATGCTTTAGTGGAACGAAGTGCACAAACATGTGCCAAGAGGTTGTTCCTTGCCCGTGAAAGCAGATGTATTTGTGATGTATTAGAAATAGTAGCATGTACTTACAGGACCAATGGTACATGGTTCTTTTGCTGTGTAATTGAAACATTGCAGTCACATAAATATGTGCTATCTCCAGTTGTGTAGCAATAACAGTGAATTGCTAACACTTCATAAGTTGATCTGATAATCTCAGCAGTGCTGGAAGAGCAGGGAATTGTGATAATATATACTTGCATTATCAGTGAGTCATTTTTGCGCTGAAAGGCGGACAATATCGGACACTCCTGCTGGAAGATGCTGCGGATAGACGTCAAATATGAGCTCCAGGTCCTCGCAGCCGACAGCTGGCTAACTCCAGGCCCACGGTGAGACGACCACACTCAGATAAAGACGCACATCAGTGAGTGAGCGTGTGAATATTAGTTGGAGAGAAGGGGTGACCGTGAAACAGCAGGGTGTCTGGGATTGTCGGCAAAGCACACAGCGCAGGCACTGCCATGCTTACACAAGCTCACTCAATGGTAATGACTGAGTGGCGTAAGAGAAGGTCTGGCTGAGGTGCACAGGTTCGGTCTCACCTGGACCATGCCTGTTCCCGTTTGGGCCTGCAGGAATCCCAGACAGAACATTTTTTTAAAAATTATGTTTCTAGCCATCTACCATCATTTGTTTCTACATCAACTGTCATTTCCACACCAGTATTTAGAACTCCAGTCCCTATCCTCAAAGTTCTTGTTGCATTTTGTGTGGAAATGTTTAACTGTGAAATTAAGAGCATGACCATGAGTTCATTATTAAAGATGAGACTTCACCGAGAGTTCTGGTAATCTCCACGAGTGATCATTCACAATTTTTTTCTAATCAATTTCTTCCGCCAAATTGACAGTGCACCACTGTCCCTCCAGGTTTTAATGCTGCGTTGAGCAGTTCTTAACCCAATTTTAGTAGTTGTAGCAATTTCCTTATTTTTCGTTGTTTGATGCAGGCCAATAAGTGGACCTTCCTTCATTGACCACTGGATGCGTCCTGTGACATAGCTTAAGAAATGAGAAGCTACTCACTGCATCCATTTAGGGTAAAATTACTGTTTCAGCTGACAAGTTATCGCTGCTGTAATTACTCAATGGACGGCTTTCAACTATTTGCATAGTTAACTGCAGGTGTGAACTTTTTCTTTTCGCCATGCAGTGTACGTGTCTGCGCTCCACCACGAAGGAAATGTGAACTCCGCACATATTGCTACATTGTGGCTGGTTTCCTGTTGTTATTGACACCTTTCAAAAAAGAGCAATTTAATTCAGGTCAGACCACATACCTCAGTATGAAGCACAGAATCAACTAAGAAATACTGAATTTAACATCCATATCCTTTCAACAGTACCATTATTCAATCTATTCAGCTGAATACATTGACTGTAAAACGGTTCTGCCCACATTAACCTTGCAGGAAATTTCAGGCTCACAAACAGAACTGTCCATCATTATTTTATTACAATTTCCATTTACGAAACTAATAACATGATTTTCAAAGACACGATAAAACAGATGGACTTTGTTCATATCAGTGCACAGATTACTGATGCTCCCATTAAACATTAAAAATTGAGTTTTTAATTAAAAATTTTTTTCTTTCCCGAAAACAAATCACCATGGGTTTGTACAGAGTCTTTCATTCTTGTCAAATAAAATGCGCACTACTTATTTCACACCTCAGCAAATGCTGCACAAAGCCAGATACTCTGTGGGGGTGTGAAGGAAAAGATGCAAGATTCAGCCCACTGGCTGTTTCACACCTGTCAGCTCTTTCAAAGAAAACAAAAAATGGGTTTTACCCAAGCAACCTGTCCTGAAGTTGCATACTGGCAAAGGGGAAGCTACAAAAACAATTAAAAAAAAACCAATTAAGTTTATTGTGAATATGACAGACTAAATTCATACCATCAAGAGGAATTGTTGCCTCTGACTGGTATTCCTTACAGCAGACATGACAGATCTGTGGCATATAGGATTATGTAAGGCAAACTGTAATTTAAGTTAGGCACCATTCACCAGATTGAAGGCATAACACTAAATGCCTGGCTGGGTGGTTCAGTTTGAAAAATATTTGTACTTAAGTTCAGTATTCGAAAATCGGATCGGAATGTTGTACTAGGAGTTTTGGCCTTTGAAAGATTCATGCAATCAGTCGCAAAAAAACCCCATTCAGTCTCACTTGAATGAATTTTATAGTGGCCATCACCACCACAGAGTCCCTGGAGTTTTAATGCAAGCCCTTGGGTTGTCGTCCTCAACGCAAGAGATCATCTCTGTGACCTCAGGAGTCATTATTACAGCAAACAACCCCAACTAAAGTGCATTTTGTGCATAAAATATCCACAGGTAAAATTAAACCACCACACTAAATGGGAAAAATTACATACCAACACACTCTGCATTGAGTAAAAAAAACACCACTCATTCAAGACAATCCTCGGTGCTGAAAAGGTTCATATAAGCCATATTCTCCCTCTTTATTGCCACGCCATTTCATAAAAAAATTATAAATACAGCAATCAGCAGAAGCCCTTACAGCTACTACGTCGTCAGTTTGGATCAGAATCCAATCGAGGCAAAAATGTCATCAATGTCATCTGGCACTACACTGCCGTCTTTTTCCTCCCCAACTGCGTCCTCATTGGACATATTCCCATCTCCCACAATCTCCTGCTGAGAGAAGAGCTCGTCTCCAGTGGGGCATTGGCTCTGCCCGCCTTTTCTGGCACACTCCTGTGAGAGTCTCCTGTTCGACCTGCTCAGAGTCCTGCAGCGCAGCACCCTCCACTGCCGATGCAGGGAATGACAACGCCTGCTCCTGTAGTTCTGCAGGGGCAGAGCGTGCTCCGGCCTTCGCGTTTCACCAGGACATACAGCTCTGCTCATCACAGATTTCAAACGCCGCAATTTCCTCTTCATTCTAGATGTGCGCAAAGCAAAATTTTTACTTAAACTATTTCATCGCCAATTAAATATCAACCTCGAAATGACAGGACAATGAACGCCAATTTTCTACCGAACAGTTGAACATCCAATTCAAATATTAATACAATCTAAAATATTTACAGCTAAATTATTCCTAAATAAAAAAAATTAATAAATGATAATAAGCAGTCCAAACTGTAAAATTTTAAATAAATAAATAAATAATATATAAATAAATAAATAAATAATATATAAATAAATAAATAAATTATATATTTATATATACACACACACACACACATATACAGTGACCTGCATAATTATTGGCACCCCTGGTTAAGATAAATTCAATTTATATTGCAGAAGCATACTCTCACACTGAAAATTGTAGAAAAATGTAACCAACTCAAGTGAATTTTCAGGGGGGAACGGGAAAAAAAAAAAAAAAAAAAAAAACCAATCGCTGACTAAGAAATAATTATTTTTCATAAAATCACCTGTTCCATAATTATTGGCACCCCTAACCCCCAATTCCAAGGAAATAAATGGAATTGAAGTATTTCTGTCATTTCAGCAGTTTACAGTAGTGTACAAAGTTGATCAGAGCATCTGGGAACATTTAATTAGTAATTCATCACTTCCTGTTTCCCTGGGGCATAAACATAATGTGACACAGAGGCCATTTCTCTTATACACTCTTCAACATGGGAAAGACAAAGGAATACACCATTCAAGTAAGACAGATGTGTGTCGACCATCCCAAGTCAGGCAATGGCTACAAGGAAATAGTCACTCCCCTGCACCTGCCCATATCTACTGTCAGAGGAATCATTAAGAAGTTTAAAACAACTGCAACAGTGGTAAACAAGCCTGGACCAGGACGCAAGCCTGTACGAGGTTATTTTGCCACCACGCACAGCGAGGAGGATGGTAAGAGAAATAAAAAGTTCTCCAAAGCTCACTGTTAAAAAATTGCAACAAATGGTAGCATCTTGGGGTCACAAAGTCTCGAAAACAACCATCAGGCGCCATCTACATGCCAAAAAGCTGTTTGGGAGGCATGCACAGAAACCCGCGGGGCGGGTGTCCGTGGGGTGGGCGGGGGTCTTGTACCCTTGCCCCCCTCCCCTCCTGGTGGCCCGATGATCGGCCAGGGTGCACTGGCGGTACCCGACCTCACCCCTTATGGGTCCTCCTCTGGATCGGGGTCCTTGGTCTCCTCCGCTGGTTCGGGTCCTGCGGCCTGACTGCCCTGGTGATTCGGGTGTCGGGCTGTGCCACCTGGCTAATCTGACCCAAGTGGGATTGCATGCACCAGTGGTGATCACATTAGCTAAATCGAATCAAATATGGCGACAGCCTTCTATGACCCAAGCTTCACTAATGATTGTGGACCAAAGGGCTGCATCGCCAGGAGCATCACCTGCGGTGTTTTAGAAACTTTGGGAAATGGTCCCGCTCTGTCTGGCTCCCTCTGATCTCACTCCTGTTTTCTCCTCTTCTGTGTCCCTGTCCTTGTTGTCTTTGTCTTTTTGTGTTTTATTAGTGTATAAATAAAATGTTCTTCTATATCTCACTGTGGTGTCTTTGCCCTCTTAGACAGATCAGGTTATTAGTTGCCAATAAAAGATAGGATAATGCGCTAAGAGGGACGGTGGAAAAAAAAAAAAAAAAAAAAAAAAAAAAAAGAAAAAACCTTTTCTCACTCACAATCATAAATGCAAACGTCTAGAGTTCGCTAAGCGGTACTGGACTTCAACTGGGACTGTGTTCTTTGGTCAGATGAGACCAAGATAGAGCTTTTAGGCAACAAACGCTCTAAGTGGGTCTGGCGGAACACAAAAATAGAGTATGCAGAAAAGAACCTCATGCCCACTGTGAAGTATGGGGGAGGATTGGTGATGCTGTGGGCCTGTTTCTCTTCCAGAGGCCCTGGGAACCTTGTTAGGGTGCATGGCATCATGAATGCTTCGAAATACCAGGACATTTTAAATCTAAATCTGGTGGCCTCTGCCTGAAAGCTAAAGATGGGTCGTCACTGGGTCTTTCAACAAGATAATGACCCTAAACATGTGACCAAATCTTCATGCTTCACCTGACAGAATCAAGCTCCTCCCATGGCCATCTCAGTCCCCAGACCTCAACCCCATTGAAAACAAGAGGAATGAGCTGAAGAGAGTGCAGAGGAGAGGACCCAGTTTGCTGGATGATTTAGATTGTGCAAAGAGGAATGGTCGAAGATCCCTCTTTCTGTATTCTCCCATCTTATGAAACATTATAGGAGAAGATTAGGTGCCGTTTTGTTGGCAAAAGGGGGTCGTACAAAGTATTAACATCAGGGGTGCTAATAATAGTGGCACACATGATTTGATGTAAAATAATTATATCTTCATGTGGGATTTGTTTCCCCACTGAATAAATGCTCTTCAATTAAAGGTTGGATTTTCCTCTTTTTTTCCATCGTGGTCCTATATTATTTAGAAAAAAAAACTGAATTTATTAGAGTCTAAAGAGCACGTTAACCAGGGGTGCCAATAATTAAGGAAGGCGCTATAAATATGGGTCATTCCACATCAAATGTCCCAATGCCCCCGCTCGACTATCTCAGATTTGATGAAAAAATTCCAGGAGATTCACACTCTTCCCAATAGGAAAAGTCCCAAATTTTAGCTGCCAACTCCTTTAGTTTTGTCATAAAAAAACATTTTGTCAACTACTCCCCTGACCCGTTTAGAGCAGAGTTTAGATTGTCTTATCTACAAAACTATTTAAGGTAGGTCCTTCAAATTTTCAAGGGTTGAAATCTGGCAAAAGTACTTGTAGAATATGGACTTTTACACGTGCTTTTCATTTATCACAGAATTCTGGGGGCTTGAATTTGATCGAAAATTCTACTCTTCAATTATGACTGCATATTTGAAGGACTGTAAAGTGCAATTTCAAAGACAGAGGTTTGATATTGAACATACACCATCTCACACATGCTGTGTACTTTGTATATTAAAACTGGCCCTCTGTGATGAACGGTCTAGAAGATATTAAGGGTTAAAAATGGAAAAAATAAATTTGCCATGTTATACCATAAAAAAGACAGCACCCAACAACATAAAATTGACTGTGTTAGAAAGACTAGATGTCTGTTTTCAACCTATCCTAAATTCATGATGGTGTTTTGCCTTTTTTTTGCAAAGTGAATTTTTGAAAATGTGGTGTTTGCATACACGCACAGCATTCATGGCCTACGAAGGCACTTTCAGAAGCTAAGAAAACACTCTAAATTTATAACAGCTTAAACTCAACAAAATGCTTTATTTGATTCATCATAAACTACACTTACTGGATGGCCTATATACAATTTTTAGATATTGAAATAATGGAGCTCCAATATGGGTGAAAATGAAACTTGTTACAAACCATTACATTTCTGTTGTACCACGATGAACCACAAATAACCTGTATGCTTCAGTAATTATCCATGATAAAGACTAATTGACAGTCTAGTAGAAACGATTATGAATACTCTTATGATTTCTAGAACTTATTAAATAAAGTTGGTAACTTTCAGACAACTATTGTAAATTATCTGAACTCTTTCAGGAAACTTTGATGCTTTGATGTCATATTCCTAAATTGTATATATATGTCCAGTTGTAGCGCCAGGAGAAAAGAATAAAAATCCATGTTATTTTGCTGTGGTACAAACATACAGTTGCATCATGTGGTACATCATCCTCCAAACCACACCTCTGCTTCAGGAGCATTTGGTCATCATTTGACAGTGAGGTGATAGAGATCAGCTGACTTGTTCTGAAACAATACAAGCATAACATTTCATGAATGCTTATTAAATTGACTCATACTACATTCACAGTTATCAGGAAAGTTTAAATAGTAAGCTAAAAATACTGGTGTTCACCACATAAGTCAGTCAATAACATCTAGATCCTGAAGTGAAGCTGCAAAATGTAGTTGCAAGAAAAATATTAATGTAAAGTAGTGAAACTTACATTGCATAACTTTTGGTGTAATCCAAACTGTGGCAGTCTTCAGCACATCCCAACTCAGCTCCAATAAAACATGGAACCAATGATGCCATCTTGAAGAATTGGTGCCTGTTCACTCTAGTCATATATATGGTAGATCTGACTATTAATGGCTTGTTCTAAATACAAGTGTGAACAATTCCAAAGTGCTTTGGAATCTGATTGTTAAAACCAAACGTGGAGGTGGTTTGACGCGTGTATCCACATTATTAAGTTCTGTAGTGTGAACGCTCAATTTGACACATTTCTATCTCTATATCTAAAGACTACATATGGGTTATCCTTCAAGTATAGTTTATTATGAATCAAATGAAGCATTTTGTTGAGTTTAAGCTGTGTCCAGGGCTTAAAGCAAAAAAAATCCCAGGACTGAAAATTTCAGACGTGGGATAAGACATTCTGATAGGGGCTCTAAGCTTGCAACGGTCTAGCCCTGGCCCCTGTCCTAGACAATGGCAGTATAAGAGAAATATAAACAACATTGTGCACCCAGCAACCACCAATTCATTGGGTGATATGCTACTTCACAGTTCTCAAATGCCTTAATTGTGAATGTGTACAATTCATGCTTCATTTTAACAAACAGCTGCTGAAGTTGAAGTCTGTCTATTGCTAGTCTTGTCCATTTCCAATATTAAAATTATTGTCGGACTTTAAAGCAAAAGTGCGTAGCAGCAGCAAACCTGCCAACCTAGGCAATTTTTTTTGAGTACACATGCGCGGGCGCGAAGCACCCACAGGCCCCACGGCGCAAATTTTGTGGTTTTCCCGCAAAAATGCACACAGACCGCGTATAATTTGGGGGCTCCCCAGTGCCCAGACGCCTTTTTGGGTGGGAGCAAAATGTATGCTGACTTACACTAAATGGAGGCAAGCTGTTACAACCTTTTAAATAAAAATGCTAGTGCAGAGAAAAAGTAGTATTACCAGGCTGTAATGTTGCATTGGCAATATTGACAAATCTTTGATATACTAACTGCACCTGCTCAGACTTAGTTAACACTAGTCTAGCAAAACAGTCTAATCATGTTATTCTTTTTACACACTGCTCAGCAGTGTGTAAAAAATAGTAGTCATATAAACCAGTATGCACCTTGCATTAGGGGAGAGGAATGGCTGCAAGTGAGAACACGAGTCAATTACAAGAGACATTTTAAACCCATTGGTTGGCAGCTCAAAAAGAAAATGTTAGTACCTTTAGTGGATAACATTTGACCTTTTATTTTATATTTTAGGGTTCCCATTATTAATACTGTGCATTAAAACTAAAACATCAATATTCAACAAGCCGTTTTATTCAGATTCTCTGATAAACAATGCTGTTCATTCTCTTTTTTTAGCAACAAAAGCAAAAGTCACAACATCAAGAATTCAACAAGCCGTTTCAGATTCTGATAAGCAAATACTATTCATTCATTCTTTTTTTGCAACAAAAGCAAAAGCCTGAAGCTTGGCTACACCAGACATTCTTTTCAGTGTTGACCTGAAACCTGGTTCATTGTTGTGCTTGAAAAGCGTTTTTTGCCGTTTGAACCGTACAACAGCTTTCTGTTGCAAACACAACAGAAACATGCTCCTGGTTCCTTCAATTTTTGACACCAGGACCTGAATGGCTTTCCTGTGTGACCTATCTCATCCAACCAAGCCTACCTCCATTTGTTTTTGACAGTGCTGTCAATATTAATCACGTCTGATCCTTCCTTCACAACTAACCGCTCCATGATTTTTCGCAGACTGAACCGGTACCACAGCAGTGACAACACACGTGGGTAATATTTTGAGTCAAACAATGCAACGCGGTGAATACACCAACCAATCATGATACAGTAGTTGCAGACGCGGTTGATCTAAAACATTACCCAGAATAGTAGATTTGCACACGTAAAAATGCTTTTTTAATGCAAGATAACGTAAGAATACATTACAACAACGAATCAATGACCGATTGTGTGTGCAATCATAAAGTGCGTATCTGCACATTTATTTTAGAGCACGACCTTTCGTTCACAGTTGCACAGTCATTGATTGATGACTTTATTAGAAGTTTGCTGTTTCATACAGTTTCATAACGGTACAGTTCACTAGTACATGGTCTACTAAAACTAAAACACACAGGCGTCATATATGTACATCCATGGAATTTCCACTCAGATGAAAAAGCAGTTATCAGACAAGTTGAACATGATTTATTTTTCTCTAAATGCTGACGAGGCCACCAATACAAACATGGACTGTGTGCTGAACGTTTTGGTGCGCTTCTATGATGAGGATTTGACCACTGCTACCTTCCCAGTAAATATACGCTAACGTTATATATTTAGATCATACCTGATGTTAACATGGTGTAATCCACTTTCGATGTTTAAGAAAAAAATCCACTGACTGCCATTATTCCTTGTGATTTCATCTTTTGGACACAGTCATCCATACTGAGCGAATTTCATAACTTCACCATTAAAATCCGTAGCACTATGAGTCATGAAGTCACAAGTCGCACGCTGATCTGCCATTTAAGTTACTCCAACACGACAACAATCGCTAGCTAGTTGACGCTAAGCTAATGCTTGGTGTCAGGTTACATCAGAGCTCAGCAGCCAGCGGCAACCTACTGAGTGCACTCTGTGCTGCATATCTTCATAAATGTTTAAATTTACATTATTTCCTTGGGGAGGGATGCATCGCAGTCTGAAAATCACCTCACTAGCAAGTACATGCAGCATTTTAACATTTTTTTCATTGACATCGCGGCCATGGCTACCCCCCATATAACTTTTTTTTTTTTTTTGCAAATCTACATCGATCTCATAAATAGCCCCTAGGGAATCACCAGGACGGAAATCCGTCCTCAGGACGGAGAACTTTAAGCCCTGTGTGTGTCATGAATTCAGGGTGTTTTCTTAGCTTCTGAAAGTGCCTTCATAGGCCATGAATGCAATGCGTGTATGCAAACACCACATTTTCAAAAATTAATTTTGTGAAAATAAGGCAGAACACCATCGCAAATTTTGAATATGTTAAAAATAGACTTCTAATCTTTTTAAAACAGTCAATTTTACGTTGTTGGGTGCTGTCATTTTTTTTGGAGAAACATGGCAAAAATGCCACCAAATTTATTTTTTCCATTTTTAAACCTTAATATCTTCTAGACCGTTCATCACAGAGGGCCAGCTTTAAAAGACGAAGTACACAGCATGTGTGAGATGGTGTATGTTCAATATCAAACCTCTGTCTTTGAAATTGCACTTTCCACAGTCCTTCAAATATGCAGTCATATTTGAAGAGTAGAATTTTCGATCAAATTCAAGCCCCCAGAATTCTGTGATAAACGAAAAGCACATGTGTAAAAGTCCATATTCTACAAGTACCTTTGCCAGATTTCAACCCTTGAAAATTTGAAGGACCTACCTTAAATAGTTTTGTAGATACAACAATCTGAAAGTGGCTCCCCAGAAAACTCTACTCAAAACAGGTCAGGGAGTAGTTGACAAAATGTTTCTATGACAAAACTATAAGGAGTTGGGAGCTAAATTTGGGACTTTTCCTGTTGGGAAGTGTGTGAACCTCCTGGAATTTTTTCTGTCAAATCTGAGATGGTCGAGCGGGGGCATTTGGACATTTGGCGTGGAATGACCCATATATATATTCTTTGAAAATAACTATTCTATTGCAAGTCCATTTCCATCATAATCAAAAGACAGTATATATAGATGCAGGTAAAATTACAGGCACCACAGTCTGTATTTGGGAGGTAACAGGTCAGGTGACTATACCTGTGTCCCTGAGCCTCCAGTCGACTCAGTCTCTGACACTTCAGCTGCAGCAGTCGCAGACGGCCGATTTCTCTGCGCATCCTCCCGCTCCTGCACCAGTCGATCAATGCCTGCAGGTGGGCACCCACATCACTGAGGGAAGACGAAGCTTTCAGCTTCTTCAAGAAGCTTTTCTTCTGACCAATCAAAGCCACTTCCCGAGATGTCATCATCTGGCTGGGCAGCTCTAGTTCACGTTGAACAGGCTTCTCAAACCCAAACTGTGCCGACAGACAATACAAGAAACGTGCATTTATGGTGTCACGTCTACCCAACAAACACAATCCCTAAATTCTACACAAGTACTGAAGTGTGCAAGTTATTCAGTGCAACTGTTCCAATGCTGTCCACCAAAAAGGGCAAATTAGTCCAAGTCGAAACTTAGTTTCTGTCAATGAAACCAGCCCACCGTGTGTAACAGGAGCAAAGCCTGTTATGGGTTTAAAACCATAGCCTCAGTTTCTTTAGCACAAAATATATGAGGCAGCTCAGTGTAAGAAAAGAAGAAGATCAATATCCTTCACTGAGTATCAACAGGTAGTATCACTTTTAGCATCTGTTCACATGCCAACTGAAAACTGCTTCACGCAGAGAGAAAATGCTGCTACTGGTTTCTTTGCACATAATTTCACTGCACCTGAAATCTAAATACAAACCAGGTTGTTTTTTGCGTATGGTCTTTTCAGCAAGGACTTCAAATCAAATCCATCAGGGTCATCTAAAGGACAGACAAAGGAGGCAGGGTCTGAGTACAGGCCGATTTTCTTTTTTTTGGGGGGGGGCACTTCAACGGAAAATGAATTACTCTTATAACTATATAACATCTACATAAATATGTAACAGTGCAGTGCTATGAGGTGCTACATTTCACTTGCATACCCCAACCAAAAATTCACAATTTCATGTCACTCATTACAAATAAATCCATTTTCCCTCTCCACTTAAACATTTCAGTGCAATGTTTTGCCAAGGGAGGTGTCAAAGATGTTCTCTGAGAAAACAGTACGCCAACATACGGACCTTACCTGTAATCTCGGCACGAATCTGCGAAACTACAGTTCCCAGATCCACCCTCGCATTGGCCTGGCGTGATTTCCTGTTCATGCATGGCTGCTTTCTCTTCCTATTCCTGCCCTCCTCCCTGAACAATCTGTTCAAAAGTGCAGGTCTTCTTGTCCCTTTGGCCTCACACAGGTCTCCTTGGAGTTTCGCCTCTGACCCTAAAAATTCCCTCAGGTCCACTGGGAGGGTGAAGTTGGTGAGGAAGGGCATAGGTTTGGCCTGAGACACCGCCTTTAGAAGCGCCCTCATCTTCTCATACACGGATGACAGCGTTCGAAGGATACCTTGAGAAAAAGTCCTGCAGAAAAACCCAGGGGAAGGTTTCAGAACGTCTGACATCAAAGAGCTAGTTTTTAGACTGGTACAACTTTATAGGAGCTTAGTGTCACAACATTACATGTCAAAATACTCTACAGTGTTCATGTCATATGATCAGTAGAAGGCTTAATAAACTGCCAAAAGCATTCATGTATATTAACATCAAGGCAGCTTGCTCACCAAGCTAAATAGTAGAAAGTTTGCGATTTGCCACACCAATGAAGAAGGTAGATTAATGAAAAACAGAAAATTTTAGGGGGCTATTACTATCCCCAAGTTCAGCAGGACTTAAACACGAAAGAACTCTGAACATAGGGGACGACTTTTTTCACCTGTTGACAGGTCAGATGGAAGAGGGCACAAGACTTACCAAAGCCGACTCAGCATGCTCAGTAGCACCACATTCAGGACAATGAACTCTCCCCAATGGATGTGCTGCCCCACTAGCCTATGAAGGGGGCACTGTGTCAAGGATTTTACTGAGTTTTTTTTCTCTTTCCTACTCACCCAGACTTTGCAATGCATTTGTGATCGCTCCCCATTTGACATCAATAGTGATGAATACCATTTCAAAATGGGTTTGACAGAGCAAGGGCTCTCCATTTCCCCAACACAATTTCATCCATCCTTTCCTTACCTACTCAATCAGGCAGAATGAATAGAGGAAAGGAAGCAAGGAGGGAAAAATAAGAAATCGGCGAGGGCTCACTGTTCTCGCAGTGACAAGAGCCCCACTTCATTTACACAGTCAAGTCAGATTGGTACGTTGATATTTTCATGCAAAGCCTGCATTATAGGGTTCATAGCCATGAATATTTTGTGTTGACATGAAACACAACATGAAACATGAAAGATCTAAGCAAAAATGCACAAAACTCCATGCCTAAGGAAGCAGCCTGCAAAATGAAGCTCATGCAGCAGACAATTTGATTCTCAAATCACTAATCACATTGCACTTCATGTTTATCAACCATAGTAAGCCCCTTCTGAAGTCAAGAGATTACGTTACACCACAAACATCA
This sequence comes from Gymnothorax reevesii, assembly GCA_029721435.1. Classification (NCBI taxonomy): domain Eukaryota; kingdom Metazoa; phylum Chordata; class Actinopteri; order Anguilliformes; family Muraenidae; genus Gymnothorax; species Gymnothorax reevesii. Next base: position 49,113,812 of record CM056587.1, on the reverse strand, counting down.
AATTATCTAGCATCATTAAATGGCATACTTGAAATGGCGCCCACCAGATTCCATATAGGAAGCCAACATAAGAACTAGATAGCCTTGGCCAGAAAATCTTGCTGAAGGTAGCCCACTCGTTATGGAGAAATGCTCCATGCATTCCCATTCCCCTCCCTTTTTCTGAAATGGAGAGCTTCTGGGTGGTGAAAGAGTTAAAAAAAGGAAAAAGCTTCAACAGCACTGAGGCTGTATTGCATTACTCGCACAAACATGGAGCAGAATATTTGGACAGCTTGAGATAAAAATTATTTGATAATCTTTTGGATACCGGAAGGCTTGACAACAGCGATCTGCCAGGCGGATCATCAGCTTGCAGGCACCGAGCACTTTGAGACACATCCACTCAAGGGTAGGCTGACTGGGAACCTCACACAGCCCAGTCCTCTTCCCCAAGAGCCTGGAGAGGCAGGCACATTATGAAAGGAACTGCATAGGAGTCTGTTGAATGAGCCTTATACTAAACACAAGCCCTCCAATTGTAATCATGATGCATCATAATGAATTCATGAGTGATGATACAACTGCCTCACACAATTACTGACTATTGTGCAAAAGGCATTCAAACAGACACAAATAAGCATGTGTACCACATCCACAAGGACTAGTTACAAATGCTCTTCTTTCACTATGTAACCCAAAGGTTACTGAGGATAAATTAATTCAGTCAGCCAATTCCAGAATCCTGCATCGGCTAAGAAAGTTCATTCTGAACAAGCTAAAAATCATGACGTTAAATATATCATGGTATATTTGATTATTGGGTTAACAGTATGACGTCAAAAAAGTAAAATAAAGCAACCTTTGTGCCTTCGATGGACACATCTCTTTCAGGTCCAGAAGGACTGAATCCAAATTCATGTCTTTCAAGCGGTTTATGCATTGTTCTACCTGCAATAAAATAAGAAAACTGGTGAGATGTGATAGGTCAATTCTGTATTTGTCTGGAAAGGGGGGGTGGGCAATACACATAAAAATAGTAAAAACGTTCCTCATACACGTTAAAAGCTGACCGGGCCAGTGTCCAACTACCTGTTTGATAGCCCGGAAAGGCTGGTGTTGTCTGAGGCTGTTGTTCAACACGTAGAGAAGGGCGTACAGAACGCGGACCTCCGTCTGCAAAACCTCACTGTGCAGGAATCCCAATGCTTCTTCAGAGGCTTTTAAGAGACGCGTTACCTGACTGTCTTTGGATAAAGAAGAGTATTAAACTCATTAATCATGCTTGGGGCTCCAAGCGATTTCAAAAATGCCGTCAAATGAAGAATTCCTATTGCTGGATATATGGTCAACCCGGCTGGCAATATAAAGATCCCAGTTTAAAACTTCCTAACTCCAAGCTATTATTTAGAACAGTGTAGCTAATACTAGAACTGTCTGTTGGCCAGCTAACTTATTAGTTAGTGGCTAGCTGCAGGGGATGGAGAACTAATTTTGCAGCTCAACCCAACCAAAAATTAAAATAAAATCACGAAGCTAGTCGGATAGAGTTAAAATGCGCCAAACAGTAATTAGCTAAAAGGTACATCACGATCGTGCGACGGCCCACGTTTGAAGTACCGTCAGCTGACCGAGTTTCTGAGACGCTAATGCTGCTTCAAATGGAGATCACGAATACGTGAGTCACGTATAGTTTTATTTTCTAGTAAAACACATAGAACAACCGCATCAAAACATGCATTCGTTGTTACTGCATATGAATAAACAAATATCACACCTGTAGCGCTATCGAAGGTAATATGGGTCGTAGAAATCGCACTAGGCCGGGTAATATTGACTCTATTCCACATCTCGGTCTCCATGCTTGCTCCCAGAGAACACCAACAAGCGGAAGTAGCGTGATGAAATCGGAAATGCTTTGAAACGCGACGTGTCCTTAAAGGCATAGCTCATCATTTACAACATCGATACCCAAGCAGTTTACAGCACATACACTTGACACCATGCAAGTATGGCAGGCAGGTTCATGAATAGTCAATAACCGTGTTTTGAGAGGATTTCAACGACAGCAAATAAAAAATTAAAGCTTTATTTTTTAAAAGAAATACTAAGAAACTAGAACAAAGTGCCTTTAAGATCTGCTGACATGTTCCACAGCTGGCACAACACATAAACCAAGGGTGCCAAATCTTATCTGAAAAGACCAGTGTGGGTGCAGACTTTTATCTCAGCCCAGCACTGACACCTGGATAAGTAGACCATTTACTGAAGTGAGACGAAGCAGGGTCAAATGTGTTCCAAAATCCAAGTTTTGACATAAGTGTTCATTTCTTGCAGAACCTCCTCTTCTGGCCTTCCTTTAACAGCCAGGCCATGGCTCCCTCCCTCTATCCAGTGAACCTCAGCTGGGACTTTCATCCTCTTTCTGATGTTTTCCAGCAGATCCTATGGGAAGCAGTAAAACAGGGGTCCCCAATCTTTCCCAGAAAGGGCCATTGTGGGTGCAGGCTTTCATTGCAACCAAGCAATTACACACCTGATACTACAAGTCAATCCCTGGACTCTTTGCTAATAAGCTAGATTAGTAGCATCAGGAGTGTAGCTGCTTGGTTGCAATGAAAAACTGCACCCACACCGGCCCTTTCTGGGAAAGATAGGGGACCCCTACAGTAAAAAGTCTGATTATCAGGCTAATGAAATGAAGAGAAAACACTGATTAGCTTACATAAGAAAATGGAGGACAACCCCAATATCAGTTTTTTTTTTGTATTTTTTAAAATTATTGCTGATGTTTATCAGGGAGGAAAAGTAAGATATCTTATCAGCCATGCAATTCTTCATGAAAACAGGGGCACAGACCAAGGGCATGATGCACAAAACATCATACTGTGAGTGATTTCCTTTCTAATATAAGACTTGTTCACAGTGGCAGCTTCCATCCAGTGCCTGAATGTGACATTTGTAAGAGCAGTAAAATGACCAAGGCCGCTAATCATTTTGGGTAATCACTCAAGGTCTTTAACGTAAACATTCTCTCATCCATGGCCATTGCACTTAACAAAGCACAATCCACACACTGACACATGTGCAATGAAGCACCCTGTTCAATGGCAATCTAACTGTGAATTACACCAGCAACCACTGAGATATATATCCAGCCCCCAAATTATTTCACTGCAATTCAGGTTGGTCAGGTTTTGCTCGTCACCTTTTGGCACATGTCATCATTGGTTCCGGAGACAAAAAGAACAGGCGTCTGGGTTAATCTCAGGAGGTGTTCACTTCGATTCAAGTGGGCGTCTGTCTGGCCAGGAGGGTGCAATGGGAAGGACAGACAGACCAGGCCTTGGACTGATTCACTGTCCTTCTCATTCAGCTGATTTACCAAGGCAGCTGCAGCCCTAGCCCCCATCGATCTGCCTGCATGAAAACAGGAACACAACTGTGATGCATTTACAACAGAAGACAGAAACCCTATAAAACAATGGGCCTCATGCAGCAACATTCGCTTTATATTATTATATAATAACATTTCTCTTATAATTTCTCATATTTTTTTTCTAAGAGAAAAAATAAGAGGAATAAACTCCGGATGCACCAAACGCTCTCACCGTCAAAATCTGCTCTTACCCAGGTGTGCCGAATTTTAAAATCCCACTTGATCGTAAATTGGAAGCGCGTGGCCGATTGATTAAAATTAGAATATATGACACCCACTAAACACCATATAAGGGCAAATGACATGCCGTGTGCAAAGAGCCTACTACTGGAGTAAGATTCATCTGTACTCTTACCAAATGTCAAAGTAACTGTATGTGAGCACAAAAGATTGCTGTTATGTGTTATGGTTCTCTTGTTCTAACAACACAGCGGCGAAAAAATATCTCCATTGAAACAAAGAAATTCAATGCTTGCTCGAAACGTAGGCGGACGAAAACATACAACCACGAATGAATACTACACGCAAAAACTCACTTATGGAATAATTTGTGAATAGTTACATTTGCGTGGTTATCACAGAATAATAGATCAGTGCCCTGACAAACTGAAGAAAATGCGGCCGTGATATTTCAAAGTGAGGGATGTAGTGCGAAAATCTGGCAGCTAAACTTATGAGATAGATGAATTTTTGTGGTATGAGGCTGTGGACAGCATAATGGGCCAAAACCGCAAAGGCGAAAGAATTCCGTATTAAACATCCACCAATACCGAATGTAATCAGTACATTTTCGGATTACCTTGATGTTTGGGTACCCAGAGAAAGAAAAACATCAATAAAATTTCAAGTTTAATTTTTCGTGCAGCTATACGAGGCAATACATGTTACAGATGACACACCAGGTTGTTACAGCACGCACAGAATGCATTCGCGATAATAATATTCAATATTAATATTCTAAACCCCCTTCTCAATAATAAAACCCCCCAAAATATATTGGCGCCTTCTTTTAAAATCGTTCCCCATTTATTACCACCTAGGTGCATACTGCGACGCGCTGTATCGGAATTTTGACATGTATGCAAGTGTACTCGGATATGGTACGATATTACTAGTATGAAAGCTGAGCAGCGGGGGAATAGGGTAGGGGGGACAAACGTACTGTAGCACGGTACGGAACAAATGTACCAAGTGTGAAAGCGCCCTAAATCAGATCAGCAGCCATTCATCTGTCTCAGCAAACAGATCCGCGTAATCTCTAAAAGCGCGCTCTCTGCGCAAGGCCTGGATGGCCAAAGTGTCCAACAGCAATAGGCAAGCCATTGACAGTAGCAAAATGCAGGCAAGTATCTAAGGGTTTTTATAGCTTAGTCCTAATTAGGATTAGCTGGCCAAACTCTTTAGCCCAAGAATTAAGTAATGAAATCATTGTAATTTCTCAAAAACATAAAACAATCAAAATTTGATCATATGATGGATTTTTAATGTTTAAGTTTTATAACTTGTGTTTCCGTGCATTGGACAAGCAATTTGTGAACAGAAATAACAGGTGTCTGTTTTCTCTTATCTCGGTAAGAGTGCTCTCGACCACTCGTAAAATTTTCTCTTACCTTAGAGAAGAGCAAAAATAAGAAAACATTGGTGTATCCCGGAAATCGATGGGTAAGAATAAAATAAGGAGAAAATTGGGGATACAGACAAAAATAAGGGAAAATTTGTTCTTATATCGCTTCGTGCATGAGGCCCAATGATCCAACAAATGGATGCACCACATAAACAACAAAGTGGAGGTGGTGGAGTGGAAACAATATATATAGAAAATTGCAATGCAGTTGCATGGCCTGGGCACAGGACAACACGCCTTTCTGTTAATGAGAAGCAGCAATAAATTAAACAATGTTGCTTTTTTCATCAAACACAGCAACAAAGGAATTTTTCATGTACTTTTCACCTGACTTTGTACTTGTTGTCCAATGTCACGTGAAGTCCATATATATATAATTTTTTTTCCCTGTAGCATCTGTAAACTTTGCCTCATATGCAACATATTTTATTTTAGATTGCGTATGAGCCATCACGAAACAGATGGATGCATTAAAATCTACAGTATTTTACCAGGAGGGTGCGCACTGCAGGTAAAATATACAGATGCTTACCTCCAAGAAAAATGTTTCTGAGAGTGAACGTCTCCAGGTTTTTTACATATTCCTACAAAATGAAACAAACAAATCGCAAATTACTCAAATCTCTAAAGTAGGAAAGTACGCATTTCTGAAAATGCCCCAAATTTATCACATAAGTACTTAGCTGGGCACACATCCGTCTCCATGCAAGGCAGCAAAATTTCTTACCACGACGGCATTATAAGCCTTTATGCGATAAACGAGATTTAGTCCTTTGCAAGTAAATCGCAAACATAAAAGCCGAGTCGCAGCCAGGACTTCAGCGAGTATAACAAGGTGTTTGAAATTCATATCTCCCCCGGCTCCGTGCGTGAGAATTACTGCGGTTCGCACATCGCTGGCTTCGGTAGGGATGCACAGAGCCGCATCAAGCTGTTTGGACCCGAATGGAATTTTTATTTTTTCCTGCAAGTGAAATGAATTGTAAAGTATCAACGCACTTGTAAAGAGTGGTTATGAGTCGTACTCTTAAACATTGTTGCGACTACAGGTAAACTAAGAAGATTGTACAATATTAGCTAGCTATAGCTCCAGTGGCTTCTAAACAACAGCTTAAATTCAGTTACCTCGTGAAATAAATTCATGGCTCACGTTTGCGCAGAGATTAATCAAAAATGTTTCAATTAGTGCTGTTACCCTCGACACCAAGGTATCGGAGCATGTATCAAAAATGTGAAGCACTTTCAAACGAAGCTCCGTGTCGAGGTCTGTGTCGTCTCGGCGAAATGACGTCACTCTTTGCGGTCTATGCCTCATTTAGAAGGAGGATCCCTTTCGGCGAGTGATTCGACCATAGATGGATTCGACTATCAAATGTCCCAATCTTTTTCCGCAGTTCATGGGTAGTTGTCAGTAGTTTAGGTTTGTCAGTGCGGTGTGCGAGTTTGTCATTGCATGCGATGGAGCCTGCAAGAAAGAGAAAGTTTTCACCCGTTCGAGAATACTTTGATTTGATTTCACCGAATAAGGTCACTTAGTGAGGCCATTAGGCCAAATTGTTAGACTATTATGTTATGTCATATTTTTAAACCTTTTCAAATAATTTCCAATACAAATTAAATTCCCTTAGATTGATAGCTTCTCCTTTTCTTACTAGGGGAAACTAGGGGTAATTTTTTACAAAATTAAAAAACTCTTTGTTTAACAAGCGCATTCACTGCCCTCTGTCCGGTCCCCGATGGTACCTTTTAGTTTAGTTATTACATAATATGTAGTCTGAACACTTGATTTTATTTTGCATTTATTGATTTTGCCACTTTCACGCTGTAAGCTCCTATCATTATTTAGGCAGCGCAATTCGTAGGTGTTTTTATTGACCAATAGGGGTCTCTAGAGTGCATTCGAAACCTCAAGAAATGAACCACACTTCAACAGATTCGGCTGGAAAGCTTCAATGCTTCATGAAGCTTCATCTCACCAGCACTAGTTTTAATCAATTGCATATAATGATTCAGTTAGTCCAGCTCCTGAAAAGCAGAAAACCGTGAAGCCAAAACTAAGACCTCGCTGAGCAGATATATCAATGATTTTGAACGTATGTCATCGCACTTTGGGTACTGCCACCTAGCGTTACGAGTTTCACGCCCTCATTTAACTCTCCATGCTTCGTATGTAAAAGCAAATAATATTTATCACTACTATCAGGAAGAGATTGTTGCTGTAGAAGTACTGCTACCTTGCCTCGTGACTTTCGTCTTGTAAAACGCTCTCGCAGCCTACACTAAAGTTTTATTTTATTTTCATTCTAAGATTTACTGTCATTTCTCCCTCCTTGCTATGTCATATTAACAGTCCTGACAAGCATTAAAAACACACCACCTTAATTTCATGGCCAAGATACAAATTGTGTATGTTTATGATGTGTAAGTGTCACAAAAACCAAATAAAATTGGACACAGACCAAATGATTCATGTTAAGATTTCTTGCTTCCAGTTTGGTGCAACTCTTACATTTAAACAGTACCATAGTGGTGTCTTTGCGTAATGGCCTCAAATTGAGGTTTATCACGCCACTTTTGCCGCTGTTAGGTGACTTGTGACTGTGGATTCGGACACTTGACCTCTTTGTCATCACCTCGGTGAGCCTCTTGAGTAAATTTGAATGATCCGGATTCTTTCATTTACACCGTGGCTGGCAAACTGTAGACAGGTATAGGTCATTTGGACCCCATACCAGTTGGACCCTAACTGAATGAAACCAGTACTGGTTGGACCCCAGACAATTTGGACCCAAGACCAGTTGGACCCCAGACCCTTCCCAGCTGGATGCTATTTAGACCCTAACTCTAACCCTACTCCTAACCTAACCCTAACCCAACTGGTCAGGGCTCCAGCTGGTCTGGAGTCTAACTGGTCTAGTCTCCAACTTGCCTGAGGTCCAAATGGTCAGGGGTCTAACTGGACAGGATCCAATGGGTCAGGGTCCAACTTTTATGAGTCAAACAGGTACAGGGTCCAAATGGCCAGTTCCCATGGTAGACAGTCAGGCACGAGACAGATACCCCCAAACTTCTGGTCAATCTTCTCAGTAATTGAATAACAACAATGCTGCCATGTAGCATGTGCAAAAACACCTATGTGTAATCACAACATTCTAAGGGTGTGTTTCAACTCATTCTCATTAAATTCTTGCCTTACTAGCCATCTAATGATGGTTATCAACTGACTTAGTGTGGCTTTTGCCTTGCCACCTTTTGAAAGACCAGATATCATGAACAGACCAAGAGAGACATTATTGCATTTTGCCCTGGTGACAAAAATCTTGATTTTAGCTTTTCTGCCTGAAATGGCTTTTAAACACGCCAAAGAAGACCTAATTTTGTCATCTGTATTAATATACTTTGATTACAATTACACATCACAGACATGCATAATTTGTCCAATGCTGGTCAGTATATAGAGGATGTTACATGAGTGGACGTATCATATTAAAGTTATGAAATGAGTTGAGTAAATTTTGCGTTTGTTGCAAGCTTTGGCCAGCAGGAAACCCAAATTTTACTCAACAAGTTTGATAACTTTCTGATGACGCGATCAAGAGTATAAGATTCTGTTTATCCTATGACTAAATTGCGTAATTTAACAGAGAACAAATGTAATTTTCATTTGTGCCCACTGTGTCTTAGTGTTGAACTAACTCCATTGTTCAGCTGACAGTCAGTCACTGAGTCACAGACATTCGTAACTGAACTAGCAAGAGTTTATTAATTCAGTTAACTGAGTAGTCAGCTATCGTTAGCTTGCTAGCTAACAAACTAATGTTACATTATGGTTTTGAAAACTGCGTATACACTTGCTAGCTCACCAAGTAACATGACCTTAGTTATGTTAGAGGTACCTAATGGGCTTGCCAGTGCTGAGCCATACCGATTTCAGCAACGTTACACTTAACAGCTGATGAAATTTTCACAAAAAATGAAAAATGATTACCCAAGGGTAATATCAAAAATATGTAATTGGCTGGGATTATGGGAAACTTACTACAGTTATGCGATAAATTTGCTGCAATCAAATTCAAAATGAGCTTATATTTTTCATGAAAAGGTAAAATCTCTCACTTCCAACATCTGTTTCATTGATGGTGCTCTATTGTGAATAAAATGTGGGTTTATGCAATTTACAAATCATTGCATTGTTTGTATTTACATTTTACACAGCATCCCAACTTTTTTTGGAATTGGCTTTTATTTATATATATGATGATGATAATGGTATAGATGATGACAATGCTTATTGTTGTCATGACTAAGAATATGTGCACAGAACATCATTCTGAGAGAGAGAAAAAAAGACTTTGTTCAGCTATTAACAAGTTCCAGTGAAGACAGACATAGGAAAGTTCACACGTTTATATCTACACATCTACGCCTTCCTGTCACTTTTTTTTCCTCCATCGCAGTGGATGTAGTCAACTAGACAGGTTTGCTCGCATGATTTTTTTCATTTTATTTTATTTTCCGTTATTGCCCCCCTTTTGCGGACCATAACATCAGCAAACAGACAGTGCATAATTTACAGAGTTCATCACTATTTACAAAAAAAAAAAAAAAATCAAAATAAATACATAAGTAAATACTTTAATACAAAAAACTCATTTAAATGGTTTCATAAATCTAGATAAGTCGTCCTTTCTTAGTTTTTATGTTCTATGAGCAACACAGGTACATACATGGGTGGAAGAGAGGGGGACAGAGGACAGGAGAATTTGAGCCAGGGGTGTGAAACTGACCCGTTAAAGGGCCAAGAGGCTGCAGGTTTTTAATCCTACCCAGCAGAAGCTCACCTTAAACCATTCATTTGACCAACTGATCTAGGCCTGCACAGCTGATAAGTTACATCAGGTGTGCTTCTGCATTGTTGGAGTGAAAACCTGCAGCCGGTCAGTTTGACACCCCTGACGTAAACATTTATAAAAATTTAATAGGCAAATCAGCAAGTGGCCAAAAGTATGTAAACTCACCTACGAGTGGGACAGTTTTCATCATTTGGGCTTTGCTGTTTAGCACCACAGAGAAAAATTAAAGCAATGTCATTCCAGATGATTCAGTGCTGCCCACAGCTTGGGGAAGGCCTTTTTATGGTTTATCATGAGAATACCACATGAATAGTGCAATGTCCATTCATGGTCTCTTGAAATAGGCGCTGAAGAACTTAATTTGTTGCACAGGGCCCTAACCTCAATCAACACGACTGGAAAACAAAACAAAAACCAGAGCAAATGACCAAATAGCACTGCTTTTCTAAACTAATGGCTGACATGGAATCAAACATCCACATCACTGTTCCAAAATCTAGTGAAAAGCACTCCCAGAAGAGCCAAAATGCCTACATGCACCAAATCACCAACTACCACGTCCATGTGTAGTAGTGAATCTCTCTCGGTCCATCACAGAAGAATCTCACATCACACAGTACTCTGGAGTTTCTAACTCTTTTATTCTCGGTCAATGCAGTCTAGCAGTTATTTTTAAATTATTATTATTATTAAAAAAAAAAATCATACCAACAGAGGCTCGGGATTCGCATCAGTCACTCCTACCTCACATCAACTGAATATCAACTGAAAATAAAATACCAAATAATACAATTACATTTGCCTACCTGCTGTTATTTAAATAATCACACCAACAGAGCCACAGGACTCCCATCAGTCACTCCTACAAGACAAGGCGTAATACATTCCCGTTCCCCCCATCCAATTCACTTGACGTTTGCTAACGGTCGCAGTGTTCAAATTCAAAGCGAAATTCTGTTCAGCGTCAATTAACGCTACAGTAACGGAATTCCTAAATAACTTAAAGACAATAGTGGCAAAACAATAATTCACTATAACCTAAAAATAGGCTGTAAAATAATTAAAACATTATTAGGTCTAATTAAATTGCACTGCCTACAGATACGGCAGTTTTTATTGGTACAGCAGTCATTTTGATGGAATTAGGATAAGGATTAGGGATAATGGTTAGGGGCAGGGTTATGGATTAGGGTTAGGTTAGGGGTCAGGGTTAGGGTTAAGGTAAGGGTTAGGTTCGGGCAGTGTTTGAAATGGGGACTGCCATACCTCTACACATGGAAAATGCATTGGAAAACAGCCGTACCCATAGCAACTGCCTAATTAGCCTCAGTCCATAGATAAACAGTACAACAAATCTTCCATAACTATACATTTAGTGAACTACACACGGTCTCAATAAATCACCGATAACAGATAATGTCAAATTGAAGTAACATAATTAATATTAGAACAGCTCACTAATATTAACATTAATTACATGTGGTATTTTGTATCACAGAGGGAAAATCATTAATATTTTATCTACTCCATTACTAGTTTTTGTCGGCGTGCTCGTCGCTAATATACCTGCCTCACTCAGCTTAACATCAACTGCGGAGGCAGTAAAAATTCACGTTGTTATCACAAACGGGTCAGGTCAAAAATTATGAAATTAAACATTTTCATAAAATAATTAAATAATCATAAGAAAAAGGCTATATTGTAAATACAATATAAATAAGCAAAGAAATAAATAAATAAACAGATTCCCTGAAACTGAAGCATAATCCCTCATCATTACACATGATTTTGGAATGACATTGAATGAGCACATGTCCACATGCTTTTGGTCATGTATAGCTCTCTCTGAACCCTTGTTTATGCGCATGTGTATGAGCCTGTTTTTGGTTCTGAAAATACATGAAGATATTTGGAGGTTTTCAAGAGAGGTTTAACGAGATTATGTCCTGTGTACCCTTTAGAGACCAAATGCAGATGAAGATTTGAAAGAGAATTTTGACCACTTATCTCCATTATTACCCCACCTCCTACACACACACACACACACACACACATACACACACACAGCATGCACAAGTAGATAGATTGAGGTAGGGGTGGTGCACAGCTATGTCTCAGGTGTCTCCGGGAGTCTCTCTACTCTCAGTGCCAAGCTCAGTTCAGACTGGGACGGGCAAGGGATGGGGCTGATCGGCATGGCCTTTTTTAGGGCCATCCAGAAGAGGGACTGGGATGTTCTGGCCAGGGATGGGCTCCAGTGCAGTGCAGGTAAGACCCTGAGGGCCCGCCTCACTGTGGGGGGTAGGGGCAGGGCGGCAAGACCGGGAGGAACCGGACCGCTCCACACCAATATAAGACGGAGCCCTTGGTCCCGTTTCAGGGCCTCGAGGCTGGCCTCTAGCTCGAACAGGCAGCTGCTTTGCAGGTAGCAGGAGCTGAGCACACAGATCACCCGCCTGCTCCTCTGCACGGACCACACCACGTCCTCCGCGTATACTGCAACAAACAACAACAATTTATCATTAGCACTGGTGGTGATGCTGCCTCTGCCACTGCAAGTACACTGTCTACCACAGCGTGCTTACCACTGCATTTATGGTGCACATAGTGCATTTGATATAACCACCGGAACGGCTAATACCGCTAATGTTGCTATTGCTACAGCTGTTGCAACTGCAGGACACTGCATTACAAAATAACACATTTTATATCAAGACCACGACTAACACTGCTATTCTCGGCATATCTGCTACTGCTAATATTATTATTTTATCTGTATATATGCCGTACTATTTAGAGTAACTTAATCTGTATTTTGAAACCCTTGATGCTCTTCAGGCTTTTATTGATGAGCATGGTGCTAAGGCCCCTCTGAAAATAGTCCGTGATTTTAACGCTCAGTTGCCAAATAGTGACACAGCGTCTAAAGATTGGTGCAAGCAGGGTTGTTTTAATGCAAACAGTGTGCTCTTCTATGATTTTATGGTCAATAAAAATCATAGAATGGCTGATTTTCAGTACATGCAGAGTTTAAGGTATACCTATTTCGTACACAAGGTCAAAAGCTATACCTGGCTTGATCATATTTTATCAACCTCTTATGACGTTCACTCCATTTGTAAAATTTAACCCAACATAGTATGTGATAATGTCAGTGACCACCTTCCAATTAAAATGTGTTTCTGCTTGGGGGTTAACACCCATAACTGTAGTGGCAGGATAAATCGATCTGGTATCTCTTTCACGAAGCTTGACTGGAGGAATTCTGAGAGTAGAGATAAATATTTACACATTCTGGCCGCTAAGTTGAATCATATTCCCCATTTGAATATTGAGGAGTGTTCTGATGATGACCTCATCCAAGACTGAGTTGACGATTATCTTCAGTCACTGGGTAGTGCTATGTACAGTACTGCTAAAGAATGGATGTATTTTGAAATTGAAATGTGGAAAACGGTAGTGGTGTCCTCAGCTTAGTGAGTTAAAGGAAAGGAAAAGTTTCTGGTGGCGTTTATGGGTTGATAATTGTAGGCCCAGGATCGGCACAGTTTATGAATGTTATAAGGATATTAAAAAGGTTTTCAGACGTACCAACTGTCTAATTGTCAGTATGAATTTAGAGAAGGTAGGGGTACTGATTTTTGCACATATATCTTGAACAACCTCGCGTACTATAAACAACAACGAACCCAACGTGGCTTCTTTCTTACCGGGATATTGCGCAGCTGGAGCTCTCTACAGCACGCTTACATTATGCCAAAACATCTAATATTGACTGCTGGTCTAAGTTATAAGAGGAAATAAATGACATGTAAATACTTGGCCAAACTGTCCTTCTCAGCTGTGTTTTGTCTATGTTTCCATCTACTCTGTCCAGTTCCATGTCTGGAGTGTTATGTAGAATACAAATTGCACATGTGTATGGTATATAATATGTACATCATTTAGTTATTTTGTATGTATACATATATTTTATGTATTCTTTATGCTACTTCTGTGGATATCATTATATGACGGAGGAAGTTGGCACTTATTCGTTATGTATACATATACTTTATGTATATTCTATGCGACTTCTGTGGATATCATATGATGGAGGAATTAGCATTTATTTGATACTTCTTTGAAAGATGCCTGATTTATGTATGCAAAGGACATGAGATTCCTGTGTGCCAAGGGGAGAGGGGAAAGGTCTGTGTGTGTGTGTGTGTGTGTGTATGTGTGTGTGGTTTATTACCTTTTTCTTTTTGCCCCCCCCCCCCCCCCCATTTTTTTTAATGTATTTATTTATTTATTTATATTTTTTTATTTTCTTTCTTTCTTTTTATCTATTCATTTATTATTATTTTTTTTTCTTTTTTTTTTTCTTCTCATTTAATTTATTTATTTTTTATTTTTTTATTTATTTTTTTTTTTTCTTCTCATTGTTCTGTACCTTGATTTCATCATGTTTGAGGTGTAGAGGGTGGGGACAGATTGGGTGGGTCTGAGGGAACAAGAGAATGTGGGGAGGAGAGGGGGAGGAGGCATCAGAACAAGTGATACTTCACTGAGCCCTTGTCAGTTTCATGGATTTAAGGATGCTTTAATTACTCTGTCTTACTTTAGTTTCCTTCAGGCAGTAAGATGCTTCCCCTCCACTGTGTAAATAACGATTAAATAAATAAAAAATTGATCACAAAAAAAACAACAACGAACCCCTTTATATGTTTGCGGTTTGGACGTGGAGAATTGTTTTGACCGCATTTGGCACAGTGAGTTCTTTTTTAAGCTTATTGGTAAAATTCCTGTTAAACACTGGCTATTTCTGAATCGCTGGTATGGGAGTCTGGATGCCACTGTTAGGTGGAATGACTCCTGTAGCCCTGCCTTCTCAATCACGCGTGGTGCCCGTCAGGGGAGTCTTTTGTCGCCAATCCTTTCCGTATTTTTATAAATGACCTTCTTATTGAGTCGGAACAACTAAGTCAGCAGGGGTTAGGATTGGGAACCATAAGTTTACCCTTTTTGTATATGCGGACGACATTACCCTCCTTAGTCTTAGTGTCGCAGGGCTGCAGAAGCTGATTGGCATTTGTGATGCATATGCTAAAGCCTGATGCTTTAATTTTGGGGTCAAAAACTCTAACTGTATGATAGTTGGATCAGATATCTTTTAGTCCAAGCCACTTGGTCCCTTGGGAGAATAACAGTGGATAATATTGACCCTATGGAAATCTTAGGTGCTGCCATGAGGTACAAGGGTAGTTTTTCAGAGCATGTTGAGAAAGTCATATTTTACATTAATTTAAGTCATGTTTATCTCAGTGTGATATGTGTTATCCAGGGCTTTGCTCTGAGGCTAAAGTTGGACTGTGGAATGCAGTATGTGTGCCATCTTTGTTTTATGTCATTGGCTCAGTGCATCTATCTGCAAGAGATCGGAAAGAATTGATTGCCTGAAGAGCACTTTGGTAAAAAGAGCCTTTGGCGTCTGCAAATTTGACCATCACTTGCATTACTCTGGGCCCTCGATGTCCACTCTGTGTCAGAGACTTTAGAGTTAAAAACTGCGTCGCTCTGGCACAGAATAACGAAAGTCGATTGTCCTGCATGTGACCTGGTGGCCGAGATGCTCGAACTCCGTGTCACAGGATCAATTTTAGAGAGGCTGAGGAGTTTTGGCCTCTCTCCTGTGGCATGGCTTTTGAGTATGTTGGTTGCCAGGTCGGGCAAACCTGAAGACGGAGTGGCTGACTCCCTTAGGGGGCTATTGTTATGTAAAGATTTCGCAAGACGGTGCTCTAAAGAATTCAAGCTTGCCAAACTCCTTATGAAATCGTTTTAATTAAGTTCAAATTTTAATTTCGGGGTAAGCCCTGTCTATAGTCTATTGTCTTATATTTTAATTGAATTTAGCTAATGTTTTAGGCACCATACTATTGTTTTATACTTTCAGTGGAATTTGTCTGATGTTAATAAGTACTGTTTTATATATTTTGTGGTGGCCTAGCCGACGTGACCAGAGCGCTCTGTCATGTTGCAGCATTGGGCATACCTGGAACATTAAGGCCATCACCCCAATGTGTCTGATTATATTTATGTGCCATTGTGTAACATTTTGTAACATGTGCCATTGTGTAACATTATGTAACATGTGTGCCATTGTGTAACATATTGAGTATTTTCTCCCTTGCGGAGGTTTAAATAAATAGATAAAATAATACTGATATTGCTACAAGTTCCACCTAATTGATTAAATCATAACACATGAAAGCAATAAGCATAAGCGGTAGTAGCTGCTAGGCTGACCTCCCCCGGGCGCTAGATCTCGTTGCAGCAGGCACAGCCTGTAGCCGAACTGTTTCTCAAGCACGTCAGGCAGGTGATGCATCCCCAAGGTCTCCCCCGTCAGTTGGCCATCCTCTCTCTCTGACGAAGGGCCACTCACGCATGAAACGAAGGCATCGTATTCCTTTTCCTCTGTCCCACATAAGGCACAATACACAAAACATGACATTGAAGGCACTGCCGTTGAATTGGAGGTCTAATCAATAAGGAATATCTGACTCCATGTATTCCATGCGTTTTATAGCAAACTTTTGTGGATTCCTTTTATAAATAAAATAGTGTAAAAACATCCATTTATGAGCACTTTACATATGTTTCAAGTTTATTATTTTGAAATATAATTTCAGTGACACGCATCAGTGAAAAATTAACTCATAATAAAGGAAATAAATCGCAGGCTGGTGAATAAAAATTTCAGCAAGGTATGACATTGTTCGTATTTTTACGCCTAACTATTTAAATTTCAACTGGTGTTTAAGGGATACTTAATTATCATGATAAGAATTCCAGGACAGAGTGATTTCAGTGATTGGCTATAGCCTGGTAACATTTGGGATAATGGGCATCTCACCTGACTTGGTTTCCTCCAGTGGGAGGTAGGTTCTGTACAGAAGATAGATCTCCAGCCAGTAAATCCGCACTAAAAGGCTGATTCCATAAACAAACATCAAAGTGACTACAGGCCCCAATATCACCAGTAAGAGTCCAGCCACTGCAGAAGAGCCAGGAAAAACTGGGATTAGCACTCCAAATCGTTTCCTTTAGTGCAGCACGACATTGATTCCTGGATCTTAGAGAAAACATAATTGAATCAGCGGAGTATTTCACAAGGCATGTTCCAGATTTCAGAGTCTTTAGGGCTTGAATGGGATAGTTTGAATTTTTTGAAGTGAGGCTGTATGTGCTGCTTATTCCTAGTAAATGCATTATCTGCACCAGATAGCAGTCAGCAAGTCTCCAGTTTGCTGAATCAGAGTGTAGTGCCAGCAATACACTGCTGTGGATGGGGTCCGCAGCCAAATGTGCGTCAGCCCCCAGAAGCAGGCCCTCCTAAAACGAATCAATATCTGTTTTAAGGGAATGTTATATTTTGGATATTTTCAGCGCTTCACTTTGACGTCAGAGAGGCCTTTTTGTTGGCACTATATATACATTCTCATTGCTGAATAACTTGTCTATTCCTTTATGTTTGAGAAAATGCAATGGCTAAGGAGGGAGCTGCTTGACAACAAGGTAAAGCAGGCAACAGCATTTTAAACATAACATGCACTTAAACGGAGAATTTTTTTGTGACGTTTTTCCTGTGAGAGTTCTTTTAGGTGGCTAATGTACCTTTTCCTGGTGACCCCGCCCATAGCACTGTATTCCTCTGCTTGTCTATGCTCTGCTTCAACAAACTGGGAGCTCGCTGATTGCCATTCACTGCAGGTAATACGCTGACAAGTCATCAGTACCTCATACAACCCCACTTCAAAAGCCTGACCTATCCTTTTAATTCATGCAGTTCAGCTAATTCAGATATCCGGCTTTGTGAAATGCTTAGCCAGTGCACATAATGATGGTAATCCATTCATACATTATCAAATCCATTTATTACTGGTCACATTTGCTAAACAGCTGGGGCCTATACCAGTATACAACATGGTAAGAGGCAAGACCACACCCTGGAGAGTACATCAATCCACTTCAGGGATCACACACACTAGCACCAATTCATAGTCCGCATTTGGCCTTTGAACTGCGGGAGGTCAGGAGTGAACCCAGAGCAAACCCACGGAAACAAGAGGGACAGGAGTAGTAATAGTCACATTAATAATAGTCAGAAGCGCTCTAGTGTAGCCATAGTACCTTCAGGTTTTCGCTGTAGTGTGATGGAAGCACTGGCACAGCCTATGGAGTTCTGCGCCCTGCATATGAATGTGGCTCCGAACTGCCTCTGGTTCACCTGGTGCAGGTAAGCCTGGCGAGACACTGTGTAGTCCCAAACACTAAAGTCCTTCTTCCCGGGCCCATGGAAACCACTGTCAATGCTTTAAGAGTCAGCAAACAGAACACCAATTCTCTGAGTCTTTCTTAAATATTGAGAGAGTTGTCATGGCATTAAAAACATTTCTATTTTCAGATGATCACGAACAAGCTCATTCTTTAGTATTCATTCATACAAAAATGCTTCAAAGTACAAGCTTCTCTTCCAGTGTGAAGTGTCTGAGTAAAGAATAATTGCCCGCAATAGTTCTAATGCTGTGGAAACTTTCTTCTGAAACTCACGTGGGAGGGCCCATCTGCAAGGGCTCCATGCTGCCATTGTCTTGGTATTTAACCCACCATGTTACCGAACCATTAAGATTTCTCTCAAAGCCAAACTGCGCCTTACAGGTTAGGTTGTGAGGCTTTCCTGAAAGAGAAACAGTGAGAAAAAAACATAAGGTATCCTGCTGAACCTAAGAATATGAAATTGACAGGACATTTGCATGTATATTAGATGATACATTTCCTCTCAAAAATTCAGGGATAGTGTTGCCATCTTTCAAGTTCAGTCTCAGTAGAGCTCACTTTTTGGATCACTTAAATTATTGTTTAAAGTCAAACAATAAAAATGCAAATGCCGTACATCTAATGATTGCCCAAAGTCTGTGACCTCTTCATGTTACAAGATGCTAAGTATCAGCAGCGCCAAAACTACAGAAAGTGGATCACATGAGCTAAAATTTTTGATATGCAATACACATCACCTAACAATGGAAAGTTCAGAATACCTTACCTAGTTCTGCTTCCTCTGTTTGGTTTGTGAGGGGATGCAGGATGTGGGCTGACACCTTGGTGTCCGGTGCTGTTGATAGGGGAAAAAAGTGCTCTTATTGGGTTTAGCTGATGGATAGTCAGGCCATTGATCACTTTACTGAAGATGTTCTAAGCTATCAAAAGCAATTCTCAGGTATTAGATGAAAAGCCTTTGTGCATTCTTCAAGCATTCTCAGAACTGTGTTCTGTTCAGTAGGAGACCTGCTTTATTGTTAAGTGACATTACACACAATGGGCTCTAATTTCTTGGCGCAGCGCAGGTGGCATAGGGTGGCGTAGCTCACGCAGTGGTAATTTCGTCTGGCACAGCCCGCGCAGCGGAAATTTTATGAGGTGCGCAGGCTTTGGTAGACGAACTTGCGCCGAGATGGGTGTGGCGGCGTAGTAGGGGGAGGTGTCACATATTCATCAAGACCCAGTGACAATTTCGTAGAAAAAGTCTCCGCTGGAGTTGCGCAGGAAACTCGCTAGCTCTAACCTGCTTTAACTTCTGTGCAGTGGTAATTTGGCTGACTGCGCGCAGTGCGCACACATCACTGAAATCTCACAGGCAGGTTTCCAGAATGTCAGGCACATTTCAATGCAATAAATAATTACAGGAAGCATTATTTAATGTAACTATCTGAAGAAGGACATAAATTACAGTATCTACATCGATTGTCCTGATGTCAGATTAAAGGCGGTTGGCACGCGTAATGGAAACTTGACCTGGTTTAATCAACGCAGCTGAATCTGTGATGCAAACTAAGGACTTCACATCTTTCCCAGCCAACCACAAACATATATATATATATATACATATATATAGCATGTTTGCGTTCTGTGCTCAGTAAAGCCGCTTGCACGCAGGACACGAAACAAATTTTTTCGCACGACTGATTACAAACAAAGGCCATTCAAAGACGCGATAGTCCAGGGGTGGCCAACCCTGGTCCTGGAGAGCCGCAGTGTCTGCTGGTTTTCAGTGTTACTTGATTGATAAATTAAAGCAGTTGATTACACCCTTCACTTATATCACCTGGTGTCTTTGGTTTTCTCCACCCGATTAAAACCTAACTCAGCATGCCCTCTGGCTCTACAGGACCAGCGTTATCCACCCCTGCTCTATAAACTTTTATCTGTACTCTGTGCTTCTACTTTGCCTGCATTACAACTACACTAAATATCCAACCACATTGACAAATCTTTCACAACCTGCAAGTCTGCTTAATTGGTCTAGGAGTCTTGTGGGTTGTTCCTGCTAATTTCTTGATTGGCTCAAGTACCAAATTAATTTCTTGATTGCCAAATTAAGCCTGAGACACCAGGTGAGATCAGTTACGTGAGTAATTAATCAATTTAATCCATCAGTCGCGTGCAAAGTAACACCAAAAATCAGCAGACACTGCGGCTCTCCAGGACCAGGGTTGGCCACCCCTGCGATAGTCGGACAGGGTATTAATATAGCTCCTTGTCCGAAAGTCATAAAAGTTCTAATTTTTCAGAGTATTCCAGGAATTATTAGACGTGCAAACTTGACCACGTTTGTGTTCGACTTTCACAGAATGCAAATTGATAGCTATCGACTTTTCTTGGTCTTTTTAGTATATTCATCTGTTTTCTTCCGTTGAAGATAGACAGTAGTCTTTAGTCGGTCTTTCTTTTAAAAATTAGTGAAATGGATCGAATGATTCACGCTTTATTTCCACACTAGAGATAAAATAGTACTTGTAGTCAGTGAGCAAATCAATTCCATGACCATTGACAATGTGAATAAATTATCACATGCAGGATCAAGACGCGAAATGCAAAATACTCCATGTCCAGCAGCCAGCAAAAAGTAAAAGTATTGATATGAGAACACATTTATAATGAAATAAAGAATAAAATATATCTCCAACAAACGGAACATCCAAAAAAGATGACCCACAAATAAATAAATCGCAGTGTTCATTGGATGTTCTGTTGTTAAAATGTTGAGATTAACATGCATGGACAACAATGCAAGATACGTTACACATTTATTTTCAATATGTGATCTTAACTCAGAAAGACATCGTAGCAATCAGGCTGTTGTCTTTTCCCCCACTAAAAACACCTAAGTGACAATAATAGTAGAGTATTGAGCTGCTAGCACACTGGACACGAAACAAATTTTTCGCACGACAGATTGCGTTGAACGCAGTGTCTCGTGTCCGAAAGTCTGACAGGTTTTTAATATATCTCCGTGTCTGACAGTTGATTATTGTTTTTAATTTCTTCAAATCTACGGACTCTTTTAGATATTAAACGTGAATGTTTTGATAAGAGGGCTCAGTTCTTCAAGATGCTACCGAGAATTTCAATCAATGTTTCTGTTTAAGCTCTGCTCAATAAAGCGAGTTGACACACGGGACATTGTACAATGCCACCGTGTCTGACAAAAAAAGGGACGATTAGAACAGATTGATAACAAAATAAAGAATAAAGAGAAACATTTTAAGCAGCAACAGGGTGTAATAATAGGAACACTCTATCCATCGTTTCTCTTCCCAATGAGCAAACGTCGTATTTCATTCCAACTTCAAAAGTTTGAATGATCTGACGTAGTTTCGTTTTGAAATTCCATTCAAGTTTGCTAATGGTAATAATTCGCGAATGCCCTAACTAGCCAGCTAACTCATATTCGTAATGCTTAATATAGATGTAAGCGGTGCAGAAAACATGCCTGAAGCAGCAAAGTAAAATGCAACATTAACGCATCATGCAGATATAGGAGAGAGGCTTCTATATTCCAACACATTAAAGGTGATGAGAGGAGCTCATTTGACTGGTGAAGATTTGACTCGGCTGTGTTATACCCAAACACGCCTTCTTTGACACTTGCGCAGGAAGGCGGGACAGAGGAGTACTTGCACCAGGCTATGCCGTGCGCGAAATTGCAACATGCACCTGGACACACCCCGTTGGCGCGGCACACCCCCCATTCGCCGCGCCTGCACCTGGTCTACGAATTTAGAGCCCTGTAAGTCAACTGTAGGCAGTGCAACTCTGGCCACTAGTACTTAACTCACAGGCTGGCTTCAGTAGCTGCTTTTCAGCTATTGAATTCTGGATGAACGTAGAGAGAAGTGGACTGGTGATGGAATGGGTCTGACGGAATAGAAATTGCTTGCTTACGAATTGCTCTGAGTCTCACAGTCCTCCTCACAGTCCAGTTTAGACCATCCTCATAACTGAGGTCACATGTGTAGTTTGCATTGTGCCTCTCATTGACAGGCTTCAGGAAAAGCGGGCCTTTCACTTGCTTAGGGTTCTTATGAGCATTCTGAAATAATGAAGAGCAAAATGATTTAATAATTTCACACTTCTGAATAAGCGACTCTCGTCTGTAGCTACAATCTGACAGGCATAAAACACTATCTATTATCTTCATAATGAATGAAACAATGTAAGCAATGTAGCTGTCATACATTTCATGGTTACAGAATATTGGGAAAAATACAGTTAACCCCACTTGAGAAATATGTGGAAATTGGCTATAAGATGATAAAAGGACAAGCTAACAATGATTGTAAATGGCTTACATGCTTCATAGAAAGTGAGACCAGTCTATCACATATTAATATAAGCCACGTTGACAAACATGGCACTTGCTGTTCCTATTTGATGTGTGGCACGGCTGCACCTGCCTCTAATCTTTTATCTGCACGAGCAGGCACTCACCTTGTACCAAGTGATGTCTCCTTTTGGAGCAAAGTTATAGCACCTTATATCTAGACAGGCAATTTTAGCCCCTTTTCCAAAAATTAGGGTCACATCGCTCTCCACTTCTTCAGGGCAAGCAGTCTCATTCCTCTGTACAATGTCAACCAGGAAGCGCAGCTCACCTGTGCTCCCACCAACAGTTAATGTTCGTTTGATGTCCCTGTGACATTACAGCTGTGTTATCAAAGCACTAAGTGCGCAGCAGAATCTTAATCAACTAAAATTTTGTTTAAATTCAATATTTCTTGGAAGACTATGGAATTAATTTTATTGTTATCACTTTTTTTCAGAATAATATCACAAATATTTGGATCAACACCAAGTTGTTCTTATTTACTCGGTTAACTGCAGCATATTGAAATTGAAATTGAACTATTGCAGCACCCCTCTGGCCAATTCCTTATTGGCCTCTGGCATTGCTGCTTGCAGCTTTCTTGAGAACCACTTGGCTGAACAATTTCACATTCGACACTGCTCTTCTCTGAGTCCTGAGAACTACTTATAGGACTCTTTGTTCCTGGATTTTTCATCCCCAAATTTTTTGTTCCCAGACTTTTGTCCCTGGGCTTTTCTTCCCTATGGACTTCTAGTCCCCGGGCTCTTCGTCCCCAAGGACTTTTCATCCCCAGATTTTTTGTCCCCGAATGATAAAGAAATGTGCCACCATTGTTGACAGTGTCAGGGTTAGGGATAGGGTTATAATGCAGGAAGAGGGCAATGCATTATTGGGGACTAACAATCCGGGGAGGAAAAATCCTGGACGAAAAAAATTTGGGGATGAAAAGTCCGGGGACAAAGAGTCCTAGAGCCCTGAGAAATATACCTGCCAAATGTGAAGTCAATCGAATGAACAGTTGTCTAAATCAAAGACAATATATAAAAACAGAAACTCCTTCCATTTTAGTTAGATAAGATTTAGATTTAGTTTTAGATAATAAATATGAGCTTGTCACTCTGTTTACACGTAGCCGGCTATTTTCATAAACGAACATTTCACCGTCTCCGTTTTCAAAAATAATATCATGCACACATGTCAGTTTTCAGAAAAGGTTTCATTTACACGTACCCGTGTATATATGCCGTCAAGACCATATCAAACCTGTAGGTGGCAGTGTAACGATAAGCTCAAGCCTACATTAGCCAATTAGAATTCTGAAAATAGCAAAAACAGAAACAAATCACGATCATCCATGATCACCACAGCTAAATGAAAATGTAAACACAGATCGCACTTTTGGCGGAGGTGGAAGTTCTGGCACATACTGTGACGTCGTCTCCACTCTGGCCGGAGCTTTTAGAGAGAATCGTTTTCATTGGCGAATTCTCCGTTTGCGTGTAAACCAAGGGCACAAACGCAGGGAAATGTATCCGTTTGTCAAAATAACCGTGTTCGTGTAAACAGGGGCTAAAGCACAAACTTTCAATTTTAAGTTCAGGGTATTTACATTCAAATCAGGCTAACAATTTAAGAATTACAGCATGTTTTATAGGTGCTCCCCACCCCCTCTTCTACAACAAGAACCAAAAGTAATTGATCACTTGCTTTGTCAGCTGTACCATGGCCAGATGTGTGTTATTCTCTCTTTATTTCATTTACATAATACAAACAAGCAGATACAAGGTCTGGAGTTGATTTCAAGTATTGCTTTTGTATATGGAATTAGTTTCTGTGTACTCTCAAAATGAAGCCCCAATCTTTGTCACTGCCAGAGAAGCTGGTGTCACTAGGCTGACAAACCAAAACAAACCTATTTGACAAATGGCAGACGCATTGTATGTGGCCAAATCAGCCAGTTACTACATTCTTGTAAAGAAAGAAACCACTGATGAGCTCTGGAGAACCAAAAGGCCTTGAAGTCCACAAATAGCAACAATTGTAATTGAAAGAAGAATTATTTTTGCAGTGAAAAAAGAAACACCCTCTTGATAGGTAGCCACATCAAGAACACCCTCTGGGAGGTAAGCTTATCTGGATCTTGATAAAAAAAAAAAATCTAGAGAGGATTTCAACAGAGTAAATACAGGGGGTTTATCACAAGATGCCAACCATTGTTAAGCCTCAAAATCAAAGAGAGCAGATTAGCAGTTGCCATCAAACATCCAACAAAAAGCCAGTAGAATACTGGAGCAACATCCAATGGGCAGATCAGATATATTTCAGTTTTTACCAGAAGGTTGGGAACATGTGTGCGGAGGAGGGTATGAACTGTTCATGACCCAGATGCAAACTGAGGAGGTGATCCAGTTATTTTTTTTGAAGTAGTGATTGGTTATTTGTCAGTGGAAATGTTAATGCCCAGCAAAATATACTGCTTTTCATTGGTAAAATCTTTTTTAAAAAGGCAGGAAAAACTCCACTGGGAAACTGATGAATGGGTTCTGCTCTTAGATACAGACTCAACTTGTGACAAATACCCTAAATGTACAAACACTGAATAAGAATTCAAAAGCTTCACCTACCTGGTGAAACAGGAGTAGTTCCCTGAGTGCTGTTCGGATATTTTAGAGAACCACAGTGAGTTCCCCACTTTCATTATGCTGCAATCTGTCCCTGGAAGCTCAGTCTTATTCTGTCCGTCATGCCTGAACCAGCTAGTGCTGTGCTCATGAGCCACATAGAGAGTCTTCTCATGCGGTGAGGCGCACTGCATTATGAAACCCTCTCCGTCAAAAGCTTTATACGCATACAATACCGAACAGGAACACACATCTGCATTTGGGAGACAGACACGTTCGAGGTTAAACTCAGAACCAAATTCACCACAAGAGTGTGACTGACTGAGTGATAGATAGAAAGGCAGAGAAAGAAATGTAATTCTTACACGTACCTCCGAAGTCATGAAGCCACTTCTGGAGCAATACAGCAACAACCACTACAACTAATGCGCGCTTGTAGACCATCCCCTGAATGCCACAGAACCTCCGTGTTTATGGACAAGCTAGATATCTTCATCCGCCAGGTCGCTGTATTAAATAAAAGAAAGTGTTGTAAAGTTGTGAAAGGTGGGGAAGCTGCTGCTGCTTTTTGCGGTCCACTCCTGTCAAAGATGTTATCATCCTCCTCGTCCATTGAACCCCTGAAAATGACACATTTCTTTATGTGTGAGACGATGTTCTTCCACTGGCTGGCAAAGTTCCTGCTACGCGATCTGATTTGATGTGGTATCTTCTTCAGACGTTTTCTATCTCGTATGCCTCCAGAAGTGAATCACTTGACTTGGATTCCATCTCACCACATCGCCTTCTCAGAACGTTGGCAATGTACACTTGGTTGCTTTCTTGCTGTTGTTTCATTTTCCAGTTTTGTTTTTTTTACTGCCACTCACAAGATTGAAATGTTACAGTTTCAAAAGCTGGAAGGTTTATTAAAAGAATGCCAGTGAAGATGGGAAATAACCCCCTTTTCCCCTGTTAAATGGTGGTTACTACGAAGAAACTGCCAGTTAAAAAGGGAATTGACAGAAACAGGAAGTAGACCTGGCTAAACTACTGAGCAGCCAAAAATGTATTTTTGTGTTACAAATGTAAAGTATGGATTCATAATCATGATGATTTGAAGCAAATGCAAATTTACATATTTTTACACTTCCAGCCAAAAAGCTTTGTACATTTTAGCCATGTTTTGTATGTTTTTAGTATGTTTATATAAACTGTATCAACTTATCTAAATAACCATGAATGGCACTGTGTAAAACCCCATTTCCCGAAAAGTTATGACAGTACAGAAAATGCAAATGAAAAAGGAAAACAATGATTTGTAAATCATATCTGACCTTTCTTAAAGACAAACAACTGCATGTTTTACTTCTATTCATTTATTTATTTTAAAAACACATTTAGTCTGAATGAGATTCCTGCAACACGTTATAAACAATCCAAAAAAAATAAAAAATATGGACGTGCCAGCTCCCTCTGGTGTTGCCTGAGTGCCTTGTGGAGCACATAGTGTTTGTTTTTGTCTTCAGGCTCCATGTAACCCTATGCTCCACCCTGTTTGCAAACCTTTTTCAGAAGTTGCAGAGCAACAGCGGCTTGGAAAGTCGCGATTTGGCGGTGTTTGTTTTATGAAGTTTCAGGGAGTAAGGCTGAATTATGTGATGAATGAAGAGGCTGCATGTATTCACTTTAATTTTGTAATACGACTATGGGCTGCGAATCATACAGCGAGATGTGAATTAAAATTTTAGCGCATGTAAACAGTGGGGCTTACATTAAAAATAAATTGTCACGACTGTTGGCAGAAAAAATGGAAAATAACCACTTCTAAATGCAAAAAACTTTAAGTTTTTCTTTCCTTTTAATTTAAATTGTCCACGCTGGCAGTTCATATACAAATTCTGGCAGTAAAGCTTATCTTTTCTCTGTTAATTAGATGCCAACTACATGATGTGCGGTCAAGGGCAGCAAATGTCACATCTTCGTAAATGGAAAAGGAAGATCTGCCTAAAACATGCTCGCCTGTCCGGTCAAGGCGCATGCCATTTCCTTCCACCGTTCCGAATGTTCCGCTTCCTAGCTGACTACGAGCTAAAACGAGACTGGGTGAAGGCGGTCAACAGGGTTGATGTCAGAACTGGTATGTGCTCGGAGTTTTGGCTCGATCCGAGCTTGATTCATAGAGATAGTGGTTTCTGTTGGGCTATTAAAATGGACTCTTCTTTGCTTTTCGAAGTGGTTATTTTACTTTTTTTTTTCTCACGTTGTGTAGCTGGCTGACAATGGATATCTATGAGATGCGGTGGAGTTCATATCCCCAGCCGAAAATGCGTGACGTCACGTGCAATGGATAATGGGTATTAAAGCAAACTCCGATGGGTGTGGTCCATTGTTAACTCCCGAACTTGGCAGGTCCGTTCGACGATCTTGTGTTATCCTTGTTGAACAGTGTGCGTCGGTGAAAATGTAAGATATTATCACTTTTGCTTGTTTTGCTTTCTTGTAGCCTACAATTAAATTAGGTTTTAAAATGTAATACTATTTAAAGCTTATGTGGTCATTTGCAGGCTATTATATTTGCTGCAGCCATGAGGTTCTCCTCTGTGTAAATGGGCAGAAGTTCGGCTAGATCATATGCCATACATGCCAACTCTACTGCTCAACTCTATGTTTGTTGCAGGGAAATCAGTTGGCTGATTGTGATGAATTGACTGTCAAACCTAATGATGTCCCCAATAACTCCATATGATTGAGATTCTATACTTTTGGTTTAATGCATTCATGCCTACCGAAGAGTATATGGTTTCTTTCAGGTTGTACTGTCTGTCTGTTCAGTGCTTATGGTGTTTTATTTATAAGTTCAGAAAGAATTTCGCCAATCTCTTTTGCCACGAACAGAACTATGGTATGCCAGCAGAATGGCATTTTTTTTGCCACCCTCCATGGGAAGGGCCCGTGTGATGGTATTGGTGGCACGATCAAGAGACTTGCAAGAATGGCTAATCTTCAGAGACCAATCGACGGCCAGATTCAGACCCCAAAAGACCTATGAATGGGCGAGCGAGAGCCTCTCGGGTATTTTTTTTTACCAAATTCTGTTCCCAAGCTGATATTGCTGATCATGAGATCAAGTTGAAAACAAGATTTTACAATGTTACAGTGACTGGTACACAGAAGTCACAGAAGCTTTCTGTCCAGCTGATGAACCAAACAAGCTTTTTGTAAAATGCTATTCCAATGCATCAGCAAGTAAGAAGGTTAAAGTCCTTAAGGAAAGTAAATAGGTACTGGTAATTAGCTGATGCAGAGACGTTAGGCCCCATTTAGGTTGCAAGTGACAATAGATTTGATCACTGGTATCAATTTTATTTTGGGTAAAACTCAAGTGAACCATTGTGCCCCCTCCCACCCTGAACTATACTGAGCAACAAAAGAAACGCAAGTTAGCTGGTTAGTTAATGTGCTCTTATGGTTACTCTGTCAAAGTGACCGCAAAATAAAGAAAAGTTTGATGAAACGAGTGTAAATGTGCACGCGCTAGTAATAAATTTGCTTTTCTAAAATTATTACACGCAACTTATTTTCCGGTCTGCCTTTAATTAACTTGCGTTTCTTTTGTTGTTCAGTATAGTAAAAATGTGATACTACGGTCTATAGGCTAGAGCGCTGGATCCATGAGCGCACTCACATGATTGTCGAACATATAAATATGTACATAAGATCGTATAAATATGAATAATAAAATGTTGTTCCCTGAAAATTACAACTTTGGTACTATTTTTCCGATTACATCCTGTCAGGAAATCCTTTATCCAATCCTTTATTTGTATCATGGACATCCAAACATATCTCCAAATCCATGGAATTCTCCAGCTTGAGCATCTCTTTATAGAAATATGCCCTAGCAGTGTTACAAATTTCATGAAATTGAAACAGACAATTTCACATTCAACACCATCAAATTCCTCATTTAGAAATTTTGTGAAGGCACAGAAATTTTGCTTATTATTCATATAGATTAATAAAAACAACTAGACCTTCAGAACATTCAACATGAATAAGATCACAAACTTATGAAAAATTCCAAGTTAACCCTGAATTACCCCATAAAACCAACAGACCTTTATGTGGGTCCTTCAAATGCAGCTGCTGAGCTTTTGAACTTCAGGCCTATTTCAAAGTGTGATGGACATCCCAAGTTTTCCAATGATCCAAAATCTGTCCTGTTGAATTACAGGGAAATGTGTATCAAATGAAGCACAACATCTGGACATTTTTCATTTGATGTGATGTTGTATCGATAAAAAATAGGTTCCTGGGTTTGAATATTTCAATAAAAGTTTGATTTTGCTTCAATGAAGTGCTGCAACCAGCAGAAAAAAAAATTGTAGATGACATAGTACTGCAATATGAAAAAATGCTTTTTACCCTGTCCCCCAAAAGGGTAGGGCGAGGGTATTGTCATTGACTTGGTTCATTGGTCAGTTTATTTATTACCTCCGCCAAGGAGGTTATAAAATCACCTGCGTATATTTGTCTGTGTGTCTGTTCGTCTGTTAGCAGAATTACTCAAAAGCTACAGAGCGGCTCATCATGAAAATTGGTACCCAGGTGTATCTTGATCCAAGGAAGAACTCACTAAATTTTGGTGGTGATCCGGATCAAATTCTGGATCTGGCGAAGGTCAAAAATCTCTGATTGCTTGTTTGTTTAATTGCTTGCAAGATTACAAGAAAACCACTGCTGCAATTTTTAGTAGTGCCCCCAGAAAATTTTCACAGGGGTGGCCAGATGGGGCCAGTGAAAATCTGAGGGTGGCACACCAAATCAGTCCTCCTTGTGTAACCCTGCAGCCCGTGGTCATGTACTGCATTATGCGCGTTTGCGTTTGTTGCGCAGTATACAGCGCCCTCCATAATTATTGGCACCCTTGGTTAAGATGTGTTAAAAGCCTTAAAATAAATTCAATTTTTATTGCAGAAGCATAATCCCACACTGAAAATTGGTGAAAAATGTAACCTTCAACTCAAGTGAATTTTAAAGGGGAAAAAAATCCCTGACTAAGAAATAGTTATTTTTCATAAAATCGCCTGTTCCACAATTATTAGCACCCCTAAACATTCCTAGAAAATAAATGTAATTGAAGGATTTCTGTCATTTCTACAGTAGTTTACAATGTTGATCAGAGTATCTAGGAACATTTAATTTGTAATTAATCACTTCCTGTTTCTCTGGGGTACAAATATGATGTGACACAGAGGCCATTTCTTTTATCCACTCTTCAACATTGGAAAGACAAAGGAACACACCATTTAAGTAAGGCAGATGTGTGTCGACCTTCACAAGTCAGGCAATGGCTACAAGAAAATAGCCACTCGCCTGCACCTACCCATATCTACTGTCAGAGGAATCATTAATGAGTTCAAAACAACGAGGACGCATGGAGAATTGCAACAAATGGTAGCATCTTGGGGTCACAAAGTCTCCAAAACAACCATCAGGTGCTATCTACATGCCAACAAGCTGTTTGGGAGGCTGTTTGGGAAAAAACCTTTTCTCACTCATAATCAAAAACGCAAACGTCTGGAGTTCGACGGTACTGGGACTTCAACTGGGACCGTGTGCTCTGGTCAGATGAGACCAAAATGGAGCTTTTTGGCAACAAACACTCTAAGTGGGTCTGGCGGAACACAAAAGATGAGTATGCACAAATGCACCTCATGCCCACTGTGAAGTATGGGGGAGGATCGGAGATGCTGTGGGCCTGTTTTTCTTCTAGAGGCCCTGGGAACCTTGTTAGGGTGCATGGCATCATAAACACTTCGAAATACCAGGACATTTTAAATCTAAATCTGGTGGCCTCTGCCCGAAACCTGAAGATGGGTCTTCAGTGCGTCTTTCAGCAAGATAATGACCCTAAACATGTGGCCAAATCTACACAGAAATGCTTCACCAGACAGAATCAAGCTCCTCCATGGCTATCTCAGTCCCCAGACCTCAACCCCTTTGAAAACCTGTGGAGTGAGCTGAAGAGGAGAGTGCAGAGGAGAGAACCCAGGTCGCTGGATGATTTAGAGAGATTGTGCAAAATGGAATGGTCGAAGATCCCTCTTTCTGTATTCTCCCATCTTGTGAAACATTATAGGAGAAAATTAGGTGCTGTTTTGTTGATAAAAGGGGGTTATACAAAGTATTAACATCACGTGTGCTAATAATTGTGGCACACAAGATTTGATGTAAAGGAATTATTTCTTAATGTTGGATTTTTTTCCCACTGCATAAATGCACTTGAATTAATGGTTGGATTTTCCTCTTTTTTTATTGTGGTCCTATATTATTTAGAAAAAAAAAAAGAATTTATTAGAAGTTAAAGAACACATCTTAATTGGGGGTGCCAATAATAATGGAGGGCGCTGTATATAGGAAGCCTAGCTAGCTTTATAGCTAATAAAACGTGTCGCACGTTATCTAGCAAAGCTAGCTAGCTGTCGCTAAATGTGTTTCTTCATAAAGTCCATCATCCACTACCTAGCAAGCTACATTTACCTAATTAATAAGTCCAATGGCAACAGAAAACGGTCACTAATTTGCCACATTCGGTGTACAGTAACGCTCAATTTACACGAAAAAATATATAAATGTGAGTGAAACGTGAAGCTGAGATCAAAGGCTCTTTTTTGAGGTCCAGAAGCATCTTAATTTATACGACACGAAAGAAACGTTGCATGTCACATTGGCATCGTTTGCTAACATAAAGGCCATCGATAATCTGGGTAGCTGCTGAAATAACCATGGTTTAGCCTTGGAGCCAGATGCCTGGCTGTGCTAGCATTGATAACCCGTGCGTATGTTAGCCACAGAAGCCAATCACAGAGATGCTAAGTCTCATGCATTCGGCGTAGGCCTCACGCATTTTTTAGGCTTATTCACCGTAGTCCGCAATTGTTCATTGAATGTTTAAGATTCTCATGCGGAATTAAAGTCCTTGTGCATTGAAGTTTCCGTTTCACTTGCGTAAAGGTGCACCTCATCACAAGTAACATGGAAAGCGATCATGACTCCGGACTTCCCGTCCTTCTCTTTACTCGGGGATTGGAAACAATGCATGTGTTTCATGATTGTTTAAATTGTTTTAATGAAATAAGACCATTTGAAACGTTTTTATGCAATTCCATTGCTTTCAATCCCTCAGCAAAGACAAGCCTGAGAATTCCCGAGTCATAACTGATTTCCGTGTCGGAAATCTACCAAATTCCGCAAGTAAATTTCTTCAGTGCGCGTTGATTGAATAATTGCTGGCACAGGAACGTGAATGCCACTAAGAGGAGAGACTCATGCCTAAGGCGTGAGACTTGGCATCTCTGCATTTACCGAATTCAAAATGTAGGGTGATAGAGCAAAAATATGCTTGCCTGAGAAAGGAAAATAAAGGTCCACCGGGCATAGTAGTAAGCTTACGTTGTGCAGTGTTAACGTTTGACTGGCCATACCACCATTAATGTGGCGTGGCTGAGGTGCGTCAAAAATCTGAACCAACCGCCGCACCTTCCCAGCGTCATTGAACAGCTAAAATATGCGCAAGGGGCAGGATTAGCCGTGCCTTGCACCGCTTGTTTAATGTTGAAACTACTTAGGGGAAAACTTCGGTGAAAAAGTCAGAGATTATGGGGTTAATTAAGTTAAAATTGCTTGCTGTTTTGCTTACCCACAGTTTTATTAATTTGGATATTTTGACTAAATATTTTTCTTTTTTTGAGTGTATGCAATTTTTAGGTTTAAAATCCAGGCGAGTTTTTATAAATAAATTGTATTATACAATTACCCGGAATATTTGATAAATATTTGTGCAGGACTGAGTTGAACATGTCATTTGATAATCCCCACCACTTTGATGCCAATTTACAAATTATTTCACTGATCCTCCAGTGACAAGTTTGTGCTGTGACAGCCCCATTGCAATCCAACAAAACAACATCTTTCAAAAAACTTATGCATGTGACAGATCTGTTACTTACACTTCTGCTGTTGTGTTCTCACATAAAAACGCACAAACCCTTTTTCACAGGAGGGCTGACTGCTTCCATTAAAAAATCCAGACATCTGTAGTTAAGAAGTCAACTCTGGTATCACCCTGTTTAGGGAAATATGTCTTGTTGTTAGTTGAAGGGTTCACCAAGGTGCAACAATGATCTTCCAGTAAAATGTAGAGACGAACAGAGGCTTCGGCTGAAGAACACCCGACTCCGTCACACAGTGTCCGTCACACAGGATCTTACACTCTCCGGGTATGTTGCTATGGAAACTATGATGTCTAGAGTGTTGAAACCAGAAAGATGCCATCATTGGTCACTATCTGCCACTCCCCACTGCATTTCCCTG
Organism: Gymnothorax reevesii; assembly: GCA_029721435.1. Lineage (NCBI taxonomy): Eukaryota > Metazoa > Chordata > Actinopteri > Anguilliformes > Muraenidae > Gymnothorax > Gymnothorax reevesii. The sequence goes on along the minus strand of CM056587.1, from coordinate 49,080,244 downwards.
CAAGAGATTCCTTGCTTTCATTAGGTGGAACATGTTTGTTGGGTATGATGCATCTGTAAGAGGAAGCATTTGTCATTAAATAAAATAACTCTCTACTACGTTCTCTATGTACTGTCATTTTTACATTTAATGACAAATAAAATGTCAAAATTTCTTACTCTTCCCAATACAGTCAACTGCAAAGAGTGGCCAATTTTGGTCACCAGTAAGTAGTTTTGTAAACCTCAGCAACTTTTATGCATCATCTGAAATGGTTACCAATATGAATCAAAGGGGCTCTTTGATAGCAGTACTGAGAGTCAAATTTCAAAACTTGGAGAACACTTCACTTCAAAGATGCCATTCTCACACATTCGGCGTGAGTCTCTCGCCTCCTAGTGGCATTTACGTTACTGTGCCGTAGTCAGCAACAGTGACGTGCTGTCGGAGGTCAGATAGGGTATACAGAATCCTCACCGTTAAACAAACGATAACTCTATTAGTTTGCTTGATTAGCAATCTGAGGATTGATTAACTAATTTACAAGATTAAATGGCAGAATGGCGTGCCAGTTCCATCCTCATTATTACTCAGTGCATTGAACTTAAAATGCTCTCAAAACAGCAAGTTTGTTCATATTTGTTTAGAGGAAGCAATTTCTCCTTCTTTCTATTTCTCCTTCAGAATGAGAGCATCACTAGACGTTTTTGACCCACAAAACCATTTACTTACCACAAAACAAATGGAACTGTGCGCTACTGCAAACAATACTAGAAGAAGAATACCATAATTAAAGTTTTATATAAAGTCTTTAGCAGAACAGGATAGTGATACAAGACAAACTTTTGTTGAAACTTTGCATGAAACCAGGGAATGAGTCATTAATGCAGCTGCAGGAGAGGGTGTAAAGTTCTCAGAGTCCAGAGTTCCAGGAATGTTACCATCAGGAAAATGGGTACGCCAGCCTTAAAGGTTGATCCGCATGTCCATGTTGTACACTCAACTAGTGAAGATATCAAGAGTAACACCCAGTCTATTGCCATTGTCACAGATAGCTGACTGAAACAGGGAATCTCCAGGGGCCTTATGTATCAAAATTTGCGTGGATTTTATTCTTAAATATTGCGTATGTTCATAAAAAGAAAAGTAGTATTTTGTAAAAAGTGTAAAATTTATAATATAGCGGGCAACCAAATCTGCTTGCAAATTTGAATGAAAAAATCTGAATCAACTTTTAATTTAGCAAAAATGCAAAATTCTATTACTTTTATGCATTTTTTTAAAGTCACGTTTGTTTTCATATATCTGAAATTCATGGAAAAAGTGGCGTACGCATCTTTTCTGTTCGTACGCTCTCTTCATAGATGAGGCCCCAGGTCATTGAGAACACAGATGCTGAAGCAAGACCATTTTTGTTTCCTTTTTCATTTTTTTTTTCTGTTTATCAAGTGTCTCAAGGTAAAGGGCCTGCCGGTTATATACTATCTCAGACCAAGCCTCTAACGCAATGCCATTAACAAATATTAAAACCTTTCTTATGCAGCGTTCAATGTTTTGCACATATATTTAAGATAATATTTTCCCCCTTAAACGTACTTTATAATGCCTTTTTTAAAAAATAGGGAGTGTATTTTCAGTCTTCTTGCATAATCTGATAAACAATAGATCAAATCAATATACGGAATTACAGAGAGAGTTGAGATTTTTTTCCAATTAATTATTAAGATTTACTTCCTTGCAGTCCCGAATCAAAGCATAAAGGTAAAGTAATCTTTTTGTCACTATCACCTCTTAATCCTTACAGGCTTAATTGACCAGAAAAAAGGTAAAATTGATTGATTGACAATCAGGCATAGTAAGTGGCAATCAGGCAAACAGGTTGACAAAATCTAGATAAGAAAGGAGAATTCACTGCCTACCCTGACCGCACGTCCCTGGTCAGCTATTATTCAATCAATGCGCACTGAAGAAATTCACTTGAGGAATTTCAGCCGTTGTGCATTAAGGGGTCTATTCTCCCATGCGCGTAAGTCGAAAAAAGCGGGTAGCAACACGCTTTTCAGCCTACGCGTATTCTCCCCTCGAATTAAGTCTGTGCATTACACGCCCCGAAGGCAGTTACGCACTTGGGGCGGAGCGAGGCCAAAATCGGGGCGTTTCCGGGCGTTTCTCATGCAAATAACACTTACGCGTATTCTCCCCCTGGCTTACGCACTTTTTCTGTTAAGCCCTTTTGAGTGCTGTATTAAAGTCAAGCGCCAACATAAGGCAAAACGGAATATTGTGTTTGATGTCGGTTATAGGCCGAATTTTAACATTAATTTTATTTTATTTAACATGGTAAAGGTTAATACATTCAATATTCGATTGTTCATCCTTATATCTAAACTACATTTCTCATAACCATAATAAATTATCAAACGAAATCATCATGTGATATTACGCAACAGCCTGTTCTCCAATTAGTTAAATTACAAACGCATTACAAACAATTACAAACAATTACAAACATACTGGTGGTCACAACTGTGCTGTCAGTCCTGGCACCTGGGTCGTTCCAGAGAGTAGCTGGTGTTGTCATGCACATATCACAGGCGTCTGTGTCAAGGTGTCTGACACGGTTGACCCTATGCTGCACCACGTCAGGCACTTTAAAATTCCCCGAAACACCAGCTGAAAGACGGAGAGTTAAGGGGGGGGGGTTCTACCGGGTCGCCAGGTTCCCCAGTGTTGTGTGAGCCATTGATTGTACTCACGTTGCAATCAGAACCCCTTCCACTAATAAGAATATGTACAGAGACCGTAGACGTCAGCACAGCATTAAGCTATGTTTCCATTTATACGGCTGAAGTCAGGCGTCGGTGCAGACACGGGTACGTGAAAAATCGCATATCATTGTCTTTATATGAAGTGTTTCCATCTACGCGATTTTCACCCGGCTCCTGGAGCGGAGCCGCGTGCATATTTTTCTAATCGGACCAGGGAGCGATTCCAGCTCCAGGCCACCCGAATCGCACAAGGAATTCCCTCTAGTTCAAAGAGGTTTCCCCACTTTATTTTGTTAACAAACGAGTACCTTTGAAGCAATGTGTATTTATTGCCCTGTTCAGAACAGAGCCGAGGTTTCTGCAGCGACATACATGTATTTATCATTCTCAGTGAATCAAAAGCATATTGCCGCTTTAAATTATGATCTGAGCCTTGTAATGCCACGATATACCTTTGTGATTTCTGTATATCAGAAGTGTTCCTGTGTATCACATGCTTAAATTTGTTATAAGATGATAACAGAATAGTGGTTTTCATGCAACATTTGTATGGAGTTTCAACATAATTTCATAATAATAACGGATGAATAGCGTAGTTAAGCCATTTATATGGAAACACTGAGGACGCGCCATGGGACACATGCGATGTCCCGTGTCTGCCCCGCAGCCTATCGCAGCCGGACTTCAGCCGTATTAATGGAAACATAGCTTTAATATTCAGGTTGTGTACGATCATGATACACGCATCTGCGCCAAATTCCCTGGCTTGGCCCATGACGCCTATGTACTGCGCAACTGCTTGAAATGCCAAAAAAATACAATAAATATTTGAAACCATATTAAGCTTGTTTCCAGTATCTATCGCAGTGACACTTTGAGTATAGGCAAATAAAAATGACCATTTTACGTATCCACTCCAAGTTCTTCTCCATGAACTTCCACTGCAGAAAGAGTGGATGCCACCTCCTCCTCTGTGCAGTGAAATGCACCGGGGATGATGATTGCTCACCACCTGTTGCATTCACACTTCTCCGGTGTGCAGAGAGCCTGGCTTTTACAGTGCCCCGCAGATTTTTCCACGAGTGGGGTAAGAATCCTCTGTTTGTTAAAGCGTTGCCTTGTCTTGTAGTGACCAACCTGACATCGGAGTATTTTGAAATTTCAAGCGCGCAATTTCCAAATGAGATCATATAAACTGTCTTTGTTCCTTATTTTTGTGTGACTAGAATGTTCTATTTACTTGTCTTCTTTCCTCTCTTACACGGAACAAACAGGCTGGTGTAGGACGGTCACATTTTCAATGCTCTGATTACTCTGGTTGAGAAGCGCTAAATTCTTTATTTATTATTTCATTATCGCAGCAATTTGTTTGATTGCATAGCTTTAATGCCATGGTGGCTAGAATAAGACATAAAAAAGAGATGCCTGCATTACTTCTTGCAATTGGCACAGACATAGCCTACATAGGCCTACTATTACAGCGGCATATCATTGGCCTGCTGATAAAACCTTGTATCTTCAAAATGATAAACTTCACAGGAAAATTTAAAAAAAAATATATAATTAAAAAATATCAATAAAATTATATAAATTGATAAATATAATTTAAAATAAAATAAATGTTTAATTCTGCATGTAAGAATAGTGGACATACAAGTTTTTGTTTCTTACCAGTTTGGAGATACGAGGTTTTATCAGCAGGCCCACGATATTCAAATTTAAATTCTGGTTTGCGTTTTCCATGGACCACAACTGCATTTTCATGGTTAATCAGAAAATCCTTGTTCCTTGTTTTCCTGATATCCATAATCAATGAGCTTTGTACAGAGTCTGCCTCTCTTTTGGATTAGTCACACCTCTTTCATACGGCTGCCTACATTCTGAAGTTAAGTGCTGTGGGCGTGATCGAAGCGCGTAGGGGAGAATACGCGTAACTCAAAAGCGCTTAACTCGAATCGCGTAAAAAAGGACTTACGCGCTAGCGGGAGAATAGACCCCCAAGTTAATCAGTTTCACGTGCATTACGGTGGATTTTCCCACTAGTGACACGGAAATCGATAATGACTCGGAAATTCTCACGCTTGTCTTTACTGAGGGATTGAAAGCAATGGGGCTGCATAAAGAAGTTTCAAGTGGTCTTATTTAATGTAAACAATTTAAACGATCATGAAACACATGCATTGTTTCCAATCCCTGAGTAAAGACAAGCACGAGATGTCTGGAGACATAATTGCTTTCAATGTTACTTGTGGTGAGGTCCACCTTACGCAAGTGAAACTGAAGCTTCAATGCACAAGGATTTTAATTCTGCGTGAAAATCTCATTAATAAGCGTTCATTGAATAATTGGGGACTACGGTGAATAAGCCTAAAACTGTGCAAGACTTAGGCCGAATGCGTGAGACTTGAGACCCATTTTGTCAACACACAACAATGTCAAATAATTGTGTGCCAGTAATTGGTAAAATATACATTTACTTTAAACAAAACATCCATTATGGACATTCATACTATTGCCATTACAAACCCCAATCCCAATGAAGTTGGGATGTTGTGTTAAACGTGAATAAAAACAGGATACAACGATTTGCAAATCCTTTTTGACTTATATTAAGTTGAGTACACTACAAAGACAAAATATTTAACATTTCAAACTGATAAACTTTATTTATTTAAAAAAATATTCACTCATTTTGAATTTGATGCCTGCAACACATTCCAAAAAAACTGGGACAGGGGTAACGAAAGACTGGATAAGTTGAGGATTGCTCAAAAAAACATCTTTTTGGAACCATCCATAAGTGAACAGGTTAATTGGAAACTGGTGAGTGTCATTATTAGGTATAAAAGAAGCATCCCTGGAAGGCTCAATCATTCGCAAACATGGATGGGGTGAGGTTCACCAGTTTAGGAACAACTGCGTGAGCAAATAGTTCAGCAGTTTAAGAACAATGTTTCTCAACGTGCAACTGCAAGGAAATTAGGGATTTCATCATCTACAGAGCATAATATCATCAAAAGATTTAAAGAACCCAGAGAAATCTATGCACATAGGCGGCAAGGCCGAAAACCAAAATTGAATGCCCCTGACCATCGGTCCTTCAGATGGTACTGCGTTAAAAATCGACATCATTCTGTAAAGGATATTACCATGTGGGCTCAGGAACACTTCGGAAAACCATTGTCACTTTAAACAGTTTGTTGAGACATCTACAAGTGCAAGTTAAAACTCTACCATGCAAAGCAAAAGCCAAATGTCAACAACACCCAGAAACGCTGGCAGCTTCTCTCAGCCCAAGCTCATCTGAGATGGACTGACACAAAGTGGAAAAGTGTAATGTGGTCTGGCGAGTCCACATTTCAGATTGTTTTTGGAAATCATGGACGTCATGTCCTCCAGGCTTAAGAGGAAAAAGACCATCCAGATTGTTGTCAGCGCAAAGTTGAAAAGCCAGCATCTGTGATGGCATGGGGATGTGTTAGTATCCACGGCATGGGTAACTTGCACATCTACAATTAGTGTCCGCAGTTCCCAAATGCTTATTGAGTGTTGTTAAAAGGAAAGGTGATGTAACAGTGGGAAACATGCCCCTGTCCCAACTTTTTTTTTGGAATGTATTACAGGCATCAAATTAAAAATGAGTGTTTAAAAAAAAAAAACAATAGTTTATCAGTTTGAACATTAAATATCTTGTCACTGTAGCGTACTCAATTAAATATAGGTTGAAAAGGATTTGAAAATCATTGTATTATGTTTCTTTTCACATTTCACACAATGTCCCAACTTATCGGAATTGGGGTTTGTAATATAAAAAGCAAATTGATTCATATTTCTCCTTCAGAATGAGAGCATCTCTAGAAGTTTTTGACCCACAAAACCATTTACTTACCACAAAACAAATGCAACTTACTGTACACTACTGCAAACAATACTAGAAGAAGAATACCACAATTAAAGTTTCATATAAAGTCTTCAGCAGAACAGGATAGTAATACTTATGAATCATAAAGCTGATCACAAGAAAAAAAAAAAAAACAGAACACCCGAAGCCTCCCATAGAGTGTACATCAATCTATGTTTATTTCGCTTTAATCTGCATCAACATATTTTCATTACTTTTCGAGTAACCTCTATTACACTACGATAATACCAACAAGAACAGAAGATGTCAGAATCCAGTTAAACAAGACAAACTTTTGTTGAAACTTTGCATGAAACCAGGGAATGAGTCATTAATGCTGCTGCAGGAGAGGGTGTAAAGTTCTCAGAGTCCAGAGTTCCAGGAATGTTACCATCAGGAAAATGGGTACGCCAGCCTTAAAAGGATGATCCGCATGTCCATGTTGTACACTCAACTAGTGAAGATATCAAGAGTAACACCCAGTCTATTGCCATTGTCACAGACAGCTGACTGAAACAGGGAATCTCCAGGTCATTGAGAACACAGATGCTGAAGCAAGACCACTTTTTTTTCCTTTTTCATTTTTTTTTTTCCTGTTTATCAAGGGTCTCAAGGTAAAGGGCCTGCCGGTTATATACCATCTCAGACCAAGCCTGCATGTGACAAGTGAAGTAAAGGACGGCTATTTACCTGGCTTGGCCAGAATCAAGTAAAGGTTTATACGCAACATTAAAAACAAGTGAGTCAGGCTATAATGTACATGGAAGGGAATTTTGGTATTTGCAAGTACCTTCAGTCTGTGTTGTATTTCAGGAACAAATAAAGTTGCAATATTATCAAATGTAAATGGGAGCTCATGCCGGTTCCCGTAAATTTAAGAAATATTTGAATATGCTTTTTTTTAATTAAAATTTTTTTTGGTGAAAGGGATGTGGGGAGGGATCATTGTCTTGTCAGTAGTCCTAGGCCTATGGGGTAAAAAGACACTTTTATTCATTATCATTTGTATACAAATTCCATCACGTATTTGTGCCAAAACCAATCCAAACCAGAGATCAAATAAATAGGCATGATGCACTAATATTCATATGCTCAACATATTACAGATAATATCAAAAATTCTATTCACAGACATTTAAAGTGTCATTGTAATTACCAATATCTATGGGAGAGGGTTTTATCCCTCTGAGAATTCACATTTATACATGTAAAACCAAAATAACGGCACCAAATCCAGTGATAAGAATGAAAGAGCATAGAAAAGAATATATGGAGGTGCAGACAGGAGCTTTGGCAAATGCCATCTTGGTCTCATCACTATTGCCATCTGTCTTCAATTCAGATATTAATTCATACAAAGTGGTCTGAGAGTATATGGACAATGACGCACTCTTGAAGGGAAAGAATTCTTGCATGGTTCACCAAATGTGGTCGCAAACACTCAAACTAAAGCTGATTTGTATACCGCACAGGAATATCGCCTTTTAGATTTGTGTCATTGTCCAAACTGGACCTCAGTTCATATTGAACATACATATGTCTTTGTCTGAATGAGATATGTGCACCGCACATCCAACTATTTGATTTCCCTCATCATAAAGTTCACTGAAATGGCACAGACCAACCGCCCCATACTGCTGTAGTAGTAGTTAAAAACAAAAAAGGCAGCAAACACAATCATTAATGACAAGCACAGTCAAAGCTCAGGCTGAATAACACTAAAGATTTTTGAAATGCATGATCATCTCACAACAGCAGTAAGCTTATAATTGCTGTCATTCACATAAATTGTTTTGGCAGATGCATTAGCTTGTGTTGCGTTGTTTTTTGCCACTGACTATGGCAAAAAGGACCCACTCAGCAAAATCACTGCATTTAAGATAGGAAGCTGTAAAAACAAGAAGTAACCTCAATTCGTGAGGAGCATAGCCAAACTTCAATGGACATTCATAAACAGCTTGCTTGAAAGACTGGCTAATTAAATCCGTAGTAACTGTTACTTCTACCATATCACTATTTGATAGTTTACAGCAACAGTATGAACCACCCATCTATGTTATGGCACATTAAATATGAGTATGAGCACAAATCTCTGATAAAAACAAAACAAAAGTCTTCTCTCACTTGTCATCACCTTTGGCTTCAAGACTGTGCAAACCACAACTTTTCTACTATGTTTATGTAGGTGCAGCTTCAAACATTTTGGAGGTCATGTAGATGGAATTGACTATCAGTGAAAAAAATCCTGAAGGCAGCTTGATGGAGAGGATGATGTTCCAAAACAACAGGGGAAAGAAGGAAGGACCTTTAAGCTCCAGGGAAACAGGTTCACCACAAAATGGCGTCTGGACCATTGACTGGTCTATCTGGGTCTGTTCTTGCGAAGAGTATTGTGTGTGTATCAATGTTGAGAAGCGAAACACTTTCTGATTAAAATGTTACTCTTAAAACAAAGCAAAAAAAAAAAAAAAAAGAAAAACTGACCGACCAGACCAAGAACATTTTGGCCTATTATGCCTTTAAGCATTTACTTTTTTATTCATTTTATAACTATGTCAAAAAATAGAAAGGGCTTTATTCTTGTCTATGGTTTGTTTTTGTAATTGGTTTATAACACATTTAAATAAAACTTTTTCTTAAGTAACATGCTGCTTCTAGTATGGCAGTTTGATGTTTTTTTATATACATACATATATAATTCCTCCATCTTGTTTCATGCAATCAGACATATGAAATAGCTTAGAGTGTCTGTCCGTCCGTCTTGAGTCAGGCCTAGGAAGAGGACTCCAGTACAGACAGATGGACAGCAGCCCAGCATGGAGAGGGAGGGGAAGTGATGGGGTCCGAACTCTTTGTTGCCACCTCCTGTGTTCACGTTTCCACCTTCTTTGACCGCAGTCTTCACACGACCTTAACTGAGCTCCGCCCCCGTATGAGGCCCTGCACAGGGTCCAGTTGAAAATATAGCTCCACCCCCACAGGAAGCTCTGCGCAGGGTCCTGTTGAAAATATAGCTCCGCCCCTACAGGAAGCCCTGCACAGGGTGCAGTTTGGAATATAGCTCCACCCCCACAGGAAGCCATGCGCAGGGTGTTCTTGAGAATATAGCTCCAACCCCCACAGGAAACCCTGCACAAGGTGCTGCTGGGAATAACAGACATGGCTTCCATGGTGCGTCTGTTTGAGAGAAAGTCCAACTCCCTGCTCTTCGCTCTAGTCTTCGCTCCACCCCTTTTAAAACTGATACCATTTCTTATCCTTACATTTTAGCATCAGCTGTAACAGAGAAAAGTAAAGCGTGTTTATGAGGAGGACCAACCACTTCTCGTAACCAACTCCAGCCTAGAGTATACAAACAGTTGGACTGGTGTCATCCTCCATTTCATTTTAGTCAATTCAGGAAATGATCAGAAATCTAATTCTTTTTTTAAAAAATACTACTAGAAAATTACAGCCAATTCACAGGGCTTGCTCCATAAGTTTAATTAATTCTGGACATTATTTAAAAAGAGAATCGACCTTTAAAGGACTTGAGTGCTAAATATGTTTGACAAACCGGAGAAACCAACTCAAATTAAATTTATGTAAAATATTTTGATATGTATGGCAACAAATAAAAACTAGAGATAATTTTTGAGGCAAAAAAAAAAAAACATGTCTCCCCCCTCCCCAACGCAGGGCCCCCCATTGATGGTCACAGACATTAAAAGGCACATCAACATACAATGTTGAAAGAGTGCAAGGTTTGATGAAAATATCTTGAATGGTTTTCAAGTTACAGCCCTGAAACAGTGGGAACGTGGACGCGAACAGAAAAAAGTACAAAAACAATATGTCTCTCCTCCCTCCTTAACCCCAACCCCGACAGTCAGAGCACTGTCGCCTCACAGCAAGAAGGTTGTGGGTACGAATCCGGCCTGGGGCCTTTCTGTGTGGTGTTTGCATGTCCTACCCGTGTTCGCGAGGGTTTCCTCCGGGTACTCCGGTTTCCCCCACCCACAAAAACATGCATTACAGGAACACTCTTGCCCATACACGTAACCAAGGCACTGGCCTTAAAACTGGAGTTGGGTGCTCTGTGGCTGCCCACTTCTCCTAACTATAGGATGGGTCAAATGCAGAGGACAAATTACTCCATGGGGTTCAATAAAGTGTATCTTATCTTATCTTATCTTATCTCGCTCAGCCAAGCCCTGACCCCATGCACCAGTCCCACCTGGGCGTGGCTCTTACCTCATGGGCATGTTTGGAGAACATCTCGGCACTGGACATCATGAGAGCAGTGCGCTCCTCCAGTTCCCCGAGTCTCTGGCCTCTCTCGTCCAGAGCGATTCGGGCTCGGGCCAGATCGCCCACCACCCCGCCCGCGGCAGCCTTCATGCCCTCCACCCCTCCTTGACCTGGGATGTGCTGAGCAAGACTGCGCGATGCCTTCCCTGCGGCAGCCTCTCCGACTGGGGCACAGACAGACACCAGATCCCAGTCAGACATGGTACTACTCAAACACTCACCAAAGCTACAGGGAGAATAGGCTCAGCACCATCCTTCAAAAACAATCAAACTAAGCTGAAACTTGAATAAACGCATAGATTTCACATCAGTGAAAAAAAAAAAAAAAAATTGCAGTGGTGAAGGCAAACATTTTGGTCTGGACCTTTTCTAAGAGCCTAAACAGAGAAACTCTCACACTCCCTTTTTGGAGAGGGCACTCTATTGAGTTACATTACTATTCGAGCACGGGATGTTAAAACATAAAGGTGTTCCTCTAAGGAACACACAAAGCATGGTAGATAACAATACATATTGCAGTTATACACAATGGCATGTGAAGAGCAAGTAGTTTGCAAATCTCGGCCTTATTTGATACCCTTTGCATTTTGGCAACTTCCTTTCAACATTTATTTTTGTGAATGTTGGATGCCAGGATACTATTTTTAAAGAACGGTTCCTAATTATAAACATTAACGAACCTATTTTAAGAATACTTTCGACTGACACAGACAAAAATGTACAATTTAGGGATATATGTATTCACATTTTTTTTATCCAAACAAACTAAAATAAACAAAAGCCCTCTCCAATCCCCCACCCCAGGTGGTACACAAATTCCCTGTGTAACCCCATGAACTAATCCGAGTGTAGCAATTTACAGGAGCTACGTACAATACATAGCCACGCTAATCACGGTAATATCTTTACAGACATATTACTGCACTGCATACCCAGATAGGGTGGCAAACTAAAACTTTTTGTGGAAACTTATTACCACAAAAAAATTATTCAATCCAACTTAATTGCATTGTGTGGACAGTACTTGAAGAACATAAGGTAAAAGTTATTCTTACCACATTTTTAAATGCTGTGAGCACAAGATAACCAAGTTGGCCTACACAATTTTTTTCATCACTTTCATCAGGTCATCAGTTTCCGCAGAATAATTGAGTGCACCACACTATCTGAATTTTAATGTGAATAAAACCCCTAACAGACACATAGTGATACATCCTCAAGGCACCAGGCGTATCATAAGTTCAGATCTGTAATAATTTTTTCCCCTGAATGGACAGGTCCATACTTATAATATTAAGAAAGCAGATTGTGCGCGGCGCTGTATACCCCACCGCCATGCCCTAGAGGTGTAATGCCATCTACCGTAAACTCTGACCTTGAAAAAAGTAGGTCAAAATGAGAGCTATGACCTTGCCCTCAAATAGGCTCCTGGAGACACCCAGTACGCAAAACCTGTTTAAATCTGTGGGTTGTACCTACAATAGCTCACCAGCTACAGCGATAACAATCGATAGGAAGACAGACAGACAGACGGCGAAAGGGACAACAATACGCCATCAGCAAAAGAAATGCTGAGGGGGTAAAAATCAGAAACCACAGTTGATGCGTCAGACTCACTAGCACATTTTTTTTTCTTTTTCACAGCGGTTAGTTATGCTGACAATTTCTTCTGCTGTGCGGAAAGAGTGACCGGTGTGGTTTAGAATCATAGGTTAGAGCCATAGTTTAATACCAATAATGCAGATTAAAATGGGATGTTCTGATCTAATAATACTGACCAATAGCTTTCGCTTCTTGAGGTCAGTAAGGCATTCTGCAAGCGACCCCCTAATGAGATTATTTGTATGGATGTGGTATCTTATCTTGTTGTTATTGCGACTTGCTGGCCCCAAAATGCCAGAAATCTCATCAATGTTTTATCCATGGCATCTGGATACAATCTTTATTGATTTTATTTTGGTATGTGGATAATGGATGAATTTAGCCGTTTTATTGTATACAGGGGGTGGACAAATGATCAGAAACACTGATGTTGCAGTTGCCCTAGCAAGCCAAAATAATTTTGCTGCTTCGTGACTGGAGCACCAGGAATTCAGGCACCAGCATTAGTATCCTCATCTTGTTTAGGAGCCTTACATAGTTAAGAGCTGCTTGGTAGACCCCTTTTAACCCTGGAGAACCCAAGATATCTTTTTTCCTCAAGAAAAATATTTACTTAGCATAAAAATTGACATCTGCAAATGTAGGGTATGGGGCTAATTAGGTGAGGTCAAATTTGACCCCGTGGGTTCTCCACGGTTAAGCAAACACATACTGCTAATTAACTTTCAAAAGAATGGGACTTCAGATGCTTTTGTAATTGTGGTTGAGACACTTCAAGTCAATCCCATTTTTCAGCAATGCTTCCAAAATTTTGAGTATAATATTTTTGGGAGACAAAAATATTCTGGATTATTCGGGAGAAATACCCATTTTGCACATTCCAAAGATAAACAGGTCAATAGGTAACAGGTGATTCAGTTATAACTGGGTATAGTATGAGCAGTCTCATAAGGCAGAATTGTTTACCAGCAAGATGGTTCAAGGTTCTAGCTACTTTGCAAAAAGCTGCATGAACAAGTACCTCAAACAGTTTAAGAACAACATTTCTCAACATGCGAATGGCAGAAATTTTGGCATTTCACCAAAAGAGGATCAAGAGAAACCGGAGCAGTGGCCACATATTAAGAAAAAGCTGAACACCAATATTTGATGCGTATAACCTTGGAGCCCTCAGAAGGCACAACAGTAAGAGGAAACAAGCTACTGTAATGGACATAACCACTTCGGCTTGTAAATACTTTAGGAAACCTGTATCAGTGAGCAGCGTTTGTTGTGATTCCATCTAATACAAGTTTATTATGCAAAGACAACACCATATGTCAGCACCCCCAAAAAAAACACCATGGACTTCTCAGGGCTCAAGATCGTCTAAAATGGACTGATATAAAGTAAAAAGGAGAGCTATGGTCTCAGAAATCCATTTTTTCAAAACATTTTAGAAATATGGACATTTTTTTTTCTCAGAGTCAAAAAGGAGAGGGACCATCGTGACAGTTATCAGCAGTGTGTTCATGAGCCAGTGTCAGCCATAGTCAAGGGCTTCATTTGTGCTCTTGGTTTGGGAAGGCTTGCACATCTGTGAAGGCGCAATTGATGCAGAAGAGTACAGATGCATTTTGGAACAACATATGCTGCCTTCCAGGTGTTGTCTCTTTCTGGAATGCCCTTTTTCAAGCGAGATACCACCAAGTTAAGCTCAGCACGTATTACAACAGCATGGGTTCAGAGTCACCGAGTGGGGGCACTAGTCTGGCTTGCCTGCAGCTTAGAACTATCTTCCACAGTAAACAATTATTAAGAGCAAAATACAACAACAGAAATCCTGGATTATGGACCAACTGATGTCCTATATCAGGCAAGAAAGGGAACAAATTCCATTTATGAAACTCAAACAGTCTCCATCTTCAGTTCAAAGATGAAAACTGAGTGTTACTAAGAGGAGAGGTGATGTTCACACAGAAGTGAACATGCACCTGTTCCCACTTCACTGAAATGTATTGCAGACTTCACATTTTTCAATGGATATCATTTCCAAAAAAAAACAATAAAAATTATAAGTTGAGACATTTCTTATTTTGTTTTTGTACTTTTTCCAATCTAGCACAGGTTAAAAGTGATCTGCAAATTACTGCTTGATGTTTTTATTTACATTTTACTTGAAGTCCCAATTCTTCTGAAATTGTGGTTGTCGAAATGTACAGTATAGAGTATGTCTGAATTAAGAGTACGGATCATTTAATGTTTACTTTCATCTTTATCAAGGGTGCAGTTGCTCAGAACCTGGCTGTACGTGCAACTTACCTCAACAGCATTGAATGTGAGTCAGAAAGACAGAGATAGAGAGGGGCGGGTGAGAGAAAGAGTGACGTACTGAGATAGAAGGCTGCAGGAAGTGTGAGGAGCGGCACAGCAGGTTAAGAACGGGAAAAGAAACCAATAGGGGCAGGGTGGAGAGGGAGAGGCCAAGTGCTGTTGAAACACAGGATGTGGTGAAACTTTACTCACACAGCTCCTCTCTGTCGAAGGTCTGGGCATTCCCGCCAAAAAAACCCTTCAGGAAACCTCTGTTCTGCACCTCAGGGGTCTCAACGGGGACAAAGAGCTCCCCCAGCAGATCCTAAAAATGATTCACTAATCAGTACCAAAAATAAAACTCCTTTGCAGGGATCAACAAATCTGGCCCACATATACGGCCCTGGTTTTCTTATTGCCCAGTCAATGAACTCATCTGAACTGTTAGTGCAGTGGTGCCCAGTCATGTGCCATAGAGGGCAGAGAGTATACAGGCTTTCATTCTAACCAATCTGCTGATTACAGCATTTAGTTCCCTCCCCTCTGCTTGAAGGTGTGCTAATCGGTGAAATCAGCAGCTGAGGCGATTGGTGAGAGTGAAAACCGAATATTCTTGGCCTTCCATGGCACACAGTTGGACTCCGCTGGGTTGGATCTTCGGATTAATCATACTATCGAACTCCCACGTAAAGGGAGGGTGGAAAACCAGCAGCTCTTTTCTCGACAGGGTCTAAAAATACATAATCTTTTAGGAGGAGGAAACCTGCATTTTTATGTCCTTTAATTGAGGAAGGGCCATTTGAAATAATTGCAGAATATGAGTTGGTTTCATGAAATAATTTGGAGACCCTACGCCCAGGAGAAAAACTCAAGATACCCATCTAAAGGCTATTTAACACCACGTCCTTCTATTCTGGGATGTGAAATGAACCTTCAGTCCACAGATTTGACATCTTGTACAAATGTGCACATATCAAAATACTCACTGTAAGAACTGTTAATCAGGAACTGAACTCGGGTCTACATTTACTCACAACTCAAGTAATCCTAATGGGTATTTTTCTTACTATGCAACAGAACAGCACAGCCCAAATATGCATTGGAAAATTATCAATGAATAGCGAGCAGGGCTTTTTTCAGCAACTGGTATGAATAACCAATGGAATGCAACTACTAGCAGAGCTTAATGAGCTTTCAACTCAGTCTGGTCCCAACAAATATATTTCACCACAAAATGGAATTTACAACTCTATCACAAAACCCCAGCTTGGAAATTTCTTTGCATTGAATGAATGGCAAATCATTGTTTCTCTCAGACTGTTGACTTCCACAGCACATGTGATAAAATTTGGAAAATTGCAGCTGTGATGATGACCGGTGGTTAATATGTTTTCGGGGACAATTTCGCCCTGTCAACATTCCAGGGCTGGGTAGAACTTTTATTGTTTCTTTCAATATATTGGAAAGGCACTGCTCAAGTATTATATAAATAAAAATCAATGGTGGCGCCCTGTACTTAACACATGTCTTATTGACAAAAATCTGGTTCATTTTTCCCATTGTGAGAAAAACACTCTCATAGCCTATGGAATGCTCAGAATTTTGATGATGACCAAAATCCCCCTGATAAAGTTTTTTTTTTTCCTTCTTTCATATCTACTGCCTCTCCATAGTGTCCTGAGTCAAGCGGGTGAATTGAATCATTGACTTGCATTCATGAAACAGTATTGAATGCAGTGTTGAATG
Source organism: Gymnothorax reevesii (assembly GCA_029721435.1). Classification (NCBI taxonomy): domain Eukaryota; kingdom Metazoa; phylum Chordata; class Actinopteri; order Anguilliformes; family Muraenidae; genus Gymnothorax; species Gymnothorax reevesii. Next base: position 49,063,666 of record CM056587.1, on the reverse strand, counting down.
CAGTCAGGCTTTTCACCAGCGTAAACTGATCAAAGACCAACACTCCAAGTTAAGTATTCATATCTTATATTCATTGTACAACCGCTTTGGGTTTTAAAAAGATGGTGAATCATATTTCTGGGAAAACCCTTGCGACTGTGATGGCAGTGCATGCTGTGAATGAGCGGTTCAGTTAATCCCGAAAACTTTCACATCAAAAGCAATAAAAGCTATGGCTTGATTCGATTCTTCCACACAGTGGTAATTTATCCCTTCACCAGAGGGTGGTAGTGTTCACCTGTAAAAGAATTTTGCGAGAAGAAAATGCATAGTTTTTGATGAAATATAAATTGCTATTTGATGTTATTAATTATTATGAGTGTGGAGATGTCTGGTTGGTTGGTGTGTGCAAGTATGTGTGTGTGTGTGTGTGTGCGTGTGCATGTATGTTTGCGTGGGTGCTCAGGGGTGACAAACTACGCCTGGCATTGCGCACCTAAGGCCAAATGTAGCTGCTGTGGCATTCTGCAGTACAAAAGCAGTTAAATAAAACAGCAATGTCATGTCACATTATTCATTTGTGTCTTTCTGTCATAATCTGTTTTTGTGGTGCTTAAACGTAGGAAGGAATTCTAGCAAAGCCAATCTGTAGGAATTCTAGCAAAGTCTATGCTGCAGAGTGGAATGGCAAGACACTAGTTTGACCTTAAATTATTTAGCCATTAAAGTTATACAAGGCACTGTACTTTGTCATGCTAGATCTTATTTTATGAACTTGTTCACCAATGATTGTGCTCAAAACTCAAATCAGGTGCCGAGACGCTAGGAAAAATCACAATCAAGAAGAAAAAAAGGCTTTGCACACCAAAAGATGCCTCATCTAATGCTTTCTGCCGAGACCAGACCTGTGATCTGTTGAGGCATATTTTAGTGGACACAATCTTTTTCCTTTTATGTCCTGTTTTATATTGTTCAAAATGATGAAATTGGAAATGGCATGTGAGAATTAATTTCTGCAGTGAGCCCACAGGCGTTCACCATCACAGGTGTGCGCATACACAAATGCACATACACATACTGAAACACAATATACGAACACACACACACACACACCACACACACACATACAGACATACAATACACAGATGCACACATGCATAAACCTACAGACATACAATACAGAGACACACATACATACTGAACACAATACACAGAGAAACACACACATACAATGCACACAAACACACACACAAGAACACATACAATACACACACATACACCAAACACAAAAACAAGCAGACACAAACACACATATACACAAACACACACAATACTCACACATACACCAAACATATACATAAGCAGACACAAACGCACACAGACAAATACACACGCACGCTGACCTGCAAGCTGTCACACATTTCCTGGCTGTAGGTGATACGCTGGATCTCAGTTGGGGAGCTCAGGTACAGGGCCTGGCCGCCATTGGTGAAGCAGAAAGTTCGGGCGATGCGCATGTCCGTCAGGGGAAGGTAGTTTACATCCAGCAGAGGGCGCAAACTCGGCAGACTGCATTTTTCAAAGAGAAAAGCACAAGTCCTTTATTGATCAGAACAAAAAGTGACCACTAAACTACAGACTGAATGCAGAACCCTTCCAGTGGTGGGCATGTACCCCATCCATCTATAGTAAGGTTCAATACCTGCGTATCACAACCAGCCCATTAAGGGGATTCAGGGGTTAAGTGGGCATGTCAGAATGTGCAAAATGTCAGAAACCCTTGCATAAGGTGATATTCAGTATCAATAGTAGGCCCACCCTTTGCTGTCAAAATCATTAGTTTGATTTCTGTACTGTGTTTGCTGGGATACTAAGCTATTATTTCAGGACAGTCTCTGTTGTTGTGTCATTTAGAGATCTAGGAAATAGACTCATAGTGCCACCTTCTGTTCATTATGGCAAATAACTTAGCTAGGACATTTGTTCGCAAATGCTAAGGACACAAGTATTTTCTCAAACGAATTGAATTGGCGGGTATTTGTGATAGGTATGTTTTGTATTTGTAAAACAGAATATACTAGTTTGTTAATGGTGTTTTGTATTTACAAACCACAGTTAGTTTGCAAATCCTTTTTGCATTTGCAAACCACACTTGGTTTGTACGTGAATAATTTTTAAATTTGCAAACCACGCTGTGTTTGTTTGCAAATCCTTTTTGTATTTGCAAACCACACTGTGTTCATTAGTGAATCGTTGTGGATTTGTAAAAAATGGTTGGCAGTAATTTAACTCCATAGAAAGGACCTGAATTCTAGTCCCTGCCACGGCTTTCGCCATGTGTTCTTGGGCAAAACACCTCAATTCCAGAGTGCCTCACTCCACCAATTGTCAGGGGAACCTGACTAAGGCTGGGGGGTAACCTGAGATGGACAAGTATACCATCCAGGTGGAGTAGCGAAACATCAAGTCACTTCATGCAACTGAAACTGGGGTGAAGCATCAACCCGATGAGCCACTCGGATCGGAACAGGCTTATTTACAACATGCCCATTGGCACAAAAGTAGACCTGGCAGACACTATTGCTGACTGACAGCATGGTGGCCAACTGGCCGCAGGATGACTTGATGCTGTGCACATACAGACAGCAAGCGGAAGGTTGTCACTTTATACAGCTGAAAACTCTGCCATCTCATCAGGTAAGAAATATACAGTGCGACCAAAGTGAAAGTGACCGAATTATCTAAAACACAGCCATAAACACCAGTTTGGTAAAGCTCGCACCTTTTTTAAAGACTGGTTTGGACACGTTCTGAGGTGATTTTTAGAGCTGTAGTTCTTTGTTAATCAGAAACTGTTATGTCGAATGCTCTTCTGTCACTGTCAGAGAGGGACATTTGTGGGCACAGTGCCTATTTGAATTTTGCAGTTTTTCTAGGTGTTAGGCATATAAGCCACCGTAAAAATTTAGCTTGCATTGCAGACTTGCCTACCAAAGTGCTCCTGGCTGGACCTCTTTTAAGCAGACACGTGCTGCCAATAAGCATTCAAACTGACAGGAATGACCTGAGTAGAAGCTGTTGCAATCATGGTTTAGATACTTCAAAGTTAAAGCCATTTTTTGTCCAAAATTTTGTCCATCTACTGTACATTACAGCACCCTTTCTTGTGGATCCTGGAGTGTCAGTGCCAAATTCAGGGCCAAACCAGTTTTGGCTGTAAAACAGAAGCAGCATTACAACAGTAGTAATACAGTAAGTAGTATTAGGCCCTGGTTATTACTTAGGGTCAGTAACCGTAGGTAGGGGTCTGTAGTATGAGTGCAGGGTGGTATTAGGCCCTAGAGGCTATTACAGGTTAATAACAGAAGGTGGGGGTCCTAGTAAGGGTAGTATTACACATAAGAGGTAATCAGGGGTTACTAACGGGCAATAACAGTATGAGTGGGAGTCAGTGGGTATCATCAGAGGTTGGTATTGTAAGTAGAGGTCAATTTGCATCTGCAGTCATCAGAAGTGTAGGCTTAGTACCTGAGTATCATAATATGCCCGTTGGCACAGAAGCAGGCCAGACAGACACTGTTGCAGACAGACAGCACATCTGCCCGAAGGACGAAGGATGACTCTGTGATGTTGTGCACGTACAGCCGGCTCTGAGCTGGCATGAGGAAGACCTTGGCCTGCCGCTCCGAGCACACTACCAACAGATGACCCTCTCCAGCTGACTCCAAGGACGAGCCAGGTGACCCTGACACAAGTTTTCGCTTTCGAGGCTTATCAGGGTCTTCTGGGGCATTGGGATCCCTCCACACCTCGTACGGGTCTGGAATTAGAGCGCCCCCACAATCCAACGAGCCAAACATCAAGACAGACCCCTTCAGCATCAGTGTTACACCTGGGCACAAAGAGATATCACAGGAGGTATCATTTAAAAGATGGGCATCAGACCATTTCACAATTAGCAACAAACACCCATATATGTAACATATGAAATTGCACAACTTGAATAATGAACAGCAATTGCTTTTTGCCAACTAGAATATAGTCAGGATATGTCTGGGTAAACCCATGCAACACTTGGGTTAACCAAATCATTTATGTTTTAATGTCTGTCAAAGTAAAATTATAGATTGGCACTGATGTTCACTGAGACCTGGATCTCAGAGATTGGTACGGATGTTTATTGGGACATGAGTCTCATAGGGTGGAACAGATTTTCATTGGGACATGGGTCTCATGGATTGGTTCAGATGTTCAGTGGAATATGGGTCACATAGATTGGTACCAAGCTTCATTGGGAAACATGGGTATCATGGATTGGTGCAGATATTCACAGGGACATGGATCTCAAAGATTGGTACAGATGGGTCTCATAGATTAGTTAATATATTTATTGGGACATGAGTATACCTAAGATTGGTATAGATGTTCATTGGGACATGGATCTCATAGAAAGGTTCAGATAATCATCAGAAATTACTGCAGATCTCATAGATTGGTTCAGATTTTCAATGGGACATGGATCTCATAGACTGGTACAAATGTTCATCAGGACACAGATCTCATAGATTGGTTCAGATGTTCATCGGGAGCTGGGACCCATAGATTCATACAAATTTATATTGGGAAATGGGTCTCATAGCACTACTAGCACCTAAAAACTGAGAAAGTGCACCTTTCTCCAAGAAATTCCCTCAAAACCTTAGAATACACAGAGATTTACTGAAGATTTGAGGCCAACTCGGTAAACCTCGGAAAAATTTTACCAAAGTATCCCGAAGTCTATCCAGTTTACTAAAGTCTCTCAAGATGCCCTCTGATTTGTTTGTAAGTTGGTACTTATGCAGATTGAATATATTTTGAATACTGAATGTGTTTTTTTTGTTCTTCATATAATAGTGGTGGTTTGCCCTTTGCCAGTTCCTGTATGCAGCACAGACACAGCAGGCTGAACTACAGTACTGACCATTGCAAAGTTCCCACAAAATTGGGCAAATATTCATGTTTTTCATACATCTGAAAATTTTTCAGTCTACCTCAGTAAAATTGTTTCCGAGGTTAACTGAGTTGGTCTCAAATTTTCAGTAAACCTCGGAGTATTCTAAGTTTTTGTAGAAATTTCATTGATCTTATAATGTAGTTCAGATGTTCATCGGGACATACGTCTCGTGCATTGGTTCAGATATTCATTGGGACATGGGACTCAGATTGGTTCAGATATTCATTGGGACATGGGATTCATTGATTGGTGCAGATGTTCATTGGGACATGAGATTCATTGATTGGTGCAGATGTTCATTGGGACATAGGATTCATTGATTGGTGCAGATGTTCATTGGGACATGAGATTCATTGATTGGTACAGATGTTTATTGGGACATGAGATTCATTGATTGGTGCAAAGGTTCATTGGGACATGGGATTTATTGATTGGTACAGATGTTCATTGGGACATGGGATTCATTGATTGGTGCAGATGTTCATTGGAACATGAGATTCATTGATTGGTGCAGATGTGCATTGGGACATGGGATTCATTGATTGGTGCAGATGTTCATTGGAACATGAGATTCATTGATTGGTGCAGATGTTTATTGGGACATGAGATTCATTGATTGGTGCAGAGGTTCATTGGGACATGGGATTCATTGATTGGTACAGATGTTCATTGGGACATGGGATTCATTGATTGGTACAGATGTTCATTGAGACAGGGGTCTCAGATTGGGACTGAAGTTTAATGTGTATCTCATAGATTGTTTCAGACATTTATCAGGACATGAGACTCAAATATTTATACATATTTTCATTGGGACATGGATTTCGTAGTCTGGCACAGACGTTCATTTGGACATGGGTTTCACAGATTGGAAGAGATGAACATTTGAAGACAGCTCTCATAAATTGGCACAGTGTGATAGTTTGTATAAGCAAGTTTGGTAGGGCTTACCACTGGGGGTCACTGTGACTGGCTCATCCAATCGTTCTTCCTCATGTACGGGGATAGAGAGGGCGAGGACAAGAGCCACACCGAGGCTAGTGCCCACCCACAGGCAGGGCGTGGGAAAGGTATCGGTCCTATGGGCGTACGACTCCATGAAGCGCAGCGTGGTCACTGCCTCCTTGGTCTCGCGGTCGATGCTGGAGACGCTCGAGCTTCGGGAGCGGCTGAAGGAGTTTTCGCGGCTCTCTGCAGGAAGCCGAAGTGAGCAGCCCAGAGTGGGAAGGAGACACATGAGGTTAGAGATGTGCTTTAGCTGCCAGTGGCTGTGGTGTGTGCTTTCCCATCGCCATGGCTACAGTATGCCACACAGAAATGGTTGTGATTCGCCAGGGACACTACAAAGTCTGAATGTGGTAAGCAAAGGCAGCAATGCACAAAATGCCTACACACACACACACGCACACACATACACACTTACTCCTACACACACAAACCGCATGTATAACATATTCACACCCCCTAAAATGCTGATTAATAAACTTTTCACCATCATGTGACATGATCGATGCCAGACAGCAATACAAAGGCAACAAGCTGAGAACAACAAACTGCTGGGGAGAGTTTGATGATTTTCTCTATGCTCCGTGAAGCTTTAATTGATGATTCCCCTAGTATTCAACAGCAAACTTGTAGCAGAAAACCGCAAACTATCTGCAAACACACAGTACACCAGAAGTCCATTCCTCTACTCAGTCTAAGTATCAAGCCAACATGTAATAGTAACACCCCTACCACTGCAGCAACTCAAATATAAAAATATTGGGCTCCAAATTGAAATTGAATGCAGGCAAAAGACATCACACCGTGAACTCTGCAATAAATGCAAGCAGGTGACGAACAACAGAAATTAATGCGTACCATTGTGCAGCAAAACATGAAAATACACATCGCTTGGGCAAAGCGCGCGCTGCATGAACATGGCTGTAGACGTAGTGCTCAGCTGAGCAATAAACGACGGAGGACGGACGGACGGACGGATGTACAAGTGAACGGGAGCGATCGTGAGGACCCGGACACAATCAGACGTGGAGGACGGGACGAGCGGCAGACTGCGGTGGACGGACTGAGACGAAACCGTGAACGTGCCGGGCCCAGCGGCCGTCGGTCTTACCTTTCTCGTTCCAGGCGTACACAGTGACGTGGTGCTCATCATGAGAGTACATACTGACTCCGTGCAACTGCTGCAGCATTGCCCGTCGAGAAGCAAAACCTACAGACCGCCGCCCGCAAATCCCCCCCATCACCAACACCACCACCACCATCACCATCACCATCACGCCAACCCCACCCACAGACAGACAGACAGTGCCAAACGATCACAGAGGAGAGAAGAGAAAGATACATTTCAGGCAGGACAGCAGAGAGTTTAGCCTCACTCTGCTCTCTGTACAATAGGGTTTTTCTGCAATCATTTCACTAGTCAGGAGTGACTAGATAAGGCTCCTGCCGTATTCAATGCAGCCATACAGGCTTTGTACTTAAGCTAAGAGAAAGAATGATATAACTACCAAGTTTGCTGAATCTTAGACGGATGCCTCTACGCAGAGCATGATGCAAATTCCCCTCCTCTAGCTGACATTATATGGCCAAAAAAGACAACAGCACTGACAGTTCATAACCTGCATGCACTGTGCAGAAAAAAAGCCACATATCATCTGTTGGAGTTCATTTAACACAGTACATTACCACTCTCTACCAGATAATAGTACAAACCACAATGCCAGTGAAGTTGGGACGTTGTGTAAAAGGTGAATAAAAACAGAATAAAATTATTTGGAAATCCTTTTCAACTTATATTCAATTGAGTACACTGCAAAGACAACACATTTAATGTTTAAACTGATAAACTTTATTGTTTCTTTGAAAATATTCACTCATTTTGAATGTGATGCCTGCAACATGTTCCAAAAAAGTTGGGACAGGGGCAAAAAAAATACTAGGAAAGCTGAGGAATGCTCAAAAAACAGCTGTTTGGAACATTTCACAAGTGAACAGGTTAATTGGAAACAGGTGAGTGTCATGATTAGGTATAATAAAAACCCCAGAAAGGCTCAGTCGTTTACAAGCAATGATGAGGCGAGGTTTACCGTTTTGTGAACAACTGCGTGAGCTAATAGTCGAACAGTTGAAAACAACGTTTTTCAATGTGCAATTGCAAGGAATTTATGGATTTCATCATCTACAGTCCATAATGTCATAAAGGATTCAGAGAATCCAGAGAAATCTCTACACGCAAGCAGCAAGGCCGAAAACCAACATTGAATGCCCATGAACACCCGGAAACGCTGCCGACTTCTCTGGGCACAAGCTCATCTGACATGGACTGACACAAAGTGGAAAAGTGTGCTGTGGTCTGAAGAGTCCACATTTCAAATTGTTTTTGGAAATTATGGATGTCCTCTGGGCTAAAGACGAAAAGGACCATCCAGATTGTTATTGCCGCAAAGTTCAAAAGCCAGCATCTGAGATGGTAAGGGGATGTGTTAGTGCCTATGCTTTGGGTAACTTGAACATCCAATTCTCATGACACAAAGTTTTTCTGTCACCCGCGGACGGGGGAAAAATACAAAATAAAAGAATTCATCAATTGTAACACCACCCATGTAGTGTACATGTTAAAATGTATTTGGTCTAAAATTTACATTGGCCAGACCAAGAGAGCCTTAAAACAGTGCATAGCTGAACACAAGACTGCTATCCATACACAAAATATGGATTATGCTATCGCACGTCATTACGCCGAAGTTAATCATGGGTCAGTCTCATCTCTGAAATTCTGGGGGATTGAAAAAGTGCAGGTGTCCTCAAGGGGCGAAAATATAGTCCAGCAATTGCTTCGCCGGGAAGCTTTCTGGATACACACTTTGAATTGTGTCGAGCCTAATGGGTTAAACGATGGCCTCAATTTCACTTGTTTTCTATAATTTACGCATGTCTTATACTTTGTCTTTGCATCTGTGTTATTTACAGAAGGCAATATTACCAGTTTGTTGGTTTTCTTTCCTCTTGATGATGTTATGTAATGTGTTTTCATTACCTGTTATTTTACCATCGCATACGCACCTTGTATTTGGTATGATGTAATTAAGGGAAGGGTATTTAAAACCATCCCGGTGCGTCATCTCTCATACATCATCTGACTCTGAGGAAAACGTCAGTGGACGTCGAAACGTCAGTCTTTTCAATAAAGAGATTGTGTTCTGTGCTCTGTGTGCTCCAGCTTTTGCTTTTTGCCGGAATATTCCTCGATGATTTTTTTCGGTAAGGTGCGCGTTTCTCTGCATTGACTGTCCAAGCTTTTGAGCACCTTTATAGTCCTTTTTCCATTGAGGGCTTTGAGCGCGTCTGGTCTACTTCTCTACGTGTAACTTGAACATCTGTGATGGCACCATTAATGCTGAAAGGTACATACAGATTTTGGAGCAACATATGCTGCCATGCAAGCGGTGCCTTTTTCAGGGACGTCCCTGCTTATTTCAGCAAGACAATGCCAAGCTACATTCCGCAGGTGTTACAACAGTGTGGCTTCATAGTAAAAGAGTGCGGGTAATAGACTGGACTGCCTGCAGTCCAGACCTGTCTTCCATTGAAAATGTGTGGCGCATTATGAAGCATAAAAGACGACAACGGAGACTCCGGACTGTTGAGCAACTGAAGTCGTACATCAAGCAAGAATGGGAAAGAATTTCACCTACAAACCTTCTATAATTACTGTCCTCAGTTCCCAAACGCTTACTGAGTGTTGTTAAAAGGAACGGTGATGTAACATAGTGTGAAACATGCCCCCGTCCCAGCTTTTTTGGAACTTGTTGCAGGCATCAAATTCAAAATGAGTGACTATTTCCAAAAGAACAATGAAGTTTATCAGTTTGAAGATTAAATATCTTGTCTTTGTAGTGTACTCAATTGAATATAGGTTGAAAAGGATTTGCAAATCATTGTATTCCATTTTTAAATACATTTTACACAACATCCCAACTTCATTGGAATTGGGGTTTGAAAATCAGAACAGAAGGTCACAACTTGCTTGTGTTAAGGTGTAGAGTCAAGGGGCGAGGGTGGTGATGGGAACATCGCCGAAGTTTCATTCATGTATGAACGCTTTCATGTAAGCTTGTCAAATATCTACAACTTACAAACATACATGTGTCAGATAGCCACGCTGCAAAGCATCTTAATATTAGCCTGCATGAATGATGCAGTCATAAAGTAGCACTGGCTGAAGAAAGGCAGCTTCCTCCAGGTGCATGCTGGGACAGACTGTTGTTGTTTACACATCTGGCCTTTTTCTGACTGGCTGACTCCCCGCAGTGCATCTCATTATGCAGGCTCTGCAAATCCCGCTCTTAATTAACCTTTAATCATCGCAGTGACCCCGCTGTGGTAGAGCACTGCAATAATTAAAAGTTAATTATGAGCCAAATTCTGAAAGCAGCCTGAGGAGGACGCCAAAGACAGACAGATGCCAGGAACACTTTTACTTACGTTACAGCCATTTCAGTACTCGCAACTCCTTGCTGCCTTTCAAAGGCATTTTCGATTGTGCTGCTTGGTTTGATCTGTCACAGTCTCAGCTACAAGTAGTGCATGGGAAGTGAGATAACTTATCGATCTTTGTTGTAAAATCCCAGCTGCGGTCATTGCTTAAAAAAGTGCTCTTCAACCTCCCTAATATGAAAGCATATTCTATCAGGAACATTATGTACATATGACCTAAACACATTCAGTTGTTGATTCCTTATTGTCTGGGCAGAACAGCATCATGGGTAACAAGCAGTCAGACAACTAAGTCTCACTCCCATTCACTGTCACGTTCAGGAGGTCTGGCTAGTGCTGGTTAATAATGCTTTCTGTCATCACAATGTCTTCAAACCATTTTAAACAGAATTGAATGAAAATAATAAACTAATGACTGGATTGGCAAGGTGGTCACACGGTCACAGGACCTGGCAGTTCTCCCAGTGCTCTTTCACACTGGCACATCTCCCAGTCTCCCTCCACAATACCTCATTCCAAGACTCCAAGCTGGGATTTATAGTGCAGGTTTTTGGGCCTTTTAATGGCATTAACCTAAATTCCTCTGATGTAATTGGGTGAGGACTGGACTGCAAAGCAATGTACTGTGCAGCACTGACGTTTCGTCTTCAAAGTCTATGGACAATATCAATATATATACATATTTTCTGAAGCACTTTGCAGAGGTTTGCTTCATTTTGAGAAAAACCAAGTGACTGATGACGTTTGAAAGACTTTCTGGATCATTCAGACCGAATCATTGAGCTGCTTTGGTTAGACAGCCGAGGCTTTGAATATTGGCGCAACACATAGTCTACATTAGGAGATTGAAATGATGCATTAGTGGGTTGTCATAGTTGCTGTTGCTGATTGCAGTCATTGCCCAGTACACCGAGTACATTCACAACCCCGATGTAAATATCTCTGCCCTATAATCTTTTGAACTCAATTTATTTATTTTTTTTTGTTATTTTTTTATTATAAATTTGCCATCTCCAATCCCACCCGAATCTGGAATGCCCAATTGGTGAACTATGTACAAAGCTTGCTCGTATGCGACCCCTTGCTGCCAGCTCAGGATAGTGAAGACAGTTCACGGCTCTCCTCCGAAGCACGTGCCCGTCAGCCACTGCTTCTTATACGCTCATTGGTTGAGTCTTCGCAAGTTCAGAACGAGGGCGGAGGATACCCGGACATGAACAGACTTAGAATCTTCCTGACGAGCGCCTGTCTGGCCAACAGGAGGCGCTTGAGTAACAAACAAAGCTGTTTTTATTTATTTCCCTTACCCGGCAGCCCCTCTCCAATTTGAAACCCTGTAGAAGCGATGGCCAATTGTGCGCTACTCTGAAAAAGCTGCCGACCACTGCCGGTTGGTACGACCGGGGCTCGAACCCGCAACATGATAGTCACTTCCACATTGCAACGCAGTCCCTTACCCGCAGTGCCTTATACTGGAGTCAGATTGCTTATCAACCTGTTATGTTCACAAAAACAACAAGGAACTGGTTAATTCATTAAAAAAAATCATATAGTGACTGCATTAAAACAAATCAAATCCTGTTGTGCACCGTAATTTTACTGCAGAACACATATTTTACCAGCAGATGTCATCCAGGAGCACAATGAATGAAACTTAAGAGTCGCGAGTCAAGTTCCAGTACAATGATTCAAAAAGGTTTGAAGTTTCATCAGACCTTGTTTTGCCATCACTCCTATACAGAGTCATTCCTCAGAAGGACCACTAGACTAAGCCACTAGCTGAGGCACTGCCTTTGTGAAGAAGTATGACTGTATGGTCAAGAGCATTCTTTACATTTAGCAATATCTTTCTGTTTGTGTCAGAAAATGTGCTTAATACTAAGGGGGGAAATAAAAATAGTTTATGTTTGGAATGAATGGAAAAGGGCTGAAAAGCGATGTTCACAGTACCAATGTTTCATCGTGACTGTAAATGGCCTTTGTTAAAACAAATGGATGCAACTCCTGTGGCACTGTGTTGGTTGGTTTCCAATTAGAAATCAATCATGTGAAAGGTGTGTTCATACAGCCAGTAAAAATGTTTCCTTTGCTCCAGAAACCGCAATAATGCAAAGGCTGATGCTGATCTGATCACCTTGAGCTGAGCAATTCGGTGTTCAGTAATTGAGCCCAAGTGCCAAGCCTCAGGGCTAAGCCAAGTCCAGCTCTCTGTAATATGACTAGTGTAATACTATTCTGCAAAGCACTATGTTTAAATGCCCAGAGGTGGTCCAGGTGTCCCGGGGGCCAGTAAATTCACCGGAGTGAGCTGTGATGAGAGACTCCTCAGGGTCATTAATCCTTACAACATCACCTTTAAAGAGAAATTTCGGCTGCTCATCTCCAATCAGCCCGGTCTCCGCTGATCTGTGCCGACTCACAGTTTGAGGGACCAAGCAGACAGCAAACATCTCATTGCAGCTTCTGTGAGTGAGGCTGCTCATCTACCCAACACCGCTGTGCTCACCCACCACAATCATGCAGGATCACATAATGGCAGGTGACTAAAACCAGTAATCATGGGCAATTTTTACATGGGCAATGTCTTACTGTATGTGCCGGCCAAAAGAGTTGGATAAACGACATGTTTGTGAACATAATATTACGCATAAGTTGTAGTGGTTGTCATTTCATTCACAATTATAGCTCTCAATCATCTTAAATACAAAAAAGGGAGGTTGAACTGACTAACATGACTGGTCTATTATTCACTCCAACCAAAAATGCAGCAGAATAACACACAGTAAATACAAATACACTTCTGTCACTGAAATCTTTACTCAACTCTGCAGTTTTGTGACTCATAAAATTATGAGTCAATGGTAGAAGCATGTATTGTTGGTAAAAAGCAGAAAACTATTGACAACCTAAAACATTTGCTTCATTAAACGCTAGCTAAATGTCCTTTGACACCTAAAATATTTTAAACCAGCCATTGAATGACAGAACAGGAGGTCTTCCAAGATCATGAGTCCCCAATCCTGTTTATGTTGCCTTTATTAACCCAGTTTCTCTTTTTTAAGGATGTCTCGGGAGAAATGCCAGGTAAAACAATTTCAAATAGGGCAGGATAGAGAGAGCCCTAAGTGCAGTTTTTTTTATTTATTTTTTTTGCGGTTAAAGGGTCAAACGTAAGGGCCCCCATGGCAAATATATTCCCAATTTATAATCTCAAGTCAGAATCTGAACTCCCAACCTGGGCTCAAACCACTGCAGTTCTACAGTTACCAGTCAAGCAGCCAACCACTAGGCTGTCCAGCTGTCCACATCCCATCTGCACACAGTGTCCCTGCTACAGCCAGCAAAGAAAAGCTAGCGAAAAGGGCAGGACACCGTCTGTCACAGTTCAGAATACTCTAAGGATTTATCACTGATACTTTAACAGGTCAGACTCATGACCTGTCATGCTCATTCCATCACAACTGTGTCACTACTCCCAGCGTTAGGTGTTACCATTTATTGTTAAATACGCAGCTTCATTATTAATTAAAGATAGCTTGTAGCTGTACTTGTGTTAAAAATAACATGTGAAGATATTGATGTTGAGCGAATGGTGCTAGGCAGGGCAAATAATTGCAGACTACATTCACTCCATTGCCTGTGCTCAGATATTGCCAGATCTTTCCATTACCAAGGAGTGAAAATGGACAGGGTAGTTCCGCACATTTGGGTGGGGTTGGGGAGGGAGTGACAGAGCTTTTCAGTGCAAGGAAGATAAAACCTGAACCTGGCTCAAATCTTTTAAATGCTTTAATCTTTTATACACCAGCACAAGCAGCACCTTTGTGCATTCAAAACAAAATGATGGCATCTAAAGAGTTAAAGCATCTTTACTGTGCATGTATTTGACCTAGGTCTGGTCAGTGTTATCAGGAAGGGTTCATGCTAGTTTAAACACGTTAGTTAAATGTTCATTGACTAAATCACCAATGAAGTCTATGGAAAGTTCATCTGCATTTGTTAGGAACAAAGATGTAAATTAACAGATGAGCTCATTCATCACTTCTTAGAAATTTGCTGAGGAAATAAATGCAAGTCATGACACATAACAACCTGCAGGCTGTTATGTCTCATGGTTCATTCAGAAAAAAAAGAACATTAAAACATACTGAAGCAGTCTGTTGAGAAGTTGATTAGCAAGCAGGGATCATTTGAAAATGGTGCAGCTCCACATTTCACGTATTAGAGGTAAAAAAAAAAAATCCTCTAATAATAAAAAAAAAGAAAAAAATCAGAAAAACACAGAAGTTTCCATCATTCCAAGTTTCAAACACAAAATCCAATTTTTGTGTATCTTATGATATGCATTTGCAATATGGCGATATTTTCAACCTTGGAATCATAGAAACTGCTCCATTTTCCAGCAGTGAGGGACATTCATAAAAATTGGTGAGAGGGAACATGCTCATGTCTTTGGTGTATGAATGAAACACATTGGAAACATGTCACCAATTTTTATGTGTCAAGAGGGGGCGGGGGGGAGAAGGTCAGGCACACACCTTCTGGGTGGGCAACAGGCAAAGAGATCTCCATGCAAGCGGCTGATTGGGCCTTCCGGAAGGGAGGGCGGCTGGGCCCCCGTCGGCCCCCCAGCCTCGGCCCCTCAGGAATGGGGGGGGCGCGCGGTTTCCCAGCAACGCAGGATTGAGAGGTGGGACTCGTGCAGTGTCCATTTACATGATCTGTAATAACGGCACAGTGTTAGCGACGGTAAAAAATTTTTTAAAAAATGAACCAACTAAAAATACGAATGAAATGGGTCAAAATTCTTTCAGTGTGGAGAAAGAAAAGCAAGGAAGACAGAGAGGAAACACCAATCAGGCCAAGTGTAGCAGTAGGGGGTGGGGGAACAGACAGGATGAAGCAATCAAAATGAGCAATGCAGCTTCCTTTATTCATGCCACAAAAGACAGAGAAGAAGAAATGAATCTGTGAGAGTGCAGGCAGGGGAGCAATACATTTGGTCTGGCCAGCAGCACAGTCATTGAAATCCAAGAAAAGAAATTCAGTGGCACACAAATATAACATGTTTACTGTATATGGGGGCTTCATCCTCTTTAGATAGGAAAATGAATGTTGTATAATTACACTCAGACTGAGGAAAATAAATAACTGTTCAGCAGAGGAATAAAGCAGCATGCAGAAGATTTAAGTGATATCCAGTGGAGATATATTTTCTCCCATCTACCTTGAGTGCCAGCGCGTGCGCCAGTGTATTTCTATCTGTGAGTGTGCTGGAGAGTGTACAGTGTGTGTGTGTGTGTGTGTGCCCATTTCTGCATGTAAGTGAGAAAAACAGAAATAACCTCAGAGTCCCTATGGCTTTTCACAGCCTTGGCTCAGTTGGTGCTCTTCCTGTGTCCATTTCATTCATATTATTAAAACCATTCCTCTCATTAAAAGCATGAGTTCCTATGCTTTCGAGAAGCCCTGGCAGACCTATGGATATCCAGAGTGTTCAACGGGGAATTGCGAGTGATTAGACATTCTGAGCAGCGGTATGGGAATCGTGCTAAGCAAGTGGCAGAGCGTTCTGACCTCAAAAACAAGTCCATTCTATTTCACTGGAGATAATAATCGATACGAAGGACTCTGAGCTATCAGAGAGCTAGCATGCTACCTGTGGCGCATTTGTAACACAGTGTAAGAACAAATGAGGCAGTGCAAGAATGCGGACAGGTTGTCTGCGGGTAGTGTGCAAGCCTCTTTCACAAGCCAAACCCAGATAACAAGCACAACCACCCGAGAAAATCCTCAGTGGATACATCATTAGGAGCAATGCCCTCTCCCTCACGAATGCACAGATCTGATACGCAGTAGTTTTGGGGGCAAAGTTTTGCCCTCAGTTATTCCAAGCAAATGAAGCCCAAAGCATATTCCTGAAGGCTTTGTAAGCCACAACCTTCCTCTGTTCATAGTGCCTTTGCAAAAATCAGAAGAGCATTATGATATGAGCAGGGGGTAATGCAATTGCACTGCATTGTTTAGTCCTGCTCCTGTGATAATTCTGCTTGAAGAACCAAATATTGGCATAAGACACTTTGTCCATCCACACTCCTCCTTATCAACCTGAGTGTCCGGTATCCTGGAGTGGATCCTGACTATTGACTAATATATCCAGTTCCAGCAATGTCCTTTCACACATATTCAAGCTTGAGTCTCAGCAATTACCTTTCGAACTTAATATTTTCACAAGTTGTAATGAGAAACACATTTTTCCCTACGGTTCCTGCAGTTCTTTGAGGCTTACATTAGCCGAAACTTCACACTGGAGCAGCAAACTGAGATCCAAACGGTTTCTATGGTGAAGTTCAGTGAGTCTCGTTATGTGGCTTACAATGCAGTGTTTTGTACTGTTGTCTTCTGTCTGATGCCTCCCAGGTTACATAACTGCAAAGGCTGGGATTAGCATGGATGGTGACTGAGGCTTCAGTGCTGGTGATTATTGTAGATTTGCTTTATCCTTGTGGACATTTTTGCTGAGATGAGGATATAGATGAGCTTTCCTTTGCCATGTTTAATCCAATCCATTCATCTGAGCGCATACATTGCATAATAGATTGTCGAGAATTCACCCACAAACTCATAGTGATTTGAGAAAGCATTAAGTGAAATGTTTGAAGGTGTAATAACAAGATTTCTGAGAATATATATCATACAGGAGGCTTTAAAACTGAGGATGGTTTTGAACAAGCTCTGGAAACTTTAACTAGCTATTTAACATTGAGAAAAAAAATGCACATTGCATAAAGCAGGTATTATAAGAATATTCACAGGTGCACGCGTGTGTACACAAAAGCAGTACCCACACAAACACACACACACACACACACACACACACACACACACACATTCACAGTTAAATGAGGAACATTTCCAAAGCTGAGTCACTGAAGTGAGAGGGAGAGCATGTGTACAAAAATGCAATGGCTTAATCTCAGGCGAACAGCAAGCACCCCTTTAAAGTCCACCGCTATAGCTCGGCTAAATGGCCTATGCGCTCCATATCTGAAGTCACTTCAGCTCTGAGAATTGAAAATGCTAACAGGCAGCTCATAGCTACAGTAGCGAGGTGCTGGTTCAGGGCTGATTCCTTACACAGCCCAAACTGAACTGACTGAAAAGATCGATTCGCATTTTATCATCCCGGCCAGCGCTCAGGCGCACTCAAAACATCGCCTGTCGCACAGCTCACTCCGCCGCAATATAAACCTGCGCATCGACACATCCACTTCACTTTCAATAAACACAACCATTTTGAGGAGAACTTACAAATTACAGAATGCAGGAGTGAAATATGAATACACTTGACGTTAAGAGCCACAGAGAGGGAATTAAGTTGCAAAAGGAATGATCCCATCCACGATCCAATGCACACAGAACAGTACGGACAATCAGAAGCCCTGGCTGCCAGTGGATGGCAGGGTAACATGACTATGGCTTTTTTCCTGCAAACAATCAAAATTCAGAGGTGAATTAAACACTGGCATATGATGAAAATTGACAAACATGTAATGCAGAATGGTATGAGTAGGTTTTTTAGTGGAAGTCTGAAGGAAGGTTGACAGCATTGTAGGTTCTAACCAAGTCCTTCTCAAGACTACTGGTGGTGCTGGTAGTGTTGGGGTTGGTGGGGCATGTGAATTACTGTTGTGTGTGTGCGTGCGTACGCGCGTGCTTGTCTGTGTGTGTGTGTGTGTGTGTGTGTGTGTGCAGCACCTTTAATATGCTTGGAAATTGTAATCACAGCATGGATTATAACATCTGTAAAAAAAAAAAAACTATAACTTTTATAGAGATCTTTCACTTGACAGGTCTCGCACTAAATACCTGTACTGATGATAGACTCACTGTTTTTGAAGGCAGGTCAGGGATTGGTTGGTTAATCAATTTGCAACAACATTCAGGTTATTCAGATTCTTTTAAACACAATTGATGCTGCAGAGAAAACAAATAAAAAGAAAATCCTCACAGATACTGATGTGAAAATCTCAAAGAATCAAAGAATTCTGTGATTCACAAATACAGTTCCATGAAAAAGCCTCAGACTATTCAGAATATAAAGGTTCTGTTTGTCAGCACAATTAACTGCTTGCTCAGGTTAAATTCTATCTACTCAAGAATCCCATTACATAGAGATCATTAAACCATTCTATGAAAGAGCGTGATTTTCAATGTACTGATTTACAATCAATTCTTCAAAGAAATGTAGCAAAAGACAGATTCTGTTTCAGAGGCTATCATTCTAACAAAAGAATGAAACGAAACACAAAGGTATCTGTATGAAGTGTATCCTTACGGACATGGGCATTGTGTAAACGTATCACTAAATTGGGGATCGATGTAGTATGTCTTAAGAATTCAGTCTACCCAATTGGCAATGCTAATGAGATGAGGAGCTACTGATCTCTGTGTAAAGCTGATGCTACAAGGGACATCTGAGAGAGCAAAAAAAAAAAAAGACTCAGAAAAATGCACAGGAAGGAAGTCGAGTCAAAGCGGGTCAGACATCAAGGCAATTTGAGGGCATTTCAGGTTATGGCAAAGCCATCCTGCCTAGCGTGCGGTTATTTGTGAAAAGCTGAGGCTGAACATGTGCTTGCGTGGGTGCTTTTGTGTGTGTGTGTGTGTGTGTGTGTGTGTGTGTGTGAGACTCACAGGCAAATATCCTGTAACTGCATTGGCAGTATATGCTCACAGAATAACCAATAGCGTACGAGTGAATGATTATATGTGAGCACCTCAGAGGCTATACTGCATCTGAATGTTAGTAAATACATGCATTAGAGATGATACAAAAATGAGTGGCTGTGGGCCATAACTATCTTTCTCCAGTGCTTAGTCAATTGGGATACATTCATTCTTTTCTCATGTGTCTTTGCAGCAGTTACACAAGCATCCATAATTAAAAAACATGTTCTTTTTATTTCAGCGGGATAAACGAATGGTGGTAGGTTAACCCAATCTTCAGTAGCAACGTGTGATGTAAAACACATGATGAATGAACTCATTTCCAAAATTAACTTTGATGGAAACCATTTCCCATGAGATTCAAAATGCTCAGACACAAACAAAGCAAATATTGCTCCGCATATGCGGCTATTAAAAATAAATGGGTTTGGAAGAGTGAGGAAAATAACTCTCAATCTGTTGACAAAAATGGATGGCGAGCCACTTCATATTTAATGAAAATTCAGTACATGATAAATTCGCCAGAAGCACACTGCAATAGCACTTGTAGCATTAGCCAAAGGACAGATGAGGCTGAGCTAATAGCTAACACACACACATGCAAACACATAGTTACAACTGATTAGAAATACATCAATACACTACCCATTCACACAAAGGTGCTGCAGTTCAGAAATACAGTGGAGAGGGTTCAAAAGGCAGGATCTCAGCATGCATACAACCACCTGCTAGTTTGGAATCACAACTGATTTTAAATAGAAGAAACAATGACCCCCAAGTATTTTTTTCATATTCATCTCATTAAAATATTTCAGATCACAAAACTAATTTTAATATTACAAATTCCGAAATAGTTGGGACAAAGTGTAAACTGTGAATAAAATCAAAACACAATGACTTTCAAATCACACCAGTCAGTATTTTATTCACAGTAGAAGAGAGATAACAGCAAATGTTAAAACTGAGAAATTCAACAATTTTTCCACAAAATGAGCTCATTTCACATTTGATGGCTGCTACAGGTCTCAAAAAAATGGGACATGGGCCGGTTTACCATGGTGTAGAATCCCCTCTTCTTTTTCACATAAAGTGGAGGCATCTGGGCATTGAGGGGCCAAGTTTCTTTAGTTTAGTCAGTGGAATTTGATCCCACTCTTGTTCAATACAGGCTTCCAGCTGCTGGAGAGTTTTGGGTCTCCTTTGACAGACTTTTCATTTAATTAGGCGCCAACTGTTCTCAATCGGTGAAAGATCAGGACTGCAGGCAGGCCAGTTCAGCACACAGACTCTTCTATTATGAAGCCATGCTGTTGTAATAGCTGCAGTCAGTGGTTTTGCATTGTCCTGCTGAAATACAGGCCTTCCCTGGAATAGATGTCGTCTGGAGGGGAGCATATGTTGCTCTAAAACCTTGATACACCTTTCAGCATTCATGATGCTTTTTAAAACATGCAAGCGTCCCACACCCTATGCACTCATGCATCCTCATACCATCAGAGATGCTGGCTTTTGAACTGTAAGCTGATAACAGGAGGGGTGGTCTTTCTCCTCTTTAGCCCAGAGGACACAACGCCCATGATTTCGGACAAGAATGTCAAATTTGGACTCGTTTGACCACAGGACACTTTGC
Organism: Gymnothorax reevesii; assembly: GCA_029721435.1. Classification (NCBI taxonomy): domain Eukaryota; kingdom Metazoa; phylum Chordata; class Actinopteri; order Anguilliformes; family Muraenidae; genus Gymnothorax; species Gymnothorax reevesii. Next base: position 49,042,829 of record CM056587.1, on the reverse strand, counting down.
CACTTTGCTACAGTCCATTTTAAATGAGCCTTGGCCGACAGAACATGGTGGCGCTTCTGGATCATGCTCAACAATGGCTTCCTTTTTGCATGATAGAGTTTTAGGAGGCATCTGTGGATGGCTTGGCAGACTGTGTATACAGACAGTGGTTTCTTGAAGTATTCCTAGGCCCATTTTGTAATGTCAATGACAGAATCATGACGGTGAGTGATGCTGTGGTGTCTGAGGGCCCGAAGATCACGGGCATCCAGTAAAGGTCTTTTCCAGCTTCTCTGAATCTTTTGATGATGTTATACACTGTCGATGATGAGACCTTCAAAGCCTTTGCAATTTGACATTGAGGAACATTGTTTTTACAGTATTCCACAATTTTTTTTAGGCAAGCTTCACAGGTTGGAGAGCCTCTGGCCATCTGTACTTCTGAGAGACTCAGCCTCTCTAAGACATCCCTTTTATAGCCAATCATGTTACACACCTGATGGCAGTTAACTTAATTACTTGCTAAATGTTCTTTCAGCTGATTCTCTTATATATTAATTGCTTTTTCAGCCCTTTTTTGCCGGTGTCCCAACTTTTTTGAGTTTTTGGTTTTTGGTTTTCAGTCGGCGCTGATTCTCCAGGGAGTGCAGGTGAGATATTGGAATTCCGGACGTAGCCCCCAATGTTATAGGAATTTAGATTTTATATTCCTGGTATTACCTTCACAAAAAGAAACTCAGACGACTCAGAGAAAGAATCAGTCGGAGGCAGAGAAGTTAATATCCAAGCCAAAGTCAGTTTACTTTTCTGCAGAAAAGGATCCCCAAACACAGAGTCCAGTCAGCAAAATGGAGGATGATACAGTTAGAAACTCTCTGGTTTTTGTAGGGACACTCCATGACGTTCTCCTCCCCCTACGCTGATTTACACATCATGAGAGCCCTCGCCGTCTCACGCAACCGCGTCAAGCTGTCTAGGGATGCACACATACATCTCGTTAGGGAGGAGAGCACCTGCCTTCTCTCTCAGCCCTGGCTCCGGCATATCTTGTTATGGATTCTGGAGTTTTCTATAAACACCTAAACTTCGAGAAAGAGAAAAACATCTTGTCTTTGGTAAAGACATTCAGGTCTTTGTGACTTTAGATAGGCTATATGTCATGACACACTAGTACAGTTATGCAGGCCCCTGCTAAATCAGAAATATGCAAGCACACACACACACTAGGCCTATGAATTTATAAACTAAAACAGAATATGAGCAAGCAAGGACAAGCAATTAATAATAATTAAATGAATCAAATACAAAATGATTCCACAACCTGCTGCAGTCAGAAAATACATAATGTCTCAGTTTCAACATTTGAAATGTTCTCTCTGTTCTATTGTAAATAACATATTGGCTCATGTGATCTGAAAGTCATTGCATTTTCATTTTATTCACAATTTACACTTCGTCCAGACTATTTTGGAAAAGGGGTTATAGGCAAAGATAAGAAAAGTAAATATGGTTAACTGCAGGAAAAGCTGTTTGTGAATTAGGGACTGGTCATCCATGCCAAGATCATATTTATCTTACTGCCTGTGGTTGTGCTAACGACAAACTGATTGATTGATTGATCACAACGCTCCTCCCCAAGTTTTGCTCATCCAGGATAAAAAAGATCAAGTTTTCATTAATTGAAGGAAAAAAAAGCTATCCAGTCTGACCCAATGTGATAAAGTTGTAGCCCCATTAGTAACTACAACAACTAATGAAACAAATCTAATTGAAAACTGGGTTCAAATTCACTAGACACACCCAGGCATGTTCACTGACAGTTCTGTTGAGTCTAAATATGACCTTAATAGAACCTGTCTGGCAAGAGGAAGTAGGCAGGGAGCAACAGATGATGCCACAATCTAAGTATATTGAAGATTAAAAACAAAGTTATTGGCATCCATGATTGAGGGAAGGGTGACAAGCCCATTTCCAAGGCTCTGGGACTCCAGCGAACCACAGTATATACAAATGGTGAAAACCTGGAACAGTGGTGAAGCTTCCCGGAGGTGGCCGGCCTACCAAATGTCCTCCATGACCGCATTGATAACTTATCCAGGAGGCCACAAAAAATACTGACAAATTTGTAAAGAACTGCAGGGCTCTCTAGTCTCAGTTAAGGTATGTGTACACAATTCCGCATTAAGAAAGACACTGGGCAAAAATGGCATCCGCGGGAGAGCTGCAAGGCAAAAACCACGAGTAACCAATACTACTAGAATACCAAAGCCCGTCTCACATTTAGTAAAAACCTCTGGATGACCCCAGTACTTCAGGGATAATATTCTGTGGACTGAAAAGTGGAATATTTTGAAGGACATGGGTCCCAACACATCGGGCATAATGGAAAACAACAGTGGCATTATGATCTGCGGCTGCTTTGCAGCTGCAGGACCTGGGTGACTTTCTTTAATTGATGGAAGCATGAAGTCTGCTTTCTACCAAAAAATCCAGAACCTGAATGTAATTTTGTGACTAAGTTTCAGCACAGTTGGGTTACTCGGTAGGACATTGATTTAAAGCACAAAATCAAGTCCAACTCTGAATGGCTCAAAATAGTGGCTGAGTCAAAGTCCTGACTCTGACCTGAAACAGACAGTTGATACTAGAAACCCATCCAGTGTGGCTGAATTTAAACAATTCTGCAAAGGGTGGGCCAAAATTCTTCCACAGTGATGTAAAAGACTCTTCACCAGTTATCACTAACATTTGATTGCAGTTGTTGTCGCCAAAGTGGCACAACAAGCTATTTGATTTTGGGGGCCAATATTTTTTTTTTCTTAAAAAAAATGACATGTTTTCAATAATTGTTTACCTTTACAACAAAAGAAATGATCATTTAGATGCTGCTTTTTGTATTTCCTCACATTGTCTTTGTCTTATATTAAAATTAGTTGGATGAACTGAAATATTTCAATATGATAAATAAGGAAAAATAGAGGAAATCAGGAATGTACTTTTTCACAACACTGTATCATACAACATATAATTCTTTGCCTAAATACTGGAAATACTAAATAAGACATAATTAAATGCTGGGGTTAATTGTATTATACAAAACCTTTAATTGAATTTAAGGGTTTGTAAAATACTACTACTTCAGTGACGAGTGATTCCATACATTTGAGCGTTAGAGTACTGGGAGGTCATATGAGATAAACAGTCACCTCAGACTGAACCCCACATCAAACATTATGATCTCCTTACCAACAATTCCACCTGCACCTATGGTACTCAAGCCTCTTTTCCCAATTGCACAAACAGTGCTTTGAAGATTCTCTGTTTATGTTCCGAAACCTTCACACTCTCAAACTACATTTTCAAATGGTGGAAGGATTATACGCACCTCATCAGAAATGCTAAAAAGACGGACGCCCACTGCTTTGGGCCAGTCCAGGAGATGCCTTTAGTTTTTCTCCAAAATGCTGTAGCTGAACTCACCTGTCAAAGGCTGTTATCCTGTTCAAGGAGCACACCAGCAAATGCATCAGTGTTACCTCCCCTGGTTCTGTGCTTGCAGCTTGAAGCACCCTATTAAACATATAATCAAGTTCCGAAGTTTTACAAGCCTGATTAAGAACAAAGTGAACTTGGATCAAGATCAATTCACCCCATCAGAAAGCAGCAGATGTAGTCTGGACCAAACACTGAGTAACAGCAGAAATACACAACTTTCTGCCTGGAGAGGACTGTGCACAACCAGAAGAAACAGATACCCAATATTGGCAGCTGGGGCCCCAAGATACATATCGGTTATGTGTAAGTAAATAAGACACGGGTTTTGCAAACAAATTGAGTCATATAATGAGTATGTATGAATGAGTTGCATGACAATTATGTTTAAATAGGGTAATGCATAAATAGCCAAATCTGGCCTCTGCACAAACACAAAGAAGTCATGTATTAGTGTATCGTATGAGGGTTAGAACAGTATGTGGGTTACATTAGGGTGTAGAGAGACTTGTGAATTTATTTACAATTTTTTAAGTGTACAGAGACCAACATCAAGAAATATAGGACAAGGCAGCAGTTTTGAAATAATGAGGCATTTTGTAATAAAAAAATAATATGAACAATGAACTGAAATAGGACAGAATGTGGAGAAAAGCAATCATAACAATGCCTTACTCTTAGGGAATGAGCGAGGCTAATGATACCATAATTCGGTTCAGGTTAAGGCACACTATTGTTTGGTAGGATTATTGGCTGAAACAGTGGTTAGATCAGCATATTTCAGTCTCATATAATTCTTTAAGGGAAATTATGTGCCCCAAGAATAATTAAATACACTGATGGTTGATTCTTACAAAAATAACAAAAATCAATTGAATCGGTGAATCGAATTAAGCCCAATTAAGCTCTCATCAAATTAACCAATTCAATTGTAATCTATTTAAAGAAATAATCTCAAAGATTTTTATTTAAATAAATGTCTGTTAAGTCATCATCTATCGCTAAATGATATAATACAATGATGATTAAGCCTATCACCCACTGCTGAAAGCTATTGCATTTGCATTATTTACCAGTGTAAACAACTGGGTGTCTGTGGAGACAATTCTGGGAAAAGTGACAAGCAGGGCACGTTAAGTGACGCGTTTTCCAACAGCCATTGATGGTTAGTCTGCCAGAGAGGGCAGATGCAGCCAACGCAATTGACTCGCTTCTCACTTTGCTTTTTTTCACAGTCTCTGTTAGCGTTGCAAGTAAATTATGGCTGAACAAAGAAAAGGTGGATGACTACAAACAAGGCAACGACAAAAAATGCACAAATAAAAAAAAATAAAGAAACAAATTTGACATTCTAAAAAAGGGCAAAGAGTCAAAAAAAGGAATGCAGCAGTTTGTGAGGAGCTAGAGCTACCATCGGTGTAGGCCTTGGGGACAGCATTAAAAAGGAAAAGGTCCTCAGGGGAGATAGAGACATGGCTCACTTTCTCTTGGACTGGGAGGTACAGCTAACATTTATGAGTATAAAAGTCTTCTCTAACTACAGCCCCAGTTCCGAAATAGTTGGGACAAAGTGTAAATTGTAAATAAAATCAAAATGCAATGACTTTCAGATCACATAAGCCAATATGTTATTTATAATAGAACATAGATAACATTTCAAATGTTAAAACTGAGACATTTTACATTTTTATCCACAAAATGAGCTTCTTTCAAATTTTCTGGCACAACAGGTCTCAAAAAAGTTGGGACACTGATTGTTGAAAAAGCAATTAATATGCACTGCCCGGCCAAAAAAAAGTTACCGTTTGGAAATTAATGAAAAAAATCTATAATTGGACCATTATTGTGGTTATTAATATGTTTCAGCAGGCAATAATCATTTCTACCCTGATTGATGAAGCGCGTCGCTACACATATCTTAAAAAATGATTTCGGAAGAGACATCCCTTGATGGTGGAAAAGATTTTACAGTATTTCAGAACGGTTAAATTATTGGCCAGTATTTAGCAAAGAAAACCATGAATGACAAAAACCAAGTATGAGGAAATATTTTCACAAACAAATTTGCCACCACAAAGTCCTGACCTTAAACACATTAAAAGTTACTGGGATGTGCTCAAGAAAGACCAAAGAGCGGTTAAACCATTATGTCCAGAAGACAAGATCTCAACCAAAAATTATGACATTTCTGATCAAAAATAAATGTTCTGGCATTGCATATAGTTGTCAAAACAATGACAAGACGAATATGCACAGTAATCAAAGCAACAGGGGTTTCAAATAAATATTGGTGTGCGCGACTTTTTTTTTTGGCCGAGCAGTGTATAAGAGAATCAGCTGAAAGAACATTTAGCAAGTTATTAAGTTAACTGGCATCTGGTGTGTAACATGATTGGCTATAAAAGGATGTCTTAGAGAGGATGAGTCTCTCAGAAGTAAAGATGGCCAGAGGCTCTCCAACCTGTGAGGGCTTGTGTAAAAAAACGTTAAATTGCAAAGGCTGTGAAGGTCTCATCATCGACAGTGCATAACATCATCTAAAGATTCAGAGAAAATTGAAAACCTCTGTGCGTAAGGGACGAGGCCAAAAACCTTTACTGGATGCCCGTGAACTTCGGGCCCTCAGACGCCACAGCATCACTCACCGGCATGATTCTGTCATTGTAATTATTAAAAGGGTCCAGGATACTTCAAGAAAGCACTGTCTGTAAACATAGTCCGCTGTGCCATCCACAGATGCCACCTAAAACTCTATCATGCGAAAAGGAAGCCATTGTTGAGCATGATCCAGAAGCGCCGCCGTTTTCTGTGGGCCAAGGCTCATTTAAAATGGACTGTAGCAAAGAGGCAAAGTGTCTTGTGCTCAGACGAGTCCAAATTTGACATTCTTGTTGGAAATCATGGGCGTCGTGTCCCCTGGGCTAAAGAGGAGAAAGACCACCCCTCCTGTTACCAGCATTCAGTTCAAAAGCCAGTATCTCTGATGGTATGGGGATGCATTAGTGCATATGGTGTGGGACACTTGCATGTTTTAAAAAGCATCATGAATGCTGAAAGGTGTATCAAGGTTTTAGAGCAACATATGCTCCCCTCCAGACGACATCTATTCCAGGGAAGGCCTGTATTTCAGCAGGACAATGCAAAACCAGAGACTGCAGCTATTGCAACAGCATGGCTTCGTAGTAGAAGACTGTGTTGAACTGGCCTGCCTGCAGTCCTGATCTTTCACCGATTGAGAACATTTGGAGCAATATTAAAGGAGAAGTTCATCAAAGGAGACTCAAAACTCTCCGGCAGCTGGAAGCCTGTATTAAACAAGAGTGGGATCAAATTCCAATGGCTAAACTCAAGAAACTTGTCTCCTCAATGCCCAGACGCCTCCACTCTGTGTTAAAAAGAAGAGAAGATGCTACACCATGGTAAACAGGCCCCTGTCTCAACTTTTTTGAGACCTGCAGCAGCCATCAAATTTGAAATGAGCTCATTTTGTGGATAAAATTGTAAAAGTTCTCAGTTTCAACATTTACTATGTTAACTCTGTTCTATTGTGAATAAAATACTGGCTGGTGTGATTTTGCTTTTTTCCCCACATTGCACTTGCAAGAATGATATGAGCATTTAGATCTGCTGGCATTGTATTGGTAAGTAGCTTGTTGCCTCCTTCCACACTAGCACTGGCCTGCACATTTATTTACAGTGACTGAGCTCCAGTCGTAGCAATGTGAAAGCAATCCATCAGAAACAAAACTGTAATATGGCGTGTGATACTGTAGCCTTAATAACCGTGCCTACATGTGTTTGATAGCCTAGCGTAGCGTTGTAGCTTTGAGTCGCCTAGCACAGTAAAGAGGTGAAAATAATAGTCCACATAAAGCAAAACTTTGTGCAGGTAACTTTAGTGCTCACTTTTCTTGACTGATATACAGCCTCTTTTTTATGTTCGTAAGCTAATGCGTATATTGCACTGGTAATGTTAGTTCGCTCGCCAGCTTAGCCGCTATACAATATTATTTCCGCAATATTTCTGTCATCAAGCATAATTACAATTACTCTGAGATAGCTTTGCTTGGCCAACCCGGCGAAGTGGCAAAAAAATTTTCCACATTAAGCCAGAGTAGTAGCTGGTTAGCCAGCTATTGGGAGGCAGACTTGATAGAAAGAGTACAAGGATGCTAACTCCAAGTCTGCATCCTTCCCTCGTCCAGTTTTTTGAGCTGGAGCATAGTTATATCACTAGAGTCAAGGCACTCATCTTGTACAATCTAATAATGTCACTAAAAAAGTTAAAACAACTGTATTATTCGTCGATAGGTAGCTTTTGTAGCAAATATGTGGAGCTAGTTACTGGGTTTGGTAGCTAATGTCATGTAGGTAGCTAATATTAGTTAACTCACTCATTTCACGACCCTTCAATTACCAATCACAATTACAATGACATTAACATGGTGTGGTACATCTGTGAGTAACATGCAAATGTTACTGTTTGTTTTTACTTTTTGTTTTTACCATTGTTTCTTACTTTCTTACTTTTTGCTTGGTGAAGTGACCTTGTGAATGAGCTTTGCGGGAGGGGCTAGAGGAGGGAGAGAAAGAGCAGAGAGGGAGGGGCGGAGGTGCTTACGATTAAAAAATTCTCTCTGCCGCGAACTGTCTTCACTCTCCTGAATTGGCAGCAGGGGGTCGCATACGAGCAAGCCTTCTACAAAGTTCACCAATTGGGCATTCCAGATTTGGGTGGGATTGGAGATGCCAAATTAAAAAAAAAAAAAAAAAACTCTCTCTTCAGCTGTCCTCCAAAGTTACAGACTGCTGCCTTAAAGTATTGGCAATGCCTTAACCATCAGAGCAATTACAGTTTATTGACCCTTTTATTAAAAAATGGTGTTAATGCAGCGGACCCGCTCGCGGGCCTTTCATACCAGGTTGGTGGAGCCCAGGATCCTTGTCAACCCTTGTGGATCTGATGGGTGAATCAGATTTTAACTGTCAATCAAGGCTAACTGGGACATTTATGACCCTTGATAATGAATAAATAAATAAACATCTATCCTCCCCAGGTGATAAGTTGCTCTACCCAAGTGCCATTATGTCTCATCCATGAACTAGAGTGACTGCAGTGGCATTCCACACCACAAACCACAGACCACAGAATTTATGTTCCTGAGACTGAGCGGTTGGGTTAGCTGCTTGGGACCCTCAGATAATCTACTCTCAGTGCCTCAAGGGTTATGTGTAACTGGGTCAAACATATGATGGTTATGCGCAGAGAAAGTGGGCCATATAAGGGCTACGTGTAAGTAATTTATATGATGATTAAGTGTTACGTGTAAAGTGGGTGCATACGAGTAATAATCAATACATGACAGATATTGGAAGTAGTGAAAGGGAAGTGAGAATCTATTATCATGTGTTTGATTTTTTCCATTGTGAGTGTGCACAATGCGTGTGTACATGTGTATATTCTGTGTGGGACCAGGCAGATCTGCCGGCCTTGCTTTGCTCCAGGTCTATAAAACTTGCATTCATTCATTATTAATATCTTACCATTACTCCATCTCACACAGCCACAAGAACAATCTTTCATCAAATTAAATATTTATTGCTGAAAGGCCTCACTCCAGCCCTGTACTCAATCTCCCCTCCCATCAGCTCTACTGCGTCGATTAGCTTGAGTGAGCTGCTGAAGTGAAACCACAAGCGTGAGAGGGGCAGACATAACAATGTAACAGAATAAGGACTCTGCGAGAGGGAAACCAGAGCAGAGCAAATGTCCACAAATTGACAAAAAATAAATAAATAAAATACATTTTTAAAAAAAGTATATATATATATATATATATATATATATATATATATATAGATATATATATACACAGTATATATATCATATGAAATTATGATAGATTTGAACACGCTAAAGGGAACAAACTGGAGGGGAACAACTTTCATCCACGCCACACCCGCTGGTACCTGATGATGTCATAGAAGTAAAATTTTCTTGCCTTTGGATTGAAAATACAGTTTTGCAGTAACAGACCAATGCAGCGAACTGTACATTTTTATCACTTTTATGCATTTTAAAATTTACATGGCAATTCAGAACTAATAAAGTTGAGAAAAACTGAATTTCATCTTGTTATTTAAAGCTGTTAGCCAACTCAACTTAGACCTCTGTAATCAACTCCACCAACACCTTGTGCACCTCTGAGATTCAAAATGGTACTGTTGTGATCCTGCTTTGTCTGACCATGTTTTTGTTATGATCCTGCTTTGTCTGACCATGTTTTGTTATGATTCTGCTTTGTTGCCCATGCTTTGACAATGACTCTGCTTTGTCTGACCATGCCTTGTTTATCATTCTGATTCTGTGCCATGTTTTGTTTTTGCCTTGTTTGTATTTCTGCCACATTCCATTCCTTCAGTAAGATTCCGGTTCGTGTTTTGCTCCATACCATGCATTGCACTTTGTCTCCCCCTGTCCGGTCTCATGTCATGTGATTGTTCACTACCCCAGTATTAAGTGCTACACTTTCGGGTGATTTCATGGTTTCTGGGATTTCAATCATTCCTTCTAATCTCGTTTGCGTCCTTCGCCTTGCTTTTCTATAATTACTAACAGTAATAACAGTTTGTTATTTTTGTTAAAGTAACTAACCTAGCCTAACATTGTTTATAGTACTAACTTACTAACGAGCACTAGGGATTGTATAGCTGCACTTTACTAATTGACTAACAAGCTCTCAGCATTCGCCCTATTCTAGTCTTCACCCCTTGTCTTTACACAATCTACTTTGCTGCGTTTCAGCGGATCCTCCACACTTGTTAAACTCTGTTCTCCCTCCTTATCTGCGCACGTTAGAGCTCCCTAACCGGAGCTGTATGTCTGTCTATAGGCTGTCTTTGTGATCCCTGTCCGCGTTTTGGCTTTTGCCAATTTCATGTGGTTAGGAACTTCCTCTTGTTCATTCCTTTGTTAATTAGTCTGATCCAGCTCACCTGTTCCTTATTATAACACGTGACTTCGCCTACGTGTACTTGTAGTCATTTCACTAACAGCTCTTGTCAGAACGTTTTCCCTCTGCTGCGACTGTTGATGCCTTGTATTCTTCGTGTTATACTTCTGACTGGAATGTCCCCAATTCTGATTTTTTGCTTTTCCTTTGATACTCCTGTGCCCATGTACCGTACCTGTTTTGCCTGACCCTGAGTTTTGTCTTTGCTGCCCTGTTCACGAATCGGAGTACGTCTACTGGACTTTGGCTTTCGATTTACCTCTGACATCCCTGTGCCTGCATATTGAACCTGCTTTGCCCGACCCCTGAGTTTAGTGTTTGCTGCCCTGTGTACAATTTGGATTACATCCCTGGGATTCTGATTTTCTGATGATCCCCCCCCCCCCCCCCAACTTCAATAAAACTCATTTTTGCAGGATCTTTCTGGTCCTGCGTTTGGTTCCAGAACGAAACCTCACAGGTACACACTCACCAAACAAGACAAAGAGTTGATTCTTTATGCTAAAACAAGGCCCTAAAAGTTACTTTGCTTTGAGGTGCATTGAAGCTTTCTGTACCACATGAATGGCTCTGAATGACAGTGAATGCCCACACAGTGTTAAAACTACGGATCAAGCCATTGTGACAATCATCCTCTTTCCTGGAGTTCAGAGAAAAGCACTTCTGCACATGGAAGTTAATTTCTCGGGTGGCGCCATTTTGTACAATTTAGAGCCAGAGACTGTGTAGTACTTGAAGTTGTCTAAAGTGTGTTAAGTAGCACAGTAGCTCAACAAATTGGCACACGGCCATTAGACAAAGAAAAAATTCACATCGTGCGTACAATTCCCAGCAGAAAAAGAAGTTATCAACTATCAACAGCTACCATTGAATTGAATGGAGATTGAGGAGTATGCTTGACCTGTACTGGAGCCATGGCGGTGGTAGGGAGCAAAACTTCTCAAAGGGACTCGGAACTGCATCACAAAAACAAAAAGTCCCAGTATGGTGCACAGAAATGATCACACTGGGGAGTGAGGTCAGGAGAGGTGAGTACTCATGGGCAATAGATGGAAATTACTGATGCAAATTGCCAAAAGTAATGTCACTCTTCATGGGCACAGAAGAAGGATGCTAATTTTAAATCAAACTAACACACAGACACACAAATCCACGCAAAAAACACACCCACATATCAGTTGACTTAACACACCACTCAAGAAATAGGGAAGCACGCCATCTCAATTTTCCTCCTTGATAAGCGCAGCAATATCCATCAATCAATCAATTAGCACGACCAAGAGCGGAAAGATTCACACTCATCTTATCCAGGAGTTAACGATGGTTCTACTTTGATTCATAAAAAGACCAACATTTCTCAGGTTCTCATTGTCCCCGGCTTTCTAATAACCTACATTAGACATAGGGTACTACCTGCTGCTGAAGTTCCATACGACTGTTTCCCATAAATTTCTCTATAGTTCCTCTTTTTTATTGTCTGTACCCTAAAAACAGATTCTGGTATGGAATCCCTCTTTTACGGTCTCTCTATTGCAGGGGTGGGCAATTCCACTCCTGGAGGGCCGGTGTGTGTATGCAGGTTTTTATTTCTATCAATTACCCTGACTAATTGAGTTAATTGATTGCATTAACAAATATAGATTTGTGCAAAGATTAGATCAAAGAAAAAACTTTTACGCGGGGAGATGAGGTGAGAACAGTCTTTGTTGGCCATATATGATAATTTAAAGAAATGTGCCTGAAATGTCAGAAATAGTTTGGCTAATTTAGATTATCAACTAATTAAAGGCCAGAGGTTGGTGTGAAAACCAGGGAGAGATACGGCCCTTGTTACCCACCTCTGCTCTATTTCATTGAGCCTTTACAAATTAATTCAGCCAAAACAGGGCTGATTTATCAATACCAGGCCTGTTCCTGGTCAGAATGCCATGCCACCCTCAGAGAGGAAGATTTATTCAGAAGTTGCTCGAGCGCACACAGGTTCATTGCAGCGAAACAAAGGGCCTGACAGTCGCTGGTTAAGGCCTCAGTAGGACACAGCAGTGACCTACACTTGGGAGCACCTGCACAAAGAGAGGTTGGTGAGCTCAGTGACTGCCACAATCGCAGCGCCGACCCCCTGCTTGCGCTCCTCTGTCCACCTAGAGTGCACCTGCAGGGAGCGTCTGTAAGGCACCAGCCGCACCCGCAGGGACCGTCCACAAAGTTTCGACTCTGACCTTTCCAATCTTTGAAGGCTCCCTGCAGTCTCTCCCTGCCACCACAATGCTCTTCACTGGGACAGAATGGCAGGTTATTGACCTCAGTTGCTGCTACATCAGCTTTTTCTTATTCCATTCCCCCCTTCCTCTTTCCCCTTTTTTATATTCCTTTCATTTATTGTACCTCTTCAATAAGAACATAATACCTTGCTGGGGAGTCAAAGACAGGATAATATCAGTGTTGCCATAAGAAATGCAGCAGGGTCATATAAAAGGCTCAGCAGGGATATTCATAATTAGTAACTGCAGTGTATAAAACCAACAATTATCATTTCAGAAAAGTAAACAGGACTACCATGGTGATATATGCTTACTCAGACAAAAACAAGCTCAAAAAAAAAAAAAAAAATGCATAGCTAAAGCTGGTCACGGTGAGAGATATAGAAGGTATGTTAGTTTGTAAGATGGTGGCCAGACGAGAGATACGTAGAGCTGTTTCTACCTTTAAATGTGAAGGGTTGGTGTTTCGAGAGGCCAAAAGCAGCGGCCGAAACAAAAGGATGTCCAGCAAGATGAGAGAGACAAACCCACAAAAAAGGTTAGAGAGACTCGCGCTTCCAACGGACAAAGATCTAGTCTGAGTTCAAAAGGAAGCAACGCGAGCAAGACTGAAACGAAACAAAGGGAAAATCTCGGCACCCGACAGTGGACAGAAAGAGAGAAATAAAGAGAGAAAGATTCCCTTGCTAACTGGCACTTTCTCTTTGTAACTGATTCCTCAAACTATTTTCTAGCTAGAGACCTTACCGGCTATAGTGCAAAGTTACACTGACACTCTCGCAAAGGCGGCAAGGCGAAACTTAAATACAGTCCGGGTGCCGCCCACAATTGATGTCAGCTGGCTAAAGAATCCGATTGTGGGCAAAACGATATCGTCCCGGACGAGAGAAACAAAGAAAGCTTGCTAGCCTCCAAAAACCATGACATTAAACGGCTGTACAGTCAGTAGACTGAAGTAGGGAGAGGTCTGTGAAAGCCATTGATGATTGATTGACATGAAGACAGAGCTGCAACTGCATAAGGATGAACCCAGCTTTGTACACCCAGTAGCATCACGCACTTCTCTTCGCAAACAATCCACGACCACAAAAATGGAAGTATCTCAAGGTGAAAACGTTATAATGCACACATCAATACCAGAAAAATCTGCAGTATCAAATAATGGAGAAGCTCACCTGCATGTATTTAACAACACCACATCACTAACCCTAAACCCCCTGAAAAAATCTAGCTAAAACAAGATGGGATTCTATGCTGGTTTAATCTGCTTTCGACACCTCTAGCTCGATGTAGCTGGTCTTTTCCAGGCCATAGCTCCTCTGTGGCAGATCAATGTCAGTTCAGTTGAGCTAGGAAAATAAGCTTCTGAACAGACTGGTGGAGTAGGTGACAGTACGACTCTCAGCTGGTGAACACCTGGTCATCTAGCAAGTTACTTCAAAATCTTTTTAAATAGTTAATTGAATCTGGAATTTTCAGAAAGGAATGGTGACAGATATTGGGAGAGCATCTCAAAGTATGATACCAGAGATTAGTGAACATAGCACAGATCAATGGGCCTGTAAGCAGGCAGAAATTCAAAGCAGAGGTGTATAATCCAGGTTCAGAAAGTAAAAGTCCATCCCAGGGAATTGTTCCAGCCACGAAAGACCTGTCAGTTGGCACTATTCTTCAGCTGGGAGGTAAAACTTACAAGTGAAATCTGCTGATAGGAGTTTATGGGTGGAATGAAAACATGGTAGGATTTCTACTTTCTGACCCCTGGATTATACACCTCTGATTCAAAGGCACTGAAAGCCCAGCAAACTGGCTTAGCCTATCAATCTCAGGCACATTACAATTTGTTCTCCTACTTAAAATGCTCAAACTGCTTCATTTTCAGTCATGAAACTCAGCTCTTGCAAAATGTTAAATATTTTAGTCAATATAATGGCTTGACAATTTTCTCTTTCCTCCACCTGAAGAGAAATCCCACATTCTCTAAAAAGATTTTCTGAGTTTTTAGCCACTGATCTGGCAGCCTTGCAGTGGAACACAGTGACTGTTCAGTAACCTCTCACAATAGCTTTAAATGAGAGAAAAAAAGTGTGAACAATGAGGACCGCAGTAAGTCATCATTGTGATAGGAACACATAATAATGTGGCTAGACGATTTAGCCAAACTAGGCTCCTCATTTCAGTCAGCATAAGTGAACATCCTTTAATATGACCATGTTGTGCATCACTCAGATTAGTTCAATTATATGCAAGAACCTCTGATGAGACAGAGGTCAGAGGCCTACCTGATGTTGGTGACCTGCTCCTCTCCATCTCCAGGGCAACCTGGTTGTCTGAGAGTTCTGTAAGGCCTGAGGTAGCCAATCGGCATTGAGCGGAGTGGAAGAGGAAGAAAGAACAGAAGACTATGTTCAGTTTCAGGACATGCTGGGGATACTGTTGTGTGTAGAGGGCCGAATGAAGCTCGTTCAAACTGAGCTCTAATGCTACATATAACAATGTGTCCGCAAGTGAAACCTTTCTGCACCTAGCCAACTCGATTTATGAGGGACTAATCACTGTAATTTTACGGGTCTCCTGCTCTTGGACATGTGAGGGTGGCTCTGACTTTTGAGACAAAGATGTTGTGATGCAGACACATAAAAACAAAAACACGATGAGAAAAAAATAAATTTTTAAATGATAAATCACAGAAAATGATTCCGACTCAGGATGATTCTCAGAATTTCAGCAATACACATTTTTATTCTGATCCTATCTGAGCTGCTAATAAAAATCACAATACAATTAATGCAATGATTAAACCTACAAACAGAAAATTCCTTTAAAAGGCAACCTTTATCCTTTTGAGACCTAAAATACTAGTAGAATACATCATACTACAAATTGCAGAATGCAGTGTGCTTGAAATATGAAGACGTGAGCCAACAGTAATTATCCATACATACAATGACGACCCCCCCCCCAATCATCAATTAGAGGTGAATTTTCAAAGCAGTGGTATGAATGTCCATAAGCAACACAGGGTCCAGAGAAAAAAGGGCCAATGCCAAAAATATTACACAAAATAAAAAGTTTTTTTAGACTGCGTAATAGCATGGTATTCGCTCTCCAGGACTCTTTGCTTGGAACGGGTTCTGGTACTTTTTCTACTTTGTTTTCCACTGCAGATAGTTCCTGCTCGCTGTAGGAGGGTTCTAAGGTGAGCAACATCCAAGTCTTGCTGGATCGTTTCACCAGATGCCAAACAGAGGAATGTCTGCCCCTTGTCAGCTGACAACGGCGCGATTTTGCAGGCTGCTATTGTTTGATATCTGGGTTAAATCAAGTGCATGAAAAAAAATGCAGCTACAATAATACCGATGGGCAGCTGTCTCGTGTCCCACTGTCATGCCAGCCAAGATTCTAGTGTCAATTCTCTTGGACAAATCAGTGGTCTGCAGCAAGCTTGGAACCTCATCCAAGGTGACAGCATAAAAAGCACCAGGAAACAGGAACTATCCACATCTTTTGCCAAAGAAAAATCGAAAAAGTACAGTTCCAAGCAAGGCAAGCTTTATCATGCAGTGGAAATGAGGCATAAACAAAACACTGGGACTTGGGTTCTGCTCAATTTTGAGGTCACTGCAATTACTGACTGCTGTGGAGCTAAGTATTACTACTAAGGTAATAATTTATTGGGTCTTTCAAATTGCTCAGTTCAAGATGACAGTCAATAATTCCCCATCTCTTCCCATTCTGTGTCACTCTTGATTGGACCCACCCTGAAGCCCCTCCCCTCCCTCTGGCCCTCAGGAAGGCCAAACTTACTCTGGTAGGAAGTACGGATCCGTTTCTTTGAATCTGAATAAAAGTTAGACAGGCCACGCATGCAAATGCTGTCTGCCAGAGAGACCATGCCAGCACACCAGCAGCCAGAGTCAGCAGAGATATATGGGAAGGAGGGAGAGAGAAGAACAAGGAGAGTGACCCCAAACCAGCGCCCACTAGTTGCAGGGAGGAGAGAGAGCAGATCAGGTCCCACATCCACATTAGCATAGATTCACATTGCCTATGGCATTCAGGCATTTAGTGCATAGATACTGCACAGCCAAAGAACATGGATGCGTGTACGTACTGCAAATGAACTCAGAAATCTTACGTCAATACATCTTTGATTGTTGGAGACAAGACAATTTACAAACCCAAAGCCAGTGAAGTTGGCACGTTGTGTAAATCGTAAATAAAAACAGAATACAATGATTTGCAAATCCTTTTCAACCTATATTCAACTGAATACACTGCAAAGACAAGTGACTTAATGTTCGAACAGGTAAACTTTGTAATTTTTTGCAAATATTAGCTCATTTGGAATTTGATGCCTGCAACATGTTTCAAAAAAGCTGGCACGAGTGGCAAAAAAGACTGAGAGAGTTGAGGAATGCTCATCAAACACTTATTTGGAACATCCCACAGGTGAAAGAGCTAATTGGGAACAGGTGGGTACCGTGATTGGGTATAAAAGCAGCTTCCCTGAAATGCTCAGCCATTCACAAACAAGGATGGGGCGAGGGTCACCACTTAGTGAACAAATGCGTGAGCTGATTGTCGAACAGTTTAAAAACAACATTCCTCAACGAGCTATTGCAAGAAATTTAGGGATTTCATCATCTACGGTCTGTAATATCCTCAAAAGGTTCAGAGAATCTGGAGAAATCACTGCACGTAATCGATAAGGCTGAAGACCAATATTGAATGCCCGTGACCTTCAATCCCTCAGGCGGTACTGCATCAAAAACCGACATCAGTGTGTAAAGGACATCACCACATGGGCTCAGGAACACTTCAGAAAACCACTGTCAGTAACTACAGTTTGTCGCTACATCTGCAAGTGCAAGTTAAAACTCTACAATGCAAAGCGTAAGCCATTTATCAACAGCACCCAGAAATGCCGCCGGCTTTGCTGGGCCCAAGCTCATCTAAGATGGACTGATCCAAAGTGGAATAGTGTTCTGTGGTCTAACGAGTCCACATTTCAAATTGTTTTTGGAAACTGTGGACGTCGTGTCCTCCGGACCAAAGAGGAAAAGAAACATCTGGACTGTTATAGGCGCAAAGTTCAAAAGCCAGCATCTGTGATGGTATGGGGGTGTATTAGTGCCCAAGGCATGGGCAACTTACACATATGTGAAGGCACCATTAATGCTGAAAGGTACATGCAGGTTTCGGAGCAACATATGTTGCCATCCAAGCAACTTCTTTTTCATGGACGCCCCTGCTTATTTCAGCAAGACAATGCCAAGCCACATTCTACACGTGTTACAACAGCATGGCTCCGTAGTAAAAGAGTGCGGGTACTAGACTGGCCTGCCTGTAGTCCAGACCTGTCTCCCATTGTGTGGCGCATTATGAAGCGTAAAATACGACAACGGAGACCCCGAACTGTTGAACAACTTAAGCTGTACATGAAGCAAGAATGGGAAAGAGTTCCACCTGAAAAGCTTCAAAAATTGGTCTCCTCAGTTCCCAAACGTTTACTGAGTGTCGTTAAAAGGAAAGGAGATGTAACGCAGTGGCAAAAAGGCCCCTGTGCCAACTTTTTTGCAATGTGTTGCTGCCTTTAAATTCTAAGTTAATGATTGTTTGCAAAGAAAAAAAAAGTTTCTCAGTTTGAACATTAAACATCTTGTCTTTGCAGTGTATTCAATTGAATATAAGTTGAAAAGGATTTGCAAATCATTGTATTGTGTTTTTATCTACAATTTACATAACGTGCCAACTTCACTGGTTTTCGGTTTTGTATATTGACTCACAAGAATCCTTAGATTCAATAAATCAATTTCAAATCTGAATACACTCAAATTTCTTGAAAATGTAGATACTTTTGTTTTCAGTTATAAAACCAAAAATAACATAACTTGGTATTAAATGATCTGTTTGGCTGTGTAGTTAAAAGACAGAACACTCAAGACAATGGTCACCAGCATAAGTGAATCCACCAAGTGCAGATAAGCCTCGTTAATACCCCTTAAACACACTCAAAGTGGTTACTTGCAGTGAACTACAGCGTGATCTAGTACATACAACTCATGTTATACTAAGTGGATTGAATTTAGCAAATAAAACAGTTTTGACTTGACACGAGATTCTGAAAAAAATAGTCACAAAAAGTAGCTCTAGTTTATACAACTTGTATTAGTTTACTTGACTAAAGACCCTACTTATCTGAATTCAAAATTCAAAATGCATTCGGCCAGGTCATTGCAAGTATGTATACAAATTCATTCCATCCCTTCTATAGAACGACAACGTTAGATACGCTTCATGCTCCAGTTATCAAATGTCAAAGTCAATTCAGCAAAAAATAAATAAATAAATAAAAACTCAATAACAAGCTCAAATAGTTAACAGGAACGAATGTTCACTCAGCAAAGACCTCAGAATTATTTCACCTCAGTCAATATGTAATCAGAAGAGGCGGCCTAATTACCAGGCTCATCGAAAAAGTAAAGGACAATAACAGACGGTACAATTTTTCTTCTCAAAGTTCCCTGAAAAATTCCCCCCTGTCAGCCAATTTTAAAATACTGATTTGTGTTTCCTTTGCTATACTGATGGCCAGTGGCGTCAGTACAGAGAAAATCGACAGCTTCTTTTCAAAAGTGAAATGACTTTTAAAGCTCTTTGGGAACATAACTACCAGATTCTAAATGACTATGTTCCTTCTGTGTAAGTGCAAAGTTGATCTGAACACTACAGTAGTGTGCCGTATTTTGCAGCACTGGGTGCAGGGATACAATAGGAGCCCTCCGCCAGTCTACCTCACACGGAAAGAGGGCTTTACCCGAAGAGGGGTTTTCCGGTAGAGACACTCGAGCAAGACTAATGGAAAATAGACAGAAACAGACGGAAACCCCATGCAGAGATGTCACAGCATGTATCATGCAGTATGTGTGTGTGCATGTGTGCGTGCACATGCGCCCATATGCACTCATTTGAGCGCGAGGAGCCTCCGTGCTGCGCGTACCTGCAGTAAGCTGTCGGTTCCTGCGGGGGGAGCGTGTGAGGCGCTGGTACGGATCACTGGAGCCATAGAGCTCCAGCGTGCTCATGCACAGGATTACGCTTTTCTGCAGGTAATCCACCACTGCCAGCCCGTTACAGTTACCCAAGGCCAACCTGCACACAGCACAAATGTGTGTTATTACACATACACACACGTACACACGCGCGCGCGCATCCGCACACCACTAGCCAATTACTCTTACCCGGAGATAAATTCAATACAAAGCCCCATAGAGGCACATAAAAATACATACACACGCCTCTTACTCAATAGAAAGTCACGCTGAAATGCAATGACATACTATGGCAATGGAAATATGAACCTCCGCTGGCGCTCACAAGAACTGGAGCCAAATGAATCCCATACATGACCATAGAACAGTTTGTACATTACATTCAATGAAGCCTCACTAAATTTATATATATATTTTTTTCCCAACCTTTGCATCATATTTTTTTCCTTTATCCTCAGATATAAGTCATATATACAATCGTAGATTTTAAAAATATCAGGAAACAAATGACTGGCTGTTGTTTTGTGGTGTGTGGGTAACAATATTGTATGCTTAAAGATCCCATATTATGAAAATCCCATTTTGCCTGGCCATCCCACATGTATGGTCATCCCCGTACCAAAACAAGTGGGAAACCTTGACAAGAGAAAGTCAACACATTTTTGAGATATAGATATCTTTAAAATACTTTGAGTTTTTGAGCCAAATCGCAAGGCTTAAATTTGGCCGCTTGTCTGCATAATAAGCCAACCCATTAACGGGCAAGTTACGCTAACTTCAAAGTTTAATAAAAAAAAAAAAAAAAACTAAAGACAAAGTAGCGGTTGCTGTCCTTATAGCAATAGTGGTAAAAGGAATACACATGTCTGCATGCTCGGCCAGCAACAAAAGATACAAAGAAGCAGCAAGTTTGATTTATTTTCAAGGGGAACATTCCAACTACAGTTAGCGGTGCCTTGTTTGTTCAAAACACGTTTCAGAATGCTTCAAGTGTATTAACGACCAAACCTCTTCTAAAAATTGGAGCCATTCCTGGTCTCGAGAATCATATACAGATGTGCAAACTGTAAGTATCGCTAATTTGTGAGAATACTTGTAGTTTGTGCAGAAATATTAGTTGGGTATAGTAACAACCTGTAGCTCCAGCTACATTGCAGTAGATGTCTTTTATTATTCTCCCTAAATAAAAATGTTTAAAAAGTTAATATGGTTTTGCTGTCTCAGTCTCTGGGAAACATGCCACTAAAATAAGTCTATTTGTTAACAAGCAATTAGTGCTGGGAAGTGATACTAATTTGTACATATCTATTTATCAACAAAGAGGTAGTTGAGTAACATGTAGTGGATATGAAACATGTTCATCTTCAGACTTTGGTTCAAACAGTCCTGCTACCATGTCAGTATGTTGTAAATTCCAGTGGGTTTGGTGGGGGGGGGGGATTGAGAGTGTCAGCCAATCACAGCAGAGCTTATTTACATAGCCTATCTAGCTTCTCAAACCCCTTAAATGGCAAAATGGAAATGAGGGAAGAAGACGGGAGTCTGAGAAGCCCTCTGAAAGGCTGAGTTGATGTGGATTTTTGAAAGAGACTTCAAAGTCTTATGTCCAAGTCATCTGGGGAAAAGACTGAATAGGTGAAAAAAGCACAATATGAGACCTTTAAAGTCAATTCAGTAAAGAATATTTCCTCACTGCATTCAGTAATGTGAAAATACATTCTCACTACATTCAATACTGCAAAATATTTCCTATTACATTCAATATTGAGCAAATATCTACACCACTGCAGTGCATAAAAATGGTCTTTGTCTGAGAGTCAAATGCTTGTATAAACAGAGGGTGGGTGGATTGAGAGTGTGGGGCAGGAGGGGCGGGGCTTGTGTCTCACAGGCCATAGGCAGAGTTGAGGTCCAGGCTAGTGATCTGCTGCGGCGGCTCTCCGTCAACCCACAGCAGCTGCACCAAGAGCTCTGCCTGGTACCCTGGGGGCATCCTCACCGCCCTGCTCTTTACCCTGAGAAAGGGAGAGAAAGAGAGGGGGGGAGAGAGGGAGAGAGAGAGAGAGAGAGGTGGCAGGGAGTGAGGAAAGCAAAGAGGGAGAAATAAAACAGATAGAGGGGGAAAGAGAAAAGGATGGAAGGGCAGGGGGAGAGTTTGATAGAGAAATACGAGAAAATGAGAAGGGCGAGAGAGAGAGAGAGAGAGGGAGGGAGGGAGGGAGGGAGGGAAAGGGAAAAATTGGATGGAGAGAGAAGGGGGAAAGAGAGGGAGAGGGAGGGAGAGAGAGAATGGAGGAGAGAGAGATTCAGGCAGGGAAATTAAACAGTGAGGTGGAAAGAGAGGGAGTCAGAGAGTGAGAAAGAGAAGAAGACATTGGAGGAAGTATATGATGAAGAAAGAGAGTGAGGTGGATGGAGGGAGAGTGGAAGGAATCAAAATCCAAAGTCCAAAGGGAGAGGAAGAGAGGGAGATGAGGTGGAAGGAGACAATGAGACTAATGAGCCATTGGCATCTCACAGGTAGATACTGTACGGTTCCTCCAATAGGAGGCAGTTCTCAAATTACAACCAATGAGAGAACAACACTTTACTCATCCAAGGAAATGATATAGAGGAGCAGCTGCCTCATTGGTAACTGACCTGAGGCAGGGGACGCTGTCTCGTAGGGCCTCAGGCGAGGTGCTGTTTGGGCTGCCGGGGGGGTGTTGGGGAGAGTGCGGGCTGGGGTCCGCGGAGGTGGGGTTCCCCTCGGTCTCTGATGGGGAGAGAACGTCCTCGATCTCACACTGCAGCCGCACCTCCAGAGACTGGCCAGAGAGCACATGGTCAGCAGATGTACAGACTACAGCGATCAGGTATGATGAAGCAGCACTGAAAGAATTGGGTCAGATGCGGGTATATGACATGGCAGAGAGCAGAAGGCATCAGTCAAATCACTTGTAAGAAAGAGCCAGTTATCTGTACCTAAGGACCATAGAAGAAGAACAGCAAAAAGCAATATCTTCTCAAATTGATTCCAACTGTGAGCAAAACCAGGAAGTCCAAATATCTGACTCCAGACCTGACATTTCTAAAACATCACAGATGATGTGCAGTTAGGGGAGGCAGTGACTTCATCTTTTATCGCTGAATGTTGTCAACCTGTTTTCACATACTATGTGTGATTGACAATCAATCAATTTTTACTTTTTTACGAAACAATTAAGACCTAGCCGATATGTATGATTAAGAGGTGATAATGACAAAAAAGATTCATTTATGTTGATGCTTTGATTCGAGACTGCAAGGATGGACATCTTCGTAATTAAATAGAAAAAATCTCAACTCTCTCGGCAATTCCTTGCATCATTTTGACCTTTTGTTTATCGGATAATGAAAAAATATTGTAAATAAATTCCCTAGTTTTTTAATGGCATTAAAAAGTACGTGTTTCGGGGGAAACATCATCGTAAACATATTGACTAAGCATTGAACATGGCATAAGAAAGGTTTTAATATTTGTGAATGGCAATAGCTTCCTGTAAGCAAATGTGAACAGATGTGCTGTCCCGTGCGCATTTTAAGTTCGATGCACTGAGCAATAATGTTGAGGAAACTGAAATTGGTACATCATTCTGCCGTTTAGTCTTCGTAAATTAATTACTCAATCCTCTGATTGCTAATCAAGCAAAGTTATAGGGACTTATTGTTTCTTTAACGGCGAGTATTCTGCCTCACCTAACTTACCTCCGATGGCACGTCACTGCAGAAGAGTGCTGTTCAGGGATCAGTTTTGCCTATTGACTCATGTTAAATAGTAAGAATATGTACATCCTAGTTCCTAAATCAGCTACTCCACTCTGACATATTGTATGAGCACAGACTCTGACAATCACACTGACACACACTTTGAACCAAACATTTACTCAACTCAGTAGTCAGTGAATATAAGAAAGAAAGCCACAGAAGAACAGGCAAGCACATGCAGGGAAATTCTACTGGACCCCCTGATGCTGTTATTATGTAATAATGAATGAATCTGAACCTATGCTGCCATTGAGTTTAAAACTGCTTATTTCCTTCCGGCTTCAACTCCTGGGTCTTTTCCATCACATGAGCAAACAGACTCAGGTTATAGGTAAGCCTGGCGATTTGAGTTGTTGCGCAGATATATCCTGGACCAGAGATACTTAACCCTGGTCCTGGAGTGCCCCACGGTATCCTGGTTATTGCTCTCCCCAAATACGTTAGATCCAAGAAACTCGGTGAGGTGAGTCAATGGTATAATTCAATCGGTAAATTCAATAAGAGCCCAACTCCATGTTGAAAATGTGTGGAGTTGGGCCCTTATTGAATTCACCAGGTCGATTGATTGGTTAACAGTTGTTATTGATCAGTTAAGCTTAAAGTAGCAACAAAAACCTGCACACCTTGGACCCATCCAGGACTAGAGTTGGCTACCCTTGCGCTGGGCTACAATAGCAATAGGTAGTGCAGGCACTAACCGTGATCTCCGTGGTGGCGTCGTGCCTGCTAAATCGATACAGGATGACGTGAGCGGAGATTCCCACCACACAGAAGAGTCGACTCTGCGGGCACCACTTGACCATCTGCACCGCGTACGGGTCCTCTTCCACGAGCTCGGCTCCACGGCTCTCTCCAGGCTTCAGCTTCTCGAACACCTTCGAGCTCTTCAGCTTGTACAGCATCTGGAGGGTGACTGGCAGGGCAGGGAACGCAGAAGGAAGTG
Source organism: Gymnothorax reevesii (assembly GCA_029721435.1). NCBI lineage: Eukaryota > Metazoa > Chordata > Actinopteri > Anguilliformes > Muraenidae > Gymnothorax > Gymnothorax reevesii. The sequence goes on along the minus strand of CM056587.1, from coordinate 49,018,300 downwards.
AAGAGCCGGCGTCAGATTCATCATAAGCAGGGCTGCTCAACCCTGTTCCTCCAGATCTGCCATCCTGGGGTGCGTTTCCCAAAAGCATAGTTGCTAACTAAGTTAGCAACTGACATAGTTTATCCATTTACAGTCAGTGGGCCCAACTATGTAATTTAGCATCTGTGATTTCGGCAAACACTTCCCGGTATGTTTCATCTCAATGCTAATTTGTCGCAACTAATTCTGCAAATTAATGGTACTAGAACTCTGGTCATTGATCAAGGTGTGTGTAATTGGTTTTGGAGTGTGAAGTTACTGGACAGTAGACCTCAAGTAACAGGGTTGAACAGGTTTGTTCGCAGTAGTCAGTCCGGTGAGGCAAACCAAGCAATCACCACAATGGTGTGATTTATGAAGAGAATTAGACCAAGCCTGTAAGGAACCAGAAAGATTAAACTTTTTTGGTGAACAGGAATGCAACAGCTTCAACCATTTTACCACATAAGCCTCATGAATGAAATGTCACTGCGTGGTGATGGCACTCACAGATATCATTCCCTTCATCCAATATCTGAGATCTGCTCACCTCTAGGATCTAGAGACTGAGATTAGATCAAAGTCTACTTCCTTTTAATATGAGTACTTCACACTGCACTGCTGTCAGATAGCCGCTGGCCGTAATGGGAAGTGTCTGGCCCTGAGGCAGCAGACAGCCAGATATCACTAGCACAGATTATGCTAAACACATAGCTAGCGCGCCACTACAACAATGCGTACATGACAGGGTGAAACAGCCATGTTTACTTACTGGCTGTAGCATCCCAGAACTTAATGGACCCATCTGCGTGGCTGCAAAAGAACAGGAAAATAGAATAGGATATTCTCAAAAGCACAGCGGGGAATATGACACCGAGTCCCCTAATCAGGGTATTCTGAAAATAAATATGACCTACAAACACTTTGTATGCAAAACACTGTCAGCTGAGTGCAGTAGAACTAGTTATATTGTGGGTATGTGCTAAGAAAAAAACATACTGTCCTTTTACAGTTAACCCCTTCAGGCATGACATCACAAATACTGTATGTACTTTTGGCCATTCAATGTCAATACTGATAGTGAATAGGAATGTTTTAGGAGTGAGTGAAAAATTTGAAGAATCATTCCAAAAAAACCTAAGCTTCAAAGGTCTAGTCATAAAATGGATGAAACTTAAAAGTCGCTTCACGCAGGAGGTTAGTATAATTGGACAGCCAGGAATGTGGGTTTAGGGGTGACCACTTTGCTCTGTGATCATGAGCTCTGAACAGCAAGGCAACAACACCCAGGACCAAGAGGTACAAGATGAAGAAGGGGAAAGATCATTATCACAACTGTGAAGTGTCATTCAGGAAAAGTGAAAATTAAACTGCGTCATTCTGTGACTGACAACTTAACAGGCCCCACTCTTACCCAGTGATAATGATCTCCGGATATGTCTGAGCTCCTAACGTCCACGTTCCTCCCCCCACGGGCCACTCCTAAACAATCAGATAAAAATGAGAGGCGAGTTCAAATAGACTGTACCGACCTCACCTATTTCAATTTTCCTCAAGATAACTTTGGGCAGCACATTGGGCAGTGCGGTCGGTAGCAGTGTTCCTTCACCGAAAGAAGAACGTGGGCTCCAATCCCACCCCAAGTCTGCTTTTATGGAGTCTGCATGTTCCCCCTGTGTTTGTATGGATTTGTAACTGGTATTCTGGATTCCTTTCAAAGACGTGCATGCCAGAATAAATGGAGACTCAAAATCAGGTGTGTCATCCGTGCATTGCTTTGATAAGAGTGTGAACAATAGCATAATACAGGCAAAACAAAAAAAAAGTGCTCAAGTGCCATTGATCACGTTATAGATAATGAATAAGTCAAGATGACTTATTTATTATCTACTTTTATCTTGCATTGCACTCAAATCATATGGGTTTTTATCTTATTTATGGACAAAGATTTCATTCTATTTTTGTTTTCACAGCATGCATGAGGTCCTTTATTGTATGTAAAACAAGTGGTGCCAGGCACAACAAACTCCGCCCCTCGTACATGTTGAACATTTACCTCAGGGTTTCCCGCAGCGCTGTATATTTAGGGCCTGAGCCATTGATATTGTCAGAGTTGCGACACTCCCATTGACTCTTGAGTACAAAAAATGACGGCGCACTTCCAGGCACTGGGAACTTCCAATATTTCAAAAAGAGGATTCTCACAGCTTTGTACCGATTCACTTCCATTGAGACAACATCAACGGTAAGAAATAAAATATTGAAGTCTTATGACTAACAAAATGTATATATCATATCAGTGGTCATGTATCATTTAGAAATCTCCAATTGTGTATGATCGGCACAACAATATATATATATATTTTATGTCTGAAGAGGTTGTGATAATTTAAGCTCATGTTCTTTGCTTCAGGTTTAACTTGGTCAGCTGAGGGAATTCAGTCATGAACTCTATGGAGTTTCTATTTCTATTTCTCACTAAACCAATATAAATCACCACAGAAAATGATGGGATGAGGTGCCTGTGACTGCTTTTGGTAAAGTTTTTTTATTTAAAGTTAGCTTTGACGATTTTGACATGCTCTTACCTAGCCTAGCTTGATCAACTGTTTTAAGTGTAATCACGAATGGTTGCGCAGTTCATAACTCAGTTTAGCTCTCTAGAAACATTTTGGATGAAAACCACTAGTTATTCATAAAATTGGATGAAACCACAAGTTAGGACGTTGACGACCTAAGTGTCACCCATCATGTTTTAGCTAGCTGTTATGAAATTGCATCTGTCAGTTTGCATTTGTCATGCCAGGCGCTGTAAGCTTTCTAGTGATCTTGCTGTAGTCAGCTAGCTGTATTATATACCATGTTGTATTTTGAAAAAAAAAAATAGTCTTTTTAAATGATTTACTCTTGGAGATGTGGTGGCTGTGGTTAGTCTATATTTCTTTCCATTTTATTGTGCCATGTAGGGTTAGCGTTAATTTACCGTTAATACGGACAGAGGCTGCTGTTGATGATGGAGGCTACAGGATTCATGGGAAGTTCTGAGATGTCTAAAATTTGCAAACCTCTCCCAAACTTTCCTGGCCCTTTTATTTGTAATGTCCCCTGCCCCTTTATCTAATTATTTGTAATTCCACAAATGTTCATGCCACACAGTTTCGTTCTTGTTCCAGGGGTTTACTTGTCTGTACTATTCAATACATTCCTGTTGAATCCATTTAGTTGTTATAATTCTATTCACAACCCTGCTCTGCCCTGTTCTGAAAACACACATGCACGCGAGCACACGCATGCACACGAGCGCGCACACGCACACATGCACTTAGTAGTTCAACACAGCGAGAAGGTTTATTAATTTGACACTGCTCACCCCCTCTACCACACTAGAACCCACTACCACCCTGCCACATTACTATGTATAACGTTGTATTTCCTTTGTTCTTTGTTGTTCAAGGTTCACTTATGGTTCACTCACTCACACTTGCACCCCTCTTTGTTTAGTTTGTTTATCAACTTCAATTTCTGTGCCATCCTGTTGTCCACTGTTCAATAAAAATCTTTTTGTTGAAAACCTTTTCTTGCATCAGTCATTATATACTCAGCAACAAAAGTTTCTGTGACACCATTTATGTGTATGTTATAAATGACACGCAAAGATCTCAATGCAATCAATATGTTTGTTTAACAGGAGAAACACTGACTTTTCAGTGCCAACGTCACTCAAAACGAAAAATGTCATTTTCATGCGTCATGAAGCACTTGTCTGACGTCTAACCAATTGTGACCTTCACACTTCAATACCGGGTGTGACTTCCTCGTGCCATGATGCAAGCAACGCATCTCCGGCGCATGGACCGAATCAGATGTGCCAGAAATTGCTGTGGGATGTCATTCCAAATCTGACGTAGACGTTGTCGCAATTCCTGGAGTGTAGCTGGTGGGTTATCCAACCGCCGCAAACGTCGATCCATCTCGTCCCAAAGATGCTCGATTGGGGACATGTCTGGGGATCTGGCTGGCCATGGCAGGACATTGACATGTTGTTGCATCAGATACTGCTGTACAATCCTTGCAACGTGTGGTCTGGCGTTATCATGTTGCAGCGTTATTCCGGGACCATGTTGCATCAAAAACGGTACCACCAATGGCCGTAGCACTTCATCGCGATATCTTTGACCTGTCAGATTTCCATCAATAACAAGCAAATCTGTTCTGTTTCTAGCCGTGATTTCTCCCCAAATCATGACACTACCACCTCCAAAACGATCAAATTCCTGAACACAGTTGTTGGCATAACGTTCTCCACGTCGACGGTATACACGTAAACGACCATCACATCGGTTAAGCATGAATCTTGATTCATCAGTGAAGAGTACAAGATCCCACTGACGTTGGATCCACCGTCGATGTTGTTGTGCCCACTGTAGACGCAGTCGTTGGTGTTGTACTGTGAGCATTGGACGTCTTGCTGGCCGACGTGGGACAATGCCAAAATGACGGAGACGGCGACGGATTGTCTGTGCAGACAGTCGCCTCAAACCAGGTATCGTTCTTGCAGTTATGGTTGCAGGTTGGAATCGATTTCGGAGATGGGTTGTTCGAATCCAGTTGTCCTGTCTGGGAGTGGTTACTCGTGGACGGCCGCTGCGAGGACGGTCTCTGACATGTCTTGTCTGCTGATGACGCTGCCATAAGTTCCAAATGGTGTTTCGGTGGACATTCAGGCGATGAGCAACTTCCCTCTGCGAGGTTCCGGATTCAATCATCCCAATGGCCCTCCACCGATCATTTTCAGACAGTCTTGGCATTTAGAGGGTAGAGTTCCTGATCCGAAATGGCTGTGTTTTCGATAAGTGATGCTTCCGTCGTTCATCAGGCACAATGTGAACATTCCAAAAATTCTCCTCTTTTATTGCCATCCACAAGCATGATTTACGCACATTTTCACGTGCAAAGTCATTTTCTCGCATTTTCATGATTTCCATTTCAATGTTGTGTTTACGTGTACTGTTTCAGTCTGATATCACCATGTATGACAATTTCATAATTGCGTTATGAAAAATAATTAACAATATTGGTGTCACAGAAACTTTTGTTGCTGAGTATATTTCATCTAATTCAGTCTCCTGGTCTCACCAGCTGTGGGTTAAATGTGTTTTGTTCATTTTATCTAAACATTAGAATTGAGAATATCAAGGGCTCTGAAATGAGCATGGTGGTGCACCTTTGCTTGAAGGAAGAACTGGTGTGACACTGAATGATATAACAGGTCGGAACTTTAACATGGTAAGTTGTGGGTAAATCCAGAAGATAAAGGCAGACCCTGGTAATCCAATAATGTAACTTAAAGTTAAAATATGTTAAATAATCCATCCCCACGACAGTGTAAGTATGGAGTTAAATTTGCTTAGAAATTATAGCGGATCAACGGTACGTATAAGTACTAGTTCACTGATGCTAACAAAAATCTTTCCCTCCAAAAGCTATGATATGATCTTAGTAGTAAAAGCATGAAATCTATATTTGGGGAATTGAAGTCAAAACTGAGAACAAATACATTTTCCGTTCTTACAGTAAATTTCGTTTAACCCTTAAGGACGGTAGTGCGCATTTTACATGCTCTTCTTACTTCTTTTTTTTTTTTTTTTTGATAATTTTGCCTGTGTTCATGCATGTAGCGTGTATTTTGATGAGATTATGTGTTTTAATTAGATCTTGTTTTTTCCAGCTTCCAGCTTACAGTAAGGCTAAAATAAACTGTGTACAAGCAAGTGTTAAACTATAGAAACTTTGTAATAAAGTTACAAGACTGTCGACTTTATCCCATTGTTATTGCATTTTAACTGCTTTGTTTCTTGATAAAGAGTAAATAAACGCTGGTTGTTGACCCCCCCCCCTGTCACCACCTTGACTAACCGATTTTCTGCGGGAAACTCCGGACCTACTTTTCCCAGATTCAATAGGCAACTATTCTGGGTCAGAGGCAATCCCTAAACCGAACATCTGAACATGAGGTGAATAGTTTTGCTGCTTAAGTGTTAACAAACAAAAAACCAACAACAAAACCAAAAACAATACTCCTTGCTCTCCCCCTTCAAGCAGGGCGGGGTAATAAATTCTATATAAGCACTGCATCACACCAAATGCATAGAGATACTCAGTGGATGGTATATGACAATACAGTTAATTAAGTTAATGCAGTGAGATTCCTCCTTGGTCTTTGCGCTATCTTTGCCACAGAGAGATACATCTCAGCACAGTCTTACTCTAAAGCTCCTCTCCGTGGGCCCAGGGGAGAGCAGTGAATAATTAGCTGGCCTTCCCCCCTCACAATACTGAACTCCCCAGGGGGTGTGAACAAGGTGGGAAACAGCGAGAAATTCATTACACAGCCAAAACGCAACGGGAGGATCCAAGGTGTTTCAGCGATCGGCCTGGATTTGGACCGCCCTGAGAGGTATGTACCAGCAGCAGGATGGGGGGCGTAGGTGACAAATGTGAGCCCAAGCAAAGCCAGAGATGTAGCAGAGAGGAAGAGACTACAGCCTGTATATGCCTCCAAATAAAGTGAATTTACACCCAGCGGCGTGCGCTCAGATGTTGCCAGGGGCTTCAGTAACCTTGCCCTTTAAGCCGCTTGCACACCGGACGCGAAACAAATTTTTTGCAAGACAGATTACATTCAAAGTCAATGCAAAGACGTGAATACACACGTTTTGCATGTATTCCCATCTTTGCATTGACTTTGAATGTATTCTGTCGTGTGAAAAATTTGTTTCGCATCAGGTGTGAAAGCAGCTTTACTACTCAAGTCTTCAGGTTGTTCTGGTTCAAGTTCACCTGATTAACAATCAAACAATTTATCAGCCGAATGACCAAGACCAATCCATTTTCCAAAACAAGAAATGATAATGAAAAAAATGAATGCCTATTGCCAACATTTATACCATTGATACAACATAGCTGGGATTGAAACATGAATGCAAAAAATCTGAAACTTTCGCTGATTTCGCAGCGTTTATTTTCGCCATTACTCAGCTGTGCATCGTACCCAACAACACCCTTTAGCCATGACTACATTCAGAATGCAGAATGGATTCTCGGGGCTTATTGCTTAATGAGTCTCGCAAACTAATTTACGAAAATCTGTGCTGTTTTGCGAGCTACATGAGCACAGAAAGTATAAAGACATTGATGTTTTACATAGTCATTTATGTGTGGAAGAAAATGGCTTATAATTTTGTGGTTTAATGCATAACAATTTCTATTAAAAATAAATGAGATTGTCGTCGGTTCAACCTATTAGTCTGAGCAACTTTTGGTAATCGGGGGAAGTAAACTGCGAGAGTTTTAGTTTATTAAGCAGAGAAAGGTGGAGTTACTGCTGGGGTTTGTTCCTGCTGATGGACCGCCACTGTTAACAAGATACCTGACGCTTCAACCCTAATGGCTCCTCAGATGAATAAACAAGCCAAGCTACATCCTAAAATACTAACACTGAGCCATATTTTACAGATGAGCTTTGATAGACCCGTAGTATTGAGAGAAAGACACACACATGGACACGCTAACGTGCAAACACACACACACACACACACACAGGGTGTCAAGAAAGAATGGTACATTTCGCTAATGTCTACATAAGATGCCAGAGCCTTGCCCCAGGGACCAGAATGAGTAACGTGTAACTCCATGGTGACACCTGTAATTTGGCTCCAGCCAATGAGATTTAAGAGTTCATTACCACAAAGCTCATTTGAGCTGATTTGCAGGCATCACGAGACTACTTTAAGTACAGAAACACTGACCTGCTTTGTGCTTCTCTCCCATTCACATGCATTAAACATGACATCATACATCTATACATCACTGGCATTAAAATGCACCGCACCCAAATCAATGCTAAGTGACTGCATGTGATTTTAACTCTGCTTCTTGAAAAATGCGCAGGAATAGCGACGATAATGTACCACAGTCGGTGATTTTGTACATGCCGCTACTTTATCAGGATTGTGCATACCAATAGCATATCAGAAACGCAGTAAGAGACTACCTGTACCGCTACCCTATCACAAACACACAGAGGAGTGACACGCCATTACTGTATCAGAAACAAAAAGAGAGAATTCACACACCTTCATCTAATTGGGAGCATAATGAGAGAATTCAAACACATTTATCTTATCATAAACACAAAGAGGAAATTCACACACCTTCATCTGATCAGAAATATAGCCAGAGAATTCACTCACATTTACTCCATCATAAACAATGCGAGAGAATTCACACAGCTTTTCCTCATTAAGAACGAACTGACTGCACACAAATTGATAGCAGGTAAACACTCTTTATTCACCAAAAAGAGTCAGAGACTCTGTGCATGTACCTTTTGGCTGTAGCCATGTTTTTTGTGTTTGGCTCCTATGGAGTAGAGGACGGGTATGAGGTCAGGTGGGCAGTCAGCGAAGTAGGCCGTGCAGGTCACTGGGGATTCATGGATGTCCATGGGGTAGGGATTCTCAAAGATGGGGAAACTGCGGGCAAAGGACAGAAAGATATTACTCAGTTAAAAAAAAGAAAGATTTTACATTGCAGAATGTGAGCCACACCAAAATACCACATGATTAATTATCAGAAATTCTACCGTAAGTAATATCTACAGATATTTTTAAAGACCGCTTTCATATCTGTACTCTGTTTGGTTGGTTGTATTAATCCATCCTTCTCTGCTACACTGTATCCTGACACAAAATGGATGACAATGCCCTGGTGATTGCTGCACATTTGGTGGGGACTGAGTCACTACACCCTCAGCACCATCCTCTCGACAATAAAGCAATTTGAAATCCTTGTTTTAACGGAGCAATAAAAACATAATCTCTGACTAAGCAAGCAAACGTCTTTGCTAATAAGGCAATATCCCGCTAGATAATACCCTGACAGTATCCTCTCACATATTTAATACATATATATTACAGCTCATTAAATGAATGCTATTTTTGTACTCGGTAATCAAATCGTCGCATAAATTTCATGTGCCCGTTTTGTGACCACAGAAACAATATCTCTACTAATTGCTTTACGCCACTGATGAACTAAAGGAAAGTCAGCAGCACCACAGGTGCCACCCATTTAAGCACATTACTCAGAACAAGTCAGATTACAGATATTGCACAAAACCATCAAGACAGAAAGTCTGTAGCGTTCATGAATAGTGCGTGGGACTCAGCCAATCACCACTCAGGCCCTCCAGTCAGTGTGGGCGCCTTCTCTTGCCCATCTCCTCCTACGACTGACTGACAATTCAGGCTGTGAGTTTGCCCTGGGTGCTTAACCTCTCAATCGGAAGGGCTCTGGGCTGTGGACTCTGTAGGGGTCTGAGTCTTATCGAAGAAATCGTCTCTCCTTACAGATGACCCCAGCGACTGCACCGCTCAGCAGGCGAATCGCTCCGCAGGAGAGCGAGCAAAAGGTGAGGATGTTCTGACTCACAGAGACGGAGAGAGAGAAATCTCCCGGGGTGATGCACAGCACTTCTGCACATACCAAACACAGTGGGCTTCATGTTTACAGAATCAGAAAACGTGTACGTGTGTGTAGGCATGTGTGTGCGCGTCAGTGTTAGAGAGCATGCATCTTCGTGCTCTCAGCAGCATTCGAAAAATTTGTCGGACGCGAAAACGCCCACAAAAGAAAGCATTTCATAGCATATGAAGTCCCAGGAGAGAGGTGGAGAGGAACGAAGTAGAGGGAAAGAGGAAGTTGATAAAAAAGCCAGTGGGGAAAGAAAGCAGCTTTGTGAATATAACGGCGCAGGGTCAGCTTCCCACAGGCCAATCGTCTGCCGCTTCACATAATACAGTGAAAACAGCCTCTGTATTCAAAGAGATTTAATACCAGCGCTCAAAGCACATTCAACACAATCTATGTGCACACAGTAGCCTTACATTACCCACACAAAACACAGTCTCTGTACTCACTGTGATCGAGAGCCTCACAAAGTCAACACAGTCCCTATACACACATGGGTCTTCACAAGCACATAGCCCGCGACTTTTGTTCATACTATTGTAATGTGAATATAGGCCACTAGATGGCAGTATTTACCTTTTTTTTGGTAAGCTCAGACTGGAGTCATGTTTAGACATGTCCTGGACATGTCTGGGGCAAGTCTCAGAAAATAAAAAAAAAAGAGGTCTAAATGTGGGTGGGGTCTGCAAAAGAGTATATAAGGATAAGAATTGAGACAGTTAAGTAGTAGGAGAAATTGCATGAAGATGACCAGACCTGCCATTCTGTTCAAGACCTGTGACGTTTCTTTGTTGGATTTCTTTGCCTGTGTTTGAGCATTTTCTTCATCCAGGACATCACCAAGCCACCCCACAAAAAGGGACTGTAATTATTTCTGTTTTTTCTTATTTATCAATCTTGGTCTTTAGTTGTAGGTTGTTATTAGTCTTTGTCTTTGTTAAAAATTAAATGTGTTTTAGTTGTTAAAACTGTGTTTGTCATCCCTTGCTGTTGCTGTTGTGTAATAAATGTAATAACAAATTGGGGCCATAACAAATTGGGGGCTCAAGGTCCGGGATAGACCATTTTGTGAGTCATTTATTAAAAATCTAACATTTCAGATTGTAAAATTGTTTTTGTGAATTTTCCTATATAAATATATTGACAACAGCAATGGATGATTTCTTGGCATCACCAACCGTAGGGGTTTTGAAGTCTTTTAAAAAGACCGAACTGTTGGAAATATGCAGACATTTGGAGCTGACAGAGGTAAAACCAGCCATGCGAAAAGCAAGACTGGCTAGAGAGATAGTTGAATATTACATTGATGAAAATGTGTTTGCACCAGGAGATCTGGAACAGTTTCCAGTGGAAAATCCAAATATAGAAATGGAACTTAAATTAAAAATGCTAGAGATTGAAAGGGAGGAAAAAGAAAAACAAAGGCAGTTTGAGTTGGAAAAATTAGCAAGAGAAGAGAAAAAAGAAAGGGAGGAAAAAGAAAAACAAAGGCAGTTTGAGTTGGAAAAATTCGCTAGAGAAGAGAAGAAAGAAAGGGAACAAAGAGAATTTGAGAGAGAGAAAGAGGAAAGAGCAGAAAGAGAGAGACAGAGACAGAGAGATTTTGAATTAGAGAAATTCGATAGAGAAGAAAGACTCCAAATGGAGCAACTAAAAATTAAAATTGAAACTAAAAATAAATTTTGTGCCAGTCAGGAGGTAAAACTGGTGCCTCCATTTTCAGAAAAAGATGTTGACAACTATTTCCAGTGTTTTGAAAAGGTAGCAAAGAGTTGCCAGTGGCCAAAGGAACACTGGCCTCTGATGTTGCAAACTGTCCTCAAGGGTAAAGCTCAACAAGCCTATTCGGCTTTGTCTGCAGATGATTCCTCTGATTATGAGGTTGTCAAAAAGGTTATTTTGAGAGCTTATGAGTTGGTTCCAGAGGCTTACCGACAGAAATTCAGAGGTCTGAAGAAATCTGAAAATCAGACTTATGTTGAATTTGCTAATGAGAAGCAGGTTTGCTTTGAGCGCTGGTGTACTTCTATGGAGGTCAAGGATGATTTCAACTCACTAAAAGAGATGGTGTTAGTTGAAGAATTCAAGAACTGTGTTAAGGATGATGTTAAGACCTACCTTAATGAGAAGCAAGCACTGAACTTGCAATCAGCTGCCAAATTTGCAGATGAATATGTTCTCACTCATAAGTCCAAATTTCAGTCTAGCAGTAACAATAAATGGTCCCAATTTCAGAAAAAGGGTTACGGTGATACCCAAGATTCCTCACCCAAAGACAAAGACAAATCTGGTGATGGTGCTCAGAAATCCAGTAACAGGTCTGATCAAAGTGTGAAAGCTGACAGTGACAAAAGTGGTCTAGTTTGCAGTTATTGCAAGAAATCTGGTCATGTTACAACTAACTGTTGGTTCCTTAAAGCTAAGAAAGAAAAAGAAAAGGATACCAAACCAAATGCCTTTGTGAAAACAAGGTTAGAAACCCCTGTAGTAGATAACCAATCTGCTAAATTGCCTGCTTCTTGTGGGGCTAAAAAGCCTGATACAGCTGACTTCGTGAGGGAGGAATTTCTTCCATTTGTGTCAGAGGGATTTGTAGCTCTGAATGAGCATACTACTCCTGTCCCCATATATATCCTAAGGGATACCGGAGCTTCTCAGTCACTTTTGTTGATGGACTCCTTGGAGTTACGTGATGAGACCGCTTCAGGGGATTTCATACTTGTACAAGGTATTGAAGGGAGGACTGTATCTGTACCCCTGCGCTCTATATTCTTGAAGTCAGATTTAGTTACAGGACAGGTAAAGGTGGGACTTATGTCAAGTCTACCTATAAAGGGTGTTTCTCTGTTGCTAGGCAATGACCTGGCTGGGGGCAAAGTAGTTCCCCCTGTACATCTTACTTCACAGCCGAGCACTGAAAATGGGGATGAGGACCCATCTCTGTATCCTTCTTGCGCAGTGACTCGTGCTATGGCCAAGAAGGCTAAAGAAGATGATGTTGTGGTGCCGTCCAGTACATTGAATAGTCAGGACTCAGGTGGTTCGCCTCATGACTCTGATTGGCCTACTATGGTTTCTCCGTTTGAGGACTTATCAGATACTTTTATCAGTTCTCTATTCAGCCAGCCGGATGGGTCTGGTGATTCTGATGTGTCTGGAGACTTGTCTCTGTCCAGAAAGCGGTTGATTGAGGAGCAAACTAATGATCCTGAAATTGGTGTACTAAAGAGGAGAGCCCTTCCTGAAAAAGAAATAGATGCAGTTCCAGTTGGGTATTATCTCAAAGATGGTGTGTTGATGCGGAAGTGGCGCCCTCCTGATATCCCTGCCAATGCAGATTGGGCAGTGGTCAGGCAAATTGTTGTTCCGAAGGTCTATAGGAATGAGATCTTAACAATGGCTCATAGTTTACCTTTAGGAGGTCATCTTGGTGTTAACAAGACTGTTGATAAGATCATGAAACACTTCTTTTGGCCTGGGCTTCGGAAAGACGTTTCCAACTTTTGCAAAACCTGTCACACTTGTCAGGTAGTTGGAAAACACCAGTTAGACCCACCTGTAGCTCCATTGCAGCCTATCCCAGCATTTGGGGAGCCATTCTCTAGGGTCATTGTTGATTGCGTTGGTCCATTACCCAAGACTAGATCTGGAAATCAGTACTTGTTGACAATCATGTGTGCATCTACCAGATTCCCCGAAGCCATACCTCTACGTAACATCAAGGCAACTGCAATCTCGAAGGCTTTGATAAAGTTCTTCACGTTGTTTGGTCTTCCCAGGGAAATTCAGTCAGACCAAGGTAGCAATTTCACTTCAGGATTGTTTCAGCAGGTTGTGTATGAACTAGGTGCAAAACAGATTCTTTCTAGTGCCTATCATCCAGAAAGTCAGGGTGCCTTAGAGCGGTTTCATTCCACTCTCAAGACAATGATGAGGACTTATTGTTATGACCATGAGAAAGACTGGGATGAAGGGGTTCATTTGCTGTTGTTTGCAGCTAGAGAAGCAGTGCAGGAGTCTACTGGATTCAGTCCATTTGAGCTAGTGTTTGGTCATGAAGTGAGAGGACCTTTGCTATTATTGAGTGAACAATGGCAAGAGGAAGAGCCGCAAATCAGTCTGTTAGACTATGTTAGCAAGTTCAAGGAAAGATTGCGTGCAGCTTGTGACCTTGCCAAAGAGAACTTGAAATCAAGTCAGGGAAAAATGAAAACTTGGTATGATCATAAGGCTAGAAGCCGTGAGTTTAAACCAGGAGACAAGGTCCTTGTGTTGTTTCCCTTGCAGTCCAATCCATTGCAGGCTAGATTTCATGGTCCTTATGAAATTCTGACAAAACTCAATGATCTCAATTACATTGTGAAGACTCCAGATAGGAGAAAACCAAAACAATTGTGTCATATTAACATGCTAAAGCCTTATCATGACAGAAATGCTAGGGTTGCAGCTGTCACTTCAGATTCTCCAATGGTCGAAACGTGTGAAGATGAGGGGGAGTTTCAGGATGATGAACCAAGAATTAAAGCTGAAGTTCTTTCATGTAAATTGTCAAACACTGAAGTGTTGCAAAATCTTGATGTAAAACTCCAGCACTTAGAACCCTCACAGAGAGATCAGTTTGAAAGGTTGATCAAGAAATATGAGGATTTGTTTCCTGATGTTCCAAAGAGAGTTACTATAGCCTCTCATGATGTAGATGTTGGTGATGCCAAACCAATAAAACAGCATCCATACCGGATGAATCCTGAAAAGAGAAAGATTGCTGAGAAAGAGGTTGAGTACATGTTAGAACATGATATTATCAGACCCTCCAACTCAGATTGGAGTTCACCCTGTGTGCTAGTTCCAAAACCTGATGGAAGTACTAGATTCTGTACAGATTATCGCAAAGTCAATGCTGTAACTAGAACTGATGTGTTTCCAATACCTAGGATTGATGATTGTATTGATAGTGTAGGGCAAGCAAAGTTTCTGACCAAGATTGATTTATTGAAGGGTTATTGGTGTGTGCCTTTAACTGAGAGGGCCAAGAGCATCTCTGCTTTTGCCACACCATCTGGATTGTACCAGTATGAAGTCCTACCCTTTGGCATGAAAAATGCCCCAGCCACGTTCCAAAGGATGATACAGTCTACAATCGCCGGATTGCCACACACGGGTGCGTACATCGATGACCTGATCACATGGAGTGACTCCTGGGAAGAACATCTAAAAGATGTAGAGACGTTGTTCCAGCGCCTGACCCAGGCTAACCTGACTGTTAACCTGAGCAAGAGTGACTTTGGTTGTGCTACTGTCACCTATCTTGGCTACGTCATAGGCCAGGGTATGGTGGCACCCATAAATGCTAAAGTCCAAGCCATCATGGACTTTCCAGTTCCTGACAACAAAAAAGCTTTGCGCCGCTTCCTTGGAATGATCGGGTACTACCGCAAGTTCTGCAAGAACTTTGCTGAGATTGCTCTCAGTCTAACTAACCAACTTAAGAAAGGCGTAAAGTTCACCTGGGATGATGCATGCCAGAGAGCCTTCGATCACCTGAAGTCTCTGCTGTGTCACTTCCCCGTGCTCAAATCTCCTGACTTCAACAAACCGTTCTCCATCGCGGTCGATGCTAGCGACCAAGCTTGTGGATCTGTGCTCCTACAGAGAAGTGACTCTGATGACATTGAGCATCCCGTGGCATACTTCTCCAGGAAGTTCAATCGCCACCAAAGGAACTATTCCACAATAGAGAAGGAACTGTTGGCTCTGGTCCTTTCTTTACAACACTTTGAGGTTTATGTTTGTACAGGACAAAAGCCAATGATTGTGTACACTGACCACAATCCGTTAATGTTTTTGAGTAAGATGAAAAACAAGAATCGGAGATTGTTGAATTGGAGTTTGATTTTACAGGAGTTTGACTTGGAAATTAAGCATGTGAAGGGTACAGACAATGTAATTGCTGATTGCTTATCCCGTGTTTGAATGTGTATATATATATCATGTGTTTGAATATTGTATGATATGTATATATAGACAAGTGTTCACTTAACCATTTTGTATTGAAAAGAAAAATTTTGCCTTTATGAGTCAAAATTTTTCCCTTTTGGAATGGAGGTGTAATGTGAATATAGGCCACTAGATGGCAGTATTTACCTTTTTTTTGGTAAGCTCAGACTGGAGTCATGTTTAGACATGTCCTGGACATGTCTGGGGCAAGTCTCAGAAAATAAAAAAAAAAGAGGTCTAAATGTGGGTGGGGTCTGCAAAAGAGTATATAAGGATAAGAATTGAGACAGTTAAGTAGTAGGAGAAATTGCATGAAGATGACCAGACCTGCCATTCTGTTCAAGACCTGTGACGTTTCTTTGTTGGATTTCTTTGCCTGTGTTTGAGCATTTTCTTCATCCAGGACATCACCAAGCCACCCCACAAAAAGGGACTGTAATTATTTCTGTTTTTTCTTATTTATCAATCTTGGTCTTTAGTTGTAGGTTGTTATTAGTCTTTGTCTTTGTTAAAAATTAAATGTGTTTTAGTTGTTAAAACTGTGTTTGTCATCCCTTGCTGTTGCTGTTGTGTAATAAATGTAATAACAAATTGGGGCCATAACACTATTGTAGTGGAAGAACAGGCGGCGAGTCCGTCAACACACTCACTTGCTCTGAGTGAGGTCCACGACAATGAAGTCTTTCTCCAGCAGCACTGCCACAGCGTACGGCTCCTGTACCTCTGCAAGCCGAAAAAGATCATGTCAAACACACTGTTAAACCCTTTCAGCGCGATAGGCAACGATAGTTGCCCAATGATGTATGATATCAAAATCAGATGCCACACGATAGGTTTTCAACAGCTCAGGATAACTCAGGATAGGCAATGATAGTCGCCCAATGATGTGAGATATCAAAATCAGATGCCATTGCCTCCTGCATGGGGAGCTCTTTTAAACAAGTTGCCGCATGATAGGTTTTCAACAGCTCAGGAAAAAAACATTTTTAATTCCTTGAAAATGTATTCAGCACTCAAAGGGTTAATGACTGTCAAACACACTGTTAAATGATCTCCATATTTTAAAAAAAAAATGTGTGGTTTTGATTATTATACACCACGGGGGAAGAAGTGTGAGATGTTTTGTGTTATTTCTTTATTCAAGCTCCTTGCATTTCTGGATTGACTCGCTGAATAGAGGGCATGTTTTGCCACTCTATTAGAGTTTTACGAATGCAGATGGAATTACAGATCTTCTGAAACAGATGCGTTGGCGTTGAACTTCACCCTGGACAAGGGTGCAGGGTAAATGCTATTAAAAAGGCATTCAGTGAATAATGTGAGGAGTGAGATCTATCCATTACACGAGGATAACAGACCCACAATGAGTCACACAATAACCTCATTTTATTCGATCTTTTCTAAGCAAACAAAAAATAGCAGGATGACTGCCAGTATTAATTTTTACTTCCTTTTTCTTTATTTTTTCTCTCTCAATTTCTTCCACTTAATGGAACATCTCTTTAGTGCCACAACAGGCTTCTACCCCAGCCCTCACACTTTGGCTTTAGTCCAATCAACATTGATAAGTAATCTGAGTAAATATTTGCATTATTCTCAAAATACAATTCTCAACGTCAAGGTTCTCAAAATTTACTCTCCAAACCACTGCATTTGCACCCTGAGTTTCCTCTGAACCCCGAAAATCACCCGTACCATTGGGGTATGGCGTCTCACACAGAACCAGGAAGTCAACAATGGGGTGGTCCATCTCCAGCACCGTGATGGACTTGCCGTGCATGATGGTCAATGTGGGCCTCCTGCCCGGCTGGTCATAGGACAGTCCCCCGGAGAAGATCATAAAGGGCTCACTGCTAAAACACAGTCATTGGGCTAAATCACTGATTTATGTGTACTGAATCATTCACTACTTAAACACAGTGATGAAGCTGAAACACTGACTAGTGTAAACTGACCCACTCACTACTAAAGCACAGTCATAAGGCTGAAATACTGACTCATATGAGCTGATTCGCTCACCACTGAAGCACAGTCATGGTGCTGAAACCCTGCCAAGTAAAAACTGAGTGGCTCACCGCTAAGTCATGGGGCTGAAACACTGACTCATATAAACGGAATCGCTCACTTTTAAAACATAGTCGTTGGGGCTAAAACAGAGACTCATATAAATTGATTCACCGATTATTAAAAAACAGTTATGGGGCTAAAACACTGACTCATATAAACTCATTCACTGATTACTTAAAAAAACAAAAACAGTTGGGCTGAAACGCTGACACAGGCAGGACTCCATAACGGACTTAAAATACCCATACTGTATACATCTAAAACACAATGATAGCCTGTGTACACACACTTATCAAAACTCCATCACTCATAGCTAAAACGCAGTGACGGAGCCAAGAACATAACTCCAGTGAACCACATCACTGACTGCAAGAACACAGTAACAGGATACACAACAGACTTTCATAAACCACATCATTCACAACTAAAACAGGCAACATTTTCACATTATCATATAAATTGCATCATTCATAGCTAGCACAAGCAGCATTTATGCAAACGCTCTCAGAAACCATGTCACTCAGTGTGCCATCAGACATTTGAAAGCCTTGCAGTATCCTCATCTTTTCAATGGACAATCTGTCAATAATGAAACCATAGATTCCTTCAGAGTGTAGGCTTTGTATAAATAAGTCACAAACAAACCATACACATTTTCCCACAGCAATGTGAGATATTTGCAAATATCACCCCTTGGCTTCCCTATGCACGTATTTGCGGTGAAGAAACCAACTTCTATAATGTATTGCGTTTCCTTATTGCTCTACGGTGTGCTTGTTTCACATGCAGGTTCCGTGAACTTGACCGCGATCGCTGACCTGGCCGTTTGTTTTCGTCGATTCACTGATCGAGATCCGGAACGCGCTGGCCCTGCTAGCAAGGTGGGTAAGTCCAGGATCGTAATTGGCGGACAAAGACTCGACAGGATAAAACTGCTCAAATTGTCAGTGCTGGAGTGCACATCTTTATGTTATACTCATTTTTTTATGAAATATGAAATAATAGCGCACTGTAAAGAGTAACTGACTTATGTGAGTGCCTAACAGCACACTATTCACTGCATTGTATACCTGTACTGGTTCATTAAGATTGTTTAGTAAACAGAATCCAGATGTCTCATTGTACTATCTACTTTCATTTTTAAAAAGGTCATATTAGTGGCTGCCATGATAGGTGACCTGGTTTGGTGCAGTAGCGTTTGTTTGCTCGTGTGAACTAGGTCACTTATCACGGTACCGATACGTAGAACCTGCGCGTGAAACAAACACGCCTCCAGACATGACCTCAACCCTGAACTGACCTGTGACCTACAGCTGACTTAGATAGCACCGCATTGGAGCACCATTCACTTTACCGGAGAGAGGACTGGGCGTGATGATAATGGTGACAGTTTGTTCTAGACGTCGGAAAAAAAATGTATCCTCTGCACCCATATTTCGGAGAGCCATTTCTGCTGTTTCGAAACACAGCTCGTTTGCAGTGCAAGCCAAAACAACAAAGTTGCTTCCAAGCGGCATCTCGGGCGCACACCCTGGCTTCCCAGAGGCAAAGACAAGGGATCCAAGCTCAAACAGCTTGTAGTTCTTCTTTACTTCCAAATTCATTGCTGCATGCGTCAAATGACAGCGCTTCGGGGAAGCAGAAAGATCCTGCAACTGATTTCCAGAGATACATAAAAAATTTGTAAAAACCGCATGCGTTTTTCACCATATATCCCAAACTCAGACAGATGGAGGTATGACTGAAGATAGACATTGTGTTCCTTCATCACTTGATTTATTCTCAACCAGTTTCTGATTTCATTTGTCTGGCTAATGATTAAACTATTTCTTCACTGAATTAGGACCAATATTTATCCCAGTATGATCAAGAGATGATAATGACAAAGTCACTGTAATAGGACATGCTGTATTTATGCATAATAGATGCTATACTGAAGGAAGACAATTATGTGTGCGTGGGAACAGGTTTATAGGATTCCTGGTAAGTTAAGGTGAAAAGGGTGAAATGACAGCCAACCCTGACGGCACATCTCAGCTCCGATGGAACCCCATTGCAAAAAGCTAAAACACAGACAGCAATCTAACTGCAGTAACAGCCCGCATATCACACTCAGCTCTGAAAAAAGAGACAGCATTACACGCAAACTCCATTACAACCATGTGATCGAGGACTAAATAAGATTCAGCCCCATCCAGCCAAATAACCTTCCCTCCCCCTAGGATACAATGCACTTGAAGTCATTCAGTGCTGGTGTACACAGTGCCCTGTCAGGGACAGCCAATGAAATGGGGCTAAATCTTCAGGGTAGCCTTGTTATACCAGGAGTGAGATCGCTCAGTCAAGGAACAATGGCAAGTACACAAGTGGTTGATTCAGAAACTGTTGCATTGATGGCCATTTGAATAAGTACCTGGTTATGATTCAAGAAGAGAGGAACAACTTTAGCATGTTGTATCAACAGAGACAAATTGGAGCCTCTTGAATGGATACACTACATACATGTTCCTGGTGCTACATCAGGGGACAGAAGCCCATTTGTGTCTTTGGGCGGTGTATCAGATCAGTATATACCCATTTCACTCATTTTGAGTAAATCAGCTTTTTTCTATGTTGACGCCTATTGCATTTTATAGAAAAACACAAACTTTGACCATGAGGAAATGTACCTTATTGTATGAATTTCTAAAAACAGATTTTCACACCATGCGTAAGAGGCACAGGGCTATCGCTCCATGGTGCTATCTCAATTTTTGTATTTTTGCCACTTATTGCATTATGGAAAGAAACTCTTCAATTCTATCCCCCCTCCCTTGTGGGGTGCACCCAAGCTCTGGTCACAAGTGTATAAAGGTATCCGGTGCTCACCTGTTCCGTGTGGTCTTATACTCCACCTTCAGAATGGGCTTACAGGTCTCTGGTTTCTTTCCATCTCTCTGCACCTTCCCTGTTCCCACCAAATGGAGGAGAGAAACAGCGGTGAGGTTAATGACTCTCCAAAAGGACCAAATATAAATATGTTCCTTCATCACTGTATTAAGGGGTTTCACACAATTATAGTCATGCAGCCCTACCAAAAATGCCCAGTTTTATATGATCTAGATTTAACCACATGAATAGAAAGAACAGGTTTCCAATCCTACAACTTACAGTCAAATCACATCAGGGGACCATACAGTGTGCGCCATTCAAGCTGTATGCAGTACCTGTCAAAAGTTTGGAAATACCCACATTTTTTTACAAAACATTGCAGTTTTGCAGTTTTATGGCTATAAAGAGTTTGATACCGCACAGCCCTGTCAAAGTTCCCTTAGATGTGCTGCACTTGCGGTTTGATTTTCATTAACCTTTTTGCCCAATAAATCCCAAAACAGCTTGACTTTAATTTGCCGGTTGGAAAATGGAAAGAGCTTGTCTTTCTGTTTACTTTGCAAGATATGGCTTCTTTGAGAATTCCAAAACACTGAACTCTATTCAAACAAGTAGATTATTTTCATTATATTTCTGACTGTTTACCTATCACAAGATTCCATTTGAGATTATATAGAGAAGTGAAGCCATTTCAATTTCTCAAAAAAAACAGTGCTGTAACATTAGCAGAGTGAGTCCAAACTTTTGACTGGAACTGTATGCGCTATGATCGCTTGTGTGAGAGTGAGTGAGTAACTTTGGGACAAAGAGGGGGGTAGAGAGATGATTTCTGAAGTGGCCAACCCCTTATGCTATGACTGCACAGCTGTTAAGACAATTCACCTGCACCTGTCTGGATCACAAAGACTACCCTGCTTTGCCTCAACAGAGCCTATTCTCCAAAGACAAGAGACCAATCTTTTCATCACCCAAGAGAAAAAGAAAGCGACATAGACAGGGAAACGCCGCAGGAAGGATTTGCTTAAAATGCTCAGCTCTTTGATGGGC
The DNA here is from genome assembly GCA_029721435.1 of Gymnothorax reevesii. Lineage (NCBI taxonomy): Eukaryota > Metazoa > Chordata > Actinopteri > Anguilliformes > Muraenidae > Gymnothorax > Gymnothorax reevesii. Next base: position 48,996,772 of record CM056587.1, on the reverse strand, counting down.
CCGACTGTCCCTCTCTGTTCGACAACCTCAGCGAACGATGCTGCTGCCGATGAGGCAGATGGCGTAATGTCTCCCCAGAGTTTAACGTCTCTCACTTCCTCCTCAGTTAAACTGCAGAGCTGCATTTCCAGCTAATCTGTCCCAAACCTACACGAGATGTGGAAAGGCAGTATGCGCGTGAATATTCTAACTGACTGCATACACATTGTGGTATTACACCTGCAACAGAACTGAGGGTCTCTCTGCACTGTGGATCCTGACAGTGTGGTGAACTCAAATGTTTTGTGGAAACCGATTACCTAAAAAAAATTGCGTAGGCCAACTTAATTGCACCTTGTGGAAAGAACTTAATGAAAATAAGGTAAAGTTATTTTTAAAATGTTTTTAAGTGCTGTGAACACAAGATCATTAAGTTGCATACTCAATTTTTTTTAGGTAATCGGTTTCCATAAAACATTTGAAGACCACAATGGAAAAATGATCGGAGTCACATTTTCACATTTTGGAGAAATGATAAATTAAAAATTCAAAATGATCTTAGAAACAAAGCACTGAAAAAAAATGCTAAAAAAATATAATAATATATGTATAATAATATGCAGAATTTGGACTGATCATTTTTCCTTTGTGGTCTTCATTTGAGTTCACCACACTTGTCAAAGTTCACACTGTGGTTTCAATGCATGGTGGGGGGGGGGTCGTACCATGGGGGAAGGTGACCTGGAAGGGCTTGGCGGTGTTCCGCAGGGTCCAGGTGGTCAGGCTGCCGTCGGAATGGCTGCACATGAACTGCTTTCCCTCATGGTGCCAGCTGACTGAATGTATGGCCTGCAGCAAGCAAGGACCAAACAGCACAATTCAGACACTGTGTACAATAACTAGATACTCAAATCCAGATTTCCTCCTGTATTTTCTAGCAGCTTGGCATTGCTGCCATCTGCCTCTTAACCATTGGAGGTTCCAGCTGGCAAGAGTTTTCAGTGTCGTATTATACTACAGAATAACCAGTGCTATGGTGCTGTAATTGACTTACTGTAAATGTACAAAGAATGAATCAAATACAAATGTCTTGGCTTCATCACAATTCTAGGGCGGAAGCCTTTGCAATGCATTTTAGTCTTTACAGAACCCCTTAAACGGGACAGGTAAATGTTCTCAGTGCAGCTTCTGAGGGTTGTATTTATCTTTACTTTTCTTCATTTTTTGTATGTGCCACGCCTACATACACCCACGCACACAGAAAAGTATATGGTACATGCACACGCACACACAGAAACATACATGCACACACACACGCACACGCAAACCTGGGAAGTCCAGCCAGGCTCAACTCCGTGTGTTAAATGCTGAGATCATTCTTTTCCAAATAACCATACAGCACATAAATAGGATGATGCTTCCCATTGGGATGCACTCAAAAAAGTAGAAAGCAACCAACTCTAACAACCACTCTGGAAGTTCATCCGTCAACAGTGAAATGCATTGACTGACACACTTTACAAACATATGGACTCAGTAAACCAAACCAATGTAGAAAATAAGGGCAAGACCAAGGTATAACATTCAAACGGCTAAAACAGGGTGTAGGCCGACTTAAACAAGTACGTAACAATTTACCATTTAATGTTACACACAGCATTACTGTATGTTGAAATACCATATTACAACAGATTGTGTCATTCATTACATTGTGTATTTTGTTTGGCTCATTGTAACTCATAGGACGCGTGTATCTGTGAAGCTATAAGTGAAAAATATTCCACATTTAGGGTGAGCATAAGTACAATCTTCACAACGGGGAAAAAAACGAATTGAACCAAGCATATGATTAATTTTTCATCAGGACTGTAACTGCAGACCTGAGAGAGGAGGTGTGCGGAGTGAATGCACGAGTGCACACAATTAAAGAAAATGACATATCTCATAATGTTAATGAGGGAGAAGGAATTAAAAGCGCAATCAGTTTTACCGGCAACTCACACAAAGATGCGCTAAACATAGATGGATAAAATGAGGGAGAAGAACCTGAAGTCAAATGTGATACATTTGGTGTTTACTTTGACGAATCACGACAGCACTTTTGGGTAAAATTTGCATAACGAGTTTGCATTTATGATAAAACGAAATGTTTGAAAGTTGCGGTTATGTTCACTGAGTCAGCGACGAACAGCAGGAAAAGAATAAGTAAGTTAATCGAAATAGACTAATTACAAAACATGCAGCTCCTACTCGTGACACAACTGTTTTCTCTTCAGAGCAAGAACTCTGCAGCGTACTCCCTACGCATCCAGAATCTTCCGAGGTATAGAGCCACTCAAGAGAATGGTCGCATGCGATGCCACCTCCCACAGAAGAAACTACGCTTTCAGAGCCGCATCCCTTGGTTACGCGCGCTGTCTTTATGTTCTAAGCAACCAAATTAATTGCTTTTTCAAACTGCCTCTTCTATTCTCAGTCCTCATCACAAAACTTCGCACGCGTGAGAGCTGAGGTCCAATTAAAAGTCGAAAAACTTTCATGCTCAGTGACATGAACGACAGGATGGTGGGGAGAGAGGCAGAGAAGCTCCGGTATTTTTTCTGGCCTTCACCAAAAACCGCTACAGTCTTCAAAGGAGTAGATTTGCTGTATGATGTTACAGTGGCAAACTGAGAATGTGGACAAAAGAGACTCTGAAATTTAGCATGGGCAGCGGGTGGTAAAGCAAATGGCCTGGCAGGCTGTGGTGTAAATCCTGGGACAGAACCACTCAGAACATTCTCTCACATCCTTGCACATTGCGGCTGACAATGGGCGATTGAAAATTTTCAGTGCTCAGGATTCTGTACCTAGAGGTGTTCCAGTATGCGAGCGTAAGTAAGGCTAGCTCACCTCATCGTAGTAGATTCTGAAATCGGCCTTCTTCATTCGGAGGTCCCACTGCACCACCGTGCCACTCTCGAACCCGATCAGCAGCTACGGAGAGAGAAGAAACAGGTGTGATGCGTGGTGGGAATATGTGGGATTGCACAAACTGTGATAGCTGGGCAGGAATGGAAAGTTCACTTAGCATACCTTATAAAGTCATGAATTGTCCATGAAAACTCTTTAGTTGAATAAAATTAGGAAAGTCTATAGGAAACCGACAGTAAAAGCTTACCAAGCATATAAAAAAACACACATTTGAATAGCTAATATGGGCATGAACGCATTCTCTTTCATTCTGTATTTACATGCGTACACACATGGTGTGCAGGTCCTGGTGCAGCATAATTATGAGGGAACATCAACGCTTGATAAAATATTCCTAAAGTAGTGAAGTTTCTCCTTTTATCAGTTAAAGTCCTGGTGCTACTTTTAAAAAAATATATCTTTGAAGGTGCGCTAAATCTAATTTTCTTTCGTCAAAAAAAAAATGCATACTAACAATAGAGGGCTCTACTTGGAAGACCTAAATGCAACAGGCAAGCGCAACAGCAAACGGAATATAAATTATTGACACTCTGTCTTTGTACATGCGATGCAGTCACATACAGTGGCGTGAAGAAGTAGTAGCCTCCTTCCTGATTTCTTACTTTTTTGCATATTTTTCACGTTTCATGTTTCAGATCAAACAAATTTTAATATTAGAAAAAGATAGCCCAAGTAAATACAAAATGTAGTTTTTAAATGATGATTTCATTTTTTAAGGGAAAAGAGCTATCCAAACCTACCTGGCTATGCCAGGCTTGATTACTGCTAGACCTGTTGAATCAAGAAATCACTTCAATTGAACCTGTTTGACAAAGTGAAGTAGGCTAAAAGATCTCAAAAAGTAACACATCATGTCGCGAACTAATGAAATTCAAGAACAGAAAAGAAACAAAGAAATTGACATCTATCAGTCTGGAAAGGATGGCAAAGCCATTTCTAAGGCTTTGGGACTCCAGCGAACCACGGTGAGAGCCATTATCCACAAATGGAGAAAACTTGGAACAGTCGTGAACCTTCCCAGGAGTGGCCATCTGAACATTTGAAGAACTGCAGGCTTCACTTGCCTCAGTTAAAGTTAGTGTTCATAATTCAACAATAAGAAAGAGACTGGACAAAAATGGCATCCATGGGAGAGTTCCAAGGTGAAAACCACTGCTGGCCAAAAAGAACACAAAGGCTCGTCTCACATTTGCCAAAATACATCTTGATGATCCACAAAACTTTTGGGAAAATATCCTGTGGACTGAAAAGACGAAAGTTGAACCTTTTGGAAGGTGTGTATCCCGTTACATGAGGCATAAAACTAACACAGCATTTCATAAGAAGAACATCATACCAAAAGTGAAACATGATGGTGGTAGTGTGATGGTTTGGCATGACCTTAAATTGGCTATTCATGCTCAAAAACCCTCCAATGTGGCTGAATGAAAACAATTCCGTAAAGAAGAGTGGGCTAAAATTTTTCCATGGCGATGTAAAAGACTCAAATGTTTGATTGCAGTTGTTGTTGCCAAGGGGGGCACAACCAGTTATTAGGATTTAGAGGGCAATTACTTTTTCACATAGGGCCATATAGGTTTGGATAGCTTTTTCCCTTAATAAATGAAATCATCATTTAAATATTGCATTTTGTATTTACTCGGGTTGTCTTTGTCGAATATTAAAATTTGTTTGATGATCTGAAACATTTAAGTGTGAAAAATATGCAAAAAAAAAAAAAAAAAGAAATCAGGAAGGGGGCAAATACTTTTTCATAGTACTGTACGTACAAAGTGGGATTGGAAAAAATGTTTTGTACATTCATTCCAATGAAGAGGTCAAAACAGGTTCCTGGGCGATGAAATTGTCCCGTTTTTGTTGCCCCGGGTTCAATTATGCTGAACTTTGACACAGTGATGCTCCACTGTGAAGAAAATTTGGAGCTGTACCCCAAACCCACATATTTCAACGTGGAGGAGACACTAATACTGGATGCGTTTTCACCTATTAGAGTGTGCGGTGCCGAACATTTTTACCACAGCACACCTCAAACATTAGCTTTTCATTTTCATATCTGACTTCACATTAAGCCAATTATTATGCCGTTTAAGACAGATGAAATTGTGAATAATGTTACTGCCCAAAGCATTTCTGTTTGCGAAAGCACACAATTAGATCCCCCAGTGTGACATAGTCCTTAAATAACCATGCTAATATACTCATGCTAATTAGCTAATTTAATTATACAAATTTTCAGAGAAACCAACCATCAGAAGCTTGAAGTATCATACTATCCCACCATCTTGTAGATTGGCATTTACTATTTTAATTACAAAAAACGACTTTCTCTTTCAATAAATAATTGGAGATGGAGGCTATGCTAGTACACTGTATATGAGATTACCAAAAACATGAAGGTAATAAGCCTGCTTAGAGAACAGAACACTAACTGCGTCTAACCAGGGCCAATAGAGGAACTGAAGGTCAAGATTGACTGTGCAAGAGGAAAAGTAGGCAAGATTCTCGACTTTCAGAAGCAGATGCTTGTTAACTGTGTACTGGAGCAATGACTGAATTCTTTTGCTCATTTTAATTTATGGTCTTTTTGCTATGACTGTTGTGAGCACTGCAGCTGAAGACCTGTGGGGTGTTTCTCAAACGAAAGACTCGGATGTACCTGTCCCATTGCACACTTGAGCATCTAAGCCTTGCATTTCTCTATATTGCCAAGTTAGTCCCAGTGAGTGCTCATCTTCAGACAATAATGCACATCATCTCATAAAACCTTAGCTATGTTTCTTTGCTATTGACAATTGGAATGGCCTTGATTTCTTATGATTCTTGATTTCCTTCTGACAGGCCATTTTTAAAAGAAAGCCATTTCTTTTTATCTGTTTTTTTTTTAACCAAACATTAACTTCATAAGCGCCAATTTACAAGATAGGGTAGCAACTGACAGAGATGTCTTTTTTAGCATTGGCTGCCATTAATATAACGAGAGTGATATCTCAGCTGCAAAAACAGCATGTGCACACAGCTGCATCTGATTGAGGTGAGAAAGTGTGTTAACATCCTGATTTAATAGCTGCTGAAAAGCTGGTATTGGGGCTTTGCATTCATTAAAATAAAAAAATTCCCAGTAATTGAAATTTTGTAATACAACCAGTATCTTGGCTGTATCAATACTGATTAATTTCAGTTAATACAAGTCCAGTTAATAAAAGTGTCAGCTTTCTTCCAAGACCATAGAATTTCTCAGTGATCCCAAACTTTTGATCAGTACTCTATACCTGGTTGTGTGCGTAATGTAGCAGTCAGAGTACAGAGGAGATGGGGCCTTAATGGTATGGAAATCATTGCCTGGTAAAGACAGCGGTAAAGTGGAGGTGACAGAAGTGCTAAGCTGAGAACAGGTGGGACGACATGACAACCAGTCTGAATCCCCTCTGTTAGTCCCAGCATCCCACAGGAGCACCAAATGATGAAGTGGCTGTCACATCTAAGCTCGCTATACAGTGACTGTACCTCCCTCGTCACCGGAGACTGCCATGGGAATGCAATCTGTGACAGTCCCACACACACACACACACACACACACACACACACACCCTATCATGAGCTTGTTACCTGAGTCACGCGCTACAAAGAAATGTTCACAAATTCTGTTAATTATTTCTACCAGGGAAGTTCTGAATGGTCATGTTAGTTGGTTTGTTTAGTGATTAGTCAGCAGGATTGCACAAAAACTCATGGATGGATTTGCTTCAGGATTTTACCAGAGATAGTTCATGGCCCAACCTAGCATTGATTAGATTTTGGGAATGACATGGATTTCACCATTGTAAGATACAGCCGAATTTGATATTTTGAGTTCCATTTTTACAAATGCATAATAATTTGAACAGGAAATTGGGTGACTTTATCTGAATGATGTCAATAAATATCAGCAACGTGATAACGAATGGTGGTTCGTCCAGCCTTGGCGGAGGTATGCAATCTTTGCTCCAAATTTTGTTTTCTGAATTGAGTGAACATTATTTAGAGACATAATGCACACACTAATAAAGCATATGCGCATAAAGTCTCTTTTTTCATTGAAGTGGAATACAACATAAGATAAAGGCCTGATAGGCTTTTGTGAGGAATCTATGATCTGTGTTGTGTTTTTGTTATATACTGAGTACAAATGAAAACGCACCACTCACGAAATCTGGAATAGCTCCACGGATTGATATGTGAAGTATATACGTATGATGCATTTGAGATAATGAATGATTTAAGAAGACATGTAAACATCGTTCAATTTCATTCACGATAATGTTAATGCGCGAGAGAGGTTTAACTGGCGTAGGGGTCAAACAGGAAAGTCAATAACTGGTGTGACCGCCATTTGCATTGACACATGCGGTGCATCGTCGTCGCATGGAGTTGATCAGTCTCTGGATAGTGTTCTGAGGGATAGCATTCCACTCCTGAACAAGGGCAACCTCAAGTTCTCGGATGTTGTCCATCTGGCGTCGACGTGAAAGACGTCGTCCAATTTCATTCCATAAGTGCTCGATAGGGGAGAGGTCGGGTGACAGAGCTGGCCACTGAAGCACGGGAATGTTCTGCTGTGCAAGGTACTGCATGCACACCCTTGCAGTGTGTGCTTTAGCGTTGTCCTGTTGGAACGTGTGGACATCGTGGTGTTGGTTGAAGAAAGGCACAACATGGTTCTGCAGCACCTGGTCCCGGAAGTAGACGCCGTTCACCTTTCCTCTGCAGATATAGAGAGGGGTTCTGTGACGGTAGCTTATTCCACCCCGCACCATAACGCTGCCACCACCCCAACGGTCCGTTTGAACGACTCAATCAGCGTTATAATGTTCACCACGTCTCCGCCAAACAAGTATACGGCCATCTGCATTCCTTAAGTGAAATCGTGACTCGTCAGAAAAGATGACACCGTGCCATTGTCGTAGTCACCAATTCTGGTGCCTGTTTGCCCACTGTAGATGCTGGTTTCGGTGACGATCCGTCAATATGGGGCCGAAATAAGGACGTCGTGCACGCAGGCCTGCAGCTCGCAGAAGGTTCCGTACGGTGCTGGGGTGAATGAATCCACGTCGTCCTTGGACTTGAGCATCCGTTCTTGTCGCTGGTAGTGTTCGGTCTCGGACATGATCCCGTACGATCTGACGGTCCTGACGTGCCGTTGTCACACGTTGTTGACCCGGTCGAGGACGGTCCCGAGTGCTCCCCGTTTGCAGAAACCTTTGATGGAGTCTTGCGATCGTTGTGTGTGCGCAGTGTAGTCGTCTGGCAATTTCCCTGGTGCTGGCGCCAATTTGAAGCATGCCTATGGCACGTTCCCGTTCAGGGGCTGTAAGTCGCAGCATAGTGTCGACGTTTCACAAGTGTCAGTGAAGAAGTGAAATTTTATTCGGATTCACATGCTTTTAAAGGCAATGTGTGCACAAATTCAGAGTGAAATTCATTTTTCCTGTGGTGTGCGTGCAAGATGTTGCGTTTTTGCAAAAAATTGCCTAGCGTTACAGTTAAATTGAAATTCTCGCATTTCTTGCACCTGGCATGTCGGCTGACGTCACTGTAGTGTTGTTGTTGTATAAAAATTATATTGAAGTTCATTTGAACTTAAATATTGACTTTTTTCAAGTGGTGCGTTTTCATTTGTTCTCAGTATATTTTATGCTCGTTTCCCTCATTTGTCTTTGTTTCAGTGTTAGGCTCAGTGTTCGTCTTTGTTTTCCGTGTCCACATGCCTCTGTTTACTCTTCCTTTTTATGTCATGTTTGCTGTCTCAGTTAATTTGTTCCACTGTATGTTGGCAGTCTGCGTCAGTTTCTGTTTTGACACGTTGATGGATTTAAATTATTCCATGACTGGTTAGTGCATTCCCGCTGCCCGTGTTCTTTTCCACGCCTTCCTGCATCTGTTCCTCGTTGTTTTCGGTTTGCCCATGTGTATTTATTCCCCTGTGTTTCTGTGCCTCGTCGCAAATTCGTCATTGCGCTTTCCTGTCCAATGTCGCATGAGACTCATGTCAGTTTACCCGGTGTTTGACTCTGCATAGTCATAGTTTTTTTACATTTTTTTTACATTTTTTGGAATTGCCCCTGACTGTCTGATCTAGCTCGCCTGATTGTTGACCCTCTGCCTGCTCTGCAACTTTGATTTTGGATTTTGTCTTGGTACTACATCCTGCCCGCCTGGTCTTGACCTCTGGCCGTCTGACCACGCCTTTTGTTGTAATAAATTTAGGATTATTACTACTGTCTGTTCCTGCGTCCTGAATTCACCCTGACAGCTGTATATTAGTTGAAACGCTCTAAACTCAACAAAAAAGTTAAGAACCACTGAGTTTTTTATCTATTATTTTCTCTTGTTATGAGCTTCCCAAAATGCTGTCAAGCTTCGGTGAGGGCAACAGATGGTCACTCAAGATTTTGAAAAGACTCATTGTCTGAACATTGTCTGACATATTGATTTAATGGTCTGGACTTTGTGTGATTCTGGTCTTCCCTGTGGATACCCTGTTTCAGAGTAACAAAGTCATCTGATCAAATGTTTTGATGTATTTTACGTCTTGGATTAACCCCAATGACGTACAAAACACTTGGGATTCACTTTCGTTTTTACATTTCTTACGCTCAGTTCAAAACCAAGCTTTGCTTAACTGTTTTGAGTTCAGTGTAATATACAAATCCTGGCAAAATTCAGAGAGGGCTGGTTTTCATTCTTAATTAGTAATCTATTTTCAATTAAAGATCAATCATGACGCAGTTTATTTGGGTTTATAGCAAAAACCAGCGACTATGTGGCGCTGCAGGGGCGATATTGAGTACCGGAGGTATGGGGAGGACATGGTAACTGTGGACAGAAATATCACTCCAAATGTGCAGCATTGCGATAATGTAAATTAAAATTGCAAATTTTCTGCACTTCTCCAGTTTTCAATCCTTTGATCACTCCTTCATTCCTCCATCCCTCTGTACTTACCCGCCCTTCGTCTCTCGGACAGTCGCTAAGATGGACCACGGGCCCGGGGTGTGTTTTGGTAGATCTGTGAATGACAGCAAAAAATAAATGAGGTTTGAGGTGCAGCTTTCAAAATCCCTCAAGCATTCCGGTAACACTCAGCTAATGACACATTCCAAGCCGCAGCGGAGCCATGACGGTCATCTAGCGTGCCTTAATGTAGCTGGCTAATGAAATTCTGAGGGGCTGGAGGTCCGGAGAGCTCACGTTTGATGCATATGATGGATATGTCAGCCGAGCCCAGCCTCAGAGCCGAGCGCAATGCCGCAGCGAGGTTCAATCCTCTCACCCCCACCCATTCCCTCGCTGCCCCGAGAAGCAGGAAGTAATTAAAGCAGCTGATTGAAAGGAACCTTGAGCTTGCACCCCGGGTCAAAGCACTGTTCTGTCACTGCTTATATTCTAGGGAGCATTCCCTGCTCGTCTCATAATATTGACTCATTACCTCCCTCAAGAGGATTACCACAGCCCCAAAGACCAGAATTATCAGAGCCTAAATTACTCAGATCATCAGAGTCCAATTGACCAGGATTATCAGAGTCTAACATGTCTAATACTTCAGGATCATTCGGGCCCAAATTATTGGGATTATCAGTTTCTAATATAGCGGGATGATAAAAGTCTAAGATAACCGGGTCATCAGAGACGAATAAAGAGCATAAGGATTATATGATCACAAAATATCAGAGAGAGGGAAGTAGACGCGGGATTATCAAAGTGCAGTTTGCAGTAGTGCACAGTGATAATTATACGCTTAACAAAATGAAGATAAATCAGAAACCAAGTGCTATTCAAGTATCTATTTCATATAATATTGGGTCACACAGATGTATATAAGTAAAAGCAAAAATATTAATGTCTTTTTGAGAGAAAAGGTCAATATCTAGTGCGGCCACCCTTTGCTTTGATTACAGCATTTAGTCTTTCAGGCATAGTTTTCCCATATATTTTTTTCACCCCCATTTCTTCACTCGCTAAACCATCCAATATTGCATGCAGTTCATTCCAAAGAGATCCCTTTGATGCTAAGAGATTTGCTCAATCAGTTTAAGGTCTGGATTTTGAGCAGGCCAAGTTATAACTTATGTCACCAGATGAATAAAATAAAATAAATATAATTATATAAAAAGTCACTGATCAGCATATATTTTTACTCAAATTATCTCCTGATAATTTCCTTTTTTTTTTTTCGCTTAGACTTTTCTTTCTTCAAAGTAACCTCCTCTTGCTTTAACAACTGCATGGCATATATGAGGCATTCGCTCCACTAGTTTTTTAAGGTATGCGCCAGAATTGCACTACAAGCTTTCTTAAGTTCATCAATGTGTAATGGATTTGTCCCGCCGGATGCAACATCCGATCCGGCAGGCACTGGGACCATGGACCCAAAGGCTGCTGAAGAGACCCAAACACACGGCTGAGTGAAAATAGATAGCCCTTCAAAGGGGGTCATATTTTTCCAAGTAGGAGTATTTGTTCAAAGTTTGATTGTGTTGCATTTTGAAGTTCTTTGAATAAGCTTTAATTTGGGGCCAACTTTTTGAAGATCAAAACAGGCCCACATGGTCAAAATGAGGGTCAAAAAGTGCACCCTTTCAGTAATTAGCTGAAAAGGGGTTAATGTTTCTCCAAATTGGATGAAGATGGTAAGATGTTTCTTCATTTGAAACTCCGTCAGGTACACTATCAACAATGTAAATGGCAAAGGGGACATTCTAAGGATACTTGCATAATATTTCATTTGAAATCGACATGTTTGGCACCAAATTTCAATGTTTAGGGGTTAATTGCAAAGCACTCAAAGGGTTAATCACTATATTAAAAGGTTTGTTGCAGACTATTAAACAGAATAAACATCTCCTGAAAGAATGAAATTTGTATCCTTATTGGTTCATTGGTTATAACCCTTTGAAAATGGTCACAAACTGTGACCAGAGGGTTAACGTGGGCCACGCCCCCCTTTTCGGGGGCCCATAAAATGAGAACGGAACGAGATATCAACTTGAAACCACCTGCAATTTAATTGGCTCATAACAGGCAACAAAATATTACCAAATGAAGCATTTCTGAGACCATCAAGATGGGAGCTTGGGTGATTTCATATGGAATGACCCCATTTTTTAGCTATTTATTAAAAGACTTTTCTATTTTTACTCTGTGCGTGTGGGTCTCTTTCTCAGTCCTGGGTCCATGGTCCCAGTGCCCGCTGGATCTCATGTTGCATCTGGCGGGACAAAACCATGACACAATGAGAGACTACTGATTCGTGGGACGCACTTTTCTGATAGATCGATCCAATTCATCCCACACAAGCTCAATTGGAGAGAGGTTTGGAGAGTGAGGGGGCCAAACCATCTTTCGAAGAACACCTTCCTCTTCTTTTTTGTCTACGTAACCCTGACAGAGCTTGGAAGAATGCCTAAGGGAAGAATATTTTTGACCTGTATTGGCCTTGCTTCCATTCTTCTGACCTGTAGTGTATTCTTTGATGTGAAATGCATGTTATTACAAGCAAATTAAATTTGTCTAGAATTAAATTATATGAAATACTTGACTGGATAGCGATAACAGATAAAAAATGACTTGCTCTAGAGATATTTATATATATTTATACACTTACCTCTTGAGATATTTATAAACTTACTATGAACCTTGTGAAGGAAAAATAAAAGAAACAAAAAACAACCAATACTTACAGAGGCGAGGGAATAAAACGCACGTGCAACGGAAATGGGTTACGCCGGCATTATTTACTGTATATAATTCTGCTGTTCAGGCTCCTGACCTCCCATTGGCCTCCTCAGGCCATAATTATCATGAGACTGTGTAGAGCAAAGCGAGGTCAGGTGGATCTGCAAATTCTCACATCTATTCACATCACACATCATTCGGGTGCATGTGGAGAGCCTCAAACTGTCTTACAAACTGTCAGGGCAGCTGGTGAGCCAAGATGGCAACGGTAGCTGGCATGATTCTGGCTCAAGGGGGGATCAGCATGACTAGCTATGCTTGCAGAGCTGGCAGCTGTCGTAAGGGCTCCCTGATGCCCTTCCCTGAAGATGGTGAACATGCAGTGAACTCAGGCTCTTCGGAGAAATCAAATAGTAAACTTGAATACCGGAACCAGAGCCGTGCTTCTCCATGTGCAGTTTACACCTTCTGGCTGACAGGCTGTATAATTCAACCAGGGCCGAAGGTGATCTTGGCCACTGATATCATCAAAGGAACGTAGTGTCAGTGCCATCTCATCTGACCAGCGGCTGAGGAACTGGAGAAAATACTGAACGAGCGAGGAGCCACATTCTCATCAGGAGAGATATAGGACTGAATCCAGCCAAGGCAAGGAGGGAACTGACAGTACATCCAAATGTCTGAGGTCACGAACTCTCCACACACACTAAAACACACAAAATCAACCACATGTAAAACCTCAAATTCAATCTCTCATGATCCGCGCGCACAAATCGAGGTACATGCCCACACGCTGAAACGCGCACACACGCGCCCACACACAGACACAAAAGCCCTCTTTCCTGAAAATCCTTTGGTTAGACTCACACGCTCCTGCTGTGAACTCCATGACTCATCAATCTGCTCTGGCTAGAGCGCCACACAGGCCACCCACCCCATCATGAATAACCCTTTGAGCGCTGAATACAGTTTCAAGGAATTAAAAAATGCAGTTATCCTGAGCTGTTGAAACCTATCATGTGGCAACTTGTTTAAAAGAGCTCCCCTGTGGGAGCTCCTTTAAACAAGTTGCCACGTGATAGGTTTTCAACAGCGTCTGATTTTGATATCATATATCATTGGGCAACTGTAGGTGGCGACCGCGCTGAAAGGGATAAATTCCAGTGCTTGCAGAGATCTGACCCATCCATCCATCCATCCATCCATCTTCTACCGCTTATCCGGGGCCGGGTCGCGGGGGCAGCAGTCTACGCAGGGATGCCCAGACTTCCCTCTACCTGGACATGTCCTCCAGTTCTTCCTGGGGTATCCCGAGGCGTTCCCCGGCCAGCCGAGAGACATAGTCCCTCCAGCGTGTCCTGGGTCTTCCCCGGCCGGGGCCTCCTCCCGGTGGGGCATGCCCGGAACACCTTCCCAGGAAGGCGTCCAGGGGGGCATCCGATAGAGATGCCCGAGCCACCCCAGCTGGCTCCTCTCGACGTGGAGGAGCAGCGGCTCTACTCTGAGCTCCTCCCGGGTGACAGAGCTCCTCACCCTATCTCTAAGGGAGCGCCTTGCCACCCTGCGGAGGAAACCCATTTCAGCCGCTTGTACCCGAGATCTCGTTCTTTTGGTCATGACCCAAAGTTCATGACCATAGGTGAGGGTAGGAACGTAGATTGACTGGTAAATCGAGAGCTTTGCCTTTCGGCTCAGCTCCTTCTTCACCACAACAGATCGGTACAATGACCGCATTACTGCTGTTGCTGCACCGATCCGCCTGTCAATCTCACGCGCCATCCTTCCCTCACTCGTGAACAAGACCCCAAGGTACTTAAACTCCTTCACTTGAGGCAAGAACTCTCCTATAACGCAGAAGGGGCAAGCCAGCTTTTTCCGGTCGAGAACCATAGCCTCGGACTTGGAGGTGCTGATTCTCATCCTAGAGCCGCTTCGCACTCGGCTGCAAACCGCCCCAGTGCGTGCTGAAGGTCCTGACCCATATCATCAAAAATCTGAGCTCATGAATGCAGCAAAGACCTGCACTTGGTAGCATTGACCGGTAAATATTTGTTTTGGAACACTAACTGATAATTACCATTATTATGACCACAATCATTTTAATTGTTACCTAATTTAAAAATCTACAGTAAATTAATTAAACCCTTTAAAAATATCATTTTGACTGCATACAATGTTGATGTTGATGTTGAGTTGAAGAAAAGAGGCTCCGGAATCAAACCAATTTAAGGCAAACCTCTTCTCAATAGTCTCTGAACCAGACCATGACCCATTGCCTCATTTGTTTCCGGGCACCAGAATGTGACTACTTACTACTTACATCATATGTGCACAATGAAACAGGTAAAAGCAGTGGCTCTCTCTCTTCAGAGTAGCATAGAGGAGCCAATTAACAGATTTTCCATGAGCCAAAACATTCTGGTTTAATGTTGTTAGTGCTCTACACCAAAACAACACCATCAAATTGACATCCGCATGAATGTTCGGTCCTAGGGTTTCCCAGAAAAACATTTCCCAGGACATTACGTGAGGCAGTGAGGTCACTGGAAAGCAAATTATGATGAGGGGACCAGGGGCTGGGGTGATTAATGGACGGTTTTATATGAAAGCTTTTCACAATCAAAGCTTGGAGCGAGGCATGTGGACGGAGTGAACATGAAGTACAGCCCAATTACACCCACCCATGTCCCAAGAAGCAAAACCATCATGAGATTCTTATTTCTTCTCTTCCTTTAAATAAAAGCTGAACAAAGGTTCAGAGGGCCAGTGCATCGCGAAATTAAATCTGCCATCTTGGAAAAGCAATCATGGAATATTCCTCGAGGCACCAAGATTGTTTACGTTTGTTTTGCGGTGTTGCTTGCAGTTATTTTGAGAACCACCTTTATCCTCCCTCATATGTCCAACCGAGATCCTGGGTGTAAAAACAGTCCCACACCTGTATAAACATGTAAATAAGCACAGAGCCCATCTAAGTTCTATAGAAACTGGTTTAACCCTTTAAGGCCTAATGCAAAAATCCTTGCTGAGAATCATGCTGCTGTGTTTACCATAGTAACCTGTATTTGGGCTGAAGCACAGCTTCTCAGCTTTCAGGAACAGATGTAATTTTTTTTTTCAATCGCGCAAAATTTACAGTAAATGAGTGTAACTAGTTCAGGCAGGAAACTCGAGAAGGGCTACATCAGCTGACAGCAGCCTGGTAAGCTACCAGCACGTCAGCATCAGCAGGCACACAATTGGAGGATACACATCACGAGGTCATACAGCGGTCTATTTGAAAGACGTCAAGCTCACTTGCTTCCGCTGCTGTTTGCAATGACTTTTCATGCTATGCAACATGCTGTTAGGTTTTTTGCTTGCCACCTCCACCCCAGCCTCCACCTGTTTGGTTCTGCTCACATCGGGGGGATTTTGATTTCTGTTCATGACTATGTTTGTACGTTTGCTGTGCCTAGGTAGGACATTCCTCCAGAGCAGATCCGCCGCCAAAATGCAATGTAATGCTTATACCCATGAAAAATTGTTCTATTTTATTCAAACGTGAGTTTTCCTGACTGAATTACAGTACTTTCAAAGTTATGCGCAAATCTGTGTCGGCGACGACACGTTTGGCGTAAAAGGGCTAAGGTGGGAAGCTTTAGCTTAGTGTCTGATACTATGGGACAGCGGAGGAACATTTTGTATTTTAAGAATGAAACACATTCATGATTTTGAGAACCCTGTCAAAAAACACATGAACACAACACCAAATAACAGCCAACAGGTTGCAACTGGAAAAAAAAAGGCAAAAGCCAGCCAAGAGACACAAGGTGAGGAAATGGTGACAATAAACTCTCCTTTAAAGACATCTAGCACCTGGGAGCATCATTAGTTCAGTCATGAAAGTATGATTGAGCTGTCAGCATTTTTATTCATGCAACTTAATGCACTTTTACTGTGAGAGGCCCTCATCAATTTTAATATAGTTCACAACCTAGAGGCAGTTATTCATCTGTGGAGGTCAGGATGCTCAGGGGACAGAAGAACACTGTTCTTGATTCCAGTGATTCAAATGAACGAGACAGAACTACTGTTGGGAGGCCTGCGACAAGCTAACCAGCCCAGAAGAGCATATAGTACTATATATGTGGACTAACTTAACAGCACACCATTGCCTGCATCGCTAATATAGAGGAGAAAATCAGAAGAGTACCAAGGCACAAGAGTAAAATAAATAAATAAAAAATATAATATTATGAATTCTACGAAAAACTGAATATTCAAAAACTCATAACAAGCAGGCCTACCCTCTGCCTGAAAAATGGGTTCAGTCCTTATGCTGCAATCATATTTCAAAACTGTGTTAAGATGGACATTGGCTCAATTTTTAACTCTTTCGCAGCCGCGTAAGGAAATTTATGTATTATATTAATTGATTCCTCTCCCCGAATAAGGACTTTTCTGTGTTTTTCCATTGCCTTGGGGTCCTCAATCTTATCCAGAAAGGGCCGGTATGGGTGCAGGCTTTCATTCCAAGTACACGCTGGATTCTACTAATCAAGGTCTTCAGCAACTTGTGTTGAAATGTAAAGCAACATTTAATTTCACTGTTTCATACCATGAAATGATAAGGTTAACTCAGAATTTCATAAAATGGGATGTCAGAAGCAAACTAGAGCGCACCTGAGCGCGGAAATAAACCTGGGGTTTATGCCCACGCCAATTTTCACGTCGTATAATTTCTGAACAGCTTGAGCGAGCACCACCAAACTTGGTGACATTTCCTAAAACTTGTCTCGGATTAATTCTATTCCAATAAGTCGAGTCTAGCATCTTCACCATTTCCATGGCGACGGTTTTCTCACAGATATGTCTGACAAAAAATCAGCAATTTCGGTTTCATCAATGTAGTTTCCAGATTTTCTTTTTAACATATAGTTATTCCATGATATTTACAATATCTTACGTAAATTCATGTCAGCTGTGTTATGTAGATTACTCTATGCTAATTTGATGACGTCGTTGAATTTAAAGGGCCAAAATCCAAGATGGCGGACTATATCTTTGACTCAGGTATATATTCCCTCAAAAATAATTGATTCCTTTTATTTTCTAATATAATAAACACAAAGAAGTTGACAACAAGAACAAAGCAAGATTCGCAAACCTGCAATACTTTATAAGTTTACTTTCATTTCTTTCTGACCTGAACTTCCAAAAAACACATTCTGAGTAAATGAAAAACTATTTTCACGGCACATAAATAGAAGTTTGTGTATTTTATGGACTCTTGGAGCCCGTGCATTACGGGATAAAATAAGCAGAGCATTCTGGGTAATAAAAATCAAAACATTATGTCATAATGATGTCATAATAGGTCATAGTAATACCAAAATGATTGTAGTGCTTTAGTTTTCCCCTGCATCATCCCCTGCAAATTTGGTGGTCATACACAATGTCGTTTACGAGTAACCAAGAGGGGTGTGTAAAAAGAGCCCCCCCCCAGCCACAGGAAGCCCCATAAAGACCGGTCTAGATAGGGTTAAAATTAGCTGGATGATCTGAAACATTTTCAAATATGACAATTAAGCAAAAAGACAGTAGGATGGGAGAAAATATGTTTTCATCGCGCTGTACCTAGCGATGTGCTACTGCTTTCACCTGTTAAACTAACCAACTCTGTTTACTGGTATTCTAATGAACAGGAATTGTCTGCGTAAATGTATCTGCAATTGTTGTTTAGATACGTCAAATTCCATTTCACAGACACAGTGTTTCGGATATCTATCCCCTATGTGTTAGTTTGAGGGATATTTGCCGTAGGAATACCACGCATACTCTAATGGCCCAAAATAACAGTGGATTACTATAAAGAGACATATAAAATTTAAGTGCCATTTAGATATGAGAAGTGTGATTCATATTTCGGAGTACAGAAATGTCGCCCTTGAAAGAGTTAGATTTATTTTTGCATTTTTCCTCAGCACCATTTGCAGATTTGTTTTCTGCACTACGCTGTTACACAAGACCAAATGCACTGAAGAGATAAATACAGTAACAACACAGTGTCTTTTATCACTGATCTTTTACAAATACAGCGCACTCACCAATCAGTCGGCTTTCTTAGGGAGCTCCAAACATAGTATTCATTATAATCAATGTCCACAAATTAATTCACACTTCCTAAATCTTGAGTCTGATTTTTCATTCAAATTCAGAACTTAGTTAGAATCTCCCAATGCTTCTAATTATAAGACGAGCGAAGGCATTGGGCCCAAAGGAGTAATTTTTCATTCCTGTCAGGGCCAACACACGTAATCCTCATCTGCTTTAATAAAACACATTATATTATATCTCGCATTCTTGCCCTTTTTTCTATGTTAAAGTGTAACTATTAGTCAGCATCTAAGGCTCTTCAAGACAAAACAGAGGTCACTCAGAGGGCGCATACCTCTGCGAGCAGGTTTCGATACACTAGCACTGCAGCTGCAGAATCTGAATCAGTCTGCAGAATGGTCTTTAAATTTAATCACCTCTTCTCATTCATACCCTTCAACATCCCATAAAATTTAGCGGTACTCCGTAAAATAGTTTTTGAGTAATCCTGCTGACAAACGCACACACGCCAGCGATCGTGGTCATCAGTTGTTGTCTTTTTGAACTAGTCGACAGAAACCATCGTTAACAAATAAACACTGAACATTGGACAGGACAATTATGCTAAGAAGTAGCAGTACCGAGGGGCCATCCGCCGAGGCCTTCAAAGTTATCTCCACAACACAGCTTCTGCACGGTGACAGGTAACATGGCGGCGAGAAGCTGCGCTCTCCTGCTGGAGTAACTGGCGCACGGCTTTGTAAAATGCTGTCAGGGAGGACTGGTGCTTATTGACATTTCCCAACACGTCCCGACAGCTTGAGAGCCGCCCAGCTGTAGCATCAGCTTAATTAATGGAAAGGCAAACATTCGCTGAGCCAAGGAGAGATTTGCATGCGTCTCCATTATCGGGACTGGTGCTGCAGTCTCTCTTTTCCCCTTCAAAACTTGGACTGGACAGCACAGCACAGACATTGACAGATGACTGTTCTGTGATAAAAGTACTTTTTGAGGAGCCCCTGAGCAAAAGTCTTCTGATGGCACAGAAAAACACTGCAATACACTAGACTGATGGTGGAGTGTTGTTAAGTGCTCAAGTCTAACTGTATTCTTGGAGCGAAATGTCTGGATCAGATTCTGCACTTTCCCCCATCACTTTTTCCCACCCTGCTCAAGTTTGACTTTACAAACACATGTATATGAGTATGACCATCATATAGACAGTTCATTTCACTCTGCGCACTCTACTGGAACAAACCATTCATCATAGTCTTTAATTGTGGCCATTATTCATCATCAGCGATACCACCTCGTACCCTTTTTTATGAAAAACTCTGAAAACAGCTGATGCTGAGTAGCCTAGCCACCCAGTGCCCTTCAAATAAAAACTGCAGAAGCTATGCAGCAATACCACCCTGTTCCCTTCTCATGAAAACTGCAGGAGCTCAGTAGATACACCAGCCCGTGGTCTTCCCGTGAAAACTTTTGAAGCATAGTAGCAATACCACTCACTGACCTTCTAAGGAAGACAGCTGAAGCCAAGTCAGCAAATCACTGCACACAACTCCTGTATAATTCGTGAAGGTAATGAAGTGTGGCCCGATAAAAACTTTGGTGGGAGTTTCTGGATAAAATTAAAGTTTCTGCATGGAGAGATGTTTGTGGGCAAGTAGTAGAAATTCTTCCCTTCTAACCTCATACACATCAGTGTCACTGTATCTTTCTGATGATATCCATTAAGTAATGAGGTACTATAGGATTAAGCAACACTTTTTGCAGAGCAGAGGTGCCCTACTTATATATCCATGAAGCTTGTTCTCCACAATCAATGCTCTCTTTACTTTGGCATGATTACAGTACATTACAATAAACTTGCATCACCTTCCTAGCACTAATTCCCAACCAATATACTGCATCGTATTTACTTTGCTGAGGCTGTAATCAAACATGCCTTCTCAACCTCAGAGTTACTTTCAACCTTTAAGTGGTCTCATGCAGGTATGCTATCACAAAGCAGGCACAAAGGACCATTTATAATCAGTTAGAATAATACTGGCCACAAAAAAAAAAGGCAATTAAAAGTAAAGTACACTGCTAACCCATTAATCTGTACTTGATAAAAGTGGAAAATCTCCCCTGATCGGGAAAAATGTAGGATTAACCATTTTTTTTAGAAACTGAGAGAAAACTGGTGGATACTGGAATTAAGCTATAATGAATTAAATGCTGATGATAGTGGTGTTTTCATACAGTGTTACTTTTTGAGAAAACACCCAGCTAGGAAGTCCAAAAATGGGTCAAACTAATTTGGTTCAAAAATGGACTTGCTAAATAGATTAGGGGAGAAATGTTCAACAACAACAGAGAGGAGTACTCACAGTTCTATGGCCTTGTTCCACATGATGACGTATCCCGACAGAACGAAGGACTCCACATTCACGATGTGCGTGTTTCCGCGTTCGGTGCCGACATAGAGCCATTTGCTCTGGAATGGTAGGTGGCAGAAGGTAATGCTGGGAAAGAGAGTTGAGGGGGGGTAAACATGAGCACACCATCTACAGGTTTATTTTTAGGCAGCTCCGGCCAAAGTGCAGACAGACCAAGCACATACACAGGGAGAATGTCACACTTCCTCATTGCCTGAGGTAGGATGCCACTGGAAGATGCCAATTATGCCGAGTAAACGCAGGTGTCCCTTGAGATGTACCTCCATTACGAGTCACAATGTACAGTAGCTACACCACGTTTTACACCTCAGTCATGGTTGCATTCAGCAAAACAACGGAGGGGATTTAATTTGGTATCATTTAGACCAATGCTCATCGCAGTCTAGACCAGAGAATACGCTCAATGACACACTATATAGGTTCCCAATCAAAACAAAATAAACAATATTCTCTTTAGAACAGACATATTTAGTAATGTGTTTCGCAAGCCATTAATTTTCAGGAACACACATACGCGAACACATCATCCACACAAACAAGGAGGTACAACCTTGTGCAAATTAAATGAATCAAGCTGCAATTTTTTTCCCCCAGTCCTTAATCCCAATTTGTGTACTCAAGCAATAACCTGTTTTTTGTCTTTATTTTTGTATTTTTTTCAACAGGAGAAAATTAATCATACTGCACAAGAAATCTCATCATATTTGTGCATGTGCAATTATTACATCAATCGGTATTGCATCCCCATACCATCAGAGATGCTGGCTTTTGAACTGAACGCTGATGACAGGAGGGGTGGTCTTTCTCCTCTTTAGCCCGCAGGACACGACGCCCATGATTTCCAACAAGAATGTCAAATTTGGACTCGTCTGACCACAGGACACTTTGCCACTTTGCTACAGTCCATTTTAAATGAGCCTTGGCCCACAGAACACAGCGGCACTTCTGGGTCATGCTCAACAATGGCTTCCTTTTTGCATGATAGAGTTTTAGGTGACATCTGTGGATGGCACGGCGGACTGTGTTTACAGACAGTGGCTTCTTGAAGTATTTCTGGGCCCATTTAGTAATGTCAATGACAGAATCATGCCGGTGAGTGATGCAGTGGTGTCTGAGGGCCTGAAGATCACGGGCATCCAGTAAAGATCTTCGGCTTTGTCCCTTACGCACAGAGATTTTTCCAGTTTCTCTGAATCTTTTGATGATACTGTCGATGATGAAACCATCAAAGCCTTTGCAATTTGACGTTGAGGAACATTGCTTTTAAAGTATTCCACAATTTTTTTTACGCAAACCTTCAGAGGTTGGAGAGCCTCTGGCCATCTTTACTTCTGAGAGACTCAGCCTCTGTAAGACATCCCTTTTACAGCCAATCATGTTACACATTTGATGCCAGTTAATGTAATTACTTACTAAATGTTCTTTCAGCTGATTCACTTATACTTTTATTTATTAATTGCTTTTTCAGCCCCCCCCGTCCCAACTTTTTTTGAGAAAATTTGAAATGAGCTTATTATGTGGATAAAAATGTAAAATATCTCAATTTCAAAATTTTAAATGTTATCTATGTTCTATTTTAAATAATAAATTGGCTCATGTGATCTGAAATTCATTGCATTTTGATTTTATTCACAATTTACACTTCGTCCCAACTATTTCGGAATTGGATTTGTAATGTGCACGAGGGTGTACGTACGCATGCATGCATCACAGTGTCCAGTTCTTTCAAACAGCTCACTGCTGTTTATTCATTTGTTGTAGAGGCATGTCCAGTTCAAATGCAGTCAATCAATAAGCAATTACAGCCGGCTCCTCAGGTGGGCCCGAGCACGTTATCAGCGGCTCAGTTCCCACCCAGCGCTCAGAGCGTTTGCCTTTTGTTCTCCATCAGATAGAGAAGATGTGTTGCCGTGGTGATGCATGGCCAGGTTAGCTCCTCCGGTGCCACATTGGGATCAGTGTGTGTGAGCAAGAGTGTTTTAATCAGCCCAGTGCCAAAGGCAACTGCCTCTGCTCTTAATCTCCGCCATCTCCGTGCCCGTTTGCCCCATCCATCAGCATTACTATTGTTAGAACGCTGCAATAGTGCTAATTAAAGTAACTAATCAAGAGAAGAAAGACAAAAGGGCAGCACTGTGGACCTTTTGAACCGGCTGAGTCAAGTAGCAGGGCTCAATCAGAAGCTTGTGAGGCTGAAACACTGGCCAATGACGTTCATCCACTCCAGAAGAGCCAACACTCATTCTCGCAGTTTCAATAGGCTCATCTGCACTGACAGTACAGAGTTTATGCTGCATGCCCATCAAGAACAAGGAAGGAACAATCCTGATATCATAAAACCATGGCAGCAACACCAAGATCAAAAAGAAAAAACCCCAATCATTGATTCCAAAAATAGTGGGTCCATTTTTCCTGTGTGCTGTATACCAGGGTTGGGTTCAATTACTTTTTTCAATTACAATTGATTGTAATTGTCGTTTCAATTACAGTTACAATTACTTTCTGGACAGAATGCTCAAATAGAATTAAAATTACTTTTCGATAAAAAAATTAAATTACAAATACGAAAGTAATTGATTACAATCACTGCAGTTGTAATTGAAAAAATTCATTGACCCCAACTCTGATCAGTACATAGGACTGTCCATCACTGCGCCGCTAGGCTGCCTAACTCTACTCACGTCTCCCCCATAGAAGCTGAGGACATTATAATCAGTCAGAAGCATAGGATGCATATGCCATGAGGGTTTTGTATAGCCAGAGTAATTCTTATGATTTCTTTTTTTCCTCTAAAGTAGAACGGCCCACTCATTCACTTTTCCTAAACGTTCTCACAACCTTTTGGAGTCCAACAACAGCATCCATCCTTCTGTGAGACGCTGTGGGGCACAGTTTGCCTGTGCTGTTACTATGCATGTCTTCCCCACGCTCTGCACTGTCAAAGTAATGGATGATGGGCATTAGATGTGCAAACGCAATGCACACTGGGAAGACATCTCACAGCCTGTGTGGCCCAAGCAAAAATACAGTACAAAGGCTGAATTATTTCTGCTTTTCTCTGAGGCTTTCAGATGACTGCACTGGAGATCAGCCAATCGAAAAAGTCTTCTGGCAGATGCTACATCGTATCGATTTACGTGGACGTCCAAATGAAAAAATTCTGCAATTACAATCCACATTCAAGTCAGGTTAATTAGGCAAACTTGCATTATCTATGACTGTACATACACTCACAAGAAATATGACTTCCTCTCATATCGATATCAGATACTCTGAGACAACATCCAGATACATTAGATTAAACTGCCACTTTTCTAAAAGAAACCGAACCAATGTTCCTTCCTTCCTACTTTGATGTTTTCACCTTATTTTACGTTAAGGGAATTTGAGCCAATTCTATTTAGCATCAAAAGAGAAGCACTTGAGCATTATGCGCAATCAACATGAGGCATAACATAATAATTATCATTATAAAATAAACACAAGAGCCCTGCAATCAAACACTGTGATGGGCATGTAAATACTGTTTCCATATAAGCACGTGAATTCATATCACTCGCCAAGTACCGTAGCCATAGTGTATTTTTTGTTTTTATTTTGGAAAAATTCTCTGCATTTGCATCAACCTGAAAATAAATGAAGTGCACATTATTTTGATTACAGCCAAAATAACACGCAAAGGCTGGTCACAGCTTGTATAATTTAACATAACGGAGGAGCACCTGTTTCACAAAAATCAGAGACAGTCTGTGCGGGGATCACAATTATTATTATAAAACGCATCAAAGCCTTCCCTTTGACATATGCACTTTTATAATTATAACAACAGAGCTATCGCTTAACCTGCAAGCCCAGCGACAATAGCAGCTGCATAGAAAATTCATGAACAGAAAGACAGAGATAGAGTGAGTGGGGACATGAAAGAGAGAGAGAAAAAGAAAGACAGAGAGTGAGATTGAAAGACTGACCACAAAGTCAGTCAAGAAACATCGAAGAGGGAAAGGGACAGGCATGGACAGTGACCTGAAAATGAGGGTGTTACTGTCGTGAAAATGAATCTGAGCATCCAATCACATATCTCCCGAGGGTGAGTCCAGGTCCCCTGGGAGTGAACTTCAGCCCTCAGCACCTTCAACTCTCCAGCTCCATCAGCTGTACATGCTCTATTAGCTCAGAAAACCAGTGGTGGACAGCAAAGGAATCGCTAACAGAAGGACACTCTCGTATGCAGCTGTTTATAGAAAGATGGCGGCTGCAGGTCTGAATTTGTGAATTTGGCCTGTTTCATACTGAGGAATGATACACTTGTCAAAGAAAATGCTGAGGGATAGATTTCACTGGTCACCTGGATTTGAAGAATACTGGTCACGAAAAAATTGTGTCATCAGAGACCATGAGGACTTCTGGTCCTAGTCCTCTGCTTTTTTGAATTACACTAATCGTGTTGAGTGAAAGTGTGTGTGAGTGTTTATCTGCATGCTCTTACAGCCAGGAGCACGGGAATGGCTGGCATCAGAGACGTATTTTCACTAAAACCACAAAAGCTGTCAGATTGCTGCCACACACATTAACTCCAACAGTTAGCTCAGCAATGCAGTGCCACTCATCTGATAGAGAGGCTTTTTGAAAAACCTGTGGCGTATTTCAAGAGCCGCAACATGGTCAAATTATTTTGTCACTGTTCAATGTGTGCATTTGTCAGTTCCTGATATTTCTGTACCCATTTATTTGTATGGAATGGGGCTCTCTGCGATTGTTAAATTGCTCGAGATTCCACAGACTAACATGACACTAATTGCTTGGTTTTGAGATCTGAATTTACCTTGTCAGTGAACATGAATCCAATTCTATCAACAAAATCTACAGCAATCATCCTAATCTCTGATTGTCATCTGATGTATGCCGGCTGCTTTTTCTGAACAGGCATACCGAGTTTGGCAACAGTTTCATGTTTTATCGAACAATAACAATGCTATAGAAAAAGTTCATAGATCGGTCACCCTGTTTTTGTCACATATTAAAATATGCATGTATATGCTCGCATAAGTATATGAATCCAAACAGAAAAAAAGACATGCAAGCGCGCTCACTAACACACACAGAAACCACAAAGGAGCACGTATGCATGCATGCAAACTGCCGTGACGGACTGCACATCCTGGTGACAGCCGGTCAGGGACAAACCATGAATCAATCATTACCATGTGCACACGGCTAGAAACGTCCAGTAAAACAATGCGCCTCTGTCCCTTTTGTATTATAAACCTTTAGCTTAAGGATGTGACACAAATGCACAAACCCCATGAACAAGTTAACTACAGGTTTTCTCAGCTGTTGACTAATATTACTGAGTATGTGGTAGGGAGAGGGGTAAATTTATTAGTTGAATTAAGTGACTTAAGTTCATAGTGCACTGTAAAATCTACACTACTACATCTAAATCTAAATCTACTACTGCAGAGATCATTGCAGTAAAATTCAGACATTGCAATTTACAAAATCAGAAGCTATCCCGTTCAAACTTTGGCATCAATATGGTCGTGGAAATAAAATTGAAGTCAGCAATTTAAGGAGATCTCAGCAACAAAGATCATACAGAAAACTCCTCTAATCTCCAATCCTTCGAATGCTATGGAGACAACTCCACAGAAGAATCTGAGAAGTACCGAGTGAGTGGGAAGTTTTTTAAAAACTCTGGCCTTCAGAGATTTGAGTTTAAAAAATTTGAAGATTTTGGATGAAAAAATTAACTTCACAATAATTTGAATGACCCACAAACTTCATCTGCCAACTGTTTAATTTAATCAGCTGTTCCGGGAATGACAGCACTTATTGCAGAATCTGATTTCAAAAAGCTGGACAGTAACATTCAAGGCTCACAAAATATCATTATTTGGAGGTGCAGGGTTCAGAATTAATAACAAAGCAGGGTCTGTAGAGAAAGCTTTATCTGTAATGATTACGATTTAAAAAGAAAAATGTTTCTCATCTTTCAGAAAACTGTTGACCCCGCTGCCGTACAGACCGTCACCCCTTTGTTCTATTTTAGCTCGATGGGAATAATGCATTATAAACTGTACTTTTCTCTTTGAAGTAAAAATTGGCTAAATATAAAGTCGGTGTTTTACTAGAACATCTTAACTAATAAAAAACACAACCTTCACAAGCTAAAAATTCACAGCACCAAAATCCTGATGTCTGTCCAGAACCAATCGCACTGGTCCTGCAGGCAAAGGTTGTGCTATGAGCATGTGCGTGCCTCCGAACGCCTTCAAGTGCGTGTATGCAGGTTATCTGAGTGCACTGGTGCATCAGCGTGTGAGAGACAGTAAGTCTGTAGGTTTACGAGGGTGTGAATGTGTGTGATCATGTGAGAACTCACCGCTCTCTGTTGAATTTGAGCGAATGCAAGATGGCCGGGCGTTTCTGTCTCAGGTTCCACAAATGGAGCGTGTCATCTGCACAGGCTGTGACCAGTGCCCCCTACAGGACACAAGAGCACAGGAAAAAAAAATCAGTTCGTTTTTTTTTTTGGTTTTTTCCCTATCCCTCTCTACTTTTGTACTTTTTATAAGTTCATTCAGAGCAAAATCAAATCCAAATAAACACCCCCAATTCATAAACATGAATAACAATAATTGAACCACACAGCTATTAAACTGGTCTGTTTTTACTGCAATGTATCACATTGCATAAGTGCATATGAGTATGTACGTGAATGTATGTGTGCGATTGTGTGTGTATGTATTGAGAGGACTCTCATCGATTTTTTTAACAAGTGTTGTAGTTTAAATTAAATTACATTTCTCTGTGCATAAATAAAAAATATGAATTGTATAAAAATAGATCCTCCTTCCCTCAACTGCTTAATGACTATGATCTCTCCGTCCCATCTAATTCCTAACTGCACTTCTTTCTGATTCTTGAATACATTCATGCTGCTTTAGGACGATGCTCTTGGCAGATCATATGTATACATTCAGACAACAGCAAACAGTGTGCAGATAATTGAATATTTCCTCTTTAACGTGTCACCTAATCTCTTTTACAAGGGTCCTCTCATACAGCCCGACAGCATGGACTCCAATACTATCAGCGAATCCATGTCAATTTTGATTACTCCGCTTTATCGATCTAATTGCAAAGCACCCTCAGGTAATGCAGTCACACAATACTCCATATAATTTGATTTCTTGAAGAGTGCTTTCTTCCCTCGTGAAGCGGCCCATTATAAATAATTTTAAGTGCATTTCTGCCACTGCAGCCCCCAACGCACACGCCGCGGTGTTTGTATTTACAGAAGCCAGACCCCAGGCTGTTCAATTTCATCAATGCAGAGGTAAGATAAGAAACAGAGTAAAAGAGGAGAGTTGGAGACATGAAGGGAGAAATGGAGGCAGAATGTGACGTGATTTTTGACATTTTGAGAGGAAATTTACTGTGGAGTAATGGCACTGCAACGGCTTGAAAAGCCAAAAAAAATCAAAAGAGGATTAAAAATAAATACATAAATAGAAGGTGAAGGCTGTCCATGCTCAGAAATTACAATGCTAACACCAAAATAATGCAATATTTTACTATTTAAGCAAGCCTTTTCTAGAAAGATCTTTGGGTGCGCAAACATTTGCGCGCTTAAACTTAATTTTTTAGCCTTAGGTGCGCATTTTTTTATACAGCTAAAATGCTATTTTGGGCTCGCAAACCGAACCCTGCATGAAAAGTTAAGGTGATATTAATGTTGTACATAATTAGTCTAAATTAATAAAAGCTATATACTATGGCGATCTTTAAAATATGTAAATCTACCATGTACAATATGGAAGCATATAGTTAAAAAAAATTAAAATGAAAATTTAATGTCAGAAATGCATTTTCATTTTCAAGATACAAGCACATTATTTGTATCATAATGAAAATGCAAATGTAATCCTCCTCTTTGCATTTTCATTTTCAAGTCAATGTATGCAATTGTCATAACAATTGGAAAATTAAAATACATTCCTCATTTGCATTTTCGAGAAATGCCCTGCAATATCACTAACAAAACAAAATCGAAAACGCCAATCTCCTAAAGCAAATACATTCTCAGAAATGATTTTTCTTTTTCAAGAAGCAGACGCAATATCCGTCTCATAATTAAATCGTTAACGCAGTTCGCCACTTTTCATATTCATTTTCGTGACAGACTGCCCTGCCTGGCTTTGCATTTTCGAGGTCTCATACGCTTTTCCTAACAAAATTAAAAAGAAAATACCCTCCCTAGTTAGGTGTGCCCTGTTGGCAGGACTTCCCCCATAATTTGGTACAGATTGGATATTAACAAATACAAGCAATCTCATTGGTTATCAATCAGAGAGAAATTACTGCTGCACGAACTTACATGTCAAAGCACAAATGTCAACTTACATAGTTGGAGCCACTGACTGTGCTTGGACGACCCCCTGGACATTGCTGACTTTGACTGAGAGTATAGCTTAAGTTTCAAAAGATCCTGCCCTCATGCTCAATTACCCTTGTGTGTGCTTGGATTACCACTGCTTCCACTGAAACTGTGTGCTTACACTCAGATCTGTTGATCTTCGGACAGGTTATCTGTCCATCATCTGTTTAGTAGTTCAGTCTGTTCCAAAGCAAGTTCATACGCTCTTGGGCTTCATGTACTTCCATTGCATTCTTCACGAATTTGGAATGAAAGGACAGTTCATATTAATACACCAGTGCCTATACGTCTCTTTACCTTAATATCTGGCTACATACAATGGTAGCCATGTAACACGTCAACCTCCAGGTCTCTATATGCGAGTTTGTGGATGAATCGCAGCGGTAGACTGAGCTAAGAAAGGGACAGATTCATCCTGTACACTTGCATCCTGCTGCTGCAGAAGAAAGGCTTGCGAAATCCATAGATCTATGATTTCTGCTATTATACCGTAAAGTTCCTTGTAATAATATGTTGTCGCTGGCCATAGCCAGATGTCAACACAGTGATATATTTCCGCCGATCGATGTGTTTTTCGTGAACGGTCACATCGTTAGACTAAAATTGCAGTGATCCTGCTCTCGCACTCAATTAGCCCTGCCGAGCGCATGGATTATACCTGAATCCACTCAAACCGTGTACTTACACTCGATCGTCCAGGGAGTAACAAGATGGCGCCAGTGTGCTCGGCTTGCCGTCTTCCAGCTCTACTGTGTTTTTTGCTTGCTATTGCATTACTTCGTTTTCTCTGCCAAGATACTTCTGCTTTGCTGGTATGTGATCGCCAAGCCCTTTTCTATATTAGAGCGTCTCAAGGAAAAGTGTTAAAACATGATTTCAGAAATCAAACCTCGGGACTCCCCCCTCCCTTGGCGTCTGTACGGGTCTACCTGCTGCGCTCACCAGCCGCCATTTCACGAAGGAAGCGCTCCAAAAGAGGCGGAAAGAGGGCAGATGTCTTGGTGAAACTCAAGAACCTTAGGCAACGTACTTGTGGGATTGATCCTCACCATCTTTTCTGAAGACGTTATGCGTCTCAGCGACCTCCATGCCTTCGCTGGATCCAGCCGGTTGTTCCGTTTCGCCCGGCCGCTGGCTGTCTTCACCTGCCGGCAGAGGGTCCCTCTCTGAGGAGCCGTGTCCACAATCGCGGTGTGGATTTTAGGAATATTCGGCCCCTTTGCCACGTCTCCACTCAGGCCCGCGAGGATAAGACCCTTCGCCTAGCGCTTCTGAATGCTAGATCACAAGCAAACAAGACTTTTATCCTGAATGACTTTTTCACTTCACGTGAACTGGATTTTCTGTTTCTGACGGAGACGTGGATTCAAGTTGGTGAGTCCACTCAGTTCTCTGAGCTGCTTCCACCGAATTGCCAGTATTTTAACTCACCCCGAATTACCGGCCGAGGTGGAGGGGTAGCATCTGTTTTCAAATCCAGCTTCCAATGTCAGCTGTTACCGTCATTTTCTTTCTCCAGCTTTGAAATACAGACATTCATTATAAACGCTATCTCTCTCGTCCTGTGCGCCCTGGTCTATCGTCCACTGCAGTTCAACAAGGATTTTATACAGGACTTTACGGACTTTGTGGCGGGATTAACAGTGAACTATGATCGGTTTTTAATTGTTGGGAATTTTAATATTCATGTCTGTTGTGAATCCCGCACCTTAGTCTAAGAGTTTCTGATTCTCATTGACTCCTTTAATCTAACTCAGTCAGTTCCTGGTCCAACACATAATAAGGGACACACACTAGACCATGTGCTATCTTTTGGTCCGAAATTAAATGTCAGTGAGATATGTGACATGCATATTTCTGATAACTTTGCCGTTTTATTTTACGTTACGCTGCCTTAGTCCGTTGATAAACCGTGCGCCCCGGACCGTCGTGTGCACATGATTAACCCTTCAACTGTCTCTAGGTTTTCTGCTGCATTTAATCTCTCTGTGCTGTTTTTGAGTTGTTTTTGAGAGTTTTAAGCAAGTGTCTCTCTCATCTTTAACTGTTATAGTCTAACACCTTAGGCCTTCTAACTGTCCTCTTGACAGCATTCCACCTCGTCTTTTTAAGTTTTCCATAGCATCGGGCAATGTGTTATGGATCTGACAAATTCTTCTTTGATGTCTGGCTGTGTTCCAGCTGCCTAGAAACATGCTGCGGTCCAGCCCCTCATCAAAAAACATTACCTTGACCCTACTGTTTTGTCTAATTTTTGGCCCATTTCCAAGCTTTCTTTTCTCTCTAAGGTCTTGGAGAAGGCAGTATATGAACAGCTGCAGTGTTATATTGATGTAAATGGCATTTCTGAGAAATTTCAGTCTGGTTTCAAATCACGCCATAGTACAGAAACGGCACTTTTAAGAGTTTTAACGACCTACTTTTAACTGCTGATTCTGGTAACTCTGCTGTCCTGGTCCTCTTGGACCTGACGGCCGCCTTTGATACAATGGATCATAATATTCTCCTGTGACGCTTAAATAAGTGCGTGGGCATTAGGGGCACTGTCCTCACATGGTTTGAGTCTTACCTCTCAGGAGCTTCTCTGTCCATCTTGGCCCGTATTCCTCAGCCACATCCCCCCTGAGCTGTGGGGTGCCTCAGGGTTCCATTTTGGGCCCCCTCCTTTTTTCACTGTATATGTTGCCTCTGGGATCAATTTTTAGAAAGCACAATGTCTCATTTCATTGTTTTGCAGATGATGTACCAATTTATTTGCCCGTGAAAACAAATGACCGAGCCTCAGTTCAAGCTTTACTGGACTGTCTTGCAGATATTCGGTCTTGGATGGAAGTGAACTTTCTCTCTATGAACAAAAATAAAACAGAGATAATCTTACTTGGCCAACAAAACCTTTTAGATGGCTATGACAGTGCCATTGGCATCCTTGAATCTTACTGTCATCCTTTTGCAAGGAGCCTTGGTGTAATTTTTGATAGGGACTTTAGGTTCGATAAGCAGATCAGCTCTGTTGTCAAAACAAGTTTCTTTCAGTTAAGACTCCTTGCAAAGGTTAAGGCTTATCTCCCAAGAAATGATTTCGAGAGAGTTATACATGCCCTTGTTACATCACGCTTAGACTACTGTAACTCTTTGTTCGTTGGTCTTGATCAGTCATCTCTGCGTCGTTTACAAGTAATTCAAAATGCAGCTGCCCGCCTGTTGACGGGAAAGAAACGGCGTGATCATATTACTCCTGTCCTTGCATCTCTGCACTGGCTTCCTGTTAATTGTAGGATCCAGTTTAAAGTTTTATTATTTGTTTTTAAATGTTTAAATGGCTTGGCGCCATCTTATTTATCAGAGCTTTTACAGCCTCACACTACTGGCAGGGCTCTTAGGTCTTCAAACCAGCTGCTCCTGACAGTACCTCGGTCTCGGCTCCATACTCGAGGAGATAGAGCTTTTTAGTGGTGGATCCTAAGCAGTAGAACAGCCTACCCTATCAGGTTAGAGCTGCACAGTCACTTGAGCACTTTAAAACCCTGCTGAAAACTCATCTCTTCTCATTGGCGTTCAGTCCCAGCTAGATAAGTAACCTTGGCTTTTTTAATTTTCTTTGTTTTATTCTTTTACTTTTTACTTAATTTTATTCTTTTACCACCATCTTATTGTTCCTTTTTACTGTTTTATTTATTTATTTTATTTATTTTATATATTTATGGTGATTACCTTGTATCTTAATTTATGTACAGCACTTAGGTCAACTGAAGTTGTTTTAAATGTGCTATATAAATAAACTTTGATTGATTGATTGATTGATCAATCAATGGTTGGACAGGTTATCGGCACGCTATCTTTTACAAGCAGGTTCATACTGTCCTGTCCACGGGCGCAGCATAAGTAGTTACTTCCGTGGCTTTCTTCACGACTTTGGAATAAAATATATATTGTATATATTATGTATATATTAATACATCAGTGTTCATACTTTTCTTCTACCTTAGTTGCTGCTACATATAAGAGCAGCTAGGTAACAAACACATTGGCTTCCTGTTGGTGTGGCTCACTGAAATTCTGTGGATGAATCGCAGGGGCGCACTGAGCTGCGGGAGAGAGATGGATCCTGCTGCAAGCATATGTTACCACCTAAAACAGACGTCTGAAACCGATCACAATCTGGTCAAGTTAAATGAACCTGAAGCAAGTTTTATGCTATAGTTGTTCTTACAGGAAAGTAGTTAGTGAGCTAATTAACATCGAGTCTAACGAGGTGACTGTTCATGAAAAACACATCAATTGGCCGAAACATATCACTGTGTCGACATCTGGCTATGGCCAGCGACAACATATTATTACAAGCGACCTTACGGTATAATAACAGAAATCACAGATCTATGGATTTTGCAAGCCTTTTTCCTGCAGCAACAGGATGCAAGCGAACAGGATGAATCTGTCCCTTTCTTAGCTCATCTACCTCTGCGATTCATCCACAGACTCGATTGAGGTTGATGTGTTACACAGCTACCATGGTATGTAGCCAGCTATTAAGGTAAAGAGGTGTATAGGCACTGGTGTATTAATATGAATTGTCCTTTCACTCCAAATTCATGAAGAAAGCAATGGAAGTACATGAATCCCAAGAGGGAAGGAGCGTATGAGCTTGTTTTGTAACCGACTGAACTACTGAACAAATGATGCGCAGATAACCCGTCCGAAGATTGACATATCTGAGTGTAAGCACACAGTTTCAGTGGAAGCAGAGCTAATCCAAGCACACACATGGGGTAATTGAGTGCGAGAGCAGTGTCTTTCCGGGGAAAACTTAAGCTGTATTCTCAATCAAACTTCGCAGTGTCCAGGGGAGCGTGCATGCACAGTCCATAGCTCCAACTATGTAAGATGTAAGGCATTTGTGCTTCGACATAAAACTTCAAGCAGCAGGAGTTTCCCTCTGATTGATAACCAATGAGATTGCTAGTATTTGTTAATATCCAATCCGTACGAAATTATGGGGGAAGTCCCGCCTTCTCACCGACAGGCCACACCTAACTAGGGAAGTATTTTCTTTTAACTTTTGTTAGGAAAAGCGCGTGGGACCTCGAAATTGAAAATGCAAAGCTAGGCAGGGCAGTATGTCATGAAAATGAAAAAGAAAAGTGGCGAACTCTGTTAGCGATTAAATTATGAGATAGATATCGCATTTCCTTCTTGAAAAAGAAAAAGCATTTCCGAGAATGTATTCCGAGAATGCTTTATACGATTAGCATTTTCGTTTTTGTTTTGTTAGTGATACTGCAGGGCACTTCTCGAAAACGCAAATGCAAATAAGGAATGTATTTTAAATTTCCATTTGTTGTGAATATCGCATACATGGACTTGAAAATGAAAATGCAAAGTGAAGGATTACATTTGCATTTTCATTATGATACAAATAATGCGCTTGTATCTTGAAATGCATTTTTGACATTGCATTTTAATTTTGTTAACTATTTGCTTCCATAGTGCAACACCACCTTTCCTTTCCTACATTATATCCTTCTTACATAGGCACGCAAGTGTGCGTTTCAATTGTGTCCTAAGATTCGCCCTAACTACAGTGAAGATAATTGATGTTGGCATTAGTTGCTCACTTCGATAGTCTTGGAACATAATGTTATAGAACAAAAAAACATGAGTTTTTTTTTTCCTGTAAGTCGCAGATTATTGAAAAAAATGGAAAGAATTTGCAAGCGACATTTTGCTTACCCAGCTCGACTACGAACGGGGCTACCACTTGAGAGGGGTAAATCAACGTATTTAGTATTCTCTCTGCACATAAACCTGTTAAATGTGCTTTATAGGTGGACATTAATATAAAGTTGTTATATGGTAATTTGAACCGCTAGTCAGTCAGGCTACTTAAATTGAAACTGAATGAAGAGGTGCATCTCCACTGCATCGCAGTAATATTGCAACTTGCAGGTTTAACACAACCACAGCCTGCTAATGTCTCTGAAAAAGAAAGCGAGATAACTGATGTCTCCAAAGCCAGTCTGATAAGCCCAAACTGTACGAAAATGAACCCAATAAAACTTTTTAGCTTATTTTATGTATTGTATTATATGTATTATATTTGTATTGTATATTATGTATTATATTTATGTTACTTAGTGGAACGTTACACCATAACAAACTTCATGTCGCGGATCATTGACCAGCCATGTATTACAGTAAAAAACAAAAAAAAACGTGGTTTTTACTAAACGCCGTTTCCATTCATTCAGCATTACATTTTGCAAGTTGCGACTTGGGCCATTATGTGAATTTGCTTTATCCAATTTAATTCTTCAGTAATTTATTAGATTAGTCATTTACTTAATAATAATAATACATACTTACAACTGTTCGACTCAAAGTGAACTTCTACTGGTTTATTTACTATTGCTGGTATGGTCTGTAACGTAGCTGTTCTCCCCAAGCTCGAATTAAAAACCCAACAAATTAACTCATAAACAATTAATGGCAGAAATGAAAACAAAATAACTCTTACTCAGCCCAATTCGTTATTTAATGTCATTTCCATTTTGTGTCCATTTACGAGACATTGGAGTCCATGAAAATTGTCGACTTCGTGACTGTTACAGCTAACAATAAAACGATACTAAGACTTAAATTCTCATTAGCAGAAATAAGATGAACCAGGTTTATTCAATAAAACAACCTATGAAGTTTTATGGTGGGGTCAAATACAGGCATCAGTCTATTGTGCAGTCACCCTTCTACTTTTCAAGTGCAACAGCGGAATCGCAAAGGGTAGCGAAAATGGGGGGCTCAAAAGAGTTTTCTCATTTCGAACGATGGGGGAAAAAAAGGCCGACTATTGGTCAACCAAGATTTGTTTTAGTAGGGGACAACCTTAGTAATTCATTAATTAAATCAGGGCAAAAACTGCAGTCGACAGGTGAATAGAGCTAATCTGGTTTGCGTTTCCTGAAATCACTGATGCCAACATCCATGGTTGGAACCAATGACTTTGAATGGATGAACTATGTTAATTGCCAACATTAGCAACTATGCTTCTGGGAAACGAACCAGGGATCCATTTATTAGCAGGAATGACCGATTGATCACACCAAGTCTCACCGTTAAATCAACTAAAATTCAGTGATGAAAACTTTCATATGATAGATAAGAGGAAGCTCACTTCCATTACCCACTCCATCCCGTCCTTTCTGACAGTTTTAAGGGGTTTTATGCCCTTGGTTTTGACATGCCATGTGCTATGAGTGGAAAGCTGGGCGAAATGTCCATCCCGCATCGCCATCTTTGGTGGGGTTTTTTTTTTATCTTAAGTGGTTGGTGCAACGCACAGTTCCATTGGTTGAAGTCTCGTGTATCCACGCACTGTTTCTCATGGGCCTTCGTACCTTACGCAAAGGAGTTTGGAAATGCTGTCTACATGGCGCTGCAGTTCTGATAGCTAGACGCGCAGAAATTGAACGTCTTTTTGATGGATAGGCGCACATTTATTTGCGCGCCTAAAATAGCATTTTATAAAAAGCCTTTCATAAAAAGGCCTGATTTAAGTCCAGTTATAATCTCCTTCTGACAGGCCTCCATACAAATATTTTAATAATCATTAATATGTATTTCAAATGTTAGAGATGCCAGACACAATCAGTTTTGTGATCACCTGGGGTAAAATATTTGTTGTCATTGATAATCAAGGTAATGACATCTGCTCATACATATGCATTAGGGTCATTCAAATCCAAAATTTCATGACGTTATCTTCCTTGGTTAAAAAGTTACGGTACTTTGTTTAAGGTCACCATATTTTGTAAATTTGACTGTTGCCGACTCTACCCTCAAATATTCAAGCATAAAAATAATATGTAAATTACTTTAAAGCTTTGTATTTCTGTTTAAATACATGCCAGATACAATCAGGATGCCAATTCTTTGGTTATGCATGTTATGTCTGTAAACACGGAAAATACTTGGACAGTGATTGAATTCTATTCTGTCATAATAATCAGTTTGTGATACATGAATATTTTCCAGGTCGTTACACGTGAAGGAACCAACCCGTGTAAATACAGTTGAACATTATATGGCTCAGGGTAGTCAGAAAATGTGTGTTATAAATGTTCACATGAAATTATTGCTGTTTTTGATCAAAGAAATAATACCTACCTCTCAAAACTAAAATTTGCTGCATAGTCTAAAAGGTAACATTTTAGCTCTATTTTTTTTTCTTTTTTTTTGCAGGTTATTTGAAACAGATATCATGAAAATTGGACGAGCAGTAGAAGGATGAAGATGATGGCCCACTCGTTATACTTTTTTGATTTTTTTAACTATGTTCATTCAGTACTATCCTAATATTGTGTAAAAATGAGAATGAGAATGCTCTCATTAAACATTTTAATCCGCATCTCCCAGGAGGCACTCACTTCCGAGCTGAGGATGTATGATTTTCTTCACCTTTTTTGAAAGTGAGGCAATAAATTTGTGCCAGAGAGCACCACAGGTTCTAAAGCCCAGATTCACCTGCTTGGTTCGGAACACCAGATCAGCTTTTAAGAAAACGTGGAATGCCTCACTATAGTTTGAGTAAAAGTTAGACGTTTACCATGGAAATCTAAACTTATCTTTTCCCTTGAAAATACAACAATGAATTCTGTCTTACTGGCCCTTTCAACACTCAAAGATCATATTGTGCCAGACTAAGCAATGTGCGGATCACACACCATGTACTCACACTTATGGGCAAGCTAGAGTCTCAAATTAGCCTGACAAGCATGTCTTTGGACGGTGGGAGGAAACCGGAGTACCCACAGGAAACCCATGAGAAAGCAGGAAAACATGCAAACACCGCACAAAAAAGTCCCTTGCCAAAACAGAGCCCACAAACGTTTTACTCTACCCACTGTGTTACCTTTTAAGCCTATTAAACCTATTAAAGACGAAAAAGAAACATAATGCACAATCCAACCGATTCAGTAATTACCTTTTGTGCAGGGAATCCGCGCCCTCGAATAAAAAGCCCAAATGTTTGCATGTTACAGCCCACATGCGCAGGGATCTTAACTGTGGCGCAATGGATTATTGGTCATCACCAAGTTAGGGTAAAATTCCAGTTACATAAAGTCTGATTAGTTTACAATTCCAGTTAGGTACAATCTGATTAGTTGAGATGTGGCTCAGAGCGGAGGCAGTACCACAACTCAGTTAAGAAAAATAAGCAGGCTTTCGGGTCAGCATGAACAACCAAGCCACTGAATAAGAAGGTAAAGAGACCATCGAGGACACATGGCTCTAAAATCATTTCTCAGGCCTGCTGAGGGAAAAAAAAAACATACTGTATGCCAGATTCCCACTATCACGATTCGCAGCACGATTGAAAACGTGGTCTTAATAGCGGCATAATCGTGGTGATCCTATCAGATCTCATCAGATCTTGTGGTCAGTCGTGGCAATCGTGTTGATCATAGAAAAGTTTTGGACGGTTCAAAAACTGGCTAAGATCAAAACCATCAATTGTCAATCGTGATCATGGGATCACCTCATATCCAAACCTGAAATTTTAAGCTGCTTTCACACCAGACGCCAAACTAATTTTTCGCCTGACAGATTACATTCAAAGTCAATGCAAAGACTTTGAATGACACTTGTCGTGCGAAAAATTTGTTTCGCGTTCGGTATGAAAGCCGATTCAGAGAAGTTCCACGATCAGCTATGAATGGCCAATCGGCACTCCTGTATCATTTTCTTTTGAAACTAGGTTTATGCTGTCGGAGGCGAGGGCTGGGGGTATATCTATGGAGCGAAATTTGTTCCAACAGAAATTGAATTGAATTTTGGTTTTGAATTGAATTGAATTAGTTTTAAATTGAATTTAACCTGCTTTGAATTGAATTTTATCAGGTTTTGAATTTAATTTTGGGTTTGAATTGAATTTAATAAGGCTTTATTGAATTTTTTTGTTTTTGAAATTGAATGAACAAGTAATCTGAAACTGAATTCAATGATTTGTATTGAATTTAAGAGAAAACTTGAAGCATTTTATTCAGTTCGCACATTCAAATTCAGTTCATAAAATTCAAATTCAAGTTGAGTAACATCACATGAACGCACATCACGAACTGCAGTCACACCTCTGTCCCTCGTGGCTTGCCTTATTTCGCATAAGGTGACTAGGTCATTTCCGGGAAGCGCACCTCAGAACGAATTCTAAACCCACCCGACTATACACCGAAAACGTTGACCAAAACTTCGGCTTATTATCAGTTTATTTGTTGCAGCGCATCATATTAATCTTCAGCATATTTATATTAATCTTAATTTCTATAGTTTCTTCGGCTAAGTAAATAATACTAACGTTAGTTACGATTGAGTGTCTTTTCTCCCAGTCGGTATATGTAAATGTATTTTGCTGGTGAGCCTACAAATTAAAGCTCCTGGGCTTCAAGTGCAACTTTATATTCAGTCAAAATCAAAATAATTAGATAGAGCTGTTCAGAACTTAAACTTCATATGCC
Source organism: Gymnothorax reevesii (assembly GCA_029721435.1). Classification (NCBI taxonomy): domain Eukaryota; kingdom Metazoa; phylum Chordata; class Actinopteri; order Anguilliformes; family Muraenidae; genus Gymnothorax; species Gymnothorax reevesii. The sequence goes on along the minus strand of CM056587.1, from coordinate 48,956,639 downwards.
TTAATGGTTTAGAATACATGGAGTCACAAAATGATGACATACCCCCGAGGAGAAGAGGCTGCAATTAATCGAGTAGGGGTTGCAGCTGAAACTGATCCAAGAAATATTCCGCTTTTGAAGCGGTAATTCACGCACATACAAATTCACTCATGCACGAAAATATGCAGTCAAGAGTACGGGGCTATGCTCTCTGCTGAAATACGGTGCCAACACAGATGTACGCATTGTGTACACATGGATCTATAGTTGCATATGAAACGCCCCAGGTCCATTTATTGCTGGCTAGCTATATCCGACAAATCATACACAGCATTCATGGACACATAAAATGCAATAAATTCGATGGCTCCTCAGAATTCAGTACTTTCTACTGGTCATCGGCAATGTCACTAGTTTGGTCTCTGGCAGGTTAAAACCCTGAAGAAATATGCTGAAGGAAAAACTCGGACATCGCTCCCTCACTGTAAAGACAGTGCCAGAGACCGAACTAGTGACTTTGCCAATGACCGGTAGAATGAATTCCGAGGAGCCACCAAATTTACATTGCGTTCCATGTTTCCGTGAATGTTGTAGATGACTTGCCGGATGTAGCTAGCCAGATATAAATGAACCTGGGGCGTTTAACAGCTCTATCGAATTATTTTGATTTTCACTGAATATAAGGTTACTCTTGAAGCCCACAAGCTTGAACGTGTAGGCTTGCTAGCTAAATATATTCACGCATACCGATTGGGAGAAAAAGTGACCCAACTTTTTACTACGCCAAAGAAACGCTAGAAATTAGCGAATGCATTTACTCATGACCTTAGGCTGACTGAGGGTTAACTGTTGAAGAGTAATATGATGAGCTAAAACAAATAAACTGATAAAGAGCCAAAGTCTTGGTAAACATTTTCGGTGTAGAGTTGGGTGGGTTTCGTTCTGAGGTTCGCTTCCCGGAAATTATATAGGTCAACTTATTCTAAATAAGGCAAGCCACGAGGGACGGAGGCGGGGCTGCAGCTCGCGAGGCGCATTCATGTGATGTTGCTCAACTTGAATTTGAATTTAGAGATCTGAATTTGAATTTTATGAACTGAATTTGAATGTGCGAACTGAATGAAATGCTTCAGGTTTTATCCTAGAATTCAATTCAAATAATTGGATTCAGTTTCAGATCACGTGTTCATTCAATTTAAAAACTGATAAAATTCAATTCAAAGCAAGTTAAATTCAATTCAAAACTAATTCAATTCAAAACCAAAATTCAATTCAATTTCTGTTTGAACAAATTTCATTCAATATATATCCCCGAACGCCCCCAATCCTCCAATTCCCAAATATTTGAATAGACCTTGAATAGACTTTCATTTGAACTTAATTTCAGGTCAATCGGTCAAATGGTTCTGAAGATATGGCCAAAATGGTAATTTTCCATCACAAAGCGCCATCTGGTGGCAAAATATTGAACCATACAGGTATGATGTCATCATGTGACACGTTGTGAGGTCATGACCTTGCAGTTGCACATAGTTTCACGTCAATTGGAGAAATAGTTCCAAAGATATAGCAAAAATGGTGAATCCTATGTGACAAAGCTCCACCTTGTGTCAAAATTTTGAACCAAACAGGTATAATGTCATCGTGTGACACGTCCTCAGGTCATCACCTTTCATTTGCTCTTGATTTGAGGTCAATCGCATAAATATTTCCAGAGATATGATAAAAACAGTGATTTTTTTAGTTTTTGGCCCCTGTTGGCCAATCTAGAAATTGTGAATTGTCCAAAATCAAATCAGTTCTTCCTCTTAATGATACTTACTTATATGCAAAACTTGGAATTTCTAATTGAAATATTACTGCAGTTATCGCGTTAACATGTAAATCAGTTTTTGGCCCCTGGTGGCCAATCTAGGGATCGTAAATTGTCCAAAATCAAATCAGTTCTTCCTCTTTATGATACTTACTTATATGCAAAACTTGGAATTTCTAATTGAAATATTACTGCAGTTATCGCATTAACATGTAATTCAGTTTTTGGCCCCTGGTGGCCAATCTAGAGGTCATAAATTGTCCAAAATCGAACCAGTTCTTCCTGTTTATGATACTTACTTATGTGCAAAACTTAACTTCAGTACTATTTCAATTACAAATTTTAAGTTTTGCACATAAGTAAGTATCATAAACAGGAAGAACTGGTTCGATTTTGGACAATTTACGACCTCTAGATTGGCCACCAGGGGCCAAAAACTGAATTACATGTTAATGCGATAACTTCAGTACTATTTCAATTAGAAATTTTATCGCGGAACAGTGATTTTTTCAGTTTTTGGCCCCTGGTGGCCAATCTAGAAATTGTGAATTGTCCAAAATCAAATCAGTTCTTCCTCTTAATGATACTTACTTATATGCAAAACTTGGAATTTCTAATTGAAATATTACTGCAGTTATCGCGTTAACACTGAAATCAGTTTTTGGCCCCTGGTGTTCAAGCTAGACATCGTAAATTGTCCAAAATTGAATCAGTTCTTCCTCTTAGTGATACTTACTTATGTGCAAAATTTGGACTTTGTAATTGAAATATTACTGAAGTTATCGCATTAACACGTAGTGCGATGGCGGCGGCGGCGACCGGACCAAAAACATAATATCCCCCGGAACGCCATTCGGCGTTTGGGGATATAATAATGTAAATATAATTTGTACTTTTTCATGCAAGTTTTTCAGGCAGAGAATGTGAGTGTATGCATGTGTGGACATGTGAGTGTGACATTGTGATGAGAGAATGAGAGGGATAAAGGGATGGATGGATGGATAGAGAGAGATACATTAAGTAGCTAAAGTTAAACTCAGTACAGACGTCTCGGCGGAGTAACAGCTCTGCCCTTCTCTCTGAAAACTTTTGATACCTCTTTCTCTTCTGTGTTACAAATAAAATCTGTATTTGAAGATAGAGTACATTCAAAAAAAAAACAGCTCTAATCATTTGTGACAAAGCATACTAACACTTGCATTTCAAAGAGATACAACTGCTCTCAAAATGATCAAAGATATTTTGAATATTTCATTTAGTTGACCTGCCTCTTCAGATCTGGCAATGAAAGACTTCAAGGGGCAGTTTATTAATCTTCAATCGATGGCACTGAAGTTCCTGCCAGTCTTTTATTCGTTAGTCTCAACAGTATAACACCTTATGCCATGCTATAACTGCCCATACTAGAAGCAGCAGAACTCCAGTATTTACTCTATTTCTGTTTACCCTTAAAGTGCTTAAATGTTACTCATCCTATCCCTCAAAAAGTTAATTGTATATTATTTAGTTGACTATTGACCTTCAGAAAGACTCACAGGTACCTGACATTTTGTGCCTTGTGTGACTATAGCAGTGATTTGCACTTTATGGGTTAACATTTATAGCACCGTATTTTATTTTTCATAATTTCACATACTGATGTGTCAGGTTGAAAGTACTGGAATTTGATCGCAGCATTTTGAAAATCTTGCAGCCGCTTAAAACACTGTCTTCAGTCTCTGCACGGAATTAAACTCCTTGATTACTCAATAGATGTGTTCTTTCAATTGCCATACATGTAACAGTCAGTCCAGTTCCAGGATGGTAAACGATGATCAGTTAAAACAAATTTTTGTCAATCTTCCCAAAAATCTAGAATTGTTTAGAACAAAAATACAAAAGCAAATTAATAAATAAATAAAAAAAACACAAGGAATAATTAGAGCTTTGTGATAAATAGTTTCTGGTTGTGTTATACTGGGCCATTATCCATTCCCATACATTTCTGCGCAATATTAGCATATTTCAATAGGCATTAGTGCCCAGGCCTATTGTGTACTGCGAATGAATTTTGTGTTTATAACAGAGTTTCATCAGCAGCTCTGTCTGAGAAATTTGTGTCATATTAATTAATGCAGCAGTGCAGTACCTTTTGGCTAAAGATAGCATGTCTAGCACTTTCTCCAAGAGTCTCTCCCCATTAACAAAATCACAGCCATTGTGCCTCAGCACAATCTCCTCAGTAATGATAAGACTATCACCATATTGGTTAGATAGGCTGCCTTGTCCTTAGTTCTACTGATGCTTTCGGTTGTGATTATGTTGCCACGATTCTATATTACATTAATCCAATTAGTGCATAAAATTTGAATAAATAAACCATAATTTCCTAGGTTTCTAAGAATTACTACTTATTTTCCATGCCAAGCAAGTTGAGCAGTTGATGCACCATTATCAAAAATAAATCAGCTTACATTGGAATGACATAGCAAGCCCTTCGAATTGCACTTTGGAGGCCAGTAACTAAGGTATCAGGGTCACTCTTACCTCATTGATGAGGAAAGCCAACTGCAGTACGGCTGCTCCACTCTCATGTTGGCAATAGCAGTCCACTCCAGGCCGTCCCAGTCTGATGACATCATCAAATCAAGGATCCCAACTCATATTCAGTTTAGTAGCAACTAATGCCAGATAAATGCTGAACGGGACCTCACTGAAAGCAGCACACTCAGAAAGACAGTGCGTCACAGTGACTGAGACGAGAAGGCTTAAGTTTTGAAGCAAAGGACAGGATTATAAGATCCTCATTCTCTCCAGCCAACAAACTGTAACTGAAATGCAATGATGTCCTGTCTTCTAGTTCCAGGAACACAATTAATGTGTGTGGCCGCTCTTTCTGACTTGCGGTAAATGCATCCATTTAGTACAATGTAGAAAAGAAAATATTTACATCTTTGAATTTACATTGAAAGTAAAGAAAAAGGTAAATTGGCAGTATTTTCTTGAGAGGAAAATAACCACCATGTTAGTGCAAGGGGAACGGGGGATGCTGTACACTCTATCAGCTGCAGACAGAGGCCTCTGGTTCCACTGGCTGCCTCTCTATCGAGCATATAAGGAAAGGTGTGCGAGCAGATAGCCCGGTCTCTGCAGAAGTGCTCGAAATGTCTCCACCTCTCTACCTCTGCAGATGCCAGGGGTTGCAGAAAAATTGGGGGCAGAGAATTTATGCCTGTGGCGGCGGTGCTCACTTTCACCTAGATTGGAAAACGCTTCCGATAGTTGCTATGTCAGTACAGAGAGGCACAATGCACACTCATATAAACACCAACACGCACACAAACGCATACATACCCACACAAACACACACACACACACAGGCACATATGCACACACAGACACAATAATTCCAATATAATATAGACCCTCGACTCTGAAAACAGCAATATTAGCAAGCAGTAGCCATTCCCAAAAGCCTATAAATACATCTTCAAATGGTATTCCTCGCATTGATTTTTCCTTCTCCTGACAACACAGTGAAATCAATAAAACCAGCAGGGAAGATCATAATGTCGTCCATATCCGTTCAGGCTTGGCACTTGAAACAGATGTTACGTATCAATCAGGGGCTGAAACGTGGAAGAGACACACCAGAGAAAAGCATGTGTTGTCAGAGAGAAAGATACTGGCTCAATCTTCATACATTTCAAATGGCCGCTTGAGTGGAAAAAAATTCTCACTCAAACATGCACACTCAGCAAAGATGCATCTTTAGCCGGGGTAAGATTTAAGAAAAAACAAAGAAAAGAAAAGAAAAACAAAGACTGCATATCTCCTGCACAGGTTTAAGGAAGTCCCCCCTGAGTTAACAGTGAAAGGAGGCGTAAATTATCAATTATCCGTTCTTTCCACTCTGTATGTAGCTGGACACCAGAGAGCAGACATTACTGCAGGCTAGACAGGAAAGCCAGAGAGGCGAAAATAAAACAGTCACATGACTGCTGACAGGTGCAGGGGAAGGAGGTGGGGACGAGACCATGTTGTGACAGGCTCTCCGCAATTTACCTGCTCCTGTCTGACACTCCAATTCTGCTCCCGACACTCCTGACCGTGACTGTGATATTCCGCATTTAAACACCCTGACGGAAGGCTACACCAGGTACATGTAATCACAACAGCTTTATTTGGTACCGACAGTGGTGCAAGGCTGAGATTTGTCTTCATTTCAAAATGTTATACTGCAGTGGAGCAACACAGAGGCAAAATGTACTGCATGACAATGATATACTGTTGCACTACCAATGAAGAGGGAGGTGCGAAATCCAAACCCACTGTCACCAATTAATTATGGCATTTGCAGACACTCATGCTAAACGACTTACGCAGATTACATTTATACAGCTGGATATTTACAGAAGCGATTGAGGTTAAGTATCCTTCTCAAGAGTATAATGGCTGCACACCGGCTGGGAATGCAAATTGTACTTCGTAGCTTCCAATTACAAGTGTAGTTCCCTGAGCATTTTACTACACAGCCACACAGCAGGAGTTACAGATAAATAATTTCATCACTTTCTGAAATAAAGCCATATATTCAAAACATCACTCAGTTATGGTTGCCAACAAAATAACATCAGCTGGACAAAATGTTGTCCATATGCGTATGTACAAATGTAATGGGACAACATGAGAATGAAGCACCTTCCAATGCCATTGTATAAGCATGATTAATAACACTAATGTGTAGCACAGGTGATGTAAATGAGGTGCGTATAACTCTGTTAAGTGAGGCATAAGGTAGTGGCTAGGGTAGTGTAGGTCAATTCCAGTCCTGGAGGGCCAGTGTGTATCCAGGTTTTTATTTCTGTAAATTACCCTGACAAATTGGGTGAATTGGTTGTATAAACAAACATAGATTTGCACATAGTGTTGTGATTCTGGTTCTGCCTTGCCATGTGTTCTGACTGCCATATGAGTATTTTGATTCCTTGCCATGTCTGACGATTCCTTAGGATTATGTATTGTGTTTTTGGTTGCTTTTCATTCATGTATGGTCTTAGTTTTGACTTTTCCATGTTTTACTTATAGCCATAGTTTTATCCCAGTCCATGTTTTGATTTTTCCATGCATTGCACTTTGTCTCCCCCTGTCTTGTCTTTGCTCTTGTCTTTGCTCACAGCCCCAGTAATGCGTGCCACTTCTTTGGGTGATTTAATGGTTTCTGGTTTCAATCTTCCTTCCCCATCTTGTTTACTTCCTTCCCCTTGCTTTTTATATATTACTAACACATGCTAACAGTTTGTTGTTTTTGTTAATTTACTAAGCAAGACTAACATTGTGTATAAGACTAACTTACTAACGAGCACTCGGGATTGTATAGCTGCACTTACTGATTGATTAACAAGCTCTCAGCACTCGCCCTATTCTAGTCTCCGCCTCTTGTCTCTCCCTAATCTTCGCTGCTGCATTTCAGTGGAATCTCCACACCTTATGCTTTCCTTTCTCTTAGTATCTGTGCACGGTAGAACTCCTTGACCGGAGCTGTGTCATTGTGATAGGTTTGTCCCGTGATCCTTGTCCGCGTTTTGGCTTCTGCCAATTTCATGTGATCAGGCTCTCCCTAATGTGTTGCTCCTTTGTAATCAGTCTCATTGCTTCCACCTGAGTTCTGTTATCATGTGACCTCCCTGAAATGTATATTAGATGTCTCTTCAAAGCACTGCTTTGTCAGATCGTTCTCTCATGTTTACTTGTGCCACGTTCATTTCGCCTAGTACCCATCGTGATTTTCTTTCTGACTGGACCGTCTTTGACATTCAATTTTTGCCTACTCCCTGTACTCCGCCGCCTTCTTGTGTTTTGAACCTTCTTTGTCTGACCTTGATTTTTGTGATTGGTGCCCTGGTTACGATTCTGGATTTCGCCCATTGGATTCTGATTTTGGATTGTGGACTCTGTACTGTTGCCTGCTCTGTAGGGGGGTTTCCCCCTTCAGAAAGAAATCCTCTTTTTTGCATTTTACTGGTGCTTGCGTGTGGTCCATTTTGTAAATACTCACATTGATTAGATCAAAGAAAAATGTTTCATTCAGGATGAAAAGGACAGTCTTTGGTGGTCATTCATGATGATTTCAAAAAATGTAGCAGAAACTTCATAGTTTATGGATAATTGCTGTTCTTACGATCTTATATTGTAGCCTTCCGGCAAATTTCCCAGAAGCTGGACAATAAAGACCTTATCAACGAAGCCCAACCCAATATACTAAATTATTCAATTACCAATACTCTAATGCAAAAAGCGTAGGTAATTTAATAAATTAATTGCTATTGCACAGGCAAAGAGTGTGTGTAACTGCTCTTCCCTGCAAATGAAGCCAATTCTTTTGAACACTGAAAACATTTTGATTAAATGCAATCTTAAAATAAATTAGGTTGCACTGCTGAAAAAAATTGCTGAAACAGGAGATGGAATTTAGATGGAGTATTGGATTTTTTTTTCTCCATCCCAGCAATATCACTAATAAATACATCATCACTGTAGTCAATTTCATTTTTTGAAATAATTTCTTTATATTTACAGGCTTATATATTGGCCTTGATTATTCAGTAAATAAATTTGTGCGATCATTAATCAAGCGATCTGAAACAGGAACAGCTTGAAAGCAATTATGTGTTTAAGGTTCAGAGGCTCACGAAATGTCACTGAAAATCCCATAACGCTGGGGTTACTGCTAGGGGGACGTTGGGCATAAGGAAGGTAATAAACTAATTAGAGGCTGGAGATTGGCATGAAAACCAGGGACAGATAAGGCCCTTGATGCCCACCTCTGGACTGGGGGTTTCCTCGATCAGGTGGCAGGACAGGAATGGGATATCAGCTTTGACTTCTGTTATCCGTGATTCTCAATAGATAGACCCTCTATCTATGCTTGTTTTCATTCTAACCGCAACATCAGTCATGATTTTAAATAGCCATTAATGTTTCAGCATTCAGTCCTTTTCATTTTTACTGGGATTGTTTACTCTCTAGCCACACTGTCTGAAATAGCTACAGCTAAATGCCATGTAGGATAAAAATAGAGCTTAACTGCAAACATTGGCTGAAAGGTTGCACATCTCTGACTGGCCAAATTAAAGACTATGGTAAATGAATAGGGTCCTATTTATATGCTGAACATGAAACATTTTCTTCCACACAATGCTGGTTTTATTCATTGGCATGTGCCTTTTCTTTAAATTTGTCATTAATGTTTAAATTGCCAGTTGTTTAGAGGCCTGTGTCCACACTTTCAGCAATGAGGGGTCTACTGATCCATTCAATGCAATCAGTTAAATATTGGTTTCCACTTTTGCTGAGTGACTTTGGAATATATCACACAGAGCAAAATGGGAGGTTTTTTTTTTTTTTCAGACATAATGTGGCCTAAATGGGTTAATAACAACTTTGACTGTTAAACGCATGTAATTAAGAAAAATGAGAAAAATGTGAAAGGTCGGGAACAGTAAAGTTAAATGTGGTTGGAGTGAAAATCAGCAAACACAGTGGGTCCCCTGGACTGACATTCAGATCCACTGCTGTAGACACATGATAGCCCATTAATTGTCTTTGAGTTTAATTACTGCGGAGAAGGTGAGCACCAGGGGCCGGCTGTTGGCTCTGCCTGTATAAAAGGGAGAGTGTGTGCCACATGGGTGGCTGCCTGTATGCTGACACACACTCATTTATGTTCCATTTGCCCTTCGAGAGCTCGAGTGAGCAGAAGTGACAGCTACAGTACAGTATGACTGTGCTTGAAATCTGCTGTCAATCGGCATCCACACAGGCTATTTCACATCTAAATGTTTGTTCTTTTTATATCCTAATATCTTCACTCCAATTCGGAGAGGTCTGTTGCGTGAAGTGATAATACAAGCGCACACAACCAGTGTTTTTAAATGTTTTTGTTGATCTACCATGACAAACTCAGTCTTTGCCACTTTCACACTTAATTGTTAAGGCCATTTAATAAACACTTAGTCGTGAGATCATCTGGTGCCCTCAGATTATTTGAAACGATCCCCTAAATAGGAGGTGCTAGGTGAGCAATCATACAGTCAAAATTGCAATCATGCCTGGGTGATTCGGAATCCCAACGCCATCCAATGAGAAAACTTTCCATACAATCATTAGTCCTACACCTGTCCTCTCTCGTGAAAACCCAAGGCAGAGATCCCAGAGGAAGTACGGCCAGTCTAAAAGGACTTCCTTGCATGAACTGCAAAATAAACAACAGTGCGTGCAGCACTTATTATTCTCCCCATGAAGCTTGCCCAGGTCTGTTCAGCCAGTTAGCACAGCTACGTCATATTGCAATAAAGAGGACATATGGCTCCGATGCAGGTGAATGGAGCTGGGCAAGGTGAGGAGAAGCTCTTTAAATCATCGCGGCTAATGTATGGGACTGAGCCTCAGTTTTATACCCGTGCATTGCAAGCCATGCGATGAGTCAGGCCAGCGCAGGCAGACCTTTCAGAGAGATAACGGGTAGATGAAGAGGAAGAGAAAACAATGAATGAGAGTTTTGGTGTGAAGGAGGTTGAAAGGAAAGGATTAGAGTGGTCAGTTGAGAGAGACAGAGAAGTGTGGTTGTTAGAGAGGAGAAAAAAGACAAACGGTGAGAATGTGTTGACAGAGGAAGAAGGAAATATGAGAGGGAGACAGGTGAGAAATCGTGACTGACAAGGCAGAAAGAGGCGAGGAAGTGATATAGAACAGACTGTTCGAGAACAGGATCAAAAAATGGTCCCTCAATATTAACCGAGCAATTACATTTTGACAATGTAATTATTGTCAAAGTTTGCGGTAAAGCAAGTACGAGTCCAGGATATAGACTGAGAAAAATTTTGATTAACATACTTCTCAAAGGGCTTAATATGAGAAACCTGATGTCTACCGTTCAAAGAATTCCAGCTAAATCATATCGTCACCCTATTAAAATAATGGCCTAAGTCATCTTTTTCAAATTTTGGGAAAACACAAAAAAACTTCACCTAATTCAGAGCATATGACTTAGGCCATTATTTTAATAGGGTGACGATATTGAGGAAGTCAATGTTCTCCACAACCAATCGCGTGGTCTGCGGTTTGTTCCACCCAGCCCATCCATGGCCAGAGGAGGCGGAGTTATTTTGCCACATCACATTTTAAGCCTTTAGCAGATGCTTTCTTCCAGAGCAAATTTAACGGAATTAAACGTTCTCATAACACAAAAGCCACTCACACAGCTGGGTATTTACTACTGCAATTCAGGATGAGAGCTCGCACAAGGGCTGAACCCAGCTGGTAATCAAGCCCTGAGCCTTTCAGCATCAAGCACAATTCTCAAACCCCTGCTCTGTACTGCCACACTGTGCAACTGTGAAGTGCAGCCCTGGGTAATGTTTACAGTGAAACTGAATCCCCTGAGAGTGAATTGCTGCCTGCAAAACATGAGATGGATGACCCTGGGAAGGGCCACCGGTCTGCATGAAACACAAGAGGGCCCTCCCTTAAGATGACGCATCACCATGGGGAATCCTATCTGTCTCTATCCAGTTTAGCGAGCAAGTACCACGTTTTCCTTGCATCAAGCTCAACCACCATATTGTTCCCGGAATAATTGAGACATTTAATGTAAATAAACAGCATACAGTAATGAGTAAATCTCTCAAAACCTGTATTGAACTGAGAAAAGTGCAGACAAAATATGGAATGTTTTAACTCATCAACTTTGTTTTTTGAAAATGATAGCTATTTTGAAATGTGATACTTGCAACATATTCTAGTGAAGATGGAGCAGGTGCTTGTTCACAATAGCGTAATACAACCTCTCCATGTAAGAACACTCAGTGGTCATTTTCGAATTGATGGCACTATTTGCATGAGTTTCAAACTCAGAATTTGTCCCCATTCTTGCCTAAAAAGACCATTCAGTCAGTCGACTGACCGGGTCTACATTATTATATTTTATACTACATAATCCGCTACATGTTTTCAATGGGAGATGGGTCCAAGCTGCAGGTAGTACCCTCACTCTGTGACTATAAAGCTATGGTGCGGAGGTAGTGTTGATAGTATTGCAGATCAAAACTGCTCATGGCAAACTCAATTCCAGTAATTTCAAGACAGAAAGTGATAGAGCAATAGTGGCACTGTTGTCCAAGGGATTGGTCTAAGACAAATTAATTACCATAGGTGCAGTGGTGGTTTGGTTCCATTAACGCCAATCAAATCAGCCACTGTGTCATCCCTTTTAATTCCAGTGCATGCATGCCATAGCAAATTGGTCATTAATGCAAGGCTGACACTTGCACGATTCTGTGGCACGCATTGGCACGACTCGAGTCGTGCCAGTGCGCAAACTAGTCGTAAAATGGTGTGAAGTGTGCGTAAACCCGTCGTGACTGCGTACTATGTCGGGACAAGAATTTTGAAATGTTCAAACTCATGTTTCATGTTTATGAACTCGTCGAGACGATGCTGGAGGATGCGTGCCAGTGCGTGGCAGTGCGCGCCATGCCACGACTGTCACGAACAGCTCATGTCGAGTTCACGAGTAGTTCACAACATGATTACAAATTGGTGCGCGTCGCAGCGTGGCCGTGCCTTCCCACTGACACGGTCATGTGTACTTCACGCATTGATGGCACGAGCAGTTCACGACTAGTTTACGCACTTCACGAACAGTTTGCGGATGGCACGAGCAGTTCACGACTACTGCGCGACAGTGGCGCTCGCGTCGGTGCGGGGTATATATAGGGCTTCCTGGACACTGCTCACCATTCCAGAGATTGCCAGCCCCTAACTTTGACATATTCTTCCACAGATTTGTCTCTCAAGAAGGAAACAGATCTATTTATTTGGGACATAGAGGTCAGTCCACCAGGTAATACAGTTTTTGCATGAAAAGATGTGGACCATATAGTTTACATGTGTAAAAATACCCTTTTGCTCCCCCTTTTCCAAGACAATACCACTATTTTTAGGCATTATGCACTGGGTACATAACAAAAGTACAGAAAAAACTAAGAACCTAAAAACAAGGACATAAATGTTAGTGGTTAATCTGCAAACAGCTCCGCTGGCTGGGATCCATTCTCATGACACTAGCATAAGGCAATAGTTTTTGCATTAAAAGGTGGTCTTGATGAGTCAAATTGTAAACAAGCTCTTTGACTCAAAACTTGTGTATTGCCAGCTATACTTATTTACACACTCCTTAATGCACCGTTCGACCCATTATAACACAAAAGCCTTTATTGCAGACCACAAAACTACCAACCTGAGCTAAGGACGTGAATAAGCCATTTATGAAGGACAAAACTGTGAATAAACTCTTTTGCAATATTTTTTTTCCATTTGCAGAGGCATGGAACCAGTGCCCAGTGTCCAGAAGGTACATACTGTATGTTGTTCCAAATGTGTGTGTACCCCTCTGCATCAATTTTGCCCTCAAAGATGTGGTATTACTTTCAATTCAGTTGACAATATTTTTTTTCTTTGTGCTGTTTTCAAGTAAATGTAGATATAATAGACTTTACAAATCACTTCATTCTGCTTTCAAATGCATTTTACAGACTGCCCCAATTCAAGAGGAATTTAGGTTGTAGATGCTCACAGCTTTTGCAGCACTCACACCGTCTTATTCAGTATTACCACATATGAGCTCTCCGGGGGGGATTCTGGGCTCTGTAGTTTACAGCAGAGTGTGTGCACTCTTGCGGTGAACCTGCCTGTCGAACAAGTGCACTGCAAGGCAGTCTAGTGAATCGGCAAGATGTCTCCACATGCATCGGCATGATCTATGAGCTCTGAGCTCCAGAATCCCACAACAAACTGTCAATACAACCTGTCAGCTCCCTCTCAGGCTTATAGTCATCAACTGTCTCCTGCAGAGGGCTGCAGAAACAGTGCCCGCATCACTGCCGATCAGGTGGAGATCACAAAGATCGGGACGCAATGCAGAAACACCAAAAATACTGCTCCCCACGTAATACTCGGCACAGCCGCGGGGGTAAAGGACAGCGTCTGCACTTTTTTAGTAATTAGATATGCAGCAATTATGTCACCTCTCCATTTTAATTAAAGTGAATCCAACGGGAATTAAAAAAGAGGGGCATTAGACCCAAGTTCTCATTTAAATGAATAAAATATGAAATATGTCAGGCATTAAGAGCTAACTTGTTCTTCAAGTATACTCAAACAAAGGAAAGGTTGTTGGCAAGGTCATGAGTTAGCCAATGTTTCCCATAATAAAGAATATATGACAGTGAGGTAGCTGAATGCACAGTGCTCTTCTTAACAAATCTATGCTTGTCAAACTGATATATCTGATGCGGCCAATAAAGGAAAACATTCTGACAGCCCTTCAGCCACTCTTTGTTTTACACAAAACAATCTGTATAGCGCTGGATTGCCTCGACTTGATCTCAGATCAGTTGGGTCGTCTATCCACTCCTGTCTAAAAACTGAGAACGCACTGCCCTCAGTGATCACTGCAATAGTCTACGTCATGTTACCCACAGGAGGAGACTGGACCTCACAGTCACAGTCTGAGTGAGAAAACAGTATTACCGCTGAACCTGCACAGACAGAGTGTCTGAGTCTTTCACCGACAGAAGAGAAAACAAATATTTCTGCATTTACTGTTTGGGAAGTGCAGTATTCATGCATGTGGCAGACCCTAGACACGCACACGCACATGGGCACACATGCTTAAACGTGCACTCACATGAAATAGTTTTGTTAGGTCCACATTAACAAAATAATTTATAAAGGCCTAAATGAAATCCGGTTTGATGTCCTTCACGTACGTTACACTTGAGTAGCAGAATAATTGAGATGAAAACCATGCCAGAAGACATAAATACTTAAAAACACACACACACTCACACACAAACAAGCACACACATACACACGCACACACATATACACAGCTGCTCTCATACATGCACACGCATATGCATGCGGGCGCACACACACACACGTACACAGAGCACATACAGTGAATTTACCAATTCGCCCAGCTACAACAGGGAAAGACTATATGCCCGATCTTGTCTCCCGTCCCTTCTAAATATTCACTGTTCATTCAAAACAAACACATTTGCATCAAGTAAGCACAGACACCGTTACAGTTTAAACCAACAGACATTCCACGTGACATAAAAAGGTCATGTGAAGTTCTCTCCCTGTCAGTTAAGAACAGGAAGAACTTCAAAGGATCTTTCCTGTCCACAAGGTCAAGGATTGTACCTTTCATCCTGGCACCATAAAGCAAGACCAAGAGCAGGGGTATTCAACCCCGGTCCTGAAGAGGCACAATGTCTGATATGTTTTGGTGTTACCCTGAACTCAGTTGTTCAAATACAGCTGCTGATTGCACAGAATCCACCTGATCTAGTGTTTGGGGACTACAGTGGGGGATGAAAACAAAAAAAGCCTACCCTACGGCTCCTCAGAACCAGGGTTGGCTGCCCGTGACCTGGAGCCAGCAGGAGCCTGTGCATTCCTGTCGGAGAGAAGTGCAGCATGCTAGCACCTGAATGAAAAGAAATGGTAACAGTCCTGCTAAAGACTCTGTTAAAACTGTGCCTTGAAAAAGGTCTCCATTCTAGTGCATGATCTCGTTTCCTCTCGCTAACCCCTGCCAAGCCTTCAAAGGCCGAGCAGCACGGGGCTCAATTCCGAGGGACAAGGGCCAGAGGTCAAGTGGGCATCAGTTGTGTCAACAACCTGAATAACGATTTGAATCTTTTTGTCGGAATGACAAAAACATCAAGCACTCACTGGTGCTCAACTGCTCCTTGTAGGCAGTGACATTTAAACATGAGTAAAGTTTCCTTTGGTTTGTGGTCGATGTGCTACAGAAAAAAAAGAATGAACTAAGATGCATTTTTTTTGCATTACACTGACCTACCCTTTAGCAAAACACTGTTTTCACTCAACTTGCCTTCATTCCTGTTATTTTGTCATTAGTCTGCGCCTAGAAGCTGCAAGAATCCCTGCTGATCCAAGCTGACAGCTCTGTGGAGCACGGTGATCTAAATGAAGATGAGTCAGACCTGCATCCAGGCAAACACAACATACAGCCTACAGGGACTGCGCTGGGAGGCGCACACACACATACACACACATATACTCCATACAGAGCAGTGAGTATCCAGAGAGCCAAACACAACACAGAGCAGCAACTACACTGAAGGCCACACCACATATACACAGGGTCGCAAAATCATCAATGACACTATTGACTGCTATTTCTGAAGCTCACAACCATACTGTTTTTGATCAGACTGGCTAAAATATGAATAGATTCAATTTTTGTGCTGATTTTTGAATAATAATCCTGTGGTTCTTGGCTACTATCCTACTATCTTACCAAATGTCTGTCAGACCCTGTCGGAGCCATTTGACTTTTTTTTCGCTGCTGCTGATGTTTTTTTGGGCAGTTTTACTTGCATTTTCCATCCATCCATTTTCCTCTGCTTATCCAGGGCCGGGTTGCGGGGGTAACAGACTACTTAGAGAAGCCCAGGCGCCTCCCCTCCCAAGTCACTTCCTCCAACTCTACCTGGGGAATCCTAAGCCATTCCCAGGCCAGCCGGGAGATATAATCCCTTCAATGTGTCCTGAGTCTGCCTCAGGGCCTCCTCCCACTTGGAGATGCCTGGAAAACCTCTAAAGGGAAGTGTCCAGGAGGCATCCAGACTAGATGCCCGAACCACCCCAACTGACTCCTCTCGATGCAGAGGAGCAGCGGTTGTACTCTGAGCCGCTCCAAGATGTCTGAGCTCTTCACCCAATCTCTAAGGGCCCAGCCACTCTGCGGAGAAAGGTCATTTCGGCTGGTTGCACTCTCAATCTTATTCTTTCTGTCACTATCCAAAGCTTGTAACCATAGGTGAGGGTTGGAACGTAGATTGACCAGTAAATTTTAAGCTTTGCTTTTATGATCAGCTCTTTCATCACCACAACAGATCAATACAACATCCGCTTCACTGGAGACGCTGCAGCGATCCACCTGTCAATCTCACGCTACCATCCTACCCTCACTCATGACCAAGACCCCAAGATACTTGAACTCCTCCACTTATGGTAATAACTGATCCCCCACTCGAGGGAGACAATCTACCTTTTTCCAGGAGAGAACCATAGCCTCGGATTTGAAGGTGCTGATCCTCATTCCAACCGCCTCACACTCAGCTGCAAATCGCTCCAGTGTGCGTTGGAGGTCACAGCATAATGATGCCAACAGGACCACATCATCTGCAAACAGCAGACATGAAATCCTGAGGCCAACAAACTGGACTCCCTCCAAACCTCGGCTTCCCCTTGATATCCTGTCCATGAAAATCATGAACAGAATAGGTGACAAGGCACACCCTAAGCAGAGTCCAATACCAACTGGAAAAGAGTCTGACTTAACCCCTTAACTGTCACTGGGCCCTAATTAGGGCCGGGCCAAATTTGAGAAAATGCAGGTAAAAGTTAAGGGGTTAATGCCGAGAATGCGGACACAACTCCGGCTTCGGTTGTATAGGGATTGAATGGCTTGAATCAACAGCCCTGGAGCCCTACACTCCCGCAGCCCGCCCCACAGGATACCTCCTGGGACACGGTCATAAGCCTTCTCCAAGTCCACAAAATACATGTAGACTGGATGTGCATACTCCCATGATCCCTTCAGTGTCCCTGCGAGGATAAAAAGTTAGTCTACAGTCCCACGGCTAGAACGGAACCCACATCGCTCCTCCTGAATCCAATGTTTGACAATCGGGCGGAGCCTCCTCTCCAGCACCCAGGCATAGACATTTCCTGGGAAGCTGAGCGGTGTGATCCCCCTGTAGTTGGAGCACACCCTCCGGTCCCCTTTTTTAATAATCGGAACCACCACCTTAGTTTGCCAGTCCATGGGTACTGTACCTGACATCCACGCGATGTTGAACAGGCGTGTCAACCATGGCAGCCCACCAACATCCAGGGCCTTCAGCACCTCAGGGCCAATCTTGTCCATCCCTGTTGACTTGCCGCTGCGGAGCTTTTCAACCACATCAGTGACTTCCACTAAGTAAATGGGCAATGATTCGTCCGAGTCCTCCGTCCCAGCCTCCGCAATGGAGGGTATGTCTGCCATATTCAGGAGTCCCTCAAAGTGCTCCTTCCACCGCCAGATGATATCCTCAGTCGAGGTCAGCAGATCACCACTCCTGCTGAAAACAGCCTGGGCGAAGCCCTGCCTCCCCTTCCGGAGTCGTCTGACGGTTTGCCAGAACCACTTTGAGGCCACTCGAAAGTCCTTCTCCAAAGCCTCCCCGAACTCCTCCCAAACCTGAGTTTTTGCTTCAGCAACTACTGTGGCTGCAGTCCCTCTAGCCTGCCGGTACCTGTCTGCTGAGTCGGGAGTCCTCTGGGCCAGCTAAGCCCGAAATGCCACCTTCTTCCACTTGACGACTTTCTTCACTGCTGGGGTCCACCAACGGGTTCTTGGGTTGCTGCCACAACTGGGACCGACAACCTTCAGGCCACAGTTTGCAGCAGCCGCTTCCACAATAGAGACTTTGAACAGGGTCCACTCAGACTTCATGTCCCTAGGCTCCCTCGGGATATGGAAGAAGCAACTCTGGAGGTGTAAGTTGAAAATTGTCCAGACAGGTTCCTCAACTAAACGTTCCCAAGACCCGAGTTGGAACTATGGAATCCCCAGTCTGAGCCTTTTCCAGGACCCTACCCAGGGACTCCAAGAAGGCTGGATACTCTGAACTGCTGTTTAGTGCATAAGCACAAACAACAGTCAGAGCATTCTCCTCCGCAACCCGCAAGGCGAATTGCAGAGACTCTCTCGTTCACCGGGATGGACTCCAACACGAGAGCACTCAGCCGAGGGGACTCTAGTATGCCCACACCTGCTCACCACCTCTCACCTAGGGCAACTCCAGAAAAAGAGAGAGTCCAACCCCTATGAAGGAGCCTGGTTCCAGAGCCAGAGATGTGCGTAGAGGTGAGTCCGACTATATCTAACCGGTACTGCTCAACCTCCCGCACAAGTTCCAGCTCCTTCCCCACCAATGAGGTGACGTTCCATGTCCCATGAGCCAGATTCCATGATCGAGGCCCAGAGGCCCTTGCCCTCGCCCCCTTCTGCTACCTGATCTTCTATGCACCTGACCCCTACATCTATCCTTGTGGGTAGTGGGCCCACGTGGAGGCAACTCCCTGTCTCTTCTTCGGGCTGAGCCTGGCTAGGTTCTGGGAAGAACCTGGCCACCAGGCGCTCGCCTGCAAGCTCCCCTCCCAGGCCTGGCTCCAGGAGAGCGGCCTGGTGTCCCTAATCCAGGAAAGGTTATTATTTCCAAAGGGGAACTTCCCATAGGAGTCTAGTGAATCACTTTTCATCTGCTTTTCTTGCATTTTTGTTTTTTCAAATGTCGTCATAATTTTTGACACGGTTCCTCTATCCAACATCAAGAATCTTGCCACTTTTGTGATAGCTGTGCCCGTAATTCTGGCACCAACAATTGGACCTCTTTGAAAGTCTGTTAGTATCCTCATCTTGCTTTGAAGACCTAAAAGTGTCAGCCACATTTCATCTTTCATGTAATATTTTGTTCACCTCACAGAGAGTCTGTAGTGACTGGGCAGAAACGCACAAAAACCCTGACACTCTCAGCTCTAATTATACAAATCTGAGGATTCAGTCCTATGATGCCCCAGAAAGCATGTTACTTCAATGACAAAAACACATCTCAAAGCCTTAAATTTTCATGAATCGTCCATGACAGCTTCTAGGGACGCAATCAAATGTATTATTAGCTATTCCAGGTGAAAACGTGCAAATGGCACAAAACTTGATTGACATTCTAGCTCCCGTGTCTCAATATTAATAAATCTAATGGACTATACAGGTAGGTAAACTGCAATGATCAATCCTGTGATTAGCCAAAACCACTCACAGTCAAGTCAAATATTGTTGTTCATCTCATAACAACAGCACGTCAAGGTCAGCAGACTGACCTTAAATCGTATTCGGGCTGCGATTTCTCATGGTCCATGTGTTGTTGAATGTGGGAGTAATTGGATCCTGAACGACTGAATAACGGGCAAAATAATTATGACCAGACAAGTGGCTCAGAGTGTCCTCATAACAGCAAGGTTTCTGGAGTGCTCCCGGTCAGCTGTGGTGACGATCAACTGATAATCAAAGGAGGGACACACCATGAACTGGGAACAAGCTATTGCGCACCCAAGGCTCCTTGATGCATGAGGGCAATAAAAGCTATTCTGTCTGGTCTGAACTGACAGAAAGGGCCACTTTGGTGGAAGTTGCAAATAATTTTGATAAAACATGAAGAATGAATCACAACACACAGTACATGGCACCCTGCTGCCTATAGCAATTTGTAGCTACAAACCTGTCGGATTGCCCATTCTAACACTGGTCCACCACGGAAACCACCAACAATGGGCACCTCGGCATTAGAAGTAGACCTTAGAGCAGTTGAAGGTCGCTAAGCCCCTTATGAACTGAGATCCTAAAGAACCCCGGTACCGGGGAAGGTTATTACGCATTATAAATACAGCATTTTTTCAAATCGGGACATTGTCTAGTGGCATATCCACATTTCGCGAAGAAACTCGGCCAAAAGCTCATGTATACCATTTTTACCTCAACCGAACACAATTCAAGCACCAAGCAAGTAAATAAGCATGCAGCAGAACATAAGATAAAATCACATCAGTGCTGAATCGCCAGGATTTCTGCTGAATTCGTGCTATGCATAAAAACGATACCTCAAATAAAAGAGGAAAGTCCACAGAATGCAACGATATGAGCCCTGTCATTTTAAACCGACACCACATTGAAAGAACAGCAGGCATACACTTTACAGTCTACAGAGATGAGCAGAAAAAAATTCTTACCTTTGACATTTTGCAATAAAAAAACAGTCCGAGGGTAAATCTGCGCTTGCTTTTGTTAGCCCAATGTGTTCGTGTTTTTACGAAACTAGATCTGCCGGGATCCTAGCATGTTCTTTCCCAGGGCGTTGCTTCAAATATCTCAGCTCCGTAGCATTCCGCCTCCTTGCAATGTATTTTTCTTTCTGAGATCGGCTTGTGATGCTGTCAGGAAGACTATGCCGGTAGGAATTTGATTGTATAAGTCCTGATGATTCAAACGAACTCTAAACAACCTTAATGGCAGAAACCTAGCCTGAGCTACAGCGTTGCGTTCCAAGTACGTCAAGCTGAGTCCATGGGACATAATGAATGTTCTTGAATAGCGCGACAATATAAACGCATAACTAGTTTGTTTGAGGTATTGTCCGAATAACTATCCGCTAAATATTCAACATTCATTTTAAAAGTCGTTTTCTGACAGAATCTTTGCACTTTTCCGCACAAATACTGAGCCTACAACAGTACAGTGGCCTACGTATTTTCCTTATCCATTCGTTGAATGGGAAATTTCACCGTAGACTTTTGTCGATTGGCGCAGCCTATTGGATAAAAAGCTGCGCTGCTGAAAGGAAATTGTAAAGGTACGATTCCTGATCGGGGTACCTTTTTTTATTTTATTTTATTTTTTCGAAATAATCGCAGTTGCCTTTTACAAATAATCGCTGGGGTTTTTGTTATTCTTACTTTCGAACATATTTTCACATTGCCTTTGTATTTACCATTTTACTTATTTGTTTTGTTTTTTTAATAAATATGCTCCAGTGGAGTCAAACTTAATTTCCATTGTATGTATTATCTTTGAATGGGAAATTGTATAGGCAACAAAACTGGCAGAAGTAATAATAATTTTTTTTTTATTCTACAACTTAAAAAATGTTGTATTTGGTTGGAATGGATGCCTGTAGTGATATATAAGTGAAATTTTATGGGTTTTGAAGCTTGGTATGTAAGTAATCTGAAATGGAACACAAGGTACCTAAATTGCCAAAATGGAAAGGCAACCTAGACATGCCTCTCTAATTTTGTTCTGATTTACCTAATCAGAATAAACTTTGGCACAGATAATAATGACATTCTGTGCTGTAATTTTTTGAGGTTTCAGGCTGCAACTCAACAAATTTACAAGGGATCGAAATAAAAATTTGTTAGGTGCAAAATGAGATCTTTCATTTACACTGTGTTCCATCTCCATTTACTCTGACTCAGTGACATATATGGTGATTTTTACACCAGGTATGACATCCCAAATGGTTTTACCTTTATTACGATACCAAGATTATTAAAATGGACCAAGCAGTCGCAGAGATATACTCATTTATACTCATTTCATTTTGGGCTTGCCATTTTCAGAAAAGAGACTCAGGGCTTAAGGGGTTAGTCCACTTCATGAGCATCTGCTGAGTACATGAGCACCATTTAACTGGGCGGGAGATGGCATCAGGATGCACTGTGCAAAGAAACCAAGCTGGTGGAGAGTGGGATGCTCAAGAACATGTTCCGCTGGAAAACCCTGGGTCGATCTGAGAGTTCAAACGGATATCAAGTGAATATTTGACTGAGCTGTTTTAGTGGCACAAGGGGGACCCACACAATATTGGGCAGATGGCTTTAATGTTGCAGCTGATCAGTAACGGTCATTGCAAATCAATGCAGAGTTCTTTCAGACCATGTTTATATCCTATGACGAAGAACTCATACCATGACAGGTGTGGTCTCTTCCAGGATGACAATGGCCCAGACCCCTGGGGAACAAGGAGTCACACAACAGTTTCATGAGCATGAAAATAATCCTGAGCATATCCCACTGCCTTTACAGTCACCAGATCTCAAACCAACTGAATTTGGATAGGAGATCGGTACAAGCAAGACAGCGCTCTCTGCCACCATCATCAAAATACCGACTGAGGGAGAACGCATTTCTTAAGAGAAAGGTACGCCATCTCTCCAGCAAAGTTTGACACCAGTAAACAATGCAAAAGGATTTTGAAGCTGATACGGCGGCTTATAGAGGTCCAAAACCTTACTAAGATTATGTTGATTTTTCCATTAATTTTTCACCTGTCATTGTGCACGTGAGAGGCAGGAACATGCTAGTCAACTGCAGTGTCAATCTGTGTTAAATTACAAACGTGCATCCGGTCAAATTGTAAGTTTGAATTGGAATCACAAAAATGAATGCCGAC
Organism: Gymnothorax reevesii; assembly: GCA_029721435.1. Taxonomy (NCBI): domain Eukaryota; kingdom Metazoa; phylum Chordata; class Actinopteri; order Anguilliformes; family Muraenidae; genus Gymnothorax; species Gymnothorax reevesii. The sequence goes on along the minus strand of CM056587.1, from coordinate 48,933,710 downwards.
TTGTGTCCGGCCATGGATCTTATCTGATATAATTACCTGGCCCCTCCCCTAGGGGGCCAGGTTAAGCAGTGATCATGTCTGTGTGTGTGTGTGCGTGTGTGTGTGTGTGTTTCTGTCAGTCTGTCTGTCAGCCCGTGGCTGGGGCCACGTCTGCTATCTCTGATTGCCTTGTTCATAGAAGCAGCGGAAAATAGCACTCAAGAATCACACACTTCACATAAGTTGGATTTTTTTTTTTTTTTTTTGAACAAAGTAAAGAAATTCATATTTGTTGTCAAGGGGAATATGGGAGATGATCTGTATTTTTGTGTTGATTATTTTTTTACCCAAAATATCCTGAGGATGAAGACTGAAGAGCCAGCAGTTTGATGTGGAAATGGAGGGAAGCCAAAATATATTAGATCCACAGTATATTTCCTCTGACTCAATTTCTATCTCTCATTCCACTGTTTCACAAAAGGAATAGCAGGGGGTTGCTACTGAAGTTACACTCGTAAAGGACTTTAGTTTGGTTAACCTACTTCTCCACAACACTCAAGTCACAGTTTGGCTGGGCAAGACTCACCATGTTGGATAATCTGATGACTGCTAACTCTCAGCAAGAAGGTTATGGGTTCAGATTATGCTGGAATTCATGTATAATGACACTTCAGCAATTTTTGAACTAATATAACACTAATATCCAGACTGCGGCCAGAGAATGGGCTTCATGAACTGAACCGGAACGTTCCTTGGTTACCGAAGGCCCCTCTCAACCATGCGCTGGCTTAATAAATGTAAAATGAGGAGCTTTATAAAGGTAATTCACTCTCAATCCCACACTCTCCCCCTCTCTCGGTCTGTCACTCTCACACTCTCTCCCTCTGTCGTTCTCTCTCATCCTTTGATTGACAGCTCAAGTAGTTGACAGGTTGCTCTCCTGTGATTGTATTTTTCACATTCTGGGAAAGGGGGCCTGATAGCCGAATGATACACCTGTTAGCGAGCAGGAGCAAATTAATATTGAAAAATGACTCCGCCGCCCCAGTTCCGAGCCGTGTGGGAACATCTTCCACGCTATGCCAAGGAGGGAGCGATGGAGTCCTCCCGAAGAGAGCAAACAAAAGCGATCTCTGAATAATAACAGCAGGCCGCAGGTGGCCGGTTGCAAATGAGGAAGAAACACTAATATTGCGTGCCCCTTTCAGTCGGGAAATCTGATTGGATTTACAGGCTCTCACAGGCCCTGAATCATCAGGAAGATGTGATAACCTGTCGTTTCCGAGACACTGCCATGGCACATGCCATAATGTCTCTATTGGATTTCCCCTCAACAAACGCTTCCTCATTTCCAGCCTTCCATCACACCAAAAGATAACAGCTGTCACAAAGGCCAATATCTACATAAACAGATGATCTTGAAAAGCAAAAATTGTCAGTTGTTTGAATACTGTCAAAGTCAAGAGGATAAGGGCTTGAGACCATTATGGTAAACTTTGTACTGACCAAACAGGGTTTTCAGAAGATTATCCGACTGATTTTGTTGAAGTTAGATTGTGGTTTAATGACAATTATCATTAGCAATAAGCAAACTCAGTTTCTCCAGCCCTGCTTCCCCCATGAAGCCGAAATTTCATTAAGCATTTGACAGGCCAGTAAATAGCAGCATTCCTTCACCACGCTCTATTTACTGTAGAAGAGATCAAACGGAGTGGTATAATGATAACACTGCCAATGACCTGACGAGAGCGTTGAGCCGATAAAGGACAGGAAACAGATTTAATGGGACAGGACTGCTCAGTGTCACATTCGCCGTCTGCTGGGAGCAAAGGTGTGACAATGCTAAATGACTCTCCCACTAAGCAGCTCCCATGAATCAAGAGAACAGCACAATTAAATCAGACCATCCTGCGTGCGTACTTTGTTCTTGTACAAGAGATTAGAATCTAATTTCAGCAAGATTGCCTGGATATTCGAGAGATGACAAATCATTTGCATATTTGCCTTAAATTCGCAAACTATTGACCTCTAAGCACTCCTAGTTGTTGCCAATCAGAACAAAAATGGTAATCGGGCTACAGACAAAGATTCACTTATGTTGATGTTTTATATATAATTAAAATATAAAAGTGCCACCATAGTTTATCAAAGATGCAGTATGAATTGATATGAAATAATAACTTTTACTGGGGTGTCAGGGTATTGCAGTGTGAAGCACAATTGCATTACAGAAAGAGGACGATGGGTTTGGATCTCAGAACCTTTCAGTGTGCAGTTTTACCCTTTTAAAAATTTACTATAGTTAACTATAGTGTACTACAGTAAAATTAATGTAAACCATAGTTAACTACACTTTACTACAATAAAATATAGTTTGTTGCAAATATACTATAGTAATTGAACATCATTGCTATAATTTATTGTAGTAGTTTGACTTTTGTGATTTATTTTAGCATCATTATAGTAAACTACAGAGTTACTATAGTATAGAGTATAGTATAGTATAAACTACAGAGTTACTGTAGAAAACTATATTATTTTTACAGAAGTATTTTGTGGTAATTTTTCATAAGGGTATGTTCTCCCACATGTAGATTTCATGTATATAAAAGCTCTGTTAAAAGACATGCAGGTTAGGCCAGACACTGTGTTTTAGTGAAGGATATGGGAGCTCTGCAAATGACTGACGAACTGTCCAGCATGTACTCCTGCTTACCTCATCCCTCTGCGTTGAGACTATGCATTTAATAATTTGAAAGAAAAAAAATTAGCCTAGTGTCAAAGAAGATAAACGCATAATCGTTTTAGAATGCAATTATAATCATTATGCGTGACTAAACATCCATCCATTCTCTATACTGCTTCTTCTCTAGGGTCGAGGGGGGAGCTGGAGCCTATCCCAGCTGACTGTGGCTGAAAGGCAGTGATGCACGCTGGACAGCTAGCCAATCCATCGCAGGGCACACACACCATTCACTCTCACACTCACACCTAAGGATAATTTAGTGTCTCCAATTAGCCTGATGTGCATGTCTTTGGACTATGGGAGGAAACTGGAGTACCCGGAGGAAACCCTCGCGAACGCGGAGAGACCACACTAACTCCACGCAGAAAGGCCCCAGGGTGAATTCGAATCCACTATCTTCCTGCTGTCAGGCAGCAGTGGTCCCTACTGTACCACCATGCCGCCCTCTGATTACACATACAACATTAATTGTTTTCTGATTGAACATGCCCCCACTTTCAGATCGAATGTTCAATATTTGCCTGAATAAATGCGTAATAATTTCTAGGCTGTATTCATCATTACAGTTAAGTCGCATAAATGCTTGTATTTTTGCAGAACTGCTTAGCCAAAGTACTGAATACCCACCTGTTTTGCTTAGAAAAGCTCATGTTGACCATAAATATCATCAATTTAAATGTGTGAGAACCAAGAGGGACGCCGTCTCCACATTCCAAATGTCCAAGATGAGAACTCCTTGCTTTGATAAGCTCAAGGTAATTCACTAAATACAACCCCACTCCCTTCTTATGCAGGTGATCCCCGAGTGACTAGTGCACATAGAGATGTCTGACCAATTAGGACCGCATGTTGTGAGTAAGGGACCCTAGCAGAAGAGTATAAGGTATGTAACGCTTGAAAGGAGGGACACACTGTTAAAATCTGCATCTGAGGCCGTGTGATCGCCTTGCAAGTGCATATGATCAATACATTTCTTGAGACACTCTTTGCTTTGTGAATAATTTGAATTATTTCAGACCACTGAAATTGCCACGAGACACAAAGCTGTAAAAGTAAAGGTCAAATTCAGAGAATGAAAAAAGATATTTATTGTTAGAACCACAGAAAAAGAAAACCTGGGTTCAGTTTGAGAACATACGTTAAATCTACAAGGAGCAGTTGAACTGCACAAGTTGTATTGCTTACAATGGGAGTGGGATAAACACAGTGTGTTGATACTCCGCAAAAACAAAAGCAAGACTAGCTCAAACGTCCCTCTTCAATTCCACAGAGCCCTCAAATGTTATCAGAGAGGCAGCTCTCTAACGGTTCAGTGCCATTCCAGACAGAAGAGTAATTACAGACATTTCAGAATAACATAGAATCAGTACATCACGACTCATCCCCAATTAGGTGAGCACACATTGTTCAAATAAATTGCCGGTGAAAATAGTCTGTCCCATAGGTCGTTCATCAAAATGATCGTGGCTAAATAATGACCCTGCCAGATACCTGAGTGAAATGTGGCTTTTGTTTTGCCACTGTGGATAGTAGTAGTGGCTACTGGCTAAATGAAGATTATTTTTATTATTATAATTATTATAAATCTGTACGGTCACATGCCGAGCTGACTCTGGTGATGTTCACCGATGATCTATATGGAGAAGATGAGAAAAGGCTAAATCTTCAGCAAATGAGAAAAGAAAGGCACTATATGCCTTTGTATCTCTGAGACTCGGTTTACCCATTTCAATCTCTCTTTCGATCTCTCTCCCTTTCGATCACACGCACCAATTCACTCACAGTGAACAGTGGTTGAAATGAACAATGTGTTGCATCACTGACCAAACCCATAAGAGGGTCCTACCACACAGCTCAAGAGACTGACAAGATACATAAAACCCACTAGGAGCCGCAACACAGAAAGGAAAACAAAGAAATTTCACCCAATCAGAAAAGGAAAATGAAACTGCCTCCAATCAGAGAGGTAGACAGATACAATTCACCTAATTATAAAAGTCTAACTAGTACTTTCCCAAGAACTGCTCACTGTGATGTCATAATCATAGCCTATAGAGGATATTATTAGAGACCCTTTTCCATTGACTTTATTTTCTACAAGCTTAACTCATTCCCTATAGAATACTTTTACATGAAATTGCCAGGTTTGTACGGAATACATTGTATTTTGTATGGATCGTCAACTGATTTTGTGTTTTCATATGTCTGTGAATGGTCATCCATGCTGCTGGCACCGGCTTACCATAGGGAATGGTAGAATTCGCCACGCCATTGGCAGCGGCTTGCCGTAGGGAATAAATTAATAAATACTTCAAAAATTCAATGTTTTAATATTAAACTTGAGTAAAACTGCATGAAATGAATCCAAGGTGGAGAGAAACAGGAAGCATACTGCGCTTAATCTCGTGAAGCAGAAAAAAGCCAAAATATGCAAATAAAATATCCACTATCATAGCATTCTGCAAGCAGTGAAACCGAGACTCAAAATGGCTCATCAAGTTGTACATATGAAGAAGGAATATAAAAAAAAAACAGGCTTTGTTTTCACAATGAACCACTGATGTCAGTTCATTTAAGGCTATCAGAGAGAAGGCCATTCTGCATAGCAAATATTTCAAATGGCATTGATTGTTTCACCAGGAGACAGGAGACCGCTGTCAGCAATCTACTTCACCTTAACCTTCAGATACCGCAGCACTCCAGGAGCGTGTGGAGTTAATGCTGCAGACACTGATGCACGTGAGCCAATCAGAAAGCAGCTAGAGGCTACAATGGGACTCAATGGGCTTCGGACTATTTCCTAATATGGAAATATGAGATGTAAAATCTATCCTTTTGTTTTTGCTAAGAGAAACAGATGGGAATCGATGTCCTTTGCTTCCTGTTGTAATGGGTCTTTAGCTCCCACACAGCTGCTCCCATAGGTACATGAGGAAAATACAGCCCAACACGTTTGGATTGCATGCGCCACATTTAGAGTCAGATAGTCCCCTCCCCTCTACCACCCAACAATTGGTACAAAGAATATTTTTCCGCATTAGTTTCACTGACACAAAAAGACACTCACACGCGAGCCATGGGCGCGCGCACACACGCATACACACACACACACACACACACACACTCATAGCATGCACAAGCACATACACACACACACACACACACACACACGCACACACACACACACACACAAGCGCGCTTGTATTGCCTTTACTTATCATGAAATTGTATCGACTTTCATTCATTCTGTACAGCTTTCCTTGAACCTTAACTTAACCAACTAATACCCTACATTAGCCCTAATTTACCCCTAATTTTGAACAATAAGGCATAATCTTGTTTCATCCTCTTTGAGGACCATTCAAAATGCATCACCACGCCAAATGTCCTTACAACATCTTTGGTTTCGAAAGAGCTGGTTCTCACAAAGTATACAAGGTATTGCTAAATATGGTGCATCCAAACACACACACACACACACACACACTCACACAAAGACATATACAAACTCGAGCTCGCAGAAGCACACGCAGTAAATAGATGGAGCTCTTATGCAGCACAGTGTCCACTGAGGGAGGAGCTAGTCGGCCTGCAGGCCATGCAGGGACGGTATAAAATGGAATATTTATCGCAGTGTCTCATGGTCTTCTGCTTTCCTGCTCACAGCAGCCACAGACTCCATGACTTCACAAGCCGAAGACAAAGCGTTCCTCACATCAACCTAGAGAGACACAAAGGAGTCCGCAGAATGCCACGCACAGCAAAGGCTCAGCAATGCCGTATCCCTGTCTACATTGTATCCTGGAGTTTAGAAAGCAATGAGGAGGAGATGTCATCATAAACAGTGAGCACAGATATATACATATCGCCATGCACAGACATGCTAATTATTATTCACATATGACCATGCACAAGACACGCAGTTATCATCTTGTTTTTAGCACCTGCAGAGATGTAATAATTTTACCAGTATAATATCATTCACAGGAGACGCAGTTAGTATTTTAGCATGCACAAAATTACAATTATTATTTTGGTATATTAACATGTACAGGAGACGCTATTATTAGCTTTTTATGTTTAGCATGCACAGAGATGAAATAATTATATTGTTATATTGGCATGTTTAAGTTATTATAATAGCAATAGCATTATAATAGCGGTTTTTAGATCGTCATATCAGTTTGCAAAGAGAATCAGATCATGGCATTAGCATGCAAAGAGGTCCACATTTGATATGCTTACTAAATCATCATTTGCAAGGTTACAGTTTTTAGACAAGACAATTATCAATAATAACAGAAAAATAGCAGACCTGCATAGACTGTGTGACAAGAAGTCTATAATAAAGTGAAAGACAACTTCCGAACAAAACCAACATGAAGTAAAAGAATTACAGATGTGGAGTCCAGACATTATGACTTGCATTTATTTTTGTTTGTTTTGTTGCTAATTTTTTGCAACACTTTAAATAACAAGAATGCGACTGAACAATAAATAACTGAGGATCACCACTTTTTCATCCCTCAAGAAGGTTTAGTCATTCAGAGGTCGAGAGACATTACATGACAGTAATATTGACAGTTCACAGCTCAACAAATGTTTTACTAAATTCCCACTCATTTTGAGCTGTTTTGTTAGCTTAAATTGGTTGATGTGCAAGCTAGTGCTCACCCTGCCTCTCTTTGTTGGTTGTCTTGCCACGTTAAGAAATTTTTGTTCAATTTTTAACTTTCATTGCTTGTTTCTTTTCCGCAAAGTATGCATGAGTGAAAAAGAGCAATCCGAGATTTCTGACCTCCGGCAAGGGATGACGTTGATACAAGTGCAAGATCTTTCTCTCGGGGAAAATTTCAGGACGATCGGTCAAGCTGCTCGGATGGGAATATTTTTTGTTATTTCCACAAATGAGGTTGAATAGTCAAAGCTGTGCCAGATCTGGTAAGCACTCATCAAGAGGTATTACCTCTGGAGTCCAAATTGTTGATCCTCATCTGGATCTGGACCCATGAGAATGGAAGTCATTACTGATCTTTTAAGAATCTTTCATTGCCATATCAATATTTCTGGTCAATATTTGGTAGAAATGCTGCAGTTGTTATGGAGAATTGCCTAATTGAAAATCATAAAATATCGATCCGGATCTGGATCCAGATTCAAAATCTTCAGCCACATGATCTTCATACTTATATAAACAATTACCCAAGATCTACATTCAGAGTAAATTTCATCAAAATCCGTTCATTAGGTTTGGAGAAATGTCACTTAGTTTGTAAAAAAATGATCCGGATCCAAAATCCGGATCCAGATCCGGATCATCATAAAAATTATATGGAGTCGTCCATGGACTAAGGTCTACCTCTGGTGAAAATTTCATGAAGATCCGTTAAGTAGTTTCCGGGAAATCCTGTCCACAGACAAACAAACAAACAGACGAACAAATAAATAAACCGACTCGATCGCATATCCTCCTTGGTGGAGGTATTCATTAGGGGACATTTACGTTATATTACCATTATTCTAAGGAGGATGTCATTCCTTCTTTAGTTCTGGGATCTGGGAGGTTCACCGCAGATTTGATAATTACACACTGCAAGCATGTTTAGCAAACTAATTTATGTTTACGCTTCTGTGGTTAGTCTTGTTAGCAGGATTGTTAAATTACAATGTATGTGTTGCAGGTTTTATATAGGTTCTCATTTCTTCCTTCAGAAAAAACATACATACGTGCCTATCTATAACCATTCATATATGGGACTATGTATTGTATCCCAGCTGAAAAGCTATATGAAAGGGTGATCTCTCTCCAGTTTGCTATTAGCTTGAGCCCTGTATGGTGGATGGACATTTTAGCAATCCCTCAGAGAGAAAAAAAAAACTTTATTCTGGACATACGTGCCATGTTGACTTCTCCCTTCAGTATTGACAAAATGCTTTTTTAGTGTTTTAAACATTTGTTGTGTTTGTAGATACAGTCCAACACAGATCATTAAAATATCAGAGCTATCTGCTTTTGGGTGTCAAAACACTCACTAGAAAACAGACACTCTGGGTTTTCAGTGAAAGCTTCTTTTATCTCCAGCCGTTGAAGAGCCTTAGGACATCAGAAATGGCTAAATCTCCATTAACGTGAAAATGGCAAATTCCATGAGTGTTTTGATCCCGAAACTTAAGTATTCATTATTTAGGACAGTTTTGTCCTAAAATTACCAATAAAAAATAAAACAAATAAATAAATAATGCTACGCCCGGCCTAGGGGAAAACTGGAGCGCAGCATAAAAGTGACCTGCTCCGTCCTTACTTCCAAGGAAAACCAACAACCGGATATGCAATCGAAAACTTTCGTTTTATTCTAAAGGAGTTTTTGCGACGTCAGGGAGGGCATAGCAACAAATAACAAACAAAAACAACTCTACAAATAACTCTTTCCTAACATCGAAAAAAAAGGAAAAAAAACAACAATACGTTAACCTACCTACAAGCTAACGACATAGGAGAAAAAAAATATATACAGTAAAGAAAAAAAAAACAGCTCCCCCCCGTCTGAGTCCAGGAGTTACTCTTTACATTTGCGATGTTTCAGGTTTCAATATCAAAACACCACTTTACACAGACGAACGACCTGTCTAAATGCAAACTTGACAAGAGCTTACAAAGATTAGGACACAGAAAAAACTGCATCGCCAGGTTTACAATTCTTTCAGACTATTTCAAAGAGGACACACAACAAACTGCATCGTCCGGTTTACAATTCTTTCAGACTCTTTCAAAGAGGACACAAAACGAACTGCATCGTCCGGTTTACAACTCTTACAAGCGTCTACAAAGAGCCATCGTACAGGCTGCGTAGGCCGCGTTGGGAGGAAGGAAGGAGGCGGGGTCCCGTCTTCTGGTGCAGCTTCCCTTTATGCCGTGTGCAATTAACTGTTGTCCAATCAGGAACCCAAATCACCGAACCGGAAGACAGCAACAAAGGAAAACAGCAGCACTCCAAGCATGAAAACAAAATGTATATGAATACAAATACATGCCTAAGTCATAACAATAAATAAAATCTTTGTAACATCTAAGGCATGGTTCTTTCATTTGCAGTTCACTTGAAAAGTTATCTTTATCTTTAATGATAATGGCATGTACGGATCTGACATAGATTTTGTTATCATCAGCTCTTTGGCCTTAGATGAATGCAGATGTTTTGATCTGTAACACACAAACCTGACAGACAGGAGGCTCTCTCCAATGGTGCATAATATGGAATTATATTTGTGCCACAATCCTGAGCGAGCAACTGGACATTTTGAGCGCAGAAAAATATATTTCGCAAGCACACAAATCTTGTTTAGAGAAAAAAGAAATTTTGTGAGCAAACAAAACTTTCTGATTGGGCGAACAAAACTATTCTGTGCTCAACAAATATTTTTCCATATTTGCTATGATCAATATAAACGTGCAATATTAATCCCCTTCCCTCAGTTTCACTCTATACCCTCTCGAAAACTCATGTTCTGCGCGCTGGCAGACCGCAGCATGCTCGCTCAAAGCATGTCTCTCCCTCTCTCTCAGTCTGACCTCTCTGTGTGCGCTCAACTTCACCTGCGCGCTCGCTCGAGCTGTGCAGTGTTACAAATGTGCCACAATTCTGATTGGCTGCCTCGGTCTTCAATTAAATGCATTATGCCCAACCACCAAAGAGTAGGGGAAAAGGTAATGACGAAATTCGTCTGTGACTGGATAATAGTGCTGCCCTTGTTTAGGACAGGTTAAGTTTAATGTTAAATCTCTAATATCTTGAGACATCCACTGTTGTGTGACTCTTGACTCATATACCTCTTAAGCAACACTGGCTGCTGCTAACTATAGCATTGCACAATGTCTTCTGAAAATCAAAACCAAAATGCCACACCGCAGCCACGAGCACCATGTTTTATGGACCTTTATGAAATTTTGTTGGTTAGTCTGTACACATTCGGCTTGCGAACCAAGTTAGCTATCTAGTTAGGTTGCTAGCGTCAGGTCAGCCAACTAATGTCCGGAGAAAAGCAGAAGATTACTGACGTTAATGTTATTTCTATGATAGCTGGCAAACTCAACAGTCTTAAAAAATAGCTTTGGCACCATTCTCCGGCTGATTCATTTCAACATATAACGCCTGAAGAAGGCACTTTACAGATAAGTCTATCGACATAAAAGTTTGCCTTGACGTTCATTCACAAATGAACCAACCTAAATAATGACCTCTTCCGTGGAGAGTGCTTCGAACTACGGGACCGCTGGTGCCAGCGTCAGCTCAGCTCACCAGTATCACCTGGCGCAAATATTCGTGAAAGCGTGCGTTCAGTGGCGCAACGCGGGGCTTTGATGCGCGTGTCCCCGCTGGCAGCTATGAAGGCCGGCATTGCACCACCGGGCGCCGGCTCCCTGGCTCCGGACTGATGGGCCTCTTCAGCCGCGCATCGTGTGTTATTACCGTGATCTGTTTCTGCATATTTCACGAACATGAGTGCCAGATGATACTGGTGAGCTGAGCCGACGCTGGCACCGGCGTTCCCGTGGTTCGAAGCACTCGCCGCGTTAGAGGTTATTTTTCCGGTTGGTTCATTTTAGAATAAACTTCCAGGTTTTTCCAAATGTATTCCACATAGGTTTAGATTATGCTTTCAGGTTATTTGTCTAAAGCAGTACCCCAAATATCACTAAACAACCACAACTGCTGTAATTTGACACCACATTACCTTTCGTTCTGTATATACATCCATGCTGCAGTATTAAGCCAGCGCAGCAACACCAACACCGGGAACGGCAGCAGCACCCTGGTTTTGTTAGCTACACCAAAATGCAATATTACCCCTAATTAATATCGTTTATCACACCTGCACTTGCTCTGCTATTTCAAGTAAAACTGATTGCTAATAGTGTTTAAGCATTAGAATGAGATGTCAATCACTGCATAAAACACGTGTCTTTGCTTTCACAAAATTAATCAAGGATGATCGTGTACTTCACTTGTGGATGTGTAACATTAGATGATCAGACTTGATATGCAGGTTATAAGTGTAGCCTATTTCAGTTTATGGCGACAGACATATCGGCAAAGTTCCTTCTTCAGGGGTGTTGAAATAAATCAGCTGGGATAAAGGTGCCAAAACTATTCTTTTTTTAAGATTGTCAAGTTCGCCAGCTATCATGGAAGTAACGTTTAATGTCTGTAAGCTTCTGCTTTTCTCCGGACATTAGTTGGCTGACCTGACGCTAGCAACCTAACTAGATAGCTAACTTGGTTCGCAAGCCGAAGGTGTACAGACTAACCAACAAAATTTCATAAAGGTCCATAAAACGTGGTGCTCGTGGCTGCGGTGTGGCATTTTGGTTTTGATGTTCAGAAGACATTGTGCAATGCTATAGTTAGCAGCAGCCAGTGTTGCTAAAGAGGGACACGAGTCACACAACAGTCGATGTCTCAAGATACATAGAGATATAACATTAACCTTAACCCGTCCCAAACAAGGGCAGCACTATTATCCAGTCGCAGACGAATTTCGTCATTACCTTTTCCCCTATTCTTTGGTGGTTGGGCATAATGCATCTAATTGGAGACCGAGGCAGCCAATCAGAATTGTGGCACATTTGTAACACTCAGCACAGCTCGAGCGAGCGCGCAGGTGAAGTTGAGCGCACACAGAGAGGTCAGACTGAGAGAGAGGGAGAGACATGCTTTGAGCGAGCATGCTGCGGTCTGCCAGCGTGCAGAACATGAGTTTTCGAGAGGGTATAGAGTGAAACTGAGGGAAGGGGGTTAATATTGCACGTTTATATTGATCATAGCAAATATGCAAAAATATTTGTTGAGCACAGAATTATTTTATTCGCTCAATCGGAAGGTTTTGTTTGCTCACAAAATTTCTTTTTTCTCTAAACAAGATTTTTGTGCATGCGAAATATATTTTTCCGCGCTCAAAATGTCCAATTGCTCGCTCAGGATTGTGGCACAAATGTAATTCCATACATAATGTATTAGCTCTATTTAGGTTCTGTGGGAGTAAATGATAATCTGGACATGGTTTCTAAAAGATGTTTCAGAAGGCAGAAGGATTGTGAACAAACTAAGATAATCTCATTCCCATAAAAATAACAGCTTTCTCATCCTTAAAACTGAGCACTACCAGCTTGCAACAGCACTCCAATGGAATTTAGTCAGTAGTTTGAAATATACACATTCACCCACTCTACTTTCCCATACTTTCCCTGAATACCACAGATTAAAAATCCAAGACTTGTAGAATGAAAACTGCTGATAAATTACATTTTCTTGGGCTACACATGTTGAGTCACAACGTTTTAGCAAAGCTACATTGCAGAACCAGCAGCAGAGCTACAATGCAGAACTGGTGGCAGTGCTACGATACGAAGCCAGCAGTGAAGCTACGATGCAGATTCCGTTGTGGAGATACAAAACAAAACCAAAAGCAGAGCTAAAGTACTAAAACGGCAGTGGAGCTACAATATAGGACCTGTAGCGGAACTCCAAAGCAAGACCAGCAACAGAGCTACAATACAGATTCCATTGTGGAGCTACAATACAAAACCAAAAGCAGAGCTAAAATACAGAAACGGCAGTGGAGCTGCAATACAGAACTGGCAGTGGAGCTACATTACAAAACCAGTAGCAGAGCTACAATGCAGAATTGGCAGTGGAGCTACAATACAGGACATGTAGCGGGACACCAAAGCAAGACCAGCAACAGAGCTACAATACAGATTCCATTGTGGAGCTACAATACAAAACCAAAAGCAGAGCTAAAATACAGAAACGGCAGTGGAGCTGCAATACAGAACGTGGAGCTACAATACAGGACATGTAGCGGGACACCAAAGCAGGACCAGCAACAGAGCAACAATACAGAACAGGCCGTGGAGCGGAGATACAGAACCAGCAATGCTGCTCTAATACAAAACTGGCAGCACAGCTACAATGCAGAATTAGCAGCAGAGTACAATGCAGAACCTGAAGCTAAGTGCCGATGCTGAACCTGACACACATCTACAATGCAGAACTTGGAGCCAAGGGCAAATTGAACATATGCAGTTGGAAACGTACCATTATAAAAACTTTAAAAGGTTTAAATATTTCCACGCTGATTTGCCAAGTAGGACCAGGTAAAGAAAGAAGCTGTGCTTTAATCATGCATAAACACGAGTCCAGCCAAAAATTTGTATTTAGACAGCCCCTTATAAAACCAGAGCACGGTAAATTACTAGCTTATTCGTTGCTTGGTTTTGCCAAGTCATTACAATTTGATAGAAACAACAGTCAATTGTTTAAGTTCATATTAGACAGAAGCATGCATTATTATTATTATTTTTTTTTATTAGAGAAAATAAAATTTGATAAGTAACTCAGATTTACATCCAAATTAACAAGCTAATAATTTTAACCTCCAAATCTAAGAAGACTGTTAAGTGATTATTACTGGACAGTAAGGTCTTATACAACATGCCTTGGGTACCAGTATTGAAAAATGCATTAACCATGTGACAGAATTTACAAGTGAAAACATTTGCACTATCAGAGAAGCAATCTTAATAAACCCACTCCAACAGAACCATCCACCAGGAGGAAATATTGATTTTCTGGAAGCTTTTTATAGCAACAAGAACCGATCATTAAAGTGCATTTCTTTCACTGCATTCCTTGCCCTTCAGAGCACAGAGTGTGTGCAGTCAAAGAGAATGTGAGAGAAAGAGAGAGAGAGAGTGAGAGGGATGCAGCAATGTTATAGAAAGATGGAAACAGGAAATGAAGAAAAATGCATGAAAGCGAGAGAAGGGGTACAAAGTACTCTGAAAGCAAAGGAGAGAGAGGAGACAATCTATCGCATTAATTAACCTCAGACTGAAATTTGCGTGCTTCTTATTACATGTCCATATGCCTCCTGCTATTTACCACACAGTCGTTCTCCCTTCTGTTTTCAAACTTTATAGCTGCAGAGAGGAATTTACAGCCCCCATTCCGAAATAGTTGGGACAAAGTGTAAATTGTGAATAAAATCAAAACGCAATGACTTTCAAATCACACCAGCCAGTATTTTATTCACAATAGAACAGAGATAACATTTCAAATGTTGAAACTGAGAAATTTTCTTACTTTATCCACAAAATTAGCTCATTTCAAATTTGATGGCAGCTATAGGTCTCAAAAAAGGTGGGACAGGGTCCTGTTTACCATAGTGTGGCATCCCTTTTCTTTTTTACGCAGAGTGGAAGCATCTGGGCATTGAGGAGACAGGTTTCTTGAGTTTAGGAATTGGAATTTGATCCCTCTCTTGCTTAATACAGGCTTCCAGCTGCTGGAGAGTTTTGGTCTCCTTTGACGGACTTTTTGTTTAATTATGCGCCAAATGTTCTCAATGGGTGAAAGATCAGGACTGCAGGCAGGCCAGTTCAGCACACGGACTCTTCTACTACGAAGCCATGCTATAGCTGCAGTATGTGGTTTTGCATTGTCCTGCTGAAATACATAAGGCCTTCCCTGGAATAGATGTCATCTGGAGGGGAGCATATTTTGCTCTAAAACCTTTATATACCTTTCAGCATTCATGGTGCTTTTTAAAACATGCAAGGGTCCCACACCATATGCACTAATACATCCCCATACCATCACAGATGCCAGCTTTTGAACTGAACGCTGATAACAGGAGATGTGATCTTTCTCCTCTTTAGCCCGCAGGACACAATGCCCATGATTTCCAACAAGAATGTCAAATTTGGTCTCATCTGACCACAGGACACTTTGCCGCTTTGCTAAAGTCCATTTTAAATGAGCCTTGGCCCACAGAACACGGCGGCTCTTCTGGATCATGCTCAACAATGGCTTCCTTTTTGCATGATAGAGGCGGCATCTGAGGATAGCATGGTGGACTGTGTTTACAGACAGTGGTTTCTTGAAGTATTCCTGGCCCATTTAGTAATGTCAATGACAGAATATGCCGGTGAGTGGTGCAGTGTCATCTGAGGGCCCGAAGATCACGATTTTTTACGCAAGCCTTCACAGGTTGGAGAGCCTCTGGCCATTTTTACTTATGAGAGACTCAGCCTCTCTAAGACATCCCTTTTATAGCCAATCATGTTATATACCTGATGCCAGTTAACTTTATTACTTGCTAAATGTTCTTTCAGCTGATTCTCTTATACAGCGCCCTCCACAATTATTGGCACCCCTGGTTAAGATGTGTTCTTTAGCTTCTAATAAATTCAGTTTTTTTTCTAAATAATGTAGGACCACAATGAAAAAAAAGAGGAAAATCCAACCTTTAATTCAAGTGCATTTATTCAGTGGGGAAAAACCCACATTAAGAAATAATTCTTTTACATCAAATCATGTGTGCCACAATTATTAGCACCCCTGATGTTAATACTCTGTACAACCCCCTTTTGCCAACAAAACAGCACCTAATCTTCTCCTATAATGTTTCACGAGATGGGAGAATACAGAAAGAGGACTCTTCTACCATTCCTCTTTGCACAATCTCTCTAAATCATCCAGCGACCTGGGTCCTCTCCTCTGCACTCTCCTCTTCAGCTCACTCCACAGGTTTTCAATGGGGTTGAGGTCTGGGGACTGAGATGGCCATGGGAGGAGCTTGATTCTGTGTCGGGTGAACCATTTCTGTGTAGATTTGGCCACATGTTTAGGGTCATTATCTTGCTGAAAGACCCAGTGACGACCCATCTTCAGCTTTCGGGCAGAGGCCACCGCATTTTGATTTAAAATGTCCTGGTATTTCAAAGTGTTCATGATGCCATGCACCCTAACAAGGTTCCCAGGGCCTCTGGAAGAGAAACAGGCCCACAGCATCACCGATCCTCCCCCATACTTCACAGTGGGCATGAGCTGCTTTTCTGCATACTCATCTTTTGTGTTCCGCCAGACCCACCTAGAGTGTTTGTTGCCAAAAAGCTCTATCTTGGTCTCATCTGACCAAAGCACACGGTCCCATTTGAAGTCCCAGTACCGCTTAGCGAATTCTAGATGTTTGCGTTTATGATTGTGAGTGAGAAAAGGTTTTTTCCGTGCATGCCCCCCAAACAGCTTGTTGGCATGTAGATAGCGCCTGATGGTTGTTTTGGAGACTTTGTGACCCCAAGATGCTACCATTTCTTGCAATTCTTTAACTGTGTGCTTTGGAGAACTTTTCATTTCTCTTACCATCCTCCTCACTGTGCGTGGTGGCAAAATAACCTTGCGTCCGCGTCTAGGCTTGTTTACCACTGTTCCAGTTGTTTTAAACTTCTTAATGATTCTGACAGTAAATATGGGCAAGTGCAGGCGAGTGGCTATTTTCTTGTAGCCATTGCCTGACTTGTGAAGGTCGACACACATCTGCCTAACTCGAATGGTGTGTTTCTTTGTATTTCCCATGTTGAAGAGTGGATAAGAGAAATGGCCTCTGTGTCACATCATATTTATACCCCAGGGAAACAGGAAGTGATAGATTACTAATTAAATGTGCTTAGATACTTTGATCAATTTTGTAAACTACTGTAGAAATGACAGAAATACTTCAATTACATTTATTTCCTAGGAAATGTTAGGGGTGCCAATAATTGTGGAACAGGTGATTTTATGAAAAATAATTATTTCTTAGTCAGGGATTGGTTTTTTTCCCTTGAAATTCACTTGAGTTTAAGGTTACATTTTTCTACCATTTTCAGTGTGAGAGTATGCTTCTGCAATAAGAATTTAATTTATTTTAAGGCTTTTAACACATCTTAACAAGGGATGCCAATAATTAGGGAGGGCGCTGTATATTAATTGTTTTTTCAGCCCTCTTTTGCCTGTGTCCTAACATTTTTGAGACCGGTTGCAGCCAGAAAAAATTAAATAAGCTCATTTCGTGGATGAAAATGTAAAATGTCTCAGTTTTAACATTTTAAATGTTATCTGTGTTCTATTGGAAATAATATATTGGCTCATGTGATCGGAAAGTCATTAAAATTTTGATTATATTCACAATTTACAATTCGTCCCAACTATTTTGGAATTGGGGTTATAATTCCTTTAGGTAACATCACGATGGACAAAAAAGAAATCAAACTTTCTTATGTACAACTTATCATGACAGTTCTGAAACCGCTAATCACAAGATATTCAAGCTTCTTCATTCAAGTCAGTGAAGTAAATTATGTGGAAGAATCTGATCTCCACACTAACAGATCATCATCTCCCTCAGCAGTAGATCTTTGGTTTCTGTGAATGCTGGTGTGAGTGTCAGTGCTACAGTGTGCGCTCCTATGATAACACTGAAACAATAGCTCGCAGGTTAAGGGAATTGATTTATTTACTTTCTTCAGGACGTGGAATGCAGATGAGAGTGTTGGGATCTCTCATTTTGCATTTTCAAACTTCAAAAACCCTCGACATCCCAGACAGCAATTAACCCTCAACCCTGATCTTATTTTTCCACAAAGCAGTCATTGAAGTTTGAAGAGAATGCAATTGTAATCTGGAAAGAGCCCTTGATTGCCAAAAGAACATGTCAGTGCAAAGACGATGCAATTCTCTGCACATTACGGCGGGCAGCAGGAATAATATCCAATTTAATCTGACACTTTAATCACTTAAACAGGTGAACTGTGCCTGCTAGCCACAGGTCTGATGAGTCTCTCTCCTTGGAGACGACAGCACCAATATTATTGAACCAGGCTGAAGGAATCTCATATGCAAAAAAATAGAAAGTGAATTTTTGCATCTCAGCACCCTGATAATCGCACAGAGGTTCACCATATAAGCACATATGAAGCAGTGTAGCGAAGCATGTTTAAAAGCCCAGAGGAAGCAGTCACACAGCTGTTGCACACGAGAAACACTCTCTATTGCACTGTCCACCTTAAATTACTGACGTACGAAAATCACATCTGAATTTTGAGTAACATTATGCATGCGCAAACAGGCATGTGAGTACACACAGGCATAAATGCAGCCAATCGCACAGAAATAAGCACGCATGTACACACATGTGAGCTCACACACACATCCAGACACACCAAAACATTCAAATACCCACAAACACACCAACAGATGCGCAAAAATATGGGTAACTATTTGAATGATCAAAACCCAGCCACCAGCCCAGTTAAACAGTGGCAGCCCAACAGGTGCTTAATGAGGTAGGTTGTGCAGCAAACCTCAGAGATTTGTTTTAAAAACAGCTTTACAACTGCAGGTCACAAAGACACATTACTGTGTGGATGAAACAGAGATAAACCTCGCCACTGTTCCACGGAAAATTCAACTGGATTTAATCAGAATGTTTCCAGAGCAAAATACCTCAGGATAAACGGGTATACAAAATGGGCATTTCCACTGATCATGCATCTTCAAATGGTCTCAAAAATTTCTACTTCTTTTTAGGACATTAGACATGCTTAATGTTACAATAATGAGGGATTCCAGGATCAATAAAAACACATTTATGAGTGTGATAAAAAAAAAAAACCAGACAAATTTCTTTTAAAAATATGATCCAATCCTCATGTTTCGAATGTCCATTCAATCTATGAATCCTTTCAGGAATGAACATACATGGTGCATTGTTTTGCATCTGTCCTTGAAACAGTGTATAGCTTTCAGATTATTTTAAAACAACATTTCATTAGATGCCTGCAAGTACTCTTCAGTTCTCTTTTGCAATAAAAATGTCCCTGACCACTACCGAGTCACAATGCAAACCAATCATTCCAAATGATGATTTCCTGTTGGGGGTGCACACATACATAAAGAAACGCACACAGAAAACCCCACTCACTTTCACAAAGAAATAAACTCACACAAACAAATCCATACACTTGCATGAGCAAACAAACTTGCGTACACAAACCCACACACTCGCATTGACAAACTTGCTCAGACAAACCTACACACACAAACAAACTCCCACAGTCCCTCAATCACACAAACAATCTCACACAGACAGACCCACATACTCACAAAAACAAACTTACACAGACAAACCCACACACTTGTAGAAACAAACTGACACTGAAAAACCCACACGGTCACACATACAAACTCGCTCAGACAAACCCACACCCTAGCACAAACAAATTTGCAAAGACACACCCACACTCTCACACAAAAAAGAAGAACTCACACAGACAAACCTACGCACTCGCACAAACAGCCAAATTTGCGCATACACCCTCACACACTCGCACAAACAAACTTGCACGGAAAAACCAACACACTTGTACAACAAACAAACTCATACAAACCCACGCACTCACGCAAACAAACTCGCACGGATTAACTCACAGACACAAATAAACAAACTCGCACAAACCCACACACTCGCACAAACAAACACACTTGCACAAACATATTTGCGCGAGCAAGTACACATATCCAAACTCACACGAATTATCTCACACAAATCAAAAACTCGCACAAACAAATCCACACACTTGCACAAACAAACAAACATACATAAAACACTAGCACAAACATACTTACACAAGCAGTACACACATCCAAACAAACTCACAAAGAGAAATGCACACAAACACGCACGCACAAACAAGCTTGCACTGACAAACCCACAGACTCCCACAAACAAACATGCATCAGCACAATGTGTACAAACACATTCACACAAGCAAACACACTCACACAAACACACTTGCAATAACACTCTCACACACACCAGCACACACTGACACACTCACACAGGCAAAGTCACGCTTACATGAGATCAAGCACACAAGTGCGTGTTCCTTGTAATGAAAACAGACAGAAACACAGGCACATGCATAGCACTGGAAACATACAGTATTTTACAGCCACACACACAACTCTGGAGTTACACACACACACACAGAAACACACAGATAAAGCTTTAAGCAGCAGTGAGGCAAGATAAAAGCAGGTTCTCAGAAGTGAGTCATGCCTCCTGATCTTCCCTAAATGCCATTAAAGAGGAGTGGCAGAGCGGGAACATTCATTACCTGTCAGTATAAAATAGAAGTGAGCACGGAGAGATGAAGAAATGATACCACTCGCTCCATCCATCACTGCTAATGGGGCTCAGGGCAAGAGGATGTAGTGAGCATGACACAATCAACAGTGAGTACAGACACACTTTCCGCTGACCTGTCAACTTGATTACAGGTGGCAATTTACTATCTAAAGTAAATATCAAACATGCTTTGTGTACTGAATGTGCTTACAATAGCATGGCTTAAACCCTTGAATGGCCCTCCTTAATATAAGCAGCTAATGAGAGACTATCATAGCATGAGCGCTTACAGAAAAACAAACGTAAATTTACAGGAAACTCATTTCACATCCACACAAATAAGGGCTGTTCATGAGCGTGTAGTATGCAGCATGTGCACTCGACGAGGCAGCCATTATTGCTGTAGGAATTGGCGTTAACCAATTCACTATCAATTTCTGCTGCCTGCAGGCCAGTTACAACATCCAACCCGGTGTAGACACCAATCAAGGGCAGACAATAAAAACAAAATCTAAATGAAGACAAAACATTACTAGTGAGGCTTGTCTACAATTCAGTGTTTAATCAATGTTTTGATGAGCTTATAATAAGTATGTTTCGAACTAAATAACTGGCCTCTTTCAGAGTTTACACACTTCCTCATTTGCATTTAATCTCCCCTCTTTTTTTCGCTGTCCTTTTCTCTTTATCTCAAATTGAAACTAAATTCTGATTCACTTTATTGACGAAACAAAGGATAACTGCACTACTAAAGCACTCTGAATACAGAAAAAAAATTGCTAAGTAATACATAATCAGCCATTAAATTTTGCATTATGGTGCATCTCCACAACTCATATCTCACACAATGCTTGTCTGAGCAGCTGCCAAATTCTCAGTTTCCACCCCTCTTATCTCTGTCATTAACATGCAGCTTCTCATCCTCGGCCAGATTATCATTACTCCCAAACAACAAAATCATACAAAAGGACACTTCTCTTGATGTTGCTGTTGTCGTCATTAATTCAGCCTTGAAAAGGTAATAGAACGGCGAGGTTCAACCCGATATGTCGGACCACGGGGATGAACAAGCGCACTTCAAAGACAGTGCAGACTGCATTTCACTCACAAATAAAAATAATGAGAAATCCAAATTGAGTAATAGATGATGCTTTTTAAACCAAGAGAGAGGGCTTTCTGCTGAAACGGTGCATAGGTTCAGGGATGTGTTTATATTCACATGAAAATGGCAGCCAGCAATGCTACTACGCCATTTTGAGTGACGAGAAGATTCATCATACACCTTTGGCCACATGAACAAATGCACACGCTGACGTGGGCCTGCACTGAGGCCTTCACTCCGCAGAACCCCGAGGAACACAAATTATTATTAATAGATGAATGCGTGCTTTCCTTGGCTTCAAATCCCTGGTTCACAGCCATGATGGTGTGCCATACACTTTTTTATTTAAAACATATCTATAAGAACCCTGAATGTTCTTACATTTTTTTGAGAATTTTAGCCACAAATACTTTTCAGATTTTCTCAGTTTTTCAGCTTAAATCAGTCCTCCCCAGGTTTTCATTCAACCAAGTACTGTAGTTACACACCAGATCAAGGACTTCAGCAAAAACTCGAGGGGCAGATTAGTAGAATCAGGTGTGTTACTGCTCGGCTGGAATGAAAGCCTTCACCCACACTGGCCTTTTCAGGATTAGATTGAGGATGCCAGGTTTAGACTTTGATCAAAACGATAGTTTCTCAATAATGGCTCACGACATTGTAATTTTTTTGAGAGTAGCATTTAAAGCAATTGATAGAGCATGGTCATGAACATTACAGTTTAGCGATGAGTTTTTTTCCATTCTTTTATCAAAATACAATGTTCCTTTTGATACTTGTTCTCAGCGTCGGTATACTTTTAACATGCTCTTAATACTAGTAATTTGTCAGCCTCAATGTTCTGATAAAATGGCTCTTATAAAAAAGTGTAATCACACATGAGGAGTGGGCAGGGCTGGGGATTATCTTCAGAATGGACTGATTGTGCTGGTACAAGCAGCACAGGGCTCACAGACTGTGAGGCAAATGAGACCAAATACTTTTAATCCAACTGTGAAATCTTGCCAAAAGCAGCACTCCACTTTTACGGCTAATCTGACAGTTTAGTGCACTTCTATTTATTTCTTTACTGCACAGATTAATTTGCACATGGTCAGATTCATTGCAGCGCATAATTGCCGTCACAAATGATCCCCAGGGGTAAACAAAAAATAGCACTCAGTCCACAGAACCAATCCTTTTGAATTTGCGCCAAGTTAGCCAAACCAAGGCCTTAGGTAAACAGTCAGTAGCTTCACTTGGAAATAAAATCAGGGAAACAAGCAACAGAAAAGTCCAGATCCAAGTGCAGGCACAAAGCAATGGACTGAAAAAAAACGTAATAACTCACGCTAAGCTGATTTCCAAAAAAATAAATCAAAAGACTTCAGGGTGCTCTGTCTCCCACCAGGAAAATGGTGAAAGGAAAACTACATACTGTACAAACTCAGCAGTTAAACTTCCTAGGCCAATATTTCAGAAATAAAGATGTTTGAGAGAATCAATATCCCACTAACAGCCCGATGAATTGATGGTGCGACGCGGTCATAACTCAGATTAGAGTTGTAAGCACCCCTCCATTCAAGTGCCTTCTAGAACAAACTATTCTGATTGTCCAAGTAAATACTGCTCTCATTCTAAGGACAACAAGCATCTTTGATAGATCAGATCTGATTGGTCAGAAATCTTGACCGTTTAGGCAGTCGATGGTTGTTCCCAAGCTCAGAGGCATGCCCTGGTTATTTCTTTTAATTTTAAGCCGTGTCAGAACAGAGCATACCACAGTGGACACTTTTTAACTTTTTTATTATCTAAAAAAACTGATGAAAATTAGGCTTGCTAAACTAGGGCTTTAAGTGGGCCAAACTGTGATGTACACTTAAAACCAGTGGCAGGCAGCTAGCACGATGTGCGCAACAGTTCACCGATGCCTGCACAATTTCAGATAGTTGCAAAATGGATTCTGCTTCATTCGGCCAAGCTTGAGTGGAAGGTATAGGCCATTAAAACTGCGGACACACTAGCATAGATGGACATAATTTTCATTAAACGTGGGTATGTAGCCTTGAGAGATGGCAAGTATTGTGGATTTCCATAGTAACCAAGGGGAGATGAACACTTTGCAGTCTGCATTGGCTTTGTAAAGGGACAGAAGCAGTCGCTATTACAGAAGCAGAAGGGCAATGTCGACACCATATTTTTTGAATTGTAATTACTGCCATGTTAAAGGGGTATTGAACTATTGATGCGGCTAAAAGCAGGGCTGGGCAGTGACCTTTTCAGGAACAAGTGCTCAAAGTCAGAAAAAGGTACGCCAACCAAGAAAAAGTGTTTTAACAATGCTACGTTATTATGCAGATTCTATTCCAACGCAACAGGTGAAAAAAAAAAACTAGCAGCAGCTGCAGTAATAAAACAAATGCTGTTCTCATTTTTACTGAATGGTGTAAATTGAGCTCTTGGGGGAAAATGGTTCTAAATACAGACCAACCCCATCAAGACACATGCCCAGATAATAACTACGAGACACAAAATGAAAAATCTGGCATGGATATGGTGGGTCACAGTTTACAGTCAGGGTAGAAATCGTATGCTGAAGTAATGATGCATTCACGATACATCCAAAATGAATTCATGCATTAAATCATCTTGAGATGATTCAGTATTCAGTATTTCATAACCCCTTTGCGCAGAATAACTTATTATTTGTGTCACAGAGACTGTAGAAAATAATTCCAGTGAAGCAAGACATTTGGGAAATTCCATTAGAGAATTATTGAGGAATTAAATTTTCAAATTCACGGACGCCGGCGTCTATATTTGCCCAAAGGGGTGTAAGCATACGATATGTCTCCTTATTGTAAATGTTCCCATTTGTTGTATTTTTCCAAAAATACAAAAAGGGGGAAAGCAGAGTGCGAAGGGAGGTTATGAAGCCACCGAATGCATGTGACAAACTTAGCCAGTGTTAGCATGGCAACACACGCGACAGGGCTCAGTGATGGCAGCAGGGTCTAAATGAGGACATTAAGCTTCTGCTTAATTCAAAGCAGCGCCGCGTATTTCTCCCCTCGTTATGCAAATCGTGCCCTCGGGATGGGGCCCCCCGAGGCCTTTCTTTCCCCCCTCACAAAGCCAGAGTCACTCGATGCGACCGAGACAACAACAGAAATTTCAAACAACAAAACTGAACCTCACTACTCCCATCAACACTGATGTACGCAGCACCTCCCCCCTGTTCAAATACCGAGCGGCCATTATCCGTTCACCAGGAGGACAGAGCTCCGACACAGTTTAAATTTCCTACTCCATGCCTCCCCCAAATCCAGATGTCAGCATTGGGAAAAATACTCCCAGCAACAGAAAACAAAATAATAAAGTACAATGTCCCAGAACCACAAGCATTACCATGGGGAGGATTTTCCATTAGAGTGGGTTAGATGATGCTTGCTATGGTTTCAAAGCAATTTTTGCAACCATTCATGTTCTGTAGTTGAGACCCTGAACCCTAGGCCCTAACACTACGTGCTCATTCAAAAATTATGGCATTGATGATAAAAGTAACAACAAACCGAGGCATCTCTTCAAGGTTTTAATATTGCTTGCTGGGAAGTGGTTCAGTTCAGTTCAAGCTTCAAAGGGCTTTCGTGATTTTTCAGGACAAAGATCTGTGGTTTCTACAAGTATTTGAACACATAATTTTCACTGCCCACTAGGATCTTATGGTTGTTCGGACTGAGTTAGAGAAGATCCTAGTTTGGAATTATTTCGGCTCAGTGCATTTGGCATCAATCCCACTAGGCCTAAACTAAACGATAGAACACGATGAATTGCAAACTTAGCATGAAATATTACAGTTTTTCTCAGCATATAAGGGAAAATATGGTGAGACTTCAATATCTGAAGAATACAGTAAAACAGGTTCATCATATGTTAACATATGCTTATGTTATTGTTTATATAAACATTTCATCTTTTCATGCATTATCCACAGCTGTATACAGCAGTGGCAGCTCATGAACTGGCAACTGGGGAGGCTCAAAACAATCCTTTAAAATTAATGATTAGTCACAACCTGTTTTCAATCATTCATTTAAATTACCATTACAGAAACTCTGAAAACTCAACATTATCAGCTGTGGCCAGTTTTAATTTATAACGCATACCTGTCAAGTCTCACGCATTCGGTGTGAGTTTAAGATGCATATTTACGTTCCTTTGCTGTAGTCAGGAATTTGTCAATCAACGCGTAGGCTATGTAAAAGATTCTCGCGCGGAATTGAGGTCCTGGCACATGGAGGAGTTGGAAGCAATGTAATTGCATAATGACGTTTCAAATGATCTAATTCAATTTAAACGATTGCAAAACACATGCATTGCTTCCAACCCCTGAGTGAAGTGCGAGAAGTCTGGAGATGTAATCGATATGCGTTATAAATGAAAACTGGCCACACCTGATAATGTTGAGAGTTTTCAGTTTCTGTAATGGTAATATAAACGAATGATTGAAAAGAGGTTGTGACTAATCATAAATTTTAAGGGATTGTTTTGAGCCTCAATAGTTGCCAGTTCACGAGCCGCCGCTGGTATACAGCATACAGTCTTCTTTTACGCCCTGCTAACACCTATATGCCGAGTGCCCAATCCCCCACCCCAAGGGATATTCTGTTTTAGTATGACCACATTCAGAACATTGTCCGCAGAAAACCTATGTCTTGCCTACTGGGATTCAGAGTGAAAACAGACACCGAGTCTGACACGCTGCAGCTTCACAGTGTGAAAATGCCCATCAAAGGAGAACAGATCAATGAGACCAGGGGTCAGAAGGAGTCCTGCAGTTAGGGGCGGCCATTTTCAGCAAAGTTTGGTGGTGGTTGTGAGGAGTTCACTCCAAACATGGAGGACAGCAGCACTATCGGACGCTCAGGTCTGTTTTTTTGCAGCTTCCAAGCCTTCGATCAGATCCAGTCATTCCTTATGACAGGCTGCGACCTCAGCAGTAATGGGTGAAAATGGGTGAGAGAGGGCTGATTGAATTACTGCAACCAGGGCCCAGAGCCTGGCAGCCTGCAGTCAGTGCTCTGCAATATAACTGTCCTGCTGAGAGCCTGCAGTTAGTGATTGCACTGCAGTATAACCTCTCTCCTGCTGCTGTGCTCTCACTCAATAGAGGGATGGAGGAATGGTACATGCTCATAAACACACATGCATGCATACAAACACGCTAATGCTAGTGCACGCTAATACACAAATACCCACACACATACACACACATTCTATGCATGCACGCAAGTACATGCGCGTGCGCTAATTCACACATCCACACACATGCACGCACATGTGGACATATACACATCCTCATACACACACATGCATGCACAAAAACATAAGAGTGCTAAAATGCACACCTGCACATACACACGCACACACACACACGTATTCACTAAACACACACACACACACACACATGCACACACACGTAGACACACGTGCTCATCATACACATGCACGCATGCATGCAACCCAACACACAGTCACACACACATAAGTGTGTAACACGGAGACACGCACACACACACACAAACACACACACACACACACACACCAAACACAAAAAGCATCAGCTCTCAGGTGTGTGTGGGGGTCACTGAGGCAAACGCTCCCAGACCTTGTGGCAGCACGCTGACATGTGCTCTTTGTGCTGTCATTTATAGAGCCGTGACCTTACCCAGCCTGTATGGAGCACAGCACCACAGTACATCCCCCAGGAAAGAGAGCGAGAAACAGCACTCTGTCTATTGGACAACTCTCCAGTGACGTGCGGTGGAGGTTAGTTTGTTGAGGCAGAAACCTCCCCTTTGCTTGATTAGCAATCAGGCGATTAACTAGTTTAGTAAGACTTTTCCGCAGAATGACGGGCCAGTTTAACTTTCCGTGGCGTTATTAATCAGTAGGCAACATCGAACTTGAAGTGCTCATGAAACTGCAGATTTGCTTGCTTACAGGAAGCCAGAGACGTACGGTGAAATGAGGCAGTGACCCAAACTTTTATCACAGGATTTTGTGAACTTGTTCAAAGACGACTGAAAATAAATTGTTTGGGTGTAAAAGCGCTTATTTAAAAAACACATTGTATAGCCTATTGATTAAGCATTGAACTCTGCATAAATCGAACTGTTTTAATATTTGTTGAAGACATGGGTTCAGCTTCCTCGAAGCAAGTATGCGCAAATCTGTCTAGTGAGCATTTCAAGTTTAATATACTGAGTAATAACGCCGAGGAAACTGGCCCGTCATTCTGCCGAATAGTCTTACTAAACTATTTAATCATCCGATTACTAATCAAGCAAAGGGGAGGTTTCTGCCTCACCAAACTAACCTCCGGCTGCACGTCATTGCAACTCTCCTGTACTCCGGAAAAACCTAGTGAGTTTCAGTGGCAAGGGTCTCACAATTGAACTAAAACTTTTAGGTTCAGGACTTCTCCTGACAGAAAAAAGTAATACAAGCTTGGATTTTAGCAGTTCAAATAACAGTAACAGCTAGAGCTTTAAGATTTTCACTCTTAATTATTGCAAATGAGGGTCAAACTCAGTTTCTACCTTAAGTGAAATATGTACTAGGTTTTTCCAGATCACAGGAGAACTATCCTATCAACTATCCTACTTACCCTGTGTCTGTCTGTCTGTCCCTCTCAGAGAACTCTGACTCACGGCAACAGTCACCTTGTGCTGGGTAGTTGAAAAATGTTGAGATAATTAACAAAGTTCCTCTCATCACTTTACATAATTCTGCTTCTTTTAAGATCGGAGCACCTGAAATTCAGCCATTAAGCATAATGCAAGGCTGACACTTGCACGATTCTGTGGCACGCATTGGCACGACTCGAGTCATGCCAGTGTGCAAACTGGTCATAAACTGGCGTGAAGTGTGGGTAAACCTGTCGTGACTGCGTGCCATGTCGGGACGAGAATTTTTAAATGTTCAAAATTTTTGGTCACGACAAAATTTCGCGACCGGGTCGTGAACTATGCGCAAACCGTTCGTGAACTCGTCGAGACGATGCGGGAGGATGCGTGCCAGTGCGCGCCATGCCACGACTGTCACGAACAGCTCTCGTCGAGTTCACGACATGTTCACGAATTTGTGCGCGTCGCAGGGTGGCCGTGCCTTCCCACTGACACGGTCACGTGTACTTCACGCATTGATGGCACGAGCAGTTCACGACTAGTTTACGCATTTCACGAACAGTTTGCGCATGGCACGAGCTGTTCACGAAGAGTTCACGAGCAGTTCACGACAACTGCGCGACAGTGGCGCTCGCGTCGGTGCGTGGATATATATAGGGCTTACTGGACACTGCTCGCCATTCCAGAGATCGCCAGCGACAACTTATAAGTTTAAGAGACAACTTATATCACAGAGACAACATGCCAGGTAAAGGCATCTTCTCTTCTCTTCTCTGCAATGATTGTGTCTCTGGAATTCAGCATGTAGCCAATCCAAAAATGACCAGGGGTTGGGGAGGCCCCCTTTTTATATGGCCTGCCCAAGTCGGCACAACACCGTCCGAATTGCGCCAACTCGTCGTGCCAATGCGGGAGGTGCGTAAACTATGCGCAAACTATGCGCAACCTATGAGTGAACTCGTCATGCCAGTTCGTGTCAATGTGGACACTGATGGGCACGCATTCGTGAACTATTCGTGAACTCGTTGTGAACTATGCGTGAACTAGTCGTGAACAGTGCGGGAGTCTCCCAGTTTGTGCCCCAAAATGGCACGACTTGCCACGACAAGATCGTGGCCAAAAGTCGTGCAAGTGTCAGCCTTGCATTAGGCAGTACAAAGTACAAACAGTACAAAGTCCACAGTCCAAAAATCACAATCCAAAAAGCAGAATCCGAGTCGAAAAACCAGGGCAGCAAACACAGTAATCGTAGTCGGGCAAAAAAGTTTTGTAAACAGATGCAGACAAAAGTACCAAATCAGAGCCAAAAATCAAAGTCGAGGACAGTTCAGTCAGAAGAGCAACACTATGAGTACAAGGCGAAGGCGAGAGCAGCACAGGTAAACTTAGAGAAACATTCTGACAGGTAACTGCTGTAAGAAGACTGCTAATATTCACATACGGGAGGTCACATGCTAAACAGAAAACAGGTGCAGGAAATCAGACTAATTAAAAAAGGAGCAAACATGAGGGAGAACCTAATCACATCAAATAGACAAATGCCAAAATGCGGACAGGGATCGCAAGACAGCCTATAGACAGAACACACAGCTCCGGTTAGGGGTTCTATCATGCAAAGATAATGAGAGAAAGCACAGAGTGAGCAGGTGTGGAGGATCCACTGAAACGCAGCAAAGAAGATTAGATAAAGCCATGAGGCGGAGACTAGAACAGGGTGAGTGCTGGGAGCTTGTTAATCAATTAGTAAGGTGGAGCTATACAATCCCTAGTGCCCGTTAGTAAGTTAGTATTATATACAGAGTTAGTTTAGGTTAGTAACTTCAGCAAAAATAACAAACTGTTAGTACTTGGTTAGTAATATAGAAAAGCAAGGCGAAGGGAGTAAACAAGATTGGAAGGAATGATTGGAATCCCAGAAACCATTAAATCACCTGAAAGAGTGGCACGCAATACTGGGGCTGTGAGCAATCACAAGACATGAGACCAGACAGGGGGAAACAAAGTGCAATGCATGGTAAAGGCAAAAACATGGACCGGAATGAAAACAGAAAAGTAGATAATGGCAAGGATACAAGATGTGGCAATAACGAAAACATGGCAAAACTAAACTAAGACAAAACATGAACATAACCAGGCAACCAAATACAAGGCATGGTCAGGCAAGACAGAGATCAAAATATAGAAAAGACAGAATCATTACACAAGTTTTGTTTTGATCGCAGAAAATGCAAACAAATCTCCTTGTAGGGGTTCAAAAAGGAAGCCCCTCAAGCTTAAAAGGTAAGGAACACTATTATGAGTTTGAATGATATCCTTGCATGTCTTAAAATAAATTTTTTGCATGTAAAGTGGGTCCTAAGTCAAATACCTTCACCTGTTGAGCAACGGGGCTGGTTTGAGCACTGTCAAAACCTGCTAAATTTTCACTCCACTTTCAAAACCTGCTAAGTCAAAACTTTTTGTTGCAAAATCAAAGTCATTTCTTTAAAAGAAATAATGTATTGCCTCATGGATTATGTCTGCAAGTTTCAGTATAGCGAAAATTGGTATCGATGGAAGATCATTTCTATGCCTACCAAAAAAAATCAGATTTTTCTAAAAAAATGGACCAACTTGACTTAGAAGGATTTGCAAGTGGACTCCTAAAATATGCCATGAGCGCCGCCCCTTTCGTGTACAAACCCCTCCTCCTTCCTGCTTCGTTCCTGCCGCTATATCTGAGGCAAGTCTTGTAGAGGCATGTTTATTTCGTGGTAATATTTCAGGGCACCGCCCATAAGGAAGGCAGAACGTGGTGATCGCGAGTCACGAGCAGAAGTATATTCCCAGGCCAGCCATAACGGCAGCAGGGGGATTTAACCTAGCAAAGATGGGTATCTGAAATATTCGGCAGCTCCATTCACAGGAGAGATTAGAAAATACTGCAGCAGAAATATAAGATTCAGAATCAAAACATGCAGACATAGCCTGTTGCTTAAAAATTAAATCCATTTCTAAGGAAAGGTGAGCAATACAGGGCCAGCTAACACATTTCTTGTGATTGCACCATTCTCTGTCTTTTTAGAGCTCCTTTTTGGATAATAGAGCAGCAAGCATGGTTTAGTAAATGATGTAACCGCGATCTTGTTAGGAATACTTACATTACGTTTGTCACTCTGTGCCTTATTTAGTGATATCCCCCATTAGCATTAGCGATTCTCGTGCAACCCCTGCTTTCTCCACATTTGAAGCCTCTCTGCATTTCAGAACGTAATGAGTCAATGCAGTGTAATGTCATGTAAACGCACAGGGAGAGGAGGGGTGATGATGCCTCCTGAGCTAGGGAAAATTGGAAG
Source organism: Gymnothorax reevesii (assembly GCA_029721435.1). Classification (NCBI taxonomy): domain Eukaryota; kingdom Metazoa; phylum Chordata; class Actinopteri; order Anguilliformes; family Muraenidae; genus Gymnothorax; species Gymnothorax reevesii. Next base: position 48,901,871 of record CM056587.1, on the reverse strand, counting down.
GTCTTGTGGGAATTTGTCCCCAGGTCTATTTACACAGCCAATGACCCGAGTAGACATCGCTAACTGCTTTCATCTGATGCTTCCCTACAATAGTTTCTGTTTTTATCTCTCTCTCTCTCTCTCTCTCTCTCTCTCTCAGCATCACTCAAGCGGCTGCATGTCGCACACACTGACTCACATTTTCCATCCTATGAAGGCTAGTTGGGTTTTGAGTCACTCTGACATGGTGGAGATAGAAACAGAAAGACGGAGGGCCACAGAGAGAGAGAGAAAGAGAGAGAGAGAGAGGGAGGGAGGGACCAGATGCATAAGGTTCTGCGCGTGTCAGTGGGAGTGTGGATGAAGCTGTCATCGTCACCTCCCTGTCATGTTGTCCACCACAGGAATATGGCAGCTGTCACAACAGTACTCTGTTTCTCTGCACTCTGTGATTCTGTGGCCATTTTTTTGAAAAAAGGTGTCGTGTTGACTTTGAGTTCTCATTTGGATCATAGATATAAATGTTTCATATCTATGACTTGGATAGGAAGGCGGGTAACATACTCTCAACTGTTCATGGATTGAAGGAAGGAATGTCACATGACCTGGGTTAAAGAAAAGCTTACTTCCTCCATTATGTAATAGTCAGGTTGTGAGCTCAGATGTTACAGCACAAACTAAACAGAAACCGTACCAACTGCCAAGTATAATACGATCAGCTCAATGTAATCATCATCCAATATTTATCTGACTTTATTTCTGATGCATTAAAATAAAATGACAGTATTGAAGATTTAAATTCAGGCATGTGTTTGTGTGTGTGTGTGTGTGGGTACGTGTAAATGTGTGGTATAGGTGTACCGGTGCGTATTTGTGCGCAATTGAATGTTGTGCGCAGGTGGATAGATGTGCAGGTGTGTGTGTTTGTGTGATTCAGGTGTACAGGTGTATAGAGGCCCTGATGTGTGTTCTGAAATAGATGTATGAGTACAGCTGTATACATGTGAAGATGTGTGTTTATGTGTGGATGTAGTTGTATGTGTACAGGTATGTAGATGTGAGTTTGTGTGTAAAAGTATGTGTACAGTTGTTTAGATTTGCTGATGTGTGTTTGTGCGTAGATGTACGAGTACAGCTGTATACGTGTGGAGATGTGAGTTTGTGTGTAGACGTATGTGCACAGCTGTGTAGATGTGCAGGTGTGTGTTTGTGTGTGTGGTAGACAGACAGACAGACAGAAACTTTACATCCTGTGGAGCATCCCTGCCCCTCGAGCACCTTACTAATGTGTGGAGAGAAGTCATGGACCAGCAGCACTCATTATCTGTGTCTGAGCCAGAGGGGAGATAAAACAGCGGCATGAAAACCTGAGAGAGAGAGATGTGAAAGAGAGAACGAGAGGGAGAGAGAGATGTGAGAGAGGGAGAGCAATGTGAAATAGAGTAAGAGAGAGAGAGAGCGGGAGAGAGATATGAAACAGAGAGATGTGAAAGGGGGAAAGATATGAATGAGAGAGAGAGAGAGAGAGAGAGAGAGAGAGAGAGGTTTGGACTAACATACTGCAGTCAGGCCGTAATCTGACCCCACCCTTCCACAGATCTGCATCTCCAACTGAACTGGCTACACGGAACCTTCCAGAGAGGAGAATATTCAGTGTTATTTATTTATCTCATGATTGACTGCTGGTGGAGACAGTAAAATCATCTTTTAAAATCTTTGCAACTTTCTCCTCATTAGAATTGTTTGTGCCATTACAGGAATATGCAGCCATGCCTGTGCTTGTTTTGACGATTTGTACATGCATGATGCCGGCATCCTGCTCCGACTTACCATCAGAAGCATTGACACGTGATCTTGACGGATAACTATAAACACTGAAAGATAAAACATTAACCCGAGTCTGGATCACAGTCATTTACAATGACTACAGCTTTGCAAGAAATAGGACTTCAGCACTGGCTAGTCCTCGTAATATGAAACTCTTTATATATCACCGCCGCGTTCCCGTCTCCATTTTGCTACAATTATCCAAAGTACACACGAAACCGTCTGGAAACAGAATATCAGGCCGCAGCAATTACTTTCTTATTTGAATTCAGCCACCAGACAGAATGTTTCAGGGGTTTGCTCTTTCAAATAGACAGTTATTGTGCAACAGCGGCTCCTTTCCTTTCTTTCATGAATAAAAATGAACAGTGTTTTCCCACAACATGAAACAGAGAGCAATGAAAGGCATTAGGATGTCGCATCTCTGTTCCCTTTGTACGTGCAGCTATCACTTTAGTGCAGGACAGCCATTGCAGGCGCTGAATCAGGATGGATAACCTGGGAGAAAACAAGCCTGGCCTTCTATCAGCTTCTTAGCACGTCCTCAGCTTACCCCAGACTGTCATAGCGGAGCATTGGCCCCTTGGGTCAAAACAAACAACATCATGCTTCACGTGCTGCTTCACAGAGCACTAAAATGGGCTTTCAGCCTATTTAGGCAAGTCATCTGTTCATATCTAAAGCAAGTCATTCATTTTATTCACCCATTAAAAAAAATGAGCACCAGAGCACTCCAGCATTATGAATGTTGAGATTCATCACGGCACCTCCTGATGTCACGCATAGAAATACCCCTTCCTGTAAACAGAGGATGCAGCGTTTGCAGACTGCCGTTCTCTCATGTCAGTCAGCTGCTATATAATGCCCAGAGAACAAAGTGTGTGCTATTTATTAGCCAATCAATGACCTGTAATGAGTCAGCTGTTCAGGAGCACATAAAAAACCAGCAGATACCGCAGCCGTCCATGACCAGAGTTGCCCACCTCTTCTTTAAACTAAAATTTAATACCTGCTCATACTGCATTCCAGTTGAAGTGGGAAGTCGGATATCTCGAGTTCCCCGTCAAAATTTTCAACCGGAACACGCCTTGATGTCAGATTCGTACCTGGAGGGTCGGAGGAACCTCACCAACCCTGAGTTCCGAGTTTGAGATGGCCTGTATCAATGAGGCCAATGCTGTAGTAATATACTACCTATTAACACTTCTGTCATATTTGTGTCTCATTACATCAGCCGCGCACATAGTGCAGTACAACTTGTATCTGTGGACATGTTGCTACCGTATTCGTAGGAGCAAAAAAAAAAAACATAATGCGTATCACCTCGTATTGCTGACAATGGCTAACAATGGCTATCCCAACCTAGAGGAAACCCCACTGACCCCAAGTCAGTTTTCTGACTTGTCGTTCCAGAACGCAAACAACTCAAGCCTGATGTCATTCCCAGCTCCGTGTTCTTCCAACTTCCAAAGTAAATTGAACTCAGCATTAGCATGCTGATGACATCATAACACTGACAGCCAATGAGGAAGGCTGAAGGCAAAGAGAGACTGCCAAATTCATGGCTGTGGAATGCACTGAGCATGGGCAGCCAGCACTGCAGGTTCAGCTAACGAACTGTGGACCGGATTGAGGTCATGTGGTCAATCTCATCCACCCAGCAGGTACTCAGACAGAGCCTCAATGAGTATCAGTGGCAGGATTTCATCTGTGGTCAGTATTGTCACTGCTCTCACAGAGCACAAATGATACTTACAACAGAAATACAGAGCTGCAGCACTCACACGTACATTAGTACATAAACAAATGCATGATTACACACACTATTATCAGTGTGATACAGAATTCTGAGTATACTGTGTGCTATACTCTTCACAGGCCAGTCAAAAACCAAGTTGTCGTCCATGTGACATCGATTTGGACAAACAGGATAATGATGTTATCCGAATAATCAAAGAGCGATTTCACCACCATCTTCATTGTTGAGAATAAGACAGATCTATCAAAGCACTCTCACTAATTACATCTGAGAGCATGGAGTGCCCACCCCCATTAATTTGTTGTGATGTACAGTATGTAGGCCCAGGTTTTTATTTTATTGACTTTGAGGTCACCAGACCAAAATTGAAAGATTGATCTAGATTTTTCTGACTGTAGTTACTCAGCTTGGGAATGCAATAGGTGCATTTATCACTGCCAGACACACGCACATATGCGCGCACGCATATGCATCTATAAATGCAGATGCACACATACAAAAGCACACTAATAAGATGAAGCCAATTTAAAATGACTGACACATACAATACAGCTTATCCACCCAATAAGCATAGACCCACACAATCACTATTGATCAGACATTGGAATGTTCATCTCTCCTGGTCTGAGGATCGATATGGACTTTTTTGACAGGACCTGAAAAATGCATTTCGACAAAGTGTCAATGTGGTGGGTCCACAGGCAATGGAAGCAGTTCAGTTATGGGTCAGAAACAGAACACAAAGAGAGGGATTCAGCGAGAGAGGCTGAGAGTCATCAAAGAGAGGATAAGAGAGGCCAAGTCTTGTATCATGCAAAATCAGGATAATCAGTATGCCGTTTTTTCTCATTTGCCAACCTTTCAGGCCTTTGTACTAGACGGATTATAAAGCAATGCAGCCTCTAAAGGATGCAGAGGGACTGAAGGTCACAGAGAGAGATAAATTCAGAAATCTACTAAGATTACTGAAAATCTCCCTGTGCTCACAGGATCCGTGCCCCCATATAACTACTGAATGTATTTAAAATGAATACATATGTGCATATTCATGCACTCAGGGGCCAATAAGAGCGCCAGCCATTTATAAGATTTACCTGTATTTAGTCTTAAGTGTTGTAAAGTGGTTTAAACCAAGCTGATATTTTTGCACACTATTATGTTTATAGTAAAAAAAAATATATAAATATATATATTTTTTGAATGGTACAACTGAAGTGTACCTGGATTTGAACCTTGGTTCCTCAGCCTCAAGCCTCAAAAGTAATATCTCAGTACAAATGGACTATGAAGGACAGAGAAATTATATGTGTGTTTGAGCACGATAAAATGGGTTTTAAGGGGGCAGGCCTGTATTTGAGTCGAGTAGTGTAGTATAAGGGAATCAAAATCAAGGACTATGTGTATAAAATTTACTTACGGTACCAATAAAACATATCTTAAATGGTGGCTGATGCAGTAGGTTGTGAATAAGTATTTATTTCTAAAATCTCTTTTTTTGACAGCAATGTGATCATTTCTCCATGGAAAGTTTGTGTTAGACAAGAGCTATCTAATTGCTGGTGATGCGGAAAGATGGCACGTTTCAGCGGTGGTTCCAGAGGGTCCTTTGCTCACAAATAAAGAACATTAACAGTTGACAACACATTTTAGGAGTGAAGAAAGCATAAAACGTTGCTCTGTTTTGACATTATAGTATTTATCACAGGGGCGCAAGCTACAGACACCCCACTTCAAACCAGTAATTTTTGTCTGTCTCAATTAATCATAAAAATCATGCATGAACACAAAACTGGAATAATATTAAGAGTTACATTTAAAGACAAGAACATTTTTTGTAAATAAGGCTAAAAAACAACACCTCCTCCAACACTGTCTAAAAAGTGACTCTCTTAAGACAGCATTTCAGCTAGCCCATCCATAAAATAAAACAAACACCGGTAAATATATAAATAAATAGGCCATTTTATCTTGTGATCGCTCATCAATGCCTACAACCTGGTATGTGACACACTATTATCACGCAATCACACAACGAACAATGCCCCACTGACACAACACAATACTGTCATCTCGGAAACACAATGATTGCGCCAGCGTAGCGTCGCGCCCACCGTTAAATGCAACGACAATAGTGTTGATGGGTGCTAGCCAGCAGAATTCCCATGATTCTCCCAACGAGCAGCCCGCTGTCACAGAGGAAAATGACACGTGATGCCGAGTGCCAACTTCAGATAGAAAACACAGCCAACATGAAAAAAAGATACGAGATTCTCAGTACCATGATATGTAATACTGGCTTCCAGTACAAATCCTCGTTAGCCTGCAGTGGACTGAATATGTATTAAAAAAAAACCACCTCACTGCTATAAAGAGATAACGCCAGGCAACGATAGGTGGAGGAGTGTTGGAGGATGGTGTGGGTGTGTGTGTGTGTGTGGGGGGGGGGTTCATTCCCATGAACCCTCATTTGCACAAGTCAACACAAGCGCACATGTCATATGACTGAAAACAGCCAGGATTCGACAGGCCAGCGGAGAGGAGAGCTTATAGAATTAACTTGGAATTGAACTTACCTGCAGCTCCACTGATCCACAATGAAGAGCCACTCCTGTGCACTCCGGGCATCCAGCACTTTAACCCGTGAGACAGGTCAAGCACAGGAGATGAGCTGCACTTACAGACACTGCAGAAAGGATACATTCTCACGCCACCTGACCGAGAGCCAATGGCCACTATCTTCTGAACGGGGTCAAAGGCCAGAGCAGTGGGCTGGTACGGAAATCCATGGCGCACCGTCTGATGGAAAAATAAAACGAGACCTATTGTCAAACATTTGAATATGACATGAATTATGCACAGATTGGATTGTGATAGGGTATGCATAATAATGAAGCCAGGGATGGGCAACTCCAGTCCTGAAGGGCCACAGTCGTTGTAGGCTTTTGCTGTCTCTTTTCAATTAGCAGCCATTAATGTCTAGTGAACAAGATATTTGGGCTCTTAAATGAAGCACTCGTGGAAACACAACAAAAACGTGCAGATACTGCAGCCCTCCAGGACTGAATTTACCCATCCTCTGTTTAGAGTATAAAAAACAATGATGAATATGAGGTACTCTGAGGGAATATGAGTTTTTGTTCTCATTAAAACTAAGAAGTGTATGGTACATTCTAACGAGAACACATAGATAAGAACAGCTAGGGTTCGTTATTTACATCAAAGTACAGCTGTGTACTTGAGTTCATCTTGTTCTTTGTTGAGCAGGTTCTTAAACAATAGAAAGATTCATGGCTAAAATTAGTCCCTGGCGAGATATTTCTTGAATTTAACATATCATAAAAACATTGCATCGATGCAAATTTTCTATCCAAACTGATGGAACACAACTTGTTACCCAGTAAGCTTCAATACCCTTCCAATACCCATCAGATACCAACACCAAACAATCTCAGCGTAATTAAACCCTGATAATCCTGTATGACGCATGCAAGCAACTTGTACAAAACAAATATACAGTAGCATATCTGATTCATACAGAAATACATGATTGCCTTCAATATTCAACATACTTCATAACTTTCTTTTTGGTGTGGCAAAGCATAAAAAAATATCCTTTGAAGTAAACATTAATCTCATTTGTTTTCATTTATTCATTTATAATGAATGCATATGTCTGATCCATGAGGTTATTATAAGAGATTAATGCAATATATTACATATATCTCTGGAGAGAGGGCAGAATCTTTCAATACAAGGGCTGACTTCAATAAACAGTTATGTCCAGAGGTTATTTATTGGACATAACTGTTTATTGCAGTCATCCCTCAAACACATTTTAGTAATCAGCTTGCCAGACAGAGTTTGTGAGAAAAATAACACCCAGCTATATAATTGTTTAGGTAAGTTAGGGACAAATGTTGATTGGATTGAAGTCAGGGAGAGAGAAAGACTAACTAAAGTAAGACTAACTAAAGAGAAAAACTAAATTAACTAAAGTTAGACGTATAAGAAATGCAGGGCGTATTTTGCGCGTACCAGAGACCATGTGAGCATGAGCTGGCTGTCAGCCTTGCCTCATGCCGTCCCTGTCATTATTCACTTTGCTGTTAATGACAGGCTTGGTGTTTGGACTTTCATTCCGTTTCAGCTGTAATTAAAGCCTTCTAACTCTGCCGACTCCGTACATCTGAGCAATGATGTCCACATTGTATCAGACCAAGAGAGAGCTCTGACCTCCAAGAACCATTTGACAATACATGGTCTCTAATGTCCTGTGGTTCACCCAGCCTCATCCCGGTCATATTAACGTTACCGCCTTGATACATCTGGCCCAAACCCAGAACATTACAATGTGTGAACAGTCAAGTTTAACAAAGACTATCAGAATGACATTAGTGCATGCCTCTTTCTCTCTCCCAACATGTGTTGAACCAATAGCAGGACTAGATGACGTCAAATTCAGGGGATATCCATCAGAAAAAATTGAATCTAATAATGAATATATTAATGCCCACTCACAATCTCGTGATAGGCTACCACAACTAGGATCTCTTCTTATACTAGTATGGTGACAGGGTTAGTAAGAAATGGAGGGAAATGAGAAGCAAAACACAGGCATAACTGAATTTCATGATTTACAAAAAAAAAAAAAAAAAAAGCTGGTAAAAAGCCAGCAATTGAATCTCCAGGATTTGTCCAGGCTGGCCTGCAAAAAGCCTGCAACTGAATCTCATAGCTGTGCACAGACCTGTAAAAATCAGGCAACCGAATCTTCTCACTCTGCGCATTTCTCTAAAAAGCATGTAGCTGAATCGTCTGGCTTGGTGCAAGCTTGCAAACACACACAACCAAATCTCCTGGCACTGGGCAGGCCTAAAATCAACCTGCACCTGAATTTCCTGCCTCTGTGCAGGCCTGTAAAATGCCTGCAACTGAATCTCCCGGCTTTATTCAGGCCTGTAAGTAGCCTGAACCTGCATCCACTTGCTGTATACTGGCCTGTAAACAGCCTGCAACTGAGTCTCCTGGCTCTGTGCAGGCCAGTAAAATGCCTTCAGTTTAATCTTCCGGCTCTGCACAGGCCTGGAAAAAGCCTGCAACTGAGTCTTCTGTTATTACATAAGCTTATAAACAGACCACAACTGGATCCATAGCTCTGCACAGGCCTGTAAACAGCTCGAAAGTGAATCTCCTGGCTCTATGCAGGCCTGTAAAATGCCTGTACAGCTGAAGGCAGAGAAATGTGGAGAGAGCTGGAAAGCTTGAAAAATTCATGTAACAAGCCCACTGCTCCCAGTAAGCATCTGGCTAATGCAGCTACCACTTCTCATTCATCTTTCAGCCATTTTTTTTTTCTGACAGAACACATTCCGGTCACAGTACAGATGTCTTTATCTTCGACTAAAACCATTTTTTTGATCATTTTTCACAAATATTAGCTGAACTGTTGAGCATCAAACTGCAGTTTGAAGTCAAATTTCCACCAGAGTATAAAGTGATGCGGGCGGATGATGTGGGCCGTGCGGACGTTACAGAATATGTGGGCATGTAGATGTCAGACAGCTATTCAGTTTGTTGTAGAGCTGAAGCACCAGTTCTCTCTTATTCTCCTGCCAGGATTGTACACCCGCAGCAGAGCAGAAGACACAGAAGCCCCACAGAGCTGGAGCAGCTGAAACCGACCATTATGGTTTGAGATCACAGCCATGAGATCAGTACATTTCTGACTGAACATTGTCACGCTGATGGCACAATTATAACCAGTGTCTAGAAGCAAAGGAGTTATCTGACTTGACAAAAAAAAAAAACACTCACAGTTACCGTGCCGAATATCAAGAGACAAATATAATGATTTCTTTTTTTGTGTGGAGACGATTTACTGCCTAGCCTCTTTCAATGCTGACTAAATGGCATGCAAGCTAGCTGCAATGCCATCCCTAACTGCTAGACCGACCAGGAATAGGTGCCAGGGAGAGGGATAACTACGAGGTCTCTTTGGCCTTAATAACTCCCAGGCCTGAGCGCAAATAAAAACTTAATGATACAGTCCCCAGCAAAGTGAATACACTCATAAATAAATCACAAACGGACAACCTCGGGCACAACACGATTCAGAAAGTGGTTGCCTCGAATGTTACTTCCCCATATACAGTAGGAATATCCTGTATTTTACTCTAATAGCATCCACACACCAGGTGGCTCACCGGTACTAGGCTGAGGAAACGCTGCATTTGGGAAACAGTGGAGCGCAGATGCACTTATCCTTTGGTTTGATAAAATCTCTCAAGCACTCTACATTCCACAGTGAAAATGTAGCCTTTACCATGGCAGTGTTTCTCTTTTTTTTTTGTTAGTTTTTTTTTCCGCAACTCATTTCCCATCCCTGCTTTTCTGCGCGTTCCTATTTGCACCAATGACCCAGCAAGCTGAAGCAGACAAAGGGGAGATTTACCACCACCGTACTGCACCGGGTGGGTTTGTTAGAAGCCGGCTAGATTTCAGTGCTCGTCATGCTACAAATGTGTGAATCATTAGGGCTAACCATAGTGCACCAGCTTTACACTGACCCTGGAGCAGGTGCAATATTTATGTTCTGTGGACAGAGGCCATAGGACTAAGCTACAGCCAAACCAGTCATTTATTTAAATCATAAATGTCACCTGAGACTAGGAGATCTAGTCAAGGGGAATAAGGTACCATGCATTTTTTCACCTCTAAAAGTCTGTTTAACCGGTTCAGTCGGAGACGCTGTTCAAACAGACTGAGGCTGATTTTAGGAAGGGTGGGGTCAGATTACAGCCTCACTGCAGTAGTTCAGACCTCTCTCTCTCTCTCTCTCTCATACACACACACACACACGCACACACACTAACACACAGGCCATTCCAATTATACAAAAAAAGACCTTTTTAAGAAGACTGGTCTTCCCATACCAGGAACAAAATTCCACTATTTCAGAACTGTGCACAAAATAAGTAAAAAAATAAATAAAAAACTCACCCTGGCAGTAAATGTGTCGAGCCAATGACCTTGAATTCAATGGAACACGATATAAATTTATATAACTTCTAAAGTCAACTGTGTGCGCTTGAAACGACATCAGATCTTCACATAAATGATGCACATCCTGACACCATCTGTGTGAGGCTGGAGGACCAGTTCAGACTGTATGAAATGAAATTTTAACGAGGGTTTAAAAATGCACAAAGTGTGCATAAGCACATGTGTGTGAGTGCAATCACGTGTGTTATCCATGACAAGTGAGGGGCGATCAGCAGCCGTGGCCAGTGAACTGCTACAGCCCATCTTTCTGATACAGGGCTGCCCAGTCATGTGATTTCACTAATGAGTAGCTTCTTCTCTGGTTTAGGGAATGTTAGTGATATGTGAGCTGGAGTAGCCATAAATATTACTGGAAACCAGTGACGCATGACTAGGCGGCACCATTCTAATGCGTACAAGGTTTTACATACAGTGATCTCCCTCTCCTTACTGCATCATTGCATCTCCTAGCACATCGAATGGTGCTCATCTATGACAGTCGTCATGGCAATGCCATTGCAATACAAGATTCACAGAAATGTTGATTCATAGAAATTACAGTGAATGGAGGCTTTTGTAGGCATCCGCCTGTAAGCACAGACTCCTGGAGGACAGGAAGTTTCTCCACATGAAAACCACAGCAAAAAGAAGCTGACTGAAGGGAGAGCTGTCAAAAAAGATTTTAAATCTGCACTGAGATGGTGTGTTAATGAGGAGAGAGGTTAGCTGGCCGATGGCAACTGCGGCTACTCAAGAAAGAGCTAGAGAGAGCGAGCAATGGAGAAAGATTGAAAAAAGCTGCTTCCACACTGGACGCAAAACAAATTTTTCGCACAACAGACTAGACGTTTCGCGTGTATTTGTGTCTTTGCATTGACTTTGAATGTAATCTGTCGTGCGAAAAATTTGTTTTGCGTCCGGTGTGAAAGCAGCTTAAGAGTGAGAGATAGTAAAAGCGAGATAAATGGAGAGTGAGAGACAAAAAACAGAGAGTAAAAGAGAGAAAGACAGAAAGAACAGGAGCCAGAGGGAGGAGAAAGAGTGGGAGACATAGAACAAGGGACAAAGAGAGTGAGAGAACGAGAGAGAGAGGAGAGAATTCTCAGCAGAGAGATATTACACCATACACTAGATAAACAGGATGCCTCATCTTGCAGAGCTACAACATACTTAACCCTTAGAGCACTAAATGCAGCTCTTGTTGCTCACTGATAATATCTAAAATGATGACATCGGCTATTGTTGCTCATGAAGATATCAAAATCAAAGCTGGTGAAAACCTGTCATGTGGCAACTGGTTTAAAAGAGCTTCCACAGGGAGCGAATTTGAAAAACGACAATAAAAAGGAACATTACGACAGACACGAGAGACCTCCACATGAGTCTTAAGACGACCTCTCATACCTGACTGAAATTACTCTGAAAATGCATCTGAGCCATGAACCCAGTCTTCTACTTTCCAAGAATTGACAAGATATATTTAGAAAAAGGAAAAAAAGGAAAAGAAAATGATCTCCTGTGCACTAAAAGAAGTAAAACGAGATGGTCTGGGATGAGCGGCGTGCTTGACACAGACTTACTGCAAATTGGTTCTAGTTTGTGGAGGCTAGAGCGCGCACTAAGGAAGTGGACATGTACGCAGAGAAATGGGCTGCGCGTGATCAGAGTCTTCCTTCAGACACAGTCCCTCAGACTGCATTACTGGCTTACAAATGCGCCGTTGCATAACGGTTCTCTTAAGACGTCCTCCCTGAAAGCTTCCAGTGGCTCAAAGCATCCTTTACTCTTTTTGAGATTATGAAACTGGGGAGGTCCTAGATGATCTCCGGGACTTTTCAACAGCAGACGACAAACAGAACTAACGAGGCAACAGTGCAGGATGAAAATTAAGACGCTTTGAAACCGGACGCGAAACAAATTTTTTCCCTGACAGATTACATTCACGCATGTATTTGCGTCTTTGCATTGACTTTGAATGTAATCTGTCGTGCAAAAAATTGTTTCGCGTCCGGTGTGAAAGCAGCTTTAATGGATAGCCACAATGACACCATGACCAGAATGCAGATCACAGAGAAGAATTAGAAAGAGCCTGCAGCACTCTGGGAAAATATTTTGAGAGTATAATTGTATGAGATTGACCTGTATCACGATGGCGACAGAAGTGAAGTATGAATACAAACGGAAATAGGCAGGGTCCAAAGCAGCCCATCTCATCATCATGGTGTTGTGAAGGTGGTGTTAACTTTAGGCATGTATGGCCTTCGCCATCAGTGGTTCACTTGGATTTATTGAGGAAGTGACCATTCATACTAATAGCAGAGTGAACTCATAGATCTAAAATAGAGAAAAAAACTAAATCGGGGGGGGCGGGGGGGGGGGATGCCTTTGTCCCAAATATTTTGAAGCTCAGAGCATATGTCTACTCAATAAACAAGATGTAAATGTTCAAAGAAATAACAGATTGACAGTGACACTTCAAAAATGCAGTGCGGTAACATGATCAATCATTTAGGATGAGGCTGGCAGAACCAGGATGAGGCTAGCGGAACCAAAGAGCAATAAATAATTTATGACGTGTACCTCAGAAATGGCAGAATAAAACTGCTTGGGCCTTTCTCAAGAGAATGCTAGGAAAAAGCATTAAGCAGAGCTCTGTGAAAACACCAGATTTAGTGCTGGGGTTTTGAAGCTCAAATGATAAATCAGAATAAATACAACAAACAGCAAATTTTTTGAAAGTGCACAGGTTTTCTTTTTTTACCTGTCTAATTAGGAAGAAAAGTAATTGTAAACTGAACATGTCTACTAATCCAAACTCTCCTCAATTTACCTTGGAGGCGATCACTTTGATGATGATGGGACCATTGGTGTGCTGAGTTAAACTGAAGTAAGCGCAGTCATGTAATGGCCTGATCACTGAGCCTCATAAGTGGCTGAGCAGCAATGAAATCAATAAAAGCAGGTCCTTCTTAATGGAGCACAGCACTGTTCAAGTACCTCCAACATCACAGGAGAGCCAGGATCTAAACACAAGCGAGCGCGCACACACACGCACATATGCACACACAGCCACACACACTTACACACACAAACACACATACATATGCACACACACCCACAAACATATGCGCACATGCGCCCGTGCCACACGCGCACAAACACAAATACCCAAAAACACATACGCATATAAAAAAAACAGATGCAGACACACACGCACGCACGCAAATGCATGCACTCTCAAATGCGCACATACACACAGGCAAATGCACAGACTCACACACACAAAAATATGCACGCACAGACACGCACACATATATGCACACACACTTACAGAATCTTACCTGTACAAATGCACATATCCATGCACAAACGTGCATGTGTGCAAATACCCACCAACACATAGAAACATACACGCTTGCTCACTGAAATTCTTTCCACAAAGCGACATGAACATGTGCGCGCACACACACACACACACACATACACACACACATGGATGGGTATACACATGCATGCTCACATGCATACAGAAATGCAGAAAAATGTACACGCAAACACACCTGTGAATGAACTCATACATACACAAACTTAAATGCACACACGTAAGCACGCACAGAGACACTTACACAAACACAAAAGCACACGTATTCATGCAGACACATAGACATGCGCAGACACACTCATATAAAAATAAAATATGAACACACTCAAATACACAGAAACAACCATATGCGTCCATGTGCAAGTAGACATGCATGAGTGCACAAATAATTACAAACACTCACATACAATTTATGATTTAGTAACAAAGCAAAAGCCATAAGCAAAGGTGATCTACAAAAGTGCGTCTCACATGGCAAGTGAACATCACAAAAGCATTAGTAACAGTACATAAAACTATACCAAAGTAAGCGTCCACATCAATGTGAAAGCCTGAAGTCATTCATACAGAGGCACAAATACGATCAGTCTGCACATAATGCAATGCAGTGGTGTCTATGGAATCTCCAGTATAACTAACAATGTGGGCAGCTTTATGGACTCTGATGTCCTGACAGTGCCTGTTCTGCCTTAAAATTATCTGTCAAATAGATCCAAGGTTTCGCTTTGACAGATGCATTATTTTACACGCTGAAGAAAGGAGAAGACGCCGTTTCGATCCGACAACGTTTCGATCCGACTTGGATCTTCGTCTGGTCGAATTGCCGACCAGAGGAAGATCCAAGTCGGATCGAAACGTTGTCATTTTGTAACTAATGAAGTTTTCTTTGGTGGCTTGGAGTAAGTGTGCAGGCGTCTTCTCCTTTCTTCATTGACGCATTTAATTTGATAGCCTTGCACCTATACGCGATGTGCGTGTAACTTTTTCTTTGTATCGGATTATTTCACACGCTGACCAATAATAACAGTATATTTAAATACAAGTACAAAGCATGAAACCCAACTGTACGTAGCTTAAATTTAGTGTTGCAAGTATGCGTATATACTGTATGTATTTATGTGTGTGTGTGTGTGTGTGTGTGTGTGTGTGCGTGTGTGTGAGTGTAAGTGCTTGCGTGTTGTGGCCCAATGTTGGATGCCAACATTTTTTTTTTTTTTACATTGCACAGAATTACAGGACAACTTACATAGCATAAAGCAAAGTATGTTAAATTATATACCGAAAGCAAATTATGTCTCCTCTCTTTTCTACAACACTCAGGTCTGTGCTGCATCGCTTTGGAAGGTCCCACGCTGGACCACTGCTGCACCAGATGTAACAGGGGGCAGGGATAGGCATTGCCCACCCAAGTTTCAGCTCTGCTCTCCCACCTGGTCTGTTGTATTCTGCCCATTTTGAATCCACTAATCATGTTTATATAGTTCTCTCAAGTAATGTCTTATAGGGGCGTCAAGGATTTATGATTTGTTAATTGAAAGTATAAAGTTTGGACATAATGCAAGTCCATTGTCACTTCTCCAGCTGATAGCAAAAATCTGAAGGAATAAAGGTCATTTTGTAAAAAATCGGAAATAAAATCTGTGAATCTATATGAATTAGTGATAATCAGTTTTTAAAAAAAAAAAACATGAATACTAATGCTAACAGTAGCTTGCAAACAAAGCCAGCCTCAACATATTGTCTTCTTGGTAACAGTCAGACAGTCGGCTAAGTTGAACCCTTTTCTTTTATATGATAAATAATATCATCTCGGTCAATAACCTTATACCTTCATTACACCAAACGTTAAAATTTTTCAAATAAGGACCAAGTTTAGTCTTGTTCCACTAGAAGTTGAAGACATCACAAAGATGATGAGGAGTTGAAAACATTTCCTAATTTGCTTTTAATGCAAGACCAAATATACTCTATTTGGTTCAAATCTGGACTCTGACCAGGCCAAACCATGATCCACATTGACTTATTCTCAAGCTACTTCTTGATGATATTTGCTGTATGGACAGGAGCATTTTCTTTTTTACAAGCAAAATCATTTTCAGAAACAAACTTTTCAACTGAGGGAAGCAAGCCTTTATGTATAAGCAAGCCTATATTCTCCTGCACTCCAAGGCATGAATTGACATTAAGTGCAATTCGTGTTGAAGGAGCTCACCAGTTCCAGCAGCTGAAAAGGCTCCCCAAACCATGATACCTCAACCTCCATGCTTAACCGTGGTGGAGATTCATTCGCTTTTGTATTCCGCAGCAGCTCTTTGAAGAAACCTCTCTGGAGCATCACCAGTGAACTCTGCATTCTGCCAAAAACTTAACTCTACCTTTGATGTTTTTCAGAGACAGCAATGGCTTTTTAAAAGGGGGCAGAGCTTTGTTTTTTTTATTTTTTTTACTTTCCTTAAGAGTGTTATACAGGTTTTTTGTGCTTGAACAACATCTACAGGGTTACTAGACCCAAAATTTATAGCAAACTATAAATGAACTGCCTGAAACACCCCATTTGAAGTCCAGTCTTTTCTTTCATAATTGAAGCACCTATTACTAAAACCCCATAAGTCACACTTGACTTGACTTGACTTGAGGGGTTTTAGTAATCAGTGCTTCAATTTGTTTATGCCACAGTGTAACACATTAGCATAGTGCTCACCTGGCTGCTAGTTTAACATGTTCCCAAGCAAAGCTAGGCTGAGTGAAGGCCAGGAAGAGTTTTTTTTTGTTTGTTTTGTTTTTAGCCCAAATCACCCTGTACAGAAGTGCAAGGTGCCAAGGCAAATTCCCTTTGAATGCACTTCCAAAGCAAAATGAAGTGAACAATCAGAGGCTATAATTTATTTTACCATTATTCCTCCAGAGTACAGTCCCTCCTTTAATTTGCTTTCCCTTCATTTTACCAAGGACTGCCTCCTGAGCTGTGATTGGCCAATCACAACAGAGTGGACTTTATGTGAGAAGGCCTTTAAAGAGACAGGACCCAAAACAGCCAGTTTTAGGCTGAGTGAGCCTGAGGTGCGGCATGCACAGCCTACTACTGGAAGCTTTTTTACCGTAGAGACATGCCAATGTTTGTACATGAACAACAAAATGAAAATGTGAAACTGGGAAATAAGCATACTGTAGCCTCCTTAACTTATCACTCTCAATACGAAAACTGCACAAGATAACCTTCCTCTTGAAGGTGTCTTGTGTTTTGAGGATTTTGAGATCTCCTGACAGCTTTTGTAGACTTTTACTCCTGTCTTTGAGAACTGTAAATTTTTCCTGGTAGTGTCCCTGTGTGAAAAGGCTATGGGCCTTCCAGATCCTTCCTTGCAGGCAACATCACTTGTTATTTCAAAGCATTCACCTATTCTCATAATAGCTGACAGAGAAATGGGAATTTTCCCAACCTTAATGTCTTAAAATATCAGAACAGCTACAGTTGGTTTGATAAAGACCAGTTAACTAGTTTCTAACAGCAAACCCTCCAAATTTTACCTTTACCTAGGGGTTCACAATACCTCATACTGTAGATATCTCTCAGCTTTATCACTGTCCCCATTTATGAGCAGTGACCCCTAATGAGCTGCATCAGGTGTGGCAGATCACCGAGTATTGACAAATCTTTTATGGAAAAAAAATGAAACATAACAGCGGGTATTTTTGGAAAATTCTGTACACCCAGATGTGTTCGTTTGAATTTCATATGAAACATTTTAAACATCATTATTTTACTTTAGAATGAAAGAGGACTATATAGAGTGTTCAACATAAATGAGTATACCCTATCAAATTTCTCAGCAAAACATCTGTTTCGCTTTAGAACTAATACTTTGTAGGGGATCCAACATAATAGGATATTCATGCAAATCTCGTTTATTGGTTTTAAATGAGGTTTGTCAGTACCAAAAACAAAATTGGAACTTTTCAAACAAAATGATTTATGATCATGGTGCAAAACTGAGTACACCCCAATGAATGTCCTAGGACTAAAACCTAATAAAAATTCTGATGAGCAGGAAATTAGCAACAGATGATTTTCATCAATCGTCACAAAAGTGGCTGCCAGATAATTGGCAATCAAGGGTGGTATTTCAGAAGGAAAATCCAATCCCATTCAATGCTGTGACATAATGGCACAGAAGAGAAGAGAAATGTCACAAGACTTGAGAAACATAATATTTTTTGTCGCAAGTATGGTCAAGGTTACAAGAAAATAAGTAAAGTGTTACTTATAAGTTGGAATACAGTAGCAAAACTGATCCAGAAACTCAAAAAGAATGGACTTCTAGCAAGCTAGCTGCAACGTCATGGCTGTCCATAGAAGTTAACACCTTGACTTGAGCAATTTGTAATAGGAGGAGTTGAAGAAAATTGGCTTGCAAGTTCAACACAGATACCCAAAGCATTAGAAAGTCAAACTGGGGTGAGTGTTTCAAGTGACGCCATTCGACCTACGCTGCAGAGGACTGGCATGCATGGGAGTCCATGAAAGAAGCCACTGCTGAAGCCCATGCACAAAACAGTCAGTCTAGCATTTGCCAGGGCCCATGTTGACAAAAGCAAAGACTACTGGGACTATACTTTGGAATGATGAGACAAAGATAAATCTTTTTGGCACTAATAGGTTCCAAAGTGTCTTACATCACAAGGGCAAGGAGCACTATGAACAACGCTTGGTTCCCACAGGAAAGCATGGTGGTGGCAGTGTTCTTCTATGGGGTTGCATGAGTGCGGCAGGTGTTGGGGAGTTGCATTGAGGGCATCATGAACTCACAGATGTACTTTAAAATACTGGAAGAGAAGATGCTGCCATCAATTTGTGCCCTTGGTCGCCGGGCACTCTTTCAACATGATAATGACCCAAAACACACATCTACGGTCACGTTTTCATTTCTGAGGAAGAACAGAGTAAAAGTGATTGAGTTTCCAAGCATGTCTCCAGACCTCAACCCAACACACTTGTTGGGGGTGAGAAAAGAGAAGCGTCACTCTTCATTAAGCACCCAGGATCTGAATGAGTTCATTCTCCAAGAATGGAAAAAGACAAATGTAGCAATATGTCACCACCTTGCTCATTCAATGTATAGAAGAGTTGGTGCTGTACTTAAATCATGGAGGCCATACAAAATGTTATATTTCAGAGAATTTGTTGTAGGGTGTAATCATTGTTGCACCTCCTTATTGAATAAAATGATTTTTTTATATTATTAGGTGACTACACTTTTATTAACATAAAGGTTTAATAAAACTTTATCAGAATACAGCGAATTGTTCACCTATTTACAGACAAATGGAGAAAAGTCATAAATTTCAAAGGGGGTGCACTCATTCATACTGCGCTCTGCAAGATCATTTCCTTGTTCACTGTTTTTATTTTTTCCTCCAGAGAGTTAAATGCAGCAAAATGTATCAAGTAAGTTGGAGCACTCAGGAGCGAATTAGTTTAATTCCTGCTAATTTTCTGATCAATGATTTGTTGTTAAGACCACTAAAAGCTAAATATTTTGTCATTTTGTGTTAAGCCCATTATCTTTGTCCAGGTGCGTATATTCCTCTGAGTTAACGAGGGAAATATTGTGTCATCTATAGTATAGCACACGGTCATTTGCATAACCAATTGCGCACCCCAAGTCTCTGAATTAACTCCATCCCCCACTTTCCAATCAGAGCAGCCCAGAACCGGGCCTGTACCAGTCACTTGGAAGTAAATATGATTCCTTTTTCAAGAATAGTCTCTGGATGCAGTAATTTCCCTCGGCTCTGCAACAACACTGCTGGCCATTCATTCTGTTTAATAATTCACACTGGATTCAAAAGATCGCTCCTCCAACCAGGAATAAACGCTGTAGTCAGCGCCCAGTACATCAGTGCGCAGTAACCGGCTCTGCTGCTGCTAAAAATAACCTCAACGAAAATCACATCAGCCGGATAGCACCGCGGGGCCCTTTACCTTTTATGTAAGGGAGTAACAACAGTTATGTCATCAATTCTAGACACAATTTACTTTGTATATCTCAGTTCAGTAACAGCATTACTGAATCACTGCGCAAATTCGACCAAATTTGAAGGAACCTCGAGCAATTCAGTCGGCAGTTATTGTGCACCAGCATGCATGACTAGCAGAATGAGGTGATCGCGACACAGATCAGTAAGCGCCGAAGCCTGTGTGGAATTATGAAGCATTGCCAGTCGTATGCGCAGGCCCCGGAGTGAAATGTATTTCGAAAACGAAATCCTGACAGCAGGATCTTCCGTAAGGAAAATTCCCTCCTAAATATTTCATGCGATGGAGGCCTCGTACGAAAATGAGTCACTTTATCACCAGCCTTTTCTCCTGGCTGGTTATAGAAAGGCGCCATTCAGATAGATTTAAGAGTCGGACAGTCAATTCATTTCAGAGAAATGTCGTACTTCTCATGATGCGGTGAGAGAGGCATTCCCAAGAAACGAATAAGACGTAAATCGGCACTGCAGGAGTATTACTATCTCGAAAAATATTATTATGCTCCTACAGCGAAACAAACAACAGCCTCCAGCAAACCAAAAGTAAAAGGTGGGCGGCATGTCTTAGATGTTCGCTCGCACGTTTGTGATGTTAAATTCTAGATTATGATGAACGGTGTGACACCAAAGCAAACTATTAACATGTCGCACTAATTAAGCTAGACAGGCAAAAATCTCCTGGCACTCGTCCCATCAATGTTACACCCAATGATTTATCTCGCAGTCACCGACTACATTGAAACAAGGTGTCAGCCAAACTTCTATAAGCACTGGAGTGAATCGGACAGCAGAAAACATCATAGACTGCGTATACCCGTTAAATAGATTAAAACTCACCTTGCAAATCTGAAAGTTTTCCGATACAAGGGTTTCCTGCACTTCAATTTCTCTGGGAGTGGAAGCTGTGGTCGGGGTACCCGCGGCGCTACTGCAAGGTGGCGTACCACCAACATTAACTGGAGAAGAGGTTGTCAGTCCGTCCAAAACCTTCCGAAACTTCTTCATTTTGGTGAATTGTCATACAAATGTCAATCAGAAATGCAAGCAACAAAATGTTATCGACGCAGTTGAAATAACATTGACAAGAATGTTGAAAGCAAGTCTAGACAAAACTTCGGGAAATTCAACGTTTGTTACGTCTGCAGGCTGCCGCTCCTCTACGCTCCCTTCTGTTCCCAAATAAAATTCATTAAGTCATGGAGTGACTTCATCTTGGTCAGATTTTCTGGTCCAAATACGTCCGTGCGAGTACGACTTTTCAAACAGGGAACAAATAAAAAGAAGAAGAGAATGCGAATGCGGGGTCATTGATGTGCTTCAAGTTCTGGCTAAACTAAGAAAGTTCTTTCTTTTTGAATGACCAAACACCCTCTGAAAATAGCCGAAAAGAGAAATTGATTTCAAAAAAGGCATCACAATGATGAAAGGTAATAAACAAAATAAACAGTGGTGACTGGGTATATGGCCGAAAAGTAAAAAATTTTCGCGACGTTGCTCATGCAAAACCTAAACGCTTCTGCAAAGAAAATGGGCTGTCGATCATCGTGAATATACGCAACGCGTGCACGTACACACAAACACTCTCACACGCACACACCGGGGAAAAAGAAGAAGAAAAGACTGCAGGTCCATGAAGCGTTCTTCAGACGCACAAAAAATAACGTCTTTGAATTTCAAGCACAGAATTTCGTCTTCGCGTCGAATAG
Organism: Gymnothorax reevesii; assembly: GCA_029721435.1. Lineage (NCBI taxonomy): Eukaryota > Metazoa > Chordata > Actinopteri > Anguilliformes > Muraenidae > Gymnothorax > Gymnothorax reevesii. Next base: position 48,880,141 of record CM056587.1, on the reverse strand, counting down.
CAGATCCAGCGTACAATGAATTACGGAAGAAATTTGTCCCCCAAGATTTCCTGCAGTGAAGCGCGAGTCGCTGTCCGCGGTACTGAAAACTAACGGTAGTGGACCGCCTCCCGAGACTTCCGCCATCGCCCCGCCCTTTAAGAGCTGCGATTGGGCAGCGAATAGAGTAGCTGCCATTTATCTGGAGATACAGATAAAAACAGCTTGCATTGCCAGCCTATGTGGTATGTTCAACATGTTTGTTTACAAAATGTTTAACGCCAGATATTGTTTTGTATGAGCATATCACAGGCATCTGAGTGACGGGCATTTGCCTTGGCCTATTGTTTCGGATCTGCAGTAAAACGTTTGGATTTTCAGGATAAGGCTTTCCTCTGATTGGTTGGCACTAACCTTTTACTGTTGTTGGTATTCGACAGCTGTGCAATTAATCACAGTCGCAAAGATTCCGGAAAATGCAGTGCATTCTATGGAGTCCTATAACAGCTGCACTTACGGCGACTCCTTATCCAGTCTGGGTCTTTAAAAGTCATTTAACATCCGCTTTCCTGAGTACATTCCAAAGATTTTTAAACAAAACAAAAACAAAAAATAAGTAAAACTGAGCAATGCATCGTTTAACAAGTCATATCGTCGACATCATCTTTATTTGTACATATGCACATCCAAATGCTAGAGGCATAGGCCTACGTAAGAAAACAACATCATCACCAAGAACAGCTCCGCAACAAAAACGACCGTTAAAAAACCTCTGCAATTTTCAGTATTATTAAAGTTGAAACAGCTATTCCACTTGCAGTGGTAGTTTTATAAAGACCTAATTTGCCATTTTTCCAAGTTTATATTTTGGTCTTTGACTCTCCTGATCGCGCAAAGTAAAAAAAGGGTACTTATTTTGCTCATAATGCCATCCTCAAAAAAGCCCATTTGTAGTTTGTTGTAGTCTCTGCCTGAAACGCCTCATTGGGGTTGCTCTTCCGCTATGGCCCCCACTCCCTGTGTGCCCACTTTTTTCTGACTGTCCAGCTCTATGGGGGGCGGTAAGAGGAAGTTGGGCCAGAAGAGGCTGCAGAATGCAGTTTTCCGAGTCTGCTTCCCCAGAATGAAACAAGACACACAGCTGCCATCTGATAAGGAAGCGGCAGGCAAATTCCGCAATCTAACGTTATACTTGAGTATAGATCTGATGAAATGAACTTGTTCTAATAAACGCAGCGGCGAAAGTGGAGGAAGCAGTGCGAAAATCTGGCAGTGCAAGCTCAACTTTGCAATCAGCTACAGTTTGTTACAGGTGAGTACAGCGGTTCTTCTACTAGCAAGGATGCTGGGAAAGCTAGAATCCACAACATACAGACACATTTGTAGAACGGGTTGACATACCCAAGTGTAGACCGGAGACCGTAGAAATCCGGTGGGTCTGAATTTAGAGGGAAACATGGACAGTGAGGAGCAGCTAAAAGTGGACCAACAGCTTAAGAACTGCTTTGGTGTGTATTAGGACCTGCTGGTTCATGTGCATAGCTGTGGTGTGTTTTTAGCATGGAGTAGCAAACAGCTTCAATGCTGGTATATGATGGACGGGCGAAAGCTCCAAGCTAAACGGCCTTTTCAGAAATTGCCCTAGTAATGATTTACCTCTTGCTTTGGACCAGTTTTTCCTTGCAGAAAATAGGCAAGTTATGGAGAGTGCATAAAAGATAGATAGAGCTCCGGTTATGTAATGAGCATAATACAGGTTTTACAGACCGTAAGTTTTGTCTGCGTGAACCGTTGCTTATGTGGAGCTTGTGAATCGATCACCTCTACAGGAAAGAATTTAATATTTAATTGATGTCAATGAATTGTTTGTTATACACGTTATAGCCTGTGTGCTTCTCTATTGCTTTCACCAGTAGCATCAGAGAGCTTGCTCAGGCATTGGAGATATATCAGGCTTACCCCGGTCATGGATTAGTAAAGCGATCGTTTACTAAGCACCCAAAAATGCACCCAAGATTTGCAAAATCTTCGGCTGGTCTAACTGCACCACTCCGGTTAGCTTCAACTGTAGTGGCTACAATCAGGCAACGATATGATGAAACTGTAACATTGATGCCTACCAAAGTAACACAAGCATATCGATCAGAATTGCTGCATATAAGTTAACCAGGAGCATTTTTAATTAGCAGAGCACGCTAACTAACATGCAGTAGCTGATGATCGGTCATGACTTTAAATGTAATCTGTTGTGCAAAAAATTTGTTTCGCTTCCGGTGTGAAAGCTGCTTAATGCGCACATAACGCCTGTATTCACGTCTTTGCATTGACTTTGAATGTAGCTAATCTGTGGCATGAAAAATTTGTTTCGCGTCCGATGTGAAAGCGGCTTGACGTGTATTTGCGTCTTTGCATTAACTTTGAATGTAGGCTAATCTGTCCTGCGGAAAATTTGTTTCGTGTCTGATGTGAATGCAGCGTCATGGATAGTACACGACAGCTAGAGAGACCTCGACTATGTTATGAACATAACACAGGTTTTGCAGGCTGTAAGTTCCGTTGGTGCAGACAAGTTGCTGATGTGGAGCTAGTGAATTGATCACTTCTGCAGGAAAGAATTACCTATTTAATCTCCGCCTTTTTCGGCTTTTTATTAGCCACAACAATTTTTAAAGGGGGATGAAATTATGTCAAGGCAGTGCAGAGAAATCATTTGTGAACTGGTAGAGCTTCTGTGTTTTGTATTGCTTTCATGGTAGCACCAGAGAGCTTGCTCAGACATTTGTGAAGTATCCGGCTGATCCCAGTCATGGATAAGTGAAGCGATCACTAACTGTTGTGGCTACAATCGGGCAACGTTATGATGAACCTGCCACATTGATGCTTACCAAAGTAACACAAGCATACCAATCAGATTTACTGCATATAAGTTAACCAGGAGCATAGGACAAGGAGCTTTGGGAGCGATACTAACAAAATTGCACCTCAAATAATCTGCAGTACTTCTTTTGTATTTCCAAAAGTTTCAACGCTACTAAGGCATAGTATGATCTGCCGTTGATAGTGACTGCTAGAATAGTTTCCTGGGCTGGTCCAGCGCAGTGGTTGGCTCTGGCTAGGTCTGTACTAATTGGATGGCACAACCTGATGTCAGGTTTTACCCAGATCTCGTGAAGATCTCGGGAGGAGCTGTTTAGAGAGGAAACTGCGCTCACAAAATCACGTTCTTGGATTACGGCAAAATCCATGTATCTTATGTTTAGAAACTTTTCAGAGGTTGAGCATGGACAACCAATATTATAACCTTCCTAATATGTATTAAAAGAAGGATCAGCATGTTGGGTTCCCTTTAAATATTGTGGTTATTATACACACAGATTTCTTAGATGGAAAAAAACAAGAGCCTTTTAAGAACATATAAGCCTGAAATCCTGAAAAAAATTAACAGGCTCAGCCCACAAAATAGATGTTCCTTTCTTCCTTTTTTAAAATGGTACTGGAATAAGTTTTAAATCACTCAAATACCTATCCAAAGTGGCGGCATAGAGCCAAAGAGGCATATCAGGAGATGAGCATAATGTCACAGCTCCAACCTGTCCACAGGGACTAAAACACAAACACATCAGATGCCCTGGAGGCGACGCCAAAGAGTGCAGAAGAGTCTGCAATAAAGACTCCCCGTTATGGGACTTTCTCATTTCAATGCCTGAGTTTACTATAACATGATGTCTTCTGCATTTGACCATCTCTGATTTCTGTTGGAAATGACAGCTGCATTGTGAAAACAGAGAAAGCACATGGCTACATGGAACACGAGGAACAGACAGGGGTATATTATGTGCCTCAAAGCTTGACGGTGCAGACAGTCAGACAGAGGTCAAAGAACTGCTGATCAAGGCCAGGCGTAACATGCCAGTGGAACAGCAAACAGAGCACGGTATTCACTGCCGTCTGACCATATAACTTGCACGCCGAATACCACAGATTCATCAAGACACCCACTTAGAATGTGCATGCAATTTAAAAAGTGCTGCATGTGACCAGGTAATACATTACTCTTCCAATAATTGCAGTTTTTCAGATGTGTTTGTCCATTTTTTACGATTATATTAAAACTGGTGTGTTTAAATCTGTCTTGAAGGCTGTGTACATTGTGTACATGCAGGGTCAGAATATAGTGTTTAATGACATGATAAGCATTCTTTTGAGTAATGCATAAGTAATCATTAAATAATGTGACAGATGATAGGCATGATGCATATCCCTGAGATCTGAGCTGGGAGGGCTATTCCAACTCCCCCTCATCCTCGTCCCTCCCTCACCTTAAAATACCTCTCTCAGAGAAATGTGATACCTCACTCTACTCAGCACCCCGTCTTGAAAAGTAACATGCAATGTACAACCGAGAAATCAAATCAATGCCAGAGTGTGTAGAGAACAGCTATGTAATCTATGCTTTGTAGAGGGGCTTACTGGCCTCCATGCACAGTTAAGTATATCTGTTACATCATTTTCAATCAAGAAAAGTTTTTCTAACCATATTTCCGCACTCTTATTGGACAATACTGTATATCAGACCTCGTCATTTTATCCTGTACACCAAATTTGAGTCCCCTTCGGCTAGTTTTAAAAATTTGACACAACTTATTGGACGGTGTCTGTTTGAGAGGAAAAGGTTATGTTTGTCCTCAGCACTGCCCACAGTTGAGTTAATAGAAATCCCTGTCTGTCTCTGAAATTAGACAGGAATGCAAACATGGTTGACCCATGACAAATCGATGCCGCCTCCTGTACTACTCAGCAACGAGGCCCCCTGCGCTCTTTCAGGCCTCCCCACATCTCATCAGCCACCACTCATGAGAGTGATCATATCTCTGCTCCAGAGCCGGAAATTCCAGACATCACTAACCAAAAGTTCTGCTATGCATTTCTTCCCTCTGTTAGTCGTCGCAAACTCCAGTCCTCAAGGGCTGCAGTGTCTATGGGCTTTTTTTTCGCATTTCCATTCAATCAGCAGGTAAGTCAGGCCTTATGCACAAGATGTGCAGACTCCGTAGGCAATCAATCACAGAAACTGAGGACTTGGCTGCAGCAATAAACCAAAAACCAACAAACAGAGTGGCCCTACTGGATTTGTGTTTGATGCCCCTGTTCTATGTATTAAAACTAGATTTCACGAATTATATGAACCACTGGGCTACGGAATTGTGTTCATTGCCAAACGATTGTGTTGTGTTCCGTGGTCTGTGTGTCTGGTTAGTCTATTTTAGGTTTTTATTATTTTGGTGATGTCAGTTTTTAGTCCATGTCTCAGTGTTCACATTTTATTCCTCTCCCGTGTTAGTCCAGTCCACGTTTTACCCATGTACTGTCTTTGCTTTCTCCCCGGTCGCGTCATTGTTTGTAGCAGTTTCTGTCTTAATTGATTGTGACACTGTTTCGGGTGATTTAATGGATTCTGGGTTTCAGCCTTCTTGCCTTTCTCGTTTACTTATTTCCTCTTGCTGTTCTATTTTACTAACCCCTACTAACAGTTTGTTATTTTCTAGAATTTACTAACCAAACTAACATTGTATATTAGACTAACATACTAACGAGCACCCGGGTTTGTATAGCTGCATTTACTAATTGACTAATGATCTCTCAGCAGTCGCCCTGTTCTAGTCTCCGCCCCTTGCTTTTCTATTCACTGGCTTTGCTAAGTTTTTTTGCAGAACCTCTGCATACTCATTATCTATTCTGGCTCTTATTCTGTACACTTAAGAGTCTTTTTATTCAGTTTATTTATCCTGTCTAAGGGATTGTCTTGTGATCCTCGTCTGTGTGCTAATGTTTATCTGTTTCATGTAATTAGGTTTCCCTTATGCTCCACCCAGTTCAGCAAGCCAGTTCAGATCTGACTTCACTCCCGTTTACACCACTCCTGGCCCTGTGCACTTTCCCTCTGGTCTCCTCATCTCTTCTGTGTGTTCTTCACCCGCTTTCCCAGCCCAGCCTACCCTTCCTGCTGCTCAGCCCCTGGTGCCCCCCGTCTCCAGAGCCCTGTGTGCCATCTGTCCTGTGCCCAGTGTGCCAGTCCCCTTCGCCTTCTCCAGTGCCCAGTGTGTCAGTGGCCTTCATCGTCTCCAGTGCCCAGTGTGTCAGTGGCCTTCATCGTCTCCAGTGCCCAGTGTGTCAGTGGCCTTCATTGTCTCCAGTGCCCAGTGTGTCAGTGGCCTTCATCTTCTCCAGTGCCCAGTGTGTCAGTGGCCTTCATCGTCTCCAGTGCCCAGTGTGTCAGTGGCCTTCATTGTCTCCAGTGCCCAGTGTGTCAGTGGCCTTCATCGTCTCCAGTGCCCAGTGTGTCAGTGGCCTTCATCGTCTCCACTGCCCAGTGTGTCAGTGGCCTTCGCCGTCTCCAGTCCCCAGTGTGCCGGCCGCCTTCGCCGGCTTCCAAGTCAACGTTCCTGTCGTCCTGTCTGCTGCCCTCCTGATGTTCTCCCTGACCCTTCTCCCGGCCAGCCGTGCCTTCCGAGTTAGCCATCTGCCAGCTGTGCCCACTGTCTTGTCCTGTGCCCTAGACCCTGCTTCCGAGTGTTCCCTAGCTCCTGCCTCCCAGTGTGCCCTGGCTCCTGTTTCCTAGTGTCTCCTTTCCGAGTGTCCCCTTTCCGAGTGTTCCCTAGGTCCCCTTCCTGAGTTGTCCCGAGTCTGCCCCCCTCTGGTTCTAGTTTTTGGATTCCTTAGTTCTCCCTCCTTCAGTGCTGTTGCACGGTGTTTCAGTTGGCCGGAGTGCCCCGTTTTTTCCCCGTGTCTGTTCCGGTTATTTAATAAATGATTTTTTTTAGATCCCTTCTCCTGGCGTCTCTTCCCTTTTTGTCTCTCCCAGTTCCGAGATCAGTTCCGAGTCTTGTTCCGAGTTTCCGAGTAGTCCCAGTGTTTTCCCCCTTAAAACCCTTAGCAAATTGTGCCACATGGCTAGCACAAAATATTGGGGAGGAGTTTTAGTTTCTGAAGTTGGATTGTCCACCTCTGCTCTCTCATTTTGCCTTTAAGCTCACGTACTCTAACAGAACATAATTTACAAAACATAACCTTTAAACCCTGAGCCTGTTTTTTAGGTTTCTGCTCAAATATTGCAAACCCAGAATAAAATGGGTATATCTCAGCAACCACATTTGAATAATTTTGGTGTCATAGTAAATGGGGCACTTGTGAGATTGGTTGAGATGTGGTAATAAGAATATATGTGATACTGGTGAAGAGTAAATGAAGATGGCACACAGCAAAAATTAAAGAAAAATGCACTGTAGATTCGCCTAAAAAAAGGCATTTTCAGGATGAATATCCCTTTGAAAATGATGCAGCTGCAGCTCTAAACCTTTATCAGACCACAGTACAACATGTGAACATTATCTCTGCAAAGGTTGACTCTGATAAGTAAAGTAGAAGAAAATGAGAGAGGTTTTAGTACAGAGAGTTCAGGTGAAGTCTCCAAAATGGCCATTTTGGCAGTTTGGTACCATCTGTGCCATTTGAATTTTCTCTTGTACAACACCATATATTTCATTTTTATTCAACTAATGGTAATCAATACATCCAAATACAACAGTTTTTGGCATTTTTTTGAAAATTCAACCGACCTCTACATATTTCCCATTCAATTCAATTTAATTTATTTTGAATAGCGCTTTTCACAGAGACTGTCACAAAGATGCTTTACAGTGAGAGTTTAAAGAAATAAAAAGGCAGTGCTGAGCCTATTCCCCACTACAGCAAATGAGGCAAAAAACTCCCAGTAGGAAGAAAAATCCTCCAACAGAGGTGAAAAAAACTCCCCAGTGGGAAGAAATCTCAGGAGGAACCCGGCCATAGTGGGGGAGCCCATCCTCCGCCGGCTAGCTAATTAAGAACAAAAAAGTAAAATGGAGTGAACGACAGAGGAGTTCCATTTAAGTCCATCTAAACAGTGGCAACGGTAGCTTCAGAAAGTGGCAAGTCGAGGATGGTGCAGGACTGGACCAGGGCCAAACCGGATCAGATCAGGACAGCAGGACAGCAGCTGCCAGCGCTCATGGTGAGGGACAGGGCTCATACGGTCCAGGACTCAGGGAAGTGGAGGGAAAGATCCTCGGAAAGAGACACAGAAGAAAGGGGTGTGAGGCACTGGATAACTACTGCATCATAATAAAAGTACCGTCCTCTGTCATGTGCCAAGTAAGAAGTTATAAGCAGACTGGTCAGGAAACAGTCAACACCCCTCCATCCACTTCTTGCAGCACAGAGGCCCAACACTTATTCCAGGCTGTTAGATCACTTTTCATTTTCTTAACAATAGTACCATATGGACCTCCCCGGTGACTAAGGCTATAGCAAGCCCCACTGGTGCCGTGTAAGTGCAATCTCAGTGCCACCGGTTCCACATGGATTTAAGCAATTTTAACGACCAAAAGCTAGTAACCTTCATCCACTTAATGCAGCGCAAAGGCCCTGAAATTCCATCCGACCAAGGCTGCGTAATTTTTCAATCAGATACCACCAACACCATGTGGACCTACCCGGTGACGAAGGCTGTAGCAAGCCCCACCGGTGCCGTGTAAGTGCTATCTCAGTGCTACCGGTTCCACATGGATTTGCGTAACACTACACCAGTACCATATGGACCTCCCCGGTGACTAAGGCTGTAACAAGCCCCACTGGCACCGTTAATGCATGCTCAGTGCCACCGGTTCCACATGGATTTACTTAACTCAGGCTTCCAATATCTTATGAACCCATCAACTAGGTTTTAGTCAGTCCCATCAGAGCCAAGTAATGTTTTATACATAATGATCTGATCAAGATCTAATCATAGGCTTGACTAAAAAGGTAAGTTTTTAACCTACTCTTGAACACAGAGACTGTGTCTGAGGCCCGAATGTTCATTGGGAGATTGTTCCACAAGATTGGGGCTTTGTAGGAGAAAGCTCTCCCTCCAGATGTAACTCTAGATATAGTTGGAATTTTCAAATATCCAGCACCTTGTGAACGAAGTAATCTTGGAGGGGAGTAAGGAATGAGAAGTGCACTAAGATATTCTGGGGCCAAATCATTTAAGGCTTTGTAGGTAAGCAGTAGAATTTTATATTCAATTCTAAAGTTGACAGGCAGCCAGTGAAGATTTTTGAGTACTGGGCTAATGTGGTCATAGTTCTTCGTCCTGGTCAGAACCCTAGCAGCAGCATTCTGCACTAATTGAAGGCGATTCAGGATAGAACTGGTGCAGCCTGACAGTAAAACGTTACAGTAATCCAGCCGAGAGGACACAAATGCATGAACCATTTTTTCGGCGTCCTGAAGAGACAGCATTTTTCTCAGCTTAGATATATTTCTAAGATGAAAGAAAGCCACTTTTATGATGTCGTTAATGTGACAGTGTAGGGAGAGTTCTGAATCAAGGGTGACACCAAGGTTTTTAACAACAGCTTTTGCAGAAACCCGGAGACTGTCGAAGTTGAGAGAAAACTTGAGGAATGTGTCTCTGAGTGATTTGGGACCAATTACCAATATTTCAGTTTTATCTGGATTTAAAGAGAGAAAATTCTGTGTCATCCATGCTTTAACGGCTTTAAGACACATCTCTAATCTAGTTAGTGGATCGATTTCACCTGGCTTAAAAGATATATAAAGCTGCGTGTCATCTGCATAACAATGGTACTTCACGTCATTACTGCTTATGATGCTTCCAAGGGGAAGCATGTATAAGGAAAACAGCAGAGGGCCCAGAACAGATCCTTGAGGCATTCCAAAGTTCACCTTGGAATACTCAGAGGAATTACCATTTACTCTGACAAACTGACATCTATCAGAAAGATAGGACTTAAACCATGAAAGGGCGAGTCCAGAAATACCAACCATATTTTCTAACCTGTGAAGAAGAATATGGTGGTCTATCGTGTCGAAGGCAGCACTTAGATCAAGTAGGACAAGGACAGGGATGCGGCCACAGTCCATGGAGAGAAGTAGATCATTCATTACTACAGTGAGGGCTGTAGTATAGTGCTATGATGTTTTCTAAAGCCAGATTGAAACCTATCATTTACCTTATTCGTTTGCAAGAAGCAAGTGAGCTGTTGGGCAACACATTTCTCAACACATTCCATTCCAAAAATGACCACACAAAGCAAGTGAATGTTGATTCCAAGTGGAGCAGATTTACCTTGGTAAAAATGTCAACATTTCTGCAACAATATAAACAGTAAACAAAAAACTTAGTAAAACTTCGAATATATTTACATTTACACAATTCTACATTGTGCTGCTTTTGAAAAACTTTCTGTAAAATTGCAAACCAAATATTTCCTGATGGGCCTGGCGGGGGTGGTGAAATTCCCAGAGCCAGGCATCTGACCAGGAGTGGCTCTTCATCATCATCCTCATCACTATAAACCCAAATGTGAAAAAAACAAGTAGATATTTATTCAGTGATTTGCTTGGGAAATACAATTCATGTAAACACAAAAAAGCAAAAAAAATAATAAAAATAAACACACACTGTACTGGGGAAGTCAAAAAGACACACCATAAACACACACATAAGCATATACACATATATACTCAGCAACAAAAGTTTCTGTGACACCAATATTGTTAATTATTTTTCATAACGCAATTATGAAATTGTCATACATGGTGATATCAGACTGAAACAGTACACGTAAACACAACATTGAAATGGAAATCATGAAAATGCGAGAAAATGACTTTGCACGTGAAAATGTGCGTAAATCATGCTTGTGGATGGCAATAAAAGAGGAGAATTTTTGTAATGTTCACATTGTGCCTGATGAACGACGGAAGCATCACTTATCGAAAACACAGCCATTTTGGATCAGGAACTCTACCCTCTAAATGCCAAGACTCTCTGAAAATGATCGGTGGAGGGTCATTGGGATGATTGAATCCGGAACCTCGCAGAGGGAAGTTGCTCATCGCCTGAATGTCCACCGAAACACCATTTGGAACTTATGGCAGCGTCATCAGCAGACAAGACATGTCAGAGACCGTCCTCGCAGCGGCCGTCCACGAGTAACCACTCCCAGACAGGACAACTGGATTCGAACAACCCATCTCCGAAATCGATTCCAACCTGCAACCATAACTGCAAGAACGATACCTGGTTTGAGGCGACTGTCTGCACAGACAATCCGTCGCCGTCTCCGTCATTTTGGCATTGTCCCACGTCGGCCAGCAAGACGTCCAATACTCACAGTACAACACCGACGACTGGGCACAACAACATCGACGGTGGATCCAACGTCAGTGGGATTTTGTACTCTTCACTGATGAATCAAGATTCATGCTTAACCGATGTGATGGTCGTTTACGTGTATACCGTCGACGTGGAGAACGTTATGCCAACAACTGTGTTCAGGAATTTGATCGTTTTGGAGGTGGTAGTGTCATGATTTGGGGAGGGATCACGGCTAGAAACAGAACAGATTTGCTTGTTATTGATGGAAATCTGACAGGTCAAAGATATCGCGATGAAGTGCTACGGTCATTGGTGGTACCGTTTTTGATGCAACATGGTCCCGGAATAACGCTGCAACATGATAACGCCAGACCACACGTTGCAAGGATTGTACAGCAGTATCTGATGCAACAACATGTCAATGTCCTGCCATGGCCAGCCAGATCCCCAGACATGTCCCCAATCGAGCATCTTTGGGACGAGATGGATCGACGTTTGCGGCGGTTGGATAACCCGCCAGCTACACTCCAGGAATTGCGACAACGTCTACGTCAGATTTGGAATGACATCCCACAGCAATTTCTGGCACATCTGATTCGGTCCATGCGCCAGAGATGCGTTGCTTGCATCATGGCACGAGGAAGTCACACCCGGTATTGAAGTGTGAAGGTCACAATTGGTTAGACGTCAGACAAGTGCTTCATGACGCATGAAAATGACATTTTTCGTTTTGAGTGACGTTGGCACTGAAAAGTCAGTGTTTCTCCTGTTAAATAAACATATTGATTGCATTGAGATCTTTGCGTGTCGTTTATAACATACACATAAATGGTGTCACAGAAACTTTTGTTGCTGAGTATACATAAACTCATACATAAAAGGGAAAAAAGAGGGCGCACTCACAAGCTGATGTTTTAGTCTTTTGTATTCAAAAAGTTGCACTTGGAGACATTAAGAATTGGCTAAGCCCGAAACGTTTGTTGACCAGCTTTTTCATGAGACTTGTATACATATTTTCGGCTTTTTGTATACAAAAGATTAAAACATCAGTCTTTGAGGGCGCCTTCTTTTTTTCCCTTTAGTGATTCTCAGTTTTAGGAGTTTACGCACCACGTGAAACAATGTATTAGAGCTGCGCGGTCGTGAAAATTGGACTTCAGTTTCGGTTTCAGTTCGGTTGTTTTTAATAAACTTAAAAAAGGCTCACAACTTGTGAGAAACATCTAATAAGAGAATATATTAATTCAACAAAATAATAGAAACAAAAGTAAATTCGCCTTAGGCAGAAACAAGTAAACAAAATGCCAGGGGTGAGACCATGCAATATGTTTCTCACAGTGCCCTTTTTACATATCCAAAGTTTCAAACAAGACAATATTCTAGGTGTTGACAACTTGATATAGGTAATCATGCATGCACTCATGCACGCCATTGCACGGCACTGGTTAGTGGTTACAAGATTAGACTTATTTGGGGAAGGCCCAAAACCTATTTTCCAAATTCCAGTTCTATTATTATATTTAGTAAAGCTTTATGCCATTCTAAAATATTAAGTCTAACCCAGTGGGAAGTGTGTGTTCCTTCAAACGTGCAACCACCTCGTACTGCCTGTAGTGAGCCCACTAAGTTGGCCCAAACACAAGTGTTCTATTAATGAGAGGATGACCCATTGGGGAATCGAACTGTCAATTTCAGATACGCTGGCATATTTATACTTTTACATGCGCTGTCGCAGCCCCATTTCTATCAGTTTGAAAACATATAAGTCAATAAAAATCAATAAACGTTTGAGACTTGCATTGTTTGTTTACACGATGCGACAACACGTGTTTCCGTGAAGAGAAAGTTGGGGATTACAGAAGAATCAACCAAATATAAAAGTTGGTCACATGATCCAATGCAATCAGGTGAAGACGAATTCTCGTTTTGTCGCCCAATCACACCGATCATTTGTAACTCCCGATTAGTTGGTATTTTGTTCCGTAAAATTATTATTTTAACGGAATAAGGGATACTAATTGGTGACACCACAAGACAAAAAGAACCTGGGTATTTATTGATAATAAAACGGGCACAAATTAGCTGGTTTCGATGGATCGAATGTGCGTTTCGTGCTGAAGCGTGCGCTGAAGTCAGCCCAAAAATAGTTGTCAGTTCTGTGGCCCAAGTCCCGGGAAGCATGAATTCGGGAAGGGATTGGTTACAAGGTTTCCTCCAGGATTTTTTTAAACTATGGCGGAGGTCATCAGCATCGGGTCAAAACTCAGCCTTATCTGGTGTGGCCAGTATTCATTACTCAGCATGTAAGCGATGTATTAATTTAAGTCGATGTGCACGGAGGTTTATCAGTTTCACGTGCGTGATGGTGGATTTCATAAATAATATGAAAACCAATTATGACTCTGGACTCTGGAATTGGAATTAAATAATCGTGAAGATACAGTTAGGTAGAGCAGGATGTGCAACTAACACCGTAGCCTATCGTTTTGCAAAGTGAACAAAATAGTTTTCCTTTAATTGTTGCACACATTGCATTAAACGTATCCTAAAACTAGCAACTCGAACCTCTAACTTACCACAGGTGGGGTTGCTGGGTGCCCTGTCTCCATAGTGACAAAGGTCTGTGGGTAGACAAGGTGTGGGGATTGCTCTGAGCAGGGTCAACCAGCATCACCTCAATCAGGAGTGTGATGACATCACTACCTGGACGCTAGCCCTTGCAGTGGCATCACCAGACTTTTTATTCTGGGTATGATAGTCCCAGGTTTGCTGCAGACACAGGATTTTGCTATATTGTGCAAGTCATACTGGGACAGCATAATATTTCTGTTTTAGCCGTTGGCAGCGGCTGCAGAGGTTTGGCTCTATGTGCACCAGAAACACTCACAGCTGCCAAATTATCATGACATAGCAGCAGCTTTGAGGAGTGCAGAGAGATGGGAAAAGCTCCTGTGGAAAGCACTGCGTTTGTATGCAAATTAGTACGCCTGATGAGTCTGTCTCGCAGTATGCATGTCCTTGCCATTAATCTGTTAATATTCAACATGGCTGATTTATTACCAGATCCTCTGCGCTGCAATAAAATAGACCTCCACCCCCCAAATTCACTCCTCATCAGCAGCGAGGCCTGAAGGTTACGTGAAAGGCATCTCAGAATGAATCCTCCCAGACTCACGCCAGCTCACCGCGAATAGCATAAAACTGAAAGCATTCACCCCAGCAGTGAGGAGAAGATAGAGTCCGTAAACACACAACTCAACACTGTGAGGCAACATACTATAAATGAATGTTCAACCCAAGAATTTTGTGAAAATGCTATAAATAAACTCCTAACCAAACACAAGGAGGTAATGGACCATAAATAAATATTCAACCTAGCAGTAAAGTGAAGATACTTCTGAAAAATACTCAACCCAAACTGGGGTGGAATTAAGTCACAACTCAATTGAGAAATATAAAAGCATAACTCAACACAGGAATACAGACATATGACTAATAAACTCATAGTACAACGAGACTCCAGAAAACTTAAGCAAAGAGGTTTCTGTACAAGTAATCTCATTTTGTAACAAGTGCAGTAAAGCACAGTACAATATTTAAATGAGACTTACAGAAGTGACTGTTAGGAAGATTTAGTTTTCACCCTGTGTTGTTGTTCTCTCTGTGCACACCAATAATAGCCACCTCCCTGCACAATGCACTTTCCCCATGCACAGTCACAACTCAAAGCAGAGCTATAGAGACACTACTGCTGGAATGCAGCATCCAGATGTGAAAATATTGTTTCAATAAGACATGTTCCCAATGGTAAAGATGCACAGGAAGCTAATTTGACAGTAAATTGGAACTCCATGCTAAAGTAATAACGAATGCTGATGCAACAGCACCATATGTTAGCTATGCTAAACTGGTAAAAAAGTAACACATGATCGCAATGCTAAAGACACATAGGAAGCTACGGCTATACAAATGTAGGCTCTGGATTCTAAATGTATGCTCGATGTAAATCCAATTGTAGGCATTTAGGCCTAATTGTTCTTTGTTCCATGTTTGCACTAGTGTAACAAATAAACTGAATTAAAACTTGAATTTGAGCAAAGTAACACAGAAGGCTTTTGCTTTCTGAGTTAAAAATTCTACAGTATAAACCAAGGAGGTGCTATAAACCAGTATAAACCAAGAGGTGCTAATTTGCTCACCTAGCTAAAGCATTGAATTTGCACAATGAAGCATCAGCTCCAGCCTGCACCAACACTGACACTTGCACAGGACCTGTCCCAGTCATAGTCAGTGGAACTAACCTCAATGTCACCTGCAGAAGAGTTTTCAGCAGCTGAGAACTACTAATTACTTTGCACATCAGCACCCCCTCTGGCTGACAAAGTTCCTGCAGTATACCCATACTAACTCAATAATAATAATAATAATGCAGAGGTATTCCACTGAGTAACCCTATGTTATACCTCATATATGTTGGAGGAAAGTCAGTCTCAGTTCATACTTAACCTCAAACAAAATGTGCAGGTTTGCAGATACTTTCACAGTATATGAGCAGCAAAGGGCAAATATTATAAATCCATAGGACGGGTATCAGTGGCTGAAAGAGGCATGACAGAGGTGTGCATTATTCTCTTGAAACACTGCAGCATTGTGAATGATTCATCCTGGTACAGCTCTATTGCTGCGTTTGGATGAGCCAAACAGTGTGACGTGGAGAGCAGACCTCGCTGGTGCCAACTGCAGTGGGCAGCCCCTGAGGGCCATGTGTTATTAACTGCGCCTGAGGAGGGTGGCGCCCAGTCAGCAGAACTGCACTAACCTCTTCCTACACTAGCGCCCTCCACTGGCTGACTGACGCCTCGCTGTCAGTCTGACTAATGTGTGAGTGTTTATCTCTTTCTATCTCTCTCTCTCTCTTCCTCTTTTTTGTTTATAGAGGATGCTTTTCTCTGTAATAAGACTGGTCCAAAAATATATTTAGAAACTCTGCATGGATGAGGGGGGTGAGTGCATGAGCTGACGTTTAACTTTCTGTGGGCCTTTCACCTCATGTTCGGATCAAGAAATGATCAAGCAGGGGGTCACAGCAATCAGAGTATCTTCTGTGTCGAACACATACCGACACACATACACATGCCGCTTCATACGCTTTGAAGTCTTAAAAGACGCTTTGAAGTTTCAAAATCACAAGTACAAAAGCATCTACACAGACCTTTCCTATTAATTTGAAGACTAATTAGCGGCAGCTGTCCACTTAAAACAGCAGGACTTTGCTGCGCTAGTCTCCAGTGCAAGATGAGGACGCTGAACAGCCTAATGGTCGATGCCCAAATTGCAGGTGCCATTATCGCAAAAATGGCAAAATTATTGGAGGTAGCAAAGACCAAGAAAGGTCCTGAGTTCAAGTCATTGACTCAGCTTTTATGGTGTGTTCTTTGGCAAAACTCTTTACTCCACCCAGGTGTACAACTGAGTATCGGCAAATAGGCAGGTAAATCTGACTAAGAGCTAGGGCGTTACCTGCAATGGACAAGCATCCCATACAGAAGGAGTAGCGATACTCCTTTTCGCATCATGCTGCTGAAACTGGGCTTAAGAACTGGCCTGATGAGCTAACTGGCTTGGAACAGACTTACTTTAAACACCAAGAGGGCCAACAGAAAAGAAGGATTATGGCCAAAAATCTAAGTTTCAACATTGAGGGCCATCCCCGATGATAGTTGCAAATAACCTTATACCTGTCCCTGACCTGATCATACTGCCGTATTTGAGTAGAGAAGCATCTTCCGTCATCTGAACTCCATTACTGGAGAAAAAAGGCAGTTAGGTGGACACGTGCGTCACATAGCTGCTTGTTCATTAGAGAGACAGAGCCCTTTGAGTTCCACCACTTCAAAGAAGCATTGTAATTTTAATTCAACTGATTTTCTGACGGGATAAACTGTTCAACCCCCATTTAATAAAATAAGCGAGGTGGGGGTCTGCAAAGGAGGAGATATCAGCTTGATTTACATATAAATAGGCTGGTAAAGGCATCCCTGTCATTGACAACGCTTTTTAGCAGGGAAGCTGTAGTAATGAATTTCCATCCTATCCTTTACTGATGGCGATTTCATTTCTCTAATGACGTAAGCATAACAGCCAGTACTGGTAGTGGCCTCTTCCGAGAGGGCAAATGGAAAATTTCAGAGGTTTACAGAGAGCTCACACAGTCTAGACCCTTATGAACGTCAAAGCACAAACCTGCGATGGGGAGAAAGATGGTTTTCCAGGTGCTGTCATTAAAGACTAAATGAAATGTAGAGTTGAGTCATATCCACTTACAGTGTAGATGTTGCAGTCATCACCTCAGTGAAGGAATGCAACCCTGTTGCTGCTTAACTGTGAAAGTCCTTATGATGACGCAGTGGGAACAGAGCTATTAAAAGCTGAATTGCCTAGACAGGGGTCCTGTCTGTAATTTACGATTGACGTGCGTCTAATAGCATGGATTCCACCAACACGGTGCCGCAGTTGGTGTCCTCGGTCAAATAAAGAAAGATATTTATGTTCCTTCGTTAACCAAGCAGACTTTGTGCGCCTGTAATTCGAGTGGAATGAGCAAGTAACCAAGCACACTTAAATTTGGCAGGTGGGAACAGTATCGTCATGGTAACAATGCAGTTCACTGGGATAAACCGACATCAACACCTGTGTGGTGGTTGGCTGGTCAAATTGGTGGTGTAATACACAGTTGCACATAAAGTGGGAACAAAATATTTTTTACCTCTTTTCATGAAATGATTGAGACAATGTGATTTATTCTTGATAGATAGTGTCTGAATACAAAATTATTCCAACTTTAAGGGCAATGGTATAGAAAAGACTAGGTGAGTTGTTACCCTAAGTGGTGAACTTGGGGTCTTGGGGTCTTGTTCACCAGTGAGGGTAAGATGGAGCAGGAGATCGACAGGCAAATCGATGCAGTATCTGCAGGAGAGCAGGTGTTGTACCTGTCTGTTGTGGTGAAGGAGGAGCTGAGCTTAACCCCTTTCTGCAGATGTAGACGCTCGCGTCTATAGACATGCAAATGTAAGCACTTAAGTTACAGTACTCGACCACAAGATGGCACCCCCGGATCAGCTATTGGATATTCACAAGCAGGCAGAGCAGAAACGCGGTTTATAGTATGGAGAAGTTCCCTCCAATCCCTGTTTTTCAGGAGTAGCATGGATTAAACTCCTCAGCTAAGCCTGATGTGCAAACTGGTCAATAACCTTGCCCATAGTATCGATCCAGTAGTTTTAAAAAATTATCACTTGCGACAGAAAAAAAACGTACTACTCTGTAGCAACCATTTTAGCTACAGTGAGCCAACAGTATTCCAATTAGTGGTTAAAAAAATACGTTTTGTGAAGAAAAAAATCCGACATAGTATTGCTTCTCTCACATTCTACTGTCAGTTACAATCATCACACACAAAATATGCGTAGTTCCCTCCCATGGATTAACGCTTAGATTCCTCCATCGACAAATTCAGCGCTCCCTTCTATCCACCGAAGTACTGGTGTCGATAGCCAGTCACTCAATGATATACTCAGATTCATCTGCGTAACTCTACAGTTATAGTTCACGTCCTCGTGAAGCTTCCCCGGTAACGATGTGTTGACAGACTCGTTTCTTATCCCATTCCCCAGTGTCTTAACTTTCCTCTATAACTGAAATACATTGATCGGACAGTAAGAATGGGATACAAAGCTAAGCGTAAAAGTAAGGTCGGTTGTATTCTTCGAATGTTGGCCGCGGTTGCGCAGCTGAAAATGATGCGATATCAAAGAAATAAAGACACTCGAGACCGTTCTGAAGTGTTCAGTTTCATTTACGAGATTTAAATGTTGTATGGACGCGGTCAACGGGAATTATTCCGAATGAAACAGAACTGGAACGTTCCTTCTACCCGATACATCTGTCTCTGGAGGGGGGCATCAATGAAGAAAACAGGTTATACTTCTACTCTGTTTGCATTTTGCTTAATTTGGCTTTTTGCTGTAGAATCTATACTGCGTTTAGAGACATCGAATGCCGAGGTTTTCGTTTCTCCAAATGCATACATCCCACGCAGGTCGGTAGATCCCTCGGTACGTTCATTACACCACTCTGATGAATATGGAGGCATATGTCGTTGTATTTTTTTCCTGAAAGTGAAATTTCTGTTCTGTTAAAATAAGGTGTATTTCAGAATTCAGATATTACTGAGTTAGTGAGTTTTCACCCTTATAAGGTGTAAGGTTATGAGCTCGGATGTGAGAGCGGTTAGCTTTTTATTCATATCATGTTTGGTCTTGCGTGAATGTTATAGCTGTTAAATCTGCACTTCATTTAATGCTTGGGGTACTTCGAAGAGAAATGGACAATATTGTTAACTTTATTATGGAGAAAAGGCATGTTTTGAGAGGTTACTGGTGACCAATGATGTTCCACTGCACTGATATTGATTAATTCATGCAAAACTCAACCAGAAAATCATTAGTTCATGCCGAATTTCAAGCCCCAAAAGTTTATTTGTGTTAAATATATGATTCATGTTTGATTTGACAGTTAAAAATGTTGATGGATGTCAGACTTTGGAGAGACACCTGGATAGCTGTCTAATTTGTCTCATAGCAAGCGGGTAATCTAAAATGGAATGTTAAAGATGAATTGTACTTGTGGTCAAGAAGTTTATGATCCCAGAAATGTATAGTTTGCAGTTTTTCAATTGTCAGCATTATTTTTTTTTCTATTTCAATGGTGAATTCTCATGAAGATTTTTTATGTTTGCAGCCCCTTTTCTCCAACAAAATCATAAAAATAAACTATAATTTGATGGGAGTCTAAATGCTTCAAGTGTCTAGACTCAATTGAGCCAAAGTTTTCCTGTCTGTAAAGCTGCAATCTTAAATTATAAAGCCTTAAATCAGGTAACACCTAAAAAGCCAGATTTGGCTTCTGCGCAAAGGGGTTAAAGGCAAAGCTGCCAATGTACTGGTTGATCTATGTTCCAGCTTTCACATATGGTCTAAAGCTTTGGGTGGTGACCGAAAGAACAGGATCACGAATACAAGCGGCCAAAATGAGCTTTGTTCACACTGGAGGCCGAGCTGACCCTTAGGGACGGGGTGAGGAGATCGAACATGCTCAGACAAAGGCTCAGACAAGAGCCACTACTCCTCCATGTTGAGAGGAGTCAGTTGAGGTGGTTTGGTCACCCGGATCGGATGTCTCCTGGATGCATTCCTATACTCTTTGGAGGTGTTCTGGGCATGTCCATCTGGGAGGAGGCCCTGAGGCAGACCCAGGACATGCTGGAGGCATTATATCTCCCGGCTCGCTTGGGAAAAACTTGGGGTCCCGCAGGCAGAGTCGATGGAAGTAGCTGGGCAGGGGTGTGCCTGGGCCATTTTGCTTGGACTGTTACCTCTGCGACCCAGCCCCCGATAAGCAGTAGAAAATGACAGAAGGATGGATGGATGGATGGATATCCCAGCTCTTGCACTCCGGAGAATGATAGGAGCTGTCTGATGAGGAGAAAGTGCAATAATAGGCAATGGCATACAAGCCTCAATTCTGAAAAAGTTGGTACATCATGTACCATTATATTCTAACATGTGAATTTGATATCTTACTGAAGATCGACAGTGTGATGATTGCAAAAGAGTCCACTTAATTAGGCACAGTTGGCTGTTTATGACTGTGTAACATCACCATGTCTTCTATACACATACAATATTCCGCTTCATGATCTGCCGCACATTTTAGATGGTAAACTAGGGCTGTCACCGTAATGAAAATTTGATGATTATTGTTGTGCAATTAATGGTAATTATTATTTTTTTACTTCCACGCCACTGCTGTTGCAAATGGTATATAGTTGCATATGCCTAGTAACTAAAACCTGTATAAAATCCACACCTTATGAGGATCAAGAGCCATTTATTGATAATGAAAACTAATTATACCTGGAAAATGTGACTTGTATAACAACTTGAAATCAGTTACTGAGCCAGGGTTGAAAATAGGATGGGCAAGACTCATTCCTTTAAACCAATTATAAGATCTGACTTGTTCTCAATCATTTTCCTTCATTAGCATGTTTTCCAATTATGAGAATAATCCAATGGCAATTAAAGACACGGCTTCTTCCTTCGCGCAATTCTAGGGTGATTAAATGACGGCCAAAATTCAATTCAGAAAAATAATCTGCTTGCAAAGTATGTTTTGAGCAAAAGGTGAATGATTTTGGAGCTTCCATGCTAACTTTTTGGCATATCCTGCAATTCTGGATCTGACCTGTACTTCATTATTGGTTAAATTAGATCAAAGAAAACAAAGATGTGAAACTCCTTTACACTATTTTGAACCAGACTGATTGAAATGTGCCAAATTTCGTGTCAAAAGGAAGCGTTGAGTTCCTTGTCTTACCTGAAAGAGGAGAATTGACAATACTTGATATTGTGGAGAGTTTTCAGAGTGAGAATATTGGGAAAAATGACAGCGTGCAAGTCAGGACTAACAATTAGATGAAAAGGCTGTCCTATGCCTACCCTATTTTAAGTAGTGGCTCGGCTACGGTACAAGTTGTTGAGCAGTCCTTTTTAAAAAAGGTCTGAATCTGAAATGTAACGCAGTGCTGAAGTGGTATTTTGCTTTGCCACCAAATTTGCCTTTAAGTCCTTGCTACTTCGAAAATAATTCTGTCATCAGCTAAGGGCATTGGTTAGACCTTTGCGCATTATAAGTTTTGGTTTAAGTTCAGAGCTTGCCCTCATTGTAATACAAGTCATGCTGCTCTCTCGGCTCCAACACTATAGGTATGACAGCTTTGTATTCAAATGTTGTGCATTGAGACAACTCAACAACAAAGGTTGAGACAACCTTTCAAACAATAAATATTGCCAGATTCACTCATGCTACATGCACTGACACACCCTATGCCATGAGAAGCTGGTTTTTGTTCCTGACGTTGATAACAGCTTAGGCCGTCCTTGTCATTTTGGTTACAAAACAGCGGCTGTTTTTTTTTTTTTTTTTCCAAAAACACCACTTAAAATATTGAGTCATAATTTCTTGGAGTCTGTTGAAGTCATCAGATTTGAAATGGACATTTGATAAACGGAATTTACACAGATCAAATAATGTGTTGAAGTGTCCCCCCCCCCAAAATGCGGCAGCATCATTGTAATTGGGGTTGTACATTTTTTTGTTTTGATCAGTAGATTGGTTTAAGAGCCTTTGGAGGCTTAGGCCTGGTTTTTTTTTTTTTTTTTTTAATTTGGCATCTCCAATCCCACCCGAATCTGGAATGCCCAATTGGTGAACTATGTACAAAGCTTGCTCGTATGCGACTCCTTGCTGCCAACTCAGGATAGTGAAGACAGCTCACGACTCTCCTCCGAAGCACGTGCCCGTCAGCCACTGATTCTTATACACTCATTGGTTGAATCCTCGTAAGTTCAGAACGAGGGCGGAGGATACCGGGACATGAACAAACCCAGAGTCTTCCTGACGAGCGCCCGTCTGGCCAGCAGGAGGCGCTGGAGCAACGAACAAAGCTACTATTGTATCCCCATATCCGGCAGTCCCTTCCCAATTTGGAACCTTGTAGCGCGATGGCCAATTGTACGCTACTCTGAAAAAGCTGCCGACCCCTGCCGGTGGGTACGCCGGGGCTCGAACCACGACGTGATAGTCACCTCTGCACTGCAGCGCAGTGCCTTAACCGTGTGAGCTATCCAGCAGCTAAGGCCTGGTTTACACTCCATTTTACATTCACGTAGCCAATGGAAGGAACTAAAGGGCATGGCTTCTGTAAACGGCAGGTAATTCATGGCTTGTGGTTGAAACGGCTAAAAAAAAAAAACACGTGAGTCATGAACCTGTGAGGGTTCAGGAACCAGAAGCAAGAACCAAAAGATCCAGCAAACTCGTTCTCTATTAATTCTGGGGTGGAAACTATGGCAGGGCAGTAGGCAACGGTAGTCCACAATCCAAAATCAGAATCCAGTAGTCGTAATCCAGTTCGTAAACAGGGCAGCAAATACAAAACTCAGGGTCGGGCAAAGCAGGTTCGTTACACGGGCACAGGAATATCAAAGACGAAGCCAAAATCAAAATCCAGGATGGTCTAGTCAGAAGTATAACATGAAGAATACAAGGCATAAACAACACAGCACAACAAAAACATTCTGACAAGGGCTGGCTGTGAACTGCCTGCTTAAATACACATACAGGAAGTCACATGCTATAATAGGGAACAGGTGAGCTGGATCAGACGAGTTAACAAAGGAATGTACTAGAGGAAGTTCCTAACCACATGCAATTGGCAAAAGCCAAATCGCGGGCAGGGATTACACAGACAACCTACGACAAACAAACGGCTCCGGTTAGGGAGTTTTAAGGTGCACAGAGAATGAGAGGCAGAACAGTGTCCAGAGAATCCACCGAATTGCAGCAAAGTAAAATGAGTGAAGGCAAGAGGCGGAGATAAGATCAGAGCAAGTGCTGAGAACTCGTTAGTCAATTAGTAATGTGCAGCTATACAATCTCTAGTGCTCGTTAGTAAGTTAGTACTATAAACAATGTTAGTTATTGTTAGTCAAACAAAATAACAAACTGTTTGTATTTGTTAGTAAAGACAGAACAGCAAGGCGAGGGAAGCAAACAAGATTGGAAGGAATAATTGGAAACCCAGAAACCATGAAATCACCTGAAAACGTGGCACGCAATACTGGGGAGTAAAACTGTCACAACACATATGACCAGACTGGGGAGACAATGAGCAATGCAGGGCATGGAGAAGAACATAAACCAGAATGATATCCAAACAGAGAATATGAGTAATGGCAGGGAAAAAGACATGGCAAGGCAAGACAGGCAAAATACAAAACGTGACATGGACTAAATCAAAACATGGCTAGGTAAAAGCAGAGTCAAAACGAAAACATGGCCTGGCAACAGAATCATCACAGAATCCTCCAATTCAGTAGGTACTACCACCCTTTCCTGGTAGTCATTTCAACCAATCATCATCCGTTTATTCAATGCGGCCTCCACGGTGACATGCTGTGTTGTTACAAAAATTGCGAGGTTCACAGAACGGCTATGGAGCTCTATTTTGGTCACTGCTCAACACCGTTCAGGCAGTAATTGCGTTATTCTGTCATTTGCACTGTGGACACTGAAGGGAGTGTAAATCAGCCTTAATACTCTGGCCCAGATAGCTGAGGAATGCAAGATGTGGCAGCAGAGAAGAAATAAAGTAGAACTGAAAGAGCAGGATGTTTTCCTGTCAACAGAAGACAGCATTCCCCAAGTCAGACAGGTGTTCTCAGTTTGAGGGCTGCGCTAAAGCCAACGGTCATCACTACAGACCTATGGAGCTGTGCCTTTGCTAGAAAGTCAGCTATAGCATTGTCTGCCCCAACTATTGAGGGTTTAACTACAACGTACATTGCTTAGAAAGAAGGAAGGGGCTCTTGCCCCCCGAAAACAGGCCCAGCAATGTCTCCGTTGAACGCAACCCGTTTCCTGTTTAAAAAATGTGCCAAAGACATTGCTGCATAACCGTTGCCAGGCCTCACAGGTGTGTGAAGCGACACGCAGCTGCATAAAGTGACGGACAGTCAGCTCAGCGGAAGACATGACATCCAGGGAAATAACAGGTTTTGTTCCATCCTGGCGCCACAGACTCTGCACTGAGTCACCCTGCGCCACAGGGACCAGAAGAATGTGGGAACAAACACAACGCATATGCATGAGCTCAGAGGCATCAGGCCTCATTATAAACAAGTATCTAATGTTTATTCAAATAGGCTTTTTTTTTTAAACCAGCCAGGAGTGTCATGCATCTGGCTTGCATTCTAGGAAATCCGTGATATTTGGCATTGTATTTGATGAGGAAAAACAATGAAAAAGTAACGCAGATTAGCCAATTAACGGCTAGCAAAAACACAAAGAATTGTTTATGACTCATTCTTGTCTTTTTTCCCCTCCTCCCCCTCCTCAGGTCCTCTGTCTCTCTCTCTCTCTCTCTGTGCATTGCATGGTGTAGTTATAGAATGTATTCTCATTCTACCCACTGCAGTTTGTGCCCAAATCATCTTGGAGCCCCACGTTCAATCATATTATTTTACCTAATAAATCCACCAGGCTCTGTTCTATCACATCTTATGTTTCATGATCTACATGTTCTCTTTTGGGGACAAGTCGGGACTGCAGGCAGGCCAGTCGAGCACCCGTACCCTCATCTCAATCAACTATGCCCTTGTATTGTGGGCAGACTGTAGTTTTGTACTTTCATGTTCAAATATATATGGGCATCCCTGGAAAAGATGCCGTCTTGAAGGCAACTAATGTAATTCCACAATATCAATGTTATTTTCAGAATGTTTTCACAATAATGTAAGTAACCCTTGCCAAAGGGACTGACAACTCCATTCCATGACAGTGGATGGTATCTGAACTTGTAGCTGGTAACTGTCTGAATACACCCTTCTCTTCTTTGGTCCAGAGCACACAGCATAACATACGACGTCCTTTTTGCGCATAAAAGTTTCAACTGGCATTTTTATACTGAGGCTTTGTTTTAACTAATCTTGAGACCATGTAGTTGTATCACTTACAGTTATACAGTGGTTCTTGATATAGTGCCATCTGAATGATAAGAGATCACGGATATTCATCTTACATTTGTGCCCTTGTCTTTCACGCAGAAAAATTTCTTCAGATTCCTTAATTTATTTTTTTCACTTTGCGATAAATCACATTGGGTGAAATATCCACATGCCTTTCTATCTTCCTTTGAGGAACATTAAGTAAGCCTTTGAAGGATTTTTTCATGCATTTGCAGGGAAATTAGTGATCCTACTCCCTTCTTTGGACCTGAAGCATTTAGCCTTTCCTTGATGCTGCTTTGGTACTAAATAACAATTACAATCACCTGCTGACAACTGCTGTCTCAATTTTTAAAAAAATTAATTTTAGGTCTGAATGGCAAGAATGGATGTATATTTACTAATAAAATGAAGGTGACCTGACAAAACTTTAAACATCCTATCTTTATACTGTCTGCAGTGAAATGCTAATAAAGTGTCACAATCCTCGTGTGAATACCTTCTGTGTCTCCTCCCATCCGACACTAGCTGAACAAAAGAATAGGTATATATATTAACTGTTATTCACATTTCATAAAGTATCTTCATTGAATAGCCTATTAGTGATCTGTATCAAATCTCAGACAGTAGTGCACATGTGTCAAGCTGTTTCTCAGTGTCGGTGGACTGATTTAGATCCATTCAACACAGTGCTTTTCATATCTGTTTTTGTTAATGCTTTATCAGGGCAGTGGTTTGACTGCCTACAACGCCTGCGACCTCCTGCATTTAAATCAGCCTGGTTTTACAATCTACACACAGACAGTTCTGGCTATTTCACAGCACACCAGAGACACTGAAAGACTGAAGACCTCTCACATATGAAGTCCGCAATAAATAATCATTGGGATTACAATTAAGCCGGGGGCGTTAAGGCAGCAACAAACACCGCCTCTGCCAGGTGTTCCTCAAAATGGGATATACATGCCTTCTCCACACAACCCAGTTTAATCCACTAAGTTACAGCTGTGAGGCTCGACAATTAGCTCTGCCTGTGCGAAGTAGAAATCTGTGCAGAAGCAGCATTCCTTAATTATACGCAGAACACTTTATGTTATTCTCACTTCCTCCCCTCTCTGTCTCTGCCATAGTCCTGGAGCCCAAATGCAAAATTACTTGGTCCGCTCAAAACACTGTCCACTGATTGAAGCCAATCTTCAATATATGTCCCCCTTTAGAGAAATGCACGATGGCAGAACCCATAAAACGGCTGATAACAAGATGCCCACCCTCAGCATTGACCTTTAAAGGGAGAGTCATCCCTCATGAAGTGCTGGCTGCATACACACATCCATAAATCAGCTCCAAGTCCATGGTCCTGCTCATGCCATACGATGTCTGATTAATCAGCTCAGTTGCAGTGGGGCAGGAAACAGGAAGCAGGGTGGGGCAGTGACACACAGAGTGACATGCAGGTTAAATGTGTGTGATGCAGTGTCCTTGGGATTTAATTTGGAAAGATTCAACCATTCAACTGCCCGACTGCTGAAGTTACACACGTGCACCCGCACGCACGCACACATACACACAATGTTTCAACCTTCAACTTGCATAGTAGACATGATCCTATCGCACTTATGAGACTAGTACTACAGCTGTGCGGCACTAACTGGATAAGTCAGCTCAGATTGTCGGATATTGATTATTAGATTGATGGATTGTAAAACAAGAAAATTAAGAAAGTAATGAAAAATGCCGGTGAAAGATAGCAGCGAGTGCTGAATTTCAGGGTGATTCTAGCAAGATTTTTCTGAATTGAGTGAGCATTGTGGAATCAAAAACATTCTGACATAACATCATATTTGTGCAACACAAGCAATTATAATGAATCATTGACTCAAAATGGTCTCTCCCGCTATAAGCAATTTGTCTTTATCAAAGCTGAATAGCTGAGAATAAGGGCAAAAGTAACACTAGCTACCAATTAATAATAAAGCTCAGGAGGTTGCAGGCAAAACATCTCGACTGTTTTTTCTGCTGAGCTAAAAATATCTCTGAAACTGCACTTCTGAGACTGATTCAGTTGTTTAGCCCATAGAGACATCTTCTAGAAAAGTTAAAGTGAATGTGTATAAGAAATAATAGCTCTAATGGAGACCACCGGAGGAAATGAGTGGAATAAGCTGACAGGCGCTCATAATGGCTAACGTACATCATTACGCCCGTCGCAGTCATTATCTGCGCATTTCCTCCACTGGCTGCCTTCTCCCTGGAGTCTGTGGGCACAGCCATATGGCCAGGGCCATGGGAAAAGCCTGTTCTCTGCGACCTAGAGAGACACCGAGCTGAGCAGACACAGCAGAGCAAGGAAGAGGCTATTTTTGCTTTAGGGCTAATTCAGCAAGATCTGAGCCAAAAAGGAACAGCTACTGAGGATTGACAAGCACAAAACCAAGAGCTGGAGAGACTGGCAGAGAAATGGATCTAATCTCTAAACGCGCTGTCTAAAATGTAAATAATCACAAAGGGAGACTTGGAATATGGCAGTTGGCGCATGTACATCAGTGTGTTCGCTGCAGAGCATAAACGCATTGTGTGAGCGCAGGCCTCGCTGGGAACATCAAAAAAACCCGACGTTGACGTCACCGTGTGGCTTCATGCAGCACTCTGAGGAGTTTCCCAGCAGGCAGTGCGGTGGGGCGGGGAGGTGAGGCCAGTGCAGCCACGGAGTTAAGTGTGTAAACAGTGGATAAGGGAGATAACAGGAGGAGAGGTTGCAGTTATAGGCAGTAAACGATAAAGGGGGGAGAGAAAGACTGGAATATAATGATGGCGACAGAGAAAGATTGAAATGGAAATGTAATAATGGCGAATAAAATAAATATAAAACCTCTCTCTCTGATCAAATTGAATTGTTTTTTCCTCGACTTCAGGCTGGAATGCGCCACAGTGTGGCGGAGGTCTCGTGCTTGTCTGGGGAGTCGCTGCCATGAGCGCTCCGTTCAGGATGGAGGTGTTCCGTTAGCGATATGCAGCGCCTCTATCCCCTTTGGAACCACTCCCCTCAGTATCACCTGGCAACAGCTCTTACAGCAAAACATCAAAGAAATATTTCCCTCCGGCCATGGCCAGGATTATGAGGGCAAACATCGATAATATAAGTCATTTCTGGGAGTCACTGACAAAGAAAACTCCTTTGAAGATGACTCATCTTCATCAGTTTGTGCTCAGTGGTAGTGTTTTTCACTAGTGCCATGGGAGGGCTGCTAAAAGGTCAGCTGGCATCTATAATAAATACTTCAGCAAAGAACCAGCATAGCCACTTGTTCCCATCAGCACAGATTTTGATCAAAGGTTTAGTTAGCTAAACAAGCATATTAATCGGCTTGAGTGAACTGAGAAAATGGAGGTTTGCCGGTAGTTAGGACACACAACTTCCAGCATTTTCACTGCTACTAGCTGATTACTTCATTAAGAATAATTGGCTAATGTCTATAGTTTGCTTGACAGCTTGCTACAGTATTTAGCTAGGGGTGTCGATTCTGCCAAATATCATGTTGGCCTCGCATTTCTTCTTCCAGCATTTAGCGCATATTTCCTGCCCCCATAGCTTGTTCGATTCTGAACATTCGTATCGCTAACTGTGAACCGGCGAATGCCAAGCCAGGTCACTGCTATCCTCTGTATGAGAGCCAACATTTTTTTTCTAATATTGTGAGTGAAAGATGAGCCAATAAAAAAGAAGAATGAGCGGAGGGAGGGATGTATCATAAAATGCATCATAAGTGCCATTCGGGAGGGTGTCTCTGAGATTTGACAGGCCTTTAAGGCCTCTAGCAGGTACCACATTAGAGCTGATTCCGCTACCACTGGACATCTTGAGTCCCTAAATATTGTTTATTTATTCTGTTTAAAACACAAAATTACGTCAAATTTCGCAAACACTAACTGTTCTGCAGTCTGTCATTTCCACTTTATCACACAGCTACCTGTCATTACCTGCTATTGTGCCCTCTTTGTTGGTTCTGTTGAGTATGTCACCCACAAAAATTGCATGAAATGTCTTGTGTCACTGCCAATATATGCTCTGCGAAAGAGAGACACTGAGACGAGCAGTGTCACAGCGTGTCTGATTCCGATTCTTGCTGGCAGTTTTGACTGATTTACACTCATCTCACAGCTCCTTCCAAGTAAACAGCACCTGCCAGTGCGTAAGCTGTTGGGGATACAGACCTCTAGGGGGTGCTGTTGTGATGTTCTGGTCGAGGTGTGAATTAGTATTTGTAATGTAGACCTGTGTCTTAGGGTGCATGTACATGCATGTACATAAAGAGAAACCGGCTTCAGATTGGCTGTTTTGGTCCAGTTCTTATCAACCTGGAGACAGTTATGTGACTCATATTAAGCAGATAGGCTGCACATTGGCAGCATCTTTTACCTCTCTTTCTCTGTTGCCCGCTCAGCTAGTCGCCCTCCCCTCCTCTCTCTATCTCTCCATCTCTCTCTCACACTTCCTCTTGGTTAATCTCTCTATCTTTTATTTCCTCCCTTCCATCGTTCGGTAATCATTGGAGCAATGTAGCGGGGAAGCATGTTGAAGGTCCCCAGTGTAATTTGATCCTCAATTGAGTCAGTCTTTAACACAGGACCCGCCCCCACTGCTGAGAGGGGAAGGGATATGCACTGGATGTACTGTTTCAGACACCCACAACTGCAAGACAAATCTATGAGCAATGCATACAGTCAAGGTGAGAGAGAGAGAGGAGACACACAAGGTGTGCACTGGTTCTCTTAATCTCCTGCCAGCCTCTTTACCAATTCACTCAGAAAGCTGTGATTCATACTTCCCAAAAAAATAGTCGGAAAAGAAAACATTATGCTTCATTCTATGACTTCTGAGGTTATATAGTTATACCATAAATTCCTCCACATGCAGAGACAGAGAGAAAACGGAGAGACTAAAATGAAGCAGTGAAGATATCCGGAGAGGAGAAAACTTGAGGAGATGGTGGTAGATAGAGCACGGTGCTCCTGTGAGGATGAGCATGTGTGCAGGAAATAACAAGTTCTCTGCTGAGCTTTGCTTGGATGAAACAGTACTCCAAATCCACGGTTGTTTTGTCACGCATTAGTAGTGGTCCAGGTGCCTTCAGGAAGAGTACACATGCTCACACCAATTATTGTTAACAGTAGTAACATCTGTTCTCATTTAGAGCCCATTAACCTTCCTGCTACAAAGCTGGGTCAAAAAATTCCACTAAAAACAACACATTCATTATTTACCTTTTTTTAAACATCCATTTCCTTTTTCACCTTGAATTAGGGTGAACCACGCCAGAAGAAGCTCACTGAATTTCTTTTTTTTTTTTTTGCTTTAACCTTTAACCTATCTACTATTTATTTATTATTTATTTATTTTTCTTCGTTGCAAAGGTTTTAAACTGCACATCAATGCGCTCATATTATATGTGTACACAAAACAACATAGCGCCGGCAAAGCTTTCTTGATGTTTTTAAAATTTAAATTGGCTGCATAACTGACACAGGCCTGACTATAAAAGCTTTGTTTTTTCTCTGTAGTGCAGATAGCCATTCATTCATATTATGTGCTGGATCTGTCGTACATCTGCTCTCTGGAGGCGGGATTTGTGAGGTTTTGACTAAAGGGTGTATGTGCGAGCATGTGTGTGCGATTTTGTATTGGAAGCTCAATTTAAGCATTTATAGTGTATTAGGCTCGGTTTCACAGCAGTTTCCCCTGGCCATTTCTAACTCCATTGTTATGACAGCTGGGCTCATGAATCTTGTTATAATTGAGTGACACAGTAGCAGTCTGGCAGCTCTCACAACAGAAAATTCTGTCCTTGGTCAGGTCCACGTCATATAAACTCTGATAGTGTACTTCAATACAAAGAGCACTTAGACCTTATTTGAGACACACATGTTAAGCGTTGAATTAAAACCAAGGGGTAGATCAACAAAGTAAAATAATATACTGCATGCATCATCTGTCAAATAGCGAGAGAGCACAGTTCAGCGGTTTGATGATAAGCCACATAGTTGCAATACATGACATTTCAGCAATCAAACTATTCGGACCTTAATAAGAGCACGTGTCACATCATATGCTGCCTTTGCTTTAAAGCTATAATTACAAATGTGAACAGGCAAATGCCAAACCAAGTCACAAACATTCTCCTAATGTGCACCTTCAGTTGGCTTTGTAACATTTCAAGTGAAAAACAGGAGCAGGTAAGACCGCTGCAGACTGGGAGTGCAAGTTTTGCAGCGCTGATTCAAAATCTATGAAGTCAAAGGGCAGTCTTTAACTGGGGTCTCTGTGGGGTACCTGTAGGTGCCCTATCACAGCTATCATTAGTTAGAGAGTATCATTAGTTCTCTACTGATGTTCTTATCTGTCTCAGCATAATTTATTCACTACTTAGAAATGAGTCTTAGAGTCATGTGTTACGGACAGTTTTCAGGTGTTATAAACCCTCGTTACGTAACACATATCTTATCCAGATATGGTGATAATGTAAATGGCTGACTGAGTTCAGATATGTTTTTGTGGAAGAGCAAGTTCTGGTTCAGTACCATTAATTGAAAACCTAATTATAAACTGCCATTTTACATGTGATGCATTTCAGTGCAGTGCGTAAGTAATGGTGAAGGAATAATGACAATTAATAAAGACCATTCATCCAGCGAAGCAATATCAAACGAATGAGCTGCTTCAATATTTATTTGAATAACTTATCTCACTGACATTGAATCACTTTAAATCCTCATTATTTCATGATAAAAGTGACCTTTAATCACCATTAATGAGTGTTTAAATATGTGCAAAAGAATTGTGACAGTGAGGAATATCCCATAAAAAAGAGCAGTAAAAAAAAAATATAAAAAATTGTATGGTTTCAATGAAATGTAAGCAAAAAAGACTTTTCTGAGATTTAACCTCTTCAACACTTAATATCTTTTTAAATATGAGCCAATTCATGTATTGATGCCTGCAGCATATGCCAAAAAAGTTGGGACAGGGGCAACATAACACTAAAAAGGTTGAAGAATGAAAAAAATAATAATAAAAATAATAATTAATTCACCACAGCTAACTACACTGATGGACTTTAAAAGTTTATAAGTAGAATTGTAGCCAAACTTGGATTCAAATTTGTGACCATTTATTGACATTACCCATAACAACAACTTCAACAAAATGTCAGATAACATCAACAAAAAACAATGACAAAATAATCAACGACAAGTTGAACAACAAAATCAACAACAAAGATCTACTCCAATCTCAGTACCGAGTGTGAGCGCCATGCGCTGGCAACAAAGCCATCACTTGTGTTAGCATGGACAGCACCATTCTGTTGAGCTGTTGCTGGAGAATGGCCTGCCACTCTTGGAGAAGGGCTTCTTGGAGCTCCGCCCTCGTCCTGGGCGCTGGAGTGCGTTGCCGAGCCCGCCGATCCAACAGGTCCTACACATGCTCGATGCACTCCATGTCAGGGCTGAAAGGTGCCTATTCCATGACTTGCACATCATTCTGGGCCAGGAGCGGCTGGGTCCCTTGTGTTGAGTGAGGTCATACGTTGTCCTGCATGAACATGACCTCAGGGTGGTCTGTGATGTAAGGCACGAGGTGCAGTCTGATGACAAGGTCACAGTAGCGGGCTGCATTAAGATTTTCATTGATTATGACCAGGTCAGACTTCCAGCTGCACCGAATGACACCCCAGATCATCACCGAGCCTCCTCCAAAGTGATCCGTCTCAGCAATACAGGGGGCCGCATATCTCTCACCACGTTGTCTGTAGACCCTCTGTCGGTACAGACACAATCTGGGCTAATCACTGAAGACAACGTACCTCCAGAATCGGTTGGGGACTTGTCTCTGACCATATTCTTCAGCCTAGCGAAGCCTGGTAGCCCTGCGCTGTGCATCAAGCTGCATTCCAACACATCCCCTGTGGGCTCTGATCCCTCGCTCTGCAAGTCGGCGACTCACTGTTCTTCTGCTGATCCTTGGTCTGTGGATTCCTTGGGTCTCCAGAGCCGTCCTGGTGCAGGTTCAAAACCAATCTCTCAGGTGGACGAGGCAGATCTGATTACCCTGGGCTGGGGTCGTGACCCTAGGCTAACCAGGTCAGGGTCGCTCATTGGTGCTTCCAGTCTCCTGCTAAAGAGCTACAAGGTTAGGGGCGATGCGGTTTTGGGATGTTCCAGCCATGCACAGCCCAATGGCTTGATCACATTGGGGTCTGGAAAGGCGAGGTATGGCGCACGTAGTGTCTTTGAACAAATGCACTCGGGTTCTGGCCTTAAAGCTGCAATTGGTAACTTTGAGGAGAAAGAGGACTTGGCATAAAAATTTGAAAAAATCATTACTGTTGTGAATGTAGCAGTGCACAGAATGATGCCACAAGCTCAAACTGGTGCTACACATTTATTGTAAAATCTGCAAGATATTAAAATATCACTTTAGGTTGACAATCGCAATTTCTGTGCTGTCTGCATTCATCTTACTCTGGAATTCTCATTCTCTAATTCCCCAGTTTCCACTGCACACGATACGTAGCGATTACTGACATATGCTGGTGATATACTGGTACTACCACTTCAAATAAATAAAATAAAATGAAATGAAGTTTTCCCAACAACAACGATAATGAAACAATTCGACTGATCAAAAAACGTGAAAAAGACTAGGATTTCGCAGTAACGACAATCAGTTGCCTTAGTTAATAAAGGGTAACTGGCTTATTGCGCCACATGAACAGTCAACACTGCTGGCTAACAAATGAGCAGAAATAAATCATGTCGACATGAATAGTAATCTACAGCAGTATGCATTCAGTAAAAACCCAGCACACGCTTATTAACCTCCGCCGAGGAGGTTTATGTTTTCGGTGCCGTTTGTTTGTTGGTTTGTTTGTTTGTGTACAAGATAACTCAAAGACTAATGGCCAGATTTTTATGAAATTTTCAGGGTAGGTGGGTATTAAGTCAAGGAAGAGGTGATTAAATTTTGGCATATCTAGGCCAAAGTACTGCTGAGATATACTCCAAAGTTCAAGATTTCAAGTCTTTCCAATGGGCCAGAGTTCCAATTGCCGTGCTTTTGGCTTTGCTGCCCCCTGGCGGCGGAGGTTCTGCGCTCTCTGAGTGCTCTTCTAGTTTCAGTAAGTTACTCATTTTTTTGAGTACAGAAACTGTCGTGAATCCTGCTGAATGGCCAGTAAACCATGCTTGACAGAATTTAGCTGTGAGAGCACAGAAACGTTACACATAGTTATAAGGACAACAACACAACCGATAAGACTGCCAGGTCACTTCATAAAGACATTTTCTGCTACTTTCTAATTAAACGACGCCAGTAACGGTAGCCCTAGCATCGGAAACAAGCTAACGTCAACTCGACTGCAACATCACAGTAATATCACATGCACTACGGAGTACTGTAACAATTACAAGATGCTGGTTATTCGAACAGTGACTGTGCTTGCAAGAGAGGTTCACTCGCTTATTTGCAGAGCGAAAATGAATTGATGCTGGTTAGGGCTGGGGTTGGAACCAGCTGTGCATGTGAGCGACGCCAACTCACTAATTTGCAGAGCACTGTGGAGCAAAAATGAACCAACGAATAAAACAGGGGTTAACATGTCAAGCAGAAAAGTCGGCAACTCTGCGTCGGTTTTCAATCCTTCCAGATCGCGTAGTT
This sequence comes from Gymnothorax reevesii, assembly GCA_029721435.1. Taxonomy (NCBI): domain Eukaryota; kingdom Metazoa; phylum Chordata; class Actinopteri; order Anguilliformes; family Muraenidae; genus Gymnothorax; species Gymnothorax reevesii. The sequence continues at coordinate 48,844,614 of CM056587.1, read as the reverse complement.
CCTTCCACCTCTGAAAAGCCACTCTGGTTTTATCCCAGGCTTTGTCGACTTTTTTATTTTGTGCTTTTTTTTTTCTTCTGGCCTCCTCTTCTTACTTGTCTTAGCCATGTGTGCTGTTGTCGGTTACGGAGGTATCGGTATTTTTTTCCTCGCTGATGGCTGATGTTGCACCATTAGTGTTGCTAAGCTCCTGAACCTTCTCTCGGAGATTTGAGCTTGACTGAGCACTGGCGTGACCTGAGGAGGAAGGGGGAGTAGGCTGTTCGCAACGCGTGCATGTGCACTGTTTAACGGCTGTCAGACACCATCCTGGCTGTAATTGGTTCTTTTTTTTTCGGTCCGAACGATTCTTTTAAATTGCAGTAGAAGCAGTAGGTGGATTTAAAGGAGGCTTTTTTTATTACGTAGTACTAGTTTTATATAATATTGTCTGTACACAGTGACAGTTTTAGCAAAAATGACAAAAAGTTGCTTTTATAAGACTTACCAACTGCAGCTTTAATGACCTCAAGGATTGTGTCAACGCATTTGACAGCATTGCAATTGTGATCAGTGGAGCCCCCACTGATCACAACTTTTTCAAAGTTCCCCTAACCCAACTATTCTATTTCTGTCTAGTCAGAAAGTTTTTAAAGTCCATCAGTATAGGTGAATAGGTAGCTGGTGATGCTATCATGATTAGCTCTAAAATGGGCATGCAAAAAAACAAAACAACTTTATCATTCACTTCCTTTTGTGGTTGAAGGTTCAACAAGTTGAGAAAAGCACCACAGGCATGCCAAGAGTTTAAGAACAACATTTCTCAATGCGTAGAGTCAAAGACTTTTGAGATTTCACCATATACAATCCACAGTATTAATGAAAGATACAGAGAATCTGGGGAAATTTCTATGCATAAAAACTAGCGTAGCAAAACTTTATTGAATGCCGGTAATCTTTGTGGTCACAGATGGCACTGCCGTAACAACCAACATGCTTTTAGAATTAGTATAATCACAAAGACTCAGGAGCACTTCAGAAAACTGTTTCCAGTGAATACAATACCTCATTGCACCTACAAATGATAGTTAAGACTGCACTGTGAAAACTGAAACCAGAATTTCAGTACTGAAATTGCCAGAAACACCGTTGATTTTTAGTGGCTACAGCTCATCTGTAGGATAAGTGGAAAATGGTGCAGCAGTGCAATAAGTCCACATTTCAAATTGTTTTTGGATTAAAAGATGTTACGTTCACAGGGATAAAGAAGAAGAAGGCCATATAGATTGTTACCTAGTTTAAAAGACAGCGTCTGTTATGGTTTAGGGGTGTGTTAGTGCCTACGGCATGGAGAAATAGTGCATCTGAGAAGCCATCATTAATACTGAAGAATTAACACACACATTGTGGAGCAACATATTTTTCCTCTAAGCAAGGACTTTTTAAAGAAAGTTATAGCTCATTTCAGCAAATCAATGTGAAGCCACATTCAGCAAGAGTAACAACAGTATGGCTTTGTTGTCAGTGAGTCTGGATGCAAGACAGACCTGCTTGCAGTCCAGACCCATCTTCCATTGAAAGCCGGTGCTACATTATGACGAGCAGTATACATCAGCAGAGACCCTAGTATTAGACAGATATATCCCCAATATTATATAGAACTACTGTATAATATTAAACAAGAAAAGGACAAAAATTTTGATTTTCAAGAATGCTATAATAACTACCAAAACAACTGTTGAGAGTTGTTTAAAAGAATACATACCCAGACAGCAAGCCACTACAGTCTGGATCCACACAAGCTCTTGCTGATTCAGGTTAGAGCTGGAGCATATCCAAGCAGGCTGCTTTAAGTACTGTAACACAGGGGATAAACATGTCCCCGTACCAACTTTTTTGGAACATACTGCAAGCAGCTCTTGTGGAATAAGTGTATAGAAACAAAATATCATCAAAGTTGAATCTTAATCATCTTGCCTGTGTATTATTTTCAGCTGAAAACAGGTCAAAGCAGACGATTAGACTATTGATTTCTATTTTTCTTTTAAATTTTATGCAATGTACTAGCTTTTTTTAGAGCTGGGATTGTACCTGAAATCAAATTGTACCCCATTGTCATGAAGCTATACTCGCACATTTACAATAACAAAAAATGCCTCTTGGTTCACTCAAAGAGAGATATTTTTTTTTACAAGGCCTCTCGTTTCATGACTTAAATGTTTGTGACATCTTTCTCTCAACTATGTCAGGTGTTGTGGTCCCAATGTTGACTCATACATAGATGATAAAATTTCAACAGACGTTCTGCATACTGTACGTTTTGCACTATTTATACAATAGTGCAATAGCACCCATTCATTACAGGCCCTTAGTTAATTGCAAGTAATTTTTAAGATGCAGTTTGATGGATGTAAAAACTGAAAATGGTGCAGTGTTTGGAGGTGGCTGGAAGTCAGAGTGATGATGGCAGGTGTGACAGCACTAATCCAATATCAGCCAGATGTACATTAATTAGTCAGGACATGGTGAAATCAGTGCTGAACTGCTGTTCCCTTTCCAGCAGATGTGAATACACTCTAAGGACCATCAGCAGCCCTGGACCCAGAATGCTCGGGATTATGCTTGGGGTTTCATGGCTACTGAAAGCTTGGTTGGGACTGGATTAGCCTCCTTTCAGCACAGCAGTGTGATCACGGGCTGCATTTCCTCAGGATTCCAACCTTCGGACACTAAATACTCAGGCTTATCCAGCACATTGTAAGTATATTGAAGCAAAAGCATCATGTTTCAGTGCTCTTCAAGTCTACTATAAAGTGTCGGATGTAATGCAGAAAAAGTCAGGTCTCAGCACTTAATTGCACTTGGAAAAAAAAAAATCACCTCATCTGACAATTAACTTTAAGCAATAGATGAGTAAAATATCACAGAATATGGAGTTAAAGCTCAGCAGGGGTCACTTTTGGACTTTTTGCACTTATTCATTTATATTAATTATACTGCGAACTGCATTCCTGCATTCAGTCTTGTAACGACTAACACCTTAAATAGGTGCTTGATAAACTATGAGCAATATTCATCTGTGATCACTAATCTTCAAAGAAAACTTTATATTGTGATCTAGCATCAACAGTGAATATTCAGATAGCGGTTTCAAATATTTTTCTTTGTACTGATAAAACAAGCTAACTTTCTCAAAATGTTTCCATTTACTTCGGAGATGTAGACCAGCTCTGAAAGTGGCAATGCTGACAAGCAGGAGAAGAACTGAGGAATAAAAGAAAAAAACTCTTGTCAATAATGGGTTTTGGGCTGCAGTCAATGTAAATCTCAACTCCTAGAAAAAATTTTCTGTTTTGTATTTTGAGTTTTGTATTTTTAAATGTGGTAATTTTTGTTTTTGATCAGATGAATGCAGATCATCAGTGTTTTTAACGGGGGTAATTTCAGTCTGAGCTTTGAAACTCTGAGTTTCAAATCGCAGTTAGGATGTTTACTGTCATCTTTGAATTCATCTTACAGAAAAGTATAATTTAATGGAAACAAATTTTGCACTTATATGCCTGTTTTAAGCATAAGGTGGTTATCTGCTTCCAAACAACATTTTATTGAAAGGGCACAGGCCACATGCACAGCATACACACTGTCCATCCTTTCTTTAAAGGGTATCTCTGGCAGTCGGCCATGTCTGACTCAAAATATATAGTTTGGTGCCAAAACTTTTTGAAGGAAATTAATGAGAAACAGATGGTAAAACATTACTCAGTAATAAGTATTAAACTGTAATGACAGCCTCCAACCCCCCACCCCTATCCACTGCCACCTTCAACCCACCCAGGCTATGTTTTCATAATCACCATCTTGACTATCCTTACTACTATCACATTCTTGTACACCAAATGTATGGGGTCAGATCAGTCACATAATGAATGAATGCACACAGAATGCACACTGATGAATTTTGGGATTTATGCTGTACATAAATGAGTCAGCAAAAATATTTTCCAATGCCCACACAAATATTCATCAGTGATAATAAATATTTAAATAAATCCACAAATACACGAACATATTTCTGAAGCAGGCACAAATATTTTTTGCATTAAACATATGTCATAGAAATCCACAAATCCATGTACTTAAAGTATTTGCAATTTTAATCAAAAACACATTTGGATGTTGTAACATTAATACATTATTGTTGTGATTTACGAAATGAACCAAGAGCGACAACCAGTAGAATGCAAAAAGGAGGCTTTATTTCTGAAGGGGGAAACCCCCCAACAGAGCTGGCAACGGTACAAAGTCCACAATCCAAAAACCGTATCCAATGGGCGTAATCCAGAATCGTAACCAGGGCACCAATAACAAAGTTCGTGGTCAGACAAAAAGGGTTCGGTACACAGGCGTAGGTTTGGAGGAGAAACAAACTCATAAGCCAAAGACAGTCCGAATCCAAAACCAGGGCAGTAATCACAAAATCAAGGTCGGGCAGAAAAAGGTCAAAACTCACAGATGCAACAATATCCAAAAAGGGCAAACCAAAATCAATAGTCGAGCAATCCAATCAGAAAGATAAACACTGAGCAATCAAGGCGAGAAACGTGGCACGAGAAAACTAGGGAGAACGATCTGACAAGAAAGTGTACCAAACAGACATCTTATATACACACCCGGGGTAAACACATGACCAGGGAGAACAGGTGCAATCAGTGGGAACAATGATCAGGGAGAGACACATGAGGGATAAACTAATTACATGAATTTGACTGTAGCCCAAACGCAGACAGGGATCACAAGACAAACCTAAGTACAAAACAACAGCTCCGGTTAAGGAGTACTAAAGTGCCAAGATAAAAGAAAAGGAAAGCACAAAGTATAAGTGGAAAACCACAGAAACTTGCAGCAGAGATAATTAGGGATAGGCAAGGAGGCGGAGACTAGAATTGGGCGACAGCTGAGAGATCATTAGTCAATTAGTAAGTGCAGCTATACAATCCCAAGTGCTTGTTAGTAAGTTAGTCCAAATATACAAGGTTAGTGTGGATTAGTATTGAGCAAAAACAATAAACTGTTAGTATGTGTTAGTAAGACAGAAAAAGAGAGAGGAAGGAAGAACACGAGATAATGAAAGAAGATTGAAACCCAGAAACCAATAAATCACCCGAATGAGTGTCACACAAGACAAGGGACCGTGAGCAAAGATACACACCTGACAAGACAGGGGAGACAAAGTGCAAAGCATGAAAATGAAAACATGGCTAGGCCAGGCACAGAACTTAACATGACAGCAGAATCCAGAATCCCAACAGAACCCCCCTCCCAACGAACGCCTCCTGGCGTTCAACCTGAAAGTCTCTGGTGACTAGCATGAAAGTCTTTGATGAGGTTTTTATCCAATATGTGCCTTGCTGGCACCCAACTGCGATGTTCAGGTCCGTAACCCTCCCAGTCGACGAGGTACTGCAGTCCTCTGCCTCGTCGACGAGAGTCCAGGAGGGCACGGACCGTGTAGGCTTCGCCTCCATTGATGATCCGGGCGGGTGGTGGGGGATCAGGTCCAGAGGACAGGGGGTGGGTTACTGCAGGTTTTAACTGGGACACATGGAAAGTGGGGTGTATGCGTCGCATGGACAGGGGGAGACGGAGGCGAACGGCAGTGGGACTTAGGACCCTTTCAATGGTGAAAGGGCCCAGGAATTTGGGGAAAAGCTTACCCCCGTTACCTCTGAGGGGAATGTCCCTTGAAGACAACCAGACCCGCTGCCCAGGTCGGTACATGGGCGCCGCGGTGCGTCTCTTGTCGGCCTGTTCTTTCATCCGAGCGACCGACCTGAGCAGGGCCTGGCGGGTGGCAGTCCAGGTGCGTCTGCACCTACGGACGAATTCGCGGACTGAGGGGACAGCTACCTCCTCCTCCTGGGACGGGAACAAAGGGGGCTGGTAGCCCAGGCAGGCTTTGAAGGGGGAGACGCCGGAGGCAGCAGAGGTGTGGCTGTTCAACGCGTATTCCACCCACGGTAACTGATAGCTCCAGGAGGAGGGGTTCCTAATACAGAGACATCGTAAAACACTTTCCACACACTGGTTAGCTCGCTCGGTCTGGCCATTAGTCTGGGGGTGGAAACCTGATGACAAACTGACTGAAGTGCCTAAAGCTTTAAAGAATGTTCTCCAAAAAAGTGCAGTGAACTGGGGGCCGCGATCGGAAGTGATATCAGTGGGTATGCCGTGGAGTCTAATGACATGTTGGATTACTAGGTTGGCAGTGTCTTGAGCAGAAGGGAGTTTAGTGAGGGGAACTAAGTGAACTGCTTTGGAGAATCTATCAACAATTGTGAGAATGGTGGTGTGGTGATTGGATGAGGGAAGGCCTGTGATAAAATCAAGAGCAATATGGGACCAGGGGCGGTGTGGTGTAGGAAGGGGCTGCAATAAACCTTGAGGTGGTTGGTGAGAAGTCTTAGCCTGGGCACAGACCGAGCAAGCAGCAACGAAGCCCTGGACATCTTGAGTGAGTTCTGGCCACCAAAACCTCTGAAGAATAAAGTTCTTAGTGCGGCGGATACCAGGGTGGCAGGACAGTCTGGATGCGTGTCCCCATTCCAGGACTTGGGAGCGTAAGGTAGCTGGCACATATAAACAATTGGTGGGACACGCACTGGGAGTAGCAGCATTGTTTTGGGCATTTCTGACTTCTCTCTCAATATCAAGACATAATGCATTAATGAACGCTTCTTTAGGGAGGATGGTATCTCTGTTAATTTCCTCTTCCTGGATTTCAAAACAACGGGAGAGGGCATCAGGCTTGACATTCTTACTTCCAGGTCGATAGGCAATATGAAAGTTAAATCGTGAAAAGAAAAGTGCCCACCTGGCTTGTCGCGGATTGAGTCTTTTGGCCGTTTGTAGATATTCCAGGTTCTTGTGGTCTGTCCAGACAATGAAGGGTACCTTGGAGCCCTCCAGCCATTGTCTCCACTCTTCTAAGGCCAACTTTACCGCCAACAGCTCCCGATTCCCAATGTCGTAGTTTCTTTCTGCAGAGCTGAGGCGGCGAGAAAAGAAGGCACAAGGATGGACCTTACCATCTTCTGTGGACCTCTGCGACAGGATGGCTCCAGCACCGATATTGGAGGCGTCCACTTCAACAATAAACTGGAGTTCTGGATTGGGAATGGTTAGGATAGGTGCAGAGGTGAAACGAGCTTTTAAGTCATTGAAGGCCTCTTCAGCCTTTTCGGACCACAGAAACTTGGATTTAGAAGAGGTGAGAGCAGTAAGAGGAGCGGCAACAGAACTATAATTCCGGATGAACCGGCGGTAAAAGTTAGCGAAGCCCAAAAATCGCTGGAGAGACTTACGGTCCTCTGGTCTGGGCCAATTAGTGACAGCTTCCACCTTTAGAGGGTCCATCCGGATGGTGTCTGGGGAGATGATGTAACCCAAAAACGTAGTGGTTTCCACATTAAATTCACATTTTTCAGCTTTAACAAAGAGGCGGTTCTCCAGGAGGCGACGGAGCACTTGGCGAACATGTTTGACATGGGCCTCCTGGGACTCTGAAAAAATCAGGATATCGTCAAGATACACAAACACAAACTTATTTATCATGTCTCTTAAAACATCGTTGACAAGGTTTTGAAACACTGCTGGAGCGTTAGTAAGCCCGAAAGGAAGAACTAAATACTCCCAGTGTCCCGTGGGAGTGTTAAAGGCAGTCTTCCATTCGTCCCCCTCTCTGATGCGTACCAGGTGATAGGCATTACGGAGGTCGAGCTTAGTAAAAATCTTAGCTCCTTGCAGGAGATCGAAAGCAGTGTTCATTAGAGGAAGTGGATAGCGATTCTTGACAGTTATTTCGTTAAGTCCACGGTAATCTATACAGGGTCTTAATGATCCGTCCTTCTTAGACACGAAGAAGAATCCGGCACCAGCAGGTGATGATGACGGGCGTATAATGCCAGCAGCAAGAGACTCTGAGAGATACTTCTCCATGGCTTGGGTTTCTGGTCTGGAGAGTGAATAGAGTCGGCCTCTAGGGGGCATAGTACCTGGCTTCAGGTCTATGGTGCAGTCATAAGGTCGGTGAGGTGGTAAGCTGGTGGCCCGGGACTTAGAGAACACTTCCTTGAGATCATGAAACTCTAGGGGGACCTTCTCAAGATCTGGTATTTCTTCTTGGGATGGGCTGTGTTGAGGTTCGCGGGCGTTGTGGAGGCATGCCAGGGAGCAGTTGGGGCTCCAACCCTTAACCTCATTCTTCCGCCAATCAATATTTGGGAGGTGTTTGGCCATCCATGGATGGCCCAAAACAATGGGAGCATGGGGAGAATGTAAGAGGAGGAGCTGAATGGTTTCGTGGTGGTTTCCTGAGGTTTTGAGTTTGATAGGGCTGGTAGCGTGAGTTATCTGGGCTATTTTCTGGCCACTGAGTGAATTGGCCACCCGGTCAGGAAAGATCCTCTCGGTAGGGATTCCCCATTCTTGAGCCAGCTCCACATCGATGAGGTTCTCCTCAGCGCCGGTATCAATGAGGGCTAGGGTGGACTTACTCCCTCCTCCCCACTCCAGGATAACTGGGAGGCACGTACGGTTCTTAGTCTCCTGCACTGGCGTCACTCCAATCACTACTCTTCTCTGTGCACCAGGGGAACTTCTCTTGTTGGGACACTGAGCAATGTGGTGTCCCCCCTTGCCACAGTAGAAGCAGGCCCCTTCTCTGCGACGGCGGTTCTTCTCCTCCACAGGGATGCGAGTACGGCCCAGTTGCATGGGTTCTGGCTCAGGAGGACTGTCGCCAGTAGGGGGTGGTAGAGGCAGAGTGCTCTGGAGGAGTGGGTTAGGTCGTCTGCGGGAGGCGAAGCGTCTGCGTTCTTCCAATCGGGAATCCACGCGAATAGCCAAGTCGACCAAGTCATCCAAATCCTCCGGTAACTCCCGGGAAACCAGCTCATCCTTTAACGCTTCAGAAAGCCCGTTAAAAAAGGCATCGAACAAAGCTCTATGTCCCCACCTGCTGTTGGTAGCCAGTGTCTGGAAATCAATGGCGTAGTCGGCCACGGAACGGCTCCCCTGTCGAATGCGCAGAATTTCTCGTCCCGCCTCGTGACCCAGCTTCGTGCGGTCAAAGATGCGCCTCATCTCCTCACCCAGCAAATTAGACGTTTGCACGCAGGGTAGATCTGCTTCCCATGCAGCCGTAGCCCACTGCTTGGCCCTTCCTGTCAGTTGCGTGATGATGAAAGCAACCCGAGCTCTTTCGGTGGGGAATGACGAGGGCTGTAGGCTGAAAATGAGCTTGCACTGGGTGAGAAAAGCCCGACATGCTCCCGGGTTCCCGTCGTACCTCTCAGGCGGTGGCAGGCGTGGCTCGCAGACTGGCAGTGGCGGAGCAGACGCAGGAGCAGGAGTGGCATGGACGGCAGGCTGGGGAGACTGTAGCCGCTGAGCGTCTTGCACAGAGCGAGTGAGATCCGCCATCTGAAGACTCATGGTTTGCATATGTTGCATAAGAGCCCGAAGCTGACGCTCTTGGAATTCTAACTGAGCGCCCTGTTGGTGCACTGCCTCCTGCAGAGACTGGTCTGACGCTGGCTCCGTCATGGTCAGATCGTAATGTTGTGATTTACGAAATGAACCAAGAGCGACAACCAGTAGAATGCAAAAAGGAGGCTTTATTTCTGAAGGGGGAAACCCCCCAACAGAGCTGGCAACGGTACAAAGTCCACAATCCAAAAACCGTATCCAATGGGCGTAATCCAGAATCGTAACCAGGGCACCAATAACAAAGTTCGTGGTCAGACAAAAAGGGTTCGGTACACAGGCGTAGGTTTGGAGGAGAAACAAACTCATAAGCCAAAGACAGTCCGAATCCAAAACCAGGGCAGTAATCACAAAATCAAGGTCGGGCAGAAAAAGGTCAAAACTCACAGATGCAACAATATCCAAAAAGGGCAAACCAAAATCAATAGTCGAGCAATCCAATCAGAAAGATAAACACTGAGCAATCAAGGCGAGAAACGTGGCACGAGAAAACTAGGGAGAACGATCTGACAAGAAAGTGTACCAAACAGACATCTTATATACACACCCGGGGTAAACACATGACCAGGGAGAACAGGTGCAATCAGTGGGAACAATGATCAGGGAGAGACACATGAGGGATAAACTAATTACATGAATTTGACTGTAGCCCAAACGCAGACAGGGATCACAAGACAAACCTAAGTACAAAACAACAGCTCCGGTTAAGGAGTACTAAAGTGCCAAGATAAAAGAAAAGGAAAGCACAAAGTATAAGTGGAAAACCACAGAAACTTGCAGCAGAGATAATTAGGGATAGGCAAGGAGGCGGAGACTAGAATTGGGCGACAGCTGAGAGATCATTAGTCAATTAGTAAGTGCAGCTATACAATCCCAAGTGCTTGTTAGTAAGTTAGTCCAAATATACAAGGTTAGTGTGGATTAGTATTGAGCAAAAACAATAAACTGTTAGTATGTGTTAGTAAGACAGAAAAAGAGAGAGGAAGGAAGAACACGAGATAATGAAAGAAGATTGAAACCCAGAAACCAATAAATCACCCGAATGAGTGTCACACAAGACAAGGGACCGTGAGCAAAGATACACACCTGACAAGACAGGGGAGACAAAGTGCAAAGCATGAAAATGAAAACATGGCTAGGCCAGGCACAGAACTTAACATGACAGCAGAATCCAGAATCCCAACAATTATCCATTACAAACCGCATTACTTCACTGCATTTGTGTGTGGATTTTTTGAGACCCCCCTGACGTCTCCCAATACACAAATGCATTTTTTTTTTCAAAAGGGAATTACTAGTAACTAATAAGATGTCTTCTTTCTTTTCAGTCAATCATATGAGCATGCTGCTCAGTCAGTTACATAAATTCAATGAACTGAATGGAAACTGAAACCTGGTAGCTGGCTAGCAAGCTACCCTGACTATCTTAACTTTACAATGGCAACCAAAGCGAAAGTAAATACATAAATAGCTAATGTTCACAAGTTTTAGCTTTTCAGAGAAGTCAGTTTATTTCCATTTCAGTCTTGTTCCAGGTCTTGTTCTAAGCGCATATTGCATTACCATTTGGCTTTCCTCAGCTCCCATGCCAGTGCAACACCAAACAACACTATGTAAGTGCAACAGTAAATATACACCACTAATTATTTGCTATCAACTTCAACTTCCTTCAACTTCTGACTACATTTTAGCACCATGCAGCTTTGAATTCAGGCTAGTCTACTTTGATTTTTCCTACACCACACATGCAAAAAAAAAATAAAAAATTGGTCAAACAATATACAACAGATGTAGTTCTTTCACAAAGCAATCCCAAAATTGCACACATTTCTTGATCTATCAATCTCACACTGGAATCTGGGTCCCAACTCCCAGCAGAAGAAGACAGGCTATGCTGTTTCTTGCACACTATAGGTAATCATTTTAATTGAAAACTTTAATTTTAGGTAATGTTAAGTGCGTAAAGGTTATGTGATGATTTAGCCGACATATCCCAGCAAACAGGCCTGCTATGACAGAAACAAAGGAATCAAACCAATATGATTAAGCCACATGAAATGGTTTATTGTTATTGTATTTTCTTGTAATTTTATATAATGCTGCTGGACTTATAAAAATGGCTGTGATTAATTAATTTGTTTTTTGATTTGTCGACAACATTCATTCTGACAGAAATTCTTTCTTGGTGCCCTTTAAAGTGAGCATCTCCACTTATAATCAGTGAGGATCATTGATTCAAACTCAAGACAAATAACCAGGGTCAACCTTTTAATTCCAAAGTCAATTCAGGGAATTCCCAGGCTGTGAGCAGAGTCACAGACTGAGACTGGCTATCTCAGGTCGACCCCTTCGCACCAAAGACTGACTCAAGATTTCCCTGAGGTCTTTGCTTCCATGTGAAGGGGATACATAAGGCACAGTTTATACTTTGGCCCAAGTTTAATTCTCTTCAGTATGCACTTACAAATACACAGAACACTGAATTTAAAATACTCTGAATGTATAATAATCTACAAAACCCAAAACCAGTGAAGTTGGCACGTTGTGTAAATCGTAAATAAAAACAGAATTCAATGATTTGCTAATTCTTTTCAACCTATACTCAATTGAATACACTGCAAAGACAAGTTACTTAATGTTCGAACAGGTAAACTTTGTAATTTTTTGCAAATATTAGCTCATTTGGAATTTGATGCCAGCAACATGTTTCAAAAAAGCTGGCACGAGTGGCAAAAAAAGACAAAGAGTTGAGGAATGCTCATCAAAACACTTATTTGGAACATCCCACAGGTGAACGGGCTAATTGGGAACAGGTGGGTGCCATGATTGGGTATAAAGGAAGCTTCCCTGAAATGCTCAGTCATTCACAAACAAGGATGGGACGAGGGTCACCACTTAGTGAACAAATGCGTGAGCTATGCCCGTGATGCCCGTGACCTTCGATCCCTCAGGCGATACTGCATCAAAAACTGACATCAGTGTGTAAAGGACATCACCACATGGGCTCAGGAACACTTCAAAAAACCACTGTCAGTAACTACAGTTCGTATGCAAGTGCAAGTTCAAACTCTACAATGCAAAGCGAAAGCCATTTATCAACAGCACCCAGAAACGCCGCCGGCTTCGCTGGGCCCAAGCTCATCTAAGATGGACTGATGCAAAAGTGCTCTGTGGTCTGGCGAGTCCACATTTCATATTGTTTTTGGAAACTGTGGACGTCGTGTCCTCCGAACCAAAGAGGAAAAGAACCATCCGGACTGTTATAGGCGCAAAGTTCAAAAGCCAGCATCTGTGATGGTATGGGGGTGTATTAGTGCCCAAGGCATGGGCAACTTACACATATGTGAAGGCACCATTAATGCTGAAAGGTACATACAGGTTTTGGAGCAACATATGTTGTCATCCAAGCAACGTCTTTTTCATGGACGCCCCTGCTTATTTCAGCAAGACAATGCCAAGCCACATTCTGCACGTGTTACAACAGCATGGCTCCATAGTAAAAGAGTGCGGGTACTAGGCTGGCCTGCCTGTAGTCCAGACCTGTCTCCCATTGAAAATGTGTGGCGCATTATGAAGCGTAAAATACGACAACGGAGACCCCGGACTGTTGAACAACTTAAGCTGTTCATCAAGCAAGAATGGGAAAGAGTTCCACCTGAAAAGCTTCAAAAATTGGCCTCCTCAGTTCCCAAACGTTTACTGAGTGTCGTTAAAAGGAAAGGCCCCTGTGACAACTTTTTTGCAATGTGTTGCTGCCTTTAAATTCTAAGTTAGTGATTATTTGCAAAAAATAAAGTTTCTCAGTTTGAGCATTAAACATCTTGTCTTTGCAGTGTATTCAATTGAATATAAGTTGAAAAGGATTTGCAAATCATTGCATTCTGTTTTTATCTACGATTTACATAAAGTGCCAACTTCACTGGTTTTGGGTTTGTAAATGTACTGGATATTAAGTGCTGCTAACATAATAGCATTTTTATTTTCCGTGAACTTGGTTTCAAACACTTGATTCCAGCTCTATTTTTGGGCTGGGCCGCGAATAGCAGCCAGGCCGCTATAAACGCGAATGTCACTGAGTATCTGAGTGACTGACTGACTGACTGCCTGAGTGATCAAGTTCAACGATTGGCTGGCCGGCGGGGAAGAAGTTCAGCGATTGGTCGGCAGGCGGGGAAGAATTTCGACGATTGGTTGCCCGACGACTGACTTCACCGATTTATTTGAGTGATCCGGCTCAACAAACCCTGAACTCGCAATCAGAAATAATTGTTACCACAACGATGGTCGTAATCTTTCTTTGTTAATCTCCTTTTTGTGCTTTCAACACTGTACATGCTCTCAACGAAAAAGCGTTTCATGCGTCAATTGACCCTATTTCCATTCATAAAATGACCGATCGCGTTCTGTCTGTTTCTCCGAGGAAGCTATATCTGATCCAGGATCAGTAACACCACGGGTTATCTCCCCCGCGCCACCAGGGGGCTCAGCCAGCAGCTTAATGGGAGATCCATATGAAGTTTTATACTCTTTGGTTGGGCGCTTGAAAGACTGCATGATTATGCATGCGCATACTCAGGTGGACACTTGGGAAATTATAATTGAGATTTATGTTAGTGCATTCATGTTGGTTGATGTATGCACTTGTTCGTTGGATGTAATGCAAGTGGTTGCTGGGTGATTAATAAAATCTTTTAAAAAAATTAAAGAAAATCTCCTAGGAGGAGTGGGTCGTAATTATGGACAATTATGAAGAATGTAAATATATAAAAAAATAAAACGGCAAAAAGCAACACTGTTACTGCTAATAAGGCCAGAGAGGAATTCTGGCGGAAAATTGCTGACCGTAAGTCCTTTGATGACGGACTAGTGGAAATCACATCAGTTTCTCAGCCAAATCAAACAAAATTAAATTAAATTATAGAATGAACTTTCTTATTTCTCGGCCAATTCTCATGATCTTGCAGTTAACTACAAGGCCTTTTTGAGAGCTCATAAATGCATTAAAATTAACTGCATTTCAATTTTCTTGTCACATGCTTAACCATATTCATTCATCACCAATATAAAATAACGCTTTTTGTAAACATATGGCAGCTCCTTAACTTGAACATGTTCATTAAGCGGTTTTATTCGAAATTGTGGATTCTTTGTCCATAACATTCCCAAAGACAAAACATTGGGGAAAAAAGGAATCTTTGAAGTTCATTCTTACACCCTCACTATATAAAAACTGCCACGTGTTCATAAAGGTAACATCACGTTCCCGGTTAGCACAACTGAAACAATAACTTTATTGTTTCATTACAATTCAGGAACATACATACATACTTTATCTGCTATCTACATCTGTTGCTGCTGTCTCTCTCAAATTCACATTCACAAAATTAATAACTGCTACCCTTACTCTAGCTCTTTGTCTATTCAAATGTATAACATGCTTTTCATATGTTTTCCTTACTCAAGACCCCCCCCCCTACCTCCCACTCCCACTACCTCATACACTCTCACTCACTCCCACTTCCTCACTCACACTCTCACTCTCACACTCTCCCCATCCACTTTGTAAATAATTTATCAGCTCCAGCTCATTACTAAACTTACACTTCATATAATTGCATGAGCTTTGCCCCATTTAGCACCCTTTTCTTGGGCCCACATTCTCATACAGCACTTGGCAGCCAAGCCAAATACTAGGTTGCACCTAGTCTTGTTTGCTTGTCAATTTAGGTTAAATTAGCATGTCATTCATGCTGCTAGGCTTGTCTCATAATACACTGTGGGTTTCTGGTTCATCACAAATTCAGATTACAATACATACCACTTTCCACTCTTTGGCTGGTTATGCCTCACCTGAACAGCAGATGATGTTTTACTGGTGTTAATCTATTTTTGGACCCCTTCAAGGCAAATTACCTGGATACAGTTCTGTGAAATGTACCCTTGTAGAGGACATTCACAACCATAAATAAAGCAAAATTCAATTCAGTTTTCCTCGTTTTGGAAGCTGGAACCATTTTACATACTGTAGTTCATGGTCTCAAAAATTAATGTCAGCTTAAAATGAAATGTGTGTATCTATAGCTATATGTTAGTATCTACAGCTGCATTTAAACTTTTGTGGGAAAAAAATGTTTATCGACTGATAAATTAAGGGGTGTCAGAGGTTTAAAAGCCCAGCATTAACTTCACCTTTTAACACATGATTACCCTGATCCTGTTCCAGGTCACTTTGCCTGATAAGCAAGAAAATATTGATTCACTCAGTTGCAAAGACAAATTGGTAGAATGACAGGCCAATTTATTTTTAGAAAACAGTATGGTTCATAGCATTACAAATTTATGAGGCATTTCCCTCTCCACATTAATCATGAATTAAAACACAAATATTTCTTTTGAAGATTCTGAACTTATGTAACTGAGGAAACAGCACATATATTCATGTATTTATTTGTAGGTATCTATGAGTAAAGTTTTTTCGTAAAAATGTTCATGATGGATTGCTACGCCTGTAGTGTTTCCAATTAAAGTGCATCTTTAATGCTGAAAATGATTTTAAATTGGTCAAATGCCATCTTGAATCATTATACAACTTTATTAAATACTTGATTATGATTGGCCAGTTACGGCATTCATTCTTTCATCTGTTGACCGCTGCTACAAACCTCTGCTTCATTTCAGGGCCCTGCATCACCTGGTTGGGGCTTATTTCGCAACAATGACCAGTTCGCTGTACTTTATCCTTCATAAATTACACTGTTCAAAAAAAAGCTAAAACAGGAGGTGTGATTCAGAGAAAGTGCTGTGTTTAATCTTATTAATTAGTCAGATTGTCGTTATCCTAACAATATTACCTGTATTATATGTAAATACTCCCTATTGGTGATCTTTTTAGTACAACTATTTCTAAATCATTGCATTGTTAGTCAGACAAACATAAATGGGAACAGACTGCACATGAAAAATACGTAGGTTCCTGCAGGGCTCCAATACCTCTGACAGAACAACACTGTTTTGTGTGTATTTAGGCTTAGTCTTTAGACTTTAGCCACAATTTTACAGCACCTTGTGCCTCCAGTGAGGTATCAGATATGAAAGTGGGTTTAAATTTATCAGTAATATTATCTAGAAAAGTAAGATATAATGAAGATTATGGTGATATGTGTCACGGAAATATGAATAGAAACATAACTGGTATTGTATAGCAGTCATACAAGCAGGTATACACACACACTCACACACACACACACATACTCACGCATACACACATAAACACTCACACACACACACACACACACACATATGCACACATGCATACATGCATACACAGACACACAAACACACACTCACACACATGCACACTCAGGCAGCCACACATACACGCAAGCACAACCACACATGCACATACACACAAACAGTCCCTGGACCGTCCCTCTCCACCATAACTACTCGCCTGGGTTTGACTGCTACAGTGACTCACTATTTCCCCATCAGTCCATTTCCAAAATAAGTCAATGTCTCACAACAATCCTCTGTTAATTAGTGGTAAAGGCACCTGCAGATGAACTTAAAACGACATACAAATAGCAGGAGGAACTGATTGACATTATAATTGATACATAACCTGATTGAGGCCCGCTAATTATGGCGTAATCCTCTGTAATTAAGGGGGCATCGAGGAGGCCTCCCACCAGCGCAAGTTTCTAGGCTTCCGCCCCTGCCTGCGCTGCCAGGCTCGAGACCTGCCCTGCTGAATTATTCTCTCTTTAGTTTAAACGCACTCACAATGCACCTCCACCTCCCACAATGCACCGCTGTCTGTGCCATCAGACTCTCCCTGGGAAAGCAGACTCCCGGGAGCGCTGTCAGATCAGTCGGGACCTTGTGAAACTAAACAACTTAAAACTGAAATGAAAGGCCCAAAGGCCCAAAGACGGAAATGTTGTCATAGTGACCTTTCCCCGTACCTTCGCTGCTTCGGCATGCGGTGTAAACGAGTCTCTTTCTCGTCCCCCTTTCTGAAGGGCAATCAGCGGGAACTAATTGGGTACGGTTGCCAGATGGTCTGTCCCGGGATGTGGTCACATAGGAATGCAAGAGGGTGGGGCGAGACTGTCACCATCCCTTCAAATTGGCAAGATGGCCATCAATGGTGGAGATAGACTATGAGATCTGACTCTCTGTAGAAAGATTGTAAGATGTCCTTATCAATGCTTTTCAATGTAGGACCAATGGCTGATAAATATCTTGCGGCAAAGACACCCCAGATGGAAAGATGTAATGTACTCTACCATGCATGCCCAAAAGTTTGCGGACACTCCCCAATTTGGAGCTGTTTTTCATGGTTTGAACTAGGTGAGGCCTCTTTGTTTTTGGTGAGGAAAAATCTCAACGCTATACCATGCATTGACATTCCACTTGATTCCGTGCTTCTTCTGCTTTGAGGAAGATGCTCTTCTGTTTCAATCTGATGGCGCCCCCATGTAAATATCACAGTCCGTATATACAGTAGTTTGTTGATGGACCACGAAATGGCCTTCACTGAGCCCTAACCTCAAGCCTATCAAATGACATTAGGAATCAGGTGAAAGGCTGACTTCAAGCCAGGTTTAAATGCCAAACATACTGTGCCTATCGAACCTCATTTATGCTGCTCTGGCTGGAATGGACACATTTATCCCCTATGCAATTTTCTCAAATGCCGGAGTATGGAAGGTCATTGTAGTAGAGATGAGGATTCCATGATTTTTGAGATCTTGTGTGAGCAGGTTCTACATAGTTTCAGCCATGTAGAGTTCCTGGTCACTAGTTTTTAAGCTTGACCCAGGAAAATAACAGGACACCAAAATCTATCCTATCCTCATGTGGGTCTGTGACTACAGCCCATTGAAAAACTCTAAGGAGGGATTCCTCTCATTCAAAACAGCAGCATAGATATCTTGTTTGCGAATAAAATGCACTCATACGTTGCCTACATGTTTTTCACAGCTCAAAAAATGAATAAATAAGGAAGAGCATTGGCAAACACAGCCACATGAGTGGAACCATCATTAAAAGGTCTTACTTCAAGTCCCATTGAGGTACACTTCTGCACGCTTCGAAATACCTTGTGTCAACTACTCATATCCCAGTTAAGCTCTGAGTTATGCCAAAATGAAAGAGAGAATTGCACAATTGCAATGTGTTAGCGTACTCATAGTGTTCAAAGAAGATTATATTTTAACCTTTTGTATAGCTCAGTCTCTGTATCGCCCACATAGTGACCTTGGCATAATTTTTGACCTCACCCAAGAATTTCCATGCTGTTGGTTCGCTAATCAAAGAGTGAACCACAAATTTATCTGGTATACATTTACAGTCAATGAGCAATGATTAGGTATTTTAGATAGCAGAAATTTAAGTTTCACTTCACCAGTTTATGAAAACAAAATGTCATTTGCCCCACACAATTAGTCTAGCTATTATTCTAAATCAAAACCATCCAAAGACAGTTAGTCTACAGACATTTTATCAATCATTAGCAAAAGGTAATTAGTCCTAATTAATATGTCACAGAACAGGTAGTTGTTTATTAAGAATAATTATGGTTTACCAATAAAATGTTGCAACAATTATAATAAATTTGATAAATTTCATTGAATGTAACGGCAGGAGCATTCCTGCACTACATACATTAGTGAAATTAACAAACAACAGTTCTAATGACAATAACATGACATACCAACATGACATTTAAGGCCTGTCCCTGGAGCCTCGCCAAATGTTATTGTATGATGCATCTTTTGTGTTGTTGCCATGTCTCTCCATGATTGCAGTAAAATGGGAGCACCCACACCTTTATCCGTTGGTTGTTCTTACAATTAATCACTGTTGTTTGTAGGAACTGAGAGGTTATCATACAACGTAATACACAGTATAAATATTGTGAGACTGCAAGAAGAACATCAATGTCTATACATAGTTTCGCTATGTCACCTTCCCCGAGATTGTCCCATGTAGAAATATGGTGGGGAAACAGTTTATTCACTGAACAGTGTCAACCTTTTCAAAGCCAGGTCAATACCCCTGTTTGAAAATGAAAAAATTGCAGCTAGTGTGTTTGTTGTGCAATTTTTTTTGCTATACAGTCAATATACACTGCCCGGTCAAAAAAAAAAGTCGCACACTCAAATATTTAGCTGGAATCCCTGTAGCTTTGATTACAGTGCACATTTGTCTTGTCATTGTTTTGACAATTATATGCAATGCCAGAACATTTATTTTTGATCAAAAATGCCATAAGTTTTGCCCGAGATCTTGTCTTCTCGACATAATGGTTGAAGCACTCAGTGGTCTTTCTTGAGCACATCCCAGTGACTTTTAATGTGTTTAAGGTCAGGACTTTGTGGTGGCAAATTTGTTTGTGAAAATGATTCCTCATACTTGTTTTTGTCATTCATGGTTTTCTTTGCAAAATACAGGCCAATAACCTGCCTGTTCTGAAATACTGTAACATCTTTTCCACCATCAGGGGATGTGTCTTCCGACATGATTTTTTAAGAAATGAGTAGAGATGCGCTTCAGTCAGTCAGGGTTAAAATGATTATTGCCAGCTGAGACATATTATTAACCACAATAATGATCCAATTATAGAATTTGTTCATTAATTTCCGAACGGTGACCCTTTTTTGGGCAGGGCAGTGTATTACCAGCAGCAACACATACAATGTCTTTTTTGGACACAAATACATAAACCTTGAGCTTCGGGCAAGGTTATGGGATCCCATGCAATCCCTGCCCTTCACTGAGGAGACTACGGCATCTTCTCTACCGGATTTCACCTTCTGGCCGGACACCAAGGACAGGGTGGCACAGGCCCCAATGCCGGAACAGGGAAATAAAGGGCGGTTAGGGGCTAATCGCATTCAGCGAAAAACCAAGAGCGCTAAACTCGATTAGCAGTCTTTCCAGAAAAGGACAGCTGATGTCATTTCCCATTCCAGCTTGATTCATGTGCTGCCAATACTTGCATCAGCCCACCACACTTGCCTATTGGGGAATTGACATCAACGATGGGTTTATTTACTGTCAGATTATTTTGCAATCTGTTCCACACATAAATGTTGTCAGAGCAACACTATAAAAGACTCGTTCTATCAAAGTAAACATGGAATCCCTGCAGATGTATCTCTTACTGCAATTGCT
Organism: Gymnothorax reevesii; assembly: GCA_029721435.1. Lineage (NCBI taxonomy): Eukaryota > Metazoa > Chordata > Actinopteri > Anguilliformes > Muraenidae > Gymnothorax > Gymnothorax reevesii. The sequence goes on along the minus strand of CM056587.1, from coordinate 48,823,911 downwards.
TCCCTTGAACCATGCCATCACAAACTTTTTTTTGGCTGGGCAGTGGTATATTAATTAAAAAATATAGATGCACATTTGAGAAGCATAAACTAATTAAATTTTAGAGTGGGGATTAGGGGGCTGTTAGAGCCTGCAATCAGTCACTGTTATAACGCAAGGAAATAAAAACACTTTGCTTTTAATAGCGCAGCTTGTCTTTTTTAAATTGAATATAATCACAGGATAAGCTTTGGACAGAAGGTGAAGTATCATCCAAGGAAAAAGACTGAGCAAGAATCATGAGGAAAAAGTAGCAGCTGTTTAGATGTCAGAAAACAGATTTTTTTAAAAGAGCCATTAGCCCCTTATTTACAAAATGCATTACTTTTATTGTTGTTGTTATTATTATTATTATTATTATTATTATTAATAATAATAATAACAATAACAACAACAATAATAATAATAATATTTCCAAAGTCTTTGTCAATGTGGTTAATACCTGATACCCATCTTGCCAGGGAGGCTAAAGTTTAAAAAGGGTGATTTATTGACTTCTATCATTGACAAAATGATGGGAAAAGGTTGCAGATAATAAACACAGTTAATCATTAAATTGTTAACTTTAAAAATTTTTTAAACTTTGTCACGTTCAACAACACACATTATTACAAGTATATCCAGATATCCTGATTTTTTCTTATATCATGGAATCAAAGTCCCTGATTGGTTAGCATCGCAAATACTTGATCTAAAGAAATGGTAGTATTCCATTAATTCTGCACGTCACTGTGTGTTTGTGCTGACAAAATCAGACCTCCGTAGCTGAGCAAACTTTTAGCTGAGGCACATCCCAACAAAAGTGAGGAGGAGACAATAAACCCTCGGGTCGCTACTTGTTCTTCACCCAAAGCCCTGTCTACTGAACACTGAAGCCGAAGTCTTCCCCTTTCAAAAATTCAATGAGTGATGTGACCAAGTGAAGCAGAGTTGCTATGGGTGCATCACCTGCACCTCAGGCTATGGTCAAGAGTATCCTGTAGCAAACAGGCATAGCAGAGACGGGAATGAAGAAGTTTATTTACCTGGTAGAGAGACAATGGAATCTGTGTTCCAGCATTAGCCAATGAGCTGCTGCTGCAGGCATCTGTATTCTGTTTGTTGTTGGTCGGAAGCTCTGGGGAGTCCAATATGACTTCAGAGGCAATATTTCCCTGTTTAGAGATACAATGAAAAACACAACACTCGGTCTACTGTTTGTAGGCCTGCGCTTCCTGCCTGCGCTCTAATCTCCAGAGGCTACTTGGCTGTTGTGAATGTCCGTTCTCATTATGCATTAGCTCTAAATTAATTACGATTGACTGAGCAAACTGAGGGGCTACCTTTTCCTGGATTTTTACACTGAATACATGCATTTATATCTTTGGATAATTTACAGCCTGAGCTGCTTATATCGGCAATTGTGCTGGTGTTCATTCATCGCCCTTTCCCAGCTTGCAAAATTTGGAGCAGCAGTCTTGATATATGCTAAAATATGCATTCAATTACCAGCTCTAGTACCCATTGCAAATGACATTATTCTTAAACAATACAAATAAGTGCCTGCCTGGGACAAATCTAAGTGATTAATAATATGTTGTAACTCTAAGAATATTTTTAACTGAACTATTTTGTCAGAGAGAACATTTTCTACTGGTGATAGCAGCAGCAAAGTATGGATTGGTCACAGTTTGTTAAGTGGATTCTGCATCACAGTTAAACAAAACAAACTGTTGAGTGAGCGAATTGGCTTCTCAGCAGGAATAAATGCAGCATTGGAGCCCCAAACAGTGAAACAAAGATTAAACAATGGTATTTAAATAATGATTACATTCTTTCTTTTTCAGCAATAACGATCATATCAGCTAAGGTACAGACATACCCAATCATCTATTGACCTTGATTTTTCATTTTTGGATTTAAGGGAATCAGTCAAAAATCATTAAGTCATCACACAGGGCTCTAAAATCGTTGACCAGGCACAGGCGCGGCAAATGGGGGGAGCGCCACGTCAACGGGGTGTTTTGCAATTTCGTGCCCGGTGCAGCCCGGCGCAAGTACTCCTCTGTCCCGCCTCTGTCCCTCCTGCCGGTGCAAGTTGCAAAGAGGGAAGATAGAAGCCTTGAGTGGGTTTAACACAGCCAAGTCAAATCTTCACCAATCAAATGAGCTCCTCTCTTCACCTTAAAAATTGGAATAAAGAAGCCTCTGTCCTGTATCTGTATTTGTGAATGCTGCATTTTACTTTGCTGCTTCAGGCATGTTTCCTGCACTGCTAATGTCTACATTAAGCATTACAAATATGAGTTAGCTGGCTAGCTAGGGCACTCGTGAATTATTACCATTAGCGAACTTGAATGGAGTTTCAAAACGAAACTACGTCAGATCATTCAAACTTATGAAGTTGGAATGAAATACGATGGTTGCTCATTTATTTCCTCTGCCTGCATCATTGGCAAGAGAAACGATGGATCGCGTGTTCCTATTATTACACCCTGTTGCTGCTTAAAATTTTGGGATTAACATGCATGGACAACAATGCAAGATACGTTACACATTTATTTTCAATATGTGATCTTATGTCAGAACGAGATCATAGCAATCAAGCTGTATTCCTTTCCCCCACTAAAAACAATAAAAAGTGGCAATAATAGTGGCGTCTCTGGAAGTGATAATAGGTGGGGCCCAGACCATGCCTTTGTGTGAATGATTGCTCCTGGCTTGTACTCAGTAATTTTCTGTTATTGATATGTTTTCCCATTTTGAAAATAATCCTCTGGCAATCGAAGTTACGGTTTCTCTCTCCATGCGATCTATTGACGACTAATTAATGGGATAAATTCAGATCAGAAAAATTATTTAGACCACTCAAAAATTGTTCAACGCTTTATGAAAGACAAACTGCTCTCAAATGTCTGCGCTACCTTTTCCACACATCAAGTGATTTAACTGGTGCTTCGTGATCGTTTTGGTTAAATAAAATTAAAGACCATTTGAAACGTCTGTGTGCAATTCTGAATAAAGCTGATGGAAATGCATGAAATTATGCGTCCAGATTAATGATTGTTGCCGTACCGAAATGTACCGTACCATACCGGCGTGTTCTCGGAGAGAATCTATTGCTCAGTCCCTCAAGGAAGTTGTATGTTGCGATTGCAACTATTAAAGCAAATTCAACCGATCCAAGCAAATTTTTTGTGGACAAAAAAATAAATCGCCAAGACAACGTTCATTGCCACTTTTTGAAAAAGTTACCGCAAAAAATCAAAAACCAATAAAAATGCCCGGAAAATACTGGAAGGATTGTTTGTCAATTATGCGAATGATTGCGTGCAAGTCAGGGTTAGCAATTGTTTTAAAGGGGAGCTCGGGGCCCCACCAATTTTTTGTCCTAGAGACGTCCCTGGAGAATAATAGTATTAAGCCACTTGCACACTGGATGCAAAACAAATTTTTTGCACGACAGATAACATTCAAAGTCAATGGGTCTTTGCATTGACTTTGAATGTAATCAGTCACGCGAAAAATTTGTTTCGCGTCTGGTGTGAAAGCAGCTGAAGGACACATACCCACATAGCCCACACACGCACTCACGCGCCAACATGCTCACATCTCTCTCTCTCTCTCTGATCTGACATCAGGACAATTGATATAGACACTATAATTTATGCGCTGATTCAGATAGTTACGTCAAATAGTGTTTGCTGTGATTATTTATTGCATTGAAATGTGCCTGACATTCTGGAACCCTGCCTGTGAGATTTCGGTGACGTGTGCGCACTGTCCAGCGGTCAGCCGAATTACCACTGCACAGAAAGTAAACCAGATTGGAGCTGGCGAGCTCTCTGCATACTTTCGGCGGAACCTTTATCCACAAAATTGTCACTGTGTCATGATGAACACCTCCCCCTTCTATGCCGCCACACCTATCTCGGCGCACGGCCGTCTACCAAATTACCACTGTGCAGCTGCACCCGGCGAAATTACTACTGCGTGGGCTATGCCACGCTGTGCCACCCTGCCCTGCGCCACGCCACAAAATTAGAGCCCACAGTGTCAATGTGCGGCTCAAATGCTGACTGCCATAAATGGATGGATCTGTTGAGAAACCAAAAATGCTCGCGGTTATAAAACTTTGTATGACCTTTAATGCTGTGGCATGTATATGCAGAATTGCTTTCATAGTTCAGTTATTTAGAAACCGCAACATTTGAGTGCGACTTCATAGCAGCATTAAGCTTACTATGGATTGGGCTGTCGGGGTAAACACAAACAAGTGGCTGATGGAAAATTTAACATTCAAAATGTTCCTCCAAGAGCCAGATCAATCACTGTCGCTTGTTTACTTGATACTGAACTGCACAATCACAGCCAACCATTCCTGTTTCTAGCACAGCTTCCAGGTACATGAGGGAAGTAAACACTCCAGTGTGAAAATGCGTTTCTGTTGCCCAACTGTCCTCAGAATCTTTAATGTCACACAGAACATTATGCCATTGGCCTTGGAACATCATTCCAATGTTCAGGACTGAACCGTGGATTTTTGGCAAAGACTGCAATGGTCAGTGGAGCTTAAACATATCAATAAATGCTAATGTGTAACTAGACTCATGTCAGAATTTCACTATTGCATTTGTATGTGACATTTTGGGTGTTTTTTGTTTTATCAGTGACTTTGACGGAACCTAGTTCAATTTCAAATAATTATGCAAAATAAAGATGAGGATGATGAGGAATCTAACAGGAATGCTCCTATTCAGGACTCTAATTACATTTTACTTTTCTGGACAGCCTTTATCTGCTATCAGCCAATAGATTTAGCAGAGGCAGAGAGGACCAGCTGATTGGGAGAAGACCTTGAAAACACTTACCCCCTGGCTGACGGTCGACCTTCCGCGCGCTCCACGCCACCTCGAGTTAGCGTGTATGATCCTGCAGAGGCCAACCCAGCAGGGTTGTTACGTCATTCGGCCTCTGAGAGCACGTTGTTAGACATTTTCTTGGATCACATTGACCTTGCAATAATGTGAAAAAAAACCAATTAATATTCTACTGCTGGCTTTGCCTTAGGGGAAAGCTCTCAGTGTTATGACGGAGCTCTTAGAAATTTTCCCCAAGCTCAAGCAAAGGATTTTTCCGACACTTAAGCTTGTGTATTTCTCCCCGCACCATGCCTATTTCAACCCTGGACTGAAGTAGTTCGCCCCAGGAGTCACTGCTTCAAACCGACTCGACTCGCTGTCATGCATACCAACTTCTCATATAGCCTACCTGTGCAGTATCTGCATAAAAATGTACTTAAAGCCAGTCCTCACTATTGGTACCTGCTAACTCCATCAACCAGAATCAAACAGAAAATGTATATCTCTAAATAAGCATGGATGTGTACCAGGATGTGTGTGGCTGGATGCGTGTACATGGCACATGTGACGGGCGGATGTCACGGCAAAAGAGACGGGCAGAATGGAGGCTGTGGTGACAGTGCTCAGTAAGAGCCCCGCACTGCAGCTCCAATCGGACGATGGAGGCTCATCCTGAAGAGTGCAGCAGTCAGCAGGAAGCCAATTATCTGACACCGCTTGCTTCCTTACAGGCCTCTCCTCTTCCCCCTCCCCCTGCCGCGGACTCACAGGAGCCGCATCGATCCCTCTCCCTGCTGGGCTTGTTTCATCACCAAGCCTAAGCAGGCCAAGACGGAACAAGGCTGAAAAAAGGAAGGGGAACAAATCAGCGCATCTGCTAATGAATTAGCATCCACGTTTCCCTTTTCAGAGTTACAAAGACTATCATGTGTGCTGGGAGAACTTATTTACCAGCCAAAGAAAAGAGAGGGAGCTAGTTCCCAGAGTGCAGATGCGCTATGTGGCTCAGACAGTGCCAGCACAGCCCCGCGAGCACAGTGTAATTGGCTGCGGATTGGCTCAGTGAGAGAAGGATTCAGTCATTATGATTTTCCTTATCTCTTGTCACACGAGGATAACTTCTACTTTGCCGAATTCTCCCACTAAGATGACGCCTTGCTGGTGAAACTGGCCTAGAAGGGCAAATTTTTATTCCATAGATGGTGGTCTAAATTTTACCACACAATTTATATCATGCTAATGGTCCATATGATAGATGGGTTTGTACATATGATTAAGTATAGTCAATGTAGGTGCACATGGGCCAGCATTTAAAATCAAATGATATCATTATTGGGATAATTTTGCCAGTGCTCAGCCTACAGTGATGTGATAAGTTGAATGAGTCTGCAGCGTTGTAGTGACAAGAACTCCTGACTGGATTCCGTTCAAATGCCACATCATGTGTGCCTAGACGCCAGTATCTGTGGGAATTCTATTTTAGCATGCTTGTTTCATGCAACTGAGTTGGAATCTGCCTATAGTATAATGACATGCACTGCTGCACACAAACCTTATGTCAATTTCCACTCTCTGTGTGTAAATTACCCTGAATGATTGACAAGGTGGCTCAAGGCAGCGCTGCTTTGTTAAGCCCTGGCGCTGTCATGCGTGCTAACGCAAGCGCAAGCGCTGTTTCATATCAGTCATCTGTCACAAGAGCGCCTGCAACCACAATTGAGCCTCCGTCTGCGATTCTGACAGACTGGCAGGTTATCCCACGAATAGGATAGATTCACAATCAAAGTTTGTTTGGCTTGGGTTATTCAGATATCCTGACCCATTCAATAAAATACAAGCATTGACAGGTAGCGAGCAAATTCTCTTCCATCTACAATCCATCTTTAAGATCTTAGGATATTGTCATCGAGATATACAGCGCTTTGAAAACCATTTTCCCCCTTCTCGATTCCTTCAATTTTTTCTTGTCATAATAATATGCCTCAGATCAATCGACTAATTTTAATTTGATACAAAGTGTGTCAGCATAAAATGCAGCTTTTAAATGATCATTTCATTCATTGAGGTAGGAGTTATTCAAAATCAATATCATTCGTCTGAAAAAATACTTTCCCCCAAAACCTAATAAATGGTTGTGCCACTATTAGTTTCTGATGACTGGCAGAATCTTTTAAATTGCTGTGGAGGAACTTAGGCCCAGTTTTTCTGCAGAATTGTTTTAATTCAGCCACAATGGAGGGTTTTCCAGCATGCATTGCGTGTTTCAGGGCATGTCACAGCATCTCAAATGGATTCAAGTCAAGCCACTCCAAAAAAATCAGAGGTCAGAGGTGGGAAACAAGGGCCATATCTGTCTGACCCCACATAAATTTTGTAACCTGATGCCGATAGTGACATATTTAGACCATCAGTGCTGCTGATGCATAAAAGTGGAACTGACACTACACTGGCTGCACCAGCTAACCTTTCCAATATTCCATGGTGGAATCCACACGATAGATCAGAACCCATTCATCACTGGATAAAGTAGACAAACAGGTAAACTGCTGTAATGAAAAATAAGCTATGCCTAATACTTCAGTTGTATGTCAACTACCAAAACAATGATGGACAAAAGTTCTCTTTATACCCTATAAACTTAAGCCCAACGCCCACAGGCCACAAAGTGAAGCGTCGCGTCAAACTCCGAATGTTGCCTTGATGCTTTTAAATGCCGAATGAAAGCGTCAGCCCGCCACATCAACACTGACAGCTGTCAACACGACTGAGAAGCCATGAGTGTCAATCTCAAAATATTCAACATTTAATTTTGAAAACACCTACCGATAAAGCTTGTTTTAAGTGATGACAAAGTGCGACGATCAGGTTACTGCGCACTATATGTTCTATACAGGCGTAATTTTCCTCCTAAATTTAGCCATCTAGTAAATTAAGATTATGATTCAGTTTACTTCACACAGCAGTGAATCAGCTAGCTAGCTAACTTAGCACTGTTAAGTTCTAACCAGTGTACCCTCAGTTAGATAGCTACTGTCTAACTGTAGATTGCTTGATAACTTCAATGCTTGCAAAATAACGGATTTCCTCTCAAAACTGCGACTTGGTTAAAAAGCAGGCACATCGCTTTCGACAACTGCATGTGAGGGTTCCGCTAAATCTGTGCCACCAACCATGACAAGGCGAAATAGTTAAATAACCTAAAAGACAAATGCGTTTCTTTTGAGTTGACGCCACAGAAATTGAGCAGTGGCGAATAGTAAAAATTGAGCAGTGGCAAAAAGTAAACATCTGATGCGCGTTGACACGTGTCACACGCTGCCAGTGGGCGTTGCTCCACTGGAATTAATGTTACCAATTTTTTTGACATGCGTCTCATGCTTCCAGTGGGCGTTGGGCTTTAGTTTGACATATATGTCACAAAACTAAAATGAGGTCAAAGGTCACCAAAAATAAAAAATTGCTATTGGATTGTTATTAGCCCCTCCCCAGGACGTATTAATAGAATACATAGATTATTTTTTCAACTTTTACTATTGTTGGGCGTTTAAGGGTTAATAAGTTAATTGTCTTAAGCCATTTGTGAAATCAGATATTTTTGCTGCATTTCTTTAAATTATCATGAATGACCACCAAAGACTGTTCTTGTCTCCCCTAAATGTAACACTTTACTTTTGTCTAATCTGTGCACAAATCTACGTTTGTGTGTACAACTAATCAGCTCAATCAGTCAGGGTAATTGACATAAATAAAAACCTGCATACACACCAGCCCTCCAGGACTGGAATTGCGCACTCCTGGTCTGGGTTCTTTTTTCTTTTTTACCTCTTGAATGAGTCCTTGATATTTTGGAGGAATCTTGATGGGCTGACCACTCTGGGAGGGTTCACTACTATTCAAAGTTTTCTTCATTTGTAGATCATGAACAGCATTGTAACCCTTTTTATACTGACAGATGTCAACAATTGCATTTCTCATCTGTTCTTGAATTTCTTTGAGTGTGGCATCATGGCATCAAAACTGCATTTTGTGTTTACTCGGGTTATCTCTGTCAAATATTAAAATTATCAAAATGATCTGAAACACTTAAGTGTGAAAAATATGCAAAAATTAAAAAATAAAAAATGGGTAAGGGGGAAAAAACTTTTTCACAGCACTATACGTTCAAAACAAATTCCTTCCTGTGCCAAACTAGGGCTGGCCTTACTTATTATAATATAGATGTGCATGGTATATATTGTACATGCATTAGTTCACTCAAGCATTAACACAAATGTTGTCACAGGAATATACACCCTTGAGGTGACATATTCAAATTGGATACTACACTTGTTTTTTTACAGATAATGTGTAATCTGCAGGTAATATAATATCTTTTGGTTTTCTTTGGCAGATTTGGTTTTCTTTCTAGAATGGCTAATGGCACACATGTACTCACACGTATACAAGCATTCAAACACACAGACACACTCACACGCGTGCACACATACAGACATTCGTGCACGCGAATACAGCACAAACATGGCACTTTACTTATACTAATCCATCAATAACTATTTTAATGCTACAAAAATATGTAACCAATCTGCAAGCATTGGAGACTCCAGAAGGCCTATACTGATAACCTACTGCAGTGCCTTGGCTAGTTTTTGTTGGGCAACCAGCAACAGTATCTAGCAATAGCCAGATATTGCTTTGTTTTTAACCTGACTGACTGCAGGCTCAGGTGATGAAACAGTGGAGATTAGAGGATATTTGGCAGAGGTGTCTGCTCCCTCCGGACCTGCAGTATCTGATGCACCTTGAGACAGCATTGCTGCAACAGAGACTTTTACAAAATGCAGCCAAGAATAATTGTTAATCATCCTGAAGAAAATTGGTGTGCTCTATTTGCAACATAAATCTTTAAAATTAATCATTGCGTAAGTCTCATCTTGATTTTGATCAATTTTTTGTCAGCTTGAGTATGACAGTACTAAAACTGCAATGTCATTGTAAATTAGGCTGGAAAATTGACATTTCCTCAAGTTGACCCATCTTGTGATCGATCCACAGCCACTGAGGTTTTAAATCTGGTACAGATAAAGATAAGACTGGCGTTTGATGCGATAATGTAAGATCTGGACACCCTTTACATTAATATTCTCATTGCAAATAGGCCAGACCAAACCCTATCTGAAAATCAAACTGTGTGATGTCATCATGCAGCAAAGACTTCTGGACAGGGTCCAGGCATTGAGCAGAGAATATGATGAATAAAAAAATAGATAAATCACACCACACTCCATTGGTAAAGACCCATTTATCAGCACTGTCAACAGCTGCACATGGAGACAGCCAGCAACCGTGGAGCTCGCTGAATGAAGCAATGCATTCACATTCACACAGGGGACGCATCACTCAGAGGGACAAGAGCTTCTGCGTCTCTGACAGTTCCCATTGGTCAAAATCCTCTCTTCTCCATTCAAAAAATTACACACAAACTGCCTTCTTACACTGCTGTAACCTTACATACTTGACCTTCTGTACTCTACCTGACAATTTATTTTACGTGCTAATTTGCCACTTGAAATGGTCTCAGTGCCAAGACAGAGGCAGTAGCAAAATCAAAAACAAATAAGCTCCCATGCTCCCTCACGAACCCAAAATCTTCCTGTATTTTGATCAACTTCCATGATTTTGACAGAAAGTTCTAAACTAGAATCCCCCTAATGAGATGATATAAAAAAATAAATAAATAAAAATAAATAAATAAATAACACGCTTGACACCAGTGGCAAATTAATGGTTTGATGTGTCATATACGTACACCCCTCCAATTTAAAAGTAATAAGAGCAATCAAAGATTGCAAACCTCTGCCAGGTCTGAACAATCCCTCATTTGTAAGCAACATCAGATTGTGATCTTTCTTGACATTACTGAGATTATGTCCCCCAATTTGTCCTAATTTCAAAGAGATATGCATTTGTGAAGATGTGACTCAAAATGTCAAATATTGCCTTATCTCACAATGGTGAGGAATCTTTAAAAAAATTCTTGGATCTAGATTTGGATGCAGATCACCTCCAATTTCAAATGAGCCCTTCAGAACAATAGTGGTCTATCTCCGATTTTCTAATTTTTTGTGTTCGACCCATATTTTTCATGATGTAGGTAAAATCTATTTATGCAATAATGGGCCAGAAGATTGTTAGTTCCACCTCTGAAATATAGATAGTAGTGCAAGAGTGGTCTAACTCCAAAATTCTTATTATTGCATATTTCGCTTAAAAACTAACAAAAATCATCAACGTTGACAACAAAAGACTTTCTGACCATAAAAGTGAAGATTCAAATGATGTCACTTCAAGACAGGTTGTAAAACCCCACAAAACAGTCCTTAAGATGGAGATTGCAGAGGGCGAAAGCTTCACATGTACTTTTTGGCTGTCGTTAACTCGCGCGACCTCCTGGCTGGAGTGGATCACAATTAAACGGATATATTTTCTCCGTTCGAAGAACGGGGCACAAAAGCACAACGGTTATAGTTAATCTGACTCCATAGTAAATTTAGAGTACCAAATTTAGTTATACGCTCGTTAAATATCTCCAAATTAGAATTAGTATATATTGTTTAGGGACACATGCGTGAATCTCGGGTCGATTATACCTCGAACTCTTAAAAGACAACCGCCGTCACTACATTAATGTTCCCGGGTTTTAACACCATGTCCGGATCCTACGTTCATTGGTAAGATTAGAGGTTGGAAGCCAGCCATCGCTGCAACAGCATCTTTTGGCATGAATACAGCGAACCCAGATTTATGCACGCCCATGGGTTCCTTCGGAGAATTTTAACGGATAACCGACTTTTCGTCCATGAGTTCCCTTAAGGCTAAAATCCCAGAACCAGCAATACATAAACCCTTTCTGTAAGTAGATCATGATTGTCTCTCCAACTTAATAAAACCAATTCCCATACCAACAACACAACTGGTCACATGGCCAGAATGCCCACCATATCCGCCAAGGCACTCTCAGGAAATGCAACTTGGAAAACATTTAGCCTAATAAGAGTGCTAATAAGCTAACCTGAAAAAGTATGTCAGGGTATTAAAAAAGCAAACATCTGTCTCACTAATTTCAGTCAAATTTATATGTTTTACAGAAAGACGGACACAAAGAGGCAAAAAAAAGCTGTCTTTAACAACCATCTTAAAAACTGAATTACAATTTATTTGAGAAGTAATTTTCCAGGACTTGCTAGGCCATGGCAGACAATATTTGGCAGTGATCAGAAAGTGGATGCAGTCAGAAGTGTAGTGAATCTCCCTCCCTTCTGTCTCTCTCCCACCCCTCTCCCTCTGCAGGTCAGCTGAATTATACATGTGCTGCGGGGCTGAAAGGAAAATGTGAGACCCACAGCATATCGCCAGCTCCATCTATATGGAAGCCAGCCAGCTTCAGGAGGCAGTGTACCCACTATGTACCACACACATACAAATATGCCACCTTACTGATGTCAGACAATGGCAAGAACAATTACAGTGATTATATCATCATCGTCATAAATGTTAAGTCATAGCAGGCAGCTCGTAGTGCGGGAGATCTCTGCACAGCCTGTGTGACCAGACATGGTAACTGCATTCATTGCTTGAAGCAAAGGACATATCATTACCTGAATGTTGTAGACTTCATATATAAAAGCAAAGCATCAAGACCGGAGATGGACAAGCCCCCCTTTCACATAACCACAGGAAGGATGTGCCCTGCACTGCTCGGTTCTGTTTTTATACCACTGGCAGTAATAACTGTAATAGCATTGTCATCTGCGTCAGACTGTAAGGATGATCTGCCTGGTTATGATTGAGGTCTTTGCAAGGTTGTCCCCATCGCAGCCATAGTGTAAGTTAAACATCAACTTGCAATGCGGAGCCGCATCAGGCCCATCACTGAATTTTGTAAACCTGAACCATGGGTTTATATAGGACAAATGCTAAATATACAGGCATTATATAAATGCATTTAACGACAGAACTGCATTGGACAAAAATTAGACTGCATGACGCTGTCATGCCCTTCACTCCAACACGGGTTCCCACAATTACTGACGCAGGTGGAGAGGGATTTTACGCCCCTCATTGCCGATTTCAATTTACAGTCTGCATACAGCCACGCTCAGAAGGAAGAATAACTGGTAAAATCATACTCTTTACCCTCACAGCTACTATGAATCATAATAACCTTGGCAGATGACCATCTATGTTTAATCTAGCTCCATCTGCTTCCCGTTTGTACTCTAAATGGTAAAAAATGTTTTCATATCGTGGAAAATTTCTCGTTTTAATAAATAAATGAAGTCATTTTCTTATTTTAAAATCAGTGTCGCTCTGCTTGTTCTCTACTGTCTCCTACTGTCTTAATTCGGAATTAAGCCGCAATCAAATTCCTGCACGGTAGGTGGCGGTAATACTTATTTCAATATCCTAAACCGTTCCCTAAGATGTCCCTCGTCTACAACGTTGGCTTCCGGAAGTGGTGACGAACATCCTAATGTTTATGAAATATGGCCTCTCTTGATAGAGTTAAAGTATTGGTTTTGGGAGATTCAGGTTAGTGAATTGTCCTTTGTCTTCGACTGAAATACGATGGTCTGATTTTGCATGTGGTGTGAGGCTGTGTGCACCGTGATGCTATCATACTGGAGCTAATTTGTATGATGAGCAGTGTATGTGTGATTGCTGATCTACTCATGCATTAGCTTGCTAGCTGACATCAGAAATATTGATGAAGAACTCTCTGTCGGTGAAATTTCTCCGCCGGTGTCGTTGTTTTAGGCGAAGCGTGCTTTTTCCGTTCAATCTTCATTTTTCGTTGAATAGCCAGCTCTGTAGAGTTCAGCCTGCCCTTGCATTTTGATTTTCGGTAATGTTGGTGCTGTAAAGTTAGCTACCTCCACAGGTGAAGTTGGGTAACTCCAACGTGTCACGGCGAACAATAATAAAAACCACATTCTTGTTCGATTGCATTCGGTTTTAGGACCCGCTGACACTAGTTGGATCACGGGCTAAATTAATTAATTTTGCCTACTGTTTTTAAGGTAGCTTATTGACAACGGACTGTGATGGTGCGTTTTCATCTCTCAGGTGTCGGGAAATCGTCTCTTGTTCATTTGTTGTGTCAAAATCAAGTTCTTGGAAATCCGTCGTGGACAGTTGGCTGCTCAGTTGATGTGCGGGTGAGACCTAAAAACATGCTTTTACGTTATTTATTTACCTGATATGTAGACCGTAATTATTATTATTTTTTTGGCTGCCTAATCGGGTGACGTCTTTTGATAAACCTGTGCCGTGTGGTTTTTGAACATGATGGACTACAAATCCTTATACAGCATGCTGACCAAACAACTGACAACTTGGAAGTAGTATGACTATTATAAAAATGCACTGGGTGGACTCATGATTACCATTTGACAGGTACATGACTATAAAGAGGGAACTCCAGCTGAGAGGACATTCTACATTGAATTGTGGGACATTGGTGGATCTGTTGGCAGTACCAGCAGTGTAAAAAGCACCAGATCGGTTTTCTACAATTCTGTTAATGGTGAATATTAATAACAATGGACACAAACATACTAATGCAGTCTAAGGGTATTGATTCTGATGTTACAAATGTCATTTGTTTTTACAGGCATTATTTTAGTCCACGATCTGACAAACAAGAAATCCTCTCAGAATCTGTACCCATGGTCATCCGAGGTCCTAAATAGAGATTCATCACCCACAGGAGTTGTCGTCACAAATGGATATCTCACAAATGGGTACGTAAAGAGTCACTGATTTATTGAATAAACCGAGGATGCTCTTTGAAATCTCACTGCTGCTTTTCTCCATTTCCTCCTATACGGCCTCTAGTGACTATGATCGAGAGCAGTTTGCCGAGAGCTCTCTCCCGTTGCTCGTAATTGGGACCAAGTTTGACCAGATACCAGAAACCAAGCGCAACGAGGTGCTGAAGAGAACCGCCTTCCTGTCCGAAGACTTCAATGCAGAGGAGATAAACCTGGTCAGTTTTCCTAGTGGATTATAGTGACTACTTTTTTTTAAACTGAACACCACTCCTGGTTGACCCGGATACTATTTCTCTAGTTTAACCTTTTATGCTGCCTTGGAAAACAATTTCCAAAGCAGTATCATCATCGTCATCCCTGTCTATGTGTGTGTATTGCCATAACAGACTTACAAAACGCGCATGCGCGGTGCAATACCTGCTAGTATTGAAACAAACATGCAGCAAGTGGGCGTTAAAGGGATAGTTCACTTTTTTTGAAGTGGAGTTGTATGAGCTACAAATTGCCACGACTTACATTAGATGCAGTAGAAAGCTCTCTGATCTCCTCCAGGTAGCCGCTCCAGGGCATAGTGCTGGGTGGAAATTTAGGCAATTCACTGTTGTGAACGGGAACACAGAAACAGCGTATTTTTGCGGCCTAAAGGAGGTCCTGCCTGAAAATAATGCACCATTTCCATTGTACGCTATATTTAAAATAATTACAGCACTTCAGCTGCTCAGAAAATACACAGTTGCTCTTGTACTAACCAACTGAAGTATTCCTGCGCGCTGTAGCGATCAGCTGTGGGGTCACAGTAAAGCTGCTTGCACAAATGCGTGTATTTACATCTTTGCATTGACTTTAAATATTATCTGTGTGCGAAAAATTTGTTTCGCGTCCAGTGTGCAAGCGGCTTAACTGCGGTTGCGAGGTCGGAAGGCCGTTTAACTTGTGCAAATATTTTGAAAATGGTCTGTGTGTGTCGCTTTATTGGACGTGAAAGCAAAGCTGTATCCTGGTGCATTTACAGCTTCCACCGCATTCTTCTGCGGAATACTGGACTTGTAGCTACAAGCTGTGTAGCTTGTAGCTTGAATTGCCTCAACACGAATATTGATACGCCACCCGTATCCTTAAAAGAACTCCGTGTTTGCAGTATTAATTTTTCCAAAGAGGATTTCGTTGGGCTAGATTCAGGGAAATCTCAATGGTGCACGCTGAAGAGCACTGCTTTACCAAAGCATCAGGTAGGCTAGAAGAGTGAAACACCTGTGAAAAAGTCTAATGTACACTGCCCGTCCAAAAACAAAAGTCACCGTTTGGAAATAAATGAACAAATTCTTTGATTGGATCATTATTGCGGTTTAATATGTTTAAACATATTAATATGTTTCAGCTGGCAATAATCATTTTAACCCTGACTGATGAAGTGTGTTGGTACTAATTTCTTTTAAAAAATCATGTCAGAATACACATCCCTTGATGGTGGAAATGATGTTCCAGTATTTCAGAACGGGCAAGTTATTGGCCTGTATCTAGCAAAAAAAACCATGAATGAGAAAAACAAGTATGAGGAATCATTTTCACAGACAAATTTGCCGCCACAACATTAAACACCTTAAGCACATTAAAAGTTATTGGGGTGTGCTCAAGAAAGACCACCTTGTGGTTCAACCATTTTGTCGAGAAGACAAGATATCGGCCAAAAATTATGGCATTTCTGAGCAAATATAAATGTTCTGGAATTGCATATGGTAATTAAAACAATGACAAGATGAATTTGCACTGTAATCAAAGCTACAGGGGTTCCAAATAAATATTTGAGTGTGCGACTTTTTTTTTGGACGGGCAGTGTAATATTGCTACACAAATTCATATCGCATAGGGTCTATGCAGCCACATGTGTATCTGCTGTGTTGGTTATTATAGGGATTTTTTTTATTTTTTTTTTATTTTATTTGAGACGTAATTCTGTGCAATTGAATATCCGGCTCTGCCGCAAACCGCTCAGAGACTGACCCAAACAGCTGATCGCTACTGCGCGCAATGAACTACGATGCGCCTCGCACTGGAATACGTTAGTTGGTTAGTTCAACTGTGTTGTTTTCCGAGCAACTAAAGTGCTGCAATTTTTAAAAAAATATAGCGTACAATTGAAATGGTGTGTTATGTTCTGGTAGGACCTCTTTAAGGCCGCGAAAATACTCTGTTTCTGTGTTTCCGTTCACAACAGTGTATCGCCTAAATTTCCACCCAGCACCAGGCCCTGGTGTGGCTACCTGGAGGAGATCAGAGAGCTTTCTATTGCATCTTAAGTAAGTAGTTGCAATTTGTAGCTCACGCAACCCCACTTCAAAAAAAGTGAACTATCCCTTTAAGAACCAAGGTATATTATCTTTTTTCCTATTAACTGGGCAAGTATTGCCCAAATAAGGATTATGGACACAGAGTTGTTGGATAACTGTACCAAATAAATCTGGAACAGACTTTTTCTTTCACTGCTATCTACGCTTGAAATTTAGTCTTGAGGGTTTACTCCACTCAGATATCCAGCCAACTCTATTCCTGCTGAGTGAGACGGGGATACTATTCTTCGATTTATTTGAAGGTTTATCAATCAGTTGAACCGGACTGGTTTGGTCATGTCCCCTGGCTTAAACTCATTAGAAATCAAAGCTGGCGCATCCACAGATGCATTCTCTGTCTTCCAGTGATTGTATTCTCGATGTAGGATACGCACCCGTTCTTTGGAGATGTCCCTGAACAGGTTTAGGTTGATCTTTATACTGACGGAAATGTTAATTTAAGTTGGGCGATTACTGTATCACTGAAATTCGCGCCAGTCAAACCCTGCATCCATCATAGTTTACTTATTACTAGGTTCATCAAACAATTTTTTTTCTTACCTTCCAGGACTGCACAAACCCTAGATATTTTGCCGCTGGCTCTTCAAATGCAGTGAAGTTGAGCAGATTCTTTGACAAGGTGAGATCACCTGAGTTTGGGGTCATCTCAGATCAAGTGGAGACTCCTTAAAAGAAATGAGTCTCGGAGAAACCTTTTCACTGTGTCATGGTACTGTGGTAACTCATTTAAAGGTCCACCAAGGATTTTTTTTTATTTTAACGAAACAATTTTAATTACTTCAATAAATGTGTGTTTAAAATAATGCAAAGCTGCTGCTGTGTATCCGGTCTGGATTCCCGTGCCATCTGAGCCAAATGTACATTTGGATCAAGATATAAATGATAGATAATCATTATGAAGCAGAGTCTGAGCTTATGCTCAATAAAGGGCAAGAAGGGTGCTGGGAAACATTTTGCTTCCTGCTGGACGGGCAAGTAACATGTTTATTCATTTTTATATCCTCTGCTCTATTTGACTGAGATCATTATTACTCTGGATAAAGTAATGTTTATATTACATTTGAATATGGCTTGATAGGACGGCCTGCTTACTGAACCTAATTGAAACATTTCCTTTTGATGGCGTGTTAATCCCAACTTTATTGCTCATTATTTTAGCCACTTTTTGTGATTGACAGATAGGTAATGATTTTTATCATCTTCGCCCTGAGGCAAAATATTGGACATAGGACTGTTGTGAATAACAATAATACAGGATAACCAATATCATCAGGCAAACGCATTTGAAAAGGTTTCTAAAATCATGATGGCATCCATACTGGTTGTTTGCAGAGAAATTGTTGCACCAACAATAAGGCAAAAAAAAAAAGTACTCAATTCTGACATCACTTGCTTGAGAACTACGACTATGAATGATTTAAACTTTTTTTGCCTTGAAATGAGTGAAATGTGCGCTCCAAGGCTCGCGATGACAACAATGAGATGATTATGTAGTTTTCTTTCCATCTGTGCTGGTTGATGTTCTTGTAGACATCAGGAGCTGATGTCTTCATGATGTGGGGAAAGATGTGGGGGGGAAAGAAGACTTGGTGGATCTCTAAGATAAAATTTTTCGCAGTGATGCTGTTCTGTTGTTTTTTTTTTTAAATAAGGTGTCAATGCTTGTGATAGCCAATGTTCTGCTGGTTTCCGCTCAGGTCATAGAGAAGAGATATTTCACAAAGGATACCAGTCAGGTTGGTCCTTTTCATTGCTGTCATGTTCTGGTTTTCATTTGTTGGCATACAGGGAGTTTGAATGGATTTCTCCTCTCTACAGATGACTGGCTTCTCAGACAGGAAACGCTTCAACTTCAAGAGTCTTCACTACGACTGAGAGGCGTTCCAGGACTGGGGTTATCCAATGGGAGAGGCCCCTGGACATTTTGCCCCCCTCCCACGCAAAAAAAAAAAATACCGGAGATCTCAGACACAGTAAGAGTGTCTCAGACACTTTTCGGCAGCATTGGCCAATATGGACTCTAATCCTGTATGCACAGATGGACTCTAACAGGATGCAATCACCTTTCTCCCCGCTCTCACTCTAAACAAATGACCAAAATCACTGCAAATGTTTCATCGGAGACTGAGGGGATCTGGTTATTGGCCATTCTGCTGAACTCTGCTGCTGATTGGTGGAAGAGTGACTTTGGTTCAAGGGAAAGCTATTGCTCCTCAGGGGATTAAATTTTATCCAGCCCAAAGGCTAAAAATCAATGAAATTGCTTCATATTAGCCTATCTATTAAGGATGGGGTGCTTTTCATCCCAATGATAAGCGGCAGAAGGTTTCTGTCCAATTCCAAAATGTCTGTCATGACCAAATATGAACGGTAGCCAGGTCCGATTCATCAGGAGAATTCCTGGACCTTTAAAATGTGCAAGTCTGTGACGAGCGTCTTGATGGAAGACATGCATTTTAACCCAGAGGCCTTTCCGTCTCTCTCATGGAGAGAAAATGTATGTGTGAGAATGGGAGTGGCTTTTGTACTTTGTGACATCATCCTCTTTCTGTATGCCTAGAGCCTTTTTAAAATTTTTCTTAAAGGAATATTCCTGTGTTTTGTGGAAAAATGTCTCCTCCTGGGTAAGTCTGAGAATGCACAAGATGTTTGATGGCATTTTCTTCTTTATCCGTCCAAAGTTTTGGTTTTGGTGGGTAGAATTTTATTTTAGCTAGGCATAAAAACTGTCTATAGGAGGCATTAGCCTTGCTCCGTCTAAGCGAAAAAATAAACCTTACGGCAGCTCTTAAGTTCTTATTTACACAATGTATTGTGTTTTTGAAATACGTTTTTAATTTTTTTTTTTTTCCATGAATCATTTTAGAAGTTAGATAGTTGGACTGTAATTGCTGAATTTATTCTGTCTAGTGCACTGATTTGAGCACTGCTGAAGGTACAGGTGGATCTATCATTAATTTCTCATCTGCATATAGGGGCTCAAAGATCAAGAAACATATCTTTTTCTGTCCCGAGAAAATCATCTTTGTTGTCCCTTACAAAGCCGTCCATGATCAGAAGTAATGTTTTGGAGCTACCTGGCAGGTCACTGGAGTTTATAAGTGAGCTTTGTGCCAAATCAAGCTGTACCTGCAGCCATGCTCAGATCACTGCTGGACTGGAAGACCACAAGTGTTCAATGGTTATAGCTCCATCCATCTAACTTTTTAAAAGACTCCAGTTTAAAAAAAAAAAAAAAATCCAAGACCTACATTTCAAATGCAAAATGCATTGTGTGAATGAGACAGCCAGTGAGTTGATGTCAGGGTTTCGTTTCCTGTAAACTTCGTCTTTATGCCAAGCCAACAAGAAACGCTACCTACTGAAACCGAACCTTTGGCCATACAGAGGTGACATGGTATGGAACATCTCGTCTCAGTGTGGCTAAGTAGTAAAATGGGTATTTTTCCCCAAAATGATGGTGTATTCTGCTCATGACATCACATTCAGTCAATCAGACCTCTTTATGGGCATTAGGATCAAAACAGAGCCATCAATTCCAAGCACTGCAGTAATCTAAAACATACTCTTGAAGTCCAGAGCATTATACAATATGTATCGCTATTGCATTTGATGAGAGGATGCATTGAACCATTCACTGTTAAAGTAAAACTTGAATGAAGAGCTGTGAATAAGCCATCGCTGTCTTTGCTGTTGCAAGTATTGGGATAAAATTGCTGGACCTTTTAAGATTTATAAATAAATCTGTTTATTGTAGCATTGACTCATCATTAAGTCTACATTATGCAGCTCTCTTTGGCAGAAATGGTGACTCATGTCAACCTTTCCAACTACGTGAAGGACAGCGTAATAGGCACCCTTTGATAAAGCTGCAGTTCAGCACACTTCTGTAAACACATTGATATAGTCTTAAGTTCATCTCGACCACAGCGCTTTTTGCTATGAAGCGTAAAAAAATGGCAGTGTAACCTGCTGACTTGTGCACTCATACAATATTGAAAGGTCTCTTATGTCAGGCGGTGCAAAGCTGTTTTGAGGGACTACAATTAAACCAAACTTCGCTCCTGGTGGTGCTACTGCTATTCTTGCCAAATCCTTGCGCGAGATCGACTGAGGCACTGGAGGTTAAAGGAGGGCAGTTCTCCGTATCGGAATTTGCACTTCTGCTAAACGCAGCAACCGACACTTTTCGCCAACAATGCAGCGCCAGGTCAGTGTACCATATACAGCCATGGTATCTGCTTAGAGCTAACATACACAATCATGTCTCCAGAGAAAAAACTAGAGCACTCGGCAACAGAGTACGTGTATTGCCTGAAGGCCCCCCCAGTTGGGCCCAGATGGTCCCAGAGTACCCAAAATCAATAAGTGTCGTGAACTTACCATAATACATGTTCCTGCAAAATTTGAAAAGAATCGGTGCACTTATGTGGGCCGTAGAGCGTTCACAAGAAAATCTCTGCGGACGCGTGACGAGGCCAAATCCATAGTATGCTCCGAACTCATTTGGGGGATACAAAAAGATGTTAACAGTAACTCACATGCAATGCTTGAAGCATGAACATTCAAAGGGAAACCCAGTTCTTTGCACTGAAACCATAGACTGTAAGGCTATTGATGAAACCAGAAGTGTGAAGACCTCACCACACACAAGGTCTATGCCAAAAATGAAATAAATCCACGAAGAACTGTGACCTGTTGAGCGCTCTGAGATAAACTCTGATGCGGTAGTAGCGGACATGGCATAATAATCATAGATCCATAGTATGCCCGACTTTGCCCGTCTGGAGATACAATGACTTGTAATAGCTAACTGGCTGTATAACAGGTCTCACAATGGGGAACCTTTCAATTATAGCTGGTATTAAATTCTTTTTTTCTTTTTGTGTATGATCTGACGATCTGAATGAGTCATCCAATGGCTTCTGAATGTATCCCATGTCTTCAGTAAAACAATTGATCTTGCAGCCCTGTGTTCAGTCTGATGCTGCCCCACAACATGCGAGCAACAGGTCCTCATCGGACAAGCTCTGCACCGGGTGGGGAAATGGCACAATCATTGATTGGTTGCTGGTCCTATGTGTCTGACGTCTTTCTGGATTTAAGGAAGGGCTGATGGAGCACATCGTGCAACCTCCGGGCCTGTAGGAGAGATGACCGACAGAGAGAAGTGCGACACACCAATTAATCACTCAATCTCGCCTGAACATAGCAGCCAAGTGTACACCTTGCAGGCAAGAAATGCACAAAAAATTAATCTATGCAGCTGACTGTTTAGCAAAGCAAGTTAACCTTCCACCAACTAAATTTGAATGAAAAGCAAGCTAGCTTGGCACCAGCTAAATTTGAATGACAACCTTCCTTCCCAACCCAGACCCCACACCAATGGCTTATTGCACACTAACCTTCTGGGGTCCCAGTCCAGGACACAAGGCCAGCTCCTCTTTAGAGGCATTCATGATTCCTTCCATAGTCTGTACAACGAAAGCAAAAAAATAAAATAAAATCAGCATATTATCGCTGTCAAACTATTTGATTAAATACCATAGTGCACTATGGCCAGTCTGTTAGGCCTGCTTTCTGAGCACATCCAGAGCAGAGAATGGTCTTACTGAAAACGTGGACAGGAGAGTCATGGCATCAGTCTTGTTGACGGACTTGACTGTGGTCAGACAGTCCGTGACCTAAGTGAGAAGGAAAGGAGGTGGGGGTTACTTCACCAGTGAGGGGTTCAACTGTTAGAACCCATTGACTACATAAAGACAGTAAATGGCACAATCATGCACTGAGAGTCAATGCAGTAATCTGTGGTTACAGATGTTCAACTGCAAATGGCATCTTTAAAGAAACTTATTCATGCATATTGAACAATGCAGTGTGAAAGATTAGATATTTTGATCATGGCCATCTTTCCAGAGGTCAAACCATCCTAGCCAATTAGAAGCCATCATGACATTTCATGTCCAGCCAGGGGAGTGTTTTGACTCTTCAGCAGTGCGTACCTTTGACAGGAAGTCCTTCTCCACTTGTTCCTTCAGCAGGTCAGCAGGCTTTTTCTCATATGACTTGTAGGTTTCCAGATAGCGACCCGCCTCCTCTGGGCTAACAGAGGCATGACGCAATGTTATTACATCAAGGAAGGGACCTAACCCAAGAGCAGCAATTTAATCTTCATCTAATCAATTCAAAGTCATAAACACACCCCACCCCACCCCTCTCACCTCCAGGCCAGAATCAGGGTACAGTCAGCCATGATGCAGATGCGGGCCAGTTCTTTTAGAGCATGGTGGGGGTCTTTCTGAGGTGGGGTAAACACAGATACGGACAGTAAGTACACTCATAAAAATGCCTGAAACATTACAACTGACTGCCAGGGTGGTATAATCCGTAAGTCAACACCAGTCAAGAATGGCACCACTTAGAATTGCAGTCATGAACTATGCAATAGGTCACAGCATTTAGTATTCAGTCATAGCTTTTATTTAAATGGCCCATCAAAGTCGAACGTAAATGCAACCTAGAAGGTTGGTGATTCAAGACAGCTACAAAAAGATCAGTGCAGCTGTTGGGCCCTTAAGCAAACACCCTTCCTCCCGTCTCCCTTAGCCCAAGCTTTAAGTATGCTTAACTATGGGTCACTTTGAATAAAAGCGATAGCTAACCCCTCTATGCAAATGCCATATCAAGCCAATCATTGCCTGTTGTGCATGATCCTATTTAAGACTTCATAATTTGTGTCAGAGACTGGAAAATTTATTTTAATGAAGCAAGACTTCTCTCATTCGAAAATCCAATAACGACATTATTGTGAATTAAATTTCAGCATTTAGAGGAAATTTAATTGTCTATTATGCACAGGGGTGCTAAACAACGACCCTATTATTATTAGTATTATTATTTATTATTAACTCTGACAAGGGGAAGTGGGAGCCTCCACGCTCTGCACTCACCACGTCCACCTGAACCAGCAGGACCCTCAGCATGAAGGTCTGACCCAGCTGTTTGAGACGCTCGTGGATGTAGTTGGGGTTCAGGTTATGGTATCTTAGGCTGCAGGTATAGGAGGAGAAAAGAGTCAGACACTCACCTGCACTCAGCGACTGACCTCTGCACCAATATATCAACTCAGAGCAGCCCAGAGTCAAAGGTCAAGAGCTAGTCTAATTGCCTTACAATGATTCCATTTATCTCCAGTATAATTTAAATGATGACAAAACGAACATACGCTTGAGAAATAAAGGGGAATTAGGGTTAAAAAAATGCAGATTCAGCTTTCTCTTAGATTCTGCATTGAGTTGATGGAATGCCTGAAGTCAGATCCATGGATGAGGACACCAGCAAAATTTGATCAAGAATAGCAAAGAGCATTATGTGCACTAAGCTCAACTGCCCCTCTTTTTATTTAGCAGACACCAGTGAAAATGGGATCATGGAACAATCACTGCGCAGCTGGCAATGACCAAGCCAGTTCATCTTGCCTTATCTCTCCATATAAGCTCAGTGCTACCATTGACCTTATGGCCCAGTCACACAGCCGATCACGCACGAATCACTCACAAATCACGCACAGATTGGGTTTGTACGTGCTTGTGCGTTGAGAAATTGACCAATTTTTCGGGGTGTGGGGGGAAGAAATCTCTGACGAATCACGCGTGAATCACGCATGAACCACGCATGTATCACATACAATCACTGACGAATCACTGACATATCGCGCACGTCGACGCATACTAGCAAATACGGTGCAGTATTCCACGAACATTTGACGCACGCCCGACGCACAAATCACCGATGGAGCACGTCCAAACACGAACGCTTCACGTATTGTCAGTGGATGTCAGTGGAATGAACGTGATACATGCGCGTTTCATGCGTGATATGAACGTGGGGCATCAGTGGACGGATGTGGACGTGCGCGGGTTCAAACCAGTTCTGACGCATAAGCACTGACGGCCAACGAGTGTCCCGCGCATAGTTACGCATACTCGACGCATAAACTACGCATGCCGACTCATGAATTACGCACACCAAGGCACAGTTGTGCGTCGGAAAAATTTTGAACCGTTCAAAACTCAAAATCACGCACAAACCGCCTTCGACGGACATCCACTTACAATCACTGACAGTCCACGTTCGTTCCACCTACGAATTACGCATACGACGTATGCTCCGCGCGGAAACGAAAATCTGTGCGTAATTCATGCGTTTTCGCTGTGTGACTGGGCCATTAATGCATATACTGTAAACCATGTGAACAGAGTCTAATGTGCTCAGGAAGAAGTCCATTCTAAATCACTAACATAGAAAATCACCCATTTTGAAAATGCTTACAATTTTGCGATCCATCCAAAGACACCATGAATATTTTTTCCTTTGAATATGGCCACATGTATATTTGTAGTTAATGTTGTATGTGTTATGCATGTATTTCTATACGTCTGATGCCTCGCTGCCTTAATATACCCTAGAATGGTATAGTCAGCACGTAGATGTTTAGAATGACATTTTATTTCTAACCGTTCGCCTCCCACTTTTTTTGAAAATCAATAAAATATTGATCACAAAAAAAAAAAAGATGGCATGAGGAATTTTCCAGATCAACAATTACCTGAGGAACAGAGCGCAGGTGGTCTGTCCCAGGACGTAGTCCGGCACAATCTCCCCAAACTCCCATGGCACGCTCCTCACAAACTTCAGTATGGGATTCCCTCTCTAAACACCAGAGGGCAATACACATTTTCATGAGAAGTATAACTTCTCCATAAACCGACTGCTCCAATTAATCAGCTACCAGTTAACCTCACCTGCCTGGGGCTAACGATGATGCTGTTCCCCGTCCCAAGCATTTTGGGAACACTGAGGGGACCAACCTCACACTTCTTATCTCCTCCTGGCCCCTCCTCACCCCTTGAACTCTCCTCCTGCAGGAGCTGGGTCTCTGCCTCTGCACCATTCCCATGGGGCTTTGCAGGCACTACGGGGCCCACAGGAGGTCCTGCGTGACCCCCTCTGGTATCAGGCCCCGCCTGTTCCTCCCTGGCGGCCTCTCTTCCAGCCCCCGTCAGGACTCCTTTCTCAGGCAGACCGGGAGCCGATTGGGGTGCCTGCCACTTGTTCTGGACGACAAATTCTGCGTAGGACAAAGGTTGGCCAGTTGGTGGCCCAGTGATCGCAGTGGACTCGCATGCTGATGAGCCATCACCGTTCTTAGAAGGTTTAAACAGGGGCTTCACCTGAATGAAGTGAGTCAGAGGACATAACATGACAATTTACAATCTGTTACCTGCAAGGACCAGCAATGAAAGCAATCAAGAACATTAAGGACCCATGGGTTGATAACATAAATCCAGGAGAAGAAAGTAAAAGTTCTCCAGGGTATTTTGGGTCAACCATCCAGATATGCCATTTAGATGAACTCTCATTAGCAAACCTCCATCAACCATTATCGAACCTGCGTTGCTGCTGTGGTCGACGACAGCTGAGTTTATTGGTTGATTTTCACGACACAGGTCGTTGCCGGATAAATTGAAGAGTTGAATTTCATTAGCTAGTATAGGACACACTACAGGAAAGCAGCGACTCTCCAGGACCAGGGGTGAAGTTATATATGCAATATATATATATATATATATATATCTATACAATAGGAGTTCTCACGGCTAGCGATTGTGACAGGCTACCAAGGAACGTTTACAAGCTAGCGAATTTGGGGTAGGGCTGATCTGCTGAAAACATTCCGCTGAAAATTCGCCAATTCTTATTCCCCCCCCATCAACTCAACTAGATAATGATAGAAATACATCTCAAGAACAATTGGTGGAAAATTTCATCTCAATATATTAAGGAATAAAGAAATAATGAAGGAAAGTATAGATGGTTGTAGTTTTTCACTAGAATATTTTCAGCAGATTAGCCCCACCCGCCAATTTGGCAACTTCATGATAACTTTATTCGCGGATCATATCAGTTTAAAGGCGCACTCCTGGAATATACCAGAAATGTACAGTTCTAGTCTGCGAGCAATCTGCAATTCTCGGTTACCAGCTGTGCTGGTATGATGATGCAGATTATGCTTATCGGAGTTTTTAATTCAATTTGAGCTAATCGAAAGAGAAGTTAACGGAAGCAGTGGACACCTGGTTAATAGGCATAAGTGTCAAAAACAGCATTTACGATCTCATGCAGATCGACACGTCAAAGTAAGAATTAATTTCACAGTTTCTTGTATACCAGCACTTCACATTTCTGGAACATCAAGAACTGACAGTCTGAGAACTGCAGGTTGCTGGAATACTAAAACTATACATTTCTGCTATATTCCAGGAGTGCGCCGACATGATCCAGAGCTTCAATTCGGCAATCTGACGTTTATTTACATTAAACGGAAGTGTTGCCAGGTTGGTTGTTTGTTACTTTGTATTCTATCAAATAACCAGCGATCGATTCATTCATTTCCATCAAAACAGTCTGACCTACAGCAAGACATAGTAGCTATAACAAACCGGGCTTCTTTCTTTCGTGAAAACGGAATCGTCCAAATTAATTGCAAACTTCTTTTTCTTCTCCATACTACCGGCAGCTTTGAATATTCCCTACAGAAAGACAGACCTTAAAGACAGAATTCGCTCCAGAAGCTGATCAAGTTCTTTGTTTCTGTATAAAAAGAGTAGCTAACTTTTCCCACACTGCCCCCTGCAGTGTCGGAGTGTAAAGCCAGTCACACCTTGAATGTGTCGATATCCCTGTTTAATGGCCCTGTCCACTGCAGGGCGCTCGCGCTCTTTCGTAGTAGGAAATAAAGAACCTTTTTTTTTTTTTTTAGATTTTTTTAATTAACATTAAAACAATTATTCCTTTACAGAGGATATAAACTTCCAAAACATTTATACAAGGAATAAAGTAAACATCAGAAATCATAATTGGGGGATAAATTAAAAACAGACACAAAGGAACAAAAACAAAATTACAAGCAAACTACTAGAGATCCTCACTGAGATTCAATTAATTTACTAAGCTAAAAAGCTTAAATGCATTCTTTTGTCTCATACATTTCAGAGACAAGAAATAATGACAAAGCTCTTTCTGAAAAGCAAAGAATCTAGGTTTAGTTTTCAGGAATCTATTTTTATGCACAAAGAATTTTCCTCGGATAATAATCACGTTAATTGCTAGGTCTTGCACTCTATCTTTTCTAATTAAGCCATATATCACATTTTCTTCAGTCAATTCACATAAACCGTCAAATTTAGGATATAGCCAGTAATGCACATCTCCCCACAGAGCCTTAACAAATTTACAATCATAAAATATGTGCTCAGTTGATTCATCACATTCATCACAAAACGTGCAGTTTTTTCTCTCCAGACCAAATCTATGACTAAGAAGTTCTCCAGAAGGGTAAACATTGTTAATTATCTTAAAGTGAATTTCCTTTGCCTTCGGGGCTATTGGATAGGTAAAGAATTTGGTTCTCAATTGCTCAGTTTCCACTCTAGAGAAACACCGCAAAACAGTTTCTACTTGACAGAAAAGGATACAATTTCTCAACAAAACATTTCCTTTGAGTGGAATTAGACAAGTTTGAGCTGGTGAGATCATATCCATTTATCAGAAGTTTGGAAAGGCAAGGAGTTACCTTATTTTGATAAAGATTACAAGCAGACACAATAGTTACTTGCGGAATTGCTTTGACAACATCATCAAACTGTTTGCGGTCATTTAAATGAAACTTGCTACAAAAGTTTTCATAAGGCATTATAAACATTCCATTATCATCCAATAAATGCATTACAGATCATATACCTTTTTATAGCCACATTTGTTTAAACAAAGATTTATTTCTAGAGACCATGTATCTGCAGTTCCACACTGGGGTGACACGGGGACTAAAGTTATGGCTATAAATCATTTTCCAGTAAAATAATACCCGCTGATAGAATGCAGAGAGTTTGATATGTAGTTTTCGGGGGTCAGGAAATAAAGAACCTCGCATCTGTTAATAGCATGGAGGTAATATAATAGAACTGGAGAGAGTGAGGAAGTACCACCTCTATTACTTTCAATGGGAGATCTTTCAATGGGAGATGCTAGGCTAGCCACTTCAGCCCAGGAAGTACGGAATTTTTTATTTTATTTATTTTTTTAATAGACAATCATTTCGTTCTTTAAAAAGAAAATAAAATGTAAATTTGATGCAGGCGGATGCTGGATAGGTTCAAAAAAAGAAGTCTACTTTGTGAGATTCAAAGCGTAGCTATAGTACGAGGAAATACGGAATTGACCGACACCATCTATAAAAATGGCGTTTCATGGGTGCTTATTTCCGGCACCATTTCATAAGATTGCCAATCTGAATACACAGCACAAATGGCCAAGAAAATGCGTCGTCAGTGCGGATTGGCGAACGTGTTCGAGAGGAAATGACAAGCAACGCAGTTAATCCGGAACGCGCACACTCTATACACTCATTGGCTGAACTGCTGCAGTCAGAGCATCTGCTGAACAACCAAACTCGTGCATGAGCTGTCATCAAGTTCTTAGTGTCAGTTCTTATTTTACAGGCCCTCTTGAAAACATCAAACTGTAGCATCAGACACAGGGCAAAATAATGAACGATTACCGAATACATTTTCTTTTGTTTTTGCTTCATTTGGCAAGAAAAAAGGCGCACTTTCAATTGGTGTCTATGGAGCTTCAGTGTCTTTGGCCTGAAAATCGCATCTTGGGAAACACGGAAGCAGTAAGCTAACATGCTGACTGGCTGAAGCAAAGGTACTTCCTCATTCTCTGTGGTCCTAGTATATATCTCTACGGTAAATAGGCGCTTAAATTAGCCAAGTGACAAGATCTGACATACATGCGGATGAACAATTAGCGTGATGCCGGAACGACTTAGTAGTTCTTAACACCTTACCAAAACAAATTTGTCCACATGGGGATTAAATGTATGGGTAAAATTAAAGGTTATCGAACTCATATGCGATACTGGCAACATTAAGCTATAGTAGTAACACTGAATATCGTACATTCGTGCATGAGCCAAAACCTGTCAAGTTAAAAGAAAAGCTGAAAGTGGGCATTCACCTTTTTTTTTGGAACTGCAGTATTAAGCAGTACTTCAGTACTTTCGTCAGCAGTATAATTTCTGGAGCTGTATGTCATGGTAACAAGGCATACAGGATGTCAATTATTTCAAAGAGCTGAGTGACCCCAAGGTATTTAAACTGAGAGCTGTAGCATAATCCACTATCTGACCAGACCCTGAAATTCTTGCTGCACTAATACTAGCACTCAGATGGTAGTGTTCAGTCGGTTACACCGTGTTTTGTAACCGAATAAACCTAAAAAGCAAACAAAAAGGGACAATTCGGCTTCAACTGATGATTAGAGGGCCAAGAAATTTTAAATGCCTGGGTGATTGCAAAGTAAGAGTTGGCAAATCACAGCCGATGATATAATAATAATAATTTCCATGGTTTAATGGATGGCAACACTCATTGTTTGAAAACACAGAGTTAAACATGTTCCTTGAGGGGATTCATGCCAGTAAACAAAGAAAGCGCACAACTCTAAACCAGCAAAGACTACTCTGAGACTGTATCCAGGGATAAAGAATAACTTACCGAGGAATAAATACATTTTTAAAATTACAGAAAAATTCCCCTGGCATAAGTTGCTTAAAATCATATCTGCTTTAAAACATTACTTTTTAAGATTTCATGACAAACATGGTGAGTAAATTTTGCTTGATATGCAAATAACTGAGGAAATAAAAACACAGGAAAAAAATTAAGAGGATACTTGTACACCTTAGTGCAGGTTTTTTTTTTTTTTTTTTAGCAAATCCAAAAGGAAAAAAATGGGATACTTCTGAGGTATTGGTTTCAACATGTATCTCTGTAATCCAGCCAGAAGTTTACTGTTCATTGGAGGTCTCTTTCGTACCAATGACAGATTCAATTGATTCTGGATCACACTGATTATCTGATGTGAGTCATTACTGCCAGCATTGTGATTATGAGCTGGAGCCGCTGTGACCTTTTGACCCAGCAAATTGAGAGAGTGGTCAGTGTGGGTCATAGCTCAAGTTCAAAGGTCATGCCCAAATCTGACTCTGAACACGGAAAGGTTTCCCTCTCCTTCAGCCGGACAGCTGGGCCCTCTATGGACAACAGGCAAGCAGTAAGGAGAATGGGTCAAAGTTCTGCACTGCTGACCCATAATTCCTATGGTTCACTTCCTGGGCAGAAAGTAACAGCATGACAGCATTAGCGCTATGCTCCAATAAGCTGCCCTGCCTTACGCCATTAGCACTGTGTGCCTACGAGAGTTACTTCACTGTGCTAAAGTGTGGGTCTATGACACATACTATTTTCAGATTAAGCCTCATGCTAATTTTATTTGATCTGCCAGTTGATCCATAATGCTGATTTATTTATTTATTTAAGCTCCAAGATTGCTGTCATGATTAATCTTTAAATTAAAAGCAAGTCTCAAATATCGGGCACGGGCGGCCTCAGAAGGTCCCTTCATTAAGATAAACAAAATGTTGAAGTTTTTGTCGACAGATATACGCATGGAAGGACGCACGCACGGATGGAGTCCGATACCTGCCACTCGAGTGGCGGGAGATAATTAGGAGCCTGCAACTGAAAAATGTGATTAGATAAAGCAAAATTTCTAAGTTTTTGGTGATATTTCTAAGCTGGTGACCTTGAAAAATAGGCCAAGGTCACCTTCAGGCACGTCATTTGTAGGCCTTTATGAGATGCATGTCCAGTAAGAATTTGGAGCCTATAACTGAAATAGTTAATGAGATAAAGCAAAATGTCAAAGTTTTTGGTGATATTTTTAGGCCAGTGACCTTGAAAAATAGCCCAAGGTCACCTTTAGGCGCATCATTTGTAGGCCTTTATGAGATGCATGTCCAATAAGAATTAGGAGCCTGTAACTGAAATAGTTGATGAGATAAAGCAAAATGTGTTGACGGACGCACGCATGCATGAACGGAACCTGATACCATTGCTCCCGCACTGCAAGCAGCGGGAGCTAAAAATATTACACAAGACAGTTGACAAACATTAGAGAGGTGAGGCTATTCATGCTTCTAGTTTTTTTCTACATACAAAATAATTTTACCAGTACCACTGCTTGTTTTATCGCTAGCACTACAAGCACAACAACTATTTCTACTACTACTACTACTACTACTACTAATAATAATAATAATCATCATCATCAGAATAATACAGCCCAATTTTCAGGACAGTATATTTTTTGAAAAATATTTGCTCATTTTGAATTTGATGCCAACAACATGTTTCCAAAAAACCTTGACAAGGGCAATAATAGACTGGAGAAGTTGTATGATACTAAAAATACAGCTTGTAGAATATCTCACAGCTAATTAAGTTATTTGGCAACAGGTCAGTAACATGATTGAGTATAAAAAGACTTTAGGGAGTACAGATGATGAGGGCCTCACCACTCTGTGAAAAACTGCATGGCCTAATATTTCAGCAATTTACTATGAGAAGAACTTTTCCCAATGTAACATTGTAAATAATTTTAGAATTTCATCCTCCATAATAGCCTACATAAGATCATGAAAAGATTCAGAGATTTCAGAAAAATTTCTCCTCTCAAGTAACAAGACCTAAAACCAATATTGTATGGCCATGATCATAAGGCCCTCAGGTGGCACTGCCTTAAAAACAGAAAGGATTCTGCAATGGAAATAACTGCATTATCTCAGGAACACTTTTAAACGACTGTCAATGAATACAGTTTATTGCTGCATCCACAATTGTAACTTATAACTACCATGTACAAAAATACCACATATAAACAAGATCCAGAAATGCTGCTGCCTTTTCTGGGGCCAAGCTCATTTAAGCTGGTCTAAGGCAAGCTGGAAAACTGTCCTGAGGTCTGACCAATCAAAATGTGAATCATGGGTGCTGCATCCTCGAGGCTGAAGAAGAGAGAGGCCATATGGCTTGTTATCAGAGCACAGTTCAAAAACAAGCATCCATGATAGTATGGGGGTGCATTGATGCACATGGCATTTTGGCATTTAGCACATCTGTGAAAGCACCATAAATGCAGAACAATTATACAGGTTTTGGAGCAACGTACACATACTGCCATTTAGCAATCCTTTTCACTGAAGACTGATTTTAGCAAGGTAATGCCAATCACCACACATAATACAACAACATACCTCATTAGTAAAAGAGTCTGGATGCTAAGCTGGCCCACCTGCAGTCCAGACCTGTCACCCACTGAAAATATCTGGTGCATTTTGAAACTAAAAATGCAAAACAGCGAAGTGTTAAGCAGTTGAAATCCTTCATAAAGCAAGAATTGGAAAGCATTTTGCTTTCAAAACCACAGCAACTAGCCACCTCAGTTCTCAAATGCTTCCAGAGTGTTGTTATAAGAAGAGATGCTACAGCACAGTGGTAGAAATTCCCATTCCAATTTTTTGAAGCCTGTTTGCATCAAACTCAAAAGAAGCATATATTTTTACAGACAATAAAGTTTATCAGTTTTAACATCTGATATGTTATCTTTGTACTATTTCCAATTAAATATAGAGTTTAAATTACTTGCAAAATCATTCTGAGTTTGTTTAAATATTACAAAGTGCCCCATAATTTTTGGAAATTGATTTGTAATTATAATAATAATAATTTTTGATGATAATTTATTTATTTTAAATTATGTGATAATCATATTGCATATAATGCTTAAATTGCATTCAAGTGCGTATAATTTGTGTGCAGTTCCCGGGGCAGTTCACAGCGAAGGAGAGAAACCCAAGAACCCACCCACCACATTCACCAACTAGAGGCACTCGTAAACTGCAAAACCTCCGCCAAGGCAGCACAGTCCAAATCTTTATGAGTGGGAGCAAAGATGGCTTTATCGTGTGGCATACGATTTCAAGATGGCTGCTGTGGTGGGCAAATTGTTTCACTGATTGTGGTGAAAATCAATAGGGTCTTTTCTTGATGTAATAGCAATGCACGCACAAACTTTCAGGCAAATCCGTGCATTACTCATTGAGTTATATTGTTCACAGACAGAAGCACAAACAGAAGCGTAATTACAATGTGGTCTCTCCAGCCTGGGTACATTTTAACCTTCTGAGGGATGTACTGCTGCATCAGTTAATACAGGGAGAGGATTAGTGTGTGGTGTGTTAACATTATCTTTATCCTTATGGTCCCCTGTGTGTCATTGGGGAGAAATGGGGTGGGGGTGGGGTGGTGGTCTAGGTGGGGTCATGAGGTACCCCAGGAGGTACATGGGCAGGGGCAGGAGAGCATGTCTGGATGTGTAAATGCCTGAGTACTCAGGCTTAGCCTCCTTCTCTCTGGACCCCCTGGGTGCGAGCAGGACCCGTCCCAGATGGGCAACGATACAAGAGCATCCTTCAGTGGTCCCCAAAATGAGGGGTGTGTATGCAGGCAACGATACTCCACCCTACTGGGACATGTCCCCCATACAGGGGCAAACAGGATTAGTCACAGAGCTTAGGTTTTTGGCTGGGACTTCATATGCTGCTATGCTACACTGACACTCCTCAAAGGACACCAAGTGCTGAAGGAAGTTACGAGCATTAGCCAATCGCTCTGTCATTTCCTGACTGTCCCGCCCCCCCCTTAGCTTAAAAACACCACCCTTAAACACCCATCATTCACCTCAACACTTCAGAGCAAAAAAAACAAAAAAAAAATTAAAGTGCTCCACATGAAAAAACACCAATACTCTCAAAAATTATCTGCATTAACCGGTAAAATAATGTATGAATCAGCACTTGTATTCTGAAAACACTGAAATATTGAAAAACAGGAAAGGAATACACATATAAAATAAGTATGCAGAATAAAATGACTCTCAAAATAAAACACTGACGGAATAGCTTTAGCAAACTGCCAGTGCAAACTATTTCTGAAATATACTACTACAGTTTACTGCTCCTAAATTTAGGTCCTGTTCAGTGCAGGTGAATGGTGTCACAAGGAGTCGTTCTTTAACATGAACATTTTCAAAGGTAAAAACTGGATCCAAGTTACTGCTACTGCAGTTCTCATGACAAACTGTCAGGGTATCATTGGTATGTCAATCACAGGTGTAAATGAAGTAAGAAACTGTTAGCATGACTAACATCACTGAAATGTAACTTCATTAACAGCAAAAACTGATTTGGATGTGTAAAGTTTGACTTGGTGGCGGCACTACAGGGAAGGTCATAAGGTCAAACAAAACAAGTGAGTTCATCCAGTATGCACCAGGCGTAAATGCATGAAGTTTCTAGCAATTCCTATTCACATTATCAAGTAACGGTGATTTTCAAGAATGATGTTTGGCCTGGTTGTGGCGCTACAGCAAGGGTCATAGGGTGACCGATATCAATGTCAAGCATTTTCTCTGCCCCAGAAACAATCCTCAAGAAGTGTGTCATAGTATCCATCAAAACTATTTGAGTAATTACTGACCTGGTGGTGGCACCACGGGAAAGGTCATAGGGTCACACAAAACAACAGGTTTCATCCTCCATGAACCACTACCGCAAAAATCATTTGAGTTACCGCACTGACATGAGGGATCTGCTGAGGCCGACCCAAACTCATATATTTTGTTACTGGAATATGATCAATAAGATTTTTTTACCAGATGCCTCGTTGTTTTTTTTTTGTTTGTATGCAACATTTAAGAATGAAATCTACGTTTTTTAGTGTATAAATAAGGCCCCAGAATAAATAAATTATTTATTTTGGAGCATCGTGTTGTTCAACAGCTGCTCCAGTGGTGGAGTACTGATCTGCTGTCTTTCTGCATCAGATCTGGGGTAGGCTTGAGGGTTCAACTATTTCCTTTACGCTTGAGGTGAAACATAGTCTACAGCTGCATATCTGAAATGCTTTAAAATCAGGACTCAAATTTCAAGCCTAACAGACCACAGGCTCATTCAGGGATCCACCTCAGATGCACCCATAAGCCAAAGCATAATGACCACGAGCTGACGACGCTGTTGGTTCTCTGCATGCTGCCCACACAGCTCTCCAAACAGCTCCGTAATATTGATGTCCACCATAATGCCCAAACTCAGGAATTCCCTTTAGATCACTGCTCAGAGTGTCCTGCTCCTTCTGTCAGTTTCCCTCCCACCCACAATGCATTCTTGTGCTGTGTCTTAGCAGGTAAATGGCACTCATGTACCCAGCCAATAAACAGGAAATGAAAGAATACAATATTTCTTTGACCCGGTAACCTTCTTGCATTACTCCAAGGTCAAATTCCAATGTCTGCGTGCCCATTGTAGATGCTATCAACAGTGAACAGGAGTTAGAATGGCCAATCTGACTGGTCTGTGGCTAGAAACATGTGCAGCAGAGTGCAACGTTTTGCGTGTTGTGGCAAATCTGCGACTTGAGCTACAGTTACATTCTATCGGGTTAGCTTTGTAGCCCACGTGCATCAATAAACCTTCGGCCTCTGACACTCTATCATAGGTTTGTGGTTCGTCCCTTCTCGGCCCTCTGTTGGTAAGTGCTCATCATTGCTGATTTTCAGCACTTCAGGAGTCAGCAACTTTGGAGATTCTGCATCACAGTTTTAAGGCCATAACAATCTGGTGCCTGTCAAAGTCACTTAGGTCCCATTTCTACGGCATCTAATGCCTGAATTATGAGAACCGACTGTTTGCTTACCGTGTAAGGTCTGTTCACAGACCTTGACATGAGCCACTGTTATGAGATTTTCAAAGTTATTCCCTTCTTCAGTGAATGGACATTATCTTTTGGCTCATCACTGTATTTTCGCAACCCTCTTTGCATCCCCTCCCATAGGTTAGTAAGTGCTGCTCAACAGTGTTGTGGTAGAATATCCTGTGAAAGGCCAGAGTTCAGACCAGGGAATTTATTTACTTGCTCCCCACACGCACTGCTCCGTGGAGGGGCTTTACGTTGCTCACACATGCCCTTCTCCTTTAGTCCACTGCCTACGCAAATAAGACCTCAGGGCCCAGCCAATTTGTACGGACAAATCTGCGGATTTGGAGGGACCGTGGCAAGCAGTGGAACAAGCACTAAGTGTTTGCGTGCCAAGCTCTTTCCCCACCCCCCCTCGCGAGCAGCCGGCCTTCACGATGTCCTGCCCTTCATTCCACGCTTTTGTTTGACTCACCGCGCAAAAAAACTTGAACCTGGTGCTGGGACCCTGACCAGGGGGACGTTAGCGGGATTTTCTCACTCTTTCTCTCCCCCTCTCCCTCTCTCTACTCTATCTCTCCACACACAATTGCAGAAAAGGGGGTGTCTCATTGTAGGAATAATACAAAATGCTCTGAAAAATGCAATTCATTCACTTACCTCTATTTTCCCAGCTCGGGGCTGAATTGATGCCGGGGTGGCCCAACAATAGGCCGAGACCTCAGTGTATTAGTATAAGTGGCTCAGACAATCTGAGGCCGGGCTGGACCGGCCGCTGCGCGGGCCTCCCCTGGCATGCTGATCAGAGGATTAGGCCGGGCCGCAGCGTCGGGTCAAGTGAGCGGCAGAAAGGGGAAAGGCATGCGGGCGAAAGACGAGGCGATGCCGGCCCACACCACGTTCTCCGATTTCCCAGCCACTTGTGCCGAGTTTCTGGAACAAAACCACCCCATGCTGAAGGCTAGATTGCCGTCTGGTTTAGTCGCCTTTGCACATTTTCATGTAGGTTTTCAGAAGGGAAACGATCACTTTTAATCTTAATCTTCTAAATTTCAATGACAGAGTCAGGCCTACTGGGCAAGTTATTTAATGATATTTAGAATGTGCTTCATTTCTGTAACTTCATCATTCAAATCATTGTATTATTTAATTTATTTTGTGGGGAAAGACTTGAAACAATGGATCATTCGGCCCTTGCATTTTATGTTCTAAAAGTATATCAAGGAGTTTCCTTAGGACCTGTGATCTGCTATACATTAATATCTATTTGGTTTTGTACATAAAACAACCTTAAAATTTTCTTCCTTGTCTCTTTAAGAATATGGTGCAGTGGTTAGCGCTGTTGCCACACTATAGAGAGGTTCTCGGTTGGTGTCCCTACCAGCCAGGACCTCCGTATATGGAGTTTGCATGTTCTTCTCACGTTCACTTCAGATTTTCCTTTGGAGTTCTGGTTTTCTCTCAACCTGAGGCAGATGCACTGTGTTCACTCCCGCCATTGTCCCTGATGAGGTCTCCGGCTTTAGAACTGCAGTTGATCCCAGATCGCTGCACTGTGGCTGCCCACTGCTACTAACTAACTATAATAGGTCAAAGGCTGAGGATAACATTATCCCACAGGATTCAATAAAGTATATACTATGCAACTGCCAAGGACTGCAATTTTGAAAATGATTCCTTTTTTGTAAATCATTTTTGTCCTCCGCCGCGCAAAACGCGCGAAGTGGCGGGACATAGTATTCTTGACGGTCCGTCCGTACGTCCGTCCGTACGTCCCGAATCCTTGTCAGTGAGATATCTCAAGAACGAATTGACGGATTCTCTTCAAATTTTATGTCAACATATATTAGTGTGATACCCCGGCGCCAGTCGATTTCGGTGACCTTTGCGCCATTCTCAAGGTCACACCGAGAGATTGTGGATTTTCACACTGACAGCCTTGTCAGTGAGATATCTCAAGAACGAATTGACGGATTCTCTTCAAATTTTATGTCAACATGTATTACTGTGATACTCCGGCGCCAATTGATTTCGGTGACCTTCGCACCATTCTCAAGGTCACACCGAGAGATTGTGGATTTTCACACTGATAGCCTTGTCAGCGAGATATCTCAAGAACGAATTGACGGATTTTCTTCAAATTTCATGTCAACATGTATTAGTGTGATACCCCGGCGCCAGTCAATTTTGGTGACCTTCGTGCCATTCTCAAGGTCACACCGAGAGATTGCTCATTTTGACACGATTTCACATTTTGTGGCGGGGGACAAAGACAAGTATTGGCAAATACTTGTTCTTTTTGCCATCACAAAGCTAAGCCTGCATGTACAGGCGCGCGCGTGCGCACACACACACACACACACACACACAAGTACAGAAACTCACAGACACAGAGACATAAAAACATCCTTAAGTCAAGGCATTAGCCTACAGAGAAGAAGCAGCTGGTCAGAATGAATACTGAGTAGAGGAGCATTATGAGTGGGAGAGGCAGCCTGGCTGGAGTATGTGGAGGTCTAGGTGGGGAGAGAGTTATGAGTGGAGATTGTGTAATTCTGGGTGGAGTGTGGGTTTTGCATGGTCATTGTAGATTTCTGGGTGGGGAGAGAGTTATGGGTGGAGATCGTGGAGTTCTGAGAGGGGAGAGCGATAGGGGGTGGAGATTGTGGAGCTCTGGGCGGGGAGAGCGATATGGGTGGAGATTTGTAATTCTGGGTGAAGCGTGGGTTATGGATGGTGATTGTAGGGTTCTGGGTTAGTAGAGAGTTATGGATGGAGAATGTGGAGCTCTGGGTGAAGAGTGGGTTTTTGGTGGAGATTCGGGGTGAAGAGAGGGTTATGGGTATAGAGTGTGGAGTTCCTGATGAGAAGAGGATTTTGAGTGGAGAGTGTGGAGTTCTGAGTGGGGAGTAGGTTATGGATGGGGAGTATGGAGGTCTGAAAGAAAGGGTTATGGATGGAGCGTGGCATTCTCGGCGGAGGAAGTAAGCCACATCAACAACACCCGTGTACCCCAACATCGACCTTTGTGCCCCACCACTGCAGGGGGTCCCACTGTAGCGCGCTGGTGTTAGTGATGAGGCCTGGCAAGAGGGCTTTGTTACAGGCAGACGTGGGGCTGGGGTATATACAGACATTGGCCGATCATACGATTCATCCTATCCGCATGCATACGCCGTGTGAGTGACAAGCAGACTCGGGCCCAATATGTGAGCAAGACGGCGGAGCGCAGTAGGCAGGAGAAGGCAGAACAAGGGCACAATATGGAGCTTAATTCACAACAGAGCCCCTCTTTTTAAAAGGGAGAGAGAAGCCCAGCAATTAGCCCAGAGAAAGGGACAGGCACAAAAAGAATAGAGAGGGGAATGGAGTTTGTGAATTTGTGCGGTTAAATGGCGCCGGTCATTAGCATATGCTGCGTAGGTTCGGTTATTCATCCCATGTTGAATGCGTGCTGCCTCACTACTGTGACTTCCCTTCTCCCTCTGCTCTCCACCCTTCCTTTTCAACCATAATCCCCCCTTCCCTCCCTCTCTCCCCTTCCCCCTTTTTCCATTTCTTTTACATTTCTTTTCTGTTCATTTTTTGCCTTTTCCTGCCACATGGCTGAAAAGAGCTGGTGACGTTGCGGTGCCCTTAACTCTTTTAGTTTTTGTGCCGAAGTGAACATGGAAGTTGGTCATAACTGCATGTATCAACCTGTCTCACATCTTATCTGATATCACAACTCTAATTATCACGGATATCGCCAGTTAGATCACAGCTAATAGCATAACTCTCAAAACAGCTGATATCAGAACTTAGGTCATTGCTGATAACAGAACTCACAATATATCTGATATTAGTACTCATACCGCAACTGATATCACAATTCACATCACAACACAGAGTATTAGTGGTCTCATTTCATATCTAATACCACTCCTCATATCACAACTGATACTCCGGCTCCTACTTAACCTGATGTACCACGTTCTGGCTTAGATTTTTTGTCTAAGAATATTTCCTGTCATGTTGATCAGTTCGCTGATGCCTAAAGACACAAACAGATATCCAGGCAAGGTTTGTAGAGTGTATGATGATGATAAAAACACATAAACATTAAAAGCAGAGCAGACAGCTGGCATTGGGTTGCTCCACTGAGGATTATTGTGGGGTAAAATTATGAGCAAGAGCTTAAGGAACCAAAATAGCCCATCAGCCACATTGTCAAAAAAAAATCGATGGACTCTGGTCCAAACTCCTTAATACAAAAAGCATAATGCCTTAGTAGTTAAAATATATAAGTACAATACAAAACGAAGACGGATTGGCTAGGATGGACTCATAATATGACTCGCAATGACCACAGAAGTACAGTGCATGGATTCTCTGCCATTATCCCCACCT
This sequence comes from Gymnothorax reevesii, assembly GCA_029721435.1. Lineage (NCBI taxonomy): Eukaryota > Metazoa > Chordata > Actinopteri > Anguilliformes > Muraenidae > Gymnothorax > Gymnothorax reevesii. Next base: position 48,782,743 of record CM056587.1, on the reverse strand, counting down.
GCTTCTCTGAATTAGGAGCATTTTATTCGCTTATCGTAGGAAATACTCTGATATGGTTAACTGAACTATGCACCCTACCACATGCAACCTCACTCAAAAAATCCAAATTAACTTGTAAAGACACTAGCTAGCCAAAGTAGATGTTTGCTGGTTTTCGTATATCTATTTTTCGTGAAACATGGTGGACAATAATTGGGATAAACCATTGCATCCTACAGCTTAATTACTACATAATATAACTAATGTTGATCGTAAATTCGAGTGCTTGTCATTGTTCTGCTTTAGCTAATCATGGCGAGCTACAGCATAGGCTAGCATGTACTGTCAAAAATAGAAAATGCTTTTATTTATCTATTTCAGTTTAATCAGTAACTGAGTTGAAATGTATCCCCACAACCGTTCATATGCAATGACAAGAAAAGGGAATTACCTCCCGAATTAATGAGGAGGAGCTTAGTCGCCATCCTTCCCGATGGTCACATTTTATTTTTTTCTTAATGAGCAGGAAAAATGTACATTTTGTGCCCACTCTCTGACCTATTATTGCACCCATAGGTGCAGACGCCCATCCTATTGACCAATTTTGAATATTACCTTCAAAATTATGAGCTCATTCACATATTCCCTTGTCTGTGTTGGCTTAGAGGCAAGGGGTGTTAATGGAGAGGATGGGCTCCACTAACCGCAATCTCACATGTCTGAACTGAGTGGTCAGTTTGGGGGTCGAAGTTCACATCCATCTGTTGCTAAACGTGGTGCCCCAGTCTGTGAGAGTGGCCCCGGCTAAAGGTCATGGTCAAAGTGTCTGGAAAATGGGTACATGCTAGTCGTTCAGGTTAACGGGTCTGGCTGGCCCCCCAAAACACTCGCTACCTCTTCATCCCAACATCACCACCCCATCCAGGGAACCAGTTAAAACATCAGCTGTTCTATCAAATTTCTCTTTAGCAGGGAGTTTTCATGTGTTCAACAGATGAGGAGAGATTGTGCTACTGTGGGTATGTGGCATTAATTACGCTTCCCCCCTAGAGGTAGAGGGGAGACGTATTGTTTTAGGCTCAATTCCCGTTCACGTTGGCGTTCTCACTTCTTTTCCGGAGCGTAACTCCAACACCATTTGCATGATCTTAATGAAACTTTGCATACTTACTACTGGGTTAGGCAGGGAAGTGGGGCATGGGGGAGATATCTGTTTTTACGAGTAAAAAAAGGTACTAGTTACAACTAGTGCCATGATGAAACTGACCTCAGGTTATTAATTGTATGCTCTGATTCATTTAATTGCTTAACATTTAAGGGAGCTGTGCCATGATTACTGTGCATGCTGTGAACTTACATCCCAAGAAAGAGAACGTGCTTGACTGCAAGTCAGAATCTGATTTCATCCTCACCGATCTGTCTTCATTTTCCATTGTATTTATTGTATTTTAGTTACTCAGGCATTATGTTTTTTATATTAAGGCATTTTCTCACTTTAGCAGAGGGATACAAAAAAAATGTAAGCTGTCATTGTCATTGCCAATAAGCATAGAATAAGAGGGAAAAAAAAACTGTCTCCATCTATTATTATTTCTAGTTGACAAACCAGCTTCCCTTCTTTGTATCCTTTAGCTTAAGTAATAATATACAGGTGCTGGTCAACGAATTAGAATAATTTGAAATAGTGTAATCGTAAAATTTTTAAATGCATTTAATGTGCAGAAAGCAAATCAGGTGTTCACCGCGCCTGTCCTACTTGTTAGAGTATTCACAGAACTCGCTACCAGTAAAAAACTTGCTTAGCTGAGAATTCCAAAAGGCCCATTTAGGCCATTTAACTGTGACACTGTTGTTTTATTGAATTAGAATAATGGAGAAACCGTTTCACTGAATTAGAATAATTTTTATTATAATTAGAATCATCACTTTTGCAGTATTTTGTGGCTGCCCCCTTAGCTTGTATGACTGCCTGAAGTCTCCGCGGCATCGATTTGACCAGCTTGTCGCAAGTTTCTGCACTCACTGCTTCCCAGGCTGTGGCGATATTCTGCTTCAGTTGGTCCAGCGTAGTCGGCCTTCTGTCGCAAATTTTCCACTTGACGATGGCCCAAAGGTTTTCAATGACATTGAGGTCAGGCTAGTTGGCCGGCCATGCCAAAACTTCAAGCTGTTTTTCGGTGAACCAATCTTTGGTCGACTTTGGCGCATGAGCCGGTGCAAGATCCTGTTGAAACATGAGGTCTTCTTAGCCGAACTGTTCCTCAACAATCGGAATCAGGAACGTTTCCAGAACATGTTGGTATACGGCAGCATTGACAGTCTTCATGAGGAAGCAGAGTTTCCCCACACCCCGAGCGGACATGCATACCCAGACCATTACGCTCTGGGGAAACTTGACAGATCTTTTCACGGCCTCGTGGTTGTAGGTATCGCCACCACGACGCAAAAGCGTAATTTGTCACTGAAGACCACTTTCTGCCAGTCTTCAGCAGTCCATTTGCCGTGTTCTTTGGCCCACTTCAGCTGTTTCTCCATTTGTTTCTTGTTCAGCATTGGTTTTACTGCTGGAACGCGAGATTTGAAGCCGAGTTCGCGCAGACGACGGTAAGTGGTTGATCTCGAGACGTTAGTGCTGGTCTGCTCGTTCCACAAGTCGCTGAGCTCGGAAGTGGACTTGAACCAGTTGCTGACTGCGATCTTTCTCAGCTGCTTGTTGTTGCAAGCAGAAGTTTTTCGGACGCTGGAACAGTTGGTGTGCTTGCTCCAGTCTTTCTTGAGAGCTTTGCAGACAGAAGACTGGCTGATGCCGAGCAGCTCAGCAATTTAGTTTGGGTCAAGCCTTGTTGGCGAAGGGTTGAATTTGAGCCACTATTCCGGTTGAGAGGTCGCGCTGCTGACCCATGATTGATTTTACAACTTAGAAATTCGACTCAACCCTGACTTTATACTGCACAGTGAACACTCTTCACAGAAAACAAAAATTCAAGCACTTATTCTAATTCAATGAAATGACTTATGAATTATTCTAATTCAATAAAACAACATTGTCACAGTTAAATGGCCTAAATGGGCCTTTTGGAAAGCTCAGCTGAGCAAATATTTTACAGGTAGCGAGTTCTGTGATTACTCTATTACAAGTAGGACAGGTGCGGTGAACACCTGATTTGCTTTCTGCGCAAAAAATGCATTAAAAAAATGTAAAGATTGCACTATTTCAAATTATTCTAATTCGTTGACCAGCACCTGTAGTGCATTGAATCCACAAATTTCCAGAGAAGACTCCACAATATTAAAAGCATAATGCCAGAATAACTGATTTATACAAAAACAATGCAAAACAAAGATGGATTTACAAGGATGGAGGTAGATTTTAACTTGCAATAGAGCGGATTTACCTCGTTCAAAGTTGTGAGCATGTGTGGTTCACAGCTCCTTTAAGGAGAATTTTTACAAGCATTGAGGTGTTTCACATAAAAAAATACACCACTATCAGAGGCCACTGCTGTTCTCCCCAGTCTTTGGCACAAACTAGATGTCAGTTTTCTTCAATGCAAGGGCAAATGAGGGGATGGTAAAGTAACTTCAATTTCCTACAAATGTTGGAAATCGCTGATTTGTATGTTTGTTTTTAGTATGTTTTAGTAGTTTTTATTGCTATTTATTTATTTATCATATTTATTCGTTTAGAGTATGTATGTTTCTGTTACGATTGCGCTGTCTTTAGTCTTGAACGTTTTCCTTTCGTTTCTGTCTTATCAGTCTTGTCAGTCTTCACACTCTCTTCCCTATACTTCGGTGAGGTAATTCCACTCTCTGGCTGTTCTCATTGGCTATCCGCACCGAAGAATAGTTAGCGAGGCACGGGTGATTAGTTAGATCAGAGTTAGAACTCCACCTGTTTCCCCTCGCTTTCCTATCACCGTCCTTGCTTTTCTAGTTCCGCCTCCCTCTACAGCTGTCCTGCATTCTAGCTGGGATTTCACTGATTAGTTTGTTTAAAAGACGGATTTTTACCGCAGTTCCCTGTCAACTCGTTTCTTCCCATAGCTCGCTTTGGTTAAGTCTCGTTTCTGCGCTTTCTTGGTTTCGATTGTTGTTTGCTCGTTTCTTGTTACTTCTCCCATAGGTCTCGTTACTGATTGTTTGTATTACGTTGTTTGATTGCTGGCTGATTGTTTAGTACTCTGTTCTCCCTTATTCCCATTTTGTAACCAACTGTTTAGTTTCTCCTTTGTTCTCCCTTATCCCACCCTACTCCCTTTTCCCTTCCCCTTCCATTCCCTTAACTCAGCCCCTTTTGTTACTGTCTTTGTGTGGATTGATTCTATGGTTAGTGAACTACTTGCTTGTCCCCTGACCTTGATTCTGACTATTCTGCATTACTCTGTTTGCCTGGCTATTGATCCATTTCTGTCCTTGACCATGAGCTTTGGTAACCCTAATAAACGCCCTGCCGATGCTGAACTGCATTTGGAGTCTAAGCCTGTTCCTTTCAACAAATATGTTTAATATGTAGTGTCAATGTCTAATATTTCCATTTCATCAAAACATGATTACATACACTTACAATCATTATTTTGTGAATGAGCACTCATTCACAAAATAAATATCATGATTTAGTTTCCTCTAGCACACCTAAGGTTCATGGTCGCATATCAAAACAGTCAAATACCCTCCACAACCTCACACGCATACACACATATGCCCAATTGTATCATACAGATCCAAATGTGGCCTGACCTATGAATATAAGATTGTTTTGCTGTATTCTTTACCGAGCATAAAGAGGAATACTGCGCTCTCAGATTTTTTGAATAACTTTTCAACCTTGGCTACAGCGGCCACCTGCTGTAGCTTGCAGGCGATAGGGGCGTGGCATTGGGGGAGCCTTGGCCCATAAATCCACACGCTCTCAACCCTTTTCTCCGGACCACCGCGGGCCTCCGGGTGCTGCTGAATATGCCAGTCAGAAAACAAAACAAGGGCTGACATTTTCACAATAACACTCATCCTAGGTTCTGTCACTTTCCTGCTCTCCATCACATCTGCTGAGGTAAAGCAAACCTGCGCTCCCAGTGAAGGATTTGCACGTGCTCACATTGTTCCCTAAACAGGAAGCTCTCCGAAGCTCCGTGCACCTGTTGGCGCCTCTCATAGATATAATTTTAATATTTCTGTGCAAATGTGCATCGCATATATACATGCAAGCACCGCTTTTAATCACTTTACTTTTGAACCAGTGCTGTCATGAATTCAAAGATTATTTCGTAATAAAGACAAATGCAATAAGCTTTCAAGACAGCTTTTGTTTGATTGAATTCACACCCAAATCTGATTTGTCAAGTGAGAAAAACACGAAAACGTGAAAGAAAAGTGCGAGGAGTTTGTGCAGGTTTTAGTTCATTCATTTGTTTACTTTCATCTCCTGCTCTGATCAGGTAAATTCATCAAGTATTGAGCCACAAAGACTATGTGTTTGCTTCAGCCATTTTTAGCACATATGGAAATTGTTTTGAAATTTGACTTTCTCAAATTCAGTATCTACTGTGTTGTGTGTCATCTAATGTATCATCTTTTTTGTATGTGAAATTATTTCATATGTGAGCAAAGATGTGCAAAGCTGTAGGGGGCCAGACAGGTGTGGAAAAAACTCATTTGATAGACGTTTTTTATATTTCCTCTAACTAATCGATTAATCTGGCCCTGCTGCAACACTCCCTCTTCCTACTCACTTTTTAAGATGCCTACTCTCCCCTTCAGTGCGAAATTACACTCTCTCTCTTTCCTTCACACTGAGACTTCACTCTCCTTCACATTGAAACATCGATCTCTCCTTCACATTGAAACTAGTTCCTCTCCATCACACTAAAACATCTCTCCTTCACTCAAAAGCTTTTCTCTACTTCACTGTACAACTCCAGTATCCTTCAATCTAAAACTTCCCTCTCTTTCAGCATATACTCTCCTTCGTAGTGAAACTATACACTCTATTACAATAAAACTACTCTGTCGATTCTTTCAAGCCTCTTTCTTTTCCTTGTCCAATCCTCTCTTTTCAGTCTCCTCATCTTACCTTCACTCCACACAAAATTTCTTTTTCTCTCATCCACTCTTCCTTTTCCAAATCTTCTGTCCATCTCTCCTCCTGTGATCCCCAATTCCAGACAGACCCCTAGTACACCCCCCCCCCCCCCCACCCCCCCCCCAAGCCTGTCAGAGCAGCACAATGTCAGCCCATTAGTATGTTAATGAGGCCGGAGGGTGACAGGTGGCCTGGTAGACAGCTCAATTAAGCTGCTCATTAAAGGAAGGCTAACGAAGCAGCCGGAACAGCAAAGCTCAGAAACAATGTGATGTCAGAAGCAACAAATTGGTGGGGAGTGTGAGCGTGTGTGTGTGAGAGGAAAGGGGGGGAGCGCTTTCGGAGAGGGGGTGTCATTCTTAACGGCAAGTGGAAAAAAAAAGTAAAATGACAGGACATTGACGGACATCGCTAATAAGGGCGGCTGTTAGTTTTTGCTCCTGCCAAAAGAAAGAGACAGGGGCAAAAAAAGAAAAAAATGTATGACTCAAACTTGCCCTCTCCATCCATCTGAAGACTAGCTTGACCAGAGAACAACACTGAATACATACTTAATTGCTATCGATAAAATAAAGAGTCACTGAATGTCTAATTGCACGTCAACACACGAATATGACAATTAATTTCAAAACTGACACATTTACAGCAGGCCAGGAAAATTTGAGATCCGGGATGCAAGAGGGCATCGGTCAACCTCAGAGAAAAGTTTTTTTCTTCATACAATGATGGATGGATGATAGGATGGAATCACAGTACTTCCCAAAGTTTGTGTGCACTGTATGAAACAAAGAATCTGCCAGAATATGCTAAGAAGAACTTAAGAAGTCAGCCAAGAAATGGTATGGGCCACTGACAAGACTTAAAAAAAAAAAAAAAACTCCACCAAGCGCTAAGTACAGTGAATCTGTGCACAGTTCATATAAATAAAATGAGGGAATTTACTGTTTACATCTTCTTTCGATTGCCTTCACAATGCACCGGCATTGTACTGGAAGTGACTGAAGTTGCATTAGAGGCCGGTGTCTGTGCAAGATCGTATCAACACCGCTTTTAATCAGAGACTGCTCACTCTAGCATGAAATCGAACGGTTTGAGATGCTGCCGTTGTTTTCCGAGCAACATGTTGGATCGCGTTCGCTAATGGGAGTTTAAGGAATGCAACAAATGGGGTTGTGTGAAGAAAAAAAAACAACAAAAAACAAAAAAGAACAGAAAGAAAACATGGTCACGTTATTCTTTCAAAGCTGTCGCAAAGCCGTCCACCTCATGAATATGGTAATCTGGGGATTGAAGGGGAAAAAAAGGCTCCATTAATTAATAAGCACAATGCTTCCTCAATGCTATGGCTCTGATGACACAGACAAAGCCGGGCTGCCACAAGCGTGGGGTCAGATCAGCTCAGGAAGAGCTGCACTGCTACACCTCAGCTTTGAGAATGTAGCTTTTCATTTCCCCAGAGAAAAAACTTTCACATCCCTCCAAAAACTTTGAGGGCATGGAGACGTGTTCAGGGCGAGGGGTCGCCGTAAAAAATGCTAATGAACAGCGCACGTCTATGGCTAGCACAACGCTACAACTGTTTAGACCTACTCTGCAACACTACTGTAGCTGATGATTTGCATTGACCCGCTAGTGGATAATTTATTCAAACAAATCGCATCACTTCTCCTGAAAAGATGTTCGACCCATTTCGCATACTCACATAAACATGAATACTCCAGTGTATGCAGTTTTTGTCCATGGTTCTCATTATCCAAGAAATGGTCTGTTTTCCCAAACACGTCATGTGTAAAAATCTAGTCTATGTATGAGTTGTGCCGTAAGGCTGGTGCACAAAATAAAATGCAATGTCAAAACAACTATATTTGAGTACATTTTGAAATGAAGTAATGTAATTTCATTTTGCTACTAGTTGGACTAGTTGCAACAAAGCCCATCACTGTACAGGAGGGGAAAGTTGCTTGGTTGGCTTCTACAGGCAGCAGGGACAGTTTGGGGGTCTTATTTGAAGTGGGGCTGAACAGTGGGGCTATCAGTAACCTCACACGGTTGAAGCCACGTTCTCTGAGTTGCTCTCCTCCACAGTTTGCTATCCAATCACAGACAACCTTGGGCTAATAGCACAAAATCCACTTTCCATCACAGAAAGAGGTCAACTACCGATTCTTATCTACGTCTGAGCCTCAGTTCGTAAGTCTTTAAGATGAATAATTATTCACAGATTTTTGATAAAGCTAACTTCTCTGTCCATAATCTTTTATGAGACTCAACGACCTTTTCTCCTCACAAGCAATCACTGAGTTTCATCCCACACTAATTTTATCACTCTTTGAAAGGCTGGTCACAAAGGGCTGATCAAAGCTCTGAAGAATAATCAGAAATGGATTCCTGCAAACATTCAGACAAGCTAACCAATCACATATTAGGATTCCAAGCTGGCCATCCCATTGGCTGCAGCCCTGATCACCGGACCATGTGCATGTGACAAACAGCCTGTGAAGACGTCTTTTATTATCCATCATAAATCGTCAGTCAGCTGTGGACCACAGACTTCATGGCCTCAGCTGCAGTGCTAGTGCTAATACTGGTGTCTCTACCCCCCGAGTCTCCTGCAGTGGGGGACACAATATTAACTCACTGCGTCTGTCACAGTAACTTTCACCTCCACATTATCATGAAGTCACCCTTCCCAGCCCTAAAAAAGCAGGGGTCAGAGTGGGTGGAGGTGTAGGAAGTGGGCGTTTGAGAAGAACCCCCAGTTTTCAGTTCTTCATTTGTAAATCTGGAAGTGTCCAAAACAAGAACCACAAAATCTCAGATGTGCTGGAATACAAAAAAAGAAGTGATTAAAGACAAGGGATTTCAACTGTCGTAGATGTACAAAATACAGATTTTTGTTTATTCCCCGTACCCTTTGACAGAGATTTCCAGACTCCCGCAAATCTATTCCAAATCCTATTTCAGGGCAAACACTAGGAGTCTTCGTGAGGTACAGGGAGAGCTGGGGCCAAACTTAAAGCCCACTACATCACCCCCACTACCCCATCCCCCCTCTGGCACTTCATACCTTCTCTTTTTCTCGAGGCCAACATGTCTTTCCACTCGAGTAATCACAGATCATTACGCAGCGGGGCGATCAGCAGGTTGGCCTGCTCACATTATTCAGCTAATTGGTGGCATGAGGGAGGCAGCAATAAAACTGCACACCAGGGCTGAGGGGCGGTGGGGAGGCTGGGCTTTTGGGGGGCAGAGTTAGGACATTTCTGCGGATAAAGTGAAGAAAAGTAATGATATAGTGCGGAGGTCTTAGATAGACTGTAATAGGCCTCTTTCTAACCGCTGTAGTATTATTTTGGACCAAGGGTCACGGCAATGTTGGCGAAAGAGTTTGTGGCTGAGTGTCATTCTGGGAACTGCAGAGCAGCGATGCTCCACGCTGTGTAGGAGAACCCAGTGTCTATTTGCCATAGTCACAGGCCCATTACACCTCGGCCCAGTCACACTGTAGCTCAGTCAAGCCACAGGAACTACCCCAGTCACAGTTCACTCCGATTACTGTGAGATGTGAGAAGTACAGTCAGTTATTAACTTTAACAGTGCAATACACTGTTTAACAAGGCAGATTATACCCCCCCCCCCCCCTCTCTCTCTCTCTCTCTCAGGGTATCATGCTTTTAGTCAAAACTTTGAAAACAAACATATGCAGACTTCTTCTGAGGTTTCCCCTCAAACAGATTATATGACCTACAGACTCAACATAATACATGTAATGATTTATGGTTCGTTGTGCATTTTACATGAGGACAAAACTACGTTAATTGCCTCATTGCAACATATTAGATCTCTGAATGTCTGTCTCACATTTGATGGCACAAATGGCCAATTAGGTATGGCTTTATCAGGTACATTTGCATGTTCATCTGTCAATCATTGTGTTACCATTCATTTCTAATGGGTATTCTGACCTTTTCAATGCAGAATGAAATTCAGAAAAAAAAAAAAACAAACACAGTGCTGACTATAGTCTTTATTATATGCAGGATAAGGTGGTTCTTATGACCTCTTTCTGTTTATGAGATGATCAAAAATTTCAACTGCATCAGTAATCTAGCAAATGGGCACAGTCAAATGACATTATCGCAAATGGCAACAATGGACAACGGCATGCAGAGAAGCAAACAACACAGCACATGCATGCACTATATAAATTTTTGTTGAGTGTGTGTGTGTGCGTGCGCCTGCGTGTGTGTGACTGATCGCATTAGTATGTTAAGATCACAACGCATTGACGCTAAACATTCCTTGTTCTGTTAAAAACAGGTAATCATGGACTACACCATAAAACCTCACTACCCCCTGAAAAGCTTTGAGACAGTGTATCCAAACTGCAGCATGCTGGATTCTAAAACATCTAAAATCAACTTCCAAGCACATGCCATGTCAATCCTTGTCTGAAAGAGAATACTACACTGGAAGGTCGGGTTTACTGCCCATTATGGGACAGTTACATAACCCGAGGGACTTAAAAACCCCACCCAGGGAACTCCAGCATCCAAACTAGAACAGACCCCCAGGAGCCACTAACAAACAGCAAAATATATAACTTCATCTGTGAGAATACAAAATCTACGACTGCTGAGCACTATGCAGCCAGCTGTTACAAACCAGAGGCACACACAGTTGTACACACATGCAGGTATGCAGGTGGGATATTGTATGTGTGTAAATTATGACTACGTCAGCCAGGCTTTGGATAACGAGGTGAGTTCCAGTGACTCTGTGGTGGCCCTGTCTCTGATCTGATAGGCACTCCTAAAGGAACATACACAGAAGACCTTAAAGGAGAATTCTGGTGTGAAATTGACTTGGGGTGTATTGAAACATGATAATGAGTACTAAGTTTTGTCAAATACACCACCTCTGTACGCACGCAACATTACAAAATAAATGGCTTTTTAGCCAAAGCTCCCAACAGGCTTACAATGGTAGTGAATCGGGCATAGCATTCCCATGCAAAGAAATCGCTATTTAAAATTTTTAAAAAATTTTTTTCATCATTAACAAGGCTCAAAGTAGCTCCACACTTAATCGGTAGAATTCCGAAGGCCCTGACATTTAAAACAAGGCAATGAGAATTTTGAAAATGCACCGGTAGTTTATTAAAAAAGACTATATGCAAACAGAACCTTGAGGTAGTTTCCAGTCGCCTCCATCTTGAAAGTCACGATAAGTCGATTGACGAGCACGAACGAATAGGAAGGATAGGGGAATAGATCGCAATCTATTTGTTCGTGCTCGTCAATCGACTTATTGATTGACGATTATTACACGCACACCCTCACTATGTGCTTCAGATTGTCTTTGGCACAACATTCTACCCCCAGGCAGAAAGACTACACTGCTGAAAAAGAAGTAAACACAGGCTTTCTGTGAATATAATTATATGACCCACACAAGACAAATTCTACAACCCCATTTCCAAAAAAAGTTGTGACATTGTGTAAAATGTAAATAATAACAGAATGCAATGATTTGAGAATCATTTAAACTCTATTTTTAATTGAAAATAGCACAAATACAACATGCTAGATTTTGAAACTGAGAAATTTTATTGTTTTTGAATTTGAAGCCAGCAACATGTTTAAAAAATGTTGGGACAGGGCCATGTTTACTACTGTTTTATATAACCTCATTTTTTAACGACACTCTGTCGTCTTTTTTAACGACTCCAAGTTCTCCATTCTCGCTTGATGTATAATTTTGGTTATTATTTTACTCAACATTTTACAATATCTTTTTTCATATTTTTAATTTTATAATGTGCCAAATACTTTCAGAGGGTGACAGGTGTGGACCGCAGGCAGGCCAGTTTAGCATCTAGTCCCTTACTCTGGAGGCATGTTATTGTAATTTTTTTTGCTGCAATCAACAAGGCTTTCCCTGAAAAAGATATCTGAATGGCTGTATATTTTGCTCCAAAACCTGTGTATACTCTAGGCATCAAAGGCATCTTCACAGATGTGCAAGTTACCCATACCATGTGCACTAATGAGCCCCCACACTAACATGGATGTGAGTTAGATCGTCCCTCTCCTCTCCACTTTAGCTCGGAAGATGCTGCGTCCACGATTTCCAAAAAAATTTCACCTTTTGATTGGCCAGACTACAGGATAGCTTTCTACTTTGTTTCAGTTTCTCTTAAATGGGCTCTGGCCCAGAGAAGGTGGCGGCGTTTCTGGATTTTGTTTTGGTCAAATCTTTACTTGGCAGAGTTTTACTTGCATTTGTGGATGCAGAGACAAACAGTAGTTTCCAGAAGTATTTCTGAGCCCATGCAATTATTTCCATGGCAGAATCCCGTCAGTTTTTAACCCTCCTATTATCCTCAAATATTACTAACACATTTTTCCCTTGGGGTCAATCTGACCCCAGGGATATTTGCCTCCAGAAAATGATTTACATAATATTGTTGACCATGTTTTTGTGTCAGGCACTTTGTTTATTTTTTGAATATATAAATAACCCCTTGATAATGAAAGTTATTTGTGAGTTAACCTGTCCTCTAGTGCCACCATCAGGCCAAACTTTTAAATTAGAATTTATCTTGAAAATTTTTCATACAAATCTTCTCAAAATTACTGCCAACATTATTGACCACAAGAGGATGAAGCCTATTGGTTTTAATGATGATATGACCTTTCCTCAAGCGCCACCATCAAGTCAAACCTTTAAATTAGAATTTATTTATCTTGAAAATTTTTCATACAAATCTTCTCAAATTTACTGAGAACATTATTGACCGCTAGAGGATGAAGCCTATTGGTTTTAGCGATGATTTGACCTTTCCTGTAGCGCCACCATCAGGTCAAACTTTTACATTAGAATTTATTTATCTTGAAAATTTTTCATACAAATCTTCTCAAATTGGCTGACAACATTATTGACCACAAGAGGATGAAACCTATTGGTTTTAGTGATGATATGACCTTTCCTGTAGCGCCACCATCAGGTCAAACTTTCAGTTTTAGAGTTAATGTATTGTTATGTATGATAATTTTTTGTACAGCATTATATTTCATTTGTAAATGAAAAAGATTTGTTACATGCTGTTTTGCTGCCTTGCTGGTCAGCTATATTTATTTTGTTAATTTTGGCACCCTTTGGTGGCGTGTATTTGTAAAATCATTAAGAAAACAGTAGTAATTTCTAGAAGCTTCTGGCGCTTTCCTGCTTGGAGGGGGCGGGATTTCCCTAGAATCCTGTGGATCTTTCTGGAAGGTTGCTAGACTATAAAAAGGCTGTGATTTTAAGCACAGCAGAGAGAGAGAGAGCAGACAGCAGAATAGAGCAGAGCAGAAACAGAGTTTTGTTTTGGCAACAGTTAAATAGTGGCATTGAAGTGTTATTAGAGAATTAAAGACTGGATATAATTTTTTGTACTTTTTTTTGTGAAGAATAAATTTGTTTTAGCTTTACTTGCCAGTTTTCTTTGTTGTGATTTTTTCAAGTCATAACTGTATCTTGAAAATCATTTCTAATTTGGGGTGCACATTCATGACTCTCACAGAATGAACTATATTGATTAATGTTGGTGACCCCCCCCTCCTCTCATAAACATATATATTTTTACTTTTTAATCTATTTTTTTTTATAATATTAGCAGACATTTTCAAGTGAGAGAGTGGCAGATTGCAGTATACACAGAGCACAATGAGGAATGATTTGGATAGAGGGCTGCCATGCAAGCTTTAATGTTTTCTCCTCCCTTATTTTGCATGAACTACCAATGTCCTTGCTGGAACACCCACCCTCCACAGCACGGAAATGATCAGTTCTACTTCGGCAGGTGTGAGTACAGTAGGTCACACATACACACACAGACACACACACACTCACACACCTACATGCCCATGGTGCGGGAAAGTTCTCATGAGAATATTGTTTCCCCCTCCCCCATGTCACGTTAGCACCAAAAATGGAAAATTATGGTCCCTCAATTCACTTCAACAACAAGGTAGACGTGCTACTAAGAGTGTCCCACCAGACACACAGTCAGCCATGTTGAAGACATAGAATCATTATTCGAGCTCTTCATATAACCATCATTGGAAAATATTGTACTTGAGATGATAATTTTAGAGGGGAGGCATGTGTAATTGGAAAGACTTGGATGTGATCAACTCGCAAGCCTACATTGGCCTCCTCATTTTGGCAGGGGTTCACAAGTCAATTTGTTTCCCACATGCCCACACCACGAGAAGTATCAAAGTTCGGGAGGGAATAGTTTTTTTCCCCACCCCCCTGTCATGAATCAACTCTAAAGTATCAACTCTGCACCTGCAGGTATGGGGATGTTAGGTCACACACACAGATAGACAAGTATAACACAGCTAAAACAGCTAACACCAATGCGTGCAGTATGTGTTCAGCACATTGAAAAAATATCATCATGATAATTTTATGCCTATTCAGTTGTCCCCATCAAATTAGGAAAAGTCAAGAAATATGAAGCAAAAAAAGTCAACTACTATTTTTTGAATGATAAACATTGAATGGGGTCAGATTGACCCCAAGGATAATAGGAGGGTGAATGCAGAGCTGCCTGAGGGTCTGAAGACCCCATCCTTCAATATTGGTTTTTGGCGTTGTCCATTGTGTGCAGAAATTTCTCTAATTTCTCTATGTCTTTTAATGATATCGTTTACTGGAGAGTATGAAATCCCCAAATTATTAGCAATTTCACATTGAGAAATGTTACTCTTAAATTGCTGAACTACTTGCTCGTCCAGTCTTTCACAGAGTGGTGAAACCCTCGCCATCTCTGCTTCTGGAAAACTTTTTATACCCAATAATGCTACTGACCTGATGCCAATCAACCTAATTACCTGTGAGATGTTCTACCAGGTGTATTTTTTTTTTTGGCATCATACTGCTTTTCCAGTCTGTTGTTGCCCCGTCCCAACTTTTTTGAAATGTGTTGCTGTCATTAAATTCAAAATGAGCAGCTATTTTTCAAAAAACAATTCAATTTCTCAGTTTCAAACATGTAACATTTTACACGATGTCCAAACATTTTTGGAAATGGGGTTTGTACATCCGATAAAATGACATAATAAGCGACAAAATAAACTAATCTCTTTGCAGTACTGTACAACGGTTTCTTCACCACGACTGCAGGCTCATTACTGCAAGATGGGGAGAATCTCACAAAGTGAGCATCACACCCCAATGCAAGACAAGTCTTGTTTCTGCTAACAACTCCCCAGATTTATACAATATGGACAATGTCTGTGTCTGGCGCACTGGCGGGGTGCGGTGACATTGTGATTGGGATGCGGCTCTAAGGATCAGCAGGGGCTCCCTTTGCTATGGGGGTAACAGGGTGGAGGGGGGCGGGGAGGCACAGTGCCCCAAAAACCCACTTTTCCCCCCTCTGCATCTCTCACACTGTTTCCCTCCAGCTTCTCATGGCCCATTATAGTACAACCTCCCTCTCTGTAACAGCCAGACCAGCAGTTAGCACCACTGTGGTCCCGGGCCCAGAGCTGCACGGAAGATTTCCACTGGACCAGGGCCCTTTCCCTATTTCATCAAATTACTGAGTTAGCCAGATTGCTGCACTCTAGGTTAAGCCAACCGAACTAAACCTGAACTTTGGACTGATGCAAAACCTGGCCGCACTCTGTAGACATCGAACTAACTTGGTAATCTTGCTTTGAGAGAGAGGCCCCCATGTAGGCTACCATGTCAGTATTGTCTGAATCGCCTCAACTGCCCTTCCATGCCGTCAACAGACAGATGTCAGAAGATTGAAGGAAGACAAAAGGAAAAAAGAGATGAAAATTAGGAGGCCGCAAAGGAAGGAGGAAAGACAAAGGAATGAGTATAAGATGGAAGTGTTGCAGGGCACACCATACAATAGATGGACAAAGAGATAGAGCTCAAGAGACAGTGACAAAGAGCGAGGGAGAGCAAGAGAGAGATATGTCATAGCAGAACATGGTTCCTAATCACAATGGAAGAAGATGATGAGAGGGAGAAACAATGCTAGAGCTGGTAGAATGGAAGCCAGTAGAGGACAGCAGGGCCTGGTGTGCCTCCTGAGCCAAGGATCCACAGACCGCTGGATTGGTTCTCACGTGCTGATGGATGGGGTCATCTGTAGGGCTTCCCCAAACTCAGGGTGTCTCCTGGAGGTCACAGCAGGGTCATCAGCAGGTCAGCCAGGGAACAGATGAAATATGCAGAAACTTGTATCCTTCCTGTCCCCTCCTGAGACCTTCATATTAATCTGACTCTTTCATCAAATGACTCAGCAACAATTCTGTCCTATTTGAATAACAAAACAGAAGATACCAATTGTGCTATTCTTTCATTTAGCTACAAATTCCAGTGCCTTTTTCATTCCGGCTTATTTATCTAATTCATGTTAGAAGTGATAAAAAAAAACTTAAGTTATTTTACACTTTCCACATGAACACAAAAAGCTACAAAATTAGCCACTAAATATTTATGCCAAGTGTTAGCGCATTAGGAGGAATTCAGTTTTCAACAGGAAGTTTGTGTTGTTTGTTGCTTTTTTTATTGTAGTCTGCATGCGAGCTGGAGCTCTGCCAGTCCTTTAACTCCACTGACAGAGAGAGTGCAACTTGAGTCGGCTGGGCGTGAAGGTAACCTTTCCGACAAACTGACACAAGCCCTCCAAGCAGGCGGTAATTACCTTCCACTAGCGGCGCCAGGTCCTGGCCGTCCGCACCACCTCATTACGGGAGTTTAGCACTCCTCCATCACATCATTACCACCTGCCTGTTAAGAACAGCTAATTCTGCCCGATGCTCCTAGTATAATTGGGAGTTGGATGCAAACGGGAGACTAGTGTAGGGCTGTCCTTGTGATGTCATACTTGCAGTGCATGAGTTTTTGTAGAGACTGCACATTGGGGATGGTTGTCTCAGACACACTGCAGACTTTCTATTGGCTTTAAGCAGATAACTGAGACGCAATGGTCAGTGGTAAGATACATTACACCTCGGAGAGATCATAAATGATTAGGATACTCTTCGCTGCACATTCTAACACTTGCCACAATTACAAATAGTATACAGTATGAAATAAATACAGATCTACTACTACAACTTAAGGCCGTTTCAAACTGAAGATGGGACGGAAAAATGAGACAAATATATAGAATACTGTATATAAAAATGTGAGTATTCTGCATTTTTGATTCCCTTTATTGTTTCGCCCTTGGTGAGAAAAGCCCTCTAGGCAAATCCTAAAACCCTACTCTTCAGATTTTTCTGTTTGTCGCCTTATTCCTTTCCTTTATCTGATGAATATTTTGAATACAACATTGATGGTGATGCAATGCAGGTGAGTATCAATGAGGTCACCACAGGTCCGTTTCTCACCACTCAAAGGGTATTTCCCCTTTATCAGTCTGAATGAAAATGCATTTATTAAAACATTCTAACTCTTCTCTAAGTGACCCTAAAACTTTTGTTTTTCGCCATAAATACATATCGTTAGCCTAATAGCATAGTTGCCTGAGTCATATTTGAATGTTTTCGGGAAACAAGAAAAAACACAATTTTTAGCGAGCACATTGGTTTTTTTTTTTTTGATATTGCAACAGTAAGTCGAAAATGACTTAGCCAATTATGCTATGAGGCTAACAATTTTTTTTCTCATTTTTACCTCCACCAAGGAGGTAATGTTTTAACCCCTGTTTGTCTGTTTATTTGTAACTTTATTTGTCTGTTAACAGGATAACTCAAAAAGTTATGAAAGGCTGGGCACAAAATTTAGTGGATGATAGATGGTAGTCCATGGATGAGTTGATTCAGTTTCGGAAGTGATCCAAAACATATTCTGGATTCTGGATCTGGAAAAATTTAAATATATCTGTCTAATGCAGGTCTGTATGATATTTCTGACTGGATAACTCAAAAGTTACAAATGGTTTGGCAAGAAATTTGGCTGGGTGATAGATGGTGGTCCAAAAGAAGAGTTGATTTAATTTAGGAATTGATTCTGAACATATTCTGCTACCAAAAGAACAGATATGTGGGATGGCGGAGAAATGCACCCTACCAAGTGCTCTCTAGCTTTTATTGTTTCATCCTTAGAGTGAAAAGACCGTTAGTCCATTGTTTTGGCTTAGGCTTGCCTCTACGCGCAAGCATTGGCACCCACAGAATGAAAAAGGGCAATATTCCAGAAGAAGGTCTGTGCCCTCTTTCCAGGAAGTGTGAAGGCATTTCCTTGTCTGAAGCAGATGGGAATCCCTGGTTGATGGGCAGGGAGGCAGCAAGTGCAGCTACAGTGCACAGTATAGCCAGGATGAAGCCGGGGAATGAATCCGATCACCTGTTGCTCAGCAAGAGGCTCTGCCTCAGCTCGATGGCAAGAGGCTCTGCCTCAGCTCGATGGCAGTAACCATGTCACGCAGATCTGTGTAGCCACTTTATAAACACACACACACACACACACACCACAGCCCACCTGCCACCAGTCCAGCTTTGTGTGTGACCCTCTGTGCAGGTGCAGCTGCAACACTAAGAAAGGATGTGTTGGCAGCCATGGAGCTCAGTGCCCCTTTGCTGTTACTTCATTTCAGTGTCACTGGGATTGAGATCAGACCCACCCTATCACTATATGCACCACATGCACATAGGCTCACACAGGTGCACGCAAACGCCCATACTCACAGAAAACAGGTATACAAGGGCACACGGATATACACACACGCAAATGCGCTCTTATGCACAAACAAATACAGAATCATATACAAGCACGCACTCAACAAACACATGAAAATTACATATACGCAAACAACACACACCATGCATACACTCATACACATACATGCATGAAGAATGTACTAACAAAATCATACACACACATATGACCTACACACTAACATTAGTACGCATGCACACACAACAAAACCATGAAAAGCACACATGCACAAACAACAAACACACACACACACACACTCACACACACACACACACACACAAATGTTAACAAGAGCAATTAGGAGATGGCCAGGCCCCCATTTTAAATATGAAAAATTCCAGAACAGCATAAGGCAGTATGCGGGCATATAGTTGATTGGTTAAGTTTCATGATGATACATGATTGCTCAGAGAGTAAATCTATAACATGATTGGCTGATGGCAGTAATCTTGTACAGATGTCCACAGAAACTTTGACCACCAACGAGCATTCAAATTTTTAAGTTGATTGGGCAATTGGTCTTGGAGTTATGACTATGGATGAATTTTCACCAAATATGGTAGGCTTGAGTCTAATGGCTGGTTGATAAGGAATCTTCAGTTTGCTGACAATTGGACATTACATTCAGGAGTTTTAGTTCATCATATCGATAGAGGCCACACCCACAAAATTCATTGGTTCACTGCGGCTTAATCTTGTTATATAGCAGGTTTTCGCTTAAAACATGAAATGGTCTTGGTTGGAGGATATTGTAAGCCAAATTTTATGGGAATCGATCTCACTGTGTTGGAGAAGATAGAGTTTAAATGTTTTATAAATAATTCAAAATGATGGAAAATCTATCCATTTGCAAATTTGTATGGCTTATATGGATAGATTTCTGTAGATTTGCGTAATTCAGCAAAAGCAGAATTTTCTTTCTGTGACCTACATTTCAAAGCTGCAGGCCAAAATGTAAAGTTTGTTGTTATAGCGTCACCTTCTGGTCAACCAATATACTGTAAAACTTTCACAGTAGAAAAAAACAGAACTACCCGACATGTTTGATGTGTTTGTCAAGTTTTCCTGGGAAATATTGGTTCTCTAGTTATGCTCTGGAGAATAATGTTTACAAATGGACAGACGGACAGAGAGCGATTGATGGCCATATCTCCCTGCATTCTTTGAGGAGAGGACGCAAAAAAAAAACGCAAGTGCACACGAATGACAGACATCACACACAAACATGAACACACACTCACGGAGACAAACACATGCAAAATACATACGCATACAGAGACTACATAAAAACTAAACATTTGCACACACATACATTATATACATTATATCAGCCATGATGACATGCAGAGACAAACAATAATGTAGACACCAATACTTACAAACCCACAATCACAATACACAAGCTCAAATACGCCCAGCACACACAAACGTACGCACACACACAGTGTATCCTGCTAATTCTTCATGCAGGTACAAATCTTGTTTGATCTGACAGCACTGGCAAGACGGACTGGTGGCATATGCATGTTCTTCCTCTCTCTCTCTCTCTCTCTCCCTCTCCCTCCTTCTCTCCCTCTTTCAAGGTGAATGTCAGTAAACTGAGCCAAAGTGAGCAGATGGAATGAATGGAGAGGGAGAAAGAAAATAAGAGAATAAGAGCCAGTGGAGAGAGAGAAAGAAAGAGAGAGAGAGAGAGTACACTATAGAGGGTGAGAATAAAGGAGAGTAAAGCTGGGCTTTGGGTGCCCTCCTGGCCCAGATCGACTTCACCACCACCACCATCGCTGAGGTACCAAACCCTGACCGGCTGAAAAAAGTTTGGAATGAAGCGCTCGTTAACCTCAGGGGTGATTAAGAAAGAAGCAGGGAAACATTTTCTGTTCGCGGTGAGCCTCTGCTCAAGTCTGCTGTCTTTGTGGGGTCCTCTTCAAGGTGCTCCAGGAGTGGAGAACGGCCCCTTCTGAAAACACAAGCCGCACCCTCGAAGCTGAAAGGCTCCCGGCCATTAGGCCCTCTGTGAGCCGAAGAGAAATGGAGAAGCGATGGCTGTAGAGTAGCCAGGCAGTAAATAACAGTTTTCACAGCACAGACAGGTTATTTATTTATGTCATTGTCCTGGGACGGGGGGGCGGAGTTTGGGTGATACTGGTGGGTGGAGCAGCTTTAGGGTGAGGGCTGAGGGGGTGTAATAGGGGGAGTGTTTTAGAGGGGGACATCTTAGGTGGTCAGCATTGACCCCCTCTGACCCTGTATCCTCTCCCTCATTCTCTCCATTCGCACTCGTCTTGTTGGAAGACCCCGCATGCCTCCCTGGTAATTAAGGAGAGCTTTACCCCCCAGCTCCCCCCCAGTGCAGTAAATATCCCTCCACAGTCTCACACACATACCCCTGCCTGTGATACAAGCCCTGTTCACCTCCTGTCTTTTCTCTCTCTTTCTATCCCTCTCTTTTTATGGCCACCCCTCTGTTTTGTGCGCCCGTCACCATACATCAATCTTCCCATTAACCTCCCGTGTTAACCACTGGGGGGAGGGGCCATGGGGCTCCGCCCCCCCACCCATCCCACGCTTCCCCACACCCCCTCGCCAACTGAATTTCCCTTAGGGACTCCTGAAAAAATTCAGCATCCCTTCTTCCTCAACCTCTCCGTCCATTTGCAGCATGCAGCGGCCAGTAGGGCTCTCAGCAACACACACACACACACACACACACACACACACACACAGACACTTACACACCCCTGACAAAGTGCCGGGAGACTAACTGCAAACCATAACGGCCCACTGATGTGATGGAGAGTGTAAAGTTTACACTAAGGGCAGTTAGGTATGGATGGGGGGGAGGGGGTTGAGTGGGTAAATTCTGGGTGGTATAGCGGTTTTTGAGGGGTACACAATGCCCCCAGTGTTCCGACAGGCACACAGACCCTTGTTTTACAACAGGGGAGGGGACGGCATCAATGCACTGATGATGTGAACCACCCTGGGCCGATTCTCCCCGACAAACGACCCAGCAGCACCTCCTACCCTGCGTGCAGAAGAGCGAACAGCCACGAGCGCCGCGCAACAAAACCAGCTCGTCGAAAGAGTGGACGGCCACAGAAAGGAAGGAAAATGTTTTCTTTTTCTCTGCACAAGTCCCACTTCCCTCCTTGCCAATCCTCCCTGCACCCTCCTCCCTCACACACAGCTATTCTTCCTCGACATGCGCCCCCCCGCACCCCCAGATCCTGAGCCGGTATTACTTTAATTCAATCAGTCTGCTCTTTTTGTGTCTTCCCCTTGTCCTCCTCTTCTCTTTATGAGTGATTCAACACTCATCAGGACATCACTTCAACCTCACCCACTTCAGCTCATAACTGATACCAGTGCCTATCGAGGGAGAATCCCGCACAGGCAGAACTCTTCTTCGATTTCATTACTGGAAATTCTTTTACAGTTAACAATTTTCGTGAAATGTCATAGTATTTAACACCAGTTCCTCCGAAACCAATCCAAATTGGGTATACCCCCGAGTTATTGGTTTTCGAGGGATTTCAGGCTAAGGTTTGTTATAAAAACACAGGGCAAGGAATTACATGCAACCATTTTAGTCCTTGCGATGGCCTCACTGTTAGCATGTTCATCAGTGAAACTGGTATCATGTCATTGTGACATGGTGGCTGTGCTCAAGGATGATAGCAGGATGCCACGAGTTTAATTCAGGGGTAGAGCTTCAATGTACAAACTGATGTGCAGCAAATGACTGCATTCGTACGAGAGCATGGTTGCCAGCATGAAGGGTTAAGCATATTAGCATGATATGATGCTAATGTATCTTTCCAGTGCATTGGCATAACTCATCACTGGCTGACATCAGGGTGTCTGAGCATTAACACAGTACTCAGGTGCAGTTGACTACGCCATAACGCGATGTTGTAGCATAGGTTCGTGGCCGCGCGTGTCCAGGAGCATTATCTCTCAGAGTACCGGTAAACGGCCCATGCACAGCTACGGCGCATTAGCGGGATGTGACACTATTTTGCACTCGAGTGGTGTCCCTCACTGAATTAGCCTGACGCACCATGCAGTTAAGTACTGGCCCAGGGTGATAAAGGCACTCGCTCTCCATGCGCACTGAAGAGGTCTCATTGTCCCGCCAAACATGTGTGCTGAAGATGGCACCCTCCACTCCACAACACAACGACACTCATCTCCACCGCCTTTGTGTGCCTCAGCTCCCCTGAGGATGGAGCCTGAGAGAGGGACAGAGAGGGACCTTCCTTTGGCAGCCTGGAGAGTCTGGAGACAATAGCATTGTTTGCACCTACTTACAGCCTGGAAGGTGACCATGAGGGCACTGGATGCTGCAAATCAAGGCACAGCCTCAAGAGTAGAGAGACAACCTGTTGCTGATGGAATTTAGAGGGGTGGGGTTGGAGCACGCCCCCTCGTCATGTGAGTGGAGAGCAGTTCTGTTTCACACCCGCCCATCTTTCTCTCTCTCTCTCTCTCTCACTCTGTCTCCCTCCCTGCCAATAATTGCCTCAGAGCAGGTGAAGCTTTGCACTGCTCAGAGCAGCTGGGTTTATTTTGGCACGCACTCTAATGGTTGTTCGGATTTTGGATCCAAGTGTTAAAATCCTGGACACCCCGAAACATGCCCCTACACTAAAGCCTAGCTGCACCCACCCCCTACATCCCCATTCACCTCCTGAGCACAACTGACCTGTTGTGTAAATTAGCTCCCGAATCTTGCCAGCATCTGCTTTCATGATTGTTTAGACCGTTGACTCTGATCTCTCTGCCCAGATTTCACAATGCCCATTTCCCCACTGGGCTGGGCATATACAGTCACTTGTTGAGTACTATGGGTAAATTCCACTTATAAAAGTGTGTTACTCTGGATGCATGTTATCCTACTGGTGGTGTATTGACTACTTAAACCTGATAAAGCTGCGATGTTGTGTCCACAGAGTCTCGTAGTGTCCAGACAACGAGGAGCCGGGGGTTGTGGGGGGGACCTTTTTGGTTTCTCGTAAACCTTTTGCGCATTGAGACACGAGGTCAGAAAAGGTCGGAATCAACCACACCATTCTTGTTCCGGAAAAGGAAGAGCCGCAGGACGAAACAAAGCATCAGCAGCAGCTCGGAGGGTGGAGGCGGGGGTGGGGGGGTTCAGATGGAGCAGACAGAAAGACGGACGTGGAGGCGCATTCATCTCTGAAGGCGGCCCATTCCCTTGGTGGTGGTGGGGTGGTGGCGGGGGGGCAGGCCCAAGGAAAAGCCCCATGGGCTTAGCACAGACGGCCCCCCATGACCTCACAGGATCAGAGAACAGGTTGTCGAAACATTTGTAACATTTGCCAAAACCAAATCCCAGGCCGGCCCATTGAAAAGGAGATGAAATCCCCCCCAGAAAAAAACCGCCCCGCCCCGCCCCTCCGCTCCCCCTGACAGGGTGCCCCTGCTGCCCCTGGCCCCCAGAAATACCCCCCAGAACAACCCCTTACACCATCCACCAAATCCCCTTTCTCTTTTACCAACCAGATGGGTCCCCAGGAATAATAGCTAAATCCCAATGAGTTCCATTCAATTTGTCGCCCTGTTCTAAAGAAGCTTGTAAGCTTTCCATTTGCAGTGGTGTTATAGTAGCGATGGGAGGCTCTTCTGTGTTAGGACTTAATTACCTCCTAATAGCTGTTGTAGGGATAAAGCCTCATACATGGACCCCCTCCTCCCCATATTCCCTCTTTCTCCCCTCCTGACACACCCATGCCAGCACACACCCCCCCCCACACACACACACACACTCATGCACAGTACCGTGCTTCCCTAAAAGACACGACACGATTATATTTCTGTGTTCCGTTGGGGCTAATCTGTTGGTGAATAGCAGGCCTGAGGTGAGGTAATACAGGGGTATTTACCTGCTCCGTCCTGCCCCTCCACCCCAACCACCTCCCCAACTATTTCCTTTCAACAGTTCTCTCTGTGGTTTTGTTTTAATTTCACTTCATGTTGATCCAAGACTAGAGAACTGGACCCAACTGTAGTGCCATTAGTTTATTCTGATTCATTCAGCCTCTGCTGGGCAGTCCTGGGTGGGAAATTTAGGCCCTGTGGAAAAAAAGCAGTTTTTTTTTCTTTTCTCCATTTTCTTTCCCCTTTTTTCTTTATGTATTCTGAAGGCAGATTAAGGGGGATTAAGCATGGTTCACATATGCTCCTCTTCAGTATTAGCATTCAAACAACACTAAACCAACCGAGAGAGAGTGAGAACAACATTAACCAATCTGAGAAAGACAGAACATCAACCCAACTGAGAGAGAGAGAGAGAGAGAGAACACTAATCAACATCAAGCCAAATGAGCATAAGAACACAACCCAGCATCAGCCCAACTGAGATAGAGAAAAAACAACCCAACATCAACCATTTGGGAAAGGGATCACTATACCCAACACTGAACCAATGGAAGAAGAGAGAACACAACTCACTGTAGATCCTATAGAGAGCACGACCCAGCATCAACTCAACTGAGAGAGGACACAACCCAACACCAAACCAACTGAGAAAGTCAGAACACATCCCAACATCAACCCAACTATGAGAGAGAGAGAGAGAGTGAACACAACCCAAAATAACCATCTGGGATGGTACAACAGAACCTAAATTTGGACCAGTTGAGAAAAAAACCAACAAAAAATCAAATATCAAAAAAACCAAAAAAAAGAAAACACAAGCCAAAGTCAACCCAACAGAGAGAAAACAGAACCCAACATCAATTCAACTCTGGAAGAAAGAATAAAACCCAACCCACTGAGAAAGAGAAAGTACAACCCAACATCAAGCCAACTGAAATAGAATAAATCAGCCAGCTGAGAAAAAAGAAAACAATCCAATATCAACCAAACAAAGAAATACATCCAATCAACCTAACTGTGAGAGAAAACAACCCAACATCAGCCCAACAGAGAAGGCAAGAACAAAACTCAGCAGAGAATGAAACAAAACAACCCAGCATTGTCCAGGTGGTGAGACAAAACAACCCAGAATCATCCAGTTGGGAAGGTAAAACACAACCCAACATGAAGCCAACTGAGAAACAGAGATCACAAACCAACTGGAAAAAAAGACAAAAAAACTCCAACATCAAAAGATGGCTTTTCTTGCTCAAGGTGAGTATTGGATGTCCACAGCACTGGCATGATGTCAATGTTATGATAGAGAATGCAGTGACCTTACCATAAATGCACAAGTATCCTAAACTTATCCTTATTTAGTTGAGTTGTCAGCATTCAAAAAATTTATTGACTCAGTCATCGGCTGGTAGAAAGACTGGCAAGTTTCTATTTACAGCATTACTCTTTAAGGAATAACAAATTTGTAAAGCATTTTCCTTTCCACATTAAAGATGCAAAAAGACATGATTGTGTCTTTTGAAAATTGAGACCTTTAAATAATTGGGAAACAGCTCAAAGTCATATAAATTCACTAGCTTGGCTTACTATAAGTGAAACCGTTTCGCAGCAATCTACAAAGCTTTGATATGTTGCATTAAAATTCAGAGAAAGTTAAGAATTTATATTCCTAATTAATTATTCAGATTATTGCCAGCTTTGCGACTTCATAGAGTACAGCCATTTCATCTTTTGCATTATCATGCCTTTATCAATTTATCATTCCATTATCATTGGCCAGTGGTAACCAACCTTGTTACCAGAGATCTACCATCCTTTAAGTTTTCATTCAAAACCCGACAAAGTGAAGCTTATTCATATCTCTTTCAGCAGCTAATTAATGGAGCCAAGAGTGCCAAATTAGGGTTTGATTGAAACCCCACTGAATGGTAGATTTCCCTGCCTGCAGTTGTTGACCACTGTTATGAGCTATACATTGGTCTTAATTTTTCAGTAAAAAATAGGTCATTAGTAAAAGGGAATAGGTTAAGAGTAATGAGCTGTATGAATCATACCCCAGCAGCTGAGCCTACATAACCAGTGGATTCTTTGTAGCTCTCACCATTATCATGAAGACCCTCAACTTCATTATCTGCCAATAAAGAACGACCCAGATAATGTCGCCTCTCCCTCCGCAATATACATCACAACCAAACACCATTACGACCATATACTGTCAAAAATGTAAACTATCAAACCATCACATCCATGAACTACCGCATCCATTATCCCTCACATCAGGTGAGGCTTTTTACAGCTGGAGTTTCCACATGTGGGAATCCTGCAACATCCAATAAAAAGTGATAAATATGCATTTTACACATCTAAAAAATAGCTGGTTTTGCTGTATATCAACATAAAAAAACCCTTAATTACACTCCTGAGAGCTGGCAAATAATTTTTGTTCCAAAAGTGGACATTTGGGTCATAATACCATGGGCTTTTATCACTATCACCCTGAAACCCACATTTTAATAGAAAATAAATAATATTTTTGAAAACAATTTCCCTGTAACATCTTTTTCCACATTCAGAAGACTTTTATTGCATAAAATTCTCCAGTCTTTTGGTTTTTACCCCCGCCCCGACTTCAGGCCGAAGGGTATTGTCATCAGTTCGTCGTCTGTCTGTCTGTCTGTCCGTGTGTGCACCGTCAGGCCAAGGGTGTTCAAACGCGGGCGTTTCTGGTTATTTTAGCAATCAGATTAGTCTTGTTTGACTAGAAAGGACGACTGCTTCCAAACGTCTTACCCAGAGAAATGAATGTGTTCAATGAACAGTAGCAGGCACAAAAAATGATAGAATCACATAAAGAGCAAGTTAGTAAACTATCTATTAGCCTTAAGGTGGCAAAAGCTTTGCAATCAAGCACTTGGCCAACAGTATGCAGGAGAAAATATTTCTCATTAACAATACATGGTATTAGAGTGCCACACATTGAATTTGTGTGCCAGTGCTAACAGCAGAGTAATTACAATCAAATTGGGAAAAGTAAATGTGATAATTTACCCCACATTTTCAGCATCACATTTTTCATACCCGAGCTGTGTAATGACAGCATGAAATAATGCCGAAGCATGCCCTCAGGCGATTACAGCGTGCATACCTTATTCTTTATGTCGAAGAATTATCGAAGAGTTAGTATCCTTAACAAAGTTTGAACCACAGATTTTTCAGGCGGTAATGAGTTATTGTACCAGAAAGCAGTTGAAGAGTTTTCTTCACGTTTTACACTACCGGTCTCTGAAAACAAAACATCCATTGTCCTTCATAATCAGTGTAATTATGCTAAATCAAGATCTTCTTTATCATCCACAGACAGTTTATAAGTTATCATTAAAGAGTAAATAATCCTAATAAATATTCAAAGTAGAGTTGAGTAGACCAGTTGTTAATGGAGAATGACTGGACATTATTGAACTATATTACTGTCATAAAGCTAAAATTCTAATAACAAAAACATAAATACACTCAGGTCTATAAATATTTGGACATTCACCATATAATTGTCATTTCACCACCCAATAATGGATGTAAAGCTAAAATGAATATGAGCTCTAAAAGCAGACTTTCTGCTTTAGGTTGAGAGTATTCATGCCCAAAATGAGTGAACAGTATAGAAATTAATAAGAATTACAGCACTTTTTATATGAAGACCACCTCCTACCCCCTTTGTTTTAAGGAACCAAAAGTAATTGGACATGCAGCTGCACAGCTGTTAAACAGCCAATAATGTCTTATTCCCTCATTATTTCATTTACAAGTAAGCAGATACAATGCATACAGTTGATTTTAAGTTCTGCACTTGCATCTGGTATCTATTTACTCTCACTATGAATTCCAAAGTATTGCCTGTAACAGTCACCCAATTTCCACAAAGTTGATCTTTCTTTTCCCACTGACTCATTAACAGCCATCAATTTAAGATTTTTCCAATTATGATAGAATAGGTCAGGAGACAGGCTACTGTTATCACCCTCTCACTATCTACAGCATATGCAAGCGCTGTCCCCACAAAACAAAAAAAAAAATAGTCACACATGCCAGTACACAGTCCATTTTGTTTTTTCATATTTTCCAAAAGTACCATTCTATTTGACTCCAGCTCTTCTAATAAACCTAAAATAAACCTCAATAAATTGGGATCAAATTTGACTCTAAAGAGCCTCTGTTGGTTTTAATTGCAAAGTCTGAAAAAAAGAAGAGAAATTCTTTCTTTTTAATATTTTGGGTTACTCTAGAAAAATCAATAAAAATTCATGCTGAAAGAAAGTGGTTAAGAGTGTCTTTTGCCTCTCAAAAAGGGTTGACTTTGAACCTGGGTACATGTAAGGGTTAAGTATGAATTACCCCTGGGCAAAATGGCCTTTACAGGTTTATAACTGTTTCTCGGTACAGCAATGCAGTATACGGTCCAAGTCATTGTGCTTCATCATTTCCACTCCTTTCCTGAGTGACAACATGACATAATGTAAACCCAAGGACATCAATCAAGTCTTAGGTGATCAATACATATATATATATATATATATATATATATATATATATATATATATATATATATATATATATATATATATATATATATATATATATATATATATATATATATATTACATCCACAGCAGCTCTATTTCTGAGTTTATGGCTCAAATGCCACATTGCTCACTACACCAGCACCAAATTTCACTTGGATGCGAGTGACCAACGATGACTCCGGCAAAGCAGGGAGGAAACAACTCAGGCAGCAGTTTCATGGATTTCACTCAGGTAGACCAGCTTGTGGAAGGTCTGAATGACTTCATCAGATGGAGCGCAGATGGACCAGGATGGCTGAAGAGGAGGCTTTAGATGTGGGAGCAGGTTAAAACTATTCACCACCATTTCAAACTGAGGATGAAAGCCTAAAAAAATCCAAAATGCAAACTCTTGTGCTTGGCTGGGAACAGCAAACTTCCCATTTTATTTGATTTGTTGCAAAAAGCGGAGGTCTCAGTGCTTGTCCAACTCCTCATAGAGGGGCTGATTTAGATGTAGCTTTGTGATTTTCCATCGCGGATCATTTTAAGAAACTGGTCCCACATCAACACTGCTGCCGTGAGATTCTTAATGAATTACAAAAGCCAGACTCTTATCTTCTACTTGACATGGCGGCCATGCATACTGTTGAGGAGCTTGAAATTACCCGCCACGTACTGGCCAACAATTAACATAGCCTTTTTTGATTCAATTCAATTCAATTTATTTTGTATAGCGCCTTTCACAGAGACTGTCATAAAGACGCTTTACAGTGAGAGTTTAAAGAAATAAAAAGGCAGTGCCCAGCCTATTCCCCACTACAGCAAATGAGGCAAAAAACTTCCAGTAGGGAGAAAAATCCTCCAACAGTGGTGAGAAAAAACTCCCCAGTGGGAAGAAATCTCAGGAGGAACCCGGCCATAGTGGGGGAGCCCATCCTCCGCGGGCTAGCTAATTAAATACAAAAAAGTAAAATGGAGTGAAACGACAGAAGAGTTCCATTTAAGTCCATCTAAACAGTGGCAACGGAAGCTTCAGAAAGTGGCAAGTCGAGGATGGTGCAGGACTGGACCAGGGCCGGACCGGATCGGATCAGGACAGCAGGACAGCAGCAGCCAGCGCTCATTTTGATGTGGAATCATTAATATTTTACATAAATTCATTTGAATAAATTTATGTATCTCCATATCCTTAGCAATCCAACTTGGGCTGTACACTGAATAAAAGCAACATTTTAGCAGGATTAATAGTACTGAATATTCTCGCTGTTTCACTGTTCATCGTTTGGCCTGACATTTAGGATAATGATACCGAGAAATAAATGCAAGTTTTCACCCGGGTCTTCTTTAAAGTCCAAATATTTTAAGCCCAACCCGCAAGGCATTATTACCATTTGTTACGCTAACAAGTGAGATTATGAGAATCTCTAATGAAGGCATCGCGCTCAACTGAACTCAGTGATTAAAATGGCACTTCTCACAGTGGCGCGATTTATCCATTCTCATTACCATAATCTTATTCAGCGCTCGTAAACAAGCAAACAGACGGGCAGACACAGGAGGACAAAACAATTAAACAACACACACACACCGAGCGAAGGGGCCGTGGAACAGGGACCAACAATGAAAGTATGCTAATAACCTTGATTTTGTGACATGTTTTCCCGAGCACCCCGGCGTTCGCAGGAACCGCATTATGTCTCTCTAGTGGGAATATTGAAGACTTGCGAACTGTTGTCTTTGCACTCTGGCAAAGCTCAGTAAAACAGGTCCAGCTTCTGGAGCACTGCTGCTGCAGACAAAAACTTACTGGGCACGTTCAAAAACGGTAAAAGGTGAAGCTCACTGCAGGGGAGAGGGTTACATCAAAAGGCCTTGTCAGTTGAGTGCTGGGGAGATGATCCAATGCATGGTTTCTGCTGCACATTGCAAGCTATCTTGCAGAAATTGTGGCGAATATATTATTCAGTGTTTAGACTGTATACATTAGCGTACACTGCATGACTTCTGCATTAAAATATCAACAACTAAAACAGGTGCTGGTACTTGGCTAATTAGAGTGACTACACTCATATTTTTCAAAGAAACAAAGGAGAGGACACAATTACGCTGTCCTTCCTCTATTTTATTCATAGAATTTCAGGAAGAAGCAAGTGCAAACTAAGTAAAGTAGGCTTACTCTACACTGGATATTTAGCATACAGATACTTTCAGATTGTAATGAATATATGATGGAAGGAGGATAACTTTTTCTTTCTTTTGGGTGGGGTTTAGGGGAGGGGGAGAACAAGCATGATTTCTTTTCACATTTTTCTGCCGTGAGGAGCTACTAGCAAAAGCAACATAGCCAACACAATATTGGGTGAGTATCATGTTTCCCAAAAGTCCTGGCTGGGAGGGGGGAGCTGTGCTGGTCCCTAACATACCCCTGTCCTCAAGGATGTAAATCCACTGTAGAACACATAGTTCAGAATTTGGGTTTTATTTTTTCTGAGACCGAGCAAAGAATCAGCATGAAATAAGACGGCAAGGAAAACTCAAGGGTCAGAGAATGTAGTGGGATTGTACAGTCGACAGGCCAATGATAAGGGAATTCTGCCCCTAGTGGAGAGCAGATGACAATGAACAGACTTACTTAAGCTGTTAATGGCAGTCTGCTATTTTACTCCTCAGACAGGCCAAAATGTATTTGTCATGTTTGATTGGACAATGAGTCAATTTAAAATAAGCTAGTATAAGCACTAATAATTCTAACAAAAGAGTGTACAGTGACATATTGCAGGTAAGTGTGCATATATTGTCCCTTAAGTGTGCACATCCTCAGTTCTTGAGGCATTTTTCATAATTCCCCCACTGAATATTACGGGAATGGAAGTTCCTCTACTGGAAAGCATTTTCATGACATAAATATGCTACCGTGAATGGCATGTGAAATGTATAGCAAAAAGTGTTATAAAAACTACTGCCATGTACATTGTACATACAGTATCTTGGCTGAGTTCAAAGCCAAACATACTTCTATTTGTTAATTCAGCCTTAAGATGCATGGGTTCTAAATGGGCAATGAAAGTATAGAAGTAAACCTTATAATGCACCAAAATTCCAAAAAATGGTAAATGTTTAGTACCTGTTTAGTTCTATGTTACCATATAATGCTGTCCACTCATTTATCTTCATGTTATTGTTATTATTATTATTATTAATAATAATAATTATAATAGTAATAATAATAGTAATACTAATACTAATAACACGAATAACATAAAGATAAATGAGTGGACAGCATTATGATGATAATAATAATAATAATAATAATATATTATTATCATTATCATTATTATTATTATTATTATTTGCAGCCACATGCCAGCATCATTATATTAGTGACGCAGGGAGGCAACCGTTCAAAAAGAAAAAATCAATAATAGGTCGATGATAAATGAGAGGAGTAACATAAAATTATTTTAACGTCCTCCCCTCCATCACTGAACAAGTGATTGACTGCGCACCAGGTACTCAGGCTGCATATTTGACTAATTGAAATGTTACGGATCACAACCGTTAAGGAACAATTTTGCACGCTTCGTTTATTAACGTTTAAAACGCAGTTTGACGGTTGAATTAAAGGACAACGCCGTTGGCTGTTAAACGTAGGAGGGGTCGCCGGGTTAAAACAATGAGAGCGGCATTAGCTAAACCCGCAATCAGTGTATTAACCAGGCGCGCGCTGTGTGTGCGTCCCGGACAGAAAACGTGCGCTGAACATATTGCGCCAGGAGGCTCCACATTTTCTGTGAAGCCCACGACTAATCTTCTTCAACGGATCTTCAAATTGCCGTAATTAGTTTCGGAGCAGAGAGGAGACGGGAATTCTTAGACACCCATTTGCAATTTTAGTGGTCCAAACTAATATTAGCCTACAAGGCCTAATTATGATTATGGCTAATATAAAATGCATGGGATTGCTCCCAAATAGGCTACATTCAACCAACATTCTTTTCAATCGTTAATTTCCACACATCAACAAAATATCACACTTGTGGAAACACATTTGGGCGCGCATGAGGTTTAAACTGCAGTTAGTGGAACAGATGCTACCTGGAGTCAGTACTGAGGACGCTGCGTGAATTTAACACGAACGCGCTTCGCTTAGGGCAGCCACTCAAACTTCTGCCTCCAAAATTATTTGGCGGGGACAGGTTTATAGTGTAAATCCTGCTTCTCTTTGTTTTATTGTAGAATATTGAGGTTTTTTGGATTGCTTCTTGCAGGATTATTACTTTTGTCATTTCAATAGACCTATATCGGTGTTGTCAAAATGACATAAATAATTTCCAAGTTTAAATTAGCGATATTGTTGAGAGAATGTCACTGTAATGTCAATGAATGTTTGGCCGCAAGATATTTATTCCAAAAATAAGTGTTGGTTGAACAGTAATCAAAAATATCCCATAACTTTGACTGTTGGTAATTTATGTTGACAAATCAAAACTTGTTTCCCTCGCCGGTAACTTCGCCGATGTTGATCTGTTCGTCGCTAAATGTAGGCTGGCAGCAAGATAGGAACCTGCTGCTTTCACATTGCGGTTTTCCGTTTTTTTTCCCCCGGACATATTCCACTGCTGGAGTGTGTCTGATTTAATTGAGCTTCTATTTCTTTGTAATGACATCAGATTTGGAGACCCCTCACCACCCATCCACGCTCCCCCTACTCTACTCGTTAGCAGGAAGCTTATTGGTCCCTTGCTGGCAGTATGAAAGACAATAACAACTTGCCTCTGACTTGCCCCCTCATTGTCGAGCCCGCTATAAAAACCTGTCGCCATGCCCAAGGTTGCAGAGGGCCGTCAGTACTGATTTGGAATAACAAGCTGAGTAGTGAGTGACACTCCTTCTGCCCTGTGTTGCGCTCTCGCTTTTGGTAAGTCCAGCGAGGTTTATTTTGATGATTTAGTAAGGGTATAAATAGTTCAAATAGGACACTGGGAATAATTTATTGACCTGCTTTCATTGTTTGATTATTTACGCATAATAGATATATTATGACATATAAATATGCTTTAGTTTTTACATTTTTTAAATGAAATGAATATTTGCAATTTTGTCTTGGTTCGTTAATCACTGCGGTGCCCTTGTCCTCAAGGTATATTTTACGCTTGTGAGATTTGGAATAAGTGATGGGAAATTCTATATCAATCATGGAATTTGTAATAATGACAAATTTACTGTAAGTTTTTTAAAATTTACCATTTCTGTTCTCCGATAGGAAAAGTTGTGTAAGTGCATTGAACTGAAGACTATGGACTCCGATACCAGTCGAATGTCCAGCAGGCCGTCATCCCCTGAAGTTGAAGATATTTTCATGTCGACGGTTAGAAAGACGGCAGGATTCTCTGGTGCTGTCTCCTCCACGCAGAACGACTCTCCCCCGGAATTGAGTACAGACCTTAGGAGTCTTTCCAGCAACGACGGGGACGGACTGTCGTTGAAAATGCTCTCAAAAAAGGACCGGAAACTTCTATCTGAGACTGAACTTCAGTCGATGAGACTGAAAATTAACAGCCGGGAGAGGAAAAGGATGCACGATCTTAATATCGCGATGGACGGGTTACGAGAAGTTATGCCCTACGCTCACGGTCCCTCAGTGCGCAAGCTCTCAAAAATTGCCACACTCCTCTTGGCGAGAAACTATATACTGATGCTCAGCAATTCCCTCGAAGAAATGAAGCGGCTGGTTAGTGAGATCTACGGAGGCGGTCACCACAGCGGATTCCATCCATCAGCATGTGGGTCCCTGTCACACACTGGTCCTTTGCCGGGCCATCCCGCCGTTTCACACTCTTCTCATCCGGTTCACCACCCACTCCTCCCCCCAGCAGTCTCCACGGCCGCGTCCCTGTCTGCGCCCGGTATTTCTGCCGTCACCTCAGTCAGACCACACCACGGACTGCTGAAAGCCCCCTCTGCGAGCGCAGGTCCCTTGGGTACCAGTTTCCAGCACTGGGGCGCAGGAATGCCCTGTCCATGCAGCATGTGCCAGGCGCCACCTCCACACGTCTCTGGCATGAGCGCGGTCAGCATCCCTCGGCTCACATCGGACTCTAAATAACTTTCAAATAAACTGCAAAGGAGAGAGAAAGAGGAAAAAAGAAAAAGCGAACTGTTCTGTATCTGGTTGTTCGGGTTATACTTCTGTTGTAGAACTTTCTAACCTTTTAGCTCCTTTAGTTTACAGACTTTTGGTGTTTCTTTTTCTCTCCGAAGTCTTCTTTTTCAATGATTATGTCATGTCATGGGAAACGAAACTACATTGATTTCTATATTTTATGAAATATATTTTTCAAATTCTATATTGTGCGACATCAAACATGGACTATATAGCCCTAAGGAATCACCGCATCTATCATTTTAATATTCTATTTGACGCCGCGCACATTTGCTGTCTGATGTACTTGACGGTTTGTAAATTCCTTTGAGCACATTTAAATTTGACATGATCTCATAAAATCTAGATTACTATTTAAAAATGTCATGTAAAATGGTATTCTGGGTGAATTACATTGTTTTTATCGACTGGTTATCCAAAAATGAAAAAAACCCTCCCCCAAAACACGACTGAACTAAATGGTCGTGATTACTGTGTAAATATTTAGACCAAGGATTCTGATTTTAGTACGGGAGCTTATCTAGATCGGCCACTGTTGATGTGTTTATAGGGATCTTTTCGATCATAGGTATGCTTCTCGCCGTTCAGCGCACTGATCTCACGCTAGCTATATCGCAAAGTCTCTGCATATTCTCTCCTATGTTCCCCTGTGTTCTTATTTGTTTATTTAATATATTCTGAGCTTATCTACAGTCACTGCCTGAAAAGAGACGAGCCACTCTTATAACTGATAGTGTTTCCACAAGCATGCTATAGCCTACTATCACTGCCCGACGCAAAGAATGATCGCCTCTTTATTTTTGTATAAAAGTGTTAAATGATATTTATTTACTTATTTCGCTGGAATTTTAAACGAATGAGTGATATGCTGGGATTTTAAATGTAAATAAAAAAATCTAACTAATAATCTAACATTTGCCTCTTTCTTTCTCCGTCACCTTTACACGTGGCCCTTTCCTGATCGTAATGTTTTAAATAAATGCGTTGCTATTTAGGACGGCTAGCACACTGCTGTTCAAGGCAACGGCGTTGGTATTATTATTATTATTATTATTATCATCATCATCATCATCATCATCATCATCATCATCATTATTAATGTTTGTTTTTGTTAAAAGAATATCAAAGACATGGAATTATTGAAATTTCACAGCCAATTAATTTGAAGCTAACTTTATGCCGAAAAAGACGCATTTGCTGAAGTTTAGTGTATAATAAACAAAAAAGAGACATGTTTCCACACCCTGTAAATTAAAACTGCATATGTTACGGGTTTTTTTCTGCATAATATAATAATAATAATAATAATAATAATAATAATAACAAAAAGAAGAAGAATTTATTATTAATAGTACCCAATTCCAGACGAGTTTCTTTCTACAAGACAAGGTTCTCTCATTTTCTATTACTAAAAATTGTATGAGAACCCCAATTACAATCGCACGCTCATCATATTTCAAAATGTTTGGCCTACACATCCTTGTAGCGCATGTGCGCGAACCTAAATGTCCTGTATTTGTTTAGCGGTGTTAACTAGTCGCACGACCACATTTGGCCACATTTTACTTTTCCAATTAATTCAATAGACTAATAATAGCCTATTTAACAATTTCACGTTGGCAATGGCTGTCTACATCTAAGCAATGAAACAGAAACCGATTAGAACATGAATTTCAATAATGGAAAAATTATTGTATTTAAGACTTTAAAGATGTTTTCTTTGCAAAGTTAGTTAAAGAGCTTTTTTTATTAGGCTACAAAGCCGTGCTTATTAAAAATATATCTGCTCTGCTGCTATAGTACGTGTTTGAACCATATACTACTACAAACCATTCTACTTTAAGACAGACAGGAGTTGATGATAGGCATGAACAGCTCTCCAGAGCAAATCCACCACCAGACAAATTACTCACATAATGAGTGTGAATAGGTTTCCGTGTGAGCAGAGGCTGCATTGTCATTCACTTATAAACTAAAAACAACGGCAAGCTGTGATTCTTTGCGCGGATTACTTCCGCCATAGTTTCTGGGCAGAATACGATTAAAATTCGATTTTGAGATCAACACACTGCTGAGAAAAATTGTACTGGGTGAATCTTAAAGATATATATATATATATATATATATATATCAAGAAAAAAGTTGCTAGTTGCTCTTCTCTTGAAACACAATATTGTAGCCGACATTGTACATGAAGCGACATAAAACCCGAGGGGAATATATTATTATATGAAAAATTCCCGACAAAGAGGATATATATTTTCATTCTACAGTCTGGTTGCACGCCTGGGCGAATTAAATCGCGTTCCAAACGATACGGCTATGCCATTGCATCAAATTTAGTGTCTTTATTCACTCATTGTAGTCAATTGTTTTGTCTCTTTTTTTGTATTCTTTCACTTCGTATCAGTTCTGTATTATTAAAGCAGACGACTTTCTTACAAGGCACGGATAAAGCCGATTATTTTGTTTAAATGGTGCTCCAGAGAAAATAGATTGCACTCTTCTTTTTAAAATTGTGTTTGTCTGTAATGCGAACGAAACACAGTAGGCTCTGCCTTGTTTTATAACAAACTATTTACCTATTTCTGAACACAAGCATTTTATCATGCATATCTTAGCTCAAATCAAAAATGGAAGATCGAGTGTATACATTTGGCTTAGAGAGAGCACTGAAGTAGCCTATCATATAGGCATACATTATACTAGATTAGATAGTGACTCAAAATTCTAAATAAGTAAGTAAATGAATAAGTAAATAAATTCGTTATCCTGTTAAGAGGTGCTAAACTTGGCTATTTAATGGTTCACACCGTAAAATGACAAAGATCAGCAGTCTCCCCAAAGGTGGAGAAATTTTGGGCCTATTTCAGCAACGTTCAATTCATCTCAACACTGGTTGTTCTGCTGTTACAACGATGAGATCTGGAGATCCAGAAACTATTCGACAGCGGCTACACCGGTGCTGTTCTGCGATTTGGTGCTGAAAAGAGATGAAATGCCTCGTAAAACCATTTCTCTCCCGATTTTTTTCTTAGTCTAAAGTCACATAATTTGTAGTTTACTTAACTGGGCATAGTTCATTTGAAATATTTATAGGTTAACAGATTAATAGTGCACTGATGCAGCTCAGGCCTATAGTCCACGTGTACTTTTAAAAACTGTTTTTTTTCTCCTCCGTTTTCCAAGAAAATCTCTGTCCGCATTAAAACACAAAAACGCAATTAAAGCGCTGTCAAAAGCATGCCAGACCAAATGGCGGCGATTGTATAATTTCATGTGAGACTATAGGCGAAATTAAAACTCGCTAAAGGCGCACACACAGAAGTCACGAGACAAGAAATCAATTTCTCCGGTCGACATTAAAACAGCGAAAACAGAGTCTAGGCCCATTAATTTTCACCATCAGAGGTGTTTTCCAATAGATCCGAGTTCCGTTACCTAAAATTCATTTTGTGGATGGACGAAAGGTCGAAACGCGTAGAAAATGCTGCGTTTTCAGAAGTACCCGTCGACGAGTGAAAAAGACCTCAGTCAGCAAAATCATGGTTCACTGCATGTGGGACGGAAAGGCCTCCTCCACGTCAACAATTCAGCTGACAGTATAGAGTGAAACATCAGCATCTAAGTAAAAAAAATAAGAAAATATGAATTAATTAGGAAGTAAGTGAGTAAGCAAACAAACAAACAAACAGACAAATAAATAGCAATTTATGACCTTTTAAAGGCATTGTATATTTTTCAAAGTAAAGTAGCGGACATCCAGTAAGACTTAAGAGAAGGATTTCTGCCAGAATTGAAGTAATAGCCTACCTATAAAAGGGGACTATGGAATGAATACTCGGTGATATGTGACGTGTTCCTCTACAAGTACTCAAATACGACAATTTTCCATCAGGGAATCAAACACTGGGTAGTATTTTAATAAGAGTCTTTTGGGCTACCGACCAAATCTGTCAGGCGACTATTGAATGAAAAAAAAAAAATATATATATATATATATATTTATGTATATACACTGTAAACCCTGATAGTGTGGTGAACTCAAATGTTTTGTAGAAACCGATTATCTCAAAAAAAAAATTGAGTATGCCAACTTAATGATCTTGTGTTCACAGCACTTAAAACATGCAAAATTTTTAATTTTCTGTAAGTTCCTTCCACACAATGCAATTAAGTTGGCCTTCTCATTTTTTATTTTTTTTAGGGTAATCAGTTTGCAGAAAACATTTGAGTTCACCACACTATCAGGGTTTACATTGTGTGCGTGTGTGTGTGTGTGTATATATATATATATATATATATAACAGCAACATATTCAGCACGTTACATTATTTCTGAATGTAGCTGCCACGTTGTAAAATACATCATGTCCTCTTCTTACTTTCACTGAGCTAGGTTCTGTGAATTTAACCAGTTAAGTTTATCCCTTCTCATATCATTCACAAGCAACAAGATGGCAATTTAGTCAAGTCGGATGAACATTTTTTAAAAGTATAATATTAAGGCATGCAAATCTTTGGGATAATGCCTGCTCAATACACTCTCAGTGTAAAGTCATAATATTTGGAATAAATATGCAGATAAACAACAGACTGAAT
Organism: Gymnothorax reevesii; assembly: GCA_029721435.1. Classification (NCBI taxonomy): domain Eukaryota; kingdom Metazoa; phylum Chordata; class Actinopteri; order Anguilliformes; family Muraenidae; genus Gymnothorax; species Gymnothorax reevesii. The sequence goes on along the minus strand of CM056587.1, from coordinate 48,742,717 downwards.
ATCCACTATTAAGTTCTTTCATAAATTGGTCTAAATGAATAAAAGGGGAGAGGGTAGAGTCCATATCACTTTTATAGAGTCAATTTGCCCTAAACCCCTAAATTGCAAAATGAACACCTGGGCTGCTACACTGTTTGTTAGAATCAGGGATGTTTTAGCTATTGACCCTTTCATTTAAAAAGCAGCATTAGCATAAAAAGTGAGAATTCAATGCAGCATTATGATCTTGTTGCAAATTCCTTTGTTAATGTAATCTGGCCTCCAGCACAGTCACTGCATATATCTGAAGTACATGCACTGCTACCTGCAGACTGATTTTGGTGTGACTGCCAAAAGGAGAGACGACTATGTCTCTCATGGTCACGTCACGTGGGAAGGCATAAAAGACAGAGAAGGAGAGAGGTAAAGTGGTGATATTGTGTTCTGAATTGTAGAAGTGAATTTCACGTGCACTGTGACGTGATAACAAAACTGATAACAATTCCCAGCATTTTGCTGTTATATTAAAGACAACTGGTACTCAAGATTAGCTATAATAGTGTGCAGGAGGCGGGTCTGACCCATGGTACAGAACATGCTCCTCCATACTCGCCAGGGACCATAATTAGCACCCTGGCATCTGGAGTGACTGGCAGAGAGTGAGGGAGGAAAAAGTGAGATTGAGGAAGGGCTGGAGAGTGGAGCGGGAGAGAGAAAAGGAGATAGAGATATATAAGAAGTGAGTAATTTCAGGTGAGCGGGAAAGAGAAAAATGTCTGGGGCTATGCTTCTTCCCTGGCTGTTTGAAAAGTCACAGCCTCTTCCTTCCCCTGCTGTTTTTCTAGGTCCCAGATCCCCTGGGGTCAGAGTTCATTCCCTGTAACAGGTGGGCAGGGGAAAGGCAGGGACTAAATCTCAATGGATAAAAGGGTAATGACCAAAAATGTGGAGAAATAATATTTTAGGAAACACAACACACGCTATTATAAACTGGCACATTTTTGGCCAGTTATTTTAACTGGCACCTTTTTTGCCTGTGCACACATAGTACATAAGTACACATACATATATTGACGTAAGAGCCAACTATCACTTGCACATTGCTTAAGAACATAGAGTGTATGCTAATGAAATAAAAAGTACGAATAGCTCGTCTGATCATGCTGTCATGATTTGCTGGTCATGACGGTAATCTCCTCTCCAACTAATTAGGTTGAGCACGGAGGCTGGTTTGAGTGAGCGGAGTCCCAAGGTAAAATGGCAATCCGACACCCAGCAGGGCTGGAATGGAAAGGCCTTCTGTTCATCTGCCGACATCTGCTGAATTATTTCAATTGTTTTTCTCTTCATATGGTCACCACATCACAAAGTGCAAAAATTTAGATCAGTAATGAACTCAAGTTAGTCCATCACATTAGGTCACTCCAGGGATCCAAAAAAAGCATCAGATATGTAGCTTTGTAATTTTTATTCCTCATAGAGTGCAGTATTCATGCTTCTGAAGGCCAGGACATTCTAGTGATTGCAACTTCTAAAAATGAATCGAGGGGCATGAGTCATGAAGATGCATAAAATGATGGCAATGGAAGATTGGTGCTGTAAAGCTGCATATGACAGGATGTTTCCCCAACAACAATATAGATACCATATAGTCGTCATAGCTTTAGAAAGAGAGATGGTCCCCATATCCCACATGCACAAACATACAGTGCACATACATTTACAAATACACAGATACTCTGTGTTTCATTCACTCTCTATCTCTCTCTCCCACACACACACACACACACACACACGTACAACTAAACAGATCCAACCACGCTCTTCCATGTCAGCAGATCAAGCAGGGTATGAATATGAATTGTCTATAAATGCACCATTGTTCACAATATCCATTCAGGAGCTTACCTCTGTAAAGCAGCAAAAAAAAAAAAAAAAAACTTCACTGAGACGCACTGGTTTCCATGGACACATCAGTCCTAACGCTCCTCCCCTAAACTCTGAACGAACCTCAGAAAGTTTCACATCTGTACTTTCTTTTTAGCACATCTGCCGCGAAGAGAGTGCCGGGTTCTCCCAGCATCCATTGTGCTGCAGAGAACCAGTTCAGGGAGAGCTGCATTTGGCCCAGTATTAGACGGACCCTCTGCTACCCGACTCTGCATTCAGCTGCTGACAGCTGAATATTCATGGCGTGTCTTAGGGGAGAGCCGGGAACGTTGGTCTGACACCAACTTACATCAGAATTAAAGCTCTCAAACACAGCACAGATGTAGGCCCATTCACGCAGACGCTCCATGTTGTGTTAGCTAAAGGGATTATGGGTAAAGACCAGTAGAAATGCATCAAAGGTAATGGTAAACATAAACAGAGGCGGCAGAAACCAAAAAGAATACACATAAAAGAGTGTGATTGTAGCAGATTTGCACAAAGAGTCCAGTTTTAATTCAGAGATGCTCTGATGTGTTGGGGGATCTAGGGAATCCCGAAACAACATTCGAGGGTGCTGCCCCAGTGGAAGAAATAAAATAATCCATGTTCTCACACATTTTCATCACCCAGTGTCTCCCTAAATGCAGTACTCATTGTAGCTTCTTTATTTAAGCAATATTTATCACTTCCAAAATGCTGAAATGAAGTGAAATGGTTTTGATAGCACTTTCAAATCAGTTCATAACTTGCAGTAGCACAATTGTTTTTATGCCCTCTGCTACAGTGGATTATAGGAAACACTGAATGAATACAAGACAAATGAACTGAAATGATAAAGATGGCATAAAGTAATCTGCTGTGATTGACAACTGAATGATCTTCCTTGACAGGCAGTGTAATCCAAACAACAAATCAACAAGAAGTTTATCTTCTATTTAAACTGCAAATCTTATTTTTGTCAGTTATATAGGGTAAACAAGCAGTCAATGAGATGAGACAGAATGATTTATTTCAAAAATTTTCCCATGGCATAAGAAAATTTCACCTCCCGAGAGTACAGTACATTATAGCAAGCTAATATTTTGATCAAGTGAAAAAAAAAAAAAAACTAGGGCCAAATTCATCAAGACCTTTTGCATGTGCAATATCTGTTTACCACTGAAAAACGAAAAACATGGCCATTGTTTGGCCTGGGGTTTTTTTTTTTTTTAAACCAATCATTGGCAATGCTACTGCCTTTTGACAGGGCAAGGAAGATTTTGGATGTGCAAAAGGACTCCGTGAATCTGGCCATAAGATTGAATATCTCATTAAAAAGCAAAACAGTGCAAGCAGAAACCAAAATTACATAAAATTTTGTTTGAGAGGGTTGCCGTGTAGTTTAAGATGCCCCAGAAAAGAGGGTGGGACCCAATGAGCTGACCAGAATGTTAAGGCAAAGGAACCCTCTGAATGAGTGGATCAATGAGTTTATGAAGAAAAAGGAAGGGGGAAGGAAAATCGGAATAGAGGGGGGGACAGAGAGAGGGAAAGAAAGACAGACAGAGGGAGGATGAGAGTGAATGGAGATCTATTGAGTGTTTTCTGCAGATGAATCCTCCGAAAAGCTGCTTTTTTTGGGGGGGGGGGGATAATCCGCTGGAGCAAGCAAACCTTTGGATATTCATGGGTGGGTTAGCGTTAGCGACAAGCTAATGAAAGAGTGTGTGCTGAAGATGGGATTTAACTTCAAAGTGATCCCAGGAGTTTATCAACTGGGGTATCAATGGCACAGCGAGAGCCAGAGCAGCTTCGGCGAAGCGCGATGGGGGTGAGGGCCGTGGGGGTGGGGAGCGTTCACCGCTCTACGCACCCCACTGAATAAAGAGCCAATCATCTGTCCCCCTCTCAGGAGAAGTGACCAGATGAGCTGCTCCCAAATCATCCCCCCCTTCTGTGTTTTGTGTGTGTGTGGGTGTTCTTGTACTTGCTACAAAATGAGAACCAAAAAACATTTTTTTCCAACAGATTGGGGACATTTTTGGGAAGTGAGGACATTTTGGCCGGTCCTCACAACTACAAAGGCATTTTGTGACTTATTAGCTAAAGTTAGGGGTAGGGTTAGAATTAGGGATAAGTTAAGGTTAGGGTAAGGGTTTGGATTAGGCACACATTGCTTATTGTAAAGATTAGGAAAAGGCTGTAGAGACACAGAAAAATGAATGGCAGTCAATGTAATGTCCTCACAAAGATATAAGTACAAGGATGTGTGTGTGTGTGTGTGTATGCAATTATGTGCACTTTTTTCTCACACACAAACAATAGATAGATAGATAGATAGATAGATAGATAGATAGACCTGGGGTCAGTACTATGGTGATTATAAGTTTCTGCTCACTTTCAGGGTGACTTGTCTAAAAGGCGTAATTTGCCAATTGTGAACCCATAAATAGTTTTAAACTGTTGACTGGTCGTGATGATAATGGCGACAGTTTGTTCTGCATGTTGATGAACAGGCAACAAAAAGGCCAAAGCTAGAAGCAATATTTTTCACTCTTTGCCTGCAAATACAGTCCAGGCGACGGAATAGCAACGGATCATTGCAAACACAAAATATGAAGTAGACATGATAACTATTAAATAGACAAATGTAAGTGTTTGCAGCGAGCATTTTCTTCTTGAGGACTACGAGAGACATCCCCAAATGGAATAACTGGGTTGTCCTCTTAAACAAATTCTGAACAATGTAGACATCCCCTCCATTTTTTGACCCAAGCAATTAATATCAATCAAGACTCACTTTCACTCTTAAAACCCATTATGGACACAACAAATTCTCATCCCAACTCGTCGTATGATAATGACAAAGCATCAACAAAGGAGGCTTTTGGCATCCTTATTTGAAGCGTAGGTTTAGGGTTTGGGCAAAGAATTAGGGGTTACGGTTCTTTTGAAACAGAAATCAAATAAAGTTGCCAAAAGCTCTTACTGTGTTGTATATTGGCGATTGGTCAGGTAGCATCACTACATGATGTGTCGGGATGAGACTGGACTCTTGGAGATGAGAAGATGACTGACAAAGTTGAAGGTGCACAAGCTAGCCAGGAAGGTGGCTGTTTTCATATGTCAACACAGGATTTAGTAAAAATTTCATGACTGGGAAAATTTTCTACCTGCTAGCTATCTCCAGCCAACTCCCGTTGCAACCGTAAGCTGAAATGATCGTTACTTGACAGAAAATGAAGCTGACTGGTCTTAAACAGTGAGGTTATGAAAAGGCTGGTAAAATTTTCCACTTTCTAGCTGCTACAGTCCGCTACAATTGCAGGCTAATGAAAACCTTTATTTGCTAATCAAAGGCAACATTATAGAAGGCTTGTCATCTCCATAGCTTTTTGTAAAATGTATGCTTGCCCATAAAATCCTCTGCACTCATATTTTGGGGTGCCATTTCTGCTGTTGGAAATTTAACTAGTTTGCAAGATAAGAAAACAGAGAAGTTTCTAAGCGGAATTTAGGGCAAGCATTCTGGCTATTCAGCGGTGGAGACTAGAAATCCAAGCTGAAATCAAAGGTTGTAGTGTTTTCTTACTTCCAACTATTTAAGTTTATTCAAGGATTACCCCATGAGATGCAACATCTCATTTTCGAGGGGGTCCCAAAAACACAATTACGACTTAAGCAGAATCACAAAACATATAGACAATAGATATTACATACAAACAAACAAAAGACAAAAAACAAAAAAGTAATGATAATGAAATAATAATAATGATAAGACATAAATAAAATTGAAATAATGATAATAATTAAAAAAAAATAATAATATAATATTGTTCACTTACCCAATCCAACACACCTCATCTACTTATAAATATAACACATAATTGGAAACAGTGACCCAGGTCATTGGTAGATTCACAATCGTAGTCAGAACAATTAATAATCAATAATCAATCGGTAACAATACAAATAAGTCAATGGATAATATAGCCAAATCGGAATAAGTTAAAAACATGAGCATATTGTTTTGAGATATGAGAATAATGAAGTATTGAAACAACGGAGAGAAGTAATTGATTTCAAAAAGAAAGGCAGATTATTCCAGTCGGATGGAGCTTTGTAATTAAATGATTTGCGACCAGTTTCTTTAAAGATTCTGGGAATAATAAAGGAGGGATATTGTAAATGGCAGAGGGAGTAAACAGATCCGGATGGAATAAGTGATTCTTGTAGATACGAGGGACAACTGAAGTGAACACATTTGAAGATTAGATTGAAAGTAACATCTTGAATTGGGTTGTAGCCAGTTACATGAGGGAGTCATACAGATGACAGTGATGGGTTCTGAAGGGACAACGTAAAATAAATCTGCACAAGGAATTAAAAAGAGTGTTGCGTGGTTTGAGTGTATTGGCTGAGGTGTTGTGATAGACTGTGTCAGCATAATCAATAATAGGGAGTAACAGCTGAGTGACTATGGTTTTCCTGACTGTAAATGTGAAGCAGTTGATCGACCTTTAGAGTGAGGAGAGATATGCATAAATTCTTTGAGTTATGAAATCGATGTGAGGCTTAAAGGAGAGTTTGGGGTCTAACCAGAGTCCAAGATATTTAAATAAATTAACACTGTCAAGAGGTGAGCCGTCATCAAAAGTGATGGGGAGATTAAGACAATGAGGTTGGGTGTGTCGTGTGCCAAAACCCATGCTGCAGGATTTCTTTTTGTTTAATACCAGTCTATTGTTTTGAAACCATTTTTGAACAGAGTTAAAATCGGATTGTAAACCCTTTTGGATGTGTGAAATGCTGGAGAGGGAGGTGTAGAGAACTGTGTCATCAGCATAGAGACGTACAAGAGAATTGGACAGTGAACCTGGAAGATCATTAATGAAAAGAGAAAAAAGGAGTGGTCTCAAAGTTGAACCCTGTGGGACTCCCTTTTCAACAATTAAATAATCAGACAAACAACCATGAAAAGAAACACACTGACGTCTGTTATGAAGATAAGAATTGAACCAGAGCAGAGCATGACGATTTAAACCAATGGAGGATAGCTTGTCGAGGAGAAGATAGTGATCAACCATATCAAAAGCTTTGGAGAGATCAATGAAGATTGCACCAGTGAGTTGACCTTTGTCAAATGAGGAGAAAACATTATTAGAAAATTTAAGAAGAGCTGTTGTAGTGGAAAAATTGGGTCTGAAACCAGACTGAAATGGAGACAAAATATTATATTCGTTGATATACTGAGATAACTGAATAAAAAGAAGTTTCTCAAAAATTTTTTGCAGTGGTACAAATGATTGAAATTGGACGGTAATTATTCATGTCTGTTGGATCTCCTGATTTGAAAAAAGGGGTCACTTTGGCAGCCTTCCAGATAGAGGGAACTGAGCATGTTGACAAAGACAAATTAAATAAATCAGTAAGTGGGTACATTATGACATGAGCAGCAAGTTTAAGAAATTTGGCTTCCAAACCATCGGGACCGGCACTGCTATTTTCTTTTAATCCATTAATTACATGAAGGACATCACTAGGCTGCATGTCGCCGTATGCATCATGACAACACTGGAGGGGAAAGTAGACAGATTTTGCAGCTGATTTCCGAGATGTGCAAAAAATTAGCGGGAGATACAGGCATTTTTTTAATACCAAATCCCTTACTCAGACATGAAGTTGAAAATTGGTAAAATGTCCTTTACATTTCTTCCTCAGCATATGAAAGACATGATTAGTTGCATTCAGACTTGGTGTTTGACAGGACCTTTCAAAAGTTTTTGGATTTTGTCGTTCTTCATCTGCCTCTTTTTTTTGGGGGGGGGGGGGGGGGGGTCATTTTCTCACCGTTAGATGAAGCCTTGTCCAGTAGGTTTGGACGAAAATGTGATAACCTCATCACTGAAGAAAAGTGAGCCAGTATATGTGGCAGCAATGGCTACATTCAAAAACTATAACATCCTTAAAAGCATGTTTCACAAATGAGAGAGCATGTTTTGCATCTTTAATAAAGTTGCCATAATTTCTGCTGAGTAAAACTAAGTGGTGCAAGAGGAACTTTTATTAGAAACCAAGATTCTGTAATTTTACCACATGTAAATACGTAAATTGTAAGAGCAAAAAGTTACAGGCCTGCAGCACAGCTCCCAATAAAATAAATATGGATTTAGGGGGTGATGTAAACAGGGTTAGACAGAAATTTCCCCTCAGCTCAGGAGGGTGTCTGACTTACAGGGATATAAACCCCCCCTGCCCATAAATTGACAGTGATTGATCTACTACTTCCCAGTTTTATCAACCATAGGTCAAACTTCACAGTCAAGGCCTGTGGTGTGGGTTTGTCGTCTGGGGGTCTATGGGGTCTGAGCAGGGGCATGTGTGGGGTGGAGCAGGGATATAAATGGGATACAGGGTATGATGGATGAGGACGTACTCGCCAGAAAGGGAGCAGCTATTGACAGCAAAGGAAAGAGAGATAAACAGTTGCTAATCCTATATATTCTTGCTGACAATACAAGACATCCCACTGTCGAGGTTTCAGTCAGGAAGTGTGAAAAGGGGTGTGGATGGGGGGTGAGAGGTGCAGAGGGCAAGTTTGACCGGAAGTTTTGCCAAAATCCCAAAGGCTATGGCTATGGCGTCATGTTTTTTTCATATTAGTAATCACTTGTTAGATTTATGCCATAATGCAAAAGCATATAATTTTGCATTGGGTGAAGCATCTTGTTAGGATTTTATTGATACAGTTTGCGGTGCCAAGGGAGTGTTGGGGGCCTATCAGTACAGGAGAGGGACATGAATCCAAACTGATGCAGGATTGATTCACCCGAGTTTGTCAGGACATCTCCAACAAGTGAAGATAAATGGCGCAATGAATCTGCCCAGAGACATGGGGCACAAGGGCAACAGAGAATGGGGGAGAGGGAAGCCCTATCCACGCCTCATCCATCTTAACCCTGAACTGACCTCAAATGACAGCTGCACCTCTGCACATCCCCCCAAACCTGCTCCTGAGACCCCAGTGGGCAACAGTGTAACTTCAGGTCTATTGCTATCACATTTACCTGGACCCACAGACAAATGTGCAGTACACAACCTCTCCTCAGGCTAATTCTCGCTGTATAAATGATCTCTCAAGTTTGTCTCCTTTCAACTGAATCTACATGTATTGGCTTTTGATGGAAATTTTACAATTTATAAGTTAAAATTTCTGTATCTTTCAGTAGACATCTAATGCGCATTGTTAAATGGACGTTGGCACAGAATACATCTGTGATATGAAGAATATTCCAGTAAAACAAACCGTTCAGAAGAAGGGGAGTTGATCTGATTGACATTGAATGAGTATTAATATTTAAAACTGTGATGTGGATTTTAACGCACCTGAAAGGGCATTGTTTGGAAGGGAGCAAATAATTTACTGATGTATTTAATCAACACTTTGGGTTTCAGTTTTGATTGATGACTTTAGTCAGAAACGTCACAAGGTTTCTAAAGTCATTTGTTTTTATGACATGTTTTTTTTTTTTTGATGTTTCCATATGGTCATTAAGAATGGATATTTACGGTGCCCTGTCTGTGCATCCGTGTGTCTGTGCGTGCACGTGTGTGTGTGTGTGTGTGTGTGTGTGTGTGTGTGTGAAAGTGAGTGTGCAAGTCAGCATGTGTGCGTGTGCCTACGTGTGTGTGTGTGTGTGTGTTTGTGTGTGTGTGTGCGTGTTTGAGGAGGCATCAATGGGTTGGCTGTAAAGTTCAAAATTGCACTGTTAAAGTCATTACAGAGACGAGGCTCAGGGTGTCAGAGTGGGTACAGGGCTGTTATCAATGAGTTGATCAAGTGTGAGGTGGCATCTACTTTGAGACCCTATTGACCCGACCCTCAGAACCCATCCATACCCTCCTCCAGGATAATCCCCACGAGTGTCAGATCAGTGCCAGCTGGCTTCTTTGATCACCCTCTGCAGCACAATCTAAGCTCCTCTCCCATGTCAAACTGGAACCACTGACATCGGGATGCATTGTCCCACTACTCTACTGGTCAAACTTTTTCAAAGACTTATACATTACAAGGAGTTAGAGAAGAGATAAAAGAAATGTGCAGACACCCTTTGTTTAAAATATCACAATCTTTATCTAAATAGCCATCTTTTAGAAGACTGCTGATCATATTCGTTGTATTTTTCCACAAGGGTGGTCATGTTGTTCTGCATGTTTACATCTGACACTACAATGGAAGATCCCATGGATGTGCTGCAGCAGTTGGTTGCTTCTTCTCGGCCAATCAACAGTCTGTTTAATATTTACCAAATTAGCTTGATTTTTTTCTGCATTAGCTGGGTTTGTTAACCTGATGGTTACTGATGATTTATGGTTTTTTAACTACTTACAGATGCAAGCAATTATCCCATGAAGATCCTTATTGACTTCCAGTTATTCATGTCTTGCAGTGTGTCATTTAAAGTTATTTAAATAAGTTTAAACAGCTTACATCTCAGTCCAACATCACTAAAGTTAACTTTTTTACCGGTCGTGTTTATTCATCAAACAACTGAAAAACATATGTCAACAAGGCTGGAGGGACCAAAGATGCCAGGCATTAAATGAACTAAAAAACACGGAAGAGTCCCACAGTTGACCTATTCAATCATGTTCTTATAGGCTGTAAAATCACCTTTCGTTGATTATCCAACTTGATGAGTCTGCAAAAAAAAAAATAAATAAATAAAAAAATAAAATATATATATATATATATATATATATATATATATATTGCAACGCCTAGATATATGGATAGAACGCCACAGAAATTGCCCAGGTTTTTGATTCAGCTCCATGATGATTTGAATCCTAAAATAGCAGCCAGAGTGTAATGGTTGACCCAGCTTTTTGAGATAACCATTTCTTGGTCAAAAGATCCAATAGAAAGCCCTGCTCTCAGATGATTGTGGCAGTTTAGGCGAACAGAAGTACACTGGAAAACAATATATACTCAGCAACAAAAGTTTCTGTGACACCATTTATGTGTATGTTATAAATGACACGCAAAGATCTCAATGCAATCAATATGTTTATTTAACAGGAGAAACACTGACTTTTCAGTGCCAACGTCTCTCAAAACGAAAAATGTCATTTTCATGCGTCATGAAGCACTTGTCTGACGTCTAACCAATTGTGACCTTCACACTTCAATACCGGGTGTGACTTCCTCGTGCCATGATGCAAGCAACGCATCTTTGGCGCATGGACCGAATCAGATGTGCCAGAAATTGCTGTGGGATGTCATTCCAAATCTGACATAGACGTTGTCGCAATTCCTGGAGTGTAGCTGGCGGGTTATCCAACCGCCGCAAACGTCGATCCATCTCGTCCCAAAGATGCTCGATTGGGGACATGTCTGGGGATCTGGCTGGCCATGGCAGGACATTGACATGTTGTTGCATCAGATACTGCTGTACAATCCTTGCAACGTGTGGTCTGGCGTTATCATGTTGCAGCGTTATTCCGGGACCATGTTGCATCAAAAACGGTACCACCAATGGCCGTAGCACTTCATCGCGATATCTTTGACCTGTCAGATTTCCATCAATAACAAGCAAATCTGTTCTGTTTCTAGCCGTGATCCCTCCCCAAATCATGACACTACCACCTCCAAAACGATCAAATTCCTGAACATAGTTGTTGGCATAACGTTCTCCACGTCGACGGTATACACGTAAACGACCATCACATCGGTTAAGCATGAATCTTGATTCATCAGTGAAGAGTACAAGATCCCACTGACGTTGGATCCACCGTCGATGTTGTTGTGCCCACTGTAGACGCAGTCGTCGGTGTTGTACTGTGAGTATTGGACGTCTTGCTGGCCGACGTGGGACAATGCCAAAATGACGGAGACGGCGACGGATTGTCTGTGCAGACAGTCGCCTCAAACCAGGTATCGTTCTTGCAGTTATGGTTGCAGGTTGGAATCGATTTCGGAGATGGGTTGTTCGAATCCAGTTGTCCTGTCTGGGAGTGGTTACTCGTGGACGGCCGCTGCGAGGACGGTCTCTGACATGTCTTGTCTGCTGATGACGCTGCCATAAGTTCCAAATGGTGTTTCGGTGGACATTCAGGCGATGAGCAACTTCCCTCTGCGAGGTTCCGGATTCAATCATCCCAATGGCCCTCCACCGATCATTTTCAGACAGTCTTGGCATTTAGAGGGTAGAGTTCCTGATCCGAAATGGCTGTGTTTTCGATAAGTGATGCTTCCGTCGTTCATCAGGCACAATGTGAACATTCCAAAAATTCTCCTCTTTTATTGCCATCCACAAGCATGATTTACGCACATTTTCACGTGCAAAGTCATTTTCTCGCATTTTCATGATTTCCATTTCAATGCTGTGTTTACGTGTACTGTTTCAGTCTGATATCACCATGTATGACAATTTCATAATTGCGTTATGAAAAATAATTAACAATATTGGTGTCACAGAAACTTTTGTTGCTGAGTATATTTTACACTGGAGATGGGGAACTTTTCCTCTGTCCATTTATGATAATGGAGAAAGTCATAAAAATGATTTAAATCAGGGGTGTCAAACTGACCCGTAAACGGGCCAAGAGGCTGCAGGTCTTCAATCCTACCAAGCAGAAGCTCACCTGTAAGCACTGATTTAATCAACGGATCTAGGCCTGCACAACTGATTAGTTGTATCAGGTGCGCTTCTGCATTGTTAGAGTGAAAACCTGCAGCCTCTTGGCCTGTTTACGGGTCAGTTTGACACCTCTGATTTAAATGCTCATTTTACCTTATGTTTCTGTCAATAAATATCAAGACATGTCCCTAATTGTTTTTTTTTTGTTTGTTTGCATTTGTTTGTCCATTCATGGAATATCAAAAAAAAAAGTTCTGGAGGGATGTCAATGAAATCCTGTGTGTTGATACATACTGTGGTGAGGAGGTAATTATTACTTTTTGGCGAAGATCCAACTTACATTCTTGATCTAGGATCGGAAAGAATTTCCAAGCGAATGAAGACAGCGGTGTTGAACATGGGTGTCACATAGACAGTAACACTCACATCAGCCTTCTTTGTACGAGTACTTTATGGTTTGGGAAATCTGAATACAATTGCCTCTGCTAAAAAAATTCACAAAAGTGCCTTCTAGTTTGTTTTGTTCTTGGTTCTGAGTGCCTCTGTTGGCACTAAATTAAAGATAAGCACAATTAAACTAGGCCTGACTGCAGGGCATATACTCTGCTGATTTCAGTACAGCAGGGTCCTGCAAGTTCACCAATGACAACAAATATCCTCTAAGCATTTGGTAGCACTTTCAAGTGACAGTAGCACCACTGACCATTTTGTAAAACCATATGGAACACCATCCCACCCTGCAATGTGATATTGTCCTAATTCTGCCCCCATGCCAAACAATTGAATCAGTACTGAGAGCACATTTGGGCCCAGGGCATCTGGGAAGGGGCGTGTCCAGGTCAGAAAGGCCCAGAGAGCAGAGGTATAATCACATTTAGGAGGTGAGCAGAGAGGTGTGGATGTGCCCTGCCCTGCTCTGTACAAGGGCACTGTGTGACAGCAGCTGTCAGGAGCCATGATCCAGAAATACTGGCCTGACCAGCCCAGCCAATTACAGACCGGGAGCTCCGCAGAAATCCCAGAACACAAACCTGCTTCAGTGATTTCATCTCCAGTGTGCTTTCTTTTCTGGTGTATTCTGAGTATTTTACACAATTCAATGTCAAATTTGAGGATGTTATTCAATGAAACAGACTAAGAAATGTGGCAAACATGCAGTATATGATAAACTTAAACTACTTTTGTGGTACTGTTATTTAAACAGAGGTAATGACTGTACATGCAACCCTAAACCAGATTTTGACCGACTTTGTCACAGTTATTTATCTTTGCGCTGGAATAATTATTCAAAAGCTATAGACCAGTTATTTTATTCAACATTAGCTTCAGACATTAGCTTCAGACTGTACATAGTATAGTCCAGTTTTGACTTCACGTTTAAACAGGTTGGATAACTGTCAACAAGTTTTAAATGAGAATGGTTTTTTTTTTTTCTTCCCCTTTTTGGTCTAAAACATGACACCAGAAAATTTCTGTGAGCGGCATCACATGACTGCCTCTCTGCATGAAAGTGTGGTATATTGCACTGTTCACAAAGTGAGTGGTCTGATAACGTATGAAAACAGATCTCAAGCTGTAAACGAGCATGACAAAGTAGGTTTGCAAAGAAACAGCACAGGGGGTTTCATCCAGCTTTTAACAAAACGCCCACGAGGTCACCCCTGCCCCCCCCCCCCCAAAACCACAATACGGCCCAAACAGCCCTTCTAACTGGCGGCTGCTCCCCTAGGACACTGTGAAGGATAATGCTCATCCTTCAGCGATTGGTTCCACCTTATTAACAGCTTGTAATCTTCTCATCTCGGCCGGGGAAACTGACTATCCTCCCTAAATAGACTGAATCAGGAGTATGGGGCACAAACGATAGCAGCGTTTCTTGTTCGCCTTTAACCCTTTAACTCGCTAGTTACATTTGTATTGTTGCCGCAGCACCTGCCGCCTCAGGAGAATATAGACGTTTGCATCTGTTAATTTCTCATTAGTTTGTTTATGCACATTTTAAACAGAAAGTGTCTTTGGGCAATATTGCCTCAAGGTGTCCGGTCAAGGACTAGCAGTTGGTCAAATTTTATGCCCATTGTATGTAAGACAATTGTGTGGAGAAAGCTCTGTTTATGAATATTGAAAGCAACGCAACAGCCTGCTTTTGTTTCCAATTTACTTTTGACCTTATGAAGAACAGGGGCCTCTTGAGACAAAGCTCCGGACATTTACACCACATGCGTTTCTCTGCAAAAATGACTTATTGTAATTTCCCGAGAAGCACAGCCCTTGAATCTCTGTATTTGAGGCAAGTAATTAAATCAAGTAAGTTCTCCACTGTAGCAATGAATATTGAGTACTGGCTAAACATCTAAAAACTGACATTGTTTTGAAACTAACCACAGAAATGTGGCTTACAGTTCAACATTTTATTCATTTATTTATTTTCCTGGACTGCCTGAGCTTAATTTGCCATTTATCTCGTCTAACCCTTTACGATAACAGTTTTTGAAGTTATGATTCTCAGAGGAACTCAGCTTCATTAGGACTGATAAATCCAGCCTTCATTTCTTTGCTTCTCTGTCGAACAGCAGATAAAATTTAACCCGTTTAATCCCACTGGTCACATTTGTGACTGACTTATTTATTTATTTATTTATTTATTGTTGTTGCTGTTAAGTGTTGTTGGCTTTGGGCAAAAAAATGTAACTTTGAACTTTACCATCATGAAATAAGAAAATATAAACAGTTATGTGTTAGGGAGGTCTAAGGAGTAAAATGCAAGCACTTACATTGCATGGAAAATTTTGAGATAAAACATGTTAACTTTACATAAGAAGTTAATGAGGCTTGTGAGTAGTTTTTTGCTGAAATCAGGTTGTAGTTTATGAGTATGATACCATTTAATTAAATGCATTAATTTCCTACAAGACGCTATCTGGGAACTAAAAAAACAGAGGTAGTCTCTTGGCACAGGGGGTTTAGCGTACCGGCCAAACACTTTGTCAAGAGAAGAATTGGGTGGCTGATAATTAAATTATTAAAAATTCTCAGATTTTAGCAGGGTGTCTTCATTTCTAAACAGTGGTGGAGGCAATAGATTAACTAGACTCGTGGTTTTTAAACTCGGTCCTGCAGACCCCCTGCGTATGCAGTGTCATCCAAGATCGATCTCAGTCCTTGAAAAGGATGAAGCCCATGAGTGAGATTAGGAGCCCTAGTGAGTGAAGTGCCATCACTAAGCATCTTGGGATTCTGTTACTGGGTCTGGATCTGCCCCTCACAGATCTAACCATTGATGGCAACTGTTTGACCTCCATCACCCACAGAACAACTCCTTTGTCATTAATAATATCAGGCATCCACTCGAGGTAATCCATTTTTTATGTCTTGGACAATCCGCATGTCCCAATTATTACTATCTACCTCTCATGTCAACCACTTTTGAATTGCTCCAGGGAACCTAGATTTTCGTTAGGCTTCACCTGCAGGATGCCTATCACCTTGTGAGGATCATGGAGGGGGGGAACTGGAAAACGGCTTTTAACACCCCCATGGGGAATACGAATACCTTGTGGTCTCGATCGGTCTGACTAATTCCCAAGCTGTGTTTCAAGCTCAGGTCAATGATGCCACGAGAGACTACCTTAGTGTTTTTGTCTTTCCTGATCTAGATGTAATTTTGACTTTTTGGTCATTCCCTCGATGAACAAGGGCTCCATGTCAGGCAGGTCTCTCAGCGCCTAGTGGAAAATAAACTTTTTGTCAAGACAGAGAAATTCCTCACAAATTCATTCTCATTTTTGGGTTTCATTATTTCCCCCTCCAAGGTCCAGATGGATCCCACTAAACTGAAGATGGTTGCGGATTGGCCCACTTCTTCTTCCAGGCATGAACTCCGGTGGTTTCAAGAATTCGCAAACTTCTTTAGATGGTTCATTTAGAATTCAAACAAATGGGCAGCTGTGGCAACAAAAACGTAGTTTACCACCATCAGAGTGTGAGTGAATGAATAATGCCTCCATTGTAAAGCGTCTTTGAGTGTCCAGAAAAGCGCTATATAAAATTGATGCATTATGATTATTATTATTATTATTATTATTAATAGTTCATTTCTGCTCTTATACTCACTATTCCAGACCCTTCTTTGCAATTTGTAATTGAAGTTGATGCCTTGGAGTCAGGAGCGGGAGCCGTTTTATCACTGAGGTCACCTACTAACAATATACTGCATCCTTGCACTTTTTTTTTTCCTCATTGGCTTTCTCCCTCAGAGAGAAACTATAATATTGGTGACAGGGAGCTGTTAGTAGTTGGGTTGGCTATGGAGGCATTCGTTGGAGGGGGCTGAGTCTCCTTTCATTGAGTGGACTGACCACAAAAATAAAATATAAAAGAACTGCCAAGCGACTCAATTCACCTCAGGCTAAATGATCTCTCTTTTTCTCACATTTTAATATCATGTTCTCTTACCGACCAAGAACTAAGAATGTCAAGCCCTGATTCTCTGTCAAGACTTTTTGTGCAGTCCAGGACTAAGTCTCCACTGAGACTGTCCTCCTTCCACGGTGTCTGCTTTATTGAGGGTGCAAGCTGTGGTTCAGAGGGCTCGAGATCAGGACCCAGGACCAGGTGATTAACCCCCTAACTGCCCCTTTCTGCCTCTCTGTAAAAGACACAGCTGAATTGTTGATCCTCCAGGTTTTCTGCCTACATAGTCTCCACTCTGATATTGTATCGGACCATGGTCCCCAATTCTCTGCCCAATTTTGGAAAGCTTTTTGCAAACTAATTGGTGCTTCTCCTAGTCTATCATCAAGTTTCTATCCCCAGACTAATGGACAGAATTAACAGGCAAACCAACAGCTAGAAGTGGTTCTCAGGTGCATGACCTCCCAGGATGTAACATCTTGGAGTAACTCCTTCCCCTAAATAGCGTAGGCCCATAACTCCTCAACCACCTCTGCCACAGGCCTCTCCTCCTTTCAACCTCCCCTCTTATCTTCCCAAGAGGAAGAGGTTTCTCCCTTATCTCTTGACTGACTGACAATCAATCACCAGTGGCTGTTTCCGCACACCTGCTGCCACTCTCCCTGTCAGTCATAAGCCATGCCTGGATCAGCAGCCCTTGCCAGATTGTCTTACCCTCTTGCCTTGCCATTGTCAATCTCATCTATAAATCTTTTTGCACCTAAGCCTGCATTTTGGAAAAAGTTTCTTGTCTTGTGCTCTTGGAAACTTCCACCTGGATTTTTTTTACTCCGTTTCGCCGCATGTTTTTTGACCATTGTTTTTGCCTGAGCCCCACCTGTACCTCTGCGAGATCTTATGTTTTTTCGCTGGACTGTATTCTGTGTGCTGTTTGCTGGGAAAACCAGTTTTCCCTTGAAGAGACTTCTCACTACTTCTATTCGTGGTCTACATTTGCATCCTCATCTGAGCTAAGCCTTGCCGCTCCCTGACAGGCAGATTGGTGTACTTTTGCCTATCTTTGCTCCTGAGAGATATAGCCTTTTTTGGTGGCTCCCTTTATACACAAATACGATTAGCTCACCTGTTTCACATCAGCTTGTTAGTGCAATTGTCATATTGTATTACTGCTAAATGTCCTCTTTTTTGGAGCCTAATTCTGTCATCATATTTAATTTCAGGGAGTATTTTCCATAAAGAATTGAATTCACAAACAAAAAAACAAAAAAAAAATGTTTTCAATGTAGCAGAGGGTGAAATTTTTTTTCAAACCAGTTATTTTTGGTTTTATTTGCCCTTCCCGTAATGCGCCAACTTTTTCAGAATTGGGGTTGTATTTCTGGAGAGAAATTTCCAAAACTTGTACATATCTGGGTTTGATGGTGACCTCATATGGCCTCAAGGGTGCTCTTTTCCTGGATTATTCAGGTGTGAAGAAGGTCAAAGCCCATATTGTGCGTCTATTCGTCTGGGACTGAGACCAAGGTTAGATTTGGACGAGATGAAAGTCAAAGATGGAGTCAGAAATGAGTGGATTGGACTGAATGAGCAGGTGACTCCACAGAAAATCTAAGGGCTTGTTAGACCGCCTCACAAATCCCAGCTCCCTCCCCCCCAACCCACACACACACACACACAGCCCATTCTCCCTCGCAGTGAAGCATCAGTGTCACTATTTCAATATAAAAACAGGTGATAGTGAAGAAGAGAGCTTTTAATTCTGAGAAGGATCTTAATAAAAGCCAAGCCTACAAACTGCTTCCAGTTTGCTTGCTAGTCTATTTATTTATTCAGACGGGGTGCTTGAGAAAGGACTATTCCTCTGACTTTTTGTGGTCTCTCAGTTTCCTCTTTAACCTCTCTGCACCCCCCATCCTTTCCCACCCCCTCCTCCCAACACCCCAAACAGCGCAGGTGTCCCTTTTACCAGCACATACACAGACAAGTGAAACTCATCACACCCCTTCTCTCCTCCGCCCCCCATCCCCCTTCACCCCCCACTCCCTGCACACTCTCGCCCTCGTTCCCACTAATCTATCACGGACAGCCCTTTTCAGTGAGGGACAGGAGCTGGAAGTGCTGTGTCTCACACACATATCCTGGCCCCAGGACGGCGGTGTCCCTGTTCTGTTCTCGCCAGCTGCCAGTCCATCCGGCCAGCCTTTTACGCCGGCCCCTTTCCTGTCCCATTCAGCCGGGTGCTGGCCCAGCCGGACGACACCGGGCCACTGGCAGAACCGCCCCGCACCGGCCCGCATTGTGCCCCCACTTTTCTCTCAGAGGGAGAGAAAAAAAAAAGAGGAAAAAGATTTCTCCTTCATCCTGCCCGGCTTTCACCGTAAACACTTTGCTTTCTGTTTTCGACAGCCCTCCCCTTGTACCCGTCTTTCCCTCAGTGTGAGAAAAAGAAAGACCCCAGCGTGCCGGAGACACCCAGGCCCAATTCCAGCCCCATTTTCCTCCTGTTAATGTTTTTAAAAGGAACATCTGAGTTTGAAGCTTTTTTCTTCCCCTCCCTTCAGCCACCGGCTGCCCTCCTGCTTCCAGTTGTCTCTGTGCGTTAACTGATCTAAATTCCTTTCCCTCCTTTTTTCCTCAAACCAGCACAGCATGATAGGATGTCTTTTGCAACAAAAATTAAAACAAGATCTCATCCTTGATGAACGCATTAAGTTGAAGTGGTTTTCTATTCTAAAAAGGTCTGCTTCCCAATCTTCAAAACTGCCTAAAAATTTATTCATAAATATGGCAAGTGGGACCTGTAGGTAGCTTGATTTATCTGTGTGTGGCAATGATTTCAAATGGAATTTGGAAATTTGGTTATATATTTTCAAACACCTGAGGTAACATTTTGAGAACTATATTGGCAACCCTGAATCTGATCTTTAACACTGTTAAGCAGTTACTATCCACTGATGGTGAAAGCACTCAGAAATTAGAAGCAGACTAGCAGGTGGATATATGACCATATTCTACCGATATCACACACAACAATGGATATTAATATTGTGTATGTCTGACCTTCCTGCACATTGAGAGTGAAGAAACTGAGTTTTGGAACCCATATGAGTATTTTAGGGTGAACTAGAAAATATTACAAGCATGAAATGCATTTATCTCCAATCAAAAAGCACATACTTCGCAAAATAATTAGATTTTTAGATGTTTAGGAAACCTTGATTTGAAGGTCACCATGTTTCGGTGCTCACTTTCTGGGGACACAGCTCCCCACCCTCTATGGCTACAACCACACCCCCAAAAATATGCAGCATGTAGATGCTCGTCTCCTGAGCCCAGATTCTTTCACAAGTGCCTGGAATTATCTTTAATTCTGGGAGCTCTCTTGGACCTTTGCAAGCTGCAAACCTTTTTCATAGTAACTTAAGAAAGGGGAGATTTCCTCAAACTTATCTCACCTTTCAAATGCTGAACTTTCGATTCATTGCCAGTCTTGGATCAGATGCTCGATGCTCTGCATTGACAGGTAGATTACAGGTGGGTTGATTCAACTGATATCAAGCGAGGGAAGAGTCAGCATTCAACTCAAATTACTGCAAAAAGGACTGACAGTGTGTGAGAGTGAGCTTCTGTGTGTATGTGTGTGTGTGTGTGTGGGGGAGAGGGGTGGCATGCCGGCTTGCATCCATACGTGGCTGAGGTTGGGGAGCGGGTGTCAGTCAAGCCTTAAACCTGGGGAGGAGCTTTCACCTTAAATATCTCCGCTGAGATGCACTGGGAAGAGACGCCACATACGTCTGTAGCTGTGTCTCAGAACAGCACAGAACCGGCCATCTCGTCACATCAAAGCCTGCAAGAGAAGAAAAGAAGAATCAGCATCTACATTGCAGATTCATCTTCAAGATACTCTCTTCTTCTTTTGTTTTTTGCGCACTCAGAAGTCTACATTGCTGTGATTTTAACTATTTAAAGACAGTTACTTGGAGCATCTGTGGGAGATATTCAGTCAGTTTGGGAGACCATCAGCTCCTTGACAGCTTGGCTATAAGGACATCATCCTGTGCTTTGGCTGGAGGAGGGAGTCAGATTACCCATCGTCCTCTGCAGCAGGGCATTCTAACTGCACTCTCTGTGAGTCTGACACTGTAGCAGGCAGCCAAGAACATTCCCAAACAGACTTACTAAAGACTTGAACATGAGTAGTCACACTATTCTGAATTTGGGAGATTCCAGCATGCTCTCTTCTCGACTGGACCGGGATAGGGGGGAGCTGGATGAGTTGGGGGGCAAGGGATACCCCCCAGGCCTGCTGGGAAGCAGCAAAGGGCCCTACAGGGTGGGGATAAAGCCCCACCGGGAGCTGAGTCCGGCAGAACAGCAGGAGCTGAGGCGGAAGATCAACACACGGGAAAGGAGGAGGATGCAGGACCTGAACGTGGCGATGGATGCACTGCGGGAAGTGATGGTGCCGTACTCCGCCCCCGCTTCCCAGGGCCACGCCCATACCCCGCCTGGGGCCCCGCCCGGCCGCAGGCTTTCCAAGATCTCCACCCTAATCCTAGCTCGGAACTACATCCTGCTCCTGAGCTCATCCCTGCAGGAGATGCGTCGGCTGCTGGGGGAGATGAGTGTGGGGATGGGGACCACGCCGGGGCCCAGGCTGCTGCTCGCGGGGACCTGGCCCCTCTTCACCCCCAGCCAACTGCTCCTGGCCTCCGACTCCCTACTTACCCCCACCAAGTGCCCCCTGCTGCCCAGCCCCGCTGACGAGCCTGTCCTGCCCCCCGTCCACTGGGGAAGCACAGGGGGTGCACCTGCCGCTCAGCACTGCCCCTGCGGAGTCTGTAGACTCCCTCGTTTCTCCCAGAACGCGCCAGTGCCCCGATTTCCCAAATAATCGAAGATAGACACTTCTCGTTTTTATAACCTTCCAAAATAACTCATTCCTTCGCACCTCTGGGGCTCATCCAATGCATCCAACATAGATTGTTCATTTTGCCAAACAATTTTCCAACTTTCAAAGTTTTTTAGCTGAAAATAATGCACCATTTTCTTCAGAGCAACAACTGTTCCAAAGTTCTGAAGGTGAGTTCTCGCATTGAGAATAAATACAGAAATAAAATTAATTGTTATGAAGACTTAGGGGAAAATACATATTTGCAAATTTTTGTTTTTATTTTCACAAGTTCAGCATCCAAATATGAATAATGACAGCAATAGCAACAATAGCAAAAGCAATAGTTTGAGTCTATTGTTTGTACTCAAATTGAATGTCCCCTGATGTTCCATACAAAAATGCATATGTATGAATGCACTCACTTTCAGTGTATGATGAAGTAAAAAAAAAACATATATTTGTGCTACTGAGGTTAGATGTTGATTGAAGCATAGATTCTGTAGCACATTCATGGGTTATATTGCGTTTGCGGTAACATGATTTATAGGCAACAGTTTTTGTCATGCATTGTAATATTCAATCAACACGCATTAAATTATTTACTGAAATAATATGACTGATGTGAGTGATGTATTTTGTCTGAATAACTACAAAACAACTACGCCCCCTTTGCAAGCAGTCATACTAAAAAGTCTGAAAGTGCTTGTGAATATATATGCATGAGGGCTTGTGTGCATGTGTGCACTCGTGTGTGTGTGTGTGTGTGTACGTATGTGTGTGTGACAGTGAGTATGAATAGGTGTTTCATTGGCTGTTTAGAAGAGTGGATATAATTACTCCTGCAGTTATACGTACTCCCAGACAGAGCGGACAAGCTGTACAAAATATAAAATAGTGCAACAGTCCTTTTTTTCATTTTGTACTTTAGGCCTATCTCTCTGTCTATTCATGCCCCAGCAAGGAAAAGATCAAAACCCGAGCGTGTAATTACTCCTTGGGCCTAAAAAGCCATTCTTCTCTTTTCCTCTCTCCTCAGCATCTTTAATCAAATTCCAAATGTTTCTCTCAGTGCTAAAGGGCTTGCTGGTTCTCATTACACACACCTCACAATACGTTCAAACGCCCAGAAAATCTGTTGCCGTGAAAGGGGCTCATGGTAGATTCACCCCCCACCCCGCCTAAAGCGAAAATAAAACCAGTGGATCGGCTCCTAGGAAGAAAGCACCAGCAATGAGAAAGAACTGCATGAATAATCATAATAATAATAAAATACTCAAAATAATTGCTATCTCAAAGTAAGGGGATTACAAGACTAGACATGTGAAAGGCAGGCCTGGCTTTTAAGGGAAGAATATGTTGCCTATCGGAGTGAACAAAGGGAGAGGTGCGCGTTATTAAGTGAGATTAGACTTAATGGGCTTGATTTTCTTACAAGGAATAGGGGGGAGGGGGTAGGAGGTGGGGAGGGGGTATGTTAGATCAGGCCGTAAGATCAAAGCCGAAGCCGGGATTAAATCCCGCAGATTTCATTTACATATAGCTGCTTTATGTGTCTTTACATCTCAAAAGGATTACCTTTCACAATTCACAATTTCAATTTTTTCTCCTCAATTCTTCTGCTACCTATCCCTCCCTCTTCGTCCTGTCAATCACCCATCCTCTCTGCATTAGTCCCACCCTTACTCTCTCCCCTCTCGCTCTGTGGTGTGGTCCACGGGGGCATTGTCAGGGAGACGCTGGGGGTCTGGTCAGTTGTGCGGCGGCCGAGTCCCCGACCTCCCTCTCTTTGTGCGCGCACATTAACTCATCCCTCTTTCATCTCCGCGGATCAGTGCCCTCAGGGGGTGTCCAGAAAAAGCACACACACACACACACACACACACACAGGGCCTCACACACACTCAGCAGTGATATCCTCATGCAACATGTGTCCCTCTGTAATTCTGCCTTGACTTTGGAGAATGGAACAGACATGAAGTGTCTGGGAGAGAGCTTGCACAGGACACTACATACACGCAGGAATGGGAATGCCGTTAAATGCCGTTATAACATGAAACTGTATTGCTGTACAGCATAAGATGGGCAAAAGAACAGCGAAGAGATGCTTGCATGCTTTGGGCTTCCAAAGTGCGCAGGGAAAAGATGATAGCATCTGTAGCAAAGTGGGTCACATGACTCTCTGACTGCTCAGGCTGCCTTACCCAAAACCAATGTATGCTCAGCAGAAAAAAAGCAGCAACTTAACATCCAGTGTTTTCCGGAAATGTCACAGTCTCTATCTGCTTAAGAGAGCCATGGGGAAGTAATATTTCTAAAGAACCTAAAGCGAAAGAGGCTTGATTGTGCTCATTAGGAAAAATGCTAATTCAAAAAAAAAAAAAAAAACACATTTTTTTTTGTCTAATTTGCAATGGCATTACATTTTTTTCCATGCAGAATACATCAATTTCTTTAAAATATTATTGATCTCTCAAAGATCAAACTCCTTATTTACACACAATTACTCACCTAGTGACTAAAACAAAAAATGAAATGTAGTCAAAAATGTTGTACACATTCTTAATATTAATAGTTAATATAAATTTGCAGAAATGTTAGTTTCAATAGATGCATGTTACAGAAATCTGGACTGCAATACAAGAGAAATATAATCCTAATAATTTTTATCATGATTTCCATCATTTTATGGATTCAATTCCTTATTGCCTCCACATTCGTCTCTCCAACGCAGTTAATGACTTTGACAATAAATAAATAAATAACTGCAACTATAACTGATGCTTTATAGTATATACAGCTAGCAATTTGTATGGATTGCCAAAGCAATCCAGTTGGATGTAGATTGTGCAAAAATAGCTCACAAAAGATAAATTCATCTGCAATTACAGTTCAAAAATATTTATGTATATAAATCTCCAAGATAGACTCAAAATAAAAACTAAGGCAGGTCTCAAAACTGAACTGGGGAAAAAAAGAAATCAAACCAGAAAATCAAAAAAATTTTTTTAAAAGACAAAACAATAATAACTTCAACCTAAACAGCTTCCCTTTGTCTTGCTGAGAATATATTCAAGGATGCTACTGGTACCAGAGAAGAAAAGGTGTCCATTGAGCAAGAGAGATTACCACTTTTGTCTCTGTAATGAAGCCGGTTTTTTGAGGAATTGCTGGTCTCTTGAACTCTTGGTACGATCAAGTTCTTAAAAGTTAAGAGCAGGAGGGCATTTTCATAACATAAGTGACATAAGCAACCAATGGCTATTCTTCGCATTTTTTATCCTTCCCCAGTGAATTCCTCATTGCCTGATCCCATTCACAGCCCAGGGAAGTTAAATTGCCCACCATTAAATTGTAATTGTGGAACATCTCCCCTTCTTAGTGAGAGAATAGGATAAGTTGAGGCAGGACATAAGTGTCCTTTCAATCATGCCAGCAAGCACGTACATATGGGTGTTAAAAAAAAAAAAAAAACACGCTTTCACACACACACACACGCACGCATGCACACACACACACACAAACACACACACACGCACGCAAACACACACACACACACACACACACACACACACAGGCAAGACTGTGGAAGAGTTTCAGATGCCATAGATTTTAGTCATTTAAATTGCGCTCCCTTAAATTTGAACTTTTTTTGTTTGTTTTATTTTGTTTCCTACATTGATGTTGCTGAATGATTAAAAGCACATTTAAGATAACAAAAGTTTATTTTACATTTTTTAGTTTATAAAAACCTTTATTAAGGCTGTCTGGGATGACAGAAGCAAGTGAGATGGGCTGCTCAAGAATAGTGATGCCTTCTCCACTATGCTTGGAAAAATGCAACAGCCAGTACATCTATAAAACTGGGTGATAAAATGATTTGACAACAGGGTCATGTACCTAATTTTGAAGTAAATGGTTTGTCTCATGTAATGTTCATTAGCTTTAGTCTTCAACAGCTCTTATGGCACTTTCAGTAATAAGAAACTCCTAATTTTATCATTTTTGTGAGCATCGTCACATCCTCTCATTACACAATTGCATTAAATGAGCCTAGCGCTTCTACGATACTATATGTATACATTTTCAATAAACCAGAGATACACTTGGGAACACATGTAAATATAGACGAACAAACCACATGCCCATAAACTTACAAAAATACATACACAGGGGGCAATTTGCTTACATTACGAATTCACTGCCCGCCCCAAAATACATAGGCAGTGTTCTCAGATCACAAGTTTTGCTGGCCAGCCCCCATCTACTATCAAACATCTCAACAGGCAGAAACTCCCCAACACGATGCAGTGGTTCTACCCTAAGCCTCAGCAGATAGCATCCTCAAATTTCAACGTGGGGAGTCCCAGTGGTAGGAAGTACGGAGCTATAAATTTTATCTTCTGTATGAGAGCAAGAGGCGGTCAGGACCCCCATTTACTTTCTCTGACTCACTGTCCCGCCCCTCCTGTTATTCAGCTCCCAAAAAACAGCAGTCTCCTGTACCCCCCCATCCAAATCTGCTCTGTCCCACCCTGGCTGTTTCAGACCCCCTATCTGCCCCCACGTTCCAATGCTTGCGTCTTTAATCGCCAAGGTGCAGAAAGCCATGCCGTCCGGACACAGTAAATGCTCAGCTGCCACTTCCTGGGTCATTGGAATCTGGGCTGTGCAGGAGCATAGCGCACAGATCTGCTTATCACAGGCATCCTGCGCATTTAAGGGGTAAGCACAATTCTCAGATCGAACCTATACACTAAGCCTTCAACAAATGTTAAAAAAACTTTGGCAAAGACAAACCTAAGAAAAAAAAACGTATGCCAGTGTTTGAAGTATACTGGCATCAATGCTTTTCGAATTTTGGACACGGAAATAATTCCAGCCTACTCTTCCATTCAGTTTGGCAGTACAAGTAGAAAATTTCCCATTAGGATGCTTCAACGCCCCTGTCCTGGGACCCAATCAAACTCTTAACCCTGCCCCTGGGCATTAACACACTGAAAACAATTTCTGGGACCATACACTTTGTTCCAAGCCCTGGAGCTCTAACACACGCTGTTCTATACCCTGGAGCCAAGACACACTCTGTTTTCTATATCTTGGAGCTAAAATACACTCTGGAGCTCTAACACACTCTGGAGTTGTAATACACTCTACTCTATACCCTGGAACTGAAACACACAGTACTACACTCTGTGCTAAAACACAATCTGTTCCATGTCCTGGGCCTGAGGCACACTCTGTACTATGCCCTGAAGTTTTAACACACTGCCCTAGATCTGAAACACACTCTTACCTATACGATGGAGCTGAAACACACTTTGTTCTATGCCCTCAAACTGTAATACACCCTGTCCTATACCCTGGAGCCACAACACTCTCTGTTTGACACCCTGGAGGCGTAACATACTCTGTTTTATATCCTGGAGCCATAACACACTCTGTTCTATACCCTGAAGTTGAGACATCCTCTGTTCTATACCCTGGAGCTGAAACATCCTCTGTTCTATACTCTGGAGCTGAAACATCCTCTGTTCTATACTGTGAAGCTTTAAAGCATTCTGATACATGCCCTGGATCTGACACATACCCTGTTCCATACCCTTGACCAGTGAAACACTGTTTCATATACCATGGAGCAGTAACATACTCTGCCCCATGCCCTGGAGCTGTAGCACATTTTGTTCTATACTCTGCAGGCGTAGCACACTCTGCTCAATTTCCCGGAGCTATTACACACTCTGTCTGTACCCTGTGCCCAACACACTGCACTCTTCAAATGCAGCTCTTGAGTTGAGAGGCTGCCGGTCCAACTCTACTGTTTGACTGTGTCTGTACAGCTTCACTAGAAGAGGAAGGGAAACACTCTCTCCAGAATTACTATTGTTGAAGAGATGCACACAAGCTGGGACAGAGACAGTATTACTGAATACTGGTCAGTATTATGCCATTTACCAAAGACACTAGAATCACATAAAACATTTGTCCTTCGCACATCTTCTGTCTCCGATCTGCCAGCTGCAGCCAAAGTTTTACTTCAATTTGAAGTGAGGAATTAATTCAAATACAGCTTTTACATCCAGCTCACACTAAAGCAAAAACACAATTATGCAAAAGCGCACACACCCATGCAGACACACACACATACACAAAAACATATATGAACAAATACAAAAACACACACACAGAAACACACACATATTCAGAAACACAAACATACAGGAACACATGCACAGCGACACAGACACGTGGGAACACATACGCACACACACACACACACACACACACGCACGCGCACACACACACACACACACACACACACACACACACACACAAGCACAAAAACACGAAAGCAAAAACACACACACACAAACACAGACGCACGCACACACACAGGTCCCCACGACGGACAGCGGAGCTGAGGTTGATGGTCCGCACATCCCACCCCCCCCATCCCCTCAGTGACGGAATGGCAATGACCCCATAGCCCTCTGTTTGGCCTCTGAACACAGCCCCCCCGGAGGCAGGAATGCCAGTTAACACATCACAGCCCCCTGCCCCACACTCCCTGTGCCGCTTGTATGAGGCTCTGACAGGAACCGGCCCTCTCTCCCCTCTGTTTGGGCTCCTCTTTCTCCCTCCTTTTAGCTTAATTGAGTTGTTTGGCAGGCGGGCTTGTCGGGCCCCGCTGTCTACGTGGGGAGTCCGCAGGTCAGGAGAAAAGGTGGCGGAGACTGGCGAACACGGGGGTAGAAGCTCCTATTGTGCGTCGCTAGACGGGTTACTTTTTCACCGTTAGTGCCGGCTGACTGGACAGAGTACTGAAAGCCGGGAAACGCGTGGACAAACTGTATGGGGGGAGAGAATTATATCACTCCTAATATCCTAATTCAGTCTCCTACTCAGTCCTTTTTCACATTGAACATTTTCTAATTCATGACTAATTACATGGAGAGCAAATACTGCTTGATATGACAGAAAACATCCCGATTGATATGACAGAGAAAAGCACAAATTTTTTTGTTTTGTTTTCAGAGAACTACGGCTACAAATATATCACAGCTTTCATCATTTGAATTACATAGGAATTACATTATTCTGATTGACAACGCATGAATTACATCATACTCAGGTACATAGCACACCAAAAAATACAGTACATACACACACACACACATGCACATACACACACACCACATACTTAAATATATTTCATCATAATAAAAAGATGAAATGACCCTTTAATTTTGAAATGTGAAAACAATAGCAAAATGAAAAGATATACCACTGATTATGGGATATTCTTCTCTGTGTATTTTCAAAAAATCAGCAATCGCATACAGTTACCAGTGATTGATATTGCGAAATTTTAACTGATGGCTGTCGGTTTTATGATTGCAGGTAGAAGGCAGTCAGTGCCAAAAAGCCTAATGAAAAGATATATATCTAATACGGCAGTGAGGCGATGTCATTTTACATTACACTTCAATATCTAACTATTCAAATGACTAATAAGCAATACAAATGTGAAAAGTAATTAAAATGAAGCATTGGAAAAAAGCTATTGAAAGTGCGGTCGAGTAACATGTTGCAGCAATAGAAAGGAAGACTTCGGTCAGCAAACGGCACTGTGTACATAAGCTCTGTGACACAAGAGGCAGTGATAGCCTCTCCAGCTCTTAGGCACTGCAGACTCCCAGCGTAGAGCACTTTGGCAAATACCATATATATCCATCGCACTTAATCGCTGGACAGTCACAAGAGCTGGGCAAACACTGCCCACAGGCGCCTGTCTGTCACTCAAACTACATAAAGGTGCTCTGACTGCAAAAAACAATTTATCAGGAGCTCAAGCAGTGAAGCTAATAAAAAGGCTAAAGCTGGATTATTGATAAAATCATTCAAAGATCAGTGAGGTGCCAGAGCTTTTATATTTGTAATTTTGAGATAAATTAAAAAAAAAAAAAAAATTTTTCCAGAAGATACTGCCAAAAATATTTCTGATTTCCATCAAAAGATGATACGGAGAACTTGGAAAAAGAAGACTCTTGAAAATCTAATTGCAGAATCTGTTACTTCCTGCTTTGTAAAATGCAAAAGAGTTTCATTTTAGTTTTTGTTTCCTTTTTTTATGAACATACATACATTGCATCGAATCATATTGATTTTCTTTTCAAACTCCATAAATTTTTACTTAAACACATTTCTCAGAAAATTATTTCAAATATTAAAATACTAAATATTCATTTCAAATGAAAAGATCACATTTACAGTTCAATGTAGCATTAAAATGTATCACAATTTCCAACGGATAATCAAATTGAAACATTGAGTTTCCAAAGGTCCCAACTCCAATGAATTAGAGGTCTGCATATCTGACGTATAACAAAAAAGGGAACTTTCTTGGAATTTCAGCCAAAAGTATCCCAATGACACTCTCTTATCAAGAAATATAAGGGGTCATTACATATGGGAAAAAAATAATCTATTTAAAAATAATCTATTTTTTGATTTTTTGAAACAGTGTTCCTTTGAGATGGGCCCGATGGAAGCTCAAGGATTCAGCTGAGACAAGCATTGCGATTTCTTTTTCAACATGTTATCAACAATTTTTCGCAGTTTGGGAAAATTCCAAAGCAAAAAAAATAATGGATGGCTATTCATGTTGCACAAAAAATAATAAAAATTTTTTAAATGCCTCAATATCATCCAGACCTGCATGTACATTTGTCAAAATCCCGAATTGCCCCATCCTTTAAATATCAAGAATGTCAAGTTCTGCCTGACCATTAATTCTTTAAATGCTTGATTGCTAATTCTTACGATGTGTGGCTGATGATTTTTTACATATGTGACAGGGGATTCTTTATCCCCTGTCACAGGCTGTGTAACAGGCACTTCTTTTAGATACAGTATATTACTGATTTTTTTAAAATATGTGATTGTTAATTTTTTAAATGTTTGTCGTGTGATTGGCAATTCTGAAAGTCGATTCTTTTAAATATATGATTGCTGATTCTTCGATTGTGCGACTGGTGATTCTTGGGAGGAAAAAATGACCTGCAATTCTCTAAATAAATGACAGGCAATTCCTTGAATATATTGCTTGTGAATCTTGTGAATGTGTGACTACTGATTTTTTTTAAACATAAATAATTGCTAATTCTTCAGTAGTGTGACTGCTGATTCTTGAAATATGTAACTGGTAATTCATTGCATGAATAACAGGTAATCCATTAAAAAATTACCAGTAAGTCTTTAAATATGTGACTGATAATTTTTTTGAGCACTTGATTCTTTAAATATATTACATGTGATTCTTAAAATCTAATGATAATTTAAATATGTTACAGGCGATTCTTTGAATATGTGCCCTTAAATTCTTTCAATATACGAAAGGTGACTTTTAAAATGTGTCCAATAATTCTTTAAATATGTGATTCCTGATCATTTTAATTTATGAAAGGTGATTGTTTAAATATGTGACTTGTCAAATGTCTTACTGCTTTTTTAAATATGTGGCAGGTGAATGTGTCTCTGGTGATTCTTTCAATGAGGAAAAATGTTCAATACTTGCTAAGGTAGTTTTGGTTCCAATTCTAGTTTCACAATATTAAACACAGTCTAATTTAACTTTTCACTGTCATCTATGCATTCATGAGATGAAAATTGTGTCTGACATTTTGTTATATGACTACCATGAGTCACAGTAGTATAGGGTAAAAATATCCTCCATTTTCTCTAATCTGGGACAGGCTTTCATACTTCATGGACATGTAAGGAACTGTAGACGTCCCTTGTTTCTCTGGTCTGAGAGACTACTGCAGAAGAGCTAACACCTAATAGAGACGTGGCACTCATCTTACTCATGCAGTTACATAGCGATGCTCGTGCAAAGCTATTTCTCTAAACAAACTATTATAAAAACTGGCAAGAAGAAGTCATCAGTTTACTGCAGTTTAAGCTAAATACAACCAGTAAGTGCAAAGTTTGTTGAAGAAATGAATTAATTATTTTGTCTGAGTTAGTGCCAACCATAACAAAGCAAGAACTAGACCGGACTGAGCCAGCAGGTCGGAGCTGGCTTTTGAATTCAGTCAGTCCAGATAAGTAGAATTGTTGCAGGTGGATATTTCATATTTTTCTAAATCCTGCACGCTGAGAAAACACAATGTCAAAGGATTAAAACAACAAGAAACAACATCTGACTTCATTTAGTCTTTGTTCCACGTTTTTTTCTTTTTTTGTCCCGGTGTTCCAGGCTTAAATTGGTTTGGACTCAAATTATTTTGGTACATCAAGGACTCCCACTCTTGATGTACGTCTCTGTCTGCTTGTCTGTCTATCTGTCTGTTTACAGGTGAATCTGCATGTATGTTTGGTGAAAAAAAAAAAAAAAAAAAAACATCACAGCTGTCTCTTCAAGCTCACAACAAGGGGACAGTGAAGGGCAAATTAAGGCAGGGTTGTGTTGTGTGATGGGTGTTGGCAGGGTCGAGGAGGGTGGTGAGTGGGGGGGGGGCTGTGTTGTGTGATGGGTGTTTTGGGAGGGATGGGGGTGATATGGGGAACTGTACAAGGTCTGGACCAGAGCCACCTGACTTCTCCTTATCCCCCCTCCTCCTCCAACTCTGACAGCAGTGCACCAAGCCTCCAGACAGGCACTGTGCTGACCAACACAATCCGCGGACACTTAGGCCCAAGGGCGGGGGAAGGGGGGTGGATGCAGCCTGCTGGAATGCTGGAAGCAGCAGGCAGGGTCAGACTGAGAGCACATCACCCAGAGAGCGCCGCACATTTCTAACGCAACTTTCACCAAGTTTCGTCGCACACTGTGTACTGCAAAGATATGCACGGGAAACAGCGAATCATTAAATAATCGTGCAGTGAATTATATTTGAATTGTATCAAGACACTTTCGCAAATTAAAGTCCAGCAAGCCATTGTAACGAAAGCAACATAGTTTCAGCTTCAAAACATGAAAGAAAACATTACATTTCAAAGGTCTGGCATTAGGTATTAGAAATGAATTAGAGTGGCGTTTTTAATTTTCAACAGAACCCACTGGATCTTTCATTGCCATGGTAAATGTAGTTTTATTTGTCATGCATTCTAAGAAAAATATTGACAGCAGCAGTCACTCTTCCGTGATAAAACCAATCTTGCCAAATTAGCATGTGACTGAGGTAGCAGGCATTGGGGTAGAAGCAGAATTGGATAGGCAAATAAAAGGATGTGAGTGAGGTCGCAAGGCGGAAGCAGGACT
Organism: Gymnothorax reevesii; assembly: GCA_029721435.1. Classification (NCBI taxonomy): domain Eukaryota; kingdom Metazoa; phylum Chordata; class Actinopteri; order Anguilliformes; family Muraenidae; genus Gymnothorax; species Gymnothorax reevesii. The sequence continues at coordinate 48,709,614 of CM056587.1, read as the reverse complement.
GTGGATGCAAGTAAGATGGTGAGGTAGTGGCCGAATTGTAGATGTGAGTAAGGTGGTGGGTAAAAGCAGGATTGATATTGGAAGTAAGATGGTGGACAGAAGCTAAATTGTGTATTTGAGCAAGATAGTGAGGTAGAAACAGGATTCAGGATGCACGTAAGATGACGGGTAAAAGCAGGTTTTGGAATGTGTGTAAAACGGTGGGTAGAAGCAGGAAATGGAATGTGAGTAAGATCGTGGGTAGCAAGATAAAAGATGTGAGGAGGATGGTGAGGTAGAAAGGTAAAAAAAGGATTGAGGAAGTGAGTAAGATGGTGCAGTAGAAAGGATAGAGGAAGTGAGTGACAGGGGGTAGAGGATGTCAGTTAGACAATTAGGGAGAAGCAGGATTTTGAAAGTGAGTGAGATGAAGCAGTAGAAGATGATAGGGGATGTGAGTTAGACGGTGTGGCAGGAGAAGATAGGAGATATGAGTTAAACATTACAGTAAAAGGGGATAGGGGATGCGAGTAGAAGCAGGATTTTGGATGTGAGATGGAGGAGTACCGGTAAAAGAGGATAGGATATGTGAGCTAGACTGTGTGGTAAACAGTACAGTAGAGGAGGATAGAGAATGCGATTTAGACGACGCGGTAGCAGAGGATAGATTTGGGGTTTCTAGACAATGCGGTAGCTGAGGATAGAGGAAGTGAGTAAGACAGCACAGTAGAAGAAGATGGAGAATGTGATTTCCACGATGCGGTGGCAGAGGTACACTCTATCTGCAGTGGGTAGGTTAACTCCGTCTACCCACTGCACCCTTTCGTACTCTTTCATAATAATGGCCACTAGGTGGCAACCGCAAGTCGACGACGACTGAGGACCAATCAGCGCCGAGCTTACAAATGCGTCGCCAGCAGCAGACGGAATAGCGGAAACAACATGTGAACGGTAAACAATCCGCGAAGATCTTGGCAGAAAATACTCCCAAAAAAGGGTATGCCGTTGTGCCAAAGGGCTTTCATGCTTGTGCGTGGTATGTCAGTGCGATATAAGATTAGGAACCATGTTCGCACGTGGAAGACGATGAGTGACATCGCCGGCAAACGGTCATTTGCGACAAGTTTTGACATGGGTGGACACAGACTTGGACGAGTTCTGGCCATGGATATATATAGAACATTAGATTGCTGATAGGGTACGCTCAAGTGAAGCATCTGTTCTACGAGCCTATACACCCGGAAGTAAAATTCGCTCATAGACTCCCATTCATTTTCGCGTACTTTAAAATTACATTTTCAAAAACACTTGCGTGCGAGTCGGTGTTATTTTGGTATCGCTGTGCTGAGCAACATTTTGTCTCCCTAAATAAGTCCTTTTTCGGAGGATGGAAAGTGGCACACTTTCTAAAGCGAAGATCGAATTGTTATTCGGTGCTAACGTTAAAGTACAGCAGAGAAGTGACGCGACCGACGCCTTTACCTCTAATCAGATAATTGCTTGGAAGTTATCGCCATTAAAAGAAACGTCGATGAATGTCCGTTTACGTTATCAATTACAAGTAGCTAGCTAGCTTGTTAGCCACCTTTTTAATTTTATTGACCACTAAGTCAATGTAGTCCCCGCAACGCCAAGGCAGCTCGCTGGTGATCGTTGTCAATCGCTAGCGTTCGCTTTCAGTCAGCGGTCTGTTCAAGTCAATGGGATGGCTTAATTAGCTAGCTAGCACGAAACACGATTTTTTCTATTAAAGTGACTACTTTGCGTTTATACGTTAACTTACGCATGAAACGTTTTATTACAGCTCTTCAAATAAATATTGCAGCAAAAGGCAGCCGCGCATCTCGGCATTTTCTCGCTTACATCGACTTAGTTGAAATTGGCCTCATAGGAAACCATTTTAATGAAGAAGTTCGGTGTATCAATATTGCGGCCGGTTGCTTCACTTTGGATAATGTAAATATGACGACATCAGCAATCTAGTGTTCTAAATATATATATATCTATGGTTCTGGCAGTTCGTGTTGCCACTAAAACGAGAGATTTACATCTGCAGCAGGTGTCATAATCAGTTGATGAGATTTGATAAAACTCGTAGCAGATACATGCAGCAAGAGAGCTATTACAAGCGTGAAGTGGCGAAGTTGGCCTCACAGCTAAGGGACTTCAAACAGAATCACATTGGCTAGAAGCGCAACATACCACCCCAGGGCCAGGCACCCCCTCACGTGGGTCGCCCGGAGCCAATGACAAACGATGTTATAGATTCTAAGCTTGAAGCAGGATGAGTGCGCTGATTGGATGGTTGTGATCATGTGACCTAGTGGCCATTATTATAAAAGAGTACGAAAGCGTGCAGTGGGTAGAGGAATTAACCTACCCACTGCAGATGGAGTGTATGGCAGAGGATAAAGCATGTGCATTAGACGAAGCAGTAGAAGATGAGGGATGTGATTTAGACAATGCGGTAGGAGATGATAGGGGATGTGAGTAAGGCGGTGCGGTGGAAGAGGATGGGGGAAGTGAGTTAGACAGTGCAGGTGTGGGACAGTGAGGGGCTAACGAAGAGATGCTGTTGGAAGGGCACAGGCAGTCAGCCCATGTGCAGGTGCTGCTCGGCCGTACCCCTCTTTTACATACATTAGCATTCTGTCAGCCGCACCACTGCTGACAGCCTCCAGATCACGGTTCTGGACCCGACCCAATCCTGTCGCCGTGGCGCTGGCTTGTCAGGTGCAGTCTCAGGGCGCTGGTGACTCCGCCCATAAAAGTCCTCCAAATGTAAAAGAACACAGAACCAGGAAAAAAAAAATCATTATTAAAACAAGGCATGTGTCTCTATCACTTTAGCCCTCTCTCTCCCTCTGTCACTTTTTCTCTTCCTTCTACCCCGCCACACACACACACACACACACACACACACACACACAAACACAGACACACATACACACGCATGCAAGCACACGCATTGTGGTCTTGGTAGGTGTTTTGTTTGTTTGTTTGTTTCCTCTCCTGCTGGGGAGACACAGAGACCTGCTCATTGTTCCGCACCATGGAGGCTTGTAGGAGCACACATTTCACAGCATGGCTCCCCACTCCACTGATCTCACCGGCTGCACTCCTTACAGGCAGCCTACAGCTCTCAGCTGAGCACTGCTAACGTAGGCCACTCGTATTAAGATATAAACACGAGCACCGATTGATCTCTTCTCAACGATAAACTTAAAGTCCATCTCAGTTTGTAAAACCACTTCAGGTTAAGCTCTTGTACAACACATTTGACAGCATTGGAGAAAGAATGGAAAATTAGGGCCACAATGATCTGCTCCTTTGCATCACGTTTTGTGTGTACTGTATCAGAAACGGCTTTTTTTTTCAATTTTTAATTGTCGTTGTGATTTTTCCTATTTTTTTGTGAGATCAAAACAAAGATATCATCCAGGCAGAAAAGGGACCTCAAAAGGGTTGCACATTTAAGGCCACTGACTTTCCAGGATGGCTGCCGGGAGGAGTGCACACTTTGCTAGAGTCAAATTGTCTACGGAGAGGATGGAGTGGCTTGCGGGGAACTTGGTTCCAAATTGATGGCCGTAGAAGGATAGGGAGCTTGTTACTAAAAAACTGGACAGAGGAACAGACTTGGACAGGGTTAAAAGAATGCAGCCGCTATCCTGGACCCTGAATTAGGCTTCAGAGAATGTGCCTATTAAACTGGGCAAAGGAGCTGACCTGAACTGGGTTAATAAGAACGCGGTCCCAATCCGGAAAACTTAATAGGCTTGAGAGCTTGTTTGAATCAGCAAAGTAAAAAAGCGGGGTTTTTTTTTTCCAAATTACTATCATTAAGGTTACATTTAAATGTCTGAAGAGAAAGAGTTTCTACTAGGAAACACTGACTAGTTTCAAGGTTAAATAGTGAATTATGATCCAGAAACATGCAGGTGGTTTAAATACACGACACAGGTACATCAAGAAGGAACAATGAAATAGGACACTGGTGGGGATTGGGGAACATGCAAGATGCAACCAATCAAAGGAGACTTACGTCTAATAGACGCGAGTTGCTGAATGGGAGGAGGAACGTAAGGCACACACATGAGAGTTGTGACCAGGGCAGTTTAAAAAAAGTAAGATTGTGAGAAAGTTGCATGTACTACTATGCACTGTAGAAACAGGCAGAATCTAAGCACCAATCCTTTGTTAAAACATTGTACCTGAGGAAATTCATCATGGTCCTACTGTATCTTTTGTATCATGAAAATCGGGCTATACATCTGTTTCACATCGTTAAACACTGGAGATATAGCTACTGTTATAGCAAAATGTGTGTGTGTGTGTGTGTGTGTGTGTGTGTGTGTGTGTGTGGCATAAAATTACAGACAAAAAAATATTTCTAGCTACATAAATGAAGCAATATAAAATATGGAGCAAAGACAATGCTCACAAAATGTAATCTGTGATTATGTAGTGAATTAAGAAATTAGTATAGCAGTTAATAGTATGACATTTATTGTACAGTTTTAATAAAGAAACTAAGCTAATTCATATGCGCCATTATCGTATTCATTCTCTACTCTTTGCATTTTCGCTGCATTGACTCAAAGTTCATAAATGCTAATTTGTACCCTCACTTTTAATGCACATGTATATCTGACATTAAATTAAGTTCATATTGCAATTAAACTGACAACGACAACAATCAACCTGAGCTAAAGGCAGAGGTATATCATTTATCATTTTAGAGTAAATATCCTCAACATAGTGTGAATATAACATAGAGTTCACTATAGATACCTCAGAGATAAAATACATTTCATGGTTAATGTGACAATATCAAGATTTAATGCAAGTTAACTAAAGCAGCGGTAGCAAAGAGTTTAAAGTGAAATCACTGGTCACTGGTGCTGCTCAGAAAGGCATCCTTTGAGCATAGAAGACAAAGACTGCTTTAAGTCTCGCGCTCGGCTGTCCCGAGCCTGACTGAGTCAACGCACATCTTGCTAGTGTTGTTTTTGTTTTATGGAACCGATGTTAGTAGGCTTACGTCTGATTGTGGGAAAGATGCCAGCGTGAAATAATAATACGGCCCTGACAGAAAGAGACTGAGGGAGAGAGTGTTGAGGACCATGTGAGAATGACAGATTTATAGATACTACAGTGTAATGGGGACCGGGACAATCCTCTCTCTTTATCTGGGGACAAAGGCGGACCTGTTTCTCTGTGGCCTACAAGTGGCCGGGCCATCTGTCTGAACCTCGCCACAATAAAAACATTGTGCAACACCCTCCCCAACACCAACACCAACACCCCCATCCTACTCCCCAAACCTTGCCCCGCTGTGCCCCCCGCCCCCCAAAACGCCAAGTGCGTCCAAACCATGTCATGGTGTGCCTTCCAGCAGCCACCGACCCACAGCCAGGCACAATGAGCGACAGCTCGTCAGAGGCGATGATATCATAAAGGCCCGGGTCACGAGGACACGATCGCATGCACGCACGCACGCACGCACACCCACGCGCAGGCATGCGTATTCACACACATAACTAAATGCACCAATTCCCATACTTGCACTTACATACACACACTGTGCATACCCACACACATCATGCACAATATACAGGCACATATCCACATAATTCATATACCCACCCTCCATGTCTCAGACATATAGACATTACACACATTAATTCCCCTCCTCACACACACACACACACACACACACAGAGCAGCAGAAGGAGGAAGGGGGTAGGGTTTGGGGCGCAAGCACAATAAGATCTGGTCACCATACAGCACAGCTGACACAAGACTATTGAAAGGCTATTGGGCTGGGGCAGAGAAGAGAAGAGGCACTGTGCCCTATGGGACCGCAGTGCAGACAGCAGTAGCATTCAATATCAGCAACCTTCACATCCCAATCCCCCCACCTCCCACAAGCACCGCACACCCTTCCTCCCATCCATCCACGATGGCCTCTCACAGTGTGTGACCCGTGGGCAGTGCCCATCAAACTGCCACACAGGGAAACTTGTTCCGTCTCTCCGGAGGCCGGTGCCCCTCTTTATTCCAGCCGCAATGGGACGGGGCTCCCCCTGACACCTGCACGCCAACGCCGGGACACAGGGGCCCAGTCAGAGCCAGGGCAGGGGGACACCTGCACCCCCGTTCCAGCCACAGAGGACCCCCTTATTTCAGGGCATGAAAGCCACCGCTGTGCTTTCTCCGCACACTGCCTTTCGGGTACAGGATGCTCTGTGTCTGAGTCGCCATCGATAGCCGTCGTGAGCCATCATTAGCCACTCCTTCAGCTGCTCAGCAGCCTTCCCCTGGTCTCTCTTCCTCCGGTCGCTTCCCCCACATCTCTGCTCTGCATATTTATTGCCAATCATAAGCCCTTTCTTCTCCACCATCGGAAATGAGCCTGTTTTGCACGCCCACGCAGTACAATATCACTCCTAATTGCACACGTGGATAGTTAGTCAACCACAGTTGATAGAGTATAACAAATAAAAGCGCAAATAACAGTGAAACGGTCAGTTACCTATTTAAAATTTCATATTTCTTCAGAGTAAGCTTCAAAGCAAGAGAAATGGATGCTAGTTTGATTAATATGAGATTAAAGTGGATATTTTACGTGGCCCATGACCCCATTTCCAGAAATGCTGTGTAAAATGCAAATAAAAACATAATACAATGATTTGCAAACCAGGTAAATCCTATTTGAATTGAAATAGGTTCAAAGACAACATGTCAAATGTTGAATATACCACTGGGTAAAATGTAATAAATATCTGTCCATAACTTTTTCCATACAGTTGCTAACAAAAAAACAAAAAAACTTACTCACAAACCGAAGGCAAGACATCCTCCTTAGTGGAGGTACCAAGATCCAAAAACCTTGCTGCCTTCTTTGGGCCCAGGCTCATTTAACCCATTTAATCCCACAGTATCACAGGATGCAAGGCTAAACTTTGACTAGGCCACTCCACACCTTCATTCTACTTTTTAACCATTCAGAAGTAGACTTGCCTGTGTGATCAGATCATTGCTCTACTACATAATCTAACTGTGCTAGAGCGTTTGGTCACAAACTAATGACCAGCTACTCTTCATCAGAATTTCCTGGTAAAAAAAAAATGTATGGTTCTATCAATTATGCGAGTCGCCCACATCCTGATTTAGCAAAGCAGCTCCAGGGCATCATGCCATTACCACTGTGTTGACTGTGGGTATGATGTGCTTATCGCGGAATGCTGTGTTAGCTTTACAACAGGACGCAGGTCTTCAAAAAAGATCCGCTTTTGACTCCTCATCCCACAACAAATTATCCCAAATATCTTTGGGGATCAAGATGTTTTTTTGGCAAATGTGAGATGGGCCTTTATTTTCTTTTTGGTTATGAGTGTTGCTTTGCAGCCATTTTTTTCCCAGTATCTTTCTTCATGTGCAATAGTGAATATTGACCTTAACTGAGACAAGTGAGGTTCTTTTGATGTTGGTCAGGATTCTTCTACGAGCTGTTGGACGACTCGTCAATGCGCTCTTGGAGACTCTTGGTTGGCCTGCCACTCCTGAGATGGTTGACCACTGTTCTAGGTTTTCTCCATTTGTAGATAATGGCTTTCCCCACGTTTCGCTGGAATCCCGAGCTTCTAACTGATAGATGTCAATGACTTTGTTTCTCATCTGCTCTTGAATTTCATTAGATCATGGCAGCATATGCTGTTTTTTCCTACCTCACATTGCCTAGCAGGTCCAGTTTGTGATTTTTAGATTCAACAGGACTGACAGTAGCATCATTCAAAAAATAGAAGTAACTGAGTGATACTTTTTCAAAGCACTGTAGGATACTTAAGAAATAGACAGTGTCTAGCACTGTATCAAGCCTGGTTTTTGAAACATCCAGGTTTTTTTCCTCTGTGAGATTACCTGGCATGCTTTCCCATACTGAACAAACCAGTAGCGGGAAAGTATCCTAATATCTCAAGTAATTTGTCCTGAACCAACTTCCATTTATGACCCTTATTTCTGATAACAGAAGTTAACCCATGTAATCGTGCATTGTTAACCTTGATTTTCGCTTTTACAGTTTTAAAGGCCTTGATCTCCCTGAAGTCTCCAATATAGCAGAAGCGTACTGACTCCTCTGCATATGATACAAAGATGAGCAATAAAGAGAAATGCAGCTCTTGACTAATTGGCAAATTATAGAGTGAGAACATTGCAAACGGAAGTTAGTGCACTTCCAGGTTATACTTCTCATTATAAACTGGGATTCACTGCATGTTCAGGGCAACTTAAAAATCCGCTCTCCAAGGTTCTGAAACCTGCGCAAAAAACATACCCTGTGATAGCACCTGAACAATCACACCTCTTGCTGCATGGGAGTGAATGCCTTCTCTGTTGAATACAGTGAAAAAGCACAACTGATACCAACAGAATTCTACACCTATCAGAGACACAGGTTCCACAGACAGATTTAGAGGGATGGTAAAAAAAAACCAAAAAAAAAAAAAACCACAGACTAGTGCGTGCAGTTCACATGAAATCTAGTCAACTTTCCTAGCAAGGATTTTGCCATCAGAACAGCAATGTTATTGCATTCAGCCACTTTTATTATGTAGGGTACATCTGATGCGTATTTTTGTGTAAAACAATCGATTACTTTATTAACTTGGAGCAAAATATCAATATTCTCGCTACTTACACATTTATTTTCATAATATCCTAATGGTATCCTTTTGCATTTAGTATTAGATATTCAGAATCTGAGAAATTAATTTTCTCTCGATGACCAATAACATGTCTATTGAAATTCCTTGAAATAATTTATGCGAGTATGAACATGACAGATACATTGGATTTTGCTAAAACAAGGAAACCTCTCCCAACTGTCAGCCTGGAAATATGGTGCAGAGCAAAAACCGAGTGGCACTCATGTGGTATTCATGAAGAGCCATTTTACCGGCAGTCTCAGGCTGACACAAAAACACAAACAGCAGCAGAATCCGAGACGAGTTCATACAGCACAGTAAAAACAGCCACCCGGGTGGGAGTACACAGGCCGCCGCTCCAGGGACAGAGGTGGACACAATTAATCAAGTGAAGGTGCCCCTGTGATACTGTGGATGTTTCTATTCCTCTTTACCTCTCTCTTCCCATCTCTCTCTCCTCTGGATTATCTCTACCTTTCAAGTCTGTGCTAAACTCTCCAAGTCTCTCTCTCTCTCTCTCACACACACACACACACACACAGAAACACACACATGGGCACGCATTGTGGTCTCAGTGGGTGTTTTGTTCGTTTCAAAATTAAGATCATGACTCAAAAATAAAAATCATGACTCAATATAATGGCTAATGCAGAAGCAAACTATTTTCAGGTGCACAGCTGCAATAATTACTGTGCCTACTGAACTACCCTGTGCTGCCACATTACTACTTCCATTTGTTGTCTTTTGGTTGCTGTTATATGCATTTAAGATCCAGTGTTGTGCAATAAGCCATCCTTATTTGACTTACATGAGGGTTACGGAAGCTGTGTGCAACTCCTGACGGGCGGAGAAAGGTGATAAACAGCCTGCATGGAGCTGCCGGTGTGTAAGCATAATTTCCCCACAGAGCGTCACCTTCCGCACCATGACGTCATCTCCCCTGAGCCTCACTAGCTGAGAGATGGCCCAAGGTTGAGCTCTCCTCCACATCATCAGTGTTGACTGCTGTGTTCTCTCCTTAAAGCCTAATTTTGCTGATTACATGTTCTAATTAACAGCCATGAGTTGTGGAAGGAGTTAATTGACTAGAACAGAATCAGAGTCTCACTCGCTGTGACATTTATGGTCAATTAGGGATGGAGGGGAGGTGCGGCTGCGCCGTGTCGGGGGCTGGTCTTCCAGGTGGGATTGTGGGTTGAAACGTTCCAGAAGGGAGGTGATGTGAGGGGCTTAGGCTGGTGAGTCATCTCAGGTGAATAGAGGAGAGCAGAAGTTTGCCATATGTTACATACACATATTTTGCATGTGTGACGCAGAAATCATATCAAGGGATGACTGCAATAAACAGTTATGTCCAGATGTTTTACATTGGACATAACTGTTCATTGTTGTCAGCCCTCGATATACAGTGTGACATACGTATATGCAACACTAGTCAGAATGCCGCTGCGTAATATTGATCAACTGTAAAATCATTAAAAATGTAATGAATGTCCAATAATTGCATTATATCAAAGTTAAAGAGTAGAGTACTGGTTCTTATCACTGACAATTACGCACAATTTAGATATTGAACCTACAGGCCCCATAGATTAAAGTCAATGCAACAAAAGTCAATACACCTGCAGTCACTGGCATGTAAGTCAGTAAACCTATAATCATTGAAATAAATCTGAGTATACTTTTGACTTCAAATTAGACTAATTGCATGAACGTGATAACAAAAAGGCCCGTGAGCACCCGAACTTTCGTCATTATTGGACCAATGGGCTGTGTCTATCTATCGCCTATGTCTGCATCACAGGTCTGGTAGAAAAGCATTGCACAAAGATGGAAAGAGATACAGGCAAATTGGCAAGCAACTGAAAATCAGTCAAACCCCAATTGCGGCTGTAAACAGGAAGTATATAAAGAGCAATGGTACCTCTAACAGAAGCCGCAGTGGTCATCCTCCTAAAATGACAGCACGAACACATGGATAGTGCGCTACTTGCTCAATCTACCACTAAAAAACAGATGGGGAAATGCTTTAGACTAGGCAAAAGGATTAGCAGTGAAAATAGATGTTTCTGTGACAACTCAGACAGTATAAAAGATATTACATAGTAAACTTCTACAGACAGTGTCTGAGAAGAAAACTTTTGATTGCTTTTTGGCTCAAAACTAAAAGATAAAATTTTGCCAAAAAACTTGAGGAGAAGAAGCCTGAAGAATATTGGCAGCTAATTCCTTGGTCGGGTGAGACCAAGATGATTGTGTTTGGCTCTGATGGGATCCAGCAAGTTTTGTGTAAACCTGGCCAGGATTACCACAGTGACAGATAAGTCTCCACAGTTAACCGCAACCTATGAACCCATATCAATCCGCCTAATGCAGCTGCTATATTCAAACTTTTGTAGCTTCAAGCCAGAGTAACATTTTTGTTGAGATCCCAAGGTTTCCAATGATCCCAAATATGTCCTGCTGAATTACAGGGAAATGTATATAAAGTGATTAACAATATGTAGATATTTTCCATTTCATGTGATGCTATGACTATAAAAATATAGAACACATATGCAGACATAGAACACATATGTCACATTGTCCTACAATATGAAAAGGTGCTTTTTCTGACTTTAAACCTGCCGAAAGGGAAACGTAAGTTAAAACTCAGCGTTTAATGGGTTAAGCATGGTAATGACATGGGGCTGCATGATACCAAAAGTTGTTGGGGATATAAATAGGCGGCACCATGAATGCAAATGGATATACCAAATACTGGCTGACAACATAATCCCCTCGTCTCCAAATGTGTGACAGCAGAGTTTTTGTATGATAATGATTTCAGACATTCAGCAAAGATCACACAAGAGTTTTGCAGGAAGAAAAAGGTGGAAACGATGAACAGGCTGGTATGTCCTCTGACCAGAATCCAGTTGAACACCTTTGGTTTATTTCAAGACAATAAAGTTGAACTTTAGCAAACCTGCTGAAAAAAAATCTTCTCTGAGGAATGGCAGAACATATCCATGGAAGTTTGTGCAATTCTAGTATCCTCCATGCCAAGGAGGATCAAGTCTGTCATCAAAAAAGAATGTGGAAATACAAAATATTGAACTGATAAAAATTTGATATAAATCATGAAAGCTGAACCTTTGTGGCGTTTCTAATTCTAATGTTGGCCCTGTATTTTCAATACAGCTAATCTAAAATGTTTGTTTTTTATTTTACATTATAGTACATGCTCATTTTTTTAACTTAGAAATAGTAAAATTATTGTGAGGTGATATAAGTTTGAATCATTTGACATATTGCATTGTGGCATGCTTACTTCTGCGGATTACAGTGACTGCCTTTGTTACAGGTATGGTATTGTAAACAGTGTGCACACAGTGTTTGTGATAAGCTGTCATGTGCACACATATAGACAGAAGCAAGAGATTGTCATAGCAGTGGCAGCCATGTTGGGATGACTGATGGTAACAATGCTTTTTTGCATATTTAAAATGGAGGTGATGTGCACAATAGAAAGAATTTCTGTTTTGTTTACGCTGTTGTTATATTTAGTGTTGTTGTTTCAGGCCTGTTTGTTGGGCGAGGGAACCAGAGTCAGACAAAGAAAGGACGCCCATGTCTCTCTGGTGACAAACACTGTAGAGTGTGAGCGGAGGGGGTAACCAGGTCAGGAGGGAAATGGATTGGTGGGATTGTTCAGAGCAGAACATCTATTCTCTGCCAACTCTTCACCATAGCCATTCTGTTAGTTTCTTATTTTCTCTCAAATTGAATTGTCCAAGTATTCAATGCTTTATTTGCACGACAAAAGAAAAGTTTCACATATTAAAATGCAGTGATGACCCAAGATAGGAACTTCTCTTTGTCTGACTACACACTCTTAATGTATTTACAGTTTGATAAATTGTACAAGTGCTTCTTTGTTGTTTCTTTTTCCCTCACTAAAAGACATACCCGCAATGTTTTCATATTGCTTTCCTATCTTCACATGCTTCTCTCATCTTCATCTCTTTTCTCCCAGTTATTCCCTGTATACACTTCCTGTCCCTGGAGCAACTCTGTACCCAACCCTGCCCCCCCCTCATGGAGCCACAGCCCAGCTCATTAGTGACTGTTTTCTGCATGTTTGTTAATTGTGTCCCAGCTTTCTTACCACCTGCCTCCCCCCACTCCCCATACCCACTCCCCCCCTCCTGTCTGCAGGGCTCATCTGTGCTCTAACAGCTCCTAATTGTCATCATAAGGCTCCCCTCCCTGTCACAACTGGAGAACAGACCACAGACCGACAGCACACAGGCTGGCTAGGCCCACTCCCGAGACCGCGGTGGCCCCAGAGACAGAGCGGATAGAGATACTGTAGCTAACGAGCTAACAAGGGGACAGAGCGATACTGTGGCTCACAAGGTAACGGGAGGGATAGAGCCACTGCAGCTAAAGTTTGGGGGCTTTGAAACTATCAGTAACAAGCAACAGAGCAGAGCAATAATACTATGGATATAAAGCAAAAAAGGGGGAGCGACACTTAAAAACTTCAGCTAACTTGTGGACTGACAGACAGATGCACTTCCTATAATGAGCAAAAAGCAAGGAGCAGGACTGCAACTAATTAACTAATGATGGGACAGAAACACGGTAGTTAACGGGCTAACGATGGAACACTCGGCCTGTAGCTAAGAAGCTAATCGGACCTAAATATGTACAGGCACCAAACACTCATTCAGAAGGCAGATATGCTATAGCTAACAAGCTAAAGAGGGGCAAAATGATTATCACTAGCATGGGGACAGAAAGCCTGAGATCTGGGGTGCGTTTCCCAAAAGCGTAGTTGCTAACTAAGTTGTCCATTCACAGTCAATGGGTCCTATTATGTAAGTTAGCATCTGTGATTTCGGGAAATGCATCCCTGGTAGACTAACTTTTATTTTCAGTTGCTATCCAGGGGCTATTGGTAAAGAGCAGCATAGCATATTGATTTTAGGGCAGGGTGTTAGCTATTCAGTTATAAGAAGTGGTCTATGGGACTAAACAACGTTGCTCGAATGAATTTTGAGTGACGCTGATAAAAAAGTATAGATTAAAGCTTTTATGGAACATATTGTGGAACATATTGGTGAAAGAGGTTTTTTTAATATACATTTTTTTCAATTGATGTACAGTGCCCTGCAAAGTTTTTGCAAATTTAAAACTATTTCGTTGGGCAAAGAAGCTTTCCAAAATCATGAAGTAAAAGGCTCTATAACATTGAAAAATGTATCATAAAGAGCCATGAACTGAAAAGATCCAAATACCAAATTACATCAATATTTCATGCGACCTCTTATTGCCTAAAAATTTAGCTTACTCACCTGTTATTCTTTAATTTAATGTGATGATTGGCAATTAGCTCATTCCAGGCATATTGGAGAACTATTCACAGTTCTTCTACAAACTCTCTAACTTGCGACTGTCTTGACAGGTAATCTCAGATAGTGTCGCGACAATGTTGAGATGAGGGCTCTGACATAGCTGCACCATCTGTATCAACTGTCTATAATGAACTTCGCTTATGTCGGAGGCAACGGCTGGGGGTATATCCCTGTACGCCCCCAATCCTCCAATTCCCCAATCCTTGAATATACCTTGAATAGACTTTCATTTGAACTTAATTTCAGTTCAATCGGTCAAATGGTTCTGAAGATATGGCCAAAATGGTAATTTTCCATCACAAAGCGCCACCTGGTGGCAAAATATTGAACCATACAAGTATGATGTCATCATGTGACACGTTGTGAGGTCATGACCTTGCAGTTGCACATAGTTTCATGTCAATTGGAGAAATAGTTCCAAAGATATAGCAAAAATGGTGAATTTTATGTGACAAAGCTCCACCTTGTGTCAAAATTTTGAAACAAGCAGGTATGTCATCGTGGAACACATCCTCAGGTCATGACGTTTCATTTGCACTTGATTTGAGGTCAATCAGACAAATATTTCCAGAGACTTGATAAAAATAGTGATTTTTTCAGTTTTTGGCCCCTGGTGGCCTATCTAGAAATTGTTAATTGCCCAAAATCGAAACAGTTCTTTCTCTTTATGATACTTACTTATAAGCAAAACTTGGAATTTCTAATTGAAATATTACTGCAGTTATCGCGTGAACAGTGAAATCAGTTTTTGGCCCCTGGTGGCCAATCTAGACATCGTAAATTGTCCAAAATCTAATCAGTTCTTCCTCTTTATGACACTTACTAAGGTGCAAAATTTGCAATTTGTAATTGAAACATTACTGAAGTTATTGTGTTAACACGTAGTGCGGCGGCGGCCGGACCAAAAACATAATATCCCCTGGAACGCCATTCTGCGTTCGGGGATATAAATACAAATCTATATTTGAAAAAAAATAATGAATTAATATTTGGCATCCCAAATGTGTTTTAATCTACATCAGCACTAATTTGGAAAACAATTAATAAACCTCTCAGACAAAAAAATAATAATAATAAAACATCTTGGATGCCTATTGCTATTGCACACTACTGTCCATGTGTTTTAAATATATGTGCATAACTTCTACCAAAATACTTTTATTAGGATTTCTTTTTTAACAAATATAGATGAATGAAGTAGTTCTTGAATAGCGTTATTTACAAAGTATATTAAATAACCAAATAAAGTAAAAAAAGGTTTTAAAATCTGATAATGATAAACATTAACTAGGCAGAAATTCTTTTGGAGAGACTTATAAAAATAGAAATAGTAGCCTAGCAAATTTTCCGATGTCACTGAGTACATACCACTATACAATTTAGAGTCAACCTAACTTTAAGAAGTATTATGTCACTCCAAATCATGCAGGTTTAAAAGACTGCTCATGGTAATGGTAATGTAACAAAAGGGTAGCCTATCTTTACTTGCAAGGATTCCAGCTGATGACTTCAACTACATTCTTCATTTACAATCTGTACCACATGAATTTCAAACAACTTCATTTTAATTGAATCCTTGAGTTTCCAAAAGGCCCAACTCCAAGGAACACTCTTTTTCAAGAAAGGGAAAATGTATTTATTTATTTTTTTTTTGCCCATATGTTATGACCCATATATTTTTTGTTTAATTATTTCAAGAGAGTGTCATTGGGAAACTTTTGGCTGAAATGACAAGAAAGTTCCCCTTTTTGTTATTAGATATGGAGACCTCTAATTCATTTGAGTTGGGCACTTCGGAAACTCACTGATTCAATTGAACTGTTTTTGTTTAGGTGCTAAAAAGGTTTGGGGTATCACAAATCGAAATTGGTGATGACATGAATGAGAATCAATAGTTAAATTTCTGAATATTTCAGCTGGCAGAATAAACAGTTGAACATGTTATGGACAGCTTGAGTTTGGTGGGGGGTGCAGAAAGACACAGAGCTGTTTAGGATGGGGGGGTGGGTTCACGGGGCAGTGTGGGACAGGGCCAGTTTGGGGCATCTGTGGACCCAGCGTGGGGTCGGAGCGCAGCGCGGCAGGGCAGCTGGAGCGCCTGCTGTCGGGCGGAGCGGGTGGAGGTTCGGCCGGCGCGGGGCGACCGTTACCGCGCTGCCCGCCAAGCGCCGTTTGGCAGAGGGCCACCAGGAGCTGACAGCTCCGCACGAGCGGGGGAGGGGGGTCAGACTGACAGCCCTGCGGCCGCTCGCTCGCTCACACACACAGGCAAACCGCCAAACACAGCCAGCAGAGCGTCTCGGCCAAACCGCTAAACAGGGACTAAGTGGCACTTTGATTAGTGCGCCTAAGTGCAAGGGAGAGTGGACCACATGCCCTGCGCTCTTGTGCGAGTCTGTGTATGTGTGAGTGCGTGTGGCTGCAGTTTGTGTGAGTTTGTGTGGAGTGCATGGGTGAGTGTCAGAAAAAGCAGAATTAAGCAAAAATGAACTCTCAAAAGTCGACAAATTCCACAACTGTGCATTATTTTGTTTACTGATAATTTCCATAGCTTTGACTCCATAAAAACTGGGCGCAGATCGAAGTCTGTCAAATGCATTAAAATCTGTGAAGCCTCAAGCTTATTTCAACTTCTACGGGAGATCCCAAGGTTTCCATCAATTCCAAATATGATCGTGAAAATTCACATTTAATGACACTAGGACTTTTTGACTTTTCACTACAAATTGTTTAATGTGCCTGTAAAACATTCGATGTCAAAAAATTGAGTAATTCACCCATTAGTTTGAGTGGAATAATCTAAAAAGTAAACTGCTATCGCAGATCAAGTAAAAAGTGCCCAACTTTAACAGCCTTTATCTCAAAGTCACAAGGTGTCATGAAATATTATTTTTTACTTGATGCATTCACAAATATATCCAGCCAGATTACAGGGAAATGTGTACAAAACGATGTACGAGATCTAGATATTTTCCATTAAATGTAATGCATTTGCAATGAAAACAAGGCATCCTAGGTTTGAATATTTATTTAATATAAGTATGATGTAGCTTCACAGAAGTGCTGCAATCAGCAGATACAGAATATGTGTGTGACATTGTCCTAAAAAAAGGCTTTTTCTGGGAAAACTTAAGTGAAAAGTTAGGGTTATGGTATTCATCCCCTTGCACTGTGCTCTATGAAAATACCTATGTGTGTCTTCATGTATGTACACATACAAGATCAAAGAAAATTACCATTAGTCATCTTTCACTCTCTGACTGTCAATATCACCATAAACTGCAGAACACTGCATATTCTTACCAATCCGTTAACCCAGTAAAACTGGAGCTTTGAACCCTAGTGTAGAATGGATCAAAAACTCAATTGCTGGAGCTAAGGATGATACAGCAGGTATCATCTGCGGCAGCCGATATCACCCAGCCTCTGTGCCCTTGTCCCACCTGTATCCTCACAGGATCTTTTTTGCTGCCAACATTCACAGTCAGTCACTATCCAAGGGTCACTGCTGAAGTGCGGCTGACTGGTCGTCATGTGGGCCTCACTCATGTGACCTCATCACACCATGCTACACTAAGCTGTGCCGGTTTTGCCGTGTAAGCGCCACGGTGAGTGTGCACGTGTCAACAGCCTAGACTCAATCAGTACTTGTCCTGAGCATATACCAGGGGCTTACCGAGAAAGGGCCGGTGTGGGTGCTGCTTTCATTCCAACCAAGCAGTTAGTCACTTGATTCTACTAAACAACTCTCAGAGTCTTTGCTCAAGACCTTGATTAGCAGAATCAGTTGTGTAACTACTTGGTTGGAATGAAAGCCTGCACCCACACTGGCCCCTTCTACGTAAGATTGAGGAACCCTGATATATCAAGGATTTGGAGCACAATGGTTATATGTCCAAATTTTGTGGTTTTGAGATTTTTACCACCTGTTACAGCTTTCTATAAGCAAAAATTTGGAGCACAATAATTAAATGCCCTTCTGCATTCATTTTTAATCAGAATTCACATTTTAATTTTGTGGTATGTCCAACAAAATCTGCTTAAATGAATTAAATATTGACATTTTGATGAATAAACATGAATTTTAAAACAGAATAGTCTGCCTTCCATTGCAAACAAACTCACCTTCAACCAATCACCATTGCGTTATGTCACATCATGTGCTAGACTTGTCGGAGCACTGAGGTGACATGACCATTTTTGGAAATTTTGACCATGATGTTGCGGTTACACTCCTATGAAAACTTAGGTGTTCAATGTACTTCTGAATCATGCAGCAAAAGAGTGACCGTTAAAAAAAATAAAAAGATATAAAATTCCTGATTTAATAGAACACTTGGAAACCTAAAAACCTATTTTTCTAAAAACCTCTAAAATGGACATATAACCATTGCGCTCCAAACCCTCGATATACCATACAAAAATGCATGTGTGCAGTTCCCTCCCAAAGGTCAGGCCTACCAAAGAAAACGTAGCCTCAGCACACAAAATCTTTGAAATGCCTACATTAATCGCGGAAATAGCAACAGAAAAATAATACCCCGCTACCGAAACTGCAAAAACTGCAACATAAACTGTTGACTCGTAGCATAAGACTATGAAACTGCAACATCCTCTTTCACATCCGTCTTTGCCATTTACTGCGCTTGCGCGTACCGGCCCAGGCTGCTTTCAGAGATAGCGGAATCAGGCGTGTGTCCTTCGGATGGTAAGTAAAACTTCCAAATATGACGTTATTATTTATGCAGATGTTTAACAATGAATTGTAAGACGTAGCTGTTACATCCACATTCTCGTAAATTCGCTTATTTTAGCATGTCACCCTGCCGAAAATGAACGATGCACTGTCGATTTCGCTAAAGTCTTAGAGTTGCCAACTTGACGACTTTCTCAAGACGTATACATACGTCTTGAGTGGACAAACAATCCCGATTTGGAAAGTCGCCAGATTAAGCGAGAAAGTCGTCAAGTTGGCAACTCTAAGACTTTAGCGAAATCGACAGTGCATCGTTCATTTTCGGCAGGGTGACATGCTAAAATAAGCGAATTTACGAGAATGTGGATGTAACAGCTACGTCTTACAATTCATTGTTAAACATTTGCATTAACAATAACGTCATATTTGGAAGTTTTACTTACCAACCGAAGGAGACACGCCTGATTCCGCTATCTCTGAAAGCAGCCTGGGCCGGTACGCGCAAGCACAGTAAATGGCAAAGACGGATGTGAAAGAGGATGTTGCAGATTCATAGTCTTATGCTACGAGTCAACAGTTTATGTTGCGGTTTTTGCAGTTTCGGTAGCGGGGTATTATTTTTCTGTTGCTATTTCCGCGATTAATGTAGGCATTTCAAAGTTTTTGTGTGCAGAGGCTACGTTTTCTTTGGTAGGCCTGAAGGTGTGGCACGTTAATGTTGGAACGGTATCCACAGCGTCTCAGCATAATGCCAGAGAAACGGACTAATAATGCATTGCTAATGTTAGCAACGAAATGCCACGGTTTTTATTTCTCAAACAATTTGTTACCTAGTCAATTCGATGACCCACCTGCATACGCACTAACGTACCATGAACGAATATACATAACGTCATTCGACTGTAGAGAATATTTGAAATGTCCGTGACTACATTAAATAGAATTAAGTTAGCCAAACCTAGCTGAATCTTACCTGCCCAGGAGAAAATTTGCAACTTCGGCGTCGGTCTTCAAATTCTTCTCTGCTTTCAGCCGTCTCCATCTTTCAAAGGCATGTCCTAAACAGATCCTTGTTTTGTTTCTGACTTTGTCACAACGTATTTCGGAATCATAACGAGGCCTTTTAGGTTTAGTAACGTCAGACCATTTGTGCTCCGAAACGCTGGTGGCTGCAGCTCAGCGGTAACTGGCAACCTGGATGCCGAAATACAACTGACTTCGTGATTGGGAAATAGGTGAAGGGCAGCGCAACAGGCCAAAACACAAAATGTCAACATAAACATTAGTTGTGGGCTGCAACTTCATTTTTGTAGTGAGAATATTCTGGCTGGACTACTGTTGTCATTGATATAGGTATTTGAAATTAACATCATTCCTTAATTTCTGGTGATATATCAGGGCCATTTCATGATCAATCAACATAAAATTCTTACATATTGCTCCTTTAATGTTTGTCATTTCTGTGATCAGTTAAGTGAAGAAAGTCGGAGCAATTAAAAACAAGAGACCCCAGTTGCTATAACTGTAAGATCATTGTGACAGTTGCGCCCTTTATCCCACAATGCACTGAGAGGCAATTGGCCCCTGCAGGGTAGAATCTGCATTAAGTCACTTTAGATAAAAGGGTCAGCTAAAATTGCAGGTATAATTTACATACAAATGAGTGAAAAATCAAAGGAAATGACCTAAAAATATAACAAACAAATATAATAAAAGCAGATGCTTTTGTTTATTTTCCCAGTATAGTTTGGGTGCAGGTGTACTCCCAGAGGAAAAATTACTCAAGGCAGAGTTATTGTGTGTGGTCATCTTTATATCTCATGATGAAGCATCCCTACCATGATGGGAGTGGTCTCCGCCAGAATTACAATGGCCCAAGACAATGGGTCACTGAATACTTACTGGAGTATGAAAACAATCTTAAGCATATGTCACCGCTATCACAGTCAACAGATCTCAGACCAATTGAACTCATATGGGATTTTTCTGCACATTATGTGACGCAGCATCCTCCATCCCCATCATCAAATCACCAACTGAGGAAATATCTCATGGCAGGAAGGTACTACACCATTCTCCAGTAAAATTTTACACTTGTTGACTGCATGTCTTGGTCAGTTCACCTTTTAGTTCCCTCATGAAGAAAAAAGCAATGGAAAAACATTGGTTTGCTTTGGCAAACGGTTGAGCAGGAAGTTAAAAGGTTAAAATGATTGGACAGCTTATGGAGGCCCCACACCTTCTTAAGACTGTTTATGTTGATTTTTTCCAATAATCTGTCACCTGTCTGTAGTTCTTTAACAATAAAACTTGAAAGTACAAGAGGTGACTGGAGTCGGGCCAGCATTTGTGCCTCTGCAGCCTGTGTGTGTGTCCACCAGGTCCCCCTGCAGACGTCGGTGTGAGTGACGAGCACAAGTCCTGCCGGGGGTTCGATTTTGGCGGTCACAGGCGAGTGTTCCGAGTGAAGCTGGCACCATCTGTTTCAGGGCACCGCCGGACCCCCCCATCTTCTAGGGCAGCCCCTGCTGCTTCCCCACCCCCACGGGGTCAAGGACCCTGCTCGCAGCCCCCAGGCAGATGTACCCCCCCCCAAAAAAAAAAAAAAACTGCCGCACTCCATTAATTAAACCTCCAACACTACACGTGCAGGAGCTAATATGCACGTGCAGCCATACTAATCCATTTGACCTGCATGCGTGCAGAATCACAGTCATCCCACAGACTCCAATGTTTATACTGGTGCACCAATTCCAGACTCATAGGCGTATAGCCATATTGATTCGATTGGCTCATATCTACTCAGCCAAAGCACTTAGATTGATTCATATCCCCTGAGCCATGTCAATTGAATTCATTCATATCCACTCAGCCACACCAATTTCTTAGGTTCATGCAGCTGAAATCACATCGAGAATCATAGTCCTCCAACAGGTTTATACGTAAAGTGAATTTACCCAAACTGACCTGTATATATGTATTGTCCTGTCAGGGAAGGGTTAAATGAGTGTGTGCATAAGTGGGGATAAGTGACGCCATGGGTGAAAAGAAACTTCACCGCAGAATTCACTTGAGGATATAATGTGCCTGTTGGGTTACTCAGCAAAACTACATTTTGTACAACTGTGATGAGTTAAAGTGGGGTGTGACTGTTGGCGCTTTTTCACTACGTAGTACTGCTTCTACTTTACTCTACTCTACACTGGGTACTTTTTGGGGGTTGGTTTTCCATTAGAGGATGGTACCGCCTCCGTACCTGCTTGTCGTTGCAACGCAGCATGTTACTGCTGCGACGGCATCCTCAGTTATATCAAGTTTACTTTTATTCCATCAATTTTTTTTTTTTTTTTTAGGCTATGGCACGCGCACTACCGTCACCACGTTATGGCACTAAAGTCTGTGAGTGTTTAATTGTAATTTCTGTTTGACATTGTCCTGATGCATAGGATAGCAGCTGGTGTTGTGTCCGAGTACCACCTAAAAACGCAAAGCAATGAAATCCGTACAAGGCATAGATTATTGATCGAAAAAGGCAATATTATATTCTTAAGGCATTTGAGTACCATCAGAATTCCATAATGTAACTAAAACCTCAGGCAAAAAATATTAAATCACCACACACAAAGGATGTTAATTTACCTTTTTCCCTTCATAACTAGCCCCATTCATGTGCCTCCGAGGGCTTGTTTTAACATTCTGACATTCTGAGTCACATGCCATGCCATTGACAAAACCTGCAAAAATGGAAATCGCCAGACACCCCTTGTCTTCAACCGCTGCTAGCGTCAAAACTTTCTTTTGTCTTAACTTGTGTCTGGTATCAGCGTAATAATGACATATTAAAGTTTCGTTCGGCACCAAACATTCATCGTAACTCCCTCTCGTTCCGAAGAATAAGTCTGGAAAAGGCAAAACTTCACCCCTGAAATCTAACTTCCTGCCCAGAATCGTGCACGGCACAGCCATGAAATTGTGACACTCGCGCTGATTGGCTGGCGCTTGAGAGACCTGGCAGGCCTCTCGAGCGCCAGCCAATCAGCGCTCGTGTCAGAATCTCATGTCTGTGTGGATTCCGGGCAGGCAGTTAGATTTCAGGGGTGAAGTTTTGCCTTTTCCAGACTTATTCTTTGGACCAAGGGGGAGTTAAAGTGAGAAATTAATTTGTGTACCATGCAGGCCGCACAGCCTGGGCCCCCAGTGAAAAATCAGGCAGAGGAGCTCCTTGCTCCAGACAAGGCAACTGGATGAGCTTGTCTCAGAACCATTCCAGGCCTATTACTGTGAGTATACGTTATATTATAGCAGCGCGTTTCTTCCATTCAGCTGCATCTCGTATTCAGTCTAAGAATAAAGGACAAGGGAAGAATGAAAGCCTGTTTGAGTGGAGTCTTAAAATATTTATGATAGTAAATTATGCTATCTATTTAAAAAGATGTGTTAAAAATATTCTTGGGAAAACACTACTGCAGTTATGAAAATATGCTGATTGAATCAGTTCATGGCTCATATCCAACACAGGTCCCCCAAAAAAGTGAAACCTGCCCCATTGATCATAGTTTCTTCCTCTTCTTTTTTTTTTTTTGGTGTGTTAATTGCTGAAGAAAAGTCTTCCATAATGCGCATATGTTATCTTTCTTCTGATCAATGTAAGAGCACTCATATTTATTGAAATATTTTTTCTTCACTCATATCTCCTCTCTTTTATGTAACAGGACTCCAGAATTTCCCCACTCACCTCCATAACAAAAAATACTTAGCCCAACTACCATGAAAAGTATTTTGTAATATTTTTTCTTCATCTCTTCAAAAGAATAATCCCTCCTGTACATGCCACATAATTGTGTTGTACCCATGACAGAATAAAAAGAAAAAATAGCAAAGTATTAAGTATCGTATACCTCACAACCTAAAAAATAATTTAGTCTTCCATTAGTCTTCCTATGAAACAAATTCTATTTATTTAAACCCTTATGACAAATTTCTATAGTTCCAAGTGAGCTATCCTATAGTAAATGGATGGTGTTTTTGCCACCATAGTTCGGTATTACTATAGTGATACCATAGTTATTCAAATACAGCAATACAGTTGGATGGACTATAGTAGCACTGTTGACTGTGGTAATACTATAGTTATAATTTGACGGCTATAATACTACTCTAAGTTATTCTATGCAAACTAAAGTAATACTATGGTTATGGCAAAAATACTATAGTATTACTAAGAAATAACAATAGGATATTTTCATAAGGGAAGAAAAAAAAAATGGAGGTTGCTGGGACTACAGAAGCCCACTCAGACAGATATGCCGTTCTCTCCAGGGCTGGTGCACATCTGCAGGGTGACAGAGTAAAAGTGTTGGATTGTGTGATCTAATGGAGCACGCTGCTATCAAGGAGACAGGCTCCCGATGGCAGAGGTGATGTCATCCTTTTGCTCAATTGAGGCATGCTTTGGCAGGAGAGGAAGCTGCAGCTGACCAAATTCCAATGCTAGTGTCACCACTTTTATGCACACACACTGGAACTGCATAGCTAATGTCACCACTGTTAAACACACACATTGTAACTGCACAGCTAATTTCACCACTGTTAAGCGCACACACTGGAGCTCCACTGCTAATATCACTTCTGTTAAGCACACGCACTGGTGCAGCACAGCTAATTTTACCACTGTTACGCACACACACAGGAGCTGCACTGCAATTATCACTACTGTTAAGCACACACCCTGGTGCTGCACAGCTAATGTTACCACTGTTAAGCACACACATTGGAACTGCACAGCTAATGTCACCACTGTTAAGCACACACACTGGAGCTGCACTGCAATTATCACTACTGTTAAGCACACACACTGAAGCTACACTGCTAATGTCACCATGCACACTGAAGCTGCACAGCTAATATCACCACTGTTAAACACATATGTACACTGGAGCTGCGCTGCTAATAATGCTGCTGTTAAATCCAGATGCTGGTCCTACACTGCTAACATCATTGCTGTTAAACATACACTGGTCCTTAGTGGTGCAAATGAGTACATGGGTAAATGAGTGTCCCCATATAAATCATCACCGGTCACAAAAAAAAAAAACTGATAATTAATAATCATTCTCAAGTCTTATATTTTCAACATTTTATCCCAGTAAGTTCCTGTGTTACGTAGGCCCACGTATGTTATTGAAAAATGTATCATGCATGTTGCTTTATGTTTTTTAAACTCCTCAACCCCAACTCCTGGTAAGGGCGCCATTATGGCATCTTCAGTTTCGTGCTGTCAGAGGTATAGAAGCTTCACTGTTTATGCACGATCAATCTCAACCTGTTCTCATCTGAGATCGCTTGATTAACCATGAAATACTTTATTAACAGAATTACCCAGCCCAATATGTTAGCATATAACGATAAAGAAATGCTGAATTAGGGAATGACCAAGAGGCCACCATTATCAGGGGCTGGGCAGCCTCAGCTGCCAGGACCCTACTGTTATCAGGCATGTTCTTCTTCTTCTTCCGAAGAAATCCTACTTCCCATGCGCGAATAATCACCAAACTTTGCACAAAGGTTCAGTCCCATGCCAAATTGCCTCAGGTGCAAAAACAGGCCAATAATCTTGATGTTGGCGCTATAGCAAGCCTCTAAATTTTAAAATTTTGAAAATTCACAACAAATCAACCATATGTGCTAAAGATTTGTATTTTACACCAAAATGTAGCCCCAATACTGAAGAAACTTTTGTAGATTTAAACCTATTGCAAATGATGAAGTCCATCTCTCTGTTTTTTTTTCAAATACAGTAAAACTTATTAAACCTATCTCCTCCCACAATTTTTGCTCGATTGGCACCAAACTTGCTACAGATCATCTTCAGCCTGTCCTACACAAACCATCCAAACAGATTTTTGATTTATCAAAAATTGAGCCTACAGAGAGTTATAAAGTTTGACAGTAAACGGTATTGTAAACATACTTGCAAATTCTTGCTAAATACATTTTCAGTGTTCATTAAAAAATGACAAAATTTTGGATTCATGGTAGACAAAGTTTGGAAAATATCAGAATTTTATCTCAAAAACTGAATTTTTTACAGCATTTTGAATTTCGCTCGCATGCGAAAAATTGGAGTCAATGCAAAAATGCCACTTTTAAACATCAGTTTTTCCACTTATGGAGCCAATAGATCATTATTAAAAATAAATGACCAACATCTGCATGCAGTTTAGATGCAATTTGTGTATTTTCGGATTTTTTTCTTAATAACTGAATTTTTGACAGCTGTGTGAAATCTGCCTTTACACGTTAAAAGCTGCTGTCTTGCACACAGGATTTCATCGCTGTTAGATCGCATATGGGAGAAACTGTGTTGTCAGTTGCCAATTACGATAATTGCAAAACGCGTCAGTAAAGGAAAATGATTGAGAATTTGTCTGGACTAAAAGGGACGTGTCTGTGCAACCCCAATTCCCAGTTCTAGACCCGCCACTGTCAGTGAGGTAGAGCATAGTCTCTTGTGCCAGAAATTGTGAGTTCAAGCCTCAACTGATGTAAAATGCATATTAGAATGCAACTTTTTTTCACCTTTTCTTCCTACATTCTGCTTGTTGTTCAGAACTGCCTTATTTTGCCTAAAATTGCCCGACCCCGACCACTGCTGCGCAGCAGCTATAATTTCTTATTGGATTCATATCTCACTGCAAGTCAAGTAGAATGGCACAATCATCAAATAAAACATTACAAGAACAAAAAAAATTAAATGAACCCTGTTCAAAATTGTGCATACCTTTAGTTCGTAATACTGGTATTTCCCCCTTCAGCGTCAATAACAGCGTACTGTCTTTTGTGATAGCTATCAATGAGGCCCCGAATTCTCCCCGGTGGTATAGCTGCCCATTCTTCCTCGCAAAATACCTCCGGCTTCTGCAAATTCTTTAGTCATCTTGCATGAACTGCACGTTTGAGATCTGCCAAAAGTGGCTTGATGATATTGAGGTCAGGAGACTGTATTTTCCACTCCAGAACCTTCACCTTTCTCTTCTGTAACCACTAGAGAGTTAGCTTGGCCTTGTGCTTTGGATCATTGTCATGCTGTAAAGTCCAAGTGCATCCAATGCGCAGCTTTTGTGCTGAACAATGTGAATTGTCGGCCAGTATTTTTTGATAGCATGCTGCATTCATCTTGCCATCAATTTTCACCAGATTCTCTGTGCTTTTAGAGTTCACACACCCCTAAACATCAGACAGCAACCACCACACTGCAAAAAAAATGAAAGATGAAAATACTTGGAAAGATGAATTTACTTATTTTTAAGCCCTAAAACACTTATTTCAATCACCATTTTTCTTGGCAAGACAAAAAATTTGTTCTTGATTTGAGGATATTTTGACTAGCTTGCCAATGGAATAAGTCATTTTTCACTTGTCAAGCAAGTAGTAACATATTTTAAGTTACTATTTGCTTGACAAGTGAAAATGATTTACTGATTTTAAATTACTATTTGCTTGACAAGTAAAATTTTCTTATTCCATTGGCAAGCTAGTCAAAATTACCAAATCAATCAAAATTCAGTGGCGTCTCTAGACATGATAATTTGTGCGGCCCAGACCATACCTTCACATCAATGATTATTCCTGGCTTGTACTCACTTAAATTACCATTATTAACAGGTTTTCCAATTTTGACAATAATCCTCTGGCAATCGAAGTTACCGTTTCTCTTTCCATGCGATCTTTTGACGACTAAATAATGGGCTAAATTTAGATCAGAAAAATTATTTAGGCCACTCAAATACAGGCCACTGCTTTATGAAAGACAAAACTGCTCTGAAAGGTCTGCGCTACCTTTTCCCACACATCAAGTGATTTAACTTGCACTTCATGATTGTTTTGTTTAAATTAAGTAAAAGATCATTTGAAATGTCTGTGCAATTCTGAATAACGCTGATTTAAATGCAAGAAATTACGAGTCCAGATTAACGATTGTTGCCAAATCGAAATGTAGCGTACCGTACCGATGCCTTCTTGGAGTGAATCGACTCAGTCCCTCAAGGAAGTTGCATGTTGCAATTGCACCTATAAACACAAATTCAACCAATCCACGCAAATTTTTCGCGAACAAGAAAATAAATTCCCAAGACATTGCAACTTTCATTGCCACTTTTTGAAAGATGCCGTAAAATGGGGCAAAAAATCAATAAAACAATAAAAAATTCAGAAAAATCCTGGAAGGATTGTTTGTCAATTATGAGAATGATTGAGTGCAAGTCAGGGTTAATAATTGGTTTAAAGAGAAGCTCTGGGCCCCACCAATCTTCAGTCCTATAGACGCCCCTGAAAATGGTGATAGAAATAAGTGCTTTAAGTCTTACCCCTTGGTGCGCTGAATACACTTTCAAGGGATTAAAAATGTAGATATTCTGAGCTGTTGAAAACCTATCATGTGGCAACTTGTTTAAAAGAGCTCTGCGGGAGCTCTTTTAAACAAGTTGCCTCATGATAGGTTTTCAACAGCATCTGATTTTGATTTCTTACATCTTTGGGCAACGATAGTTGCTCACGGTACTGAAAGGGTTAAAATAAGTAAATTAATCTTACCTAGTATTTTCATCTTTCATTTTTTGCAGTGCAAACTTTACAGTGGGAATGGTGTTGACTGCTCTCAAAACATAACGCTTATGGTGGTGACCATAAAGTTCTATTTTAGTCTCGTCACTCCAAATGACAGCATTCCAGAAGTTGTGAGGTGTGTCACGGTGTTGTCTGGCATATTTTAGGCGGGATTTTTTGTGGGATTGGCATAATAATGGCTTCTTTCAAGCAACTCGACCAAGCAGCTCATTGTTGTTTAAGCACCTCCTTATTCTACTCCATATAATTACTACACCATCTTTCTCCAGAGCATCCTGTATTTCTCTTGAGGTAGCTTGTGGATTTTTGTTTGTGTCCAGAACAATTCTCCAGGTAGTTTGGGCAGAAATCTTTCGTGGCCTACTTGATCTTGGCTTGGTATCAATATATCCCCTAATTTACCACCTCTTAATCACAGATTGAAGTGCACTGACCGGCATTTTCAAGTCTATGGAAATCTCCTAGGCGTGATTATTATGAAATACTAAAGCAAACAAGCGTCACTTATAAGCCCAGCTATCGATTAAGTGCCATTTTATGAGCTACAGGATATCATCACTCCCAAATAAAAAATAAAAAATCCTCAGACAAATTCATGAATTTGAATAAAGTTTGGCATTAAATGGGCGACTTTTTTTTTTCTTTATCAAATCAACTTTCTGTGATGAATGTAGCTCATCATTTTCATCAACAGAAATATATGCAGCAGCAGGCTAACACAAAAAAATGCATAAAATAATGATTGAATCGCCTAATAATCATCACACCCCTAGGGATCATTATCGGTATTCATTAAAATACTTTCAAACCAGTGATTTCTTTGACATCCTTCTACAAATGATGTCTAAGAATGACATGATAGATAGAGTCATGATAGAGTCATGATAGAGTACCAAGCGCCAAGCAAATGCAGATACATAATATAGTCTTTTCTTTGCAAAGACACGGGTGATTTAGCATAGCAGTGCCAGAGCTGAGATGATGAAATAGCTGAAGTTTTTGTAACTGTGGATATATAAATATGATTTATAGTTGTGTTAGACTGCTGCAAGACTGACTCGTGCGCATGCATGAGGCAAGCAGGAGAGCAGTTATTGACCGCAGCAAGAGTGTGTCTTGGCCCGACTTGGAAGTGGATTTTGGGAGTGACCCAGATCAAGTTCTGGATCCAGAATTTTTTTAATTTGTTTATGTGCTGGTACATAATAACAGAACCTGTATGTGTCTGACATGATGGGGACTGTTGGGCCTCTCTGAGGGCTCTTGTCTTTGCAGCTGTGCTGAGATACCAGGTTTAAACAGAAATACCAGGTTTAAATGGAAAAAAACTGCTGAATTCCTGTATTGATTAAGAATTTTATTGCTAACATTATGATTGAAGCATCAAGCTATTCGGCATGGTCCCAATTTCAGAATTGATTTATATATGCGACACTGAACAACAGCCTAATGCTGCCATCATTGTTTGCAATGCACATCTTTTGTTGACTGGACTCCATGTAAAAAAAAAAAAAAACTACAAAGCGGTTATTGGAGTACTCTTTTGAGCAATGGGATGAGTACTCGATCAAATAAAATCTTGAATTTCTGTACCCCTGCTGGGGCTACACTGCTAATATCACCGCTGTTAAATCTACACATACTGGCGGGATAGTGCCAATATCACGGCTGTCAAACAAACACTGCCACAGCACTGCCAATTTCACTGTGCTGGGAATAATACTGCTGTTAGGGCCATACACAAAAATTAGTTGGTTAGCATCCTTCACAGTTCAATTTTCATGGGCGGGTGGGCAGAAGGTTTATTTTTCCCTCCATAATAAGAGTTTGAGAACCCATTTAACACAACAAATCTAAATCACAAGTTTGTTTATTAATGTATTAACATATCGCCGCGGTCAGACACACATACAAGAGCGACACTTCTAATTCTATTATCACTGCAGTTAAACATTCACCAACTGGAACTACACTGCTGTCAAACACACACACACACACACACACACACACAGACGCACATTTCTGCTCAATATCTCTGCCGTTAAACATATGTATATAGTCATTCTGAAACTGTACTGCCAACAACATTACTGTGTTAAGCATAATTTTATTCAGCCTTCTCAGAAAATGCGCCACTGGTGAAATGGAGGGGCTGAGGGAATATCGCCTGCTAGAGACCCCCCTCATACATAAATAGAAATACAAGCCATATTCCCTGTGGTGAAGTGCTACAGTACCACAGTGAGGCAAGAATAAGACAGTGGAGTCCAACAATGGTGGGTAACCCCAGTAGACCCCCTCCCTTGTCTGCGGTTTCGGCAGTAACACACATAGACAGGCCCCGGAGCTCCATGCTTCATTATCTCTGCCAAAGGTTACAGTAATCATGTCATTATGCAGTGGCTCTGTGCTACCAGGTGAGCAAGCTAGGCAGCAGCAACCCCGCACCTGCCACCACCTGGGAATACCACCATTTCTCTCAGCTGGCTTCTGCCTCTACACTCTGCCATACAATGTGTGAGTGTGTGAGAAAGTGAGAGAGAGAGAGAGAGAGAGAGAGAGAGAGAGAGAGAGAGTGTGTGTTCCTGTTTAATATTTCAGCACAGTGTCATCTCACTAATCAATCTGATTTTATTTCAGTGTACTTTGTGTTTACAACACAAACAGCTATGAGTGTTCATTCATAGTGGCATGTAGTATGCTACAAAACAGACATTTTGTAGGTCCCCAGTTATTACACAAGGTTTACCAAACATTTTACATATTTAAGTGTTTTTGTTAAGAAAGTATACATATATGATACAGTATATTTATACAGTGGCCAGGACATTTTAGATGAGTTTTCCCTCATGCTTTGCCTTGGTTGGTTTTTGGAACATTGAGTGCTCCTCTCATCTCCTACTCATATACTTCCTGCACTGAAAGTGATGTTCAAGGTGTCAAAAAGTGATATGGACGAAATGAGACGATCAGTGCTTTAAGTGGAAAAAAAGAAGCGCCGGTACTCCCCCTTTTTAACTGTTGGCAAGTAAACTAGGCGGTGGGCGGTCGGTACCAGCAGATCATTAAGTGATACATTCAAATGCTAGAACATGATGCTGATTTTAAGAAAAAAAAATTTTAAACTCCACTAAGAGTTTTAACAAGTAGTTTCTTGTTAAAATCCATCTATGAATTATCTGCCGACAAAGTAGATGTTGCCCATGTTCTCTTTGGTTTTTGGGTGAGGCATGATATAGCCTAGAGTGTAGAGCTTGTCTAAGAGGATTTTACAATGGTTAAGTCCACCAACCTCCTTGAGAACATCGCCAACTGCCAATTCCAGACGATGATTTGAGCAGTGCCACACAAACACGTCTGGAAATCTGGTACGTTGTAGAGTTGTGCAGCAACTCTTCTGTTCGGCATTACTGATGCTCCATCACATACAAATGCCACAAAACACTCACGCAAGAAGTAGTTATCAAAGCCATTTTTATGAAGACATGCTGGCAGTTTCTCTGTTATATCATTTGCTGTGGTCCCATTCAACTCAAGCAGGTCAAACTATATTGTGTCTGGCTGTGCATTGGCAATAGCTGACTACAAACACATTACCAACACAGACTTTCCACTGATTGTGGTGGATTCAATCAATCAATGCACACAATTTTCGTCTGTTTGTGACCATGTCATCAGCCACTTTTTTGTAATCATGCTAGCAAGCTAATAGTTGAAGAAACCAATATGGTACTCAGTGCACCACACTCTCCAGTTTCCCATATTATACAACATGCAGATCCAACCGAGCAATCTGATTGGTCAATTAGACGTTTCGAATGTCCTCAAATGAACAAGACAGTACTGAAAATATTACTCTGCCTATCTCTGGTGCCTAGGCCATTGATGTAATTAATTTGTTTGCATTTGTACTTAGAAATGAACATTTAATAAATCAACAGATTCGTGAAAACTGCTTATTTCGGAGGTAATTTTATAATAGTCTGAAAAGGTGATTAGCGAAAGCCCCCGAGAGGTGGGGCTGAAATATTTCACTCTGTTCAGCCTTAATGTTGCTGGTTACTTTGCTTGGCCACATTAATCGGAGCTAACGTTAATTAAGCATTATTACACGAGAGGGTGCGCTTGTCCGTCATTCTCGTCACTACAGTGATGCAGCCAGCGCCTCGTTCCGTTACCACTGAAGTGACAAGAATGACGGTCAAGCACACCCTCCAGTGTAATTATGCAATTATGTTACTATTACAGCTAAAGTAAAATGTATAATCAATATTTATTAATACTATGGGCATTAATATAAGAGTTTTTTTGCTAGTATTCTCTCCGTATAGTGGAAATACATTAGTTCTGACGTTAACTAGCCCTTGTGAGCCAGCCTATTTGGGCTTATGTTTCCTAGACATCGTGATTTCCCAAAACTGAAAAAATACCGCACATAGCAACACAAAACTGCTTTGCTGGCTTAATCATATTGTAACTGGAATATCCGCTGGGAATTTTTTTTTTTTCATGGACTGATAGTTATACTTCTGCCGACATCAGTAATTTTTAGGCTAACAGGTGTGACAAGACTCAGCTCATCTTTATCGAACAAACTTATATTAACGGTTATATTTAAATATAGGCAACGGCTTTCCAGTGTCGGCGCCAGAACAAAAATCTATCGATGAATAAACTCACCAGCAGATGTTTCATTTCAGATGGGGGTGTGTCACTCCAATGAATATAATGGAGAATCTGAGCCATTTTCTTTTAAATTAAAGGGTCTAGTGCTGTATTTTCAGCACATATATAACTGGAATCCATATAAGAATAAGAATCAATGGGTCATTTTGCATGACGCCATTCGATGATAAAGTTATTGAGAGTGTTGTTTTACTCATCGCACTCAACATTAGCGCGGCTGATTGGTTGTATTGAATAATGACTACGAATTGCTGATGAATGGCTATAACGAAATGTGGATAGGAGAACAGTAAAGTCCTCTGCCCTGTTCTCTAGCCAGCTGGCACTGGTTTATGTATTTGGTTGTGGGTATTTTGAGGATCGATATCGATTCCATGAAAGTTAATAGTTTGAAATATCATCTGGCATGCAAGTTATCATTGAACTCAGCTATGCTTGCCATCGCGTGACGAACGTGCCGGTAAACATTTGAAGCAGTAATATCAAAGATGATCAATTTCCACGTGTTGGCAAGTAGCTAGCAAGCATGATTACAAACACCCCCACCCAATTAGCTAGGACAGCTAAAACTCGTCTCTCCGCAGCAACACCCATCCACAATGAGTCCGATCTGTAGACAACATCGCCTGCTACTCGCCATTGACCGTTCGCGGCGACAGTGCATCACGCGGCTCGCTCATATAATGTCTGAAAGACGGGCCGCTCCTCCTTAAGATCTCCTTGCAAGTGAAGGTCTCGCGACTTAAGGGACATACTTGCGGCGCGTACTAGTGCACAGTGGGTGTTGTAGTATAGCCATTGGATCATGAATCGCCAAGAGAGAAATAGAGCGGGGGTACTACGAGCTCGTGTGAAGTCCCAGTACGCCCTAAAAAGTCCCGGTACGCCAGGGGCTAAAATCTAGAAGTGCCGGTACTCCTTACCGGTGCGTACCGGCCCACTTAAAGCACTGGAGACGATACATAAGCGTTACAATCTTGAAATTAGAAAGTAAAAAATAAAGTACATCCACCCTCATCAACAATATCCCATGAAAGTAGTCATTCCCTAAAACAAACACGCAGACATGCTTACATACATGAGCAACTACCACAGTTGTTCTGCACTGTCCAGTGAACTGAGAATTGCCAACCTACTGCCAGGTTTTACTGCAACATTTGTTGTAAATAAATAAATAAACATCAATTGTCATGGAACGGTTTCTATCTGGTGATTGTGAACGGTATGCAATGCTTTCCGTTTCAGATCTGCAGCGGCAACTTAACCATTTTGACTCAAAAAAAAAAAAGGTAATCAAATGCAAATATACCACCGGCTGTTCAATGGCTCACCTCAAACAAAGCTCTTTTCCGCCATCTGTTGGTGGATTTTCACAATGCAGACTGCCAGCAAACTGCACTTCAGGTATTCAAAATTTTGGCGGCAGGGCATGCATTTAGCCTTTTGTTCTAAAATGAGGTTTATGATTAATATTAATTATAATCAATAAAAGTGAGCAAAAGATTTTCAATCTGGCTTCCACTAGCTTGTTTTAAGGAGGATTGCAGGAAATATTTCCAAACTATATTGATTACCAGCAAATTCTTAACTTCAGCATCAACAATCAAACACTAAAAGCCCAAAAGTTATCATACAAATCAATAAAAAAAAATCACAAAAATAATTCAACATTTGAACTTTTGAGTTTTCCTCTGTCTTCAAGAATTGAAATTTGAGCTCTAGAAATTAATCTCAGCTGTGTGTACTTTGTGCATTGCAATATTGTCTCTGAATAATTGAGCACACTTCATCCGAATTGTCAGTGTGTGTTTGTGTGTGTGTTTGCATACTGTACATGTACTCTAGACGGTGTGCATCACTCAACTTCACCTTCAAACTGTGTGCAATCATTAAATTATTTTAACAAATTTCAATTAAGCAGAATTTCTTATCAAACACGCCTTTATTACAATGTTCTCAGGTGACAGTGCAGTTCCTCAGGCCCAGCCTAGAACCCTAGGGCTTAACCCTGCGAGACGCCCAATCTAGTGGTCGCAGCCCAGCATCTCCAGGGAGATCTTGTGTGGCTCTGGGCGAATGCGGCTGTAAGCCAGGAGCGTGGCAGTCGGATATTGGAAATACTCAGAGCCCACAAACACCCTGACTCCTTCGGGCCCGCACATGGCCGAGTCTATTTTAGAGAACGGCAGGAGGGCCTCTTTCACCTTGATGCGAGGTGTGGCCAGCAAGTCAATGTCTTGCATCATTTTACCTAAGGGAAGAGAGAGCCATCATTGCAGGTGTTTAACCCCTTTGCGCAGTATACATTGCCAATTTTTTCCTGTTATGCATGAGCTTTTTAGGCTTTAGAACTCAGTATTTCTGGCACAGAGACTCTGGAAAATGATTCCATTGAAGGAGAACATTATTTAGGACTTAAATTTCGGAAATTACGGACGCCGGCATCTATATCTGCACAAAAGGGTCAAAGTACTGATTGCATTTGACTGTTACTGGCTGATCCTAAGCTAGTAAGACAACCGCATGCACTAAAATCAAGCTCAAATTTAGGATAATAATTGAAGCAAAAAGAACTATTCCATGCATTCCTTTGGGCAGTAATCCTGCAAACAGGCCCCAGGAAATTATCCCATATTTCACTGAAGTCTAAAAATGGTATGTTGTGGAAAATGGCTGACAATGACCACACAAGCCACTCTCTATACTGTAGAAACATGAGGAAAGTTGAAATTTTGTATGAGTATCCTAAAGTCATACAAGTATAAAGATCCAATTATTTTTTAAAAATGTTCTATTTATCATGCTTCAAATGATTGTTAGTCCCTTCAACTCAGTTTTTTTTACATTTAAGTTTCCCCTTAAGGCTTAAGTGGGTTTAATGTCAAAAAAGATTTTTTTTTTGATGTTGTGAGACAATGTCACACACGTTTTGTATTTGCTCGCTGCAGTGCTTCACCGGAGGTACATCACACTTACATTGAGAGATATATTCAAACCCATGATGCCATGTTTTTATGACCACGTCATTACATCAAATGGAAAATATCTGGATCTTGCACACCAGATTATGGACATTTCCCTGAAATTCAGCAGGACATATTTTGAATCGTTAGAAACCTAGGGGTCTCCACATGAATTTGAATAGGCCTGAAGTTCTACGGGTTTGAATACAGCAGCTGCATTTGATGGACGCTTATATGGATCCATTTATTTTATGGAGTCAAATGAGTTTTTGCATAAATGAGTTCACTGGTAATTAATGGGTTAGATTAGGACAGATGAGTGTAATACATGTTCATACCTTGAATGACATGCACCGTGGGGTCATCGCCACATACGAATGCTGCATCCACAGGACCCTCGATCCCCAGCTCCTCTTTCAGGGTTTTGGGGTATCCCTCTATGAGAGTGTAGGTCGCCCCTGATTTATAGATGTATACCTGGTCGCCCTGGGGCACACACACACATACACACACACACAAGAAGCATGTCACAATGACTACTCTTCACAATCATTAGCTTCCCTTTCATAAAATGTAATATGCTGCACTGTATAGGGGCAAAACAATAAATCATCAAGGTACTCCAACATCACCTCACATGAAAGGACAAGGTTCACTAACCATCAAAATTGGCCCTGTCTAAAAACTAATAATCATTGGTGTCATTTATTGACATAATAGCCAAAATAAAAAAAAATGAATGTTATAAGCCTTACTGCCCCATGGTTGCCATGGCAACGGAACAGGATATTGCACCATGCAAAATGTCATTATTTGGCATATTTTCAATCCCAAGAGCAAAAGAGTTCAATATATTGTCTTATAATTAATGTATATCAATTATTATATAAATAATTAACAATTCAACATTATCAAGATGAGTGGTCCATTGTTGCCATGGCAACGGGAGATATAAATAATAAATATAAATATAAATGAATAAATTATAAATAAGAAATGGAAACAGAAATGTTTAATGAAACAGTTAAGTAAGTCAGAAAAAAATACTGATATTAGGTCTAGAAAAAAATAGGTTCGATTCCTATTACGTCCCAAATAGAAATAGGGTGAAGGGTAGGTAGGTAGGTAGGTAGGAACATTATTTTATTTTTAAAGAATATTTTAATGCAGTACTTCTTAATAAAATTTTAAACCGCAATAAAGCCACTCTATAGGTCCTATACTCAAATCTCTACAGTAATCTCAAAAATTATTATTTTTTTGTCCAAAAATTGTGCAACGACAGTAGGCAAGATACCTTTAGCAATCAAAAACGCCAATAAAATGTTTAGGGTAGGGGGAAAATAGGGACTGTCGGGTAAGAGGAATCACGGGTATTTTTTTCTATGCCTTATCACACTTATACTGGAGCAAAATTATATTTGTCTCTTATATTTCTGAATTAATTATGCTACCCATTAATTATATTAAAACAAAATTAAGGTCAGATTCAATTCAATTCACAAACTTCAAAGTTGCATAATGTGATGCGTGCTCAAGGGCCGAGCTGATCGAGGGGCGAAATGTCGGGCATCGATCGGGCATCAGATAGCCTATTGGCCTATCTTATTTTTCAAAGAGTTATTTATTGGTTCTACATCTCTAACATAACTCAGAATATCCATATATGAACAGATTTTTATAGATTTTGCATAGATAAAACTTACCTTTCCTCGTGTACCTGTAGTTCACCTGGGTTCACCTGGAGCATTTCCTCATCGGATCATTGTCGAAAGACGAAACTGGGTCATCGCGCCGAAAAGCCTGACGCCACTGATTATCTGGCTCGTACATTGAGTAATTAGGCCTAACACTCAACGACTCTAAACTATTTACTCGATATTTACATATCAGACATATTAGAGAAGAATCTCTACAATACAACCTACACAAATAAGTAGGCTAAAGAATTTATAATAAATTTGATTGATATATAAATTATTTTGGGCGAAGTATGCCGCCCACGCGAATAACTGATTTGAACGTCGTCTTTTTTCGCTCGAAATGTCTAGAAGTGAAGTCATTGCTTAGTTGAAGCATCCGTAAAATCAATTTCGGGTCTTGGTAACCAACGGCAAGTTTATTGTTGGACGGCATATATCTCTAACGATTGATTCGACAAATGAAAATCGTTCAAGGTTGTGTTAGGTAATTCACGAAAATACAGGGCCAGTTATGTGGGTTAGTGAACCTAGTTCTTTCTAAAAGTAAAGGCAGCTGACCTGGCAGCACATTCTGTTCCCCACCAGGGCTCACCTGGATCATATAGAGCTTCTGCTCATAGGAGAACACAGCATCCAAGTTTCCGGACAGCTCCTTCCACCGCTGGCTGATGGGAAAGGCGTGCCAGCCATCCCGATGGGTGTCCAGACGCATGTAGTATTGGCCTGAGAGAGACGCATGAATTAAGTGACATCATCACCGCAAGCAGATGTGTCTACCGCTCACTAGGAGCCATATCTTACTGAGGGCGTACCTGCGCAACCATGCGACCACACTCTGCCTGGCCAAAAAAAAAAATGGTTACAAGGCTCTTTGTCCCCAGACTTTTCGACACCAAGGACTATTATAAGGGTTAAGGTTAGGGTTAGGGATAGTGTTATAATACAAGAAGAGGGCAAAGCATTATTGGGGATGAACCACCCAGGGACAAAGAGTCTGGGGACAAAAAGTTAATGAGGATGAAAAGTCCTGGGAGGAAGAGTCCTGGAGCCAAAAAAAAGGCTGCCGTTTGGATTTAAATAAGCAAATACTTCAGGGCCTATGATCTGATCATTATGGCAGTGACTAATATGTTTCAGCAAGCAAAAATATTATTGAATTATCTTTCAATACTGAATGATGCAGTGAGTGGCTTTTCATTTCTTAGACTACCATCTTGGAAGGCATATCCCACGGCCATGAAAAAGGTGTAACTGCGTTTCAAGAGCGGCAAATTACTGGCCAGTGGCAAGCTAAGAAAGCTACGAAGTAGATTGCTGGAAGTGGGTTAAGCAATGTTCAACAAATTATTAAAACATCAGGGTAATTATTTACAGTCACCTGAGTGCAAGAAATAGGTTGGAAAAAAATGATGCACGATCGTGCTCGAAGATGACTAAAACACTTTGTGAAGTTGATTCGTAAATGATCGATAGCAGAGGCCATTTTCACTACTTTAATTGTGAAAGTAAGAACATTTCTAAATTCACCATATGACAACAAGTCACATGATTTGGACTATACAGCTGCTTGGTCTCAAGAATGCCATTGGTGAGGCTAATTGGGGAAAAAAATGACCAAAGCTTGCTTGGGAGCATAAAGATTGGACTGTTGGGCAATGAAAAAAGGTCTGATTTACACTGTAACAGAGTGATGTCAGGCTAAGAAAGAAAGTCCATGAAGTGATACACCCATCATGCATAGTGCCCACAGTACAAGCCTCAGGAAGCAATGTAATGATCTGGGGTTGCTTTTCTTGGTCAGATCTTGGCTCAACAACATTATGCAGTAATGAAATTAAGTCAGCAGACTCCCTGAATGTACTAAATGACCAGGTAATCACACTGATGGATTTTTTAACTCCGGATGGCACAGGCTAATACCAGGATGACAATGATTTATCGAGCTATAATTGCGAAATAGAAGTTCAGCGAGCAGGAGGAATCATTTTCACAGATAAATTAGCCACCATAGGGTCTTGAACTTGACCAAACAAAAGTCTTTGGTATGTTCTGGAGAAGGCTTTAAGGAATGGTTTGATTCTCCTGCAGACAATACAAGGTCTTGGCCGAAAATGATCAAAACTCTGCTCAGAAATTAATATTGTAACAACACATAAGATTGCCGCCACAAATGTGTGCTGCCATCAGAGCTAAAGGTGGTCTGACAAAATATTAGAGTATGCAACCTTTTTATTTCAGCCCCATGCAGTGCAAGTGCGCATGTGTAATATGAGAGGGAGACAGTCCACGCACCCCTAAAAGCATAGGCCTTTCCCAGGTCATCGGAAGTGATGGCGTCCAGTTGTATGTTACTGCAGCGCTCCCTCTCAGTGTCATTATTCCCATGGCCTGCAGTGCAGCAGTAAGAGGGTTCCACAGGTCAGCCAGGTAAAAACATAACTCAGTGGCCTCTCACAAATTCATTAGAACCTTCGGTTCACTCGCCTGAATATGTGGTCACTTACCAAACTGGGAGCACCGCATGAAATACCTGCGGGTGTCTTTGGGGTAATTTCCCACCACAGAGCCGGTTACTGGGTGGAACTTGGTGAACTGGTGTCCATGGAAACAGTAGTAGCGTTCAAGCCAGCGGTAGGCAGCCGTACAATTGGGGAGGTGAGCCCAGTGTTTGGTTTTTACCATTTTAGTTTTAAGGTCAAAGTGGTAAATCTCACCATCTTGGAAACGAAAAGGAGAGAAAACAGTGAGAACAGTAAACTTGAGCTGAAAAGCCTCTCCAGAACAGAGATTGAAATAGGCAGAGATGGATCCTGAGACTGGCAACCTAGGGCAGCATTATTAGCTCTGGGCATAGACTCTCAGTCATAACAGGTGTTTAAATCGCAAACACTATTCTACACCAACTGGAAAATTAGCACCAGCCAGCAGCCAAATGCTGGTGAAATATTAAAGGAGCTGTTAGACCTCAGATGCATAATAATGACTTATTATTGAACAGCTGGATAATCTGAACCTTTATCTGTCACTTGCTGGCAAATAATCATATTTTAAAAAGTTAATTTCCCAAAAAAACAAGCAGAACGAATTCTGTTGATGTCTCTGCTAATCCTTCCGTTTCCCAGAGGCTTCTGCAGTCTAACCTTGGCCACCATTAAAGGACAGCTACTGCTGCTTGGGCTACTAGTGAGGATTACCTCAGTGCACTCTGGTTTTGTTCACCTGGAGTGTTAGCTAGGGGACGTAATCCATGCAAACTTAATCGAAAATGTGCTATTCAAACTTAGTCATATATTTTGTGTGCTTTTCTAACATTCTTTTAGTCTTGAAGAAATGCTAGATACCATTTGGTTTGTATAACTTTTGTAGTTATTACGTTCACTTTAAAGGGAGGTAAATGGTAAGATTTCTTGAGCTGAATGGCCTGTATCGCAGTGTTGGGCTGTGTAGTGTCATTTCATATTGTAATGTTATGTCATGTCATGTTCTCCTATGTCATGTAATATCATGCTCTAAGATGCCAGGTCATGCAGTGCTTTGCAGTATGACAATCTGGATGTTGAAGTACATTGCAGTGATTTTACCGGGGCATTGCATAGTGCCTGCAAGGCATTGCCTGGAGTTGCAGAGTTGCTGGGGAATAGTCAGATGATTGCAAGCAGAATGGTTGATGTAGTCACTGTTCTGTTAAATACATAGTGTGGTAGCTTGGATATTGTCTTGTATTTGCTTGTTTATAAGATAGTTCTGGGATGTAGTTGTGTGGTTTTTGATGTACTACAATGTGATCATGGGGTCATACCCTTGAAGAAAAGCACTGAGTCTGTGACGCACTCGCCCTTTGGGCACTCCACAGCAGCATCCAGGCTGT
This sequence comes from Gymnothorax reevesii, assembly GCA_029721435.1. Taxonomy (NCBI): domain Eukaryota; kingdom Metazoa; phylum Chordata; class Actinopteri; order Anguilliformes; family Muraenidae; genus Gymnothorax; species Gymnothorax reevesii. The sequence continues at coordinate 48,667,982 of CM056587.1, read as the reverse complement.
CTGGAACCCCAGGAAACTGCTCCTGGATGTCTTTGGGATAGCCCTCCTCCAGCGTATGGTTGTAGTAGCTGAAGACTTTGTCATCCTAAGGAGGACCAGTCATCAAAACTCATTGATTTCGCTGCACACAGCTGTCTTGAAATATATTTTAGCCAAATTCGACCCAATGAAATTCATATTTTTGATCAGTTTTTTTAAAATAACCAGGGTTAAATAACCTGTAGTCTTTCAAATTATGCAACCTTTAAGGACCACAGCCAGGATGATGCCTTCAACAAAACTGTCTCCTGAACAAAGCAATTTGTATTTGATTGAGGTGGAAAATTTGTCCCAATAGCTAATCAGTATCACCCATTCTAACAGAAAATAATTCCCTAGCTCCTTTCCATAGCTTCAGTAGTTTGACCAGAGAGTAGGGTGAGACAGCAATAGGCAATCATGAAAGTAAAATGCAAAGAGTGAACAACATAAAATGTGAGAATTAATGGAACCTGGTGGAACCTGGAAAAAGAAGATGTGGTCGTGATCTTCGGTCTGGCCTGTGCGGTGCATTCGGAAGGCAGCGTCCACATGCCCCAGGTGATGATCGTCATCCACTTCCTGGAAAGAGCTGTTCAGAGCCTCAGATGGGCCACTGAAACCCCTCCACAACCGATCACCTGGAACAGAGCTGGCATTGAATGGACTACATTCAGGATAAACCAGGGGTCAGTCAAACTCAAGCTAACATTCTATGGTCTGCGTTCATGGCAGCCCTGGGGTCACTCCAACACTTCAAAGATCTTTTTTGTGCTGGAGCTGTGCAACAAAAAACAACACAAAATACTGATTGGTGCCTGCAATTATTTTGAAGTGCTAAGGTATTTAAGGTTGATTGACTTCTTTATGCTGTAACCCCAGATTTTTTGTGTTAGGCTCTCAGTAGGACTAAAAATAGTTAAAAAAATTAAAAAAATCTAGAATTTTGAACCAATTCCATTTTTGAACACAATAGAAGTATGAAGCAAAAGCAGGCAGGCGTTGTCATGTTCCCCACCAAATTTGGGTACCTTTGAAGAAGAAGGTGATGCCCTTCTCATCCGGAGTTATGGCGTCAAATTCAATACCGGCACAGCGATCCAATCCGTTGCCCTTCTGAAGAAGGGGTGTGCTGGAGCTGTTGTGGTGATCTGGCAGGACCAATAAAATTTCAACTCACTGACCCCATTTTAATTGGTACAGTACTTTCCTATTTCATCACAAATCCATCAAATGGTTGGAGGTGACTGTTGCGGTTGTCCAGTGGCAAAAAGAACTCTAGGGCCATCTTCTAGTCAAAACCGTAATGACTCTAAAGGTGCTGAAGTTAAAAATTTCACTGCATGCTCTCATTTTATGTTTTCGCCATCCCCAAAATTGAAAGTGGTTAAAATAACATAGAGAATCAAAATGGAAAAACTGCAAAGACGAAGAGAATGTCTGTTTGCACGAGTGTGTGTGCGTGTGTGTGTGTGTGTGTGCGCGCGTGTCTGTGTCTGTGTCAATGTAGCTCCTTGTTATCAGTCTCACCTTCCATCGAGCCATGATGCCTGTATAAACACAGAGAAGTCACTTAAAATTCTAACAGCCAAATACGCCACCTCACTCACACATTCCATATACAGTATACAGTAAATTATTCTTTATGCTGTTTCGTATAAACTCTCATTATAAAACATGGAGTGTGTGATCTATTTGAATGGTTGAAATATGATTCATTGATTATGTTTTACCACCCCTTTCAAGACTTGTCTTTTCAGTTATGCCACTAATCACACTCTTGTCAAAGCAATTTAGACATTACATGCTATCCACAAGCACATTCATACCAAAGGGAAATGTCTAGGAAACCCTTCCGAACAGAGGAATAACATGTAAACTCCACACAGCTAGGTCCCAGGCCAGAATTGAACCCACAAACCTCTTGCTGTTAGGAAACAGTGTTACTCAGTGAACCACCATACTGGCCTGAAAACCGGAATATTTAACAGTTACACTGATTCAATAGTGAAGTACAGAGAGTGAGACTGCTCCTATATTACATTATTGAGTAACACATTAATGTTTTGAACAAAGTACTTTTAGAAAATAACACTCATAACAGCAAGAACAAGTAATGCAGGGAACAATTTTTCTACCTCCCTAAAGTACTAATATTCAACCAATTGGAGTTCTTTTTGTAAGTTTTTTTTCCCCTGAGAGTAAATTAAACAGAGAAAAAAGAGTTGGAGAGAGAGTGGAAAAGAAAAGAGGGGGAGATGGTAAAAGATAGAAGTAGAGAACAGGTAAGAGTGGGAAAGAGAGGAATGGAGTTTTATAGTAGAGCCGTGATAGCACACATAACTGGAGGACAGACGGGGTAGGAGTTATACCGCAGAGAGAGACATGAGCAGTATCGGCATGTTGGATACTTACGGCGGAGCCCCCTGGCACACAGCCAGGGCCAGACTCAGGCACAGGCAGCGGGAAAGCAGTCTCATGGTGAGAAGTCTCCACTGAGGCAGGAGATGGGCTTTATACTGGAGCCCTGACTGGGACGCCAGGTCATGGAGCAAAGGGCAGAGGGCACGTCTCACAGTTTACATAGCTCAGCGCAAATATAGTATATCTGTGTATACAGGAGAAAAACACCATGTGCACCATGACATTGCTTCAGAGAGATTCCCATTAGATGAGAGAATTCAGGCCCCACTCTTTAGCTATGCAAGTATGATCGATAGCACTGGTTTAACGGCTTTGAGTCCACTTTGTTCCCCAAAGCAACCCAGGATAGGGTTAGTTTGTGGATATTGAAATATTCATTAGCCGGTCGCTCCTTTCCTTCAGCATTATCATCATTCTCCTCATAATAAAGTTTCTTATTCATGTGGCAGTAATTTTAATATTATCAATGTTGAAGAGATTGTCACTAAGCACCTTCAGTGAAATGTGAGGTTTGGTCGAGCACAGAGGGTTACAACAGCTCAGCCTGCGTTTGCTCACTGATGACTCTGTGTCATGACCTAGTGATGTAACAATCTCACAGGCCATGAACCAGTTAAGTAACAAGGTGCTTATTTACAGTTCTTTCATATTTGAGAACAGGGATGACTCTAGGTCAGAGAGATTAAATGCGAGATAAGACTTTCTGCTGGTCAATCAAAATTTTGCACCGAAGACGTTTCTCAAACTCAGTCCTCAGGGACCCCAGAGAATGCACATTTTTGTTAATACTGCAATTTAACAAACAGCCACTTTTTTATCCTTACCAGGCCATTATGTCACTGAAGAAAACCAGACTTTGAATTCAGCTCAGTCCAACAACATTTCATGATTTGCAGTCTTTCCTGAGCCAAAAAACTTTCAGTCTGCTGAAAAATTAATTAAAAATCTTGGTACAGCATTCTAGACGTGAACCATTACGGTAAAACGTATTTGTTATATCCATATCGGTCAAAATATCGGGAAAATCGATGGCCTGACCCAAAATAGTTAATTTGCTGTATCTGATGAACAAATATCCAATTTTGATCCTATCTGATCACAGAACCTTATGGTCAGATGATTGTGGTTAGATGGGACCAAAATTAACCATTCTTAGTCAGATACATCATCGGCATTTAAAAAGAGATGTATACACTGCATGGCCTGAAATTCAAGCTCTGTGGAATAATCACAAAGTCAGTGGCTAAATAGATTCCACCTGGTATCATGTAATTTTGGCAGACAATAAGGTTGCTTTAACAAAAATGCAGACACTAAGCCATAGGTGGACTTTCCAGAAAGAAAATGACCAAGCACACCTCAAATCCAAACAGAATTGCTTCCAAGACAAGAACATTACTGCTCTGCAATGGCTATCTCCCAAAAGACCCCAATCTGATCGAAAAACCAGTGGGTTGAACTAAAGAGGGCAGTTGATTATGGCAAACCCAGGAATGTGACTGGTCTTTGAAGGATGTGCATAGGGGAATAGACCAAAATCCTTCCAAAAGTCTGCCCGGAGCTTGACAAACAGTACTAGAAAAGACCCCAGGGGTGGCTTCTAAAAGTGCTAAACCAGAGGGGCAATTAATTGTGAAACGTGAGTGCAATTAACTAACTATATTGCAATTCTGTGTTGTTAGGACTATGCCAGGGGCGGATCCAAGAATTTTGGAGGGGGGGGGAGGGTTGGGCGCAACCCCCATACGAGCGCCAAAGGCACGAAGCCTAGAGGGGTCTAGGGACCCTCCCCCAGAAAAATGTGAAAATTAAAGTGCCAAATACGCGTTTTCCTGGCATCTGGGAACAAAATTCAAGGTCTTATAGTTAGCTGAAAAAAGCATTGTTTTCATTAACAATTATCCCTATTTAAGGTATAAGTTTGCACTTGACTCTGCAAAGACAAGCAAAGTCAAAGAGACTTAGGTCCTATTCTGATAGAAATAGATGAACTGTGAAAATGATCAAAGCATCTATCAGGATACATCATGGATCAGGGGTTCCCAAACTCTGTCCTGGGGCATCCCTGTGTATGCTGGTTTTGCTCTACCCTGGTTTGCAATCATAGGATTTTTAACAAGCTGTTAATTTGTCTTAATTAGGAGCATTTTTGTTCAGAGCAGCAATTCATCCTCTCTTGAGTAACAGTATTTTGACAGATATGCATACAAACAGTGAGAACTAAATTCAGCATCCACATTGCAATGTATGAGTAACAACTGCATAAAAAGAGAGAAAAATTTACCCAATCAAAAGATAAAAATCAATGGGTTCCTAATTGCTGAAACTGCAGGCACACGGTTGCAAAAACTAACAATTTACCAAACAAGCAAATGACAGAGTCAAACCCATAACATTTTATGTTATGCTGTTGTTATTGAGTGTGAGCAAATTATTTTGAAAGAATTCTAATCACCGGTCTTCAGCAACCTGATTTGGAGGTTATTGATTTTCTCAGTACCTGAGTTGATCTGTTTATAAATGTTATCCCCTGAAATTGTTTGCCACACAGAAAAAAAAAAATAAAAAAACTTAGGGTCTTTTATTATTCATGGCACAAATTGATATTTCTACTAAAATTTGGCTTAAAACAGCAAATAACATATTTAAACACAAAATGTACCCAATTTGGACAAATTAACAGCTTGTTAAAGTCCTATGATGGCAATTATGGTTGGGACAAAAACCAGCAGACACATGGAGGCCCCAGGACCAAGTTTAGGAACATCTGTTATGGATTAAACATTTAAAACACAACACTGAAGTTGTTTTCTTTCATTGACAATGGTATTTAATTCACTTTGAAGTGAATTTCCTACTTTCCTACTTTCCTAGGCATATTCAGTAGGCATGCAGAGCTACAAAATCATCTTCTGGAAATGTTTCATTCTCACTGAATGGGTTGATGACGAGCATTCTTCGGGGTTATCTACGGGCGCACATGTCGATCACTTTGTCATAATCAAGTTCGAGATCCAGTTGCACTGGCACAAACGTTACTCACAGGGATAACTTTTTATTTTTAATCAACAAGATTTCTGTGCATAGGTCTTTACCCATTCCTTTCTATTTCTCTGATGTGTCCAGCTGTCTTCAATCAGTTTCAGTGTGTCAAGCTCCTTATTATATAAGGCTATCATCTGAGACCTACAAATTGCCCCTCAGACATTTTATTAGATGAGAGGAAACTTTTTTTTTTTGTTTTGAACCGGGACTGTTACTTTTACTGTAATACAGCTAAAAGATAAAAAGTATACTTTCACTTCATTACTTTCACACTTGCCACTTCATTACACGTTACAAATTAAAATATGCATGTAATTAATCATTTAAGGATTATCTGGATTTGGCGTGTTCGAGAAGAACAACGGTCCTTGGCAGGGTATCTTTGTGCTGATGTGTCCCACCAGCGTACATGGAGCTGCAAATTTATGCACGCAGTTACAATATTTTATCACTAGACGGCACACCCGGATAGTAATTGAATATTCACAAGCAGGCCGAGCTCGCGGTTTAGAACATGGACGAGTTTTCTCCAATCCCAGTTTCTCCAGGAGTTTCCTGAATAAAACTCCTCAGCCAAGCCTGATGTGCAAACTGCTCAATATACTTGCCCATAGTATCAATCCAGCAGTTCAAACAAAATTATCTCTTGCTACAGAAATAATTGTTGCCCTCTGCAGCAACCACTTTAGCTACAGCAGGCTAATGGTATCCCAGTTAGTAGTTAAGAAAAATCTGTTTTCTGAAGCAAAAATTCAACATGGTATTGAAACTATATAATTCTACTATTAATTATAGTCAATTATAGTGGTTTTTAAACCGCCAGTAAATGTATAACATGTTTTTCTTATGTTTTCCTTACTCAAGACCCCCCCCCCCCCACGCCCACTCCCTCACACACTCTAACTCTCACACACTCTCACTCTTGCGCACTCTCCCACTCTCCCCACCCACTTTGTAAATAATTTATCAGCTCAAGCTCATTACTAAACTTGCACTTCTTATAATTGCGTGAGCTTTGCCTCACTTACTACCCTTTTCTTGGGCCCAAATTCTCATAGAGCACTTGGCGGCCCAGCCATATACTAGGTCGCACCTCGTCTTGTTTTCATACTGTTGAGTCTAGTATTCTTGTTTCGATAAATACCTCTTATTTCAGGATGTGTTCCAGCTACTTTTAAAAACACGATAGAGCAGCTTCTTGTCTAAAACAAAAATCTGGATCCTCCTGTTCTCCCTTACGTCATGCTAATCTCTCAGCAACTTTTTGTTCTGAGTAATTTTTCAATTTTTTGATTCAGTGGTGGGCGGAGGATGGGAAACTGGTGGGGCGGAAAACATCCTTTGAAACAGATGAGATCAGTGACTCGACTTCAATCATTGTTCTAGGTCAACATTTCAGTTTCCCTTACAATGAAATGTTTAGGTGAGTAAATAATAAATTCTATAAAATGTTTAATTCACATGCCTTAATTTGCAACTCTTCATGAGAAAAACCACTGTGGATTGTCCGTGTTAAATTTTGTCACATCCTAAGCAAGTCGTCAAACCTGCGCTTAATGATTGTTTAATTGAAAAAGATTGAAATGCACTCTTTTTTGCATTCAATTGGTGTGTTTGATTTCTCATCTTATGAAGACAATTAGCTACATCTGGGAGGGGAGAGTTCAAGTATTTTTTAAAAGGGAAACTGACTGAAAACAGTTCAAGACTAATAAGCAGTTTGAAGACATGTTTATCGCCCTCCTTGCTCTCTGTCCACCGCCCGCCACTGTTTTGATTTCAAACCATGCCATAGTACTAAAACTGCTTTTCAATTCAGGGTCATTCCACACCAAACTGAACAGGGGTCCCGGCCTTTCCCCCTCCAATTTCTGTGCAACCTATTTTAAAGGGGACTTAACATGCTGATCCTTCTTTTAATACATATTATTAATGTTATAATGTTGGTTGTCCATGCTCAACCCCTGAAAAGTTTCTAAACATAAGATACAGGGTTTTTGCCGTAATCCAAGAACATAATTTTGTGAGCGTGATTTCCTCTCTGAACAGCTCCTCCCGAGATCTTCACGAGATCTGGGTAAAACCTGACGTCAGGTTGTGCCGTCCAGTTAGTACAGACCTAGCCAGAGCCAACCACTGCACTGGACCTGCCCACACTGGAAACTATTCTAGCAGGCACTAACAACGGCACATCATACTAAGCCTTAGTAGCATCTACACTTTTGGAAATACAAAAGAAGAGCCGCAGATCATTTGAGGTGCAATTTGGTCAGCATCTCTCTCAAAGCTACTCGTCCGTTTACTTTTGGACGCAAAGAAAAACAAATATTTCTCTTCCAAAAGACGAGGCTTCCAGAAATCAGTGGGTAGCTTTTGTTTGTATCCTGGCCGCAAACAGCCACGGCCAAAGGGAACGTTAGCCATTTGTGCTCTGCATTTCACCAAAGACAGCTTTGTCAATAAAGGATAATTCGACACAGGATAAGCATTTCAGCTGCTTCTCAAACCTGAAGCAGTTGCATCGATCAAGCTCTTGGAGCCACAAGCCGTGAGTTACCATATAACAGCAAATAATGTAAGTGAAGCTAACATGTTACGGGTGGCTAGCAGGACCGCTAGCGATAGTTAGCACTAACAACTGGCCTCAAACGCAGGCTTTGTAAAATATCTGAAGATAAAGCCTGTATCGGTCGCGAATGTCCGTGACTCACAGACATAGTAGCTGTAAGTTGCTTTCACTGCATAAGCCAACCTGACGTGATAGCCAGTTGATTGCGGCTGTAGCACAGCAGCTAAGTAGCCAAGTTACTGTTGCTAGTGTTGGTGTCCTAAATATGCAAGAGTGATATCAGGGGAAATTCTACAGAAGAAGTGTGAACATAAACCTCATTTGAAGCTAACTTTTAATACCTGTTTGTAATTTGCATGCTTAGTACAACTGTGAACAGTAACAGAACTTGCTGTCTGTAAAACCTGCATTGCAAGGGTTTGTCTCTCTGGTTATGACCGCTCGGTTACCAGCTACTGTATGTTGCATGTTGTGCTAATTAAAAATGCTCCTGGTTAACTTATATGTAGTAATTCTGATCTGTATACCATAGCAGTGGTCCGACCTTCCATTGGTCCGACCTCCCATCTGGAGCTCACGGTTTATATCTTGTGCGCACATTTTAGGATCTCCTGCGAACAAATTAGTATCTCACGGGAACGATTTAGTATCTCATGGCCAGGATTTATTTTTTACCATGTCATCAGGGGGAATTCGTAAACATGCCCAGTGGGACCATTTTGTCAGAGGAACGGGAGGTCGGACCAATGGGTCGTCGGACTAATGGGCAGTTTCCAGCTTGAGAGTGGTGGCCGAGCTGTCGCGAGGGGGAATCCAAGATGGCGGAATGAGCAGACGTGCATTGCAGGTGCTGGTGAAAGTAGTGTGTATATAGTCCTTGAATGTGAATTTCACGCAACTTGTGACTCAGAACGAATTCATATAACAGCCTGTACTTTGTTTTGGCCGCAATTGGAGGTGAGTTTGGGACTTTGTTATTTGCGAGAAAATCTGGACGAGGGAGGCTACTAAGGAGATAGCTAACGTCGTGATGAATGACCATAACTATAACCTGGCCGCGCTTCAGGAGGCGTGCGATGACGATGATTTAGCCGACATCGAAATTGATCAACAAACTCCGAAGGAACGTAAAATTAATATGGCACACACTCCAGTGAAATCTCCCCTCCCCAAAAAACAAAGGAGAGGCAACCAAAATTCCTCAGACGAAAGCGTGTGCGAGACTATTCTGCTTGCGGTGCAAGCGTTGACAACAAAAATGGATCAGCAAACTGAACTTTTGAAAAAGTTTGAAATAAGAGTCGAGGCCAACACCGAAGCCATTAAGGGAAACAAGCAAAGCATTGAAGGGCTGCTGAGGACAGTAACGGAGCTCCAAGAAGAAAACCGGCGGCTCAAGGAATCCGTTGCCGAACAAGCCCGATATAAAAGACGATGGAATCTGAGGCTGAACGGTCTACCTGAGAAAGACGGGGAGGACACCAAAGACTGCGTCATTGGGATTTTGACGAAAGTTATCCCCATTTCTGTGGAGCGTCTACGGGAGACCGTTGACACGGTACATCGCCTAGGCAAAAAAGGCAACGCCGCTACTTCAAATCCCACTCCAAGGTCAATTATTATTCAGTTTGTGACAAGATCGGTTCGTGATGAGGTATGGAAGCAGTCCAGAGAAGCCAGGGTTTGCAAGGAAATGCATATCCACTTTAAGGAGGATTTTTCCAAGGAGGACAGAGAGGCTCGTTCCAAATTATGGCCATTGGTTCAGGAAGCAAGGAAGAGAGGCCAGAGGGCCTTTCTGAAAGAAGGATATGCACTGATTAACAATCAAAGAGTGGACCCTAGGATATAGGTTAAAGGGGGAAAAAAATCTTTTCCCACCTTAACTTTTTCTTTAGGATGTTGTTCAATACCTGATTGGTTAGTTCTGAGTACTAAGTTGTGCCTGTCATTTGGTAAGGACATAATGACTCATTCCTGTGCATCCTCGATTTTTTGTGCTTTATCCAAGGATAATCCATAGTTCTGTTATCCTTCATTTCACTCAATGCTAGGGGGCTAAAAAACAACGTGAAGCGTAAGGGTATTTTTCTTTTTTGTAAGGAGCAAAAAGCTAATTGTGTTTTTTTACAAGAAACCCATTCTGTTGAGGAGGATGTTAATTTTTGGAAGCTGCAGTGGGGTGATACCATTTTCTGCAGCCATGGATCTTTACACTCAGCTGGTGTTATGATTTTATTGAATAGATTTCCTGGAAAAGTAGTGAAACACTGTGGTGACCCCAATGGTCACTGGTTAATGGTGATAGTGGACATTAATGGTGAAAAAATTATTTTGATTTGTGTCTATGGTTACAATGAGAGGGGTAAAAGCAAAACATTTATCTCAGATTTGTGTAAATTGATTAAGGAATGTATGGGATCTTATTCAACTAACAAAATTGTAATTGGAGGTGATTTTAACCTGGTGCCTGATCTTTGGTTAGATCGTCACCCACCCAGGGCACAATGCCACAAATTTGACGAACTTATAGCTGACTTGATTAATAGTGCATGTTTGGTTGATTACTGGAGGATGAGAAATCCTAAAATCAAGCAGTTTACCTGGTTTAATGCATCTGGCAACGGTCAGAGCTCTAGATTGGACTACTGGCTAATTTCTGCTCCTTTAGTAAACCGGTTAAAAATTGTGATATTTCCGCTTCACCTTTGACTGATCATTGTGTTATCTCTTTAACTCTTTTGTTTTCAAGATCTGAACCTGGTTTGAATCCTATTTGGAAATTCAATGACACTTTGTAGGACAACTCTTCTTTTTGTAATGGTGTTAAACAGCTTGTTTTAGAGATTGATGCTCTGGAGATGTCTTCTGTTAGTAAATGGGAGTGGCTCAAATTTAAAATAAGAGAACTGGCAATTTTAACTGGTAAAAATTCTTCAAAATTGAAAAAACAAAAACAACAAAGCATGATTTCTAATATTAATACTCTTTGTAACAAAACTACGCTATCAAGGGAAGAACTGGCTGAATTAAATAAGTTACAAAGCGAACTAGATCATTTTTATTTAGATAAAGCAAAGGGTGCTTTTATACGCTCAAGAGCCCGCTGGATTGAGGAAGGGGAGAAAAATACCACCTATTTCTTGAACCTTGAGAAACATAGGCAGTCTAAAAAAAAAATTCACAAATTGTTGATAAATGGATCTATTATTGAAGACCAAGCGCAAATTAATAGGGAAATTTCAGATTTTTATTGCAATCTGTACAAATCTAATTATTCCGATGAGAACTGTCTTTTCTTCCTAAATACCATCACAAAATTTAACAAAACCATCGATACTGATTTCAAGCAATTTATGGAGGAAAATCTTAAAATTGAAGAATTAGACAAGGTTATACAGAAGATGCCCTCTGGAAAATCACCTGGTTTAGATGGGTTAACCATTGCTTTCTACAAATTCTTCTGGGGGGATATTAGAGTAATGTTATACAATGCTCTTTTGGAATGTATTCAAACTGGTAACCTTTCTTCTTCAATGAAACAAGGGGTAATTACCCTAATTCCAAAACCTAATAAAGATTTACTTCTCTTAGATAATTGGAGACCTATCACTTTATTATGTAACGACTACAAAATTTTAGCCCACGTTTTTGCGGATCGACTAAATAGAGGATTAAGAGACATCATCGATGAATGTCAATCAGCATTTATTCAAGGGAGAAATATACATAACCATATTAGGCTTGTATTAGATATGCTTGATTATTGTGATTGTATTGACAGCGATTGTTTGATTCTATTTCTAGATTTCTACAAGGCATTTGATACAATTGAACATTCTTTACTTCTAAAAGCCTTAAAATTTTTGGGTTTTGGCGAAAACTTTTGTAAGATTATTAAGATGTTTTATAGCGATATTTATAGCTTGGTTTCCTTAAACCCAGGACTTACCTCCAGATTTAAAAGTGCAGCGTGGCATCCGACAAGGATGTCCAATTTCTCCCAAATTGTTTATTCTAACCACTCAATTACTTACTTTACTCGTTAATAATAGCCTTGAATTAAAAGGAATTAAGATTTTTGGTCGGGAATATAAAACTAGTCAGTTTGCTGACGACACGGCATTTTTTTTAAAAAACAATTCCATGGTTAAAATCGCCCTCAATACAATTTCTGTGTTTTCCAGAGCTTCCGGTCTTCAACTAAATACAAAGAAGTGTGAGATACTTCCCATTCATACTTGTGCTCATAATAATATTGCATCAATCCGAGTTGTAAATGAGGTCAAATATCTAGGAATACTATTGTCCAAAAACGCAATTAGGAGAGAGGAGATTAACATTTCAAACAGAGTTTTAGATATGGAAAAAAGTCTTAGCCGGTGGTTAGCTAGGGACTTGACTATTTTTGGAAGAAGCCTGTTGACTAAGACGGAGGGTATTTCCAGAGTTATTTATCCTTGTCACTCTACGTATATATCCCCCAAAAGTATACAGAAAGCTAACTCGATTATTTTCCAGTTCTTGTGGAAAAACAAAACTCACTACATTAAAAGATCCCAACTTGTTAAAGAAACTGATAAAGGTGGCATTAATGCCCTAGACTTTGAAGCAATGGTTGGTACACTTAAGATCAAATGGTTAAAAGCTTTTTTCATGCAACCAAATTCTATGTGGTTTCATATTCCAGGCTCCATATTTCAGCATCTTGGTGGGCTCCGATTTCTTTTAAAATGTGATTTTGAGGTTAACAAGATCCCAGTTAAATTATCAAATTTTCATAGGCAAATTCTTCAGTTTTGGAAGTTGATATTCAATCATAATTTCTCTCCCCATGGATCTACGCTATGGAATAACAGAGTTATCACATTGGGCAGAAAATCAATATTCAGAAAGGAATGGTACAAAAAGGGCATTATTTTTGTTAAAGACATACTAGACTGTAATGGTACATTTTTGAACTTCTCAGTCTTTGTTGAGAAGTATAATGTTAGATGTTCCTACAAGGATTTCATGAATATTTGCAGAGTGATTCCTGCACCCTTGGTTCAGTTAATCAATAATACTCATTTATTTTCTGATGTGACTACATCTTTACCAGCTTTAAAAGTAAACAATTGTAATTTAACTGATGTGAAATGCAACAATAAGCTAATTAAGGAAGCTTTGAAACAAAAGATCTACCATGATTATAACAGAGCGATATTCAAAAAATTTGATGTGGATAATCAATCCGTTATGACTAATGCTCACTCGAAATTTATGAAATGGCCTGTCTCCCCAAAAGTCAAAGAGACTCACTTCAAAATAATTAATAAAATATATCCAGTTGCCGTAATGCTGAAGGAAAGATTTAAATTTGAAGTAGATCTGTGTAGTTTTTGTAATTCCACTGATGAAACCTTGGAACATCTGTTTTTTTCATGCCCTGTATCTCAACAGTTTTGGTCTGATGTCATGAGCTGGGTATGTCTCAAATTAAAGATACCTTCATTTTGCGGTACCTGCATTTTATTATATATGGATAACTTAAGCCCATCTGTTTCAAATGTCATTAATATTGTCTTACTCCTAGCAAAATATCACATCCACTGTAGCAAATGGAAAGGTAGTAAACCTTCATTTGCATGTTTTATTAATGAATTCAAAGCATACTATGCTGCTTTACTTAAAATAAGGGATTGGAATTCTGCCAAGATAATTACTCAGGAAATTTCCAGGTCATTATTATTTTAATCCTTTTCACCAGCATGGTTAACTTCTTTATGGGTGTTTTTTTTTTTTTTTTTTTTTTTGGAGGGAATTATATATGCCCCCTAGCTCTTGTTCAACTCTTGAGTTTTTTTTTTTTTTTTTTTTAGTGAATCTTTTGTATAATGGATATGTTTATTCCTCTACAAGAGTTTGTATGTTTTGTAGTTATATTATTCATAAAAATAAATAAATAAAAAAAATAAAAAAAAAAAGGCCGAGCTGTCGCGCAGACAGACACACACACACGCACACTCACACACGCACACTCACACACACACACACACACACACACACACACACACACACACACACACACACACACACACACACACACACACACAGACGGTGCTAAACTGCATACCCACGCCGCCTCGTCGGACGTGGGTAAAGACGCAGCACTGATCGGTCTGAAAAAAGAAGCCGATGCGGGCATGCGGAAGTACCGTAACATGGCATTCTATTTAATGGCCAGCAGATGACGACGTCGGCGGTTGCAGGAAGAAGTTCAATGCTATACAAGTCTATGAGAAAATGACCCTACTTTCCCACCTGATTTTTCAGTTAAATAATAATTTTTCACATTATCTTATGGTAGCTATAGCAAGTTTCAAGTCTCCTTCGATATATCATGATGTTCATTTTTGTATGGTCCCAATTAGACTAGAATAAAGGATAAAGCCAAAATATGCTTTAGAGGCGTGGCTATCCTCTGGTCCTCATCCGATACGGTCAGATCCACCTCTCACGTCCCTCCCCGCATCTTGATTGTCGCTCTCGTCCAATAGAAATCACATCCGGTTTCAAAATGACAACATGGTGCAATTCAAATTGTCAAAATCGAGGCTTCCTTTATGGTATGCTGAAATCAATGGGTGACGTGACGGTTGCTTTGTCCATCTTTTTATACAGTCTATGGGTGCATCTCAAAACCTAGGCGGCATCCTTCCAAGGCTGCATTTTTAGGGGTTGTCACTTAATTCCATCTGCCAAACTGATGTAATGTCATTTCATCTCCGTTAAAGCTGCCATCAAAGCAGAATAAATATTAGTTAAATACATTCAGAGTTCATGAATACAGACAATATTAGCGAAAATGGTTTAACATTATAAACAATATTTCTTGTGTTTATTTGTTTGTTGTGGGGTTAGACCTTGAATCGGGCCAGAACCAAAGTTCTGCTGTTGCGGTTTGACAGGGTGTTCCCTTTAAGGGTTGGTAACATTCTTGGCCACACTAGCATGCTGATACCTCTGCATAAGACCGCCATTGTTTAAGATGGTTGAGATATAAGGTGCACAGAAGGACTGAAGATTATTAATTTTCTCTCGAGTGAAAGCGGCCAATGAGGTACAGCTACTGTCTATATTACTGATATATTGACAGAATGAATTTAACGCAGCAAATTTCTGTTGATCCATGCAATGATACAATTACGTTATGTATTCAATCATTATATGAAATAATTTGTTCTTATGTACTTTCCTTTTATGTCCACCAGTTCTCACGGCACACTATCATACATATTGTGTGATTAAAGCCAGTAACACAAAGAACGACTTGGTTTCGTGATTTGGACTTGAGAGGGAGTTACATCCGTTAAACAGCTTTGGTTTAAGCAAGTCGTCACTGTTTTCCCCAAACTTAACCGTAACTTAGCCCTATACCTAACCCCAAACTTAACCTTGTCTCTTACCCAAATGTCAGTTTGGCAGATGGAATTAAGTGACGACCCCTTAAAATGCAGCCTTCGAAGGCTGCAGCCTACGCTTTGAGATGCATCCTATGACTATGAGTGAAACTGAATTGTTCTGTCTCCTTTACTAGAAAATGTATGATCTGTCTATACAAATTGTCCAGCATCATCAATAAAGCATCTTGAAATTGCTTATCTTGAAGTCTTGATATTTTTTTAAATTAGGAATATTAAAGCACTAATTTATTTAAATATTTAGAAACATGGCTTTAATTGTTGTATAGTGTAACCTGCTACTAATATCTGCTTAACTTTTATGGGTTTTTTTAAGATAAAAAAACACTCTTAGGATTAATTCGCACTTTCATTGTGATCAAGGATAGTTGTCCCATCAATTTTTACCTGAAGGAGTTTCTGCTAGTACATGGACATAAATGATAAGAGATTACTTGTATGAAACTTTTTCAGCAAATTTTAACTGTCGACATTACCATTTACCAAATGGTACCAAATGGCACTATGGGTGTGGTCGGCAAATTTCAAAGGCGTGTATCTCAAAAACTATTGCACTGTTGGCGCTGAAGTTTGGGCAACTAAGGTCCAAAGGCCTATTCTTAAAATAGGTTTCACGGAAATCAAAGGGGGCAAGGCCAGGGGCCCTGTTCAGTTTGGAATGACCCTTCAGGAAAATCTACTGCTGGTGCTTTAAGCCCCCACAGCTGCCTTTGACACCATGGACCAAGGCCCTTTCATCACGTCCATAATCGAGTGTAGACCCAAAACTGTTTACAGTCATACCTGACTGATAGAATTCAATGCAGGCTGTGCTGAACTGCTTAAAAGATATAAACTGAGATGGATTTTAGCTTTCTCAAGATGAACTGAGACGGAGATCGATTTGTTTGGTTGACGTGACCTATTGAATGACTCTGCTTGTACTCTTGGGCCCTTTAAGCTTCCTGAAAGTCAATGGGCTCTAATTTCCTGGCGCAGCGCAGGTGGCGTAGCGAAGCGCAGCCCGCGCAGTGGTAATTTCGTTGGGCGCAGCCCGCGTAGTGGTAATTTCGTGAGGCGCGCAGCCTTCGGTAGACCAAGGTGCGCCGAGATGGGTGTGGCGGCGTAGTAGGGGGAGGTGTCACATATTCATGAAGACGCAGTGACAATTTCGTAGAAAAAGTCTCCGCTGGAGTTGCGCAGAAAACTCGCCAGCTCCAACCTGGTTTAATTTCCGTGCAGTGGTAATTTGGCTGACCGGCGCAGAGAGCGCACACGTCACCGAAATCTCACAGGCAGTTTTACAGAATGTCAAGCACATTTCAATGCAAGAAATAATTACAGGAAGCACGATTTAATGTAACTATCTGAATAAGGACATAAATTATTGTGTCTATATCGATTGTCCTGATGTCAGATTAAAGGCGGTTGCCACGCGTAATGGAAACTTGACCGGGCTTAATCAACGCAGCTGAATCTGTGATGCAAACTAACGACTTCACATCTTTCTCAGCCAACCACAAACTGTATATATATATATATATATATATATATATATATATATATATCGAATGCTTGCGTTCTATGCTCATTAAAGCCGCTTGCACACTGGACGCGAAACGAATTTTTCGCCCGACTGATTACAGACAAAGTCAATGCAAAGACGCGATAGTTGGACAGGGTTTTAATATAGCTCCGTGTCCGAAAGTCATAAAAGTTCTAATTTTTCCGAGTATTCCAGGAATTATTAGACGTGGAAACTTGGCCATTTTTGTGTTCGACCTTCACAGAATGCAAATTGATAGCTATCGACTTTTCTTGGTCTTTTTAGCCTATTCTTCTGTTTTCTTCCGTTGAAGATAGCCAGCAGTCTTTATTCGGTCTTTCTTTTGAAAATTAGTCAGATGGACCGAACAGATTCACGCTTTATTTCCACACCTGAGATAAAACAGTGCGTGAGCAAATCAATTCCATGACCATTGACAGTGTGAAGAAATTATCGCATGCACGATTAAGACTGTCCGACACGAAATGCAAAATACTCCATGTCCACCAGCCAGCAAAAAGTAAAAGTATTGAAATGAGAACAGATTTATAACGGGATATCCAACAAAAATGACCCGCTAAAAATAAATCCCAGTGTTCATTGGATGTTCTGTTGTTAAAATGTTTCGTTTTATTCTTTATTTCGGTATCAATCTGTTCTAATCGTCCTCTTTTTTTTTTTTTAGCTGTCAGACACGGAGGCATTGTACATTGTCCCATGCCAGTGTCGACTCGCTGAGCAGAGCTTAAACAGAAACATTGATTGAAATTCTCGGTACTCATCTTAAAGAACTGAGCCCTCTTATCAAAACATTCACGTTTAATGTCGACAAGAGTCAGCAGATTTGAAGAAATTAAAAACTATAATAGACTGTCGGACACGGAGATTTATTAAAACCCTGTCAGACTTTCGGGCACAAGACGCAATCTGTCGAGCGAAAAATTCGTTTCGCGTCCAGTGTGCAAGCGGCTTAATACAAGGCTACTACTATTGCCACTTCGGTTTTATCGTCTTCAGTGGGGAAAAGGAATACAGCCTGATTGCTATGATCTCGTACTGAGTTAAGATCGCATATTGAAAATAAATGTGTCACGTATCTTGCATTGTTGTCCATGCATGTTAATCCCAAAATTTAAAGCAGCAACAGTTTGTAATTCATGGCAACACGCTATCCATCGTTTCTCTTGCCAGTGAGCAAGATTTGACTCGGCTGTGTCGCCTTCTTTGCCAACTTGCGCTGGAAGGAGGGGCAGAGGCGGGACAGAGGAGTTCTTGCGCCAGGCTACGCCGGGCACGAAATTGCCACATACGCCTGGACACACCCCGTTGGCGCGGCGCACCCCCCATGCGCCGCGCCTGCACCGCGCCTGCGCCTGGTCTACGAAATTAGAGCCCAATATGTTGTTATTAATCTTGGGGTGAATTCTGATCACTCATTCATATTGATTGAACAGATTAGTTGGGTTGTCAACATAGTTCCCCCCCCATATTTCTCCCCAAGATTTAGCCAGGCATTAGTGTTTTTTTTTTTTTTGTCCCCTCGGTTATTCTTTTGTAATTCTGTGTATGAGGGTGAAGAACATTTGTTAAAATGCAGTCACTCTTCTTCAAACTTGGAAAAAAGCAGGATCACATTACACCAGTATTCCATTGGCTTTCAGTCCATTTCAGGAATTTCATATTTTATCGCATGTTTTTAAGGTCTTCAGTAGGCTGTCAGAACACTGAGGTCGACCAAGCCGATGCACTTAGATGTTCCAAGAACTAGGCACAAAAAACAGAGGTGACCAACCCTTTCTGGCGGCTGCCCTGAATCTCTGGAATAGCTTACCTATTCATGTAAGGTCAACTCGGACTCTAAGAAACTTGAAATCCCCGCTGAAAGCCACATTTCTTCTCAAAGGCAATCAATTTGAGTAGAGCTTGGCATCGTAAATTGATCATCTAGTTTCGTGATGTTTACTGTTCTCTTTTATGACTCCTTCAATTCATTTCTTTATTTGTTTATTTTGGAATTTTCAGCCCTGTGTGGTCGTTTTTTTCCGTGCCTATACAAAACCCAAAACCAGTGAAGTTGGCACGTTGTGTAAATCGTAGATAAAAACAGAATACAATGATTTGCAAATCCTTTTCAACCTAAATTCAATTGAATACACTGCAAAGACAAGTTACTTAATGTTCAAACAGGTAAACTTAATAATTTTTAGCAAATATTAGCTCATTTGGAATTTGATGCCTGCAACATGTTTCAAAAAAGCTGGCACAAGTGGCAAAAAAGACAGAGAGTTGAGGAATCCTCATCAAACACTTATTTGGAACATCCCACAGGTGAACGGGCTAATTGGGAACAGGTGGGTGCCATGATTGGGTATAAAAGAAGCTTCCCTGAAATGCTCAGTCATTCACAAACAAGGATGGGGCGAGGGTCACCACTTAGTGAACAAATGCGTGAGCTGATTGTCGAACAGCTTAAAAACAACATTCCTCAACGAGCTATTGCAAGAAATTTAGGGATTTCATCATCTACGGTCCGTAATATCGTCAAAAGGTTCAGAGAATCTGGTGAAATCACTGCACGTAAGTGACAAGCCCGAAAACCAACATTCAATGCACGTGACCTTCGATCCCTCAGGCGGTACTGCATCAAAAACCCACATCAGTGTGTAAAGGACATCACCACATGGACTCAGGAACACTTTAGAAAACCACTGTCAGTAACTACAGTTCGTCGCTACATCTGCAAGTGCAAGTTAAAACTCTACAATGCAAAGTGAAAGCCATTTATCAACGGTACCCGGAAACGCCGCCGGTTTCGCTGGGCCCAAGCTCATCTAAGATGGACTGATGCAAAGCGGAAAAGTGTTCTGTGGTCTGACGAGTCCACATTTCAAATGTCACTTTCAAGTTTTTGGAAACTGTGGACATCATGTCCTCCGGACCAAAGAGGAAAAGAACAATCCGGACTGTTATAGGCGCAAAGTTCAAAAGCTAGCATCTGTGATGGAACGGGGGTGTATTAGTGCCCAAGGCATGGGCAACTTACACATATGTGAAGGCATCATTAATGCTGAAAGGTACATACAGGTTTTGGAGCAACATATGTTGCCATCCAAGCAACGTCTTTTTCATGGACGCCCATGCTTATTTCAGCAAGACAATGCCAAGCCACATTCTGCACGTGTTACAACAGCATGGCTCCGTAGTAAAAGAGTGCGGGTACTAGACTGGCCTGCCTGTAGTCCAGACCCGTCTCCCATTAAAAATGTGTGGCGCATTATGAAGCGTAAAATACGACAACGGAGACCCCGGACTGTTGAACAACTTAAGCTGTACATCAAGCAAGAATGGGAAAGAGTTCCACCTGAAAAGCTTCAAAAATTGGTCTCCTCAGTTCCCAAACATTTACTGAGTGTCGTTAAAAGGAAAGGCGATGTAACACAGTGGTAAAAAGGCCCCTGTGCCAACTTTTTTGCAATGTGTTGCTGCCTTTAAATTCTAAGTTAATGATTATTTGCAAAAAAAAAAAAAAGTTTCTCAGTTTGAACATTAAACATCTTGTCTTTGCAGTGTATTCAATTGAATATAAGTTGAAAAGGATTTGCAAATCATTGTATTCTGTTTTTATCTACGATTTACATAACGTGCCAACTTCACTGGTTTTGGGTTTTGTAAATACATTTTGATCTGACAAAGTAGGAAAGACGCACACGAACAGCACTGTTACAGTCAAGTTAAACTTTTATAAATTAATTATAATCCCTTTTTGTTACAGATTCCCACACATTCATACAATTATAAAAAAAAAACTCAGATCATTCAATATTTTTTGATTTGATTAGATCAGCTTAATCCCCAGATTTATGCATCACAGATCACCGTTGGCAATAAGGCCACACTGCTGCGCATTGACAGAGGGCACTCTAACATGTATTGCATAGATTCCTTGACATTCTAAATGTTTTTAAAGAATAATTAGTGAAGTGCTAAATGGATAGTGTTAAAACTTTCATTGCATAAATTACTTTCAGATAGTCTCTTTAGCTCACCTGGACAGAATAAAGTCAAACCGATAAACAGATCAAAAGCGTGAGAACAAGTGAGGTGCTTCTACAGTTTTTCTCCCATTCTCCATCATTCTCTTACAGAGGGACACAGAAAAAGTTGGAACATTAAAATAGCAATAGCGACAGCAGCCTTCTCAGAGAAACTTAAAGCCAATTTCATTGAACAGATTTAAAAAAAAACTGCTTTTACATTCATAGACATCAGTGCACACTGACCAACCCACCCGTGCAACCCAGTTCAAAAGACACATTACCCAAATGCTTACTGCATTGCAATAAAAACCATGAACAGACACACAAAGATCAAGATTATTGCAGTCCACAAGAGATTATGCAGTGTGGATTTGAGCACCTCTTTTTAGGATGATCCTGTATTTGTTTCCTGTTCAAAGACTATCGATTCCCAGGGCAAGAACTATTGATCAGTTGGTTAATGGGGGCCACGGTACCAGTGTGAGATTACAAGGGCAGTGCATCAGGACTGCAATATTCCAGTCCAACACATCATTTCCAACACTTTCCATTGATGGGTATTAAAAATCACAGCACCATAAATGATTACAAAAATCTTCCAAAGAAAAAAAAAATTGTAATATATTCAAATCCAATACATTGAAAGTGCCTGTGAGGTACAACGGCAGAATTTCCATCAATTTTCAGCACTCGCCAGCAACTGCTGTAGTGTACAGAGGACAGCACTGAAAACAAAGTATCTCCATTTCAATCGTTCCACTTCAATTGTTTTCAGTCTAAAATGATTTTAACTTGACAAATAAGGTATGGTAAAAGACATAAAACAACAATAATATTTAGAAATTGAAATGCTGATTTGGCAATGAAACACTGATTAGATTTGAAATCACAAACAATATTTGAAAAAGCGGGTAAATATAGGAATCCCATAGTACAGGATTTCAAAAGTTGATTTTCATAAGGCGACATTGACAATTCAAGTAATTTGGCACAAATTGACATTGAAATTTCAAGGAAAAACTAAAGTAATGTCTGAGTGCACTGCACACAACAGACAACATTCCTCGTGGCGGGAATGTGCGTGCAGCTAAAACAAGAGTGAGCACAGCCGCGCACTCATTCTTCATTTTCTGACACACAGGGACTGACAGGTAAGTGCAAACATAAACCTGCCCAGAGGCCGTCACAACACCACAAAAAACTGGCCCATAGAATGGCGTATTAACGCGACACTTGGCGTCGAATGAAACGGGTCTGTACAAAAATCAGGCTTGAAGATTTACACTGCAGCTCAGACAGCAGGTCTAAACTGAACTCCACAATCGGGCTCACAGTGTTATGACATTTGGGAAGGAGACCCAATACCACATCCTTCACTGAAACCTGAGAAAAGGAGCTGTAATTTAAGAAAATACAGAGGACAACTAGAACCATTAGATTTAAAATAGGTGCTCAACAGTATGTAGATACAGCCTCCATGGAGCTATAACTGTCAAACAAAGGCGATGAATCATATTTGAGTATGCTCACTGACAGGCATGCTGAGGATTAGGCTTGCCTGTGGTGGTACCAGGCTGTATCAAACATAGCAGTCCCTCAATGTTGAAATGCATTAAAACACGGCATACCAAGACAAAAGACGGCATTAAATTATTTAAAAAAAAAAAAAACATAATCCAAACAGAGACTTTGAAAGGTGCGAGAGAGGAGTTTCTGTAGAAACCCACCCACTTTTCCTTGGCTCCTCACTGAGTTGTGCTGATTGGTCACAACTGTGTATATTAATGGGAGGGTCAAAAGAGGTCCCCTCAGGAGTTTCAGTGGCCCTGGGCCCCTTGTGATTTCCACATCAACCATTTCCATGTCTGTAAAGTAACAAGGGAGGGGCTGAAGGGGTAAAGGCCACTTTGGCAGAGCCTACAATGGTTCACTCGTCTCTGAGTAAAGCTGAAAGATTGAGGGTTGTCGTTAATCGTGGATTCTGTGAACGCTAACAGTTTAGCCGGCGCAGAAGCAACCTTGTGCTTTGTGTGCAAGTCTTGTGCATACCAGTACAGGATTAGAGGCTCATTTAAAAATAATTTAACTAAACAAATTAACAGTGGATTCGCTTGTTGTTCATCTTCATAGATATGATGAACAAGGGTCCTCTACAACACGGAAGCAGGATTTTCAGGACTGTTTTACTGTATTTAAATGGCTCAGTATGCCTGAGACCCAGGTGGGATGTGCACACGGACAAGAGTGGAGCTCAGGCACAGAAAAATCAATTACTGCCACACATATGAGAGTCCCACACTGCCCCCTATAGACCAGTCCCACACACATTCGGTCACACACACATGCAGGTCACTCCTCTGTCCCCTGGCTCGGGGGAAAGGGTATTGCGACAGCGTGTTCCTGTGCCAGTGCAGCCAGTTCCTTCAGGAACTCCGAGAAGACGACGGCGCTGTACACAGCATTCTTCACCCGCAGCGCCTCCGCCTGCCGCTCCAGCCCAACAGCCCCACCCCGCCCTGGAGACAGGGCCTGCTGCGCCCCTGATCGCGCCTTCACTGGGCTCTGGGTGTGTCTCAGGATCAGCTCCCCCAGAGAGGTCCGCCGACTCTTCACTAAAACACACAAACCCAGAATCTCACACACACTTTCACGTACGCACGGAGTCATATATGCACGCAACAACTCATAAATTCACAAACACAGACATACGAGCAAACATAGATGTGCACCAACACAAATGCACGCATTCATCCACCAGATCTCACAGATACAGAGTCTCATGCATTCACATTGCGTTCACCATGATAGCGGATCTTGAATCTTGGATTTCTCTCGTGAAGAGGAACATGGCTCCTAGCCAAGTGGCTACATTGGACATTTAAGCTAAAAACATGGTGAAAAAGATTTTTTTTTCGAGTCAGATTACAATGTTGAGGCTTGCGAACACTTGGATTACGCCACACAAGCAGTATGGAGGCATTCTGTGTTTTTTTTAATGTTGTTTTTTACACTTGAAAGAGTGGCCACCATTGACTTCAGTTGATTTGGATTAGTTTTCAATGCCGTTTTTCTTTGAAACTCCAAAAGTGTTTTGAGGATGAGGTTCACAGACCCTTCAGTTAGCCTTGGGGCAAGTAGATAAGTGAATTTTCATTCTTGGGTGAATTATCCCTTTAAGAGTGCTGCCTGACGTGGGAACGCAAACCAGATCTAAAGTTCATTTACTGGTCCGCACAGATTACGTACCACTTCTCAGGGTACTGTATCAAAAGTGTTTGGCGGAAATGTAACTAAAGCCTATTCACATCAAAAACTCTGCGATAACAATAATGGAAACTTGTAATAGAGCTAGAAATTTCCGTAAATTGTAACCAAGTAATAATCAAACTAGCAAGACATACATATCGCTAATGTGATAAATTAGAAAGCTGAATAACCTACACTGCCATTGAGCAAGCAAGATATATTTGTACCAACCTCATTAACCAGTCACTATACAGGGCAAAGAAATAGCCCAGCAGCAGGCCACTGTAGTGACCGAGAGCTCAGTGACCCACTCTATTGGAATTCCACAGCCACACACTCACCGATAGAGTCAGAGCGTCGCAACTTGGGCACACTCAGGCCAAGTGGGTCAGTCCAGTCCAGTTTTCCCCGGGCCACCAAGTACTGCTTTGCCCTCCCCAACATGTCCGCAAAGTTCTCCTGAGTGGTAGCAAAGGCCTCTATCCGGGTCTTAACTGACCCCAGGACCTGAAGAGGAAGAGGAAAAGTGAGAGGGAGAGGGAGAGAGAGAGAGAGATTCAGCTCCAAGGCCTGAAATAGATTTGACAGCGATCAAGATCTTGTAGCCCATGCACCCAGGAGCAGAACAAATTGTTACCATTATTTTCAGGACTAGGACCTCTTCACATTCATACGAATTATTCTCCAATACAATGTTATGACAGTTGTGTGTCATCAGACCCATACATGGATGAGGGCCTGTTGGAGGTCTCGGGCTAGCACAATGCACTGTGGTAGTTGTCTTTACAGTGAATTTATAGTAAAGCCATAGAAGAGTAAAATATGCAAAAAATCTCGAGCTGCAGATGGAAAAAAAAGTATATTTTGTGTGCACCTTATTTATACAGAGCCCACACTTGAAACTGTGTTTGGTTTGATTATTTTCTAAATGGCCCTTTAATCGTAACTGGGGGGCAGAGACGGAGGGAAGGAGAGAAGTAAGAAAAAGATCGGACGACGGAGGGGTTACCTGTACAAGCGATTTGACGCTGGGCTGGAAGACCATGTTGGTGTTAAGGAGAAAGGAGCGGAGCAATGGCTGAGGGTAGCAGGCCAGCCGGGAGAGGATGCCCGTCAGCAGGATGTTTACATACAGCGAGTTCTGCAGCATGCACTCCAGCTTGGCAAATAAAACTGCCACAAAGGGCCCTGCAGTGAGATAAAACAACTACCCTCAACAGACCAGCAAAGAGACAAAACAGCCACTATGAAGAGCCCTTCAAAGGGAAGGAGTGAGGGTGATGCAGAAACTGAAGGTAAAGAGAATGTACTGCAGCACTTCATACAAAAATTCCAAACATAATAACTTACTGACCTGTGTAAGGCTGGCCCACGGGTGGACCAAGGGAGGAAGCAGGGTTGTACACTTCTTTGGCTGGACCCTCTGATTTGGGCTCAGGTTCCACAGCTATGGGGGGCACGCTTTCCTCCTGCTCAGCAGAGGAGACGACAGGAAGAGGGGCTGAGACTTGGGAGTGCTCCTTGAGTTGACAAACCCGGTTCTCCAGGTCCTGCAGCTCTCGATGGAAGGCCTCGATGCTTATCCCCTGACCTCCAGAGTCCTTGCCCAGTGGAGCCACAGGTGTCTGCTCCAAGACCTCCTTGATAAGGCTGTCCACTGAGTCTAGTCCCTGGCTCATCGCTGCTGCCCACAGAACCTTCATGTTGGTCTGGGGAGCAGGAACCTGGTCTGTGGTATGGGTGGTGTCTTTGGAATTGTCAGGAATAGTGTCAGACCTGAGTGCGGTGTCAACAACTGAGTCTAGGGTATGGATGGAGCTTGGCGAGGGGTCAGGAACCGGGTCTGAGATGTCAACTGAGCTTTGAGAGGGGTCAGAAACCTTGTCAGGGGGACGAATACAGGTGACGGAGGTGTCACAAAATGAGTTTGGAGTATTGATAGAGCTTAGGGTGGTTTCAGGAATTGCGTGTGGTGTATGGATGGAGCTTTGGCAGGGATCAGGACCTGAGTCTGGTGTACGAGTAGAGCTTTGAGAATGGGTAGGAACTGAGTCTAAGGTATCTGTGGAGCTTTGGAAAGGGTCAGAAATAGAGTCATTGGTGGGGATAGAGCTTTGGGAAGGGTCAGAAATTGAGTCATTGCTAGGTATAGAGCTGTGGGAGGAGTCAGAAATTGAGTCATGGGTAGGGATAGAGCTTTGAGAGGGGTCAGAAACTGAGTCTGGGGTAAGTATAGAGCTTTGTGAGAGGTAAGGCACTAGGTCCTGACTGGAGCTTATCTGCTGTGCCAAAGATGCAGGTGACTGGCTGGCAGTGTCCTGAAATGGCCCACTGCCCACAGCCTTGCAGGATTCCGGAGAGCATCCCATCGCCCTGTTCTGCCCCCAGTCTGATGAAGCACTGCCATCACTCTGCTCCCTCTTCAGCTTCTTCACCTTCATCTCCTCATCCTGGCAGGATGAGACCACACCCCCAGGCCCCACGCCATTGGTCGTAGCACTCTGTGGGGTGCTGGCTGAGGGAAGGGGTATTTCACGGTCAGAGACTGGAGGAAGGGATGCAACAGGCTCCGATAGTTGCAGGCTCCGTTTGTTAGTATGCAATGTGAGGCTGATGCCTTTCTTGCTGATGGTAATGCCCCATTCACCATCATCCGGGTCAGATCCACTGCATTCCGAGCCAACTGCCACTGCCCCCTGCTGGCCGGAGTCCGGCGTTGTAGTGGGCGGGGGTCCTGATGGTGGAATGGCAGGAGCTGAGGGGCGAAGAGCAACCGGGTGGAGGGAGAAGTGTTCGGGCACCATGATGAGAGTGGGCATGGCAGTTGGCGGAGGTGGAGGTGTGGGCACAGAATTGGGGGAGGGATTAACTCCATCGTAGGTGGCGGACCAGTCCCGGCAGCCCCAGTTGCAGAGCTCGATGCCCATGCGTGCATCCCGGAGGTACGCCAGGTACCCAACCTCCCGCTCCATAGCTCTGTGGATCTCTGGGATCGACTCCAGGATCGGGGGGGTGGAGTCTCCTCGATGACGTGCTGGGGCCCTGTTGGGACCATTGCCCTGATGCCGGATAAGCATTGCCAGGCGGGACTGGGTGCTGGGTTTAGGAGGTACAGCAGACTCCATATTGGGCCTCTCTAGGGCTGCACAACATGGCACAGAAAATAATGATTTTAAGAAACAGTGTTAACATTAAAAGGTGCTCTGTGCAAGTTTATTTACTTTCACTTCTGTTGACATTCGAACTCAAACAAAACAGAGGTAGCCCGCCCCTCCATCCCATAGTTCCCTCCTTCCCACTCTTCCATAAATGTCATCTCTTGTCGGTGATTGGCCGGGACGGTTTGGTATGTTATGTTTTTTTTTTGTCTTGTGTTAATTTGCAGTTTGTGATGCCTGTGCATTCTCCAGAGCCCGGTTTTTTTTTTTTTTACAGTGAATTTAGGGGCAGGCAGCTAGCGGATCGTGGAGAGATGTCGGCAAATTGAGAAAAGAATATAATCGCACAGAAAGTAAACAAACTTTCATAGTGGACCTTTAATCCAGTTTATGGTCATTGATTGTTTTCCAAATCATGCAACTTATGAAAGCTCTTAAATAGCTTTCAAGTTTACCACGCTACATACCTCACTTATGTCTTTTATAATTTTATCAGAACTCTCCTCTGAATATCCCAGGTATTATGACAGTGACATTTGAGCAATAAAACAACACAGTAGATTACTTTCGAATCAGAAACAGCCTCACTATTTCTCCAGAAGAGCACGAACAAAATCAGAATTTAATGCAATAAATTCAGAAGAGTTGTGCCGCCATTAGAAAATGCCTATAAAACGGTGTGTGAGATTGCCTAGTGGAGTAATCACTGGACCCGAACATCCTCACCTTTCCCTTCATCTTCCTGGTCACCAGGGGGCACTGTGTCGAGACGACAGCACTCGGGGATCAGGGAGAGGAACTTGGCCGCTGACTTTCCATACATGTCCGTCTCTCGGACAGCCGGTCTCTGACTGACCATGACATGAGTACAGGGCAGCAGATACCTGGAATGCACAAACAATGATCCGAACAGATGCCAGTCTGAACACAGAGCAACTATCACTCAGAACTATGCTCTCCTTCTGTACCCATTTCTGTGGGTGATTATGCTGGCTATTAAATTATACAGATATGCATGCTCGCATATGTGTAATCCCTTTGGTAGCAATAACAGCGATGTAGAGTATACTCTGATGAGCCAGAACACTAAAAACTCTCACAGATGAAGCAAATAATGTTGATTATCTCATAACAGCCCACGTCAAGGTCTGCTGACAAGCCTTAGTAGATTAGCAAGCAATTGTTTTTCATGGTAAGCACTGGATGTGGGAGAAATGAGACCAGTGCCACTTTGACAAGGGCCAAATAGAAATGGCCAGAGGAGCGGGACAGAGCATCTCCAAGGGGCAAGGCTTCTGTGGTGCACCCAATCAGCAGTGATTAGCACTGTCTGACAGTGGCCCAAGGAGGGACAAACCATGAACTGGCAACAGATGCACAGGGGCAATGGAAGCGATCCCTTCTGGTTCCAACTGTCAGAAGGGCTACTGTGGCTCAAGTCGTGGAAGACTAATAATTACTCCTAAGAGGAATGTGACACAGCACATAGTGCTACGCATTTTGCTGCCTATCATGCCTTATTGCTGCAGACCAGTTGGAGAGCCCATACTAACTCTAGTCCACTGCCAAAAGTGCCTACAATGGGCTTGCAAGATAACCTAACTGGACCTTGGTCCCATGGAAGAAAGTTGGCTGGTCCAATGAGTCCTATTATTTTTCACACTGTGTGCATTAACATTGGTGTACATCTACACCATTTACCAGGGAAAGAGATGACACCAGGATGCACCAAGGGAAGATGACAAGCAAACAGAGGGAGCATGTAATAGATGTTCTGTAGGGAAACAACATGTCCAGGAATACAAGTGAAGAGTTTGACACAGCTGGTATGGTTGCACAAGAGGGTCCCACACAATAATCAGCAAGTGATTATAATGATGTGGCTGATCAGTGAATACTTCAGCTACTTGTAAAATCATTCTAACAACTCATTCACCAACAGAATGTTGCTCACATAACACACAACAGTATCTCAAAAGGAAGCTTCAGGCATCATTTAGCACTAACCTGAGGATGAGGTGTAGCATGAGGTCTTCACAGTTGAGGGACAGCAGAGTTTGAAAAAGACTAAGTGACACCATGCACAGCTGTGGATAAACAGTCAGTAATGTTTATATCAAAGGCAGCCATTTACATGAACATTCACCGAAACTTCAAGGATAGGCAACACTTCAAATATACCCTTTAGTGGTAAAATAATTTGGTTATACACCTACGCACCAGACGTTTTTCAATACTCCGAGGAAGTTGATGGAGCATTTTGAAATGCTAAAAGTTCCAGGAAAGGATTTTGATAGTTAGAAAACCAAGAAAATAGGATATTATTTGAATCTGTCACTTAGTGACACAGTAAAAAAGTCACTTCAGATGACAAGTCTCTCTCCGTCAATCCCCTCTCACAATTCTCTCCCAAATTTCTTCCATCTCATTTCCTCTCCACAACTTCAGTTCCACACACAAACTTTCTCAGCAAAATCCTCCCCATCAATCTCATTTTAATTATCCCACACTATTCCTCCATTTCCTCTCTGTCTTCACATAAAATGATAATTTCCTTGTTCATTGAGAGTGCTTTTTACTAATAATTTCTGGTCTAATTGTGCAGCTGCATTGGTCTGGCCTGGTCACAAGCCTTTGGACCAATCCCTTCCGCTTCCCAGCTTTTACAGCTCCGCCCACATTCTGTCTAACCCTCCCCTCACTGACCCGAGAGTTGCTGCTGATTCGCGTGAGCAGTGTGTCCAGGATGGAGTCGTTGTCATGGCGATCCAGCAGGATGAAGCGCAGAAAGGTTTTGAGCAGGTCACTCTCCGTTACGCTACGCAGGAACAGGTCCAGGTACGCCGTGCTGGCAATCATCTCCTCCACTGAAGACTGGAGTGAGTGAGGGATGCAGGGACAGAAAGACAGAGGGAAGGGAGGAAGACAAACAGAGTAAGTGAGAAGAAAATCCAGATGGAGTGAAAAAAGTTGGGGAAAAGACATTCTTCAATTCCACTGAGAGAAAGAATGTCCTGAAGAAGAGGTGAGTAGCTTGAAGTCCTTCAGGGTTGATACGCTGGTGAACTGTAGTTTGTGATAGTTTGACACAGACGATACGAGTTAAAATCGCATGTTTGTGGGTCTGAGGCACAGTTGGGTGGGTAGGGTGGTTTGGCGAGCAGGGAGGGGACAGACCTTGTGCAGGGCAGGGGCCATGACGGGCTCCAGGAACCCAGTGTGGATGAAGTCCAGCAGTTGGTGGCCCACGATGGGGTGTGACACCTGCACCACAGCATTGCAGAACTCCAGGGAGTTCATGAAGCGCGCCAGGGAGGCCACGCCCACCCAGTCCTCCTGCCGCAGCGCGTGCCAGTCGTCATCACGCACCTCCAGCTTCCGCGGGAGAGAGGAGTACAGCGCACACAGGCCCGCAGCCAGAACCTGTGCATCAAGGATTCACCACCCCGGTTAGCATTATGAGCCTATCAGCAAGAAGCTGTACTAGTATGGCTATCTCTACATTAGCAGTATGCCCATAGGAGCTAGTGGGGCCAGACTACAACAGCAGATCCAATTATTACCCTGCCCCGCCCGAAGGGGAAGGGCAAGGGGTATTGTTTTTGGTTTGGTTTGTTTGCGTGTTTCTTTGATTGTTCACACTTTAACAGCAAAACTAATGGCCAGATTCACCCCAAATGGTGTTTAGGGATTGCCATTGATTCAGAATAGAGGCCTATTGAATTTAGGAAAAGTTGGTCAAAGTATGTGCGAGGGGCGGGGTTTGTTGTGCCTGGCACCACTTAGGTAATTAGCTGACATGAATTACACATTATTAACACTACTGAATCTGACAGCAAGGACTCATGTTTACAGTATGTTCACATGGCTTAACACAAACAGATAGTAATACAAGCACATTAGCAAGCACTATGTGATGTGTAGCTGACTCCCAGCAGAATGGTGAAATTTAGTAGCTTGGCCATGCTGCATATGGCAGGGGCAGGGAGCCTTGCTTCTGAAGAGCCATAGACCAGCATGTTTTAGATGTTTCTCTGCTCAAACACACCCGATTAAAACAACAGCCTCATTATCAAGCTCTTTACAAGCTACAATCGCTTTAATTGGGAGTGCTGAGGCAGAGACACATCTGAAGCATGCAGGACCGTGGCACTGCAGGAGCAGGGTTCCCCTGCTGTAGGGAGAAATGCTTTATAAGCTAACCTCCAATCTGAAGCACTCTGCATCAGCAGCATGGATATAGCAGCCTTAGATACTCCGTATTCGCAATATTGGTTTACGCGCAGGGAGAGGCCACTAAGTCGGAATTATTCATGTCAGTTTAAGCTTGTGGGCAGCAGCACGTGCAGGGCTAGTGGAGCATAATGATGTCGGATTAAAATGCGGTACTCAGCAGTCTGGAACTTGAACCCAGCTGAAGAGCAGCCAAGCAAAAACAACCTCACTCTTTCACTCCTTCAGACTTCTACACACCAACACAACTCAAGCGAGCTTCAGATCTCATACTTCATGAAACTGATATAAAAAACCTGAGACACTAAGATTTGGACTCAGGAGGACACAGTGAATGCATCGGATGTACTGAGTAAACTGAGATTTATGTAAGAATCTAGACAACTTTCAATGGAGCAGTGTTCCAACTCTGTTGTTCCCAAAGTTCTCTGCTAGTATCTCTGGCCAGATCCAGGTATTTGATTTGATACACCTCAGGTATCCCCGATGTTACTAATCAAGGGCATCAAGTAGTTGTGTCAGGTAAACTTCAGATAAAACAAATCAACGCCTTGATCCGGCCAGAAGTATTCAAGGAGAATCACTGCTCCAAATGAAATCACAGTTTAACAAAGCCCAACCCATCTGAGCTCAACGTGGCCCAGCCCAGCTTAGCAAAGCTCAGCCCAGTTAAGCCCTGTTCAGCCCTGTTCAACTCCGCTAATAGCTCAAAGCAGCCTAGGGCTACCTCAGCCCAACCAAGCCCAGCTCAGCCTAGCCCACACCAGCTCAACCCATCTCAGCCCAGCCCAGCCAGCCCCACCCTCCGCTAACCCCAGCTCACCTGGCAGAAGTAGGAGCTCTCAGTGATGTAACGTGCAGCGGCCTGATTGCTGGCGGAGGTCGCCATGAGGAGCAGCAGAGCATCACGGGCCTGCTGGCCAGTAGAGCCCTCCCGATGTATAAAGGGCACCAGCAAGGAAAAGATGACCTGGGGGGAGGGTCTGTGAGGGGCGGGGCCTTGGGAGCTGGGGGCAGGGCAGAGCAGCAGATCCAGCACGGCGGGTTGTTGGGCCAGACACACGCACACCTGATTCAGCAGCAGAACCAGACCACCCTCCAGAGCAGGTGAACAGCCCAGTTCAGAATCACCGCAGGCAGCCAGCAGACGGAGCAGAGGCTGTAACACGCCCTGGTGCTGGAGCAGCAACTGCCGAGACTGGCCAATCAGAACTTCAAACAGCTTTAGCAGGACCCCAAGGCTGTGGGGGGACAGGTCACAGCGCAAGTGCCACTGCAGCAACCTCTCCAGAATGTTCTCCTTCAGAAACAGGTCCAAGATCGGGCCCAGGATGGCCCCACCTTCAATGGGCTGCTCCGCCGCCAGAAGGCACATCATCTGATCCATGTGGTTCTGTACAGTGGCGATGTCATCGCTGACACTGGACCCTCCGTAGTCCTGCCGCTCCAAAACCCTGGACACCTGGGGTGGGGGGGTGGGGGGTTCAGGGAGAGAGGGGGAGCAAATGTGGGAGAAGACTGAGGAAGGACGGAGGGGAATGTTGAAGCCATTCTCCTGAGAACCAATTCAAAAAATGGCTGATGGTGGGGACAATGTGTGTCTGTGTGCATGTTTATATGTGTGTGTGTGTTTGAACTTCTTTTTCTTTTCTTGAGAGGACAAATAAATGCCTTTAAGACCCCATAAACTTAATAAAAAATGAATAATAATAAAAATAAGTTTTTGAATTCCAGCGAGTAAAAGGCTGAATTCAGAGCCAAAGGCTAGGTTCAGGTCCACAGTAAAAAATAAGGATTATGGATAGGACTACATCTGGTTTTAATTTGCACTAAAGTTTTACTTCGATCCCTTGTGAACTTAATTAATTGCAATCTAAAACCTCCAAAAATTTACAGCACAGAATCTCACCATTATCCGAGCCAAAGTTTATTCCAATCAAGTAAATCAGAAAACAAGAAGAGAGGAATGTCTAAGTGGATTCTACAAATTGGCAATTCAGGTACATTGTGTGCCAAATCACATTTCTCAGATATTAAACTCATCTAATTTCACTTATATGTCACTACAGGCATACATTCCACCAAAATACAACTAGTTTTTAATCTTTAGAATTTAGAAATATTTTTTAAATCATTATTTCTGCCTGTCCTATAGCCCATACCATCCTATTCAACAACGACAATGAAGTTTGGCTCCACTGCAGCAGATTTATTAAAAAAAAAAAAAACAAAATTAATAAGATTATGAACACAATGGAAAGGTACAACATAACGCGTTGCTGAATACCCCTCCGCCTGGACAAGATTTCCTGCCTCAAGGTCACAACGCAAAGGTCAAAGGTGAAATCCAGCAAAAACATGACCTTGCACATCCATGTGTCACAGTGAGTTACCATACCACATTTGGTGAAGCTGCAATATTTAGTTGACGAGCACTGACCCGTCCAAGATTTCCAGGGTCAAGGTCACAGAGCTAAGGTCAAAGGTCAAATCCAGCAAAAAACCTAACATTGCACATCTCTGGGTCATAGTGAGTCATCATACCAAATTTGGTGAAGCTGCAATCATCGGTTGCTGAGTACTGGCCTGGACAATGTCACCCGGACAGGATTTCCTGGGTCAAGGTCACAGTGCTAAGGTCAACGGTCAAATCCAGCGAAAAAACCTGACGTTGCACGTCTATGGGTCATATTGAGTTACTAAACCAAATTTGGTGAAGCTGCGATAATTAGCTGCCGAGTACTGACCCGGACAAGATTTCCAGGGTCAAGGTCACAGCGCTAAGGTCAAAGGTCAAATCCAGCAAAAAAACCTGACGTTACACATCTATGGGTGATAGTGAGTTATCATACCAAATTAGGTGAAGCTGCGATCATTACTTGCTGAGTACTGGCCCGGAAAATATCATGGACAGACGACGGACACGCAGGTGACGAGAATACCCCTCCGACCAGAGTCAGCCGAGGGGTAAAAATGGAAAAAAGTAAAAAGAACAAAAACCCTATCAATTATTTATACGTGGAAAAAATGCTAATATTGCCAGCTAAACACCACACAAACCTGGGATCAAACCCTGGTCGTCTGCAACACAGCCTGTCACCTTCACCACTACACTGCTACTACAAGCTACTCACCTTGTTTCTACTGCTGTTACCTCAGTATTCACGCGTTTCTGTCAGAAAACGACTTTGAAAATCACGGTTGAATATTTAGCGCATAATTATACTGAAAATTCCACAAACAAACCTGTTAAATAGTGTGACAATATAAACGCTTAAGTACATTCGAATGGCCCATTTACTTGGTTTGACACATTGGGAACACAAGGCTCTGGCTCAGTCGAGCTTTGTGCGATAAAGGTGCTTTAGAGCTCGTTGGAATCGTCAAAAGCCATAGAACCAAATGGCTACTAGCAAAGTTTTACTGACAGTATCACAAGCCGATCACAGAGAGGAAAATACATTGCAAGCAAGCTGAATGCTGAGGAAATGAGATCTTTGAAGCAATGCTGAGAAGAAAAACATACTTTGAGACTTGCAGATCTAGTTTGGTTATAACACGGACACACTGAGCTAACAATAGCAAGCGTGGATTTACCCTCAAACAGTTTTTTTTCCATTACAAAATATCAAAGGTAAGAAATTTCTTTACGCATCTCTGTAGACTGTAAAGTGTTTATCTGCTGTTCTTTGAGTGAGGTGGCGGTTTAAAATGATATGGCATACGTCGTTGGATTCTGTGGACTTTCCTCTTCCATTTGATGTATCTTGTTTATGCATAGCACAAATTGAGGAGAAATTCTAGCGACTAAGCGCTGGTATGATTTCATCCTATGTTTTGCTGCATGCTTATTTACTTGCTTAGTGCTTGAATTGTGTTCAGTTGAGGTAAAAATGGTCTTCATGAGCTTTTTGCCTAGTTTCTTCACAAAATTTGAATATGCTGCATGACAATGTTGCGATTTGGAAACATGCTGTATTTATTATGCTTAAGCACCGGCCCCCAGTACCGGGACGTAGGGCTTAAGGGGTTATGGTTAAAAATGGTTATTTTGAGGAGTTTGTAGGATAGGATTAAGATTAAGATTACGACAGGGAAGAAGTTAAGATTAGGGTTGATTTTATAGATCAGGGGTATAGAATAGGATTGTGGAAATAAAAACATTTTTTAGGTCCCGTCGACTGTATAAAAACCAACGTGATTAGAGCATTTGTGCCTCTGAGTGTGTGTGTGTGTGTGTGTGTGTGGGCATATGACCGTCCATGTATCAGAGTGTGCTTGTACCTGTCTCCAGTGGTTCTGGAACACCATGAGGCAGGTCTCTGGGTCAGCAATAACAGGGCCACCAGGGGAAGTGTTTTGATTGGCTCGACTCTCTAGACCCCGAGGGGTCAGCCGACTCAGCCAGCTCATCCTGTACACCAGGGTGGAAGTTCACAGTGGCAGGGGTGGAAGCTCATGAATAAGAAAGGAGGGAAAGGGCTGCTGAGGTGGGGGAAAGTAGATGAAGGATATGGAGGAACAAATCCGGGCTCTCAGGTAGGCAATTTCCAATGGAGTCTCCCTTACTGCTGGTTTCACTGCCCTGGCATTCACTGACCCTCAGCTCAGTGACCAATGAACTCTTCCAGCGTATGGCCTTGCCTATGTAGTGGCGTCAGTCAACCCCTACCAC
The DNA here is from genome assembly GCA_029721435.1 of Gymnothorax reevesii. Classification (NCBI taxonomy): domain Eukaryota; kingdom Metazoa; phylum Chordata; class Actinopteri; order Anguilliformes; family Muraenidae; genus Gymnothorax; species Gymnothorax reevesii. The sequence continues at coordinate 48,631,589 of CM056587.1, read as the reverse complement.
ATGGAGACAGTAGATCAGGGGAGAACACTGGCATAACATCCATTCAAGCAACACCAACAGAAGACTGCACTTAAGAGCTACAATGACAGCATATTGTATATTGAAATTAGGACAACGGCAAGGGCATAAAGGGCTGGGTTCATGCAAGTAACTTAAAGCTGGTGACTAAATATGTGGAATACTGAACCGATATCTTGTAAAACCCCAAAAAAGCAATGACCAAAAGACGGATATTGCCCGGGTTGAAGGCCTCACGTATTCTCCTAGTCTAACTTTAATTAGAGCATTCTTCTGGCTGGTGTGAATCACAATATAATGGATATTTTTCACCGTCCGAGAACGGGGCATGAAAGCGCAATGGTTACGATTTATCTGACTCCATATAACAGTTAGAATACAAAATTTAGCAATAATCTCGTTAAAAATCTGACTCCAAATTAGAATTAGAATTGATAATTTTGAAACAGCATGCGTGAATCTCAGGGCAGTTACGCACCCAAACTCTGTCTGCGAAAACCATTGTCACTAAGCAGAACACCCCCTAGGGTTAAAATAGGCGTCTCTGCCTGGTCTAATTCGACGATAAATCCATTGGATAGAAGAGACTGTCATGGTAGCAACATCAGGCAAATGGCTCTGAGTATGAACGTACCACGAACCTAGGTTTATGCATATCAAAGGGCCCCTTAGAAAGATTAACCAATAGCTAAATTTTAAGAGCCGGTAATTTCATAACCCCTTAATAGGTAGAACCCAATCTCAATCTAACTTAGGAGTATCGCTACCTACACATGTCTTGGTAGGAGTCTCCCCTTAAGTCCCAAGCGCAACAAGGCCAGAAAGAATTTACAATGAGAACACGCAGGCTGGAAAAGGAATAACAATAATTTAATTCACCAGGTAGGCACAACTTGAATAAAACAAATCAATGATAAGCCAATTACCGTTGCATATAATTTAGAAGAATTTAGAGCATTTTCATACCTGGAAAAGATGAATGACCACACGGAGCTAAAATCGCTCCACGTGGTCGGGGAGAACTCACATGCTCCCCCGCTTACCTATTCGCATGTCAGAAGTTGACCAAGAAAGGCCAGGACAGGAAGAAGAAGAGCAGGAGCAAGAAGAGAAGAGAAGCAAGAAGGGCAGAAGCAAGAAGAGAGAAGACCAAGAAGAGAAGAGAAGAAAAGAGAAGAGCCCGCCCCCTCAGGATCTCGTACCTTTAAAGACTCCAAACCACGCCTCCGAAAAAGGTAGAGGGAAGGTTGGCCGAATTAGAGTTTTACTGGCCTAGGTGATAAGATAATTTGCACAGGGAGACTAGGGTAGTTGCTTGAATGAATCTTACAAACGAACCATAATTCCAAGGGAAATGAAACATGTTCCATTCAACTCCTTGGACTCCCCCGAGAATAAAGAGATCAAACATGATATGAATATGTATTAAAATGATGCAGTTGTCATGGAAAAGCCTTAAGATGGAATATTATAGCCCAATTGCGTTATCAATATATAACAGGTTCCTTCCTAGGATATTGAACAGAAATATATTATGAATTTGATAGAGGTTAAGATCGTTTTAAGCAGCTTAAAAGTAACTGATCCTGACTTTATTTGAGAAGAGGTCGGTGAGTTTCAGAGGGCCAGAGCAAATGGCTCCAAACCCCCAGCTGGGCAGAACAAAGGAGATTCGAGGCAGGCAACAGAGCATCCAGGTCGTATAAGCTTGCTGTTAAATCAACCAAATTTTACACATGGAATGTGCCTGTGTTCCAACAATATGAATTGACACGTATTTTGAGTAAAATCCAGCCAAATCAAACTTTCAGGTTCTACAATCTACTGATCACTTCTATGTCGTGATATACAGGATCACAGCATTCAAGCTAAATTAAAGCTACTGTAACAGCATGCTGTACATTACGGATACAGTGACAGCATATTGTTCACTGGAGTTACATTAACAGCATTTACATTTAAGTGGAATGTATTATTTTGGCACAAAACCAAAGTTTAAAGAATCACGCAAATAAAGTCCAAATATTATGATCATAATTAAATTATATTATGACTCTGTTACCCCTCCCCCTCATTTTTACAGTCCTTCAAATAACGATTGCTCACAGCGAGCGCGTTTTTTACGTCTTGGCGTAGAAGAGCTGTAGGACATCTGATGTCACTGAAGTTCGCTGTTATTGCGAAAATGGCAGATATCATGAGTGTTTCAATCCGGATGATTAAGTGTTTATAATCAAAATTACCAAATGATAATACTAATAATTCTATGACCTAAGGGACAGTTCTTTCTTCAGCAGTTCCCTTCAAACAAAGAGGTCTGTCACTTTAAGGCTACAGTAACAGCATACTGTACATAAACGCTGCAATAACAGCATACCGATACATAGAACAAGATATAGCAGATTGCACAGCAACAAAACAGTATAACAAACAGATAGATATGAGCATGCACTTCTGTGGGCCATTGTAAATTGTTTGCAGTAAAGCAAGAAATGAACAGGCTAAAATTTCTCATGTGTGAGCACAACTGCGTCCGCTGAATTAAAATTAGGCGATAAACGAGTTGGCCCATAAGAAAAACAGCTAAAAATGGAAAAAATGATCCTAAGAGACTAACCTGAAAAAAAAAAGTTATAAATTACAGAGACGCAATGATGAATACAACTTCAACCACAGAAAAAGAAAAAAATACAAGAGGCGAGGAATTGTGGGCCTGCTTCTTACAAGGCAAACCCTGGCCTACTCTGGCACATTAAGCAGAGGAACGTCAACACCGGCAGTTAAAGAACAAACATTAACAAAAGACAACGCGTTCTTTCGCCATTCACATTCTTGTGCTGCAAGCACCAGATTAAGGCCGAAGTCCAGCCGCGGAGGAAGGGCTGGGTTCATGAAAGTAACTTAAAGCTGGTGACTACATATGTGGAATACTGAGCCGATATCTACTGATCACTTCTATGTCGCGATATAAAGGATCACAGCACAGAAAAGCAGAATGGACTCTCGTCTGATTTGATAGGCCTGTACATCAGACATAAGCACAATCATTTTCACACAGAAGCATAACACAGTGTTATTATGGGATTTACATAGCCTACTTCTAGGTGCCCGCCTCCACAAAGTTTCCAAGTTACAGGGAGCCTAATCACCAAGTTGTTGAAATGCAAAATAAATGACCAAATCTCAGCTGCAATCTAATGGCATTTTTAGTGGCCTACAAACTGTACCAGAAAGCCGAAGTCAACACAAAATAACTTCTGGAAATAATTAGTGGACTACCTGCACCCTTTGATGAAGGCGAAGGTCACTGTCCGATGTGGATGCATGCGTCCACCGAAATAAGATTGAAAACGGTAAGACCTATTTATCAGCTGACAAGTTCGGAAATATGAAAATAAAAGCGATTACGTACAGCCTAGCGGTCCAACTTTGTAGGCTACTGTAGCCAGTAAAAGTGATAATTATATTCGACACAGCGCCCCGCACCTCCACTCAAAGTGTGACAGCGAAGGGAGCACCGACTGCGGCTAAATTTAATTAGCCCAATCCCAATTTATAGTTCCCCTGAAGCCTAAAGCTGCTTTCACATCGGACGCGAAACGAATTTTCGCGTAATCGCGTCTTTGCATTGACTCTGAACGTAATCTGTCGTGCGAAAAATTCATTTAGCGTCCGGTGTGAAAGCGGCTTCACGAAGAAATATAGACTGCAAGATCCATCTTTCTTTAAAACTATCCCAGTTCAGAACGCATACAGGTCACTTACTGCGAAATTGGACTAATAACAATAGGTCTACAGCAGTAGTGGAGTCTGACTTTCAGGAACAGATAATGTCGTTGTTACGGTAATCAGATGAGAGAAGCCGCGCCGAAAACAAGAATTTCGCTGATAAAATTAGCGAATGTTGCCAGACATGGTTTACAGCTGAATCAATACAGCATAGCGAACACGAGGTGGCCGCAAAATCTTTGCTCGTAATACCGAGTCATTTCTAGTCGATTTTCGCCCCGTGATCAGAGTTCATACCGTACAGTAGCTACAGTACTCGGCTTTTAGCTAGCTATCCAACGGTAGGACAGCGAGTTCTCCAATGACAGCATAAAGGCCTAACATATGCCAGCCACCTACAAATAAGTTGTTCGAGCGGCAAAAAGCGTTTGTTCACAGATCTCTTGAAAACATTTTTTTTGGTCTTTCTTGCGTCTTCACAGTGAACTCCAATAAACAAGATAAGGCAACCAATAACCATGATGTACGCTAGGATTATATCTAGCATATGATTGGCTCCTCAGAAATCGTATTACTGCTGTGAATAAATCGAAACAATCGAGTAAAATGTCCAACAAAGTAATTCATAGAATATCGTGAAACTTTCCTTAAAAACAAATTCAACGCGAGGGCTTGCGACTAAGTAAGACTAACTGTTAATAGCCATTAGTGCTGTCAGTTGGCACTGCTCACCTCGGTCACCTGAGAACGCTGTGGTCGGCATTTGACTTTGCAGTACGCGATTTTTCCCGGCTGCGAACGAAAGTAATTTTCCCAAAACAGGCTCCCAATCTCTGCTGGTCGGCAAGCTTCGAAAGGAATATCGCGGAAACTGTTTAGTCAGTTACGATGTCGTATCCTGCTCCTCTCGAACTTGAGATCGGGCCCGTTTTTACAAAATCAAAATAGCCCTCACTTTCGCAGCCATGTTCGCTAAAGTACTCACACCCAGACGGTTCGCACTCGCAGCGCCGCGATATGACACCTTGCAGGAATCGCAGCTCTTTTCGGTGCTTAAAATGAGAAGAGGTTTGATCCCTGTCCCGAACATGGCCAGTCCTGGCTCGGGATGATAAATATTTCTATTCATGACAGTTAACCATCTCATCTGCTTGCGTGAGATTTTAATGGTTCTGGCCAGGTTCGTGAAGAATATTCTAAGCGTAGTCCTGGCTCTAAGTTTAGACCCGATAATCATTCTCCCGGTAGCATTTGCTGCTTTTATGCTGCGTAACCGGAGGCTTTCACCAGCAGAGCATTTTTATATCACCCACTGTGTGTGTGTGTGTGTGTGTGTGTGTGTGTGTGTGTGTGTGTGTGCACGTTAGTGTGTGAATAAGTCATAAGGTCTTCAGGTCTCAATTGCGTCAGTGAACAAACCTATGTTCTTTGGGGAAGCTTATGGCATGATCGCTCACTGAGACAATTGTATGCGTCTCCTTTGAAGTTTGAATGGAAGTAGATTCTATACATTCAACATAATTAAGTGAACCTGATGTGCTCAGCACTGCCACCTCAGGTTGAGTAAACAATGGAATCCTGGCATGGCGAATGGCTGTTATGAAGCTGTCCTGCTGCACCTATGGTCTAATGAAATACTGTCTGCTAAAATGTAGCAGCTGTTTCTCTTGCTTGCTACAGCTGTTGAAGATCTATAGACCCACATACATATGTTAACTTCATCTCTTGGTTTGGGAACTGAAATGATCTGATTTTAAGAGACCTCAAGAAACAGAGACCTCTGGCAGCAGTGTTGACAGCAGAAGTGAAGCATTTGTGATGCATGCTACACATACCTCAGCTCACAGGAAATAGTGCAGTTAAAATGCTACCAGGGTAAATAAGTTCGATATGGGTTATTTAATCGCTGATTTTGTATTGTCGGAAATGTGCGGTCCCCGAATACTTGCCAAAGTATGCACAGCCACCTGTTCTTTCCCTGCAAGGGGGTTGGGGGTCAGCTGCTAAGTCTTCTTTTCAGGGAGTTTGATGGTTACATTTTCAAACCCAAGTAAGAAACCATCAAACCTGATCATTTAGACACACTAAATTTCTTGCACATAAAACAAAGAAATATGTCCAATTGTTAAAGATGTGTACTTGATTTCTTCAAGGTTGAAATGAAGCGTATGTTATTGTTTACTACCTCATATGTTGTGAAATTTACCTGAAAAATAAAATGCCACTGAGAAGAGAGGCCATGCAGGGATGCTCAGGATATTTGTTGTGTCTCCTCTAATGGTGTTGCTGTCCCTGGATCTATATGCTATGAAACAGTTTCTTTGAACTGGTCTGCACTCTCTGACCGAAACGCAGTGTTAGAAGGCATAAACTAATATCAATGAGTTTAGAATAACTACGTGTTTATATATAGCCTAGCTAATTGGCTTTTTGGGGTGAACTTCTCGGCGAATTTGTTTTCTACTAATGGTATCTCTTTTAAAATCATTGTATGAGCGTTGGTGAGCTTCACAGGCACTTCTGACAATACAACACTAGATGGCAGCAGATCATAAATGCTAAGTTGTGTTCAAAAAACTCGATTGAGTTCTCAAAGATTAAAATGTTTTTTAAAAAGAAAGAAAAAACATAGTATCATTGTATTATATTGTATTTCCTGTGTTGTTTAAACGCGGTTTAAAATATATAGATTTGTTCGATTAATATATTTTCAATATCGTTCATTTCCAGTGTATTTAGAGTAACACAAAGTATGGCCTCTGATGAGATTAAAATTATGGTTAAATTTTAATTCTCCGTAAATCTATTGCGCTCAACTCATAAGTCCATGGTGAAAAGTCCAAAATTAACCGGAGGATTTGTTGTCATGGGCTGTTTAAAAACCCAACAAACTTTTTTTTCCCCAAATGTTAATGGTCCGTATAGCCTATAGCAGCCCCTTACATCCCTGTTTCCAAAATAGCCTCATCTTGCAGGAAAATGACTGAAAAACTACGACTATGTCTCAGTAATGAACAACAAAGAACGAATGTAATTACTTACGTAAAATGAGGTTTTGCGCACACACGACTACGTATCAATTGATTATGCTAAAATCAATTATCCGGAAAAAATGTTGAAATATACGCAACTCTTGTTTAAATTAAAACATCAAGATTCAATTAATTTAAGTAAACAATTTACTGAGTCAGTTCAGGTTAAGTACCTTCATTGTAAGGTGAAAGAATGGTTTAAGAAAATTGTGCGTTACGAGGCGGACAGAAGGGGATGGACGATGGAGCCACTAGTGTGCGTTTTAATGGGGAGGACGAGGAGATACGGAGACGGTTTGGAGGACCTGCCGTAGACTAGGCCTACCTAATAATTTACTCACTAATAATTTAACTCACTGGAAGACACACCAGGGATGAAAACTAGAATTTAGAGTGAGAGGTTAGAGTTACCCCTTAGTAAGATGATCCAGCCCCGACTGAGACGAGACAAAACTCACAACCCACGTAACGGGACAATCAATGGCTGGAGTTGATCCCTCCTCCAAGCAAATAACGAGCCAATCAATGAATTAGCAGGAACAACCCACAAAACTACTGGAACAGGGGAAGAACTAATTAGGCAGAGGTGAGGGTTGCGACAAATAGGACTTGAACTTAAATCTTCTTAGTCACAAGCCCACGTATGTTATCAGTGCAGCTCAGCATGGATGAAAGTGGGCTCAGTAGCAAAGGATAAAACTTTCATATATACGTCATAATGGTTATGAATACATTATCCATTCGTTGATTGCTGTTTCAGCTTGTAAATGTTTGTGGACATGATGATTATGAGATAGGCCACGGATGCAAAAACAATAACAATGAGAGGGATCACCTCTAGGGGTACTTTATTCTCTTTGTAGGCTACTTCTAGGTGTGATGTCAAGTGACACATCTGCCTCACACCTCCCACCCCTCAAGAAAGACCTAATTTATTTTCATTATTTTTCTGCTTGCGTGGGAGGAAGTCGAAGTCGTGGGTGGAAAAAAGTCAGAGATTTATCTTATTTGCGAATTTATCTGTCGGTTTCCTTTTAACTCTCTCTCTCTCTCTCTCTCTCTCTCTCCGCTGTTTGCTTTAATGGAGGATCTTAGTGGGAGGCTTGAGGTGGGTTGGGACATGGCGGTTTTTGTCCTGGGTCCTGGATATAATGTTAAAAACCAACAGAAGCTTACGCTGGTTAATTATTTGTTTGGGCAGGCAAAACTTGCAATATGGCTAACCAGGAGACACCGAGTATGAGAGGGGCAGGTCATAGAGCCGCGGATGGTTTTTAGGGGAATGATTTTAGAACGTTTGCGTATAGAATATATGTATTTTAATCTGACAAATAATATTAGTGTTTTCAAAAAAGTTTGGTGCGTTAGTGATGCCATATGCTCAGTTAATGGTGTAGGGGGCTACCGAGTGTGTTTTTAGGCTTGGGTAGCCCTTCAAATGCAATAAGATGCTTGTCATGTCTGTATTGTTGTTTTTAGTCTGGGTTTTTAAATGTTCTTTTAATTTCTTATGTTTTAATTTCTTATGTTCAACACTATTTATTTGTGATAGAAGTATAAATTATTGATTCCTTTTGCAGGTTTTAGATGGGCTTTATTCAGTATGTTATTTTATTGAATTTTTACTATCTATTTTCCTGTTTTATTTCTTTTTGGGAGTTCTTTGAGTTATGCATTGGCAAATAACGGTGTTGAATGTAATTGTTCAATAAATGGGACTTTGAAAATCAAATCTCTCCCTCTCTCTCTCTCTCTCTCTCTCTCTCTCTCTGTCTCCATCTCTGAGCACTTTGTTTTTCATATCCTCTGTATGAATTAGAAGAGGGGACATGTACATAGAGGTATCTCAGGAGAAGCAGCTGTGTCTCTGTATGCGCTGCTGTGGGTGGTTGTCAGTGTGAGTCTGCTTTCCGTTTTCCTCTATGACAGATTATTCCTATTGTTTGTCTGTCAGAGGCGGTTCTAAATTGCATGCATTACTAACAGCTCCCAATTCTATTGGCACAGCAGTTGTGCAAGGGGAATTCAGCAGTCCAGCTGTTTCAAAGTCTCACCAAATTAAATAAACACACCAATACCCCATCCCTTCTGGCAGAGACTAATGGCACCAATACATAGTGCAAAAACAATAATGTCATTTGTGCCAAGGAGATGATGCATATTTTGTTGTCAACTGAGGCTCTGTAATCTATTTATTGTGGCCTGCTACAAACAAGCAATTTCTCTAGTTAAATACATTTGTTTAGGACATTCAATATCTGGTTAATAAAAAAGGGGTGAGGGAGCAATCTCAGACATTTCGTATTGCATTGTGCATGTGAGTGCAAGGTAGGGCGTAAGTGTGTGAGTGAATACGCGCGGTAGAGCCCAAATGTGCGCGCGGCGTGCGCGCAGGTATGTGTGGATGCGTTATTGGTTGAACTAATTAGCTTCAAAGAATTCATCCTATTTGGAGTTCTTTGAACACAGTTTTTTTGTGTTTTTGCCCTGCTAAAATATCACTTTTTGAAATCCCGTATTCTCCTAAATGAGCAAAGATGTATGTTCTGTTTTTCCATCAGCAGGTGTGATTTATAAATAGAGCATTCCTTGCTCCTTTGGGTGCTTTCCTCTCGGACCCATTTTCTGGTGCGAAAATCAATTAATCCTCTGTCATCACTCATCATTTCTTATAGCCAATAACAATTTACACCATAGAATATTATCGAAACAATTGCTCAAAACAAAATGTGCTGGACGACCAAAATGTGAACAGATGGTACAGAGCTGGCTCGTGGGCTCGGTTTGCGCAGGTCTCAGGGGAAAGGCTATTTAAAAAGTGCAGGTGCATTTGTTTTTGATCAGAAATGGCCCGGAGCAACCATCTGAAAAATTCTCATCATGCACAGATTAGAGAAGACTTTTAACAAAAGCGCGATTGCTTTATTAGCAAAAGCGGGATGCGTTTGTTCACATTCATTACGGCAAATGAAATAAACAGGGCAAAGGCAGCCCGCTGTGTGAATACTCGGGCCTGGCAGCGGAGGCGTGGTTAGAATATGAATACGTCACCATTCGCTATGTCTCCATACTGTCCTTCATAAAATACAATCTGCCTGTCTCTGTTTTCAACCATCTGATTCATGACAGGCTGATCCTGAATTTGTCACTATTTATTAATTTTAATCGAAGGAATGAGCATTTAGATAAGCTTACTCAAAGTTATGTGGGACTGTATGAAGTCGTAAATATATTATAATAATTTACGGTTAATCCCGATGGCCCTTGATATGGAACGGGGAAGACTGCAAAGAAAAAAACACTAAAACCAACAGAATTATTTCATCGTATTGTGCCGCAAGACTTGAAGACTTTTCTATGCAGCTACATTTCTTGGCCACTGCATGGCGATAAAGATGTATGCCCTCTTCAGCAGGGTCATCAGGATGCACACAAATTGTCTTTAACAGCAGTCCTCTTTAAATTTCCTCTCCACTTCTCCTTGACATTGCTAGAAAACATTACATGGGCCCAGGGAAAAAAGACTATGAAGGAGCCTTGAGGCATGTTCGAGAAAAATCGGATGTCCTTTCTTTCAATACATCATGAAAATGACAGCAATAAATGACACGACTCATCCAACAAGAGAATTGCCACAAATAACATATCCAATCATTACAGCTGCAAAGGATTGTGGTCCATAATTTATTAATATTTTCTTTGAAGGTTGATCTTGTGAAAAGTGGCCAGATACAGGAATTTGTTGTGTTCCACCTTAAACATCTTATACAACTAATCACGGACTCGATTAGGGCCATTGTCGCACTGTTTTTATCATCCTTTATTTGATTCTGATATGGAATCAGTGACACCAGATGCGGGAAAAGGGAATGAGGATTTTATTATTAACCAAAACAAAACAGGCACGAGGGCCAACAAAAAACTTGGCCCAAGGGGTTGCAAAAAAACAAACTAAGGAAGCTACACAGAGCTATAAACAAAAAATGCAAAAGGCAAAAAACAAAAAGGCACTGGAAACTCCAGGCGAGAAGATCAAGAAAAATAAATAACAAGACTAAATATATATATACACACAAGACGAGAGGCTAGGACAAATACTAGGGAACTTGACAAGAACTTGGCTAAACAAGACGCGACTAGAAACAAACTTGCACATGCGAGACGCGAGAAACAAAACTTGAGACACTGTCTGCCAGCCAACTTCCACCGCAACCAGATAAAGGCTTGGTAATCATGGACACATGAGGGGCAACACCTGGAGAAGCAGAAACAAGAGGCATGGCAAGATCAAGACATGGACAAGATTGGTTGACAAGACTTGCTCATTAAGAGAATGAGCGTGCTCAGCTTAAGTACCAATTAAGTATGCAGTTTGGAAGCAAGCATGAATGTTAAGAACAGAAAAGCACAGCAAGATCTTGAAATAGCAAAGCAGGAATCATGACAATAAACTCCCTGTCTAAATTAGTAATATTAGTAATGTGCCTATCTAAGAATTACACCACCCAGTGAGTGTTAGTAAATGTTAGTAACTTAAAAACAGTTAATTGCCAATTAAGCTTAGAGAGCCCCGAATCAGCACAGCAGGAAGGGGAAATACCAAAGCCAACCATAGCTCAGAAATGTGCAACAACGAAGGCACGGGGCGGAACGCAGACAAGCGGTGGAGTGGCATGGCAGACCTGGCGAAAACAAAAACATGGAAAAGTAAAAACATGGACATGGAACATGAAACATGAAATGTAAAATCCTGAAACAAGAAACTGTTAAAACTATGACATGAACTATGAACATGAACTATGAAACTATGAAATCTTGAACATGAAACTGTTAAAACCATGAATAATACTGTTCTGGCCAAAGGCCAGAACCCCGGAACACAACAGATTCTCACTAAGGCTGCAGGAGGGATGGGTGGAAGGCAGGGACCCACCATGGACAGCTTGCCAGTCCATTGCCAGAAGACCACACTATTCACACACTATGTATGCGCACCTACAGAAAATTTTAGAGTCTCCAAGTGGCCTGACAGGTATGGCTTTGGACTGTGGGGGGAAACCAGAGTACCAGAAGGAAACCAATGCAGACACATGGATAACATGTATTAATAATAGTTGTGCCTCCAATCTACCAGCCTGAGTCGGAGAATGTCGTGGCACTCAAACTAATCCCCCGTACTTCCCACAGGGAATAGGTTGTCCGTTACACATGCAAACTCCACACAGAAAGGCTCCGGGTTGGATTGGGTTCAATCCTACAACCTACCGGCTGAGGCAACAGTGCTATGCCCACTGTGCCATCTGTGCTGTTCTTTTGTCATATGCAATTGGTAAGTTTAGAAAAAGAATTATATCAACTCATAAATTAAGTCAGGATGGAGTTTTGCATAGTAAAGTAGGCAGACTTGCAAGGGATCAAAAACCCTCCCAGCCTGAAGGCACTGGCATGCTGGTTGGGGACAAGTGTTCTTTATTTTGGAGCACATCAGGGCTGTAATCCTTTTTCAGAGCCTCTGATACTTCTCTGAATATTAATGACTGTTGTACGGGTGTTTACTGTATTAATTCATTTTTGGATAATCATTTATTTTATGTTTTTTCTTCAGTTGAACTGCTCTTCAACACTCAAGTTCAGAAATTCGACAGATACCACTTTTTCAAAAAAAAGTAGTGACCCTATTTAGAAGACAACAATGAACCGTCTAAGGAGGAGAAATGGAGGAGGAATAAATATGTACAACTTATGAAAAAACAATATGTGAAGTAGATAGCACTCGCTCGTAATCGTCTTTCCTTGAGTGAGGCACTAGGCCTCTTCACTGTGCTGTGAGCATGAGCAGCATGTTTATATGCAATAAATCTTGGAGATGTGCTCCTTGGGCTCATTACTCCAGGTGTACAGTGCAGAATGGCCGTAAATCAAGCAAATTCTCAACTCCAAACAAGCACAGACCGGGATCCCTTTATTGCCTTAAACTTGCCTGCCTGTCTACATCAGGCTAATAAATGACTGCCCATCTCTCTCTGATAACTTCAGAAAACGGTTTTATTCCACCGGCAGCTGTGACCCAAGGTTACCTAGCAACAGGTTGCAACCAGATGAAATGCACACAGTACATCATATAAGCGAAGGATCAGGGAAAGAGGGAGGGACTGGGAGAGAGAGTGAATGAGGGAGAGAGAGAGAAATAGAGAGAGTGAGAGAGAGAGAGATTGCTATGTGAATGGGGACAAATAGCAGAATTCGATGTACACGCACATGAAACGAAAAAGAGATGACATCTATTATTATCCAATGAAACTATGAATAAAATAATATTTAACCTTGGCTTTCATAGTCACTGAAAATTTAACAGATTGATTATTAGTTTTAATGAATGCACACGAGCATGTGTTGGAGGTACCAAAATCACACCTTTCAGACTGAGTATTTAAGTCAATACTGTAATGCGAATAGAAGCCACTAGGTGGCAGTACTGACCTTTTCTTTTGTTAAGCTCAGACTGGAGCTAGGTTTGGACATGTCTTGGGCATGTCTGAGATGGAAAGTCCCAGAGAATTTTAAAAAGTCTAAAAGGTGGGAAGGGTCTGCAAAAGAGTACACAAAGAGGAAAATTGAGAGAGTAAAGTAGTAGGAGAAATTGCATTTGACCAGACCTGTCACTCTTTTCAAGAGCTGTGAAGCTTTTTGTGGATTTTTGCCCGCGTTGGAGCATTTTCCTCACCTGGAACATCACCAAGCAACCCAACCAAAGGGACTGTAATATTTTTTTTCTTGTATATATCAATCTTGGTCAGTAGAGTAGATAGTAGATTAGTTGAAAGTCTTTGTTTAATTAAATGTGTTTAAGTTTTAAAATTGTCTGTCATCCCTTGCTGTCGTAAATGTAATAACAAATTGGGGTCATAACAATACTTACTTATCTGATCAAGCAACGATAGATCTTAATGACTGCCATAAAATAAGTGAAAGGAACACATTGCATTTATCTGAACTACATAAATTTACGGTCTTGCTCAATTTTTCACAAACTACAGCTGATGCTTTGATCCCAGTTAACAAAACTCAAAGCTTATCTACAAAAAGATTGACGAATTTAAATAAGCATATTACGCTTGATTAATCAAAAAATTTTGGAACACTTCACACTGTTTGATTCAACAATATTTGCAATCCGTTGGAGAGGGCGTATAAAAATGAATGACTGTGATATGAAGTGATACTTACAGTGCTGGACTACTGCAGTGGAGCCCCAGGCTGCCTGTGCTGTTGCCTGGCTGTTCCTGAGGAAGATGCTGCCCTGGGGCTCAGAATCCAGTCAACCCTGCCTGATTTCTGCCTCTGTGCCAAACACACTGTGGTGGAACAGTCCTGGCAGGACAGCATACTTTCACACAGACCTCACACAGTCCTCACACAGCCCCACAGGAAACTCGCAGCTGTGCGCGTTCAGCACATCTTTCACGCATACACACATACGCATATGCACACACATATGCCCATACCATTCATGCATGCAAACACAGGTGTGGAGCTCTGTTCACGTTATCTCCAACTCATGTTCTACCTCTCACTCTCACACACTTGCAGGATGAAACCCATACACCAGCACAAACTATACTCTCACACACGCGGAAACTAATAAAATTTTGTACCTTCTACTCTGAACAGTCACATGCCTGGGTTCTGAGGAGTCAGTGAGCAGTCCTTTTTTTTGCCCAATCTTTATTCAGCTCTGTGAGCCTGGTACCTTGAGTGTGCATTGACACAACACAGTCATCTGAAGATATGACTCACTTAAGATGTCATTTATACTTTGAGATACTTGTTGACAATCCATTTGTGAGGTTCAGTTTCATCATTAGTGAGTTACCAAGTATTTCAAGGATGCAACTAAGTCATGTTGCGAGTAATAAGGTCTTTTCCAGCATATGGAGATATTGTGATTGTCAGGTTAATTAATCTGAATGCAAACAGACTGAGAGTCTCAAACCTCAAATCTGTGAAGGGGAACATTCAATACACAAAATATTTAAACTTCAGGAGATTATATTAATTTCAGATGCATCTGCAGCCATAGCATCATCTGAACACATTCCCATCCGTTCAAATGTGTTTATCTGTGTTGAACACAGCACATAACTCAAAAATTGAGGGCGTTAAATTTTAGCTGTGGGGTCCATCTCTGGTGATGCCATTAACCCCTTTGCACAGCATACAAAATATTGCCAATTTTTACTGTTAGGCATGAGCCTATTTAGGCTTTAGAACTTAGCATTTGTGTCACAAAGACTCTGGAAAATTATTCCAGTGAAGCAAGACATTTGGAAATTCAATTGCAGAATTGTTTAGGAATTAAATTTCTGAATTTATGGGCACTGGCATCTATATCTGTGCAAAGGGGTTAATTTACATTCATTACATTTCAACTCTTCCTCTGAAAGAAGGACATGCAGATTACATGTGAAACAGGGCCCATTCAGAGTAATAATATAATATGATTTACTTTTGTTTGTGATTGTGAGTGTGAAATGCAAAACAGTGAAATGACCAATGCTATGAATATTGTGTCTTGTGGCATCATGGACCTTGAGGTTCTGACCCTTCCTTTGCTGCTCTTGAAGGATGGTAGAGTTCAGGATTTGTGTTAATGCTTTGTCCCCTCTTGGGTCCTCGGGCAATGAGTGCGGGGTTTGTGTTTGCATTTTGTCCTTTTTTTGAGTACAAACTGTGCCTTGAGGCACTCTGAACATGCTCGCTATTATACAGCCTCCTCTCTTTTCACTCATGCATTATTACTGAGAGACAGTCTAGTGTAGGCCTTCTGCCAGTGAGATCCCCTTATAGTAGGAGGTGTGTGTGTGTGGGCGCGCGTCTGTGTGCGCGCGCGCCAGTGCATGGGCATGGCGTGTGTGTGCGTGTATATGTGTTTGTCTGCTTTCGTGTGTGTATGTGTGTGTGCGTGCATGTGGGTGTGTGTGCATGTAGGTGTGTGTGCATTTATGTGTGTTTTTATGTGCTTGCGTGTGTGTATGTGTGTGTGTGTGCGTGTGTGTGTGTGTGTGTATGTGTGTGTGCGTGCATATGGGTGTGTGTGTGCATGTGAGTGTGTGCGCGTGTGTGCGTGTGTGTGTGCGTGCATGTGGGTGTGTGTGTGCATGTAGGTGTGTGTGTGTGTGTGTGTGTGTGTGTGTGTGTGTGTGTGTGTGTGTGTGCATATATGTGAGTGTGTGCGTCTGTGCACGTACATGAGAGAAATGTGGAAGTTACCCCAGAAGCTGTGGTTGTTCTTCAGGACATTATTACATTGTTAATTGTAAGATCTCTTATACAGGCCTGGAATCATCTGTTGTACTCCTCCCCGGGACTCTGATACAGGTCTGAGAGAGTCTCTGATACAGGCCTGAAAAAGTCTCTGATAGAGGTCTGATGGGGTCTTTGCAACCGGCCTGATAGAGTCTCTGATACAGGTCTGATAAAAATCTATGATACAGGCCTAGTAGAGTCTCTGCTATAAGCTCGATAGGGTCTCTGATACCGGTCTGATAGAGTTATAATACAGGTCTGATGGAATCTCTGATACTGGTCTGATGAAATCTTCAATTTAGCTGGAGTCTCTGATACATGTCTGATTGAGTCTCTGATACTGGTCTCATAGAGTCTCTTATATTGGCCCGATAGAGTCTCTGATACACATCTGACGAAGTCTTTGATACAGGCCTGATAAGGTACTTGATACAGGTCTGACAGAGTCTCTGATTCAGATCTGATGGTCTCTGATAGAGGCGAGATATAGTCTTTGATATGGACTCAGTGGGATCCTTTTCTGGTGTGTCTGCGCTTTTCTCTTCTCCTTACTTCCCTTCTACACTGTCTGCGTCCACCCCGCCTGTCCGTCAACACCTGTGCTGGCTGCATGCCCCCTGTTCTGTCCCTATCGCTTGTTCATTCTGTTGTAGCATTCTCAGAGTTCATGTGCAGTGTCGTGCTTTAGTGTTGTGGAGATAATCAATGACAATACAAAGGGACTGAATAGAGAGAGCATAGCTTTCTTATTCCCCTCTAGTTTGGTTCTACTTCAGCAGGGTGTTGTTCTGTCTCAGGGTCACACAGGTCTCCAAATACTCTCCACCCAAAAACATATCCAGCTTGAACAAAGCTAGGAAACCAGAAGTGTCTAAACCACATAATGCAACCTCAAACTACACTGTCTGACTGCAAACGACACTAACTGTTAACCAAATTTTCTGAATCAAACTTCCATGGGCATCAGTGGCGGGTTGTGAACTGGCAGGAGGGGAAGCTCAAACAATCCCTTAAATTTAATGATTGGTCATGACCTGTATTCAATCATTCATTTAAATTACAATTCTAGAAACTCCGGAAACTCTAAGCATTATCAGATGTGGCCAGTTTTAATTTATAATCCGTACCGCGTACGACTCCGAACTCACGCTTTTCTTTACTCAGGTTGGAAGCAATGCATGTGTTTCATGATCGTTGAAATGAAAAATCATTTGAAACTTCTTTATGAAATTCCATTGCTTCCAACCCCTCCATGCACAAGGACTTAAGCTCCGCGCGAGAATCTCTCACATCCGCGTTGATTGAATAATTGCTGACTACAGCAGAGGAACGTAAATATGCCACTGAAACTCACACCAAATTTGTGAGAGTTCACAGGTATGCATTATTCATGAAAACTATCCACACCTGATAATGTTGAGAGTTTTGGAGTTTCTGTAATGGTAATTTAAATGAATGTTTGAAAATAGGTCACGACCAATCATTAATCTTACGGGATGGGTCTGAGCCTCCCCTGTTGCCAGTTCACGAGCCGCCACTAATGGACATCAACCGCACTGTCTCCAGACCACACTGTTTGGCCACCAATGACACAGCCTGACTATAATCTACGCAAAGACTCACGCACATACGCGCACACACACATTTACACAATTACCTACACACACATGCACACACATGCAAATTTGACAAGCTATCTTGCCAGTCACCTGTATAATATGAAAAATGTGATTAAAGTATGGTTAAATTACTTTGCAGAAGCAGTTAATTGAAGTGGATTGAGTTTTATATAAAGCGCCTTATTAACAGCTGACATACTGCAAAGTTGTTTTCACTGGGGGAATCCCCTTTAATGGAATCGCGTAGGTATTCTGTTGGAACTCAATGAATTATGCTTTTTTTCATGCTCATCTGAAAGTGTTAAGGGTTTTTCTGCTTTGATTTTAATCGCAGTTCAGACGCAGTGCACCACTGTGATACGGCCAAGTGGGATCCAACTCATCAAGCCATCCAAAAACATATTTATAATCTCAATGTAAATCTTTTTGTATCGGGTCTGAACACTGAGGACATACTAGATTTATGAGTGTGTTTCCAGTGACTTAATTCTACTGTTGTCTCTTTCAATCCCAGCCATTCGACCATACCATTCAATAGCGTAATATCCATACCATACCATAGTATATCAATCTACAGGACACCATACAGAACTATACGAGGGGTGTGCCCCCAGCGTAAGTTGCCCATTAGGAAATATTTGGTAGTAAGATATACCACCAGGTCCATAAATATTTGGACTTTGATAACATTACTGATATTTTAGCTGTTGACCATAGAGTTGAAATTAAATAATGAATATGATATTACTAAGTAGACTTTCAGTTTCAATTTGAGTCATGCACATTTAAACTTGGTGGATGGTTTTGGAATTACAGCAATTTTTTCAGAGGTCCCAACCCTTCTTAAGACACCAAAAGTATTTGAACAACTGGCTGCTCAACCATTTCATGGCCAGGTATGTTTAATAGCCTGATAATGTCATTTTAAAGCAAACATATTAAAATAAATGATGAAGCACGGGTATGATGTTGTGTGTTTGTAAGTTTGAACAAGAACCCACCCTCAAGCAAACCGCCACAAGCTCCCACTGCACAGCCAGCCATTAAAGCTGCAGTTGATAAGTCTTATAAAAGTAACTTTTTGTCACTTTTGCTAAAACTGTCGCTGTGTACAGGCAACATTACATAAAACTAGTACTCTGTAATTAAAAAAAGCCTCCTTTAAACCAACCTACTGCTCCTACTGCAATTTAAAAGAATCGTTCGGACCGACGAAAAAGAACCAATTACAGTCAGGAAGGTGTCTGACAGCCGTCAAACAGTGCACATGTACGCACGGCGGACAGCCTCCTCCCCCTTCCTCCTCAGGTCACGTCAGTGCTCAGTCAAGCTCAAATCTCCAAGAGAAGGTTCAGGAGCTGAGAGAAACTAATGGCGCAACAGCAGCCATCAGCGTGGAAAAAAATACCGATACCTCCGTTCCCGACAACAGCACACACGGCTAAGACAAGTAAGAAGAGGAAGCCAGAAGAAAAAAAGCACAAAAGAAAAAAGTAGACAAAGCCCGGGATAAAACCAGAGTGAACATCAGAGTGGCTTTTCAGAGGTGGAGGGAACTCTGTGATCTGGAAGGATAAAAAACCGATGCAGAGTTAACGACTTCTCTGCTTGATAGGTAAACCCCTGCTTTATTTGTTGGTTCATTTTTGCTACGCAACGCTCTGCAAATAAGCAAGATGGCGTCGCTCACATGCACAGCTGGTACTAACCCCAGCCCTAACCGGCATCAATTCATTTTCGCTCTGCAAATAAGCGAGTGAACGTCTCTTACAAGCACAGTCACTGTTCGAATAACCAGCATCTTGTAATTGTTACAGTACTCCATAGTGCATGTGATGTTACTGTGATGTTGCAGTCGAGCTAGCGTTAGCTTGTTTCCGATGCTAGGGCTAACGTTACTGGTGTCGTTTTATTAGAAAGTAGCAGAAAATGTCTTTATGAAGTGACCTGGCAGTCTTATCGGTTCTGTTGTTGTCCTCATAAATATGTGTAACGTTTCTGTGTTCTCACAGCTAAATGCTGTCATACATGGTTTACTCGCCATTGAGCAGGATTCACGACAGTTTCTGTCCTCAGAAAAACAGGTAACTTGCTGAAACAAGCGTGTGCTGGGTTTTTACTGAATACATACTGCTGTAGATTACTTTTCATCACTACATGATTTATTTCTGCACGTTTTTTGCCAACAGTGTTGACTGTTCACAACAGTAATCTCTAGCATCGGCAACTTGGTCGCATGCATAACAACTCATGTGCCTTTGTGTGCACGGCAATTCAGTTTTGAGATATTTATCAAAAATATTTATCTTAGTCAATGGTGAGATTTTCGTTTGGGAAGGAGTGTCACAGATCAGGCGAGACACCATACAAATATTCACAGATCAGACCAGACACTAAACAGAGAATCGGCGATCAGGCCGGACTCCATCCAAAGAGTCATGGATCAGGCCAGAATCCATGCAGAAAGTTTGTGATTAGGGCAGGCTGTATGTAGAGAGTCACAGATCCAACCAGGCTACATGCAGAGTATCAGATCAGACCAGACATCATACATGAAGGTACAGTTCAGGCAGTACACAGAGTGTTAATGATCAAGCCAGACTCTATACAGGTCCAGCCAGAGTCCAGAGTGAGAGTCACAGATCAGGCCAGACTACATGCAGAGACTAATTGATCAGGTCAGGCTCCATATAGAGCGCTAAAGACTCCGAAAAGAGTCATAGATCTCCCCAGACTCTATACAGAGAGTCACAGATCAGGCCAGGTAACATATAAAGAGCAACAGATCAGACCAGACTCCACACAAACAGTCATAGATCAGGCCATACTTTACATACTGAGTCACAGCTCAGGGCAGATTCTATACAGAGTCATTGATCAGGCCAGATTCTATATGGAGAATCACAGAATGAGACAGACTGTGGCTTAATGAGAATGAACTTCCCTCTGTGTGGGTTGCACATGCACCCATGTGGTAGAGACCTACAGAACTTGTTCATTTACAAAATTATCCCCTGGTTAATCCATCACATGCTCCAGAAGGTCTGATCAGGATATTGTGCATGAGGTTGAATAAGGCCAGTGCTTAATTCTTAAACCTTACGTATTATTCCTTCTAAAAGCACAATGTATAGAAATCACCAACTGCTTTGAATATTCATACTATGAGCATGATTATGTATACAATGAAGTGCATTATTCAAACATTCAAATGACAAAAGCTCGTTTTGGATCTGACAGCCTTAAATGCAAAGAAAATGAAGTGATTTCGGTTCAGTCAGTCTGTAGGAGAGCTGTCAGTTTTGATTAATGAGACACAGAGAAAGCCCTTGCAGGTACATTTGGGGGTGCCAGGGCGCACGGGGCCTGGGGGGCTGTGAGACATGGGGAGACGAGAGGACGAGTATGGGCGGGGGTGAGTGGCAACTTTGAAACAATGACAGGGATTGCTGTCCTTTCCACCCGCGGCCAAACACCAGGCCTGGTCACTGCGACTATTTACTGGAGTGGCATGACCGCACACTGGCTACGCATACACTATAATTCTGCACTCGCATACAAACACATGCAGACTTACACTTGTGCATTCATTACATGCACCAACATGCAAATGCACACACACATGTGCGCACACGCACGCACACACACACTCATTCATAGAAACATACATACACACTCACATATACAAACACAGTTGTGTTGAAGGGTTTAAACTATTGTTCGTATTCGTGACTGGTGCAGATAAAACATTTTTCAGGGGAACACTGTGGTATTGTCATATTTTTGATAACTTTGTCTTCATAACAGTCCCTTTATGTAACAAATTTACGATTCTATTCTGTCAAACACTAGTCAGTGTACACCTCTCCTCATCATTAGCTATGAATTAGAAACTTCTTCCACCTCCGTCTATTTTTATCTTTTTCAATTGCTCATTTTCTATCAACCATTTTATTTATTTATTTATGTATTTATTTGAAGATGTCACAATTTTGATTTGTATGGAAATAAGAACCATGTTACTCCACCTGGAATATGGGCAGTGTGTATGATTCATTTTTATTTAACCCGACTTGTATGTGAGAGGTCATATAAGTATGCATTCTGAGAAGTTTGTTATCTGTGCATTTTTCCTCAGTTGATGTCTCTCTTAGCTGTTCATATGCATTTGAATCAGCCATCAACTTGAGACCATCAGCAACTGAAAGAACACAAGCTGAAGAAAAATGGGAGATAGAGTGTGAGAGATAAAGAGAGAAGATGGGCGCTACCATGGCCATCAGGGAACAAGGCTAAAACACAGATGACTTGAGGACGTATGCTTCACTGAACAAATTCTCATTGAGACAGTATTAGGAAGGTGGAACGGTGCCAATTTTGGTCACTGTAACTACTGTTAACCAATATCAGTTTAATGTTAAAAATGATCACGCGCATAAATACGCAGAAACATTATTCGGAGGAAATTTGTGCTGTAGGTTTTGTTATAGTACATAAATGTGCATTGAGGTTTCACTCGATATTTAGCTTATAAAAACATTGTTGATAAATTTTATATTGAGTCCAGGGATAAGATCATCCACTGAAGGTTTTGCTTGGAGTAAAAAAAAAAAAAATCTAATTTTTGGATTTGTGTGCATCATTACCCAATATGACCTAACCATTAACTTTGGCTTTAATTATAATAGGAGCATCATTATTCAGCAGACCATGTCATCATATAGTGGCAATATTAGCTCAGGCACATATGATTACTGATTAGCAGCACAAGGGTGGCCAATAATAGAAGGCAGCTGGTTGTGGCCTCTTTCTTGAGTAGATGATAATATCCATGCATGAGCTGAGATTGAAGAATACATTTTCCCTTTATACGGAATGAGATGTGCGACAGGCCCTAATTTCCTATTGGAAAAGGAAGAAATATGGTCTGAGCTGGGATGGTGAGAGGAAATGGAGCATTAAATATGGGTGTGCGTGTGTGTGTGTGTGTGTGCGCGCGCGCGCGTGTGTGTGTGTGTGTGTGTACATGTCCACAGAGCATGCATATGCATGTCTGTGCAAGTGTGTGAACTTGCAAGGTTTTATGTTGGCTTTAGCTCCATGTTTTTGGGTGTGTGATTACTGTGTGTGTGTTTTGTGTGGGCGTTCTTGTGTCTGCATACCTAAGTTGCCGTAGTGTGTGCTTGTGTGTATGTGTCTGTCTTTGTGTCTGGCTGTAGAAGGTAAAAGATCCAAGGCCATGATTCTGGTGGCCCCATTCACATCTGCATAGTGTTTTAGATCAGCTGTGGTTCATTGATTTATTGATCCATTGTATTGCTGAAGTATTAGACACAGTTCCACAGCTCATTGTTTGTGTTTGTCCCAGTATTACATGGTGCCTGGTTTTTGTGATTGTGTTTTACATGTGGGTAATGAACAAAAGATAATGCTTGATTATAATAATGTGGCATGATGTTAGTGCATCTTTAATATCCTTTTGTGTGCACGTGTGAGTTTGACTGTGAGACCATCAGAGCTTAACGCCAGCCAATAGTGCAGATATAATTGTAAAATGCCTTAATACAAAAGTAGGATTATGGCAGCCCTGATAGGTAACAGAAAAAAAAAACATAATTTTTCTGAATGTTTCTTGTTCTACCACACATCTCAGGCTCAAGAGGTTTGCAACATCTTCTCATCAGTGATAATAAGTGAAAAAACAAAGTTTTGGGAGGTGAAAGAAAAAATTCAACAGTATGCTTTCAAGTGTTTGTTGTTTTAATACCCATTCCAGCCACAAGAGCCTAGTTATTTTTTTTCATCTGAAAAAGCAAGTGAGAAAAAGTTTTGCCCAGCGATATTTTTTTAGCAGCATTTTTTTCAGAAACAAAATCGACGACAAGTACCTGTAGTCATAGTCATTAGAGCTTTAGCTAATGTTTTGTCACTGGGTAGATTTTCACAGTCAGAAACTTAATGTTAAATTCCCAAGGAACTATGTTAACATTTGTAATATTTGAGTCTATTGTCATTCCTAAAGTGTTGCATATTTATGTATATAGCATCACTATATGAGTCAGGATCAGAATTCTGCGGGGGCGGTCATGTATTTCATGTTAAGTTTCTGTATATTATTTTTGTATTTAAATGATTTCCTTGGTTATTGTGTATAGTATCCCATTGCTTTTCATGCCCAATGAATTGCCACATACTTTTGTTTTCACCTGCACTTGCTCACTTACCTTCCCCATCCTATTTTGTAATTATCTCACCTCATTCCCTAATCCCTTGTGTATTACCACACTTTCCTTAGCACTCACACCTGCATTCACTCCCCGTTAGCTTATGTTCTCTCTTCACATACCCCTTTGTGTCATTCAGTCTTCAAAAGTTTGTTTGCCATATTTCCTGGTTTATTTTATGAGCCTTCTGTTCGTCCTCGAAAACCACTTGGTTACAATTTGTTTTTTCGTGCATGATTTTTCAAGCTCTGCCTAGTTTTGTGTATTGTTGATTTTCTGTCAGTGAACTTTGACTGGCTTCATGTTTATGATTTGGATATTCCTGTGTTTTGGTGTATGACCAGTTTGACTATTGTCCTGTGGACTGTTCATTCATTACAATTTGTATTACCTGTCTGAGCTGAAAGTGTCTTTGTTGGCTTTGACCCAGATTGTCTGACCACTAGCTTGGTTTCTAATAAAACTGCTGAACTAATCTCCTGCCAGCACTTGAGCTCTGTGTCTGACCTGTCAATATGATGAAAAATGAGTCCTGCATCACTATTGAACACTGTTCTCATGGACTCCAAAACTGACAGTATCTGTTTTTGACTACAATGGTAAACATGACAAAAAAGACACCTGCCGGGGCTCGAACTTGCAATTAACTTGGACCCCCAGCTTCAAGCTGTGTAACAGCGATCACCACAGATGCAATGACTCAAAAATTACATCTTACCCTCATCTCAATCTGGGATCAATGTAATAAATTAATGAAATTACGATTCCTTTTACCCAGTCCCGATCTTTGATCAATGCATTAAATTAATGAAATTACAATTCCTTTTCCACATTCCTGATCTTGGATCAATGTACTAATCTAATGAAATTCCGACTCCCTTTATCCAGTCCTGATCTTGGATCAATCTATCAAATTAATGAAATGACAATACCTTTTCCCCAATCCATTTAGGAATAGCATCAAATGGTGCCAAATAATTCCCTTTGCATTGTACACTGCCCGCATGGCCAAAAAAAGTGACCACTTGGATATAAGTTCATTTAGCTTAAGCTTTTTTGCAGAACTAAGTCAAAAGACATTTCCCATGGTCCCAAATGGTATAAGGACATTTCAGGATGATGATACAAAGATTCATGGAGCTCAACTTGCGAAAGAATGGTTTGGCAAGCATGAGGAATCATTTTCACAAATGAATTGGTCACCACGGTGTCCTGACCTTAATCATTTGAAAGTCTTTGGAATGTGCCGGAGAAGATTTTACTGAGCGGTTTGACTTTCTCATCGTCATCGATCTTGGCCAAAAAAAATGAATGGAACTGTGGTCAGAAATAAATGTTGAAACATTGCATTAGATTAAAAAAAAGCCTCAATGAATGCACCCATCATCAAAGGTAAAGGCCGTCCAGCGAAATATTCAATATTAAATACTTCAGCCTCCTGTGGCCGAAATGAATATTACAACATCAAACACTTCGGCAGATGCTCCTGAGAAAAAAAATTCCTCTGCCAAAACTTTTTTCACAGATTAAGAAAGTAACCTGCCTCTCGTGGCCAAATGAGTTTGATAACAGCAGTCACTTAAGAATGAAAGTTTTTTTCCCTCACTTAACCCCTGCAACCCTCTGTATAGCTGAGATTGTTAAAGCACAGATACAGTTATTTTAACACACAAAACAGGTTAGAACTATGCCACTACTGACAGAGTGACAGAGTATACGCTGTACATACAAAATCTTTTTGATATTCATAAGAAGGGAATCTGTGTGGTTCAGCTCTTCCACATTGAGATTTGCCGTCTTTAGTTACAGGAAAACAAAGTACAATTAGCATTAGCCCCCCACTGTGTCTATTGTGAGTATTAGTGTTAGCTTCATTATTAGAACTCAACTGCCTGATCTCCTGATATTAATCAACATCAACTTCAGCTGTTAGCTTTCCTGTAGGCAGTAGCATTAGTCCTCAGTTGTTCAGCTGTCAGAACCCTACCGCAGAGCTAGTATTTACTCCCAGCGGGGTAGATGTTTCTGATCTAGGACCCTGAGCCTATCCTGAGAGTGCATGGTTAAGAATGTGTGATCATTCCGAATAATCACACCGGAGGCAGTGCTACTCCTCTGTATGGACTCATCGTCCACTGGCTGGATTAAGGTATCGGTAGCCACAAGTTTTAATGTCTCTAATACAGTTGAAAACTTATTTTTAGAAAACAGTACCTCTTAAATTGCTTTTTTAGTTTGGTACTGGCCTCCAAAACTTTGGGTTCATAATCAAATAATGCTGAGAATCTGTAATGATATGTCGATTCACAGCTCTTTTATTAATGGGTATTACCACAGCCCCCTGTCTTTGTTTAAATGGTGGTATCTTATGCCTGGATATCATGTGCAGATAGTAGCTTTAGTGCCCAGGGTTATCAATTTGTTC
This sequence comes from Gymnothorax reevesii, assembly GCA_029721435.1. Classification (NCBI taxonomy): domain Eukaryota; kingdom Metazoa; phylum Chordata; class Actinopteri; order Anguilliformes; family Muraenidae; genus Gymnothorax; species Gymnothorax reevesii. The sequence goes on along the minus strand of CM056587.1, from coordinate 48,605,236 downwards.
ATAATTGATTGGTTGCTGTGAAATAATAATGAAATAATATGGCCTCAATGAATGTCCTGGGTCCACGTCACCATGGCGATTTGAGGTGGCGTGTACTTCCTTGTTTACTGAAGGGCTTACGTACACATCTTTTCATGCCAGTGTTGAGCACAGACAGAATAGCCTTCTGTCCACGCAGCTCAACCAAATGTTTCTCCGGCGAACATACTCTCGAGTGTGGGAACAGCTTGCACCAATGCTGTCAACAAAGCATTCTGCATTTATTCAAATTCTACAATCCAACTGAAAGGAGGTCTGTCTCCAAATCAGTCCGGGAAATACTCCAGGAAGCGCATAATATTTTCAGGAGTTTATCCAGATTTATATTCATATGCATTATGATATCATGAGGCAAAAGGCTCATTGTAAAACAATTCCAATAAGGCAAAGATCGTTCCAAAAATAATAAAGTTAGAAGCTTCTCAATATTGAGAATATAATTTTAAGAACCTAAACGGTTAAAAAACCAAAGCAAATCAATATTTGGTGTGACTTTCAAAACTGCATCAATTTTTTACCCATCTTGGTTGGTTCTGTTCTTCCAAATAATCCTGGAGAGCCGCGGTAATGTTGTGATCAGGGATATGTGGAGGTTACACAATCAGTTACTTTCTCTATCAAAATAGAAAAAATGCTCTGTGACATTTAAATTAAAAGATTGAAATCTCAGGCGTGCTGTTTTGATGCAAAAAGGTAAAAAAAAATATGCAAGACCAACTTAATATCACTCAATATAATAAGAATATAAATAAGCATAAAATCACATCAAGCTTATGACAACCCCTCCCAGCAGTTGTGCTACTTCTAACTGTTATCACAAAATCTGTGAAAAATAGGAAATGGATGCACCTGGCTTTTCTGTTTCTTCGAAAAATAAGAATAGCAGACTACAGAAAAATTTGTAAATCCAGTTAAAGAACAATGAACTTCAGCTGCTGAAGCGAGGAGTTTAGAACTCTGCTCCTGGAGAGTCATAGCCCTGCGTGTTTTAGATGTCTCTCTGCTCTAATGCACTCAATTCAAATGACTGTAGCTCGTCGAGGGTTTGGAAAGTAGGCAGTCATTTGAGTCAGGTGTGTTAGAGCAGAGAGATATCTTAAACATACCGGGCTATGGCTCGCCAGGAGCAGGACTCCCTACCCCTGGCCTCAGGAAAGAACACCGTCTTATTCCTCTATTTGTATAATCAAGCCCTGATTCATTGAAGCACTCCTGGACTTAGGCTGAGCATGGAGGGGGCATCATTTGAAGTCCGTGAGGACCCTGGGAATGGGCCTCTGAGGTGACAGAGGGAATGACATTAATATCTCTATAAGGGCTGGTGTGAATGTGTTGAAACTCTATGGTGCCTGGTATGAAGACATGGAATATATATGGTCTCTGAAAATAATGTGCCGAGAAGGGATGAACGTGCCTATATATTGGAGGTAGTGAATTTACTAAAACTCAATAAGACCTAGGATGAATGCACCGATTCTCTGCAATGCAATGGTATGAAAGCAATGAATCTCTATGGTGCCGGCTGTGAAACGTGTACGCAGTGTTGAGGCAGACAGCAGGACTCTCTCCCACACTAGCCATTGTTGGCTGAGCAGCAGGAAGTCTGTGGTACCTCCTGCAACATGCCTCCAGGACGTTAGCCCAATGGAGCAGGATGTCACTCCGCCTTTGTTCATTCAGCCAGAGATGTACATTTTTATTCAGCCAACATGTGAGCCAGCCACCGCCCCCTTCCCCCACTGTCAAATACGAAGGGGTTCAAAAAGGGACAGCAGTCCCAAGACACTGGCCTCGTCCACCTGGGATTTGTGGGTGTCTGTGTGTGCCTGTGTAATCGAGTCCACGTCGAACTTTTCCATTCAGTGTTTAAGCAAATATCAATACGGATAATCACAGAATATGTTCAGCGAAAACACAATGACTAACTTCATCAAAGGAAGTTCAATTGCAGCCTGTCAGAACCAAAGGTAACCAGGACTTCGCCAACCATCAGGGATATGGGCAATCTGTACTAAGTCTCTGTCTAACGCATCCATTTAACATAGCCAGTGATAAAGATAACAGTCACATGCGGATGCAAACTGATTCATTCACACACACACACACACACACACACACATACATACATACACACATGCATATACCATCTCCCTCTCTCTCTTTTACAAACACAGAATCACTTTCACACATATGCAAACACACACACAGACACACACGCACAGGCAATGTGGAAATTAAGGATTTGGGGGGTTCCATCCTGCTTCATTATGTGACAGATGGCTGCCAGGCCAAGCCAGACCTGGGCCCCCCCAGGGGGTACCCCTGGGGGGTGGGGTGGGGGAGTGACAGTACATACATGACAGAGGGGGTAGTGGTGGGAGGGGGGCAGGGAAAGCAGAAAAAATGACACAGCTCTGTCCATCAGCATACACAGTGTAAGGGGCGGAGCATCACCCCACCCTCTCCAGGGATCCAGTCTGTGTGATGTGGAAGTGCCCCACCCCCTCCCCTTGGTCATGCTCAGGTGTGCCCCCCCGGCCTGCCTGGCATATGAGACCCGATCAGCTGGGGCCCACCTGAGACCCTTGGACTGGCAATCATCCAACACGAGCCTGGCGTGCAAAGGGAGGGAGGAAAGGAGGGAAGATGCGAAGAGAGGTGAGGAGGGGAGAGAGAGGAAAGAAGAGGTGAGGAGAGGAGCAAAGATAAGAGGAGAGGTGAGGAGAGGAGATGAAGGGAGAGGAGAGGAGAGGTGAGGAGAGGAAATGAGGGGAAAGAGTGAAGGGGAGGAAAGATGAGGAGAGGAGAGGAGAGAGAGGAAAGGAGAGGTGAGGAGGGGAGAGGAGATAAGATGATGGGAAAGAGAGGAGAGGAAAGGAGAGGTAAAGAGAGGAGATGAGGAGAGGAGAGAGAGGAAAGGAGAGGTGAGGAGGGGAGAGGAGATAAGATGAGGGGAAAGAGAGGAGAGGAAAGGAGAGGTAAAGAGAGGAGATGAGGAGAGGAGAGGCAAGGTGAGGTGAGGAGATAAAATGAGGGGAGAGAGAGGAAAGGCGAGGAGAGAGGTGAGGCAAGAAAAGGAGATGAGCAGAGAAAAGAAAAGAGAAGAAGAGGGCAGAGGAGAGGCAGGACCTGGAGAGGAGAGGAGGGGAGATAGAAGAGGGGAGATAAGGATCCATTCTGCTGTTTCCAAATGAAATTAAAACACCATATTCTGAAAAGCTTTATTTAATAGAAGTATCATATGACAAAACAATGCATCTTGATCTTCAGCCCGGTTAAATTGAACAACCTCTAATGAGTAGTAAGTACTTCACAGGTGAGTCATTTGTGAACTTATTCATTGACAAATACAGTCCAAACCAAATGAACCATAATAAGCATATATAAAATCTTTACTGGTGTTTCCAAATAAATGCATAAGCAGGGCTCATGGCATTATGAATAATTTTAAACGAGAGACTTGGAGTGCAAGATCTGTTGATGCTTTTTTTAACTAACAGGATTACAGGGCATATATTGTATAATTCTTGCCTGCTTTTGAGTAATGTGTGAGTGTGTCTTTGGAAATGCAGACACTTTTGTTCCCCCTGAAGATGTGTGAACTTAAAAAAAAGCCCGTCTGTCAGGTGGTTATCACAGTAAAAGCAGCAATATTCCTCTGCTCACTCAAGTGTGAAAAACACCTTACTTTCAAACCATACCTGCTTTAAAATGGTGGGTGTGAGTATGTGTGCGCGTGCGTAAGTTTGTTTGCGCATGTGCATTTATATCTATGCCAAAGATGACTTCACAAGTTCACAAACAAAGCAGTAGCCTGCACTTTAATGTAATATGACAAACAGATATGTGCTGTCCATGCTTAACCGCAGCTCTATGGACAATGATCTGAACAGTTTGCACCTGACTGCAGCACAGTGAGCAGAGCAAAGATCTGCACTGTCTGTGCTTCACTGCAGTCCTACTTCTGAAAATCTGCACAGTCTGTGCTTGATTACAATGCTACAGATCTGTGCAAAGATCTGTACCTGTAAATTTGTACCTGGCTGCAGCTCAACAAAGATCTGCATTGTTTTTAACTTGGCTACAGCACTAGTGACAAAGATCGGCACAGTTTGTACTTGGCTGCAGCATTACAGGCAAAGATCTGCGCAGTTTGTACTTGGCTGCAGCATTACAAAGATCTGCACAGTTTTTTACACGGCTGCAGCACTATTGACAAAGATCGGCACAGTTTGTACTTGGCTGCAGCATTACAGACAAAGATCTGCGCAGTTTGTACTAGGCTGCAGCATTACAGACAAAGATCTGCACTGTTTGTACTTGACTGCAGTGCTGCAAAGAAAGATCTGCACAGTTTGAACTACACTGCGGCACTATGGACAAAGATTTTCAGTTTGTACTTGATTCCAGCATTACGAAGATCTGCACAGTTTGTATTTGGCTTCAGAATTACGAAGATCTGCACAGTTTTTTTACTTGGCTGCAGCACAATAGGCAAATGGGCAGCTGGCTGGAAATGTCCTCCAGAGACTCTTTCAGTGGGGGACAGCTATCATTTCCTCCCTCTCTCCCTCTCTTACACTTCCATACACACACACACACACACATACACACACACACATTGGCAGATCCTGCCTGGGGCTTATTTTATTGTTTGTTTTATGTTTTTTGAATTAAATGAGTCCTCACTTCTCTGCCTCGGTCTCCCTGTTTAATTCACCCCGGCAGAGAATTCTGGGCCAGATGTCACTCTATCCTTCTGGGAGTTTGGGGAAAAAAAAACCCAAAAATTGTTATTTTTCATCACTCCTTTCTCTCGAGCAACTCAAATGGAGGAGGAAAATAGCTTACAATTACCATTGACAATGATCAGAGCTGGTAGTGAACTTTAGAAAAATGCAGTTGCCTACATAATACAACTGTTTATTTAAGCTATGCTCTCAGTACTGCCTACTTAAATGGCTATGGAAGTAAATTACTTATATATAGGAAAGCAGAATCTCACTGTCAGAAAGGCTGGTGCAAGCTGTGTTATTCTTCATATTTCCGCTGATACTGTGCTTTGATTTGTGATTATATGTGCAATGCTTAGACTGACAAGATGCTTGACAGAAGTTACACCTTTCAGCAGTCATAACAAATATCTGTAGTCTAGAAAATCCTTTCATAGGTAAATATCAGGTGCAGTGCTGTAAAAAAGACAAGTATTCGCACTTTCTGAATTTCTTCTATATTTGCTCATTTTTTTACACCTAGATAAGCAAAGCTTAGGAGGGAGGGTTGTGATGCCACTCGAGTGTCTCTCACTAATCAATCAACCAATCATCAACCAATTTGCCGTTAGCAAGTCCAACGGCAGTAAGATTCACAAACAGCTAATCCAGGAGTTAATGACAGTGTCACACGGATTCATATGTGAATGTTTCAAATCATCTTACTAATTTTTATATAAGATAAAGGCAATGTGAGTGAGCGCAAAATGCAGGTTTTAAATTATCATTTAATCTCAATAGTACTTAAAAATCTATGTCACTAATATGTATTATAAATCCATTATTTTGTGTCCTTGATCCACTCTTGAATGAATTTTCTTTTACTGGCCAATTGTGGGAAGGTTCCCCACAGTCCCAAGTTTTCTTCATTGGTAGATAATGGCTCTCATCATAGTTTACTGGAGTTCCAGAACATTAGAAAAAGCTTTGTAACCCTTTCCAGACTGATGTATATTAACAACTTTCTTTCTCATCTGTTCTTGAATCTCTTCAGACTGTGGCATCATGTGCTACATTTTTCCCTCTTCACATTGCCAGACCGGTTCTATATTAGTGATGTTTAGATTCAACTGGGCTGACAATAATCATGTCTGGGTGTGCCCAGTGAAACTGAACCCAATTTTAATTTAACTTCTTCAATTGGTTGATTGAGTCATGAAGGGGGCAATTATTTCTTCACATGAAGTTATTAAGTAGGGTTAGATTGCTTTGTTTCCTTCAATAACAGTAATTATGATTTATTATAGCATTTGTGTTTACTTGGGTTATCTTTGTCTTATATTAAAATTAGTTTGATGATTTGAAACATTGAAGTGAGACAAATATGTGAAAATATCAGAAATGGAAAAGGGTGCGAACACCTTTTCTCAGCAATGTAAGTTCCTTCAGTTGTTTCTCATCAGCCACTGTGAACTTGACACCTCTGTTATTCTCAAGAAGCAGCCTTTGGAAATGTTCCTGTCTTGAATAGTTTATGGTGCAAATTGTTTGATTCAAACCATTTAGAACTGAAATAGCAATCTGTTGTGAAGCAGCTTGTTATTTGGCAGGATTCAATTATCTCTGCAAAGATAAAACACAGAATCTCTGTTGTGCAAAAGCATCTGCCTGAATGGCTTTAAAATACTGAAGACAAGCCTCCCATATGAAACATCAAATGTGGTGTGTGTGTGTGTCTGTGTCCGTGTCTTGTGTGTACTCACACCTGCCTTTGTTAAATTTACAATGGTAAAAATACATGAAATTCCATGCACTGGTACAATCAGAGGAAACTATGTGTACCATCAACCCAATTTCTCAGAGCTCCTGTGGGTAATTTCTCTTGAATGAGCTGCTGTGGCTCACTCAGGGTCACAGAGAAGCTGAAGACTGGCTTATAAATACCAGCCAGTGTGTTCTTATGCAGCTTTCATTGTAGCATCTCTCACTATGAGTCAGCAATTAGAAGTGCAGTTGTAGACTCTGAAGGCATACCAGTCTCGCAGAGTCTGGCATTAAATGTGTTTAAAGCACCCAGCGCAATCCCCTGTGTGGAATGCAGCATTGTCGTCAAAACCATAATAACCCATAAATTGGTTGAGTGAGGGTTCAGGAAGGCAGTGCAAAGCTGGTGAAAGCATCCCTGTCAGCTTATCATTGCCTTAGTATCCACAGTATGTTATCTTGCAAGCAACTGCCATTAATCTACTCATAAATGCTAAAATGATAGCAAAGAAGATTACAATAATTCTATATGTCACAATAATGTCAATTGCAGAATATTTTGTACTGTAATCCACCGAAAGGCTAGTCAATGATATGAGCATTTTAAAGCCCCTTTATGCATTACACAAATAATGCAAATTTTAGTTTGTTGTGCCTATAAAGCCTATTTAAGGCTTTATAACTCAGCATTTATGTCACAGAGACTGGGAAAAATTATCCCAGTGAAGCAAGACATTCACAAAATCAATTATAGAATTATTTTGTAATTAAATTTTGGAATTTATGGATTCCGGCATCTATATTTGCGCAATAGGGTTAAAAAAATGTGCCGTGGAGATAAGGGCAATATGAGGTACTTATCCACAACTTGAACACTTCTTTTTAGAACGATTCATGAATAAATTTAGCAGTTTTGTGTTCTGTTGGGTTGTAATGAGATTTGCAGATGGCTTGAATGCTAGCTGGAGGTGCTAAGACAGCTTGGACACAATCACCCTGTGCTCCTCGGGACCCCTCTGCACACAGCAAAAGGGGGGTCAGATTGTACCCCTTCTCACCCAGGCTCTCCGTTGGGACCACAGATGGTGTGGAAGGATGCCATGGCAACAACCGCATTCTAATGTAGGACTACTGGCCTTGACTCACACACCCCCCGCACCTCCCCACCCCACCCCCGACACCTCAGTGATGTCATCATCCACCCCAGAAACAGCAAACGATGTCATCGTATACTCCTCTAACCCCCAGATGATGTTATCATTTACCCCAGTGATATCATCATTACCTTACACACATGCACAGCAGGTGATTTTATAGGCTTGCAGAAAGGATAATGTTGATTGTAATGTTTGATGGGAGATTGTTTTTTCGAATAGTCAATTGTTCCAATCACCACCTGGTTTGCTAGCATTGGCGCACCAGCATGCGAAATGTAACAGGCAACATTTGATGAGGAGGGACGTGACATGATCTCTCAAGTTGTGCTGCCGCATCCCGGACGCAATGGCAGCAATAACGATAAGTTAAGTATATCCAGCACAGACATGTTGTGGGAAACCATAGAAGAAGATAACAGAACCAAGAGAGAGATAAAATAAGAGGGGCACATTTAGGAGCCTCAGGAGATACTGATGAAAGGAACCGGGCCTCCTGAGGGATCATACGCTTTCTCATTTCGTCTCACAATTGTTCTGAAAATAACAATAAACATTTTATTCATAGATGTATTAATTCATTATTCCCTCAAAAAAGTCACATATCAAAAGCTGTCCCACTGTGGTTTTGGTGAAGTAATTCAATCCTGCTTAACTCTACGGTGACCTGCACAGAAATGACTAAATCAGGGGAAATATTGAACCTTTGTCTGAACTGAACCAAAAACAATTGCGTGGATGCTGTGAAGTAGTGATTGTTGATCGGTTATACTGATCATTAGCACAGGTAACTCTTGCAGAGACATTTTCAATGTTCGGCCTATAAGTCCGTCGGCAGAACTGATGGTCCTTTTTTATTAAACAACAGAAAGTATCTTCTTTTATCTATCAGCACAGCAGTCACAGGAGAACACAACCTTATACAATAAAGTGTATACTGTAAGGTGCCCCACATATTAACAAGCAACATGAACACTGCTGTTGGCAGTTTACAGTCTGATAGTTAGTCTGTGTTAGTGATATCCTGCATCAGTAGTGAAGGAGCTGACTGCTGTAATTACAGTAAGAGACAGCGATCTGTTGTTCATACGTGCTGTGATATAGAGGCCTGGAGGGACTGGGGGTGGGGGTGGTCACAGCTCCTCTCTCTGCTCTTTGGAGCAATTAGTGTGACTCCCTGCTGCTCCCTGTCAGACCCTCTTGGCCAGGAGCCTCCAGTACAGCACGGGCATCTCCGCCAACCAGCCCTCACTCGCCATGTCGGGCTGGCTGGTGGATGTAAGCCTCCCCCCCCCCACAAGCCCCCATCCCCCTGGTGCCCCCTCCCCACACACACACACACACACACACATACCCCCCAGCTGCAATGCTCGATGCCTTGTCTCCCAGCAACAGCCAGTCACTGGCCACCCTCCCCTGGCCTTAATCAGCTGGTCAGGCACCGGTGTGGAGCTTCAGGCCAGCACTTTATGCTCGCCAACCTGGCGGACCTGCTTCAGGAGGATAGGGGTGAGAGACAGGGGAGGAAGGGAGGAGGTGGTGGTGGTGGTCGGGTCGCTTTGGTGCCAAAGCCTGGTCATGCGTGTCCCCTGTCTCCCACTAAAACATACACACACACACACACACACACACACACACACACACACATACATAGACGCTGTCCCTCACATGAACACGCACGCATGTGTACACACAAACGCAGACACGCTTACACCCATGTACTCACACACGCTAAGAGTTACAGTGGGCATGTTTCTGACAATGTATGTGTGTGTGTGTTCAGGACTGGGCTGCACAAAAGCTGTGGGATAGCCAGGCTGCTCTGCCCTCTGCAAGATTTGAAACACGCAGAGCCACTAATACTGGAGGCTTAGCTTGCTGTCCAACGCTGGAAACCTCAACAACACACATTCACACTGCAGCCCAACTGATTACTGGATAACCATATGGGGCGACATTTGTATCTTTGCATCGGTAATGAAAGATGGCACATGACAGATGAAGGAGATTGACTGGTTTTCCGAGGACTCCACCTCTACAAATACACTAAATTAATTTCAATACATAACAGAATATACTGCATAATTTTGCATTGCCTACAGCTCAGTTAGAGGAAAATCATGTCAGACATATGTTTGTGGTTATTTACTATCACTGATTGAATCTTTATTCTACCACCTTCCTCTGTCCCCACTCCTGACTGCCCTGTATCATCAAATGCAGCCAAGGAATGCAAGGTTTGAAAAGACATATGACCTGCCTTCATAGCCAATGGGAAGCTACGGGCTGCTTGCAGTCTGGAGTTTGTGGATTCTAATTTTCTTTTATATGGGGAATGAACACTTCAAGAAAGATCTTACCAAGCATTTCAATCTTGTACAACTCCAAATCTGAAATAGTTGGGACGAAGTGTAAATTGTGAATAAAATCAAAATGCAATGACTTTCAGATCACATGAGCCAATGTGTGATTGACAACAGAACATGGATAACATTTCAAATGTTAAAACTGAGACTTTTTATATTTTAATCCAGCTATGTAAGCTAGCATCTGTGGTTTCGGGAAACGCACCTCTGGTCCATAAAAGGGCCCAGGAGCAGCAAGTTTTCATTCAGACCATGCAGAAGCACACCTGATACAACTGATCAACTGTGCAGGCTGAGATCAGTGGATTAAATTTGTTGAATCAGGTGAGCTTCAGCTTGGTTGGATTAAAAAACTGCAGCCCCTTGGCCCTTTTATGGACCAGTTTAAGAGCTGTGCTCTAAAGGTTTTTTGTACAAGCCTTCAGAATGTCAGGGCTTGTGTCTCCCTACCATAAGTTTTGTTTAGCGTTTTTTTGTTCTTTTGCCTCTTTTGTCCCATGCCTCTTTCCTTAGTTTGTTTCATTTACTGCTTGTTGCTTCATCTGTTCCTCATTCAGGGCGTTGCCAAGATGCCAAGCTTGGGTGGGCATTTGATCTCTTTGGTCCTGACATTTTCCTTTAGAATTTGCAGGTGTAATTCAGAATTCATTGTTCCATCAATAATGGCAAGCTGTCCTGGCCCAGATGCAGCAAAACAGGCCCAAACCATGATACCTCCACCACCATGTTTCACAGATGGGATAATGTTCTTATGCTTGAAGGCAGTGTTCCCCTTTCTCCAAACATAACACTTCTCATTTAAACCAAAAAGTTCTATTTTGGTGTCATCTGTCCGCAAAACATTTTTCCAATAGCCCTCTGGTTTGTTCACGTGATCTTTAGCAAACTGCGGACGAGCAGCAATGTTCTTTTTGGAGAGCAGTGGCTTTCTCCTTGCAACCCTGCCATGCACACCATTGTTGTTCAGTGTTCTGCTGATGGTGGACTCATAAACATTAACATTAGCCAGTGTGAGAGAGGCCATCAGTTACTTAGAAGTTACCCTGGGGTCCTTTGTGACCTTGCCGACTATTACACGCCTTGCTCTTGGAGTGATCTTTGTTGGTCGACCACTCCTAGGGAGGGTAACAATGGTCTTGAATTTCCTCCATTTGTACACAATCTGTCTGACTGTGGACTGGTACAGTCCAAACTCTTTCGAGATGGTTTTGTAACCTTTTCCAGCCGGATGAGCATCAACAACTCTTTTTCTGAGGTTTTCCTTTTCCTTAGAACTCTCCTTCGTTTGTGCCATGATACACTTCCACAAACGTGTTGTGAAGATCAAACTTTGATAAATCCCTGATCTTAAAATAAAACAGGGTGCCCAATCACACCTGATTGTCATCCCGTTGATTGAAAACACCTGACTCTAATTTCACCTTCATCTGAATCACTAATCCTAGAGGTTCACATACTTTTGCCCCTCACAGATATGTAATATTGGATCATTTTCCTCAATAAATAAATGACCAAGTATAATATTTTTGTCTCATTTGTTAAACTTGGTTTTCTTTATCTACTTTTAAGTCTTGTGTGAAAATCTGATAATGTTTTAGGTCATATTTATGCAGAAATATAGAAAATTTTAAAGGGTTCACAAACTTTCAAGTGCCACCGTAAATGTAGACAAATCAGTGGAACAGAACTGATTGTATAGTTGTTCTTTCCATCATCAACAAATAAGATGCTGCTGATCTAGCATCATGTATCACTATTATTATTATCATTGGGCTACCATTCATATCAATGTACATACGATTTCGCCTATAATTGTTTTTGTTGCAAAATCAAAAGAAAACGATTGGCTAGAAATGTATTATCTTGCAGGGCAAATAATCATGTTTCGTGTTTTCAAAGACACTTGGTCAGACCGTGTGACTTAGTAAATTAAAGTTATCCAACTTCGCTAGAATTAAAGCATTTACTGACCTTGGACAAATATAACTGGACGCGCTACTGTGCGAGTAATGTTCCGGCCCATCCTTATTGGCACAGCTGCTAAGTAGCGGCTCATAAGGAGTGGCTGTATGAATAAAGCAACTGCACAGGGACGCGGCTACGGCTTATTTACTCAGCGCCTGTGCGAATAGCCACTCCGAATACAAATTATGAAATCTTTTAGAAATCAAGAAATGCATGCAATGCAATAAAATACTGTAATCTACTACTGTTTAATAAACGCAAATGGGCATCCGTCTGGCTAAGGTTAAAAAAGCAGCTAGCGCCACACTGCACCACTGAACGAAAATGTGGATTTTAGGAAGAATGCTTCTGGTGCCATGTCATTCATTTCAGCAAATTTTTATGACATTGCTGATTAGTAGTGTTAACCGTTGTCATAGTAAACAAATCTGCTGGGGCGATTTAGCTGCTCTACCTGCTAGCTCGTATTTGGTTGATTCCAACGTCCATTTAATGATATATGGTAATGTACACGTAGTCACTGTCAATTAAATTTCTACAAAAAACAAAGTTTATGGCATTTTTGCTGCCTTCAACTTCTACATACGCCAGTCTGTGTACAGAGGGAGTGTCCAGCATGGTCACGCATGACCAAATCAGACCAAGTGAGTCAACCATGTCCTGTAAACATCTTGAGTCAATTTTAGGTGAGTATATTAAGTTTTGTGACTCACTAATGAAACTGTGCAGATACTTATTGGGTCAGATAATCGCCTTTCTGACCAAATATGCCATTTTGACATTATATATTTGTTTAAAACATATTGATTATCAAATATTTTAATCACTTTAACACAAAATAGCAAGCATTTAGTCGAATACACAAAAGCTGTTATGTAGTCGAATTTAGTGTACAAATACTTATTGCAGCCACTGTAACTGTCTTCTATCAAGTGTTCCCCTGCATTCTTATAATACCCAAAATATGCCCGTACTTCAGACCTAGTCCTCTTAGAGGGCTGATAGATGTCCTGAGCGCAGTCGTCTCCTCATTCCGCCATGATTCCATTTCCAATTTAAAGAAAGTTCAAACCCAAGTTGTAGGCTACACAGTGCGCCTGCTTGGCTAATTCAGGAGACTTTGATGAAGCTAGGAAGGATTAAACATGCGGTTTCCACACCTCGGTAATCCACGGAGATAATAATTTTATTTGAAATGAAAACGGTAATTGTTATTGTCAACATTTTTATCGGGTTTCACCGTCACATCGGTAATCGTTATATCCCTAGTTGCAACAACCCCAGTGAGTGGCTAGCAACTCCAGATTAGCTTTTGGCTAACTGGCTGGGCTCACTCAGTAGCCAACCCAGGTTATAACCACATGAGTCGTCACACACACAGACAACAGACCAGTTTACAAATTACTTCATTGTCAGACAATAAGACTGGTAAATTGAGCAGGTAGAAGCACCAAGTGAATACCCCCGCGATATCATTATTGTTCTCATTACTGATGTTATCAGCTTGTTTTTCTCTAGTAATATATCTAGCCAACAGGACGCGCTTAGGGGAACTCTAATCTACAAAACCCTTCCCAGCCGGCCCTTCACAATTTGCATCCCTGCAGCACATTGGCCAACTGTGTGCTACTTCTGAAAAGAGCTTCAGACCATGCTGGTTGATACAAGGCGGAGATTAAAACCTATATGTTTATATAGGTTCTTTCTCTGTGGGAATTTAAGAATCCTTGTTATTTCATCCTTGTAGGAAAAGGTCTGGGACCTTTCGTTGCTATTCAAGCATCTCAAATAAAAGAAAGGTGTCTGTTGATTAAAACTGTGAACAGAAATGTAGATTTTGTCTTCAGATTCATTAACCACAGTGAAATGTTCAAATAGATGTGGGGATGACTTTTGAAAGGAATGTTTGCTTGTATGTTCTTCTGAGTATTTTTATTTTGTTATTTTAGTTTTATTTTGCCACATTTAGACTAGGGACCTCTGAGCCATATTCATCAAGAAACTACATTACAGACAAGATAGAAAACATTGCATTTGGTGGATGTAACAGTGTAGTGGATAACCTTTCAGAGGATATGTATGAGCTGTAATGATATGAATCCAATTTTATCGAATGTGGTGAATCTGGAAGTGACTTAATCTTGAACAAATGCTTAATTGATGAAATAAACATAATCAAACCATTTTGTTTATATACATTTCTTTCTCTTCCACAATGCACAACTCAAGCTTCATAGAATAGAAATAAGTATGGTCAAGAAAGAATTGATGACCTTGTTATTGTTAATGTTTCAGGAAAAAAAGTAACAAATAGTATTAGATATTTGTGTTGATATCATAGCTTTTTGTCTCCTCTCACTTGCCATAGTTAATGACTGGTTTCCACATTACATGCCGTTGTCAGATGTTAACATATATTTAGGATCAAATGTGATGCCAATTTCACGTTTTCTCATGTGATTAGTAAGTTGTTGGGTGAAATTGTTGTTAATTCTGTAAGGGACTTTGGACTAATATGCAGATATTACCTTGTGCAATGTGGGGGAAAAAGCCACTAGATAGCAGTATCGACTTTTTTTTGTTCAGCCCAGTTTGGAGCAAGGTTTTTGGGCATGTCCTGGGCATGCCTCAGAGGGGAAAGTCCTAGAGAATTGAAAAAAAGTCTGGACGGTGGGAGGGGGCTGGAAAAGAGTATATAAGAGGAAAAATTGAGAGTAAAGTATTAGGAGAAATTGCAAAGAGAAATAGTGGAATGATACATTTGACCAGACCTGTCACTCCTTTCAAGACCTGTGAAGCTCTTTTTGTGGATTTTTGCCTGTGTTGGAGCATTTTCCTGCCCCAGGACATCACGACATAGCAACCCCATCTCAAGCACCAAGGGACAGCAACAATCTCATTTTTTTTATTTCAATCTTGGTTACTGCTTTGGTTAATTAAATCTGTTCAAGTTTTAAAATTTTGTCTGTCATCTCTTGCTGTCCGATATGTCATAACAAATTGGGACCATAACAAAGTGGGGGCTCATCCGGGACAGACCACTGTGTGAGTCATTTATGGAAAATCTAAAATTTCAAATTGTGAAATTGTTTTTTGAATATTCCTATATAAAAATATTGACAGATCAACAACAATGGATGATTTTTTGGCATCACCAACCGTAGAGGTTTTGAAGTCTTTTAAAAAGACAGAACTGCTAGAAATATGCAGACAGTTAGAGCTGACAGATGTAAAACCAGCCATGCGAAAAGAAAGAGTGGTTAGGTTGTTGAATATTACACTCAACAAAAATATAAACACAACACTTTTGTTTTTGCTCCCATTTGTCATGAGATGGACTCAAAGATCCATAATTCATTCCAGATACACAATATTACCATTTCTCTCAAACATTGTTCACAAATCTGTCTAAATGTGTGATAGTGAGCACTTTTGCTTTGCTGAGACAATCCATCCCACCTCACAGGTGTGCCACATCAAGATGCTCATCAGACACCATGATTAGTGCACAGGTGTACCTTATACTGCCCACAATAAAAGGCCTTTCTGATATGTGCAGTTTTGTCTCACAGCAAAATGCCACAGATGGCGGAAGCATTGAGGGAGCGTGCAATTGGCATGCTGACAGCAGGAATGTCAACCAGATCTGTTGCTTGGGCAATGAATGTTCATTTCTCCACCATAAGCCGTCTCCAAAGGTGTTTCAGAGAATATGACGGTACATCCAACCGGCCTCACAACCGCAGACCACGTGTAACCACACCAGCCCAGGACCTCCACATCCAGCAGGTTCACCTCCAAGATCGTCTGAGACCAGCTAGTCAGACAGCTGCTGAAACAATTGGTTTGCATAACCAAAGAATTTCTGCACAAACTGTCAGAAACCGTCTCAGGGAAGCTCAACTGCATGCTCGTCGTCCTCATCGGGGTCTTAACCTGACTCCAGATCGTCGCCGTAACAGACTTGAGTGGGCAAATGCTCACATTCGATGGCGTCTGGCACGTTGGAGAGGTGTTCTCTTCACGAATGAATCTCGGTTTACATTGTTCAGGGCGGATGGCAGACAGCGTGTGTGGCGTTGTGTGGGTGAGCGCTTTGCTGATGTCAATGTTGTGGATCGAGTGGCCCATGGTGGTGGTGGGGTTATGGTATGGGAAGGCATCTGTTATGGACGAAGAAGACAGGTGCATTTTATTGATGCATTTTGAATGCACAGAGATACCGTGATGAGATCCTGAGGCCCATTGTTGTGCCATACATCCATGAACATCACCTCATGTTTCAGCAAGATAATGCATGGGTAAGAGCAGAAAGAGAGCGAGACAGAGAGAGAAATTTCGATAACAGAAGTTAGACAGAGAAGAAAGGCTCCAAATGGAGCAACTAAAAATCAAAATGGAAGCTGAAAACAAATATTATGCTAGCCAAGAGGTAAAGCGGGTGCCTCCATTCTCAGGAAAGGATGTTGATAAGTATTTCCAGCACTTCGAGAAGGTACCTAAGAGTTGTCAGTGGCCAAATGAACACTGGCCTCTGATGTTGCAAACTGTCCTCAAGGGTAAAGCTCAACAAGCCTATTCGGCTTTGTCTGCAGGTGATTCCTCTAATTATGAGGTCGTCAAAAAGGTAATTTTGACAGCTTATGATTTGGTTCCAGAGGCTTACCGAGAGAAATTCAGAGGTCTGAAGAAATCTGATAATCAGACTTATGTGGAATTTGCTAATGGGAAGAAGGTTTGCTTTGAGCGCTGGTGTACTTCTATGGAGGTCAAGGATGATTTCATCTCACTAAAAGAGATGGTGTTAGTTGAAGAATTCAAAAACTGTTTGAAGGATGATATTAAGACCTACCTTAATGAGAAGCAAGCACTGAATTTGCAATCAGCTGCCAAATTTACAGATAAATATGTTCTCACACATAAGTCCAAATTTCAGTCTAGCAGTAAAAAATTGATGGTTCCATTTTTAGAAGAAAGGTAACAAGGATACCCAAGATTCCTCACCCAAAGACAAAGACAAATCTGGCGATGGTGCTAAGAAATCCAGTAACAGGTCTGATCAAAGTGTGAAAGCTGACAGTGACAAAAGTGGTCTAGTTTGCAATTATTGCAAGAAATCTGGTCATGTTACAACTAACTGTTGGTTCCTTAAAGCTAAGAAAGAAAAAGAAAAGGATACCAAACCTAATGCCTTTATGAAGACAAGGTTAGAAACCCCTGTTGTAGATGATCGATCTGCTAAATTGCCTGCTCCTTGTGGGGCTAAGAAGCCTGATACTGCTGACTTTGTGAAGGAGGAATTTCTTCCATCTGTGTCAGAGGGATTTGTGGCTCTGAATGAGCATTCTACTCCTGTACCCATATATATCCTAAGGGATACCGGAGCTTCTCAGTCACTTTTATTGATGGACTCCTTGGAGTTTCGTGATGAGACCGATTCTGGGGATTTCATACTTGTACAAGGTATTAAAGGGAGGATAGCCTGCTTTGCCGGCGGTCAGCGGCTGGCGGGAGAAAGGAGAGGAAAGACCGCCTGCACAATAACGTAGGGCTTTTGAGTAGCCGCCCACTTCCTTGCGCAACGAGCCGTGACGGACCACCCCTTTTTTAAACCAATGAAACTCGAGTGTAATTTGAGAGCACAAGTGATGCGTGGAGATCAAATCATCTAGTACATGATTGATCGCCTGTAGTTGTTCGTTCTTTAGAGTAATCTTTCGGTCATGAATTTCAAGATATTCAAGCGATTTCTTTATCAAAGCGTCGTTCTCTACATTCGCCATCTTTGTTCTGGCAGTTTACGGCGTAACCATGCGTTGCGTTACATTCGATGACAGTTCAATTTTGATTGACACCTCTTAAGCCAATCAGTAATTCCTGTTGACTGGTGAACGGACAACTCAAAATCCCTACGTTATCGTGCAGGCGGTCTTTCCTCTCCTTTCTCCCGCCAGCCGCTGACCGCCGGCAACGCAGGCTAAAGGGCGGACTGTATCTGTACCCCTGCACTCTGTATTCTTGAAGAGAGATTTAGGCCCGTATTCAGAAACAACATTCACGGTCACCCTCCACTCACCATATAGTGAGTACGATTGAAATGTAACTGGAGTGTGAGAGAGAGAGAGAGACCTACCACTAACTGAGAGAGCGGTCCCAGTCCTCGCCAATTGATATTCACAAACGCCACTCGAGCATAACTGACAGTAGTGGGCACTGGGTAAAACAGGCGGTGCGTCGGCTGCTGCAAAGGGACACTCAATCCTCACCCTTCAGTGCTGAATGACCTAAACCTGACGCAGTTTACTTTTCTTGATTAGAAAGTTTCTCAGACTAATTGGTGAAACGACAATACAATTTATTTTAAATAGCATTGTTATACATTGCTTCACAAAATTGAGGTGTTTCTTTCGCACATAAATGACAACGTAAATATCAGCATGTCTTCATAATTCTGTGGTCGAGTGGCTCGTGAAAGGCGCAGGACAGCCCGCAAGGCTCACTAAGCGACAACCTGTGAAACGTGCCGGACATTTCCTTCTACATTCAGCGGTTTAGAATGTAGAAAAGAATCTGAGTCTCGTGACTTACAGCTACATGAGCCTCGCAGACCGATCCACACACGCCCCACAAGCCAGCTGAGCGCAGAATTTTCCAACCCATCAGTAAAGAAAAGCGTGAGCAATCCGAATGCGTGAGAGTTGACAGATATGCGTAATAAATTAAAACTGGCCACACCTGATAATGTTGAGACTTTTCAGAGTTTCTGCAATGGTAATTTAATTAAATGAAAACAGGGCAATATTTATCAGTGCTCATTCTAACTTAACAAGTAGAACTGGCGAAACATGATAATCCTTCGTATATTGGCGTACACGTAAATCAAATTTTATTAAATGATTGGATATGACCTTTTTTCAATCATTATTTTTAAGGGATGGTTTTGAGCTTCCCCTATTGCCAGTTCACCAGTAGGTACTGGTGGGTGCACAAATGCTAATCTTGAGTTCACCACAGTGCAGTTTGTAAACACTGAAACCAGGTGATCAGTTAGTAAGTTACTGGCATCGTGATCATCATTAAAGTTAAAATTTGCATAGTTGCGATTGCGTTGAGCTCGTGGCTTTACATGATCCAGAGTTTCAAATGTTTGTAACCACCTGAAAGCCCTGACAACGAAATACCGGCACAAGTTAGTGCGGCTCAAGGGAGGTGTTCCCTGCACTCAACCTTCACTCGGAAAGAGGCACTATTTTCAGTGTGAGTGAGGTCTCTGAAAGCAAATGAGTGTTAGGACAACCTCTGACTCATTTAGTATAACCTGACACTAACTAACTTTTAGTACTCACTCCCACTCAATTAGTGTGAGTGTCGTTTCTGAATACGGTTACAGGAGTTACAGGACAGGTAAAGGTGGGACTTATGTTAAGTCTACCTATAGAGGGTGTTTCTCTGTTGCTCGGCAATGACCTGGCTGGGGGCAATGCAGTTCTCCCTGTTCATCTTACTTCACAGCCGAACACTGAAGATGGCGATGAAGACCCATCCCTGTATCCTTCACGTGCAGTGACCCATGCTATGGCCAAGAAGGCTCAAGCAGAAAACGATGTAGTGCCGTCCAGCACATTGAATAGTCATGACTCAAGTGGTTCGCCTCATGACTCTGTTTGGCCTACTGTGGTTTCTCCGTTTGAGGACTTATCAGACACTTTTATCAGTTCTCTGTTCAGCCAGCCAGATGGATTTGGTGATTCTGATGTGCCTGGTGACTTGTCTTTGTCCAGAAAGCGATTGATTCAGGAGCAAACCAATGATCCTGAAATTTGTGTACTAAAGTAGAGAGCCCTTCCTGATAAAGAAATAGACGCAGTTCTAAGTGTTCTAATTATCTCAAGGATGGAGTGTTCATGCGGAAGTGGCGCCCTCCTGATATCCCTGCCAATGCAGATTGGGCAGTGGTCAAGTAAATTGTTGTTCCGACGGTCTACAGGAATGAGATGTTATCAATGGCTCATAGTTTGCCTTTTGGGGGTCATCTTGGTGTTAACAAGACTGTTGCCAAGATCATGAAACACTTCTTCCGGCCTGGACTTCGGAAAGACATTTCCAACTTTTGCAAAACCTGTCACACTTGTCAGGTAGTTGGAAAACACCAGTTAGACCCACCTGTAGCTCCATTGCAGTCTATTCCAGCATTTGGGGAGCCCTTCTCCAAGGTCATCATTGATTGTGTTGGTCCATTACCCAAGACTAGATCTGGAAATCAGTACTTGTTGAGAATCATGTGTGCATCTACCAGATTCCCTGAAGCCATACCTCTACGCAACATCAAGGCAACTGCAATCTCGAAGACTTTGATAAAGTTCTTCACGTTGTTTGGCCTTCCCAGGGAAATTCAGTCAGACTAAGGTAGCAATTTCACTTCCGGATTGTTTCAGCAGGTTGTGTATGAACTAGGTGCGAAGCAGATTCTTTCCAGTGCCTATCATTCAGAGAGTCAGGGTGCCTTAGAGCGGTTTCATTCCACTCTCAAGACAATGATGAGGACTTATTGTTATGACCATGAAAAAGACTGGGATGAAGGTGTTCATTTGCCGTTGTTTGCAGCTAGAGAAGCAGTGCAGGAGTCTACTGGATTCAGTCCATTTGAGCTAGTGTTTGACCGTGAAGTGAGAGGACCATTGCTATTGTTGAGAGAACAATGGCAAGAGAAAGAACCACATATCAGTCTGTTTGACTATGTTAGCAAATTCAAAGAAAGACTGCGTGCAGCTTGTGACCTAGCCAAAGAGAACTTGAAATCAAGTCAGGGAAAAATGAAAACTTGCCATGATCATAAGGCCAGAAGCCGTGACTTTAAACCAGAAGACAAGGTTCTTATGTTGTTTCCCTTGTAGTCCAATTCATTGCAGGCTAGATTTCATGGTCCTTATGAAATTCTGACAAAACTCAATGATCTCAATTACATTGTAAAAACTCCAGATAAAAGAAAGCCTAAACAGTTGTGTCACATTAACATGCTGAAGTCTTATCATGATAGGAATGATAGGGTTGCAGCTGTCACTTCAGATCCTCCTATGGCTGACACTTGTGAAGATGAGGGGGAGTTTCAAGATGATGAACCTGAAATTAAAGCTGAAGTTCTTTAATGTAAATTGTCAAATTCTGAAATGTTGCAAAATCTTCATGTAAAACTCCAGCACATAGAAGAAGAAGCTAATACAAGAAGGAAAACAATTGCCAGACATGATAGATACACGTTAGCAATGACACGCATATTTTTTGCCCACAACAACATAGCCTGTAAGGATCATCAAGCAAAGCCCACAGGCAGTGTTATATTCCTGACAGCTCAGTGAAGGAGCCCGAGCTTTGAACAGTTCTCAGCTGCAATTCTCCCCAGACACACTAGATGGGGATAAAACATTTTGAATTTTTAAATAACCCATAAGTATTATGAATATATCCTAATTATACTAGCAGTAACTGATTGACCCTAAACCCCACGCGTGAATGCACTTGTGAGCACAGAAATCTTAATTGAAACCATCTTCCCATGGCTCTGCCTGTCAACCACACTGAAAAAAGAAAACCTTGAGTAAACTTGAAAAAATTTAAGTAATCAATCACCCCTAATTTTGAGCATTGGCTCAATGTAAATAATTAATTCAGTTTAGCCTTTATTTTTTAACTCCATGCAAACTAATTTCTGAAGTTAGACCAAATCAATTATTTCCCCTTGAACTGTTGTGCGTGTTTCTACTCATCCTGGGTCTGCTATTCGTTCCTATTTACTTTAGCTTGATATAAGTACAGCTATAGTGCCCAACAATACTCCACGGGGCACTGATTCTTGCATCGTCTAATTACTTGCAAGTTGATAGGGATAGACGTGTCTTGTAATGTATTAGTGCTGAACAGTAGAGAGTTGGCATATTTAGCTTGCCTGCAAGCAGAGACATTTGCTAGTTATACATCAGACTATAGGCAGCAGGCAACTGTTGGGCCTCCATACATTATTTCTCTTTACATATTGCAATAAGCATATTTCTGAAGAAACTGAGACAAAATCTGACTTTGGTATAAAGTCACGTGTGGCAAAATTGTGCATATTTACAAAGACGAGAGCAGCTCTCTAATTAGTTAATTTGCCTGGAAACTATGAAACTAGTTTCTGTTGAGCCAGTAATTAACAGACTAGACCGTCCAGTCTCCTGCAACCGCATAGGCATAGCCCCCGAAAGGCCGTGTCTCCCCATTTTGGTATTATGCAGCCAATACTGTCGCCATGGCAAGCAAAATTAATAGATGTCATAAATGAAACATATCACATTTCCATACAAAATATGAAAGTTTTCGGTCAAAAATTATAGCCTGTACAGCGTTCACAAAGAATTGTCGACGGACGCGGATGCGGCGGCAGAGACAACACGCATTAATCCATAGAAGCCACCCAACTTCGTCCAGAAGCCACAATTAGAAGAACCAACATTTTGCAATGTTTATTTAAATTTTAATTTTGCATTTTTATTGACTTATATACACAAAAGCAGGCAGCCTTCAGTGAAAAGTTTATTTTCACCTTAAATAGCATTAACACATTCTTACTTTATTTATTTTTTGACTGTTTTTTTTCATCTGAGTCATGATATTTGTGAGATATTTACCATGGAAGCATTCATAAGACAAAATGATCTAAATGCATTACTTTTATTATAGAGACTTCTGTATATGACTTTGTGCCAGTGTGTGTGTGTGTGTTTAAGAGAGAGGAAGAGAGAGAAAGCGAGAAAGTGTATGAGAGAGATTGATGGTTTATGATATTTAATGATGCTTTAAGAACTTTTATGGCTATATCATATCAGCAGTCATACTTTTCTTAACACTTCTTGTCCTGGGGTGCATTTCCCAAAATGCTAACTTACATAATTGGACCCATTGACTGTGAATGGGCAAACTATGTAAGTTGCTAACTTAGTTTGCAACTATACTTTTGGGAAACGCACCCCTGGTTAGGGACAATTTTAAGTTACCAATTAGCCTGGCATGCACATCTTTGGACTGTATGAGGAAATATGAGAATTTATCATCACCTTCCTTTCTTTTTGAAGATGAAAATAAACCTGGGAATTGAAATTGCATTTCAATAGTTTGAGCTTTCATGTTTTTGAGATGGATGCAAACATAGACACAAATGAATTATCTATATGAATTCATTATTAAGAAAAATGTTGTTGAATAACTTTAGCAAGTAGTTACATTGATCATTAGCTGGAAGGGCATTAACCAGATAGTAGGCTGCTTCTTTATGTATAATTCATAAGAAACAAAAATAAAAACTGCTGAAAAGGTTGCTGAATAGCTTATATCTCAGAATCAAATTTTGAACCTTTCTGCTTTAATATGGCTTTTTCTTTCTTTGTGGCCAAATAAATGTTATTTTTGTCATCCAGTGAATTTACACAAAATTCTATTTTAAACTATTCAAATGTCTCCCTCGTGTCTCCTTCATTTGCCCTTGCAAATTGCTTACCAGCTTTATTTTAGTTTAAAATAGGGAAGTTAGTGTTTTACATTTGATGAAAATGTTGGGGCAGTGGAAGAAAAAATGTATAAATAAACTAAGTTATCGTATATACATAAATATTAAATGGCTAATAGATTAAGCTTCCCCCAAAGACAGGGAAGTATCTTACCCCAGCAGAGGAGTGAGCAGTTCCTCTCGATAAGTTACCTTTTTTTTGTGCAAAAAAAAAAAAAAAAGTTGCACAGTTGGAATTTTCCCTTCCTAAAAGCATTTTGATGTTTCTACAATCATGACATAAATACATGCATGATATCCAAATTATAATAGAATTATAATAGAGTAGTATTTTTTTTTTCTAAAGGGAGCATCGATACCTCAATACTCTAGCACCACGACTATTACGACTACAGATGATGATGATGATAATCATGATGGTGATGACGATAATAATAATAGTAGTAGTCGTAGTAGTAGCCTAGTGGTTCTAGCGCCAAAATTAATGATAATTAATAAATAAATAAATTAATAAATAAAAATAAATAAATTAATAAATAAATAGAAAGGAAGATGTGCATGGCAAGCAAGCTTTATCGCACTCGTACTTGTTTGTCTCCCAGAACTAATACCAAATGGGTGACATGCTGTTCTGAGCCTCTATTTAAGTCTCCCTCATTAAATCCCAATTTATCGCCAGATAACCTAAGAAAGTGCATCTCATCCTCAGTACGATCAGGTGCGTCATCCATCGCAGAGAAAGCCTACCCACGAGAGGGCGTGCGTGAGGGCGAGCGTGCGTGCGCATGGCGTGCGTGTATATGTATGTGTGTGTGTGTGTGTGTGTGTCGGGGTTGGGGGTGGTGAGTGGGGTGGGTTGTAAACTGGGAGGGGTGGTCGGAGAGACAGACAATACATCCCCTCAAAATTATCCCGTTCCTCCGTCACTCCGTCATTGGTTTATTAGGAGCCGTCCTTTAATCTTATCTCCTGTCGACTACCATCTACTTGGTTTGACAGCAGAGAGAAGGGACGAGAGGACTGGGATTTGCTATCTGTTGTTCCATCAGGGTGTAGGTCTTGGAAGGCTCGATATAAGAGGGATTTTATTCTCATCATCATTTCCCACAAGACGACCGGTGAAATCTCGGCACGAGCTCCTCGATCCTATCGGTGCGCGATCTATTGTTTTCTTACTCGGGGGTCACGAGGCACCAGTGCTACAAGATTTTATCTTCGAACAGCCCTGATAACTACGCTGCCTTCTCCTTATTTGCTTGTTTTTGTCATTCATTTGAAGACATTTCTCTGTCTTGAAACTAAAAAAACAACTCGACGCGCAGATATATGCGCAGAGGCTGTTTAAATTGAAAAAAAAACGAACCAGTTGCTTTCAATAATTTATGGGCAACAATACCGTTTTGGCATCGGAACGAAATTATTTCTCAACAATTTCAAAACATAAATGCGGACGAGGTTAAAGATTCAAGCAGAGGACTTTTTTATACATAAAATAAACCAAAGAAAGAATATTTTCTGGTGAGAACTCCTCAGAGGGACATCAAGGATCTACATCTTAAGTTGACTGATTCAACACATTAAGTTTAAAAAACGGTAAGTTTTTTTTTCTTTTTTTTTACGAAATATAACAGATATTTTCTGCAATCAATTCAATTTTCCATTCTTGTTACACCATTATCTCTGCTTACTTAGATTATTATACGATTTGTGTGAAAATGTTTGTTCCTGATTGTCATACACTATCTATCTTCAATTATATCTATGAACTGCCGTAGATTGATTCATTTTGCAAAGCCGTGTTTGCTATAAATTGAAATCATAACCCTGTTGAAAGGGCAAAAATCTGTGCCTGACGCAACAGATTGATGCAAACCTCTTTGGGTGCTCTCTGAAGCTGCATATTTCATTGGCGTGCCACGAAGTCAAACTGCGCGACAACAAAATTGGAGTGACAGATGGCCAACAGTGAAGATGAGTTCCAAACTCCGATTAGACTCTCTCTATTTACTCGATTTCGATATCAAGTCATTGGAAGTCATTAAGACAGCAGTGTGCTGAATATGCTCATGCAGACATCGTGTCGTTAAAGTATATATTTGTCGAGGCAATAACACTTCATAGTGTCCATTTCTTGCGCAAATGAGGTGAAAATACTTAAGAAAACGAAAAAAATGAACTAAAACTGCGAAAAATTGACCGAAGATGAAAATTTTGCTTCCGCTTAGTTTCCAGTGAGATCAGGCTTATACGCCAACATGCCAGAATTGCAGTTAAGTAGCCAACACGAAAATGCTGGGAAACCTATTCTATTGAAATGGTTTGTTTGGTTTTCAGTCAGCGTTCCTATTTATTTATTTAATTATTTATTTATGCTAATGAACAGAATCGTTGCTATTGACAGATTTGCAATTGGCTTATACATTGTAAAAAGCAGTGGTAGTGCGCAAAGCCGAGAATTTTGTGGTGCTTGACAGTATCTCGGGAGAATACCTACAAGGATTTAACTGCATAGAAACAGTAAAATCATATATTAGACGTGCGCGAGCAGACAGTGTGATGCGGGGTGCTATCTCAAATTAGATGGAAAACGATAGTTGTGTGCAGCTATGTGGGCAAGTGGCCCTGAATTTCGAAACTTCAAGTTGAGATAAACTTTCAGAACACCAACCTCGTGAGCCATAGCTACCTGCCAAACGTTTTGCTGTGTAAAGCAATAGTCTTGTATTTGCTTCTCTTCCAGCTTTCCATTTTGTTTTGACGACCGAATAAGAGAAAAGAAAACTAAAAATGATGCTCAGTCCAGACCAACCTGACTCCGACCTGCCGTGGGGCCACTCCGACGCTGAATCTGTATTGAACGACATCAAAATCGGCTGCGTCTCTGACGTGCCGATGGACAGCGAAGGAAAGACTCGGACACTCGCACCACAGACACTCAGCAGAGAAGAGAAGAGAAGGAGACGGCGTGCAACTGCAAAGTACCGCTCTGCCCACGCTACCCGTGAGCGCATCCGAGTGGAAGCATTCAACGTGGCTTTCGCTGAACTTAGAAAGCTGTTGCCCACGTTGCCACCGGACAAGAAGCTTTCCAAGATCGAAATACTCAGGCTTGCGATTTGTTACATCTCCTATCTAAATCACGTTTTGGACGTTTAGAGAGCGAACTTAACAAAATTCTCTGGCGATACCCTTCCTTTTCTACAAGTAAAACGGTGTTTGGAATGCCCCGATGAATCTCAGCAATCAATGCTCTGAATCATTTTATTAATAAAGATAAATTGCGCTTCCACAAAGGCATATGGTGGAAGTCTTGAGACAGAGAGAAATTATTACCTACCATTAGCCGAGAAAAAAAGATTGCAAACTGTTGCCAACTCAAAGGAAAATGAAAGATATAAGAAGGCAGAGTTGCTTGAGAGCCATGTGGCTTGGCCAGTATCTTCAGATGGCCTACCGAACAGCCGCAAAACAAGTGGAGCAGTGCAACAGTTGTAACCTGCCTTTGAATCGTTAAAGGCATGCAATAACGTCACAAAGGACAGTTACTTTTAAAAAGAATCCCTAAAATAGTCAATGACTAAAACCAACGAAAACGATGAAATGTAGGTGACTATTTCTTCAGTGATATCAACTCTTTGCCAGTATGGAATTGGTGGAAACAGCAATGAAAGTCTCCTCTTGAACGTCTTCAACGACTTATAGAGCAAATCTAACAATAGCTGCTCACTGAAAACCGTAAGGGAAGGGAAACAACAACAACAACAAAAAAAAAAAGATAAGTGCCACTATAGATGTCAAATTGTGACCTTACTTTTTAAACTCATTTATTTATTTGTATGTAGCCTATTTATATATTTATTTATTTCAGCACATATGTATGTAATTGTTATTTTTCGCAATGTATTTATATATTTATGGTGACAAAGTGTCTATTGCAAATCAATGTCTGCTGTTTACGTGTAAATGTGTGTATACTTATTCATGTATAATTATTTATTCTTTATACTGTGGTGTTGAACGACGAGTGATGTTGTTACTCTTCTATTGCACTTTTGATTTTTTTTTTATTTCATAGAAACTTTCTTTAGGTTTGTTCGTCAAATAATCAATTGTGTTGAGAACACACTTTATGTTTGGCAACCGCAAGCACTTCACCTTACATGTATTTCTACTAACTTCATGCTTATCTTCTGAGTGTTAAAGGGATGGTGGCTTGGAATTTGGAGACACTGTGGATGGAATATTTTGAAATATTTGAAACTTTCTTGTTAAAGAGTGTTCAATTGATACTGCTGCCGCAAAATATAAATTTAGTTATAATCAGTACTACACTGCTATTAAATATAAGAACTATAATTTGCAACTCAACATGGTTTCCATCTTACGATGACATCACAGTAAATTCCAATGAACATATCCTCTGCTGCAACCAAAAATTATATCAAACGTTTTATTATCATATGCCTATAGTAATTTATTTTATTCTCCGGATGCAGTGTTTTAATTATGTATACGTCTCTGCTTTTGGCTTAATAACGGATTTTATAGCCTATCTCAATGTATAGTGAGGAGAATTACATAGCCCTATCCGCTATCCAAAGATTTGTCTTTCAGGGTCGGACGGTGTCTTCGTTACTTCTTTATAGAGTAGGCCTATTTTTTGTAGTTGAGTAGACATAATAAGCTGTTTTCTAACGAACTCAGTTTTTTATATTTTAATAGTGAAATGTTTGCAGAAATAAATATTTACAAAATCTTATCGTTTGTACTTCAGAATTCTTTTCATCACCTGAACGCAAAATGAATTAACCAACTTGCAGGTGACAAATGAAGTCGCTCGTTGAAAGAAACAGAGCGGCAATAAAATGATCGGAATGCAATAAATTTTACAGATTTCTTTATTTATTTTAGATTACAAAATGTAATGTACAAATGTTTGGTATGTTTCGACTGGGCCATCTAGATACTTAAAATAGCCTATTTCGGTAAAGCTTAAGTTATTTTCCATTCCCAATATAATAAATATCTGTCACGTGTCGCATTGAAAATGCAACCTCATTTACTATTAAACTCTCTGAAATTTGTACCACACACACACACGCACAAGCACTCACACTTACACGCAGGCACACACACACGCATCAATGTTTTCTTTTGAGCAGCCATACCAGGGTCTGTTTCAAATGAAAGTAAGCGCTCTTGAAATACGTTAGTTTATGCTACGACAGATGTCACATCTGTGGACGGGTCAGGAGAGGTTCAGTTTTAGATCAGGCCAGACCCAGTCTTTCTCGATTAACACTCCAGTCAAAGTAAAGAATCGGCGGGATTGTGACGTCATTCATTTTACGAGCTTATCAATAAACAGTGGAGGAGCAAATTTGCTTTGTATGCAAGATGTACCGGAGTGTCTGGTCAGCCCGGGTGTCCGAGAGGGGTTTTGCTATGCATGTGTTCGCTGTGCCTGCTCGCATTTGGCTGGAAAGGCGCTTTCCCCTGAGAGAGGGCAGGTGTTACTCCAGACGAGCCAAGACAACCAAATTACTGGCCGTCTGGCACCTCCCGTGGGAAAGACAGACTGAGAAAGCGGAAAGATGGAGGAAAAACAGCCATAATATTTCTCATTACAAAAAATATTGCACATTTTTAATACCCAGTTTAACGAGGCAGGCTATCCATTCGTGTACTAAAATTTATAATGATATAGGCAATATAGAATATTGTTGGTCAATAATCGAAAAGGACCTAAACTAAAGACAGATATTTTTTCAACGCTCCCTGCAAACCGCGAAAAATCTACAGAGTTTCATGCCTATGCCGAATAAAATTATTTCTGAGGAAAACGGAAAAGAACCGACCCTACCATGTGACACAAGCTGCAGGTTTGCCGGCCTTTTTGTTTATCTTAAGTCGGCCTATCCTGGTAAATGAGCGGAGCAAAGTCTTTTTTTTTAAATAAGGGCGCGTTCATACTTACACTGTCGTTGGTGTTCAAATGAACTAAATTCCACGTGCAAAATAAGACTTCATCGATGCCTTCATAAATGAGAAGAAATGAGTGAGACAAAAGATTATAGGCCATAACTGTCGCATATATTCTTATACATTTCCCAACTGCTTGTTTTGACATTAGTCCGCGGAACTTAGGCGGTTTTGAATGTTTCTTGGCTCCAGGAATGCCTCAGACAATTTCCACAGAATCAACATGGCATTTTGGCGCTGATTTGAATGCCTTGATTGCGCAGAGACACCCCTCCCGCAAGGTTACACCTCAGCTGGAGGCGGACTCCTTTTGGGAGAAAACTTCATTGGCTCATTTGGGTAATTGCGCTCAGGAAATGAATGTGTTGAATTGCTGCTTGGGGACGAATGTGGAGAACAGGTATACCTACAGACTTTTCTTTGCCAGTATAAAAATTTGGGTGCCTTTTCAAAAGAAATGGACCACATGGAACTGCAAGGGGCCCTCCCGTGGCTTTGTCAAATCAACTAAGACCTCCTTAAAGATGGTTATACTTTTACATAAAAATACAGGAGACTGACAATTCTGCCACTCTAATAAAACTCACTGAATGTCATACAGTCATAAAGATGAAAGTGCTTGAAAACAGTCACAGATCTTCAACTGACACAGAGCGAGCTGCATGAGCTTGGATTGACTGAACGGCGTGCCCACACTAAGAAAAGACAGTTTGAAGTCTGTATGATTGCCTTCGATCCAGTACATTATTCGCTCCCAGTCACTGAGATGATGATGCTTGATTGATACATTGTTATAAATTGACTGAGTTTAACAGTTAAATTAATGCAATGTCTCCTTGTTATTTTAACTGTAAGTGGAATACATGCATTTAACTCAGTTAACATACACAAAACCTCTCTTTTAAACTGATTGTAAAATTACAGTTAAAATAACTGGCAATAAAGGTGCAGTGCAGGTAAGGAGACAATAGGCACAGCATTAAACTGAGGAACATCATGTGAAACCTTCATGCATAGCATAGCAGTGAAACAGAGGCAGCCTGGTCCAGCACTGCAGAAGCTCTCCGGACAGCACAAGGGCAAAGCGAGTGAGCTCTTGGCTCGTGCATTCCCACAATGCACCGGGATCTGTGAAGCTCAGCTGCGCTATGTGGCGCCCGTGCGCCCAAAGGCAGCCTCGCTGTCCTCAGGTGGCCAGTGAGAAGGGAGAGGAAGGCCAGGCTACAATTCTATTCATGTCTCCCTGTAGCAGGAGAGATGCATCTTTTGTCAGGCACATTCTGCCCAAGGTCTCCTCTCTCCAACAGTCCCATTCCAGCTGCGTTCATCATTCAGCCTGGCAGATGTGTGAGATTTGTGCCCGTCTATCTGCAGGTGCTGTGCTGATTTCCTGCAACCTTCTTTTTTTTTTTTTTTAAGGTAGGAACCTTTCCCTAAATTTATTCCTCGAACTGCATTCTTTCCATTCAATTCCTGTTCACACAATCAGTAAAAATCCCAACATTAGTTCAACTCCAATTAAGTTTATAAGAGTCCTTTCCAGCCATCTTGGACTCATATAAACTCTATCAGAGTTCAATTTACACTGGGATTTTTCTGTGATCAGCCCTGCAGTCATCACTAAGCTCGGAAATTTTTTCTTTCCCTTATAATCAATGAGCATACTGTACACAGCCCACACAAAAATGTGTGTTTTTTTTTTTTTTTTGCGCAGTCACCAACATGTACAGAGCATATATAACCATATGTCCCCAAACGGAAGCTTTCCTTCATGATAAAACAATCTGACCACCATAATGAATCAACATTTAATTGCTATCTAGGAACTGATGGTTCCTCCCCACATCTCGTTTCCCTCCTGTATGTCTGGCACTGGCCCCAAGAGCTTTTCCGCTTCTCTCGTGCTTCCCGCGGCCTCCCCTCAGTGTGCTCTTTATGCGGCAGAGAGAGAGGCAGACGCTTTACTGGCGGTGCTCTGAGCACAGAACGTGTGTCCATCTGTGTGTGAGAGTGGCTCATATTGCCTGCCTTTCACACAGGATTATGTAATGGCGTAGGACTACAAGGGACCATATGCTCCCCGCATTCAACGGGGCTGGGTTACTATACAGTGGGGCTGGGTTATTATACAGCAGGGAAGGGTTATTATACAACTGAGATGGGTCACTACAAAAACACCCCCTTCATCATTACCAAATCGATATAACCTCTAAAAAATGATGTGGTTTTAATTTTAGAATACAATTAAGGTTGTATTGCAGAAAATTCGATGTATATCAAGGTTCTTGCATGGAAGATGGAATAATACATGTGTAGGACCCTTTGCATTTATTTCTTTGAATCCATGATTTATCCACCTCGATCCCAGCGAGAAAAAGAAACCTTTGGCACAAAGGAGCTCAAGCCAAGAGGCTGCAGTCAACAGTTTATACTATTCGGTTCATAAATATCTGAATAGATGTTGTCTACATTATTTTTACTTCAGTTGTCAACCATAGAATACTGAGCAGAATGAAATAAGAGTTCAAAGGGCAGACATTCAGCTTCAATGCTCATTGATAGGTATACACATTGAAATTGGATTGACAGTGAAGGAATTACAGCACTTTTTAGAAAGCGTTTACCCCCACACCCCACCCCCCAACCCCTTTTTTTAAGAGGCTCAAAGTATTTGGACAATCAGCTGCTCAGTCGTTCTATCGCAGGTAAATTTCACTCCGTAATAATTTCATTTAACAATAAACATATATAAATTTAAAGTTGATTTCAACTGTTGGATTTGCATTTGAGTTCTGTTGCCATTAACCCTCCATATATAATCTAAACAGCTCTCCTTGCATGTGAAAGAGGTCATTATTGGGCTGAAAAATCAAAACAACCCACGAGAGAAAAAGTAAATCCTAAAGGTGTGGCCAATTTACCTGGTTTATTCCTAAAAAGAAAGAGAGCACTGGTGAGCTCAGAAAGACAACAAAAAACAACTATGGCAAATGAAGAAAAAACTCTTCACAACAGCTGGCCAGATCAAAAAAAATGATAGGGGGTTAAAAAAGCCTGTATAGTTGTGGAACAAAGACAATGGATCAGCGTCCACAAAAATATGGGAAAGGGAAGGAACTGCTCAAACCGCAAAAAAACCACCTCACCTGTGAAGAGTGGTTATGTGTGGATATTTATGGCTGCTAACTGAGCTGGTTCTCTAGTATCTGCTGGTGGTGTGATTGTTGACAAACGCTGAAGGAGGAATTCTGAATTGTTTGAAGCAATATTATACACTATGCTAAGATTTACCCAATTGCTTCAGAATTCATGGGACGGTATTTCAAAGTGCCAATGGAAGATTATTTGGATGCATATTGGAAGAGACAACCCAAAATTTTTGAGGCTAAGGAGAGGAAGGCTCTACAGTAGACAAGTCAGTCATATGATCAAAATACAATGGAACACGGATTTGCCTTTCACTTGCTGAAGGCAAAACTGAAAGCAGAGCACCCCAACGTAACGCAGGAACTAAAAACAGCTGCAGTCGAGGCCTGGCAGAGCATCACCATGGAAGAGACCCAGAATCTGACGATGTCAGGGGGGTCCAGACTTCAGGCTGTCATTGGCTGTAAAGGGTTTACCATCGAGAATTAAAAATGACAATTTCATCACTGATTATGTCAGTTTGTCCAATTAGGAGCTCTGCACTTTAGTACTGATCCTGTGGACTTTTGTACGTCGCTCTGGATAAGAGCATCTGCTAAGAACCTGTAATGTAATGTAATTACTTTTGAACCCTTAAATTTGAGGGAGCTGTGCATAAAATTAATTCCATTAAGGTTCTGGAATATTATTAATAAAACCCTTGAATTGAAGTTGAAAGTTTGTATCCATTAATCCCTGTCATAGGAAAACAACCAAACACCAATATACCAGAGGGAAATCTTCATAAGCACAGAGGAGCCTTTTTTTTTTTTTTGTCCCCTTATAATTATTATGATGGCTCACAATAGTACTCATGCCCTTGAGTGCTTATTTGTCTGTGTTGTGCATATGTTTGTACCTGTGTGGCAGTGTGTGCGGATGCATGTATATATGTGTGTTCAGGAGTATGTGTGTGTGTATGCACGCGCCCACGTGTGTGTTTGCGTTTGAGAGTGTTTTGAGGGTTTTGCAGTACAAAGGCAGGTCCATGTGTTGCAATGCAGCGGTGGAGATGGCCGCATTATTCTCGTGCACTTCACCAGCAGGGACCCGGCTCACTCCGGCTCCTGGCCCTTTGTCTCGACCAGATGGATATGTGCCGAGCTGAGAGAGAGGGGAGAATGGAGAAATTGAAAAAAAAATTGTCAGTCTGTTCTCATTAACTCTTACTTTGTAGCCGGCACACGCCATACGACATGTTGGTGCTAGATAGCCTCTGTCACATTCAGACTCTGATAATGGCCATCTGCACTATACCAACAGCCATATAATACTTTATTTGGGTGCGTGAACCCGCAATTATGTTAAATAATGGCCTAAGATGTGTGCGTGTGCGCGCACGTATGTGTGTGGTCCTTTGCCATGAACTGCATTGCTTTTCTTTTCACCGTATATTTTTTATTGTCAGCTACACCCCCATCTCCTTATTGGAATCAGCGTCTACGGGGAGGTGCCCATCCATCTCGCGGACACCCAAATTCAATGATCTCTCGAGTCCATCTTGCATATTCAATAGGGACCATCTGCACATCAGCTTCGCTGGTGAAGGCTTTTGTAAATCCCATAAACAGAATTCGATTGCGCTTGACGCTCGCTCTTGGATGCATACATTACGTGAAAAGCTTGTTGGGCACACTTCTTACGGTTAAAATTTTACCTGAATCAGTTTCTCTTTATTCTTCAAGCACGACCAGGCGGCTGTCAAAGACATCGGAGCACGGCTGTTTAGCTACATGTGTGTTCGATTCCATGTAAACTCACAAGGTTGAAGATTAATCATCCTCGATGAAATTTAGCCTACAATTAGAACCGGTGAAGACCTTGTGGGCCTGTTTATTCCAAACAATCCTTTCACCTCATCAGAAGCGCCTCGGTTGATTGTTTTAATCAACTTGTAGACCAAAATAGAGTGTATGGATAACAAACTCCGGTTCGGTATTGGTTTGCAAATCGAATTTGGAATTTGTTACTTTAGTTTGGGCTAACACCACTGAAATCGGTACAAGTAAAATCATAAAGCCAAAAGCTTGCCGGAGGTCGGCTCCAACAGGAAACTGAAACTAAAAATACACGTAACGCATACCATGACAATGGTCAAGAAATTCACTCCGACAGTGGAAATAAATTTCTATAGAAAACTGGACAGGCATTCAAAATGATGAAGTAAATCGTCATCAATATTGCGTGAGGCGCAGTAATGTAGGCTAATCTAAAGGTACCGCTCCACAGAGGCGTCGTACGGTTGCCCTCTATCGGTGGAAAAGTAAAGGTTACCGGTCCGACAGTGAATAAAACAGGGTCTTTTACAACAACAACAAAAACAACAACAACAATAATAACCATTGGGCAAAATTACTGCCTTCCCAAAATAATATTCCTAATGAAAAAAAATAAAAAGGTGAAAATAACATTGTATACGTATTATTATTTTTATCGTTATTATTGGTTCTCAGCTGCCTGAATCTGTCTGAGATTTGACAACCAATTTTTCTTTGATCTCCATCGGAAGAGCTGAAGAACGTTTCACAAAATGTTTGATCATCGTGATATAAAATAACATAAAGAATACTAGACAATACACCAACCAATGAAAATACAACCAAGCAAAGTCAATGCAGCGATCAAATAGTGTCTTAAGTCTAATATAACAGCAAAGAGGCAGGAAGATGTGACATGCACACTGACCCCACTCACAGAGAAAATGGTGCCAAAACACCCAACTATCACAGTTTCAGTGCTTCAATTTAGAGCACACTTTAGGGCATAACATTTTTGATAAACTATTAAATGGCATGTCCATGTCAGCAAGTTGTTTGCAAAGGTTGCATGAAAAGGCTATAAAGAGAGCAAACGAAAAATTGCAATACATGGACTTTTCCAAGCATTATTGCAACAATGATAAAAATTCTGTGTTGTGGTCAGATGAGAGCAAATTTGAACTTTCTTGGCTATGCATACCTGTGTTTTTGCCCCTGTTTGTTTGCTTGTCTGTCTGTTTGTGAACAACATAACTCAATAGTACTGCACGGATTTTTCTGAAATTTTGTGGCTGCATTGCTATTACATCAAGGATGGGCCCTATTGATTTTCACCGCAACCAGTGAAACAATATGGCCGCCACGGAAGGCATCTTGAAATCGTATGACACGCGATAACTCAACTTTGCTCCCACTCATGAAGATTTGGATTGTGCTGCCTTGGTGGAGGTTTGCACTTTACGATTGCCTCTAGTTTGGTTAGAAAAAGGGGTGGGGTAGCTGAAAAGCTAAAATTTAGTGAATAATTTATACTTTGGAGATCTTGAAATGCTTTCCTTGGAGAGGTAGTTTAAAATCCCACAAAAACTGTTCCACAAACTTTACTGATATTTCATGAAGAGACTGTGCAGTTATCGTCACCATGGAAGGTTTCACATTATGTTAATCAAACGAACCAAACCAACTTTGATTATATTATGATTGTTGTTGTTGTGGTTGTGATAAAACAATCTATTGCACTCCCACGTGTCAAAGCCCAAATTATGATTCATTTTACAGGCTCTGTATATTTTATTTTTGCTCATTTTAATGAAGGGTGCCAATGATTCTTGAGTTTACAATAGCTACTGTTATGGTTTTCATGACATGTGGTTTGACAGCATTTATATGTGAGCATAAACTGCTATCTAAATACGCTGTACATCCATAAGAAAAAACTCCATTTTATGGAATAGTTACCATGTACAGTTAGGACAATAATGCTATGGTTTTCATGATATGTAGTTTGACAGCATACATATTTGAGCATGAACTGCCATCTAAATATATTCATAAGAAAAAAATATATTTTATGGTATAGTTACCATGTACAGTTAGGACAATTTAAACATTGACAACATTATAATTTTAGCAATCGATTATAGAATATTAGAGTAGAGATTAAATTAAAAAAATTTGAGTTCAAAGTGATGTCATTTTGCTTCAGTTTGAGGGTTAACACATGAGAAATTGGGTGGATGGTGTGGTGAATTACAGCATGGCCAGGTGTATTTTATTCCTGCAAAATTTCATTTAAAAGTTAACTCATGAAAGATCTATGGATGATTTCAAGAGTTACATTTCAATTTGGAATCCGTCGCTATTAACTCTCAATATGAAATCTAAAGACTTGTAAGCGCCAGTAAAGCAAGCCATTATTTTGCTCAAAAATCAAAACAAACCCACCAGAGAATTAGAGAAAAAATTAGCTGTGTCCAACTGATTTTTTTTGTTTATTCTTAAAAAAGAAAGAAAACACTGTTGAGTTCAGGAATGCAAAAAGGTTTGGAAGACCACTCGTAACTCCTTTGGCGGATGACAGAAGAATTCTTTCGCTGGTTCAGAACAACCCCTTCACAATAATTGGCCAGATCAAAAACATTCTCTGGGAGGTATAGACGTATCAGTGCCAAAGGCAGCAATAGAGAGAAGTCTTTTCCAGAGTAAAGACAGAGGTTCAATTTAAACATGGAAACTATTGGTAAGCTCAAAAACAGATCTGACTCCGGGGCATACCACCTCATCTGTGAAGTGCAGTTATGCATGGTCATGTGTAGCTGCTAATTTAGCCTCTTTTCCTTGCATCTACTGTAAATAAATCGAAAGGATGAATTCTGAATTGAATAGGTCTATATTATATGCCAAAATTCAACAAAATGCATAAGAGATCACTGGAAAATGCTTTACAGTGCAAATTAAGTGTAAGCTGGGAGCGTACTGCAAAAACAACAACAACAGATTTTTTAAGGAATAGTGAAATGTTCTACCATAGACAAGGCATTTATATGACCGGAACCTAATTAAGCATGGATTTTACTTGCTGAAGACAGAATATCACAACAAAAAAGCAGGAACTGCAAACAGCTGCAGTGAGGGTCAGGCAGAGCATTTCCAGTGTCTGGTGACGTCTGTGGGTTCCAGACCTCAGAGAGTCAACGATTGCCAAGTGTTTTTCACCACGTATTAATAATGATATTTTAATTATCAGTTAGATCAGTTTGTCCAATTATTTTGGGCCCCCAAAACTGAAGGAACTGTGCATAAAACTAGTGTAATTCATACATGGTGAGGACTATATTTTTGAAAAAAACTTTTAAAATGAATTTGAAATTCTGCACTTCAAGCCAACAAACAAAAGAAAACAAAAACAATGAAAACTGTGCTTCCATCCAAGTATTTATGCACCTTACTGTAAACAAGTATCTACACTTTTAAAATATACAGGCAATGTAAATACGTTCTAATAAATTATCTGGTTCATTAATGGCCCTTTTTGCTGCTTTTCCGGACATTCAGACATTTAACAGCAGCAGAATTTACCCACCTGATCACAAAGTGGAACGAGCATAGAGAAACTGGAAATACTCACTGACCACTTTAATAGGCACACCCACCCAGTGCCACTTGGGCTCCCCTTCGTCCACCAAGTGGCCTGGATGCTTAATCTTATGGATTCAACCAGGCACTGGAAACATACTTTAGAGAATTTAGTCCATGACAACTCAATTTCTTGCATATTTCAGAAAAATGTTTTGAGACACACATTCCCGTTATGAAATTTCTGCTCAGTCTTGTCGCAGTGGAGCAGTTTTAGATTGAGATCTTGTAAATTTTTTGGTGCAAGATAAAGCTGCTGTCATGTTTGCTGAACCACCTTGAGATAATGTCTGCTTTGCAATATGGCTCAGCACTCAGCAGGCAGCAAGGGGAGGCCAAGGAGTGCATGGCTATCGACTAATGTATGCTGCGGAATTTAAATAATGTGCAGTTGGTACTGAGTGGCCTGACATGTGTCAAGCAAACATTCCACGCGCCATTACACCACCGTGCATCCAGCTGACCAAAACCAAACAGGACAGTATGGTGGTAGTACACAGATGTGACTGCAGGGGGAGTACCGTACTCTCCTATGACTGAGAAGACAATTAAAATCCTGCGCTGCTGATTCAAGATCATGAGAGAACATCAAGCATAACCTGGCCAATTGAGGTGACTGCTGCTGCCACTCAGTGAGGGGTAGGCTGTACAGGTACCTTTTGAGAGGCCGGTGTGAGATACAGGCATATCTACAGAGAAGTGCAATTTTATGCCAAGGAGGTGCCAGAAGTGACCCCACTGGATTATCCAATGGAGTGGAGTCTGTGAACTTGGGGCAGGTGTGTAGAAATGACTTTTGAATGGCAGTGCTTCACTGACAGGAAGGAAGTAAAAAAAAAAAAAAAAGTTAAATGCGTGTTAAATGAAAGCAAGGCACCCCAGTAAAAGCAAAATGGAGCATTCTGAACAAGGAGCAGGGAGAGGGAGGCGCTGAATGGAATAAACATTTGATTGATGGAATCTGATTTTATTTCTGTGACCTTGCTGAGATCATCTGGTAGAGTTATTGGTGTACCAAATTCTCCAGAAATATATTAATTAAAAATGTATATTATATATCGAATTCCTATTGGATATTGGAACTTCCAAAGGGAATGAGTTGTTTACAAATGCAACATAGAGGGACTAAAGACGAATAGACGAAACAGGCCTCTAGTCTGTAACCTTGAATGACTACTCATTCTTTTACCACTTAAGTTTATAATCTCAGCAAGCTCAGCAAACAAAAAGATGCCGCACACTCATGCATCTTCGAAGTAATGAATGAACACTTTATGCCAAAACGTTGGTATGTCTTAAACATATAAAGTTCTTTCTTTGTTTCATCGAAGTTGCATGAGTGTGCGGCATCTTTTTGTTCAATCCAAATTGGAGGAACGCCCATGTTGTATGGATTCACCGAGAAAAGTCGCAGTGCCTGACCCTTGGAGACGATCCATCGTGTCTGTTTTTTTTTTTTTTTTTTACATCTTCCAGTGCCAGGTAAAAAAAATGGTGTGGCTTGGGATATGCCACATTTGTTGCAGCTCGTAAACGATTCCTATGTGCCTTCAGTAAATAATGCCCATCTTGCCTTTATGCTGAGCGACACTGAAAGTCACTAATAAAAAAAAAAATATCAACATTTTACAGCCAGCATGATTTCCCCCTAGCGCGATTCGTGTGTATTGCACCTTTTCCACGAGATCCGCGGAAAGTGCTGCCCCAATGCCTAAGCTGTACGGGGGAATCCTCCAGCTCTTATCCGGGTTAGCCTTCTATCCGCTCAGCTGCTAAATGTAAACGTATACGCGATACCCATCTGAGGAAATGTTACCTTACTGATTCTTTTTAACAAGGATTTTCTTATTCTTCAATTTTATGTTGGCTTACTTCGTTCCTGGTAAGTGCAGTTACGGCTTGCTCGATTGTGAATGTCTTCCTATGCAAAAAAAATAATAATAATAGTAAATTACAATGTAAAGTTCTTGCTCCAGCTTAATGATTTTCACTCATCTTAAAGGATTGACCCACTGCCGTTTGTCTAGAATTTTAACATGTAGCTAGATTGAAAAAGTTTGTGATTAACGTGATCGTTTTGGGTATATTATCCACGGTGCGGACAACTATTCTTCTGAAACCAGAGAGGAAAAAAACTATGGAAAGGTTTCGGCGAAAACTGGCGCAGCGTAATGGAGCTTGATTGTCCGAGACGGAATGGAAATGCAGGAGGCTAACTAGCTATCTAGCTTTCACGCACTATGTGCAATTATCTAGCTAGCTAGCTAAATTCAAACTAATTAGCTAAGCAGTAAAATTATTTCGCCTACTGTTCAAGTATGTTATTCTAAAGTGGAAATCGTGCAATGATGTCATTGTTTGGAGGAGGCGAATTAAAAATGATCAGATTAGTATTATCTTGTTAATCCTATTGTCGCCCTGACGTTCCATATATTTAATTGGGTATCGTAGCTAGCAATGGTATGTTCTACTCCGGCATTTCCACACGCTGGATTAAAAACACTGAATTTATTTTTTGTTGTCAGGTTACGTACTCTTGGAGCCAACCTGTTTAATTCTAAGTAACATGCTTACTGTAGCTACTAACGTTAGTTTGACGACAATTTTTCTCATGAAGTCATTACTTCGCACGCCTTTCCTCATGCCCTCACTGGTAGTTCGGGAGAAGAGTTATTTTGGCAGAGTTCCTCTGAACTGGGCGAGGCCGCGGAGAGACCAGGGAGTTTCCTACTTCGACCCGCCTATTTGGATGCGGTAAGTTAGGCTACAGGTAGCATAGGCGGCTGCCAGGGAAGCGCTTTCCGTCATCGATACTCACCGATAGTCGTTCCGAGTAAATTACTTTTGCGTATGCAATGATCTCCAGTTAATTTAGTCATTTACTTACACTTTAACATTTTGTAAAAAAAAAAAAATCACATTTTTTGAAATGCCCCAGAATTCCAACGCAAGAATGTAACACTAAATGAGGGGGGAACAGTATAATGTATAAAAATAAAAAAAAAAACATTCCGTGCTTGGATCCTCAGACGTGACTGATACAAAATATCAAGGGAAGTTTTCAGTGAGAAGTTCAATGAAAGTCAGACTTTTATCCTGCCCATAGGACGGCATTTCTTTTTCATTTAATTTGGCATCAACTGATTAGATGGAGAGCCCTCTTCATGCTAATCAGATCCTAGGGCACTTTCCCTCCTCTCCTTTGTAGGTCACTGAATGCTTTTGTACCCCAGATTTTGGTGCGATTGCGTTCTCCTCCTCAGCCCATTCTCTAAAAGTGACCGAGGCCTCGCATTTACCCTGCAGACACGACGGCATCCGCAGTAAGCGGTGCTGGTTTTAAAGGTGAAATCGCACTGTATATTTCAAGGTATTTTAAACATTACGTGGTTATTTTTCGCACGGACACACTCACACCTCATTGGAATTAGTCATTTTAAATTATTTTCCCAGGACTTAAATTCATTATCCGCTTCATGGTTTCAGCCCTCGGGTCCTGCATCTTATGACTCACCATC
Organism: Gymnothorax reevesii; assembly: GCA_029721435.1. Taxonomy (NCBI): domain Eukaryota; kingdom Metazoa; phylum Chordata; class Actinopteri; order Anguilliformes; family Muraenidae; genus Gymnothorax; species Gymnothorax reevesii. The sequence goes on along the minus strand of CM056587.1, from coordinate 48,563,618 downwards.
TTGTACATTCAAGGTGCTCGGATCGTATTTTTAATGCTTTGAATACTTGTCAGCAGTATCTCCTATAATCCTCGTCACTGACTGAGTGTTGCCGGTCATCTCGTCAGAGTTGTCTTATCAGTATGCACGTGCAGACCAGGTAATTGTATCAAGGCAAGGGGCAAAGCCTCTTTTAAACTCTGCAGAAATCTAATCTTTTTCACATTTTTGTTGTCACCAACCAACTAGTGAAAGCTATATTCTTAATGCTTCTACCTTTTGAGTTGCTTTGAACTGTGCCATGCTGTTTAGTTTTGCTTGAGAGGAAAAGTGGACAATACAGATTCAGAAAGTAACATTTCCCCCAGTATTTTCTTCCAACAACCTGGATCTGCAACTTTTAAGCCCCCTTCAGCTAGAAGGGATGACTAATTTCTTAAATCAGCAGACTGATCCTATGAGCGGAAGTAGAACATGGTGAGGCTTTCTGACCCCTGGAATGTCCACCTCCCCTTGTGCGTAACTATGGACGAAGCAGCCTCGAGCCTTCGGTTCGTGTACACTCTGCCGGCATGGGGCTCACGATTGTGTGGGGCTGGTGGAAATCCGGTTGATTGCAATGTTCCTCTTATGTGACCTGCATCTTATTGCTGATGGTAAAACGTTGAGAATGACAATGAACACTCTCCACTGTACCGTCACAATGAATTATTCATTCTAGTCGTCTGCTGTCCTCAGCGCGACCGTAATCACTGCTTTTATATGATTAGAAACGTTCATCATGGAGTGTAAATGTCTCTCTTCATTTTAACACACACCACATACTTCTCAGCCCACCCCTTTCTGCAAATGGTTGTGATGCACATGTCAAGTACTCTTAAATTATCTGTTACTGCCTACAAGCTTCTCTGGGTGTCTTGACAGTCATTGACTGTGAGTACCTGTGGCTGTCTGGCTGTGACTATTTTACGGCTGCCTTTCTCACTAGCTGCTTGTTGTTTGTGACGTGGAAAAATGTGCAGTGCTGAAATAATGGGAGCAAAGAAGGTAAATGGAGCATATGAGCTGTAACACCAGTCTCTGCTTCTCACATGAGCGCTGTTCCTGAGTCTCTCCCATCTTTTCAGTTTTTTTGTTTGTTCATTTTATTCTGTGTTTTTCTGCTTCAGTGAGTGTCTGCTTCAGCTACAGAGAAGCAGCACACTTCACGCTTTTTCATACATTTTTTTTATAATTGAACTACTACTTTGTCTCCCTAAAATCTTTCCCCTGATCAGTTCGATGCCGTTGAAATTGTAAACGCTGTTCGAACAAAAAGCAGTTTGGCTTGTTCAGTTGATTGAGCTGCTTCAGAGCAAAAGTCAGTTTTTGGGCCAATTAAATCTCATTTTCAATGATTTATTTTTCAGCTATTCCTACTCTCTCTATGTGAACCACAACTAACTAAAAAGATTAAACCAAGATGGAATTTCGTGCATTAGACACACAAACTATTGCTCCCGTTACTAACAATTCCTCACCCTCTGAAGCGTCCTCATAGTCAACCTTTTCAACTTTTCATGCTGAAGAGATCACAGATTTTGTGCAGAAATCCAATATGTTCAGTATGTATTCCTCACTCATTTTTAGGCAGGAATGAGCCCCAAAGACTTCTGCAGGGAGACACGGATGAGTCAAAATGAGCTGTGAGTGACTCTTATAATGGGCTACATATTAGCTGCGATTGTAAATTGGTGTAATGATCCACGCCAAATCCTGGTCATTTTTTGCTAGGGGTTAAAGGAGTATTCCAGCAAGTAGGCCATAGCTTCCCTTGATTTATTATTTGATAAAGAACTCATTTTCTCCTCAAAAAATGATATATTTCAGGTGAGACTGCTGCTCTATCGTTGAATCCTTTAGCTTTTAGAGCTTGCACTGTAGTCGAGACATGAAATGCTCTTTAATGGGTTGCTTTGTCAATTAAATTCTGTCTTTTCCTGATCATCTCCACCTCTCTTGGTGTCCTTTTTCATCTTTACTCCCTTGTGCTTTCATCCTTCCTTAATCCATGCTTCCCATAATGCTTTGGGAATCCCAAGGGTCTTCATCCGTAATGGGGTACTGCCAGTATGCCCATGGGTAAGGTTCTGATTAATTACTCCAGTGAATATCTAGCTGTGTAACTGGATTATAGGTAAAGAGATGTAAGCTGTGGTAGGGATCAGTCTGCTAAATGCCCAAAACATCCCTACCTCAGTCTCCTCTCTGTGTCCGCTGTCACGCGTTGTGTCTGGTTCTTATCTGCTACCCAGACAAATGAACAGGGGGAGGGGGGAGGGAGTGGAATGGGATTGGAGAATGTTGCTGGATTTTTGTGTCATTCAAGATTAATTTGGATTTAGGCACTGTCGGCATGGTAATGTGACACAGCACCTCTTCCCCCTGGTTATTCTGTTTCTGGTTTCATTTTGCAGGAATAAATTTCTGATTCACTGTGCTATTAGCATTTTTGCCTGGCCCGTATCCCTGTCAGTCCTACGTATTGATATTCTTTTTTTGAATCCATATGGATTGCTTCAGTTTTGAATTAATTTGTAAGATTCACCAGTGGCCAGCTTGCTGCATTATTGTGCATACTGCCCTGTGACACTCAACTTTAATAGTAAAGCTCCAATGTGGACAGAGATCAGATATCACCATTAACGGGGGCACACGTCGCTAATGAAGAAAAACTGCGATGAGATCAGTCTCTACGTAAGCAAGCTGAAATGCTTTGCTGAAAAGCAGGAAATAGCCAAAAGAGCATCTTGGTCTCTATAGCCTTTCTTGTAAGTTTTGCGGGTAACAATTATAAAATTGATGATAAACATTATTCTGGTTACTGTCAATAAATTCTTATATAGTTTGATGTTTCCACTTATCTATGCCACCAGAAGTGCATCAAATGCTTTGCCCCCATAATCCATGTACTTTGCCTCCACATATTGGCTGGGCATCAGACGACAAACATTTATTGTGAACTATTGTTAGCGCCACCATCCTGTGTACACGTCCGCCTGTTTATCGACTGTTAGCGGACAACCCGGATGATTGTATGAAAATTATTGCACAGATTCAGGTCTCTACCGTACCTCCTAATTTGTGCACATGACGGCGGTGGAATGCGTTAGTCAAGTGACCGGCGTAATGCCTCATCACATGTCACATCATGGAGATTAGCCTGCTCTACACCGTGGCGTGCTGACCGGCTGTGGGAGTAGGCTGGGTGGAGATGAACCTCACAGCTGTTTTTCCTGCTTGCCGCCATGAGTCACGGCTAACCCCCTCTGAACCCCACCTCGTCCGTTCCCACCCCACTGTAGACAGAGGTACATGGTACAGAGCTACATGCACCTCGGACCCTCAACCAAAGCACTGCCCTGGTACGATGCAAGCAAATTACTGTGTTAATATTTCAGTGGGAACAGCAGTCTGACTGCCTGCATTTTAGTAGCAATTATCGGCTGAAAAGACTGCATATGTGAGAGGAGGGCGTCTGAATCTGTTAGCTCCGTGCCCTCCGCGAGGGGCTGAATTCGCCTTGCCGTATGCTTTTCCAGGCTGACTGGAGCAGACCATGGAGCTTTCATTTACCTCTCTCCCAGAGCTGTTTCGGCAACAGTCATTCAGTATTGGTAGTGTAGATGTCGGCTAGGTTTTAAATGCCCAAGAGTGCTGCGAGCAAAGTCAAACCAAACTCAACAGGATGCGAAAAAGGTAGCGCTTGTGACCGCTCATTTTATTGGGCATGTCATCTTTATGTAAAATGTGATACTCTGATATTTTCAGAATTGTTTTGCACTTAACTGCAGTGATAGTCAGTATTTTTTTATCTTGTGTTTCATAAAATGCGGTCTTAGGCTAAAGGTGATAACAGGGCTTAGTGCCTGACGTATATTTGGATGTGTGGGCTGTATGTATGTCAAAGATATGTTTAAAGCAAAGTGGTGAATCTGGTTTTGAAAGCAAACAGGGGAGTAGCCCTGGGGATACGGTGAATTTGCCCTAGTTACACAGCCAGTTTCCCCATTAATCATACAGTAACCTCAGTGAGGTTTCTACCAGAGCTGCTTTTGCCCCACTGTGGGAACCGCTCTGTGACAGAATTAATCTTGAAGTGTGTCGTTCCGAGCAGTAATTGGAACTGTGCTGGGAGAACACGGCAATGAGGTTAACCGAAGATGGGATCAGGGTCAGCCCGTGCTCGGCGGTTGCGCACACACACGTGAGAGAGTACGACTGTCGTACGCGCGTGCGAACATGCTTTAATACACCTTTCCCCCGGTGCTGCAGCTTCTGGGGCCAGCTGCCTTCAAACGTGCCGCAGGAGAGTCCCGCCATAACTCACCCTGAACATGAACGTTCACCCGAGCGAAGGTTTTTCTTCACACAACTTGATGGACAAAGTCTGTGAAGACAGAAGTTTGTGCGCGATTACTCATGTCTAAATCAGTGCTAGCCTGTGCTAACCCCTTATCCTGAGGCCCCACACCTGGCAGTGTGCATGCAGCACATCTTAAGGGGGGAAAAAAAAGGCAAAACCAGTGTTCTTAAAGATACAGTACACTTTTCTCCCCCATAATCTTGGATTCTACTCCTCACACCGTTGTCACTCTTTCTGTTGGCACAGCTCTAGCTGTGGTGGGGTGTCTGGCGCAGGCGGTTGTGACTATTCACAGATTGGCACAGTCCTGTCTTCAGCATAAATGGGTTGGTGTAGCCCAGTTTTCACCGATAAGGGATTGGCACAGTCCAGTTTTTCACTATTAAGAGATTGGCAAAAGACAGTTTTCACCTTTTGTGGGTTTGGCACAGTCCAGTTGGCTGGTTTGGGCAGTGGCATGCTTTGTTGGACTGGCACAGTTTCCATGACTGGCAGGGTGGGCGAAGCTCTCACTCTTGGTTCATTGAAACTCATTTTGTCACTGCTGGTGGGCTTGGGCTGTGTCTGCTGAGGAAATTGGACACCCTTGGAGTAATTAAAAGTTATGGCCCAGTTCCATTCTCTTTGAGCCATCTTCATTTGAAAAGTTTGGTCCTTTCATTGTTTCCAGGCAAGAAAATGGCACCAAGCTGCTAGTTTTGCCTTGACAGCATACGCTGACAAGGAGATCAGCATTGTTATCAGAGTTTTGACTGTCCATGTTATCAGCAAGTTGAAGCTTGCCCCTTGGGACTCAAGGCAATCAAGGTTTGCGCATTTTGAATCCCGCATGCCCTGTATAATTCACTTAGAAATTGCTGTAAATCTTGATCTACATCCATCTACCCCGCAGCCTGTGTGATTAAGAAATTAATGAATGAGATTATACTGGTATTATTCGCTCCATACGTCTCTGGGCTTCAGAACCAGCATAGCCAGCCCACACAGGTTGTTGGGGGTCCAGTGTGACTGATCTACAACTTGGAGTTTTGTGTCGGTGTTCTCCTGTGGCTCCATGCTGTTTTATGTTTTAAATTTTGTGAAGCCTCCAGATTGAGGTGGAAAACTCATTCCCCGTTTTTTTTTTTCTGTATTTAGGAACTGGAGATTTTAAGCACATGCGCATGCTCACACATGTATACATTGGCATGTTTTCATATTACAGTATCTGCTGTTTTTGTTCATTTTATTTGAGAACAGTTCCTTCTGAGATATGGCTATATAATTTCTCTGTGTGTAGGCATCGTATGAGAAACTACTGCGAGGAAAAGTCATTTCGCTGTCGTGTGTGTGTGTGTGTGTGTGTGTGTGTGTGTGTGGTTAGTTTGCATGTACTCTGTTGCTTTCCTGATAATGGCAATGACTGCACTTTCCCCATTTCAAGCATCTGTTGTATTCCTCCTGTCATTTATTATTCATCAGGTTTTTTGAGGTATGGCTTGGCTTTCCTCTGCTATTTTTCTGACATTTTGTTTTCTGCTTTTAGTCCTATCGGGCACTTAAACTCTTTCACATCCAGTTTCTGGTGCCCAGCAGGTCATTAACAAAAGTCTGTCCTCTTTTGTTTATTTTCCCTTGCTCTGTGTAAAGCTACTTACAGCCTGCTGTCTCTCCTTAATGTTGCTTGTAAGATATTTTGACTTCCCTATGTTTAGGGAATTAGCATCATATTTTTGGCTTTTGATTCAGAAAAAATCTTCCACATGCTTTGTTTGTGCTGCTTTATGTTGTGGCATGGTTGTAAGAGACCATTCTAACCGTCTGCAGCCAATTGATTAAGCAGAGAAGCATTCCATTATGTTTGGCAGAAAACTAGGAATTACCTGTAGGAAAGGACCTAAAGCTTTCTTGTGTTCCAGATTAGGCTTTTGGAGAGGGAGGATAGGTGAAAGTGGTCTCTGGTTGTCATGATGAAGCTTGTTATCGTGTTCCTGCAGTGCAACTAGCCTACCTGTTATGTGATTCATTGGGTCTCAGTCATAACCTTTATATGGCTGATCATATGACGCAGCCCCAAAGGAATCCTTTGAGTGGAGGTTACTCATTCATGAAGTGTGAGTTAAGTCTGTGGATGGGGAGGGGTTTTCACGCTGCCAGTAAAAAGAGGGATGGATCTCCACCGCATTGTATTTATAAGAATGAATAATTGTTCATGTTTCTTCCCTTCGGCTATATTCTGCTCACTGCTGATCTGCGATCAGTTGTGTATATAAGCAAGGCTTCATGTATCCGCTACTGCTGGTTATCCCCAGCCTGGTGTGTGTGTGTGGGTGCATTGGAGGCAGGTTTAAGGACTGGCCTCGAATTCTGTCTTGGAGGTTTTGCTGCTCGGTTGTGGGTCTCTACAGTAGCATTTGTAAAAATTATGGCCTAAGCTTGCTGTCACCCATTGATTTTCCTCTGCCAGTGTTCCCCATGTCTTCAAAATATGAGGGTGATTATAACCCCCCAGGTACAAATTTTTAGACATTGTTTCAGTGCACCAAAGTTCACTTCTTGGGCCCTGCTATGAACAATTTGGAGTTGGTCTGTGTGGTACAACTGCTGAATCAGTCACTGACCATTTAAGATTCAGTGATGTAACCTGTTAGTTACAACTGAATTGAATGGAGAATGGATATTTTTGGCCAGTACTGGAGGCAGCTGAAGGAGTGCCAGTCAGCCAAATCTCGTAAGGAGACGCGGAAATATTCCTCAAAAACAAAGCCCCGTCGTGGACATGTGGTGTCAGCGTGCATGGTGATTGGCTGAGAGCCAAATCCTGGTGATAAGTGCCAAACAGGCAGAGTGGCACTGTGGCACCATGTGGTCTCTACAGAACTCATCTGCGCAATGAACGAGGGAACAGCCAACCACACGGATCTCTGCACTCAAGCTCCGCCCTGTCAGCAGTCTTTGGCCCTCCCCATTCTGAATGCTTATCAGGCCTAACAGCAGAAATGGCAACTCGCTGAAGGAGCCCAAAAACCTAAAAATTGTAGTGTATCTATCAGGCCCTGAATACGATGGTTTAGTACTCCATTCAAAATTCCGCTGGACACACACAGGACTTGTCGAAGCCCTGTGATTTGTTATTGGATCGTCAGGGGCAACAGTGGCCGCGAGGAAGCTTACAGATTTGGCTCAGAAATACCCAGCACTTGGTCTGGTTGCCAGGACGCACTTAACAATGGATTTCTCTGTGTCCCAAACATAAAAAACCACAAGGAAACACGGTTCAACACCGCCGCTGAATCGGAAATTTCCCCAGTGAGCCTATTGCATAAAGTCATTCAGAATTGAACAGTCATGAGAGAGCCATCCTCGCTGAAAAGTGCTGAGGCAAGGCTGTAACATTGACTAAACATTCCTCTAACATTATGAGAACACTTTGTTTATGCTGCGTTGCAGCTGAATCTCTAATCAGGGCCGCTCCATCAAATGAATATCCAGGCCCATAAGAAATCGGGCCTGCATATTTTTACCTGGATTGTATATTTGTTTCCATTAATATTTTTATTTTGTATTAAATTATTATTAGTCCTATTTATTTCTTTTTAATTTGTCTTTAGCTCTTATTTAGTTTGTCAAAAGTAGGTTGATGTGTCTTCATTTGGCAGTGGGTCCTCTCAGGATGTCTGTTGTGAGAAAACACGCTCAGGCGACAGATATTATGCATACAGAGGCGCACTGAGGCTGCTGCTTTAAGTGTCGAGCAGCTGGATGGGTTGATACTGTGAGCTAAACTGATACTGAAGAACAAGTCTTGCACTATGGGACAGTCTAACAGAGCCATATCCAGAACTATGTCGCAGATGAACATGGGCTGAGCTGATTCTGAAAATGTTATTTTCAAGCTGCAGGACAGATGGAACTGTGGGCTAAACTGATATTGAAGAACAGACTGACACTGTGGTACAGTCTGACCCTGGCTTACTTCAGAACTGCAGCAGAGATGGATACTGTAGGCCAGACTGATACTGCAGAACAGACTGGCTCAATGGGACAGTCTGGAACTTATTTTTGTGCTTCAGAACAGATGGATACTGTGGGTACTGACTGACACTATGTGGCCGTCTGACTGTGTGTTTTTGTTTCTGAACTACTGGACACACAGCTGTCGCTGGACAGACGGACGTTTTGTGTTCTCCCCGCGGGCAGTGAGTTAAAAATTTTCACACCTCATTTGCATGCCCGCGAAGTCACTGTGTACTGTAGGAATTCGCTCTGGAATTCTGAGGCAGGAAAGGGAGAAGCCAGCCTCCCAATTAGCATGAATTTCTGCGCTAGGTTTTTATTCCCGACGGGCTCAGTGATTAATAAACATTATGACATTAGCATACAGCCGCAGAGTTATGGAAACATGACTGGGGAGCAGGAGCATTCTGGGAGAGTGTAAGCGGGAACTTGTGCTCTTGCACAGCTAATTCTGCACATCTGCAGAGGTTGGGTTAGAATGGGATTCTGCTGGGCTTTTCACACAAAGGAGTCAAAATGCAGGAAAAAGTTAGCGTTCTAAAAACGCCGATGTTCCAAATCCGTATTCTTCTGAACGGTGACCTGGAATTGAACCATAGCAGCATAGATATTATTATTATTATTATTATTATAGACTGTCTTTATGATATTGGTTTTTTTTTTTAATCTATCATAATATTTCTGTGACCCTTAACTACGATTTGCGCAATTCATGGAGAGAAGACTTTGAATGAAACGTTGAAGATGTGATGCTGAGCTCCAGCTGGCTTACTTCACTTGAGTAGCCCAAATTAATGTGAGAGATTTTTCTTTCTTTTTTATGTATTACTAGTCTCTGTTGGAAAAGTTTGTTTTAACCAGAGTGCCAAATCATTAGTGCAGCTTATTTCATTTATGTGAGTTATTGTAGTTTTTCATAATTTGATGACAAATTATTGTTGTTTTTTTATTGAATTCATATACAAACCGCAATTCCGATGAAGTTGGGACATTGAGTAAAATGTGAATAAAAACAGAAAACAATGATTTGCAAATCCTTTTCGATCTATATTCAATTGAGAACTCTGCAAACACAAGATATTTAATGTTGTTTAACTGATAAACTTTTTTTTTTTTTTGGAAATATTCATGCATTTTGAATTTGATGCCTGCAACACGTTCCAAAAAAGCTGGAACGGGGGCAACAAAAGACTGGGAAAGTTGAAAAATGCTGAAAAAACGCCTGTTTGGAACATTGCACAGGCGCATAGGTTAATTGGAAATAGGTGAGTGTCGTGATTAGGTATAAAAGGAGCATTCTCGAAAGGCTCAGTCATTCACAAGCAAGGATGGGGCGAGGTTCACCACTTTGAACAACTGCGTGAGCAAATAGTCCAACAGTTTCAGAACAATGTTTCTCAATGTGCAATTGCAAGGAATATAGCGATTTCATCATGTACATTCGATAACATCATCATCAAAAGATTCAGAGAATCCGGGGAAATCTCTACACATAAGCGGCAAGGCCGTAAACAAACAATTAATGACCCGTGACCCTCGGTCCCTCAGGCGGCACAGCATTAAAAGCCAATATCATTCTGTAAAGGATATTACCATGTGGGCTCAGGAGCACTTTGGAAAACATTGTCAGTTAACACAATTCGTTGCTACATCTACAAGTGCAAGTGAAAACTCTACCATGCAAAGCGAAAGCCAAATATCAACAATACCCAGAAATCTGCTGGCTTCTCCGAGCCCGAGCTCATCTGAGATGGACTGACACAAAGTGGAAAAGTGTTCTGTGGTCTGACGAGTCCACATTTCAATTTGTTTTTGGAAATCATGGACGTCGTGTCCTCAGGGCTTAAGATTAAAGGAACAGTCCACCGTACTTTCATAATGAAATATGTTTTTCTATGAAATGAGACGAGATGATACGTACCTCTCCGAGCTTTGAGCGACCACCCAGTCAGCCAGACGCGCTGCCACTCTTGTTAGCATTTGTAGCTAGACTCATTGTGGTAGCTAGACCACAATGAGTCTAGCTACAAATGCTAACAGGAGTGGCAGCGCGTCTGGCTTACTGGGTGGTCGCTCAAAGCTCGGAGAGGTACGTATCATCTCGTCTCATTTCATAGAAAAACATATTTCATTATGAAAGTACGGTGGACTGTTCCTTTAAAAGGACCATCCAGATTGCTATCAGCGCAAAGTTCAAAAGCCAGCATCTGTGATGGTATGGGGATGTGTTTGTGCCCATAGCCTGTGAAGGCACCATTAATGCTGAAAGGTACATACAGGTTTTTGAGCAACATATGCTGCCATCCAAGTGATGTCTTTTTCAGGGACGTCCCTGCTTATTTCAGCAAGACGATGCCAAACCACATTCTGCACGTGTTACAATAGCATGGCTTTGTAGTAAAAGAGTGCGGGTCATTGACTCGCCTGCCTGCAGTCCAGACCTATCCCCCATTGAAAATGTGTGGCACATTAGGAAGCGCAAAATACAACAGCGGAGACCCTGGACTGTTGAGCAACTGAAGTCGTACATCAAGCGAGAATGGGAAGGAATTCCACCTACAAAGTTTCGAAATTGGTGTCCTCAGTTCCCAAACACTTATTGAGTGTAGTTAAAAGGAAAGGTGATGTAACACAGTGGTGAACATGCCCCTGTCCCAGCTTTTTTGAACTTGTTGCAGCCATCAAATTCAAAATGAGTGAATATTTAAAAAAACAATGAAGTTTATCAGTTTTAACATTAGATATTTTTTCTTTGTAGTGTACTCAATTATAGGTCGAAAAGGATTTGAAAATTATTGTATTCTGTTTTAATTCACGTTTTACACAAAGTCCCAACTTCGTTGGAATTGGAGTTTGTCGAATGCAGATTTTAAAATACCCTGCATTCGAAAGACCGAGCAATCCTTGGTATTTATGGCACGTATCTAATATTTGCACGTTTGTTTAATTTCTATAGTCGTTATGACTGCTAATATAGCGATCATTCCCATAATGAATTTGAAAATGTATTCAGAGTAAAATTACTGCCTCGCCCTTTTAGCATTGGACTTAATGGTTTGTTACCAGACAAGTGTTGTGCTCCTGCAACTGATCCTTATTTAGAACATTCTAATTGGAGGGAATTGTTGAAATTTCTAGAAGGGTGGGCAGTCTTTGAATACAGAGGGAGATTCTGATCCCCCTGATTTTTCAGTTTTCCATGTGGAAAAACGGTTTTATGTGCTTGCGATAGTGCTGTGCAGTTGCCTTAACCTAACCTAACCTGCAGAAATGTGCAGCTATGCACTAAAGCTTCAGTCTCGCCTTCAGTAAGGTACAACTGTGTTGGCCTCACCTACAGAAGTGTGCTCAGCTATGCAAAATTACTTTAGCCTCTCCTAAGTAAAACCACAGCGTTAACCTCATTTACAGAAATGCGCAAATATGCACAATTGCCTCTCCTGTGGAAATGTGCAGCTGTGCTCAATGTTTCAGTGTGCTCAAACCTCACTGAGAGGGAGAGGGTTTAAATAAAAGAAGCCGTGAAAGAGCTAGCATTGCGCTGATGTAGCAAGAAATTGAGTAGGTTTATTCTAAGGAACAAAAACCATCATTTGATAAAATGATTTACTTCGCACTACATAGGCTGAGCATTAAATCAACCCCCAGCTGAAATTTATTGTGACTGTGACTTGCAGTGCAGGAACCTATTGGAGCATCTACCCGGTTTATGTTTGTAATGCCGGGGTTGGCTGACTGCATTATCATAACAGAGTGCACCAGTGCGTGGGCATGTCTGTACTGCGCTGATCTGTCATTTGGCTTTCACGTGTTGCAGCTTGCCTTTTTATTTACTACGGAATGATTAGTGCTTTAATGTCTCGAATCGGATTTCTTACCCTCCAAATCCTCTTACAGGTACATATCTGTTGGCAGATTGGATTGGGTCTTTCATTTGTGTGGGGTTTACATCACTGATCACTCTAACTCTGATGGAGAAGGGATCATCCCCCAGTGTTTGTAACCTGCTCTCTGTCCCCTCTCCCTCCACAGATTGATGTTCCCTTGTAGCGGACCCCCAGGGTTGCTTTCAAGATAGACCCCCGACAGCAGGCAGCCTCCGCCAATCTCCTGACCGAGCTCTGCCTCCTGCCGGATAAAACCGCCCACAAGCTTCCCCTGCGTCTGCCCGACGCCAAGCCCAGCAACCTGCTCGCCCGCAGCCAATCGCTGGGGCAGGACAGTGTCGCCATGGACACGGAGTCCAACTACTCTGGGTATTCTTACTACTCTGGGCGCTCCAGAGGCTCTCACCGACATGGGTAAGGAGGCTCTCTCTCTCTCTCTCTCTCTACCTGCCCTCTCTTTCTTTCTCTCAATCTCTCTCTATACATGCCCTCTCTCACTCTCTCCCTCTTATCACTTTCTCTTCCCCCTCTTGCTTCCTTGCAAGTCTTGATTCACTTGCTTTCCACTCTCCTTTTCTGTTGCTATCCCTTTCCTTCGGTCTCTCGTTCTTCCAAAAGAATTCTCTCTTCCCATTTGTTAAGCCCTCTCTACTACCTGCACAGGCCAGAAGGCATTTTCTCTGTCCCTCTTTATCTCTCTCTCTCTCTCTCTCTCTCTCTCTCTCTCTCTCTCTCTCTCTCTCTCTCTCTCTCTCTCTCTCTCTCTCTCTCTCTCTCTCTTTCATTCGCTGGGTAATTTGTCTGTCATTAGTCAAATTGCAGCAGCAGGCGTGTTGGTTAAGGAGACAGACAGGGTGACTGGTGTTGACGTCTCAATGACGACCGGCTCTGCCTGCCCCGAGTTGGACAGTTGGGCGACTATTTGCGGCCACATACATGTACAAGGACACATGAAAGGCTCAGCAGAGTCATAATGAAGCAGAAATCAAGCAGAGCTCCACAAAAAAAGCAGAGCTCAACAAGCTTCCTTCTGTGTGTAGACATATAACCAATTAAAACAAAACTTTTGGTGGATTTTTTGAGTAAGGGGAGTGTATATAATTGACGTTAAATGGAACACTCATTCCAAAATGTGATGGATGGGGAACAGCTGATTGGCAGGTGTATTTAATCTGCACGACACCTTCCAGTAGCCCATGAGGTTATTATAAGAAGTTATATCCAGGAGGGGGAGGAAATTGTCTTTGCGGCATAAATAAACAAGTTTAACAATTGATTTGGTATTTTTCCATGGACGAAATTACAGTTGATTTTGATTCCCGCTTTTTGTTAACTCCTGCCCATTCCCGTGGTTGGGGCGGGCCCAGCCGAGCTGGTCTGGACTCCGTATCGCCCAGCGCCCTCTCTGCTTTGACAACGCCTGCCTGGGCGGCTTCTCTCGGGTGTCAGACGCACATTAATGGCCCCCAGTGCCGTCTCTGTCACACAGCACTCAGTATTGCACTACTGGTCCTTGTGCTGCTGTCAATGAGCCCCGTGGATGGATGGGGTGTAGAGGCCAGAGGCCCTGGGGTGAGGGGGGTGGGGGGAAACAGGGTCTGCTTTCCAGGCTACAGATAGCTCTCACATTCCCTGGGAAAAGAATTCGGCCCTCAGGGCCTGACCCTTACGGCACGGACAACCAGGAGGAAGGTGCTGCACTCCTATTGCCCAAAACCGCACCCCGACCCTGCCAGTTTGGGGTTGTGTGCTGCCTCTACATCCCAACCCTTCACCCCCCATCTCCTGGCTGCGGGGTCATCGGAAATCCTGGATCAGACTGTTAAACCTGCACACAATGGAGGGGTGTTAACACCACTCTCACCCTGCCCCTGCTCTCCCCCCTCTCACCTCCCGACAACACCACTGCTGCTGCGCTGTGATTGGCTCCTGAGCAAGGGAGAGCTGCGCTGCAATTGGCCCGGAGCGCCATGGAGCTGCACTGCGATGGATATTTGCCTTGCTCTTATCAGTCTACATTCCAGAAGTGACCCACAACCCCTGATTGTTTGAGGAGTTTCCTGTCCTGATTTCAGGCAGCTACGCCCGTCCGGGCCCCTCAGGAATTTATACGGCCCAGAATTTCACCCTTTTTTTTTTTTTTAAATAGACTTTATGAAGACATTTTCCCATTTCCTGTCCATTCAGAATGCTTAATTGGTATGCCTGCTTAGGTTACATGTTGAGCCTTGTGGGTCTGTTTGTAACTGTTGGTATAAAACATTTACAGTGGCACGTCCGCTGAAACAACAGTGTTAGGGCTGGATTTGCCTCCAGCAGCCCACCAGTATCGTTCTGCCTGAAGCAGCTTGATTCCCTGGGTGTTGGCTTGTTCTTTCCTGGGCTGACTGGTTTACTCTCTGAGCCAAGAAATTTCATGCTTCACAGGTCCTGCACAGTCAGTAGTATGTTTTTGTTTAGTGTAATGGTCTGTGCATTTGTGGAGGAGGAGGCTTGAACTTTTATGTTGAGAGCTTCAGCGGTTTAGCGGTTCAGCGGTTCAGCTCTTTAGGGGTTCGTTGTTACAGCGGTCTGCCGACACAAGATTCTAACCTGGCAACGACTCATTTTGAATCACTTTTTATAAAGAGGCGTCCGTTAAATTTGGAGTCAAAATTCAGAAATTTTTATGTTCAGGAATGTCCTGAGGTATTGGCTGAGCACGTTTAAGCTTTTATCAGAGAGGGCTCTACCCTGATGGGTTATATTTGGTCATGCGTTCACACGGCCGTTGTAAAGGAGTGCAGAGGGGGATTGGGCAGCCTGCCAGTCTTGGCTATGAGCTTGGATAAATGCCCAGATAGGCTCTGTAGACATTTCCTGCTGATGATAAGACTTGTAAGCAGACGTTTGCCCTCTTGCTCGAACACATAGGCCAGAGGTTTTTGATCAAATAAACATGCATTCTAGTGCTGTTCTGGTAAACATGTAATCATGATTACATTAATAAATGCTTTAATTGCTTGGTAGATTTTATGAAGCTTGATCAGGCTTGAATGTGAATTTTTGACAAATAATTTTTGGAAAGACCTATGCGCTGTTGTCCTGAGGGGAAAGGAAGTTGAACTTGGCCAGAAGTCTAGCTTTCTACAAGACAATGATCTCAAGCTCACTTTGATGTCAACTATGCAATTGTAAACTGAGAACTTCATTTTACAATGCCCATCTGTGGTCTCCAGACTTGAACTCATTAGAAATGGCTGTTTTCAAACTTTTATTTATTTATTTTTTTTTAATAACTGGATAACAAGTGCATATAGCCGAGGAACCAGACCAGTCTACAAGCTTTTGTTTTATTTATTTATTTTTTTCTGGCAGATGAATCTGGCCTTCCTCCCATTCGGACAGATTTCCAATCGTACAAGCTCTTTTTGGGCCAATCACAATCATTTATTTAATATGGGGCAGGTTTGATACAATGGCATTAACGGCAACAAATACTGCAGTTGAAGCTTTAGTTGACATGATATCTTCGCTGTACTTACGACAGAATTTGGTTAAAGTTTGATTTACCAACTAGCCTCGCTCCTTACCGGAAATAAAAAGAACAATAGCCACAGTGAAAAGCCAGCGGCTATTGTTCGTATTGTGAACAAATGGTAATGTTAAGTGTTGGCTTTTAAATCATGCTATGCCAAATGTGTGTATTATGTTGAACCTGAAACCATATGAATTGAATGTTGGAACTTGCTACCAAGCCTAGTAACCTATCAGTAGTTACAGTAGCTAGCTTGCTAACGTTAGTAGAAGTGTTGAGTTGGGGATGTTATTAATACCAATGCAAACAAAGCAGTAGGTCGCAATTCATGCTGCTTCTTTGTGTTGACATGAGTAGTAGCCTGCTAGCTTACCTAAACTGTGTCTTGCATATCATCTGTGCTGAGCTGTTCACATTTTTTGCTATGGGTCTGTCCAATTGCCAATTGGTCTGAGCCTGTTGATACTGCCGCTTGGAAATCGAAGATGAACAGAGAGAGGTTCTGCACTACATTCATAATGCTATTTAAAGGAAACCAAACCCCAAAAAGCAAAGATATTTCAATTTAAAGAGGAATTTTCACTGACTATGATAATCTATGGACCCCCCCCCAACAAAATGCGCTAGAGAGATATAAATCATGATTTTCTTCTCGTCTTTCCAGCCCCGTCAATGTGGGCTGGAGGCAGCCATCATTGTGAAGCTCCCTCAATTCAGTGTCATATTGTGTGTAAGAGTGTTCCTCGGCCCTTAATTAGTCAGCGGTATTTTTGGACAACTGGTATAAGTCAGTAACCAAAATTACTTTGTTTCATAATAATACTAGGTAATTGGGGTCATTATAAAATATTTTATAACCGAAGACATATTTTAAAAATTAAAAAATTTAGTAATTTCTTTATATCAAGCTTTATTTCATAGAATGCGATGACTACATCGCTAGCTAGCATGCTAACAATTTTCGCAATTAAATTAATAAATTCAACCGTCTACCATAAGTTACACGCAGAACTCATTATTTTAATTGCTAAAAGTGTTAGCATGCTAGCTAACTAATCATTTATCCCTTGGACTTGGATAAACGCTTTGCTGCAAACCATGATGATTGCTTGTTAACAACATTCTAGTTCTACGTCAGCCATGTCACATTTTTTGTGGGGTCTAAACGGAACACGAGAACATGGCTGCATCCACGTGGAGCAGATGACGCAAGCAGTTGGATATTTTTGACTCTAGCCGGGCACTCGCAGTACCAAATTTGATGATCGATGCGTGAAATTCTCTGTCCCCTGGAATATGATGTATAGAAATTTCCTGAGGTTCGGTTTCCTTTAAATAGTCTGAAGGGATGAATGAAAAGTCTCCTCACAAAAATCTAATAGCTGATCTCATTCAGCGGTATAAGATGTTAATAGTTGTATTCTTATGAAGGGATGATGCGAAAATTTATGAAAAGAGACTCGAGTAATTTTGCCGCCTGCCTTCTTGATGGGAAAGTGAACTACGACTTACTACTGAATAACTGTGTTATTGGAACAATTTTATATGTTTTAGTGAACTCAGTGGCTTATTATTGGTGTTACAGGGGCTGTTTTCCTGGTCATTTTGAGGGTGCCGTGTTTTTTTACATTTTTTAATTTATTCATTTCATTTTTGTGGGTTCATGTCGGAGTAAAATGCTTCCTTAACACCGTGCTGTTTCCCTGTGCCGGGGTTCAGCAGACCCCCCTCAGGCAGGGGTATATTCCTGTGCCCATCCCATCGCACAGAAGTTAGCAGTCATTCATTAAACATGTAGGCTATCTGTGGAATAAGAAATTTGTTCTCTCCTATTCTTTGGCCCACCGGAACTCCACTGCATTCCCTGGCCACTCGACTATGCAGAAGCAGGACCTGCATCATTCATAATTCACATCTACATGTTGTTCAGTTTTGTGGTGATGTGCATGTCCAGGAAAGACATGGTTTGCAGCATTAATGTGAACAACCCCCTACAACGTGGTGCAGAGCTCTTTGCTGGCCTTGTTGGAAAATTGCTTCAAGTCTGGCAGACCTCTGTTTGGATTCTCACAGGCACAGACAGGTGCTGAACTTCAGCACCTCCAAGTACCCTTCCCAGTGCTTATTCCCCTTCACCCAATCAGGCCTCAGCTTGCTGCTCCAGGTACTTTAGGTTGCAGCTGACGTCATGCTGTCATGGTGTAAGGTCGAACTGTGACTTTTCTCAGCTCTGGTGGGATTTTGTGTCTTGAGAAATCAGGGTTACGGACAGGTCAGGGAGAAGAGATTGTGTTTGAATGCCCAGCTGTCACAGCCCCTGATCACATGACCGCCGCCCCTCCCCCATCCCACATAGAAGTTTACATGCTGCCATACGGGAGGGAATGATAGTTTGCCGCCTCTTCCTTCACTATCAGTGATGACTGATAATGGTTTGGGGACCCTCAGTGGTGTTAGCTTAGAGATTAAATTTGCGGGCCTTAACATGTGCAAGCATTTTCTGTTTCTCCATTCTGCCGGAGTACAGATTTTCTTATTTGCTTTGAATGATCAAGCTGCATTTCTTTATGTACAGGGTTGATCGATGGCGACAAATGCATAGAACAGGACCAGGTCATGCAGTAATGGAGTTACAAAATTACTGTATTTTGCATCATAGCTCCGAAACTAAGTAAGTTAGCGTTACAATTCACTTGGCTTTATGTAGGTCTTACTTAGCACTTCAAAAACAAAATAGCTCATTTTGGTCATTTGATTTATTATGGGTGAAAATGGCAAAAAACTGATCGGTAACGGAGTTACAACTTTATAACTCCATTACCGACCAGTTTTTTTGCTGTATGATAAAAAATACACCAATTTTGTAACTTTGTTACCGCGTAACCTGGCCCAACGGTATTCTGTGCTAGTTTATGTTGCCTAAGCCACATGGCTGCATGTACATATGTGTGATCCAAACACAACTGACAGGGAAGAAAAAAAAACTTTACTTCACTCTCATGAAAGCGATTCAGTTTTTTCCCCCTCTTGATGTCCAACTGAAACCTTTTTTCTCGTATATTTTTGAATGTGGGGCAGGAATTTTGAATGCTCCATTCTTATTGGTCCGGCACCCCACCTATGCATGTCGTGATTGGTGTTCAGGATCTGCCTAAGGCCTTAAATGTTTGAGTCAGACCAGAAAGACTGTCAGAAAAAAATGCGACAGAGTAACATCCGGCTTGTCCCCGTGTCGTCTCTGCTATGGGGCAATTGTACAGTGATGTCGTTATGTTGACATGCCTACTCTTTATGAGCGTTTATATCACCGCCATGCCTTTTAAGCTGTATAAACGCTACAAACACCCTGTTCCAAATCTACCTGTCGTCAGAGAAGGGCATTCTAGAGGTCAAAAATAAAATTTGCGCCTTGTTTTACTTCCTTCTTTTGAGGTCAGCCAGCTGATCTCACTAATGACTCCAACCTCCTCAGCTGAGGGCTTGTACTAATTGGCAAATGCAGGTGGTTTGAGTCACATACTGAGTGACTTTCTGAACTTGGATGGTCCAGCTCTGTCTTTGTGCATGAGCGGTGTGTACTGATGCAGGTAAAAGGTTTAAATGGGGGGTGACTCTCTTTAATGGAGCTGCAGAGCCCGCTGTCTTTCAGCAAAACGGCGGAATTCCGGAACTGCAGAAGCCATTCCATAGCCTGGGGTAACGAAAGAGCACTGGAGAATCCTGGAATCCCTGCTGTGCAGAAATCCGATTTGTCACCATCTCGGAAACGCATTACGGGGTTCAGAAAGGCACATAATTTGACTGTAGAAAAAAATAATTGCCAAAGAAAAATTCAATAAAGCTTGATGTGATTGGATTTATGAAATAGAAATGCATTTGCTGCCCATGATAGAAGTCGCTCTTGAAACAAGGGGCTTTTTGTTTGAACGTAAAGTATTGGCATCGTTTGGCAAATGAAACTGGAGTCGGCCCTTTTCAGTGCTGTCGCCTTGAAGATTTGCATTTTTGTAAATTAGTCAGTTCATTCCTCTGTATCCGCTTTAGTACTAGATATGCAGAGCTCTTTCTGTTACGTGCCTCGAATTTAAATTTGATTGTTGTGCTGTTTAGTCAGCTTCAGTGCATGACCTTTACAGCTAGCGATGGTGAGGCTGTGGGCTTCATATAGAGGCTGGTGGTGGTCCTTTATGACGGCCATGCTGGTCTTCACTTACAGTCTGCTCTGTCCAATGGGATGTCATTCTCTGGGTCACATGGCTCAGAGTAGGGGGTGGTTATTTGTACTCGAGAGCTATTGATTACAGACTTTTAAATCTGGTTCAGTGGACCCACAGGAGGGTAATCAATATAATAAAATGAGTCTTATTACCAGATGCTGGCTCGCTGGCTGGCTGTCTTGTGTGTTCCAGGGTTCTGGTTGGTCTGCATGTTTGCACAAGGAGATCTGTGCCATGATCTGGCAAAGTAAACCATTTTGCTCACAACCTGAAATAAGGCTGTCAGCTTCTCTGCTGGCCTGTGTGCTGATGGGAGATGTGTGGCGATAAAGCACCTGAGGGTGGAGTACTTTGGCTCTGTGCAACACAGAACTGCTGCCTCAGGGTAGAGAAGAAGGCTGGATGTGAGCTGGCAAATACTGGCGTAGCAACTGAGATATAACAGCTTTTTATTGGTTGGGTGGATCCCTGCCCATGAATTCGGGGAGAAAACCACACAAACGTTGCGGGCTCTGGGTCAGTAGTTTGAGAATGTGGAGCTCATGTCCATTACAAGGAACCTCACACTCAGGCTCTGCCACTAGCTGCCCTGAGGCAGCAGTGTAACCTTGTGGTAGGTTGTTATATGGAAGACTTGCTGGCTCAAGACCCTGATGGGGCTCAGGATTCTGGCTTGCATCTGGAACGGTGGAGGTGGGAAGAACTCTGCTGTTGGGCCCTTGACGAGGCCTTTAACCCCAAAAACTGCGCCAGGGGCTTCACCACTGTTTCTTTCTATCCCCCCTCACTTAAAACTGTTCTAGCTGGCATTTCTCCCAGGGGATCTTTGAAAGAGAAACATGTTCTGGTTGAATGAAGGTCAACAAAATCACAAGCATGATACGCTAGGTATTTTTGTCTCTGACCCTGAAACTCTCACTCGTACACTTTCCTTCCCCTTGTGTGTTTCAGGGAGCGGAGTCGGGACAGGCACAAATCACGCAGCAAGGACGGCAGCCGCTCCGAAAAATCAGTCACCATCAGTGCCCCGACCGCCGAACCTCTGCTGGGGGACTCGGCCAACCGCGGGGAGGAGGTGCAGGTAGGTCCCGCGCAGTCGGAAAAAATGCCCTGCTGAAGCTGTACTTGTATCCAAGCTCCTCTTTCCATTACCCGGGCGCTCACTCATACACTAACGTGTATCTGCACATACACGCGCCTTGTAAATATCCCAGTTCTACATTTACATCATCCGATGACATGAGGACCTTGGGTTTTAAAAGGTCACAGGCTACTATGCTTTCCCAAGCACCCTATGTGTTTACCCACACAGATGGATTAGGATCAGCTTAGCGGTAAACACTGACATTAGGGAAATTCACTGTAACACATGTAGGAAATGTGAAGTTTATTGCGCAGTTGCTGCACAGCGTTTATGGCGTATATCCTCTTTGTGGCGTGATGGTCGGTTGACCTACAGGCGGGGAATGCAGGCCGCTACGCATTACCCTGAGTTTACAGCCACTGTAGTTTCCCTAAGTGTACATTAAACGTACCAGTACGCTGTGCCCCTTACAGCCATGCTAAACCAGGCCCTGCACTGCCTGCTCTTTCCTGGAGGTGCTGAGAGTTAGTGTAGCTTAATGCAAGTGATCTATGGACACGTGTACTGTGCAGCCACTATAGGCTATCTGAGCAGAAGGGGTTTAGCTTGTTATCAGATCTTTTACTGATTTTCCCTTTGGTTTTCAGGTGACGTAGCCAGGTTACCTTGGCAGGTGTGTTCTGACAGTTGTTGATCATCTCTATCTCTGGGCTTTTTTTTCTGACCGGCTCTTTGCTTTGGATGTGACCCAGGGACCTGCCACTATCTTCAGATAATGGCTACATTCTGCTGTTTCCTGCAGTGAGAGCGTTGAGCTGTTTATTGACAGAGTGGAACCAGTAACAGACACGGGCTAACCTCAACGTCCGTTAGCATGAAATTGCTCAAAATTTGCTGGCGTACAGCTATAAAACTCCTCTCTATTTACATGTAGGGTTGTAAAATGAGTTTTGTTTAGCATTTTTGTTTTTTTTTTTGTTTTTTTTTTTAAAATATGACTTCTATCAGTGAGTGAGTATTCCCGCTGCGAGGGGAACAGGAGTGCAATGGTGCTGCCATGTCAGTCTGTATGAAGGGCTGGGGGAGGTGTCACTCCAAGCCCCAAGCTTCTGTGGAGGCCTAGCAGGAAACCCCTTCCACCAGCTACCTATGTTTCCTGTCTTATTTTGATAGTGAATGCGTAGATTGTGTACACAACTGAGCAGTAATTATGGAGCACCTTTTAGTGTGCGCATTTGCAAGTGTTTGGTTTGCGGCGGCAATGTTTGTGCAGCACCTTGGTTTTGAGGTTATGTAGTAAATACAACTGTGTGAATGTGCGTTTATTGTACTTGGTATCAGGGGCCTGTATCTGTGCGTACTGTTCCTGCGCTTTAGGGATTTTCTCAAAGCTGTTCAGCTCTTTCAGATTCTGCACCCAGCCTCTGGCTATGAGAATGAACAAACACCCATTATAAGGATGCTCTTTTATTTAATATGTATTACTTTTGAGCGCGAATGTGGTCTGTAATCTTAGAAGTGAAACTCAATGCTTTTTGCAAAACTCAATGCAAAGACACATACAGAGATAGGTTTTGTGAGCTGAAGGAATGCTTGCTCATTAATACTGCATACCACGAAGTGGCACGTCGCAGAAAGACGATATTTATAATCCTGGTGTTAAATGCGATCCCCTGAAATTAGCCGAAAACCTGCTGACAGGTGGGATTATTCAACAAAGGTGAAGGGCTGCAGTCGGCACAGGCCCTTTTGAGTTTGAAAACCGCAGTGGGACCAGACGGCACATGCAGGTTACAGTCAACCTCAACCGGGACGTCGTTAAACGGCAAACATGCACATGAAATGCTGTTTATTGCACTTAGTAGCCTGGTGTACTTGTTTGGACCAGCTATTTGTTCTGTTAAGATCAGTCTCTGTGTACTTTGTTGGGCCAGAGGTGTGCAACATTGAACAAACTGCAAGTACGTTTCATTGTAAGCCTGAGGTGTGATTGTTGAACAGAGCAGGGGTACATCCTGTTCGACCGACCTGAGGTGTGTTCTGTTAAGTTGCAGGCTGGGGATATGTTATTTCTGCCAGGGAGAAAAGGTTTTGATGTATAAACCTGGGCCCCTGAGCTGCAGCCTTAGTACCGCGCGTTCGGGGGCTCGTCTGGGCTGTACAGCCAGGGGCATGGTGGCCCGCGGAAAGCGAACCGGGTTCTGCTCTCATCCTTGCACTCACCCTCTCTCGGCTCTGTCAGGACTTGCTCTCTGAGTCATTCTGTGCTTGTTTATTTGTGTGAGGCTTTTCTGAGCCCTAGTTTGGTAGCATACTTTTGCAGGTTGTGCCATTTGCCAATTCTCTCACCTTGACTGTTTATTTATATATGTTAGCATTCAGCATGTAGTGGAGTAGTGTGTTTACAGAGATGATTACTTGTCTGCAGACGAGGGGACCGTGCTGAAGGCTTCTGAAGGCTGGTTTGTACTTGAGCCCGCGGCCTTTGCGAATGGCGTACGCCCTCCAACTGTGAGCGCGAGGCATTTATCCTTGTCACATTCCCCTTTGCAGTGTTCATCCATATGGCTGTCTACAAGCCTCCACTCGAATTTCTTAGTTTTGGAGATTGCGACGCTCACAGAGCTCTTGAATCTGAAAATTTCCGTGGTGCGAGACAACTGACACACACCATCTAGCAACCAAGTGAAACGTCAAGCGACCACCTATAGTAACAGCCTATATAGGCCACTGAGATGCAGATGCGCAGGATGTGGAGTGTGGCTGGAATTTGCACAACAGGCTATAAGTGATGTTAAGGGACCAAAGGGGGGGTGGGGTGGGTGTAATGGAGCCAGGATCGAGGGGGGTTTGGGGGGGGGGGATTATGTCTGGTGTAAAGGTGCCGATACGCAGAGCAGGGTATAGTTAGTATGAAGTAGCCTATATGGGAGTGGAGGCCACTGATCTTTATTCCACAATTCTTTATACACCCTTTGTTTTCCCATAGTCTGTTCGAATTTCACAGGCGTGAAGATTTCAGTACAGAAACGGGGGCGTCGAAACTGAGCAGCCACACCCCTGTATCGTGTAACAAGGAGGGGGGTGAGTGTGTGTGCGTGCATGAGAGAGAGAGAGGGAGAGAGGGAGTTGTGCAGAGAGAATAATAGTTCGAAAGCGGGAGAGCGAAAGTAAGGCACTATTCTGTTGAAAACAGCCCACTTCAGCTCCGGTCCCCGGATTAATTTGAGAAGATTAATTCTCTGTTTATATGTTTCTCATCGAGGGTCTTGGCCTCCTTCACGGGCAGGTGGTCTGCACACTCGTGCATGACATACTCAGCACTTCGCGTGCGCTCTCCTTTAACGCGCAGCCTTCGACCTGACTCGGTCTGACCCATCCTGGCTCCGGTCCCAGCTAACGTCGTCACCAGCGTGTTGAATGCGTGGATATGCATTTTGAGCGCTTGGCGGAGACACCTGAGCCCCTTGATTCTGCGCATTCTGACAGTTCTCCGCTTGTTGGCATGTGTGCCTCTGGCCAGACAAACTTGGAGATGAACTCAAGAGGATGACATCATTCTGCAAACACGGCCCACAGAAGTGTCCACTGCATGTGTGCAAGGGGCATGGATAAATATTTAAACTCTCTCCCTCTTACACTTATCACTGTGTCGGTAAACACAACGAGCACATAACGTATAGCTTATAGCTGCCTCACAAAATTGTTGGCAAATTGTAGCAAAGACTTGTGAAGTGATTCTTTTAAATGTCTGAGAGTTTGGTATCTAAATATTGCTGGCTGAAATTTTTCTTGTAAGGAAACCTGATGATTTTGGTTAAGTTGCTATTTTTTAGGCGATTTATTCAACCCCATAGAACCCACAGACCCACATACGAGTCTATCCAATGCAGCTGCTGTGTTCCAACCTGTGGAACTTCAGGGTTTTTTAACTTTTATTGGAGATTTCATGGTTTCCAATAATCCCAAATATGACCCGTGGAATTACAGGAAAATGCATATAAAATGATGCACATTTGATGTACAAATGATCATTTCCAATTGATGTAATGGTGTGGCCATGACATGGAGTCTGGGGTTTGAATATTTCTGTCAATGTAATTGTGATGTAGCTTCTGTGAAGCGCCTCAACCAGAAGATACAGAATATGTAATTGAAATTGTCCTGCAATATGAAAAAATGCCTTTTTTTTAATGTAAAACACACTTAAGGGAAAACTCAAGGTCAGAGTCTGAGAGTTTGGCTGCAATTTTAAGCCTAAGGAGAACCTATTTACAGTGAAGAGCACCCTGTAAAACTGACTGCACTGTCCATTCACTGCATAGTGAAGGCACACACCCGTATGCGTAGAAACATCACACACACCTCTTTGTGTTAATGCAGCCGCTTTCGAAGGGCCCAGGTATAGTGGCTGCTCCTAATAGACATGATCTTAAGAAATGCTGAATATTAATGGGCTTTTTAGCCAATGAATATTCATTTCCTTGACCCCACTGCTCTCCTCTCATTGGAGATGTGTAGCTGCTGTTCCAAAAGCCTAAGTTCTCTCCCTGTGCTCGGTTTGTTTGGAATAGCTGAATGGCTTTGCATGTTACTAAAGTTCATTATTGCTCTCAAACTGCAGATTGGGCCTTGCTTTTTATGGTAATTCAGTCCTTAAATGGCTCAGGTGCCTCTGTGCTGAAGTGAGAAGGTCTTGTACTTAGAGTTTGTGAGAATGTGCAAGTCACTATTGTCACTGCGCTCCTCTTTTGTGGTTTTTGCACATAGCTCTTGTAAATATGTGTTGGAGTTGTGCGAGCCGTGGGGGGTCACCATGGAATGTTCTGCAAACTTTAGCATAAATGCTAGTTGTGCTACAGTTTGCCCTCTTGTTGTTGTGTGGATGGGAGCAGGTACACACCTAACTAAAGTGCTGGGGAGCTTATGCACTTCCTCTCCCCCTTCATATTGAATTAAGGGTTTTGCCAGGAACCAGTACACCCGTTAGAGAGTCAAATTCGACGTTACTTAAACTGACACCGGTCTAAATTTTGAAATGTCCCTCAGATAGATGGGTGGACTGGTGCGGGGCTAAACCCTTGTCCATTTACTTTTGCCCCTCTCCGCGGCTGGTTCACCTGCAGTTCTCTCAGCAGGATAATGCTGATTTCTGACACTGTTCTGGGACAGTGTCCACTCCAGTATCACTTCCCGGTAAATCCAGCCGCGCACCGTGCTGTTTTTATCCTGCTCTGTGCAGTTCATACTCGCTCAGAGGGCTCGGAATGGGCAATCTGCCGATCCATGGAGAGCGACTGTGATTAATGCCCAGTTAATCTGTGGGACTGAAGCACTCTCTGTAATTGAAAGTGCTCAGATGTAAGAGCTTTAATGAAGTGCTGTTGAGCGTTGGCCCGCGGTCAGGCGTACGCCATAGATGGTCTGTCCCAGTCCACAGTGGCCGCGTGGCTACAGTGCTAGTGCTAATCTGTGGTCAGGAGAGAGCCGTGGGTAAGACCGGCGGGTCAAGTCATGTGGTCAGGCTGCAAGCGGTTTACTGGTTGCTGGGTATGTACTCTTGTTTCAGATCTGCCCCGCGGTTGTTGCTGCTGTAAAAGCACACTCGTGGGCTTCGTAAGTGTGGGGAAGTTTGCGGAATTGGATCTGAGACTTGATGCCAAAATATCCTTTTCTGTGGTGTTTGAATTCTTGCATAGGAGAACCAGAAGATGAAAGACTACCTTCTCGTTTTTGATTTTCACTTTCTCTCTCACATTCATATACACACACACGCACACGCACACGCACACGCTTACTCGCACACGCTTCCCACATCTTGGACCTTGTCTGCTCCCTCGATTTCATTTACCTTTGTCAAACTTTTATTCAAATTCTGTCTTTATTTTATTTATTTTATTTTTTTTTTTTTAACTGTGCATGCACTACACAGTTAAATCTCTCATGCAGACAGGCTTTATTTTACCTGCATTTTTTGTGACGCGACTATGTGTCTGTTACTTACCCTGTCTGTTCTGTGTCTGAATTTTTATCTCACTTGCCTCATCTGTATGAAGTCTGTGTGCTGACAGGGCCTGACAGCAATTTGTTCTTTATGACTATTTTCAGTGCATTTTGTTTTTCAAATGAAGCTCAGTTCATCTGCTGTGGTTCTGGCGGTCATTTGTTTTTGTTATTGAGCCCCTGAGCCACTCGCCTCCGGGGATCCTTGTGTTGGAGGCATAGATTAATCTGAAGCACTTTAAATTTTTTGTGAGTCCCTGTCTCATTCAAGTACTGCCCGAGCTTAGTGGATTTTTTTGTGTTTGAGAGTAAAATTGAGATTAGTTCTGTTTCTCTGTACAATATGCACTGCCTGGCCAGAAAAAGTCCCCTCCTGGATTTAAATAATAAAATAGGTAAGAGCCTTCCATTGGGTAATTAATGCAGTGATTGATATGTTTCAGCTGGCGAGGAGTTATTTAACCGTGACTGATGCCATGAGTAGTTGCTTTTCATCTTCTAAACAACCATGTCGCAAGACAAATCCTGTGGAAACAAAGATGTTGCTTTTTTTCAGAGGGGTCAAATTATTGGCTGCATTAATCAAGGAAAACAACTCAGGAGATTGCTGAAACAACTAAAATTGGGTTTAGAAATGTCCAACACATTATGAAAACATGGAAAGATAATGATGAACCATCAACATTGAGGAAGAAATGTGGTTGGAAAAAAATCCTGATGGGCTCAATTCCACTTCATTACACAACTTCATTAATGGACTTAGTTGTTTTGATTTCTTTGTGTGTCAGGGCTGGCATTCAGCAAAAATAAAAGCGTAGCAAAAACGCTATGCAGTCTCTAGGAGTCTAGCATTTTGTAGCATTTTTCAGAACTGTGTAGCAATAATAAAACAAAAACATCCGTATATGCATTTTAACTTATCATTTTCAACTCTTAGAACACTTGGCTAACAGTACTAACACTAATGAACAATGAAGGCCAAGGCAGTTGATTTATAGCATTGCAGTATTAAAACTAGAACGGGCACTCGGTAGAGCGCATACCTTCGCCGACGCCACTGAATCCCTTGCCACTGGCGTTGGTTTCATGCCGATCAGATAAAAATTGACCGAGATATGGCCGAAGGTCGGTTTTGACCTTTTCGTGGCCTTGACCTTGACCTTTGACCCGATCACTCCCAAAAACTAATCGATTGATCCTCAGGTCATGCCAAATCAACCCACCAAATTTTATGAAATTCCGTTCGGTACTTTTTGAGTTATTCGATACACATACAGACAGACACACAAACAAATAAATACACGGGGATCAAAACATTACCTTCGTCAGCGAAGTCGCTGGCGAAGGTAACTAGTTGGACTTACCAACTGGGTCCCACTTACAGCTAACATGTAGTAACTGAATGAGAATTAGTAAGTTTTAGTTGGTTCTACCTAAGACACTCTCCTGTCTCAGGATGTGAATGAGTGAATATTCAGGACTGGTGTTTATCATACATAATATTTTTACTGTGAAAAAAAAATTATACGGGTAATTATTATGAATCAAAATGAACATTTAATTATCATTAAAATAAAATTGTCACATTCTAGAATAAAGAGTACTACCGGAATTCAAGGTACAAATACAAATGAACGTGCTCAAAATATGAAAGAAGCATTCCTTAGACACAAATATACAACTCTTTTATATATATTTGCTGTTAATTTTTTTTTTAATTTTAACTAACTATTAAGAATTTCCTGACAACAAACACCCGTGAACAAAATAATTATTTATTAAATAATGGTCATGCTTGTATGCTGATGTGTGACACCAGTCCAGTGTTAATCATTTCATTGTATCTAGTCGCATATACACATGTACAGCGTTTGATTGTGCAAATCAAATTGCTGATTCCTTACGCAAGATGGCAGACATCTCACGTTTTGCGGTTGGTTCAGCCAATGACGTTGTCCACTCTTGTGTTTTCTTTAGCACTGTGGGTGGGACTGTGCGGAGGTAGGAAAATAATGAGGTCATTCCACTCGCTTACCATTGTTTCAGAGTCGCGCCGTTTGGTTATCCATAGTGCAGTGCCAGAGGCTGATCAGGACGATATTAAGAGACTGTAGGAGCCCGTTTTTGTTCTAAACTGGACGAAAACTTCCAACATTATCTGAAGACTGTATTGCAAAGTATGCGATGGGGATTTCAAAATCCTGTTGCAGATTGGTGCATTTCAAAAAAAATGATCGCATTTTTCGATGCGATACCGCTTATGGCCAGCCCTGATGTGTGGATTACTTGGGTTGTTACCGGCATCTGGTGAAAATTTCATGTCAGTAGCCCTATTAGAAATATATTGCCTGAGAAAAATGTTGACGTGTTCAATACTTATTTTCCCTGCTCTATGCGCCCAAAAAATGAGGTCCGCCAACTAACTTAATAGTGAATGACCAGGTTTTTCTGTCAATGGATTTTTTTCTTCCCTGATGGCGCAGGCAGGTTCCAAGATGACAATGCCAGGATTCATTGGGCTCAAATTGTGAAAGAGTGATTCAGGGAGCATGAGACATCATTTTCACACATGAATTGGCCACTGAAGTCTAGACCTTAACCCAACTGAGAATCTTTAGGATGTGCTGGAGTAGACTTTACGTAGCGCGGAGACTCTACCATCATCGACACAAGATCTTGGCGAAAAATACAGAAATAAATTACAGATGGACAAAAAGGGCTGAAATAAATGTTGTGACGTTGCATAATCTGGGACCGCAACCCCGGCAAATGCGTGCTGTAATGAAACCTAAAGGTGGTCCAGCGAAATATTAGAGGGTGTGACTTATTTTTTGGCTGGACAGCATGTTACAGACAAACTGCGTAATCAGGCATTTTGTGAGATGCTGGTTTCAATTCAAAATTCAAAATTCCCAGGCATTTCAGAAAATGTTTTCCTATATATATATATATACAGTATCTCACAAAAGTGAGTTCACCCCTCACATTTTGACAATTAATTTATGATATCTTTTCAAGAGACAATCCTACAGAAGTGAAACTTCTATATATTCTAGAGTAGTCATGGTACAATATGTGCAGCAGTGTAGATTTACTGCACTGTCCAAATACCTGAACAAACAGTCACTATTTCCAAAATGGATGGCAACAAAAGTGAGTACACACCCCAATTGATAATGGTCAACCAAGCAATGAAACGCGACTTGTTCATCATGTTCATGCTTTTTTCTGTTTGACTGGGCCATATGAGGTTGTGTTACATGTTGAAGGGTTAAACTCTTCAGGTTGAACAAGAGATTGCAGGCTTACCCATAAATTTTGAGTTCTCCCCCATCCAGGTATCGGATGTTTTGCTTGCCCTATCCACTCTGGATCCAAAAAAGTCTGCTGGTCCAGATGGCCTGGACCCGTTTCTTCTTAAGATTTCTGCCCCTGTTATAGCTCAACCAATCACAGATATTTTTAATCTTTCTCTAACCTCTCAAAGGTTGCCTGCTTTGTGGAAACAAGCCTTTGTGTTGCCTCTTCTCAAGGGTGGTGATCCTTGTGATGTAAATAATTATAGGCCAATTTCTAATTTGTCTGCCTTGGCCAAAATTCTTGAATGCCAGGTATCAGCCCAGGTGAAACTCTTTCTCGACACATCCAAGATTCTTAACCCTATGCAATCCGGTTTTAGAGCAAAACACAGCACTGTATCGGCATGTCTAAACGTCATAGATGACCTTAGGCCTGCTCTGGACAAAAAATCTTTCTGTGTGGCTCTGTTTGTCGACCTTACAAAGGCCTTTGATACAGTCGACCATCAAGTATTGCTTAAAGGCCTTTCAAATATTGGTTTTGGTCACAACATATCAGGTTGGTTTAAGGATTATTTATTTAGTCGCACACAATGTGTAAAGCTTGGTGACACGGTATCTGACCCTATCACTCTTGAGAAAGGAGTCCCTCAAGGCTCAATTCTGGGTCCATTGCTTTTTCTCCTATATATTAATAACATATGCAGTCATTGCAAGTTCTCTAAGTATCATATGTATGCAGATGATACGGTTTTGTATACTTGTGCTCCTTCTTTGAATCTCGCTGTGTCAAATTTGGCTTCGGATTTTGTCTCCTTGCAGCAGGATTTGACACGTAGTAAGCTCCTACTTAATGGCCAAAAAACCAAGGCCATGCTATTTGCCCCTAATCGCTTAGTAAATATTCCTCCACCCATCAAAACTCTTGACGGAACATCCATTGAATGGGTTGAAGTTTACAAATATCTTGGTATTTGGCTGGATACTAAGCTTACTTTTAAATATCATGTTGACTTTCTGGCTAAGAAATTAAAATTTACTTTGAGTTTCTTTTATCGAATGAAGTCGTGTTTTTCCCCTGCTTCACGTAAGCAGCTCGTTACAGGCCTCTTCCTGTCGCAGCTGGACTATGGTGACATTGTCTATAGATTTGCCTGTGCCTCAACACTGGCCAAACTTGATCCTCTCTTTCACGCAGCCTTGAGGTTCATCACTAACTCTCCTTTTAGGACTCACCACTGTACTTTGTACTCAGCTGTTGGTTGGTCCTCGTTAACATCTCGCAGGTTGCAACACTGGTACATTTTTATTTATAAAGCCATTCTCGGTAACCTCCCCTCTTACATCTGTGCCAAATTTGTTTTGGTTCAAAATTCTTTCAATCTGAGATCCAATTCTTGGCTACGCTATGTTGTGCCTCCACTCAGATCTGAGTCAGGGAAAAGAAGTCTTTCCTACTTTGGGCCTTGGTCGTGGAATGACCTCCAGTCTAAACTCAAATTGGCTACACTGGTTTCTCTCTCCAGCTTTAAAAGGATCGTCAAGGATACTCTCTCTAGTCACTGCTCCTGTTTTGATGTTTAACCTCCTTCTTTATATAATCTCCCCAACATTTTTATAATTATTTTAGGTCTCGGGCTCACTTGTTAGGATTACTTGTTATTTTCTATTTCTATTTATTTATTTATTTATTTATTTATTTTAATTCTCAAATTTGTTTCTTTATAGGTATTTATTGTGCTGGTTGTGTTGTATGTTGTGTGTTATGTTTTTAATGTATTGTCCTTTGTAGGATTCAACGTAAACTTTATGCCTCTTGGCCAGTTCGCACATGTAAAAGAGACTTGTCTCATGTGATTTTACTGGTTAAATAAAGTTTAATAATAAACTGTAGTGCTTTTGGTGCAATGCTCTCATTCTGGTCACTGTAGGGTCAACATGGCACCTCATGGGAAAGAACTCTCTGAGGATCTGAAAAAGAGAATTGTTGCTCTCCACAAAGGTGGTCTAAGCTACAAGAAGATCTGTGAAACCATGAAACTGAGCTACAGCACGGTGGCCAAGGTTATCCAGTGGTTTTCCAAGACGAGTTCTGCTCGGAAAAGACCTCGTCAGGGTCGACCGAAGAGGTTGAGTCCTCGTGCTCTGTGCCAGGTGCACAAGTTGGCTTCAGAAAACAGACGCAGGGGTGCTGGCAGCATTGCTAACAAGGTTGTAGCAGTGGGATAACAGTTTGTCAGTGCTCAGACCATACGCCATGCTCTGCGCAAAGTTGGTCTGCATGGCCGTCAGCCAAGATGGAAGCCTCTTCTGAAGCTAGCCCACAAGAAAGCCCGAAAACAATTTGTTGAAGACAACCAGTCTAGACCAGACTAGAACCATGTTCTGTGGTCTGACGAGACCAAGATAAACTTGTTCGGCTCAGATGGTGTCCAGCATGTGTGGCGGCGCCCTGGTGAGAAGTATCAAAACAAGTGTGTACTGCCTACAGTCAAACATAGTGCTGACAGGATCATGGTCTGGGGCTGCATGAGTGCTTCTGGTCCTGGGGAGCTGCACTTCATTAATGGAATAATGGTTCCAACATGTACTGTGAGATTCTGAAGCAGAACATGATGCCCTCCCTTCAGAAACTGGGCCGCACGGCTGTTTTCCAACATGATAACGACCCGAAACACACCTCCAAGATGACAACTGCCTTCCTGAAGAAGCTGAAGGTGATGGTATGGCCAAGTATGTCTCCAGACTTGAATTCCATTGAGCACCAGTGGGGCATCCTCAAGAGGAAGGTGGAGGAGCAGCAGGTGTCCAACATCCACCAGCTCCGTGATGTTGTCATGGAGGAGTGGAGGATCCCAGCAACAACCTGTGCAGCTCTGGTGAATTCCATGCCTCGGAGAATCAAGGCAGTGCTGGACAACAATGGCGGTCACACTAAATATTGACACTATGGACACAATTTGGCATGTTGACGGTGAGGTGTACTCACTTTTGTTGCCACCCATTTTGGAAATAGTGACTGTTTGTTCAGTTATTTGGACAGTGCAGTAAATCTACGCTGCTACACCTATTGTGCAATGACTACTCTAGAATATATTCAGTTTTCATTTCTGTAACACTGTCCCTTAAAAAGATATACTAAATTAATAGTTGAAATGTGAAGGGTGTACTCACTTTTGTGAGACTGTGTGTGTGTGTGTGTGTGTGGGTGTGTGTATATATATATATATATATATATATATATATATATATATATATATATATATATATATATCTATCACAGCTAAAAATTTCACCCTGTTGTATGACCGGCTCTCATGAGTGATTCTGTGTCAGATTCACGGTGCTATCTGCCGACCTCATAGAAAACGCTGATAAAAAACAAGGACTATGTTTTGAATTGAATCAAGCCAATGGTGTTTTACAGTGGGGAATGTGTCCCCACTTTTTCATTTGCTGCACCATTTTATTCTGCACCTCTCTGCTCATTAAAGGCTTCATAAACACAACCTAATTTAGCCACCTATAAAGAGAAAGAGCTGTAAATGTGAATTTTAATCAGCTTTAATCCAGAGAGACTGTAATGCCACACTTTATGGGGATTGGTTCACCCCAGGATACCGCTCCAGGGGGAGAGGAATTCCTCTTGCATGAATCAGCTTTTTCTCTTCTTCTCTTCTGTCTTTGCTTTGTCATTCCATCCCCCTGAAGAGTCAGAGATGTCTGGAGCACTGCTTCAGATGATGTGTCTGCTTACCCTATACAGACACACACGTGCACGCACGCACACATACTCACCCTCGCACGCACACATACTCACCCTCACACACACACACACACTCACTCACAATGGTAGGCACTCCGCCTCACGTGTGCTTTCACTGAGTCATACTCGCGCATACTGTATAAACGCTCGCTCGCCCACAGTTCTCATCCGGACATGCACGTATCGCAGACTCAAACACCTTAAACACACTTATTTGCGTGTAGTAGCACACACACTCACACACGTACACGTACACAGCTCACGCCGTGCAGTTTGTGCTTTCAATTTCTTCAGTCTGTGTGAGGCTCCCTCGCTCCTTGGGTCACAGCCAACTGTCTCTCTTACAGGCCTTAAGGCTCCTGTACGGACACTTTAGTGAAAGCAATACTTGCTGCTAGTAGATGGATCCAAGGCCCACGTGGTTTTGGTTGCCAGTGCCATATCAGCGCACATTGCATTCCATTAACTGACATGGTTAACCTGTGTTTCCCAACCTCACCCAGACGTATTTTGTTCAATATTATCACTGTCAATTCTGGCACATCTGTTTCATAATGACTTTGATGGATGCCATCAATACCTACTCATAAGTGCTAAAGCCCACCAGCCAGCCACACACGGCCTGCAATGCCATGAAAAGGAATGCTGGTGTACGCTTGCAGAGTCCTACTCCAGGGCCCATATGGTTGTGGTTACCAGTGCCACCTCAGTGCACAGTTATGGACTCTCTCTCCTTTGGTGATACGCCTCGCAAATTCACTCCACCTTTAGTCCTGCAACTGCCAACAGTTCACTGTTATTAAACCTCTTTACAGTCAATGCTAAGGTAATTAGTTGTGGCAAAGGAATGACAAGCTGTTGTCTTGCGGTGTTTACAGCAGCTCTGTTATACCTGTCCAGGTCCTGATTTACAGGGAAGTTGTGGTTGCTTGTCAGTTTAGATAGGCAGGCTAATTGCGGAGACTGTAAGCAGAGAGGGGTTTGGTCTGACTTGCCCTTTCATGTTTTATGTCTGGGTGATGCTCATCAGTGACCGACTCTCTCTTCCCAGGATCTGACCTCACGACCTCTAACCTCGTCACCTCATAGGTCACCCCCACAAGTGATTGAAAGCCGCCGTGGGCCCCTCAGATCGGGTTGGGTTAGTGGAACTGGGCGCTCTTTGGTTATAGCATTACATCTCAGCCGTATCTCACTCAGTGGTTCACATTTCATGCCTACTGTGTAATGAAGCCATTGGTTTCCCATGTGAAGCTGTCCTGTCACGTGAAGCTTTTATGGGCTGTCAAATGAAGATGTCTCTGTCTGTTTTATCATGCCTTACTGCTATGTTTTGTGGATATAGCTTAGGCTTTTTTGTTTTTGAAGCTAGGAAGAAGCTATCCTAGACTAGTAAAATTGAGCGATACCGGGCCGTTTAAGTGAATCACTCCTGGGTCATTAACCGCAGCTCTCCGGGCTGCTTACAGTGTTGAGCCATGGTCTGCTGATGTCGGCTTGGTTGAGCTACTGCTCCATTGGCTTCGTGTTCTGAGGAAGGTTGGACTTGCGCATTTATGTACCGCTCAAACCATGTTACCTGTGTGGAGCGACTGCTGGATGGTTAGTGTGTTCTGTGTTGGCCATATAGCTTTTAGCCGTAACACTCTTAAGCTGAGGTGGAGAGATGGCAATTGTACAGCCCTGTTCCTGGAGATGTGCAAACCTGGAGGCTACAAATTAGCGGATCTACAAGGTGTTGAGTGAGGCGCGCTTGGTGTTGGAGTGAAAACCTGTTGGATGGCAGATCTCCAGGAAGAGGGTTGGGCAGCCTCTGCTTTGCAGTTGGCAGATTGAGTGTCGCACAGTTGCTCCAGCTGTATTGCATCGGCCTCGTCCCTCAGAAACGACAGCGGGGCGGAGCTGCTGAACTCAAGCTGTCAACCATACCTCTCTGTGGCCTTCTGGCACTTTCCGTTTCAACCTGCTCTCCTGCTTGTTATGCCAGAGCATATGTGCAGTGCTTCATCGTTCTCGCCCTTTCATTTCTCCATATACCATGTAAATGTGCCGCGTGGACTCTTCCGCGGGAAATACCTGAGGGTGAAGGAGTTCCTTCTGGTGTTTTTTCGAGTTCCTTACTGGTTATCTTATTACCTAAAGATCAACTGAAATGTTGAGTTGAATAATCAGTTGTTTGCATAAGACTGTGCTCGGTTAGCGAGCCTGGTTAATGCTAGTGTAGAAAAGTACCCTCTCGCCATGGTGTCGTGCTCAGGATAAATGGGCTGCTCCCATCTGATGTAGTCTGGCAGTGAGCCTGGCTGTGCTGCTAAACGAGCCAGCCAGGTCTGTGTTAAAGGTGAGCTCCAGTGGAAACTACGCAACCGTTCTCAGATCGAGTTGACGTGACGCGACTCTGAGTCACTCACAGCATGCATATATACCCCGCTGTGTTTGGACGACAGTCTGCTCGGTCGATGCCATGCCGCATTGTGACTGGATAATCATTGCTCCATGCTCTAAGGGTGCCCTTTTAGATTGCACTTTTAGAAATGCAGTGCTAGGTTTTTATAAACACTCATATTAACTCGCGCAAAAATGAAGGACTCCAGCATGAAATGGTTCTTCGAATTTTAACGTAAAACCCCTCTATCCAAACCTTGTTTTAGGCTGTATGACTTTGGCAGTTTAGCACATTAGCACAGTGTCTGACATATCATTATGCGATGCTTCTGCACTTAGCATTTAGTTATTTCATTCAGTGTAGATATTCAAGGATTGCAATAGGTCCCAGTATTACATTGTACTCAGGATATTATTAGCTTTTATGTATTTTATTACTGTTATTGTAAAGTATGTACGCTGATGTACATTTTCTGAGCCCCACACTTGAACTCAGTGGAGCCTTGATTAGGACTCTCCAGGTTGTGGTGCTTCACGTTGATTGTGCTGCACACGATTACATGAGCGTACACCAATGGCGAGGAATACACTGTTGTTGTGGCCGGCTGTGTTGACCCAGGATCTGACCCGACCGCGCTGGTCCTGTTCGGGTCTCTGCCCTGATACGCTGCACATTGTTCCCCTCCACGTTTCCCCTGCGTCCCTCCCAAAGCAGAACAATAGGGCCCCCCCTCACCCACTAAACTGCAGTATCACTGAGGGAAGCGCTGTCTGTTTACATCTTTCCATTCGCCAACCCAGATTTCACTCTGTATTTTTTTTAAGTATCCTCTTTTCCCCGCCCCTCCTGTGAGAGACGGCGGTGTGCTCTCTGAATGGACGCCCCACCACACTGTCCACCACGTACGGCAGGTTCCGCTGGGCTCTGGAGGGGCTCGGGTTTGATAGGGCAGGCCGGCCTCTTAATAGCTTATCTGTATTATTTTAGGCGCCTTCACACCTCTGACGGCCAGGCGGTTGTATCTGTATGTTGTTTGCACCCTGATCTCACTCTGTTTGATGACTGAAGTCATTTTCCTTCCTCTCTCTCACTCCCTGCCCCGCCCGCCTAGGCAGCTGGTTGGACGAAGAGTGAAAGGGTGGGAGTTGTCATTGGTTAGCATGGCTGCTCATTCAGGAAGAGCTGGCCCTGTTCACACTTGAGGAGAGCAGTTGCAGCTTACTGCAATAGTAGATTATGCACTGACCCAGTTATGTACCTCACCTGTACGGCCTTTTTTCTGGCTCAGAGTGGAGGTGACTGTGAACGACAGTGAGCACGATTGGTACATGCACTGTAAAGGCAATGAATCTGTGTTACCTTATTTGATGAAGTCTATGCAGTTCCCTTTCATCTCTTACCATTTCATAAACAAAAATGTCTCATTTTTTGTGCAAATGAATCCCCTATAACAAAATTGGTTAAAAACAATGTATTTTATTACATCATGGGGTGAGGGGGAGAAGAGAGGAAGTGGTTGATGGCTGGTCTTATCCTTTGACTTCCTACAAAATAATTCAAAATAATGCACAGTTATTTCATGTAATTCCAGTCCATTTTCAGCCTCCCAGTCTCAGAATTAGTGCTCACCTTCCTGCCTGCAGTCCGTCTGCTTCTCTGAGCTCAGTGTTTCCTGAACCCATCCTGGAGTACAGATCATCCTGCATCTTTTACATATCTCAGCGCACCATTATAGATGATTCAAATGATCAGGTCGTCATCACTCCACAAAGTTGCTTGATAATGATCATTTGAATCATCTGTAGCAGGGAGAGATCTAAAACATGCGGGACAGGTGGTGCGCCTGGGGAGGTATGGCAAGTCCAGCCCGAGCTCGCTCTCTCTCTCTCTCTCTCTCTCTCTCTGTCCTGGCCTGGGCCTCTACCAGGGCCTCTCCTGACCTTCTCAACTCTTCAGTGTCATGACAGAGAAAAGATTAGGCCCGTAGGAATCACTGAAGCACTTATCTTTGATTAGCTGAAGGAAAGTGTGTGGCTAGTGTTTGGCTACTCTGATAAACACTCCCCTTTCTCCCTCATCATCCTCTCTCCTCATCGTTTCGATTAGCCTGCAGTTGTACCTATTCTCATCATAATCAAGCTGAAAACAAAACAAGTAGGGTAGCGTCACTTTAATGACCTTTGTGCGAACTCTGGCCGACGACAAATGACAGAATTAACTAGCTGGCTGTAGTGCTACACACTTCCTTCACCGATCTGAGAATACAGTGGCATATGCTAATTGATGCACTCTTGGTTGCCAGGAGGAACAATTTGACTCGGTGCCCACATTTGGTAAAAAATGGGTGAACATGTATACATATTTATGGCCTGACTCTTCTCAGTATATTTATAATTTGAAAAGAAGCAGAATTTCTCTCATGCACACCTGATTAGATGACTTATGTCAGCGCAATGACTGTTTCCCCTCTTTCTCTTCAAAGGGAGTGTGAAGGCATGTGAACAAAGGTGCTAAATTTAAAAGGTCCATATAATCTCAGGGCTGTTGACTATGCATAAATCGGCATTCTCACACACACACGCACACACGCATACACACCCTCCTAAGGTGCAAAGATACTCAAGCTGACTACATGTATCCCGATGGAAGAATTGTCAATCTATTTAATGAGCTGGGGCAGATGAGGTTCCTCTGGCATATTTAATACAGGGATGCATTCAGACAGCAGCTAATGTGTTTGGATGTAATTTACTGTAATGGGCCTTTTAAATCAGTGGGCTCATTTTTATCTCAGATTGATGTGTATTGCGCTGTCCGTCACTTTTATGAATGTGTTGGCACTCCGTATTGAAAGCATAAAGAGTGTCACTCCACATTAGGTCCCATTTAGGCTCTGAGATTATGTTGGCGTGCTGTCCCGGTCGGGCGTGTGTCGAGGGAGTGGCCCCTTTCTAAGGTCATGGGTGGTCTCACTGTAATGTTTCTCATGAGGTGATGAGTTATGGGAAATTTTTATCACTCAATAAGGATGTTAAGTGTTTTCCTGAAATGTCATTGGGTTTTTGTATGTCCTCGTGAGGGTTTAAAGCAATATTTTCATGACTTTGAATTTAGGACTTAAAAATGCAGTGATTAATGTGTGCAGTGTATTTTGCAGTGGACTCCCCAAGATTCCTACCTTCCTCCCAACTAGGAGGACGTCTTTAAAATGTACCTCCCCACTCACTTGAATTGCGCCAATGAACATCACAGAATATACAATTTGTATGATTTGAAGAACCTATCCAATACAAAATGTCTGTTAAACACTTACTTCCTGTGTAAGGAGTTTTAGCTTATTCTGTGAGTGAACCATTCTTTCTGTGAGCGCTGTCTGTTACTGATTATCTCCTCTCTCTGCATCTCTCCCCTCCTCTGCCTTCTCCCTTCTCTTTCTCTCTCTCACCTGTGCCCTCTCTCCTTCTCCTTTTCTTTCTCCCTTATGCACTTGCTCGCTCTCTCTCTCTCAGGATGATAACTGGGGCGAGACCACCACAGCAGTAACAGGCACATCGGAACACAGCATATCCCAGGAGGACATTGTGCGCATCAGTAAGGACCTGGAGGACAGCGTGGGGCTGGGCTGCAAGCGCTACCTGGGCCTGACCCTAGGGGTCATCCTGGGGGTCCTGGTGCTCCTCACGCCCCTTGCCTTCCTGGTGCTGCCCCACGTCCTGTGGCCTGAGCGCCTCAAATCCTGTGGCACGGCCTGCGAGGGCCTCTTCATCTCCGTGGCCTTCAAACTGCTCATCCTCCTCATCGCCGTGTGGGCGCTCTTCCTCCGGCCGCCCCGCGCCGGCCTGCCGCGCGTCTTCGTCTTTCGCGCCCTGCTCATGGTGCTAGTGCTGCTCTTCGTCATCTCCTATTGGCTGTTCTATGGAGTGCGCATACTGGAGACTCAGGTAAGAGCCGCTGCAGGTCTGCAGCGCAGCAGTGTGTTTATAGTACTGTAAAACAGCACTGCTGTGTGTTTACAACATAGTAATACACTACTGCAGAGTATTTATAATGCAGATATCCAATATTGTGGTGTGTGGATATAACACCGTAATGCAGTACTTCTGTGTGTTTATAATGAAGTAACACTGTACAGAAATGTGTTTCTGCACAGTATTGTAATACTACAGTGTTTATAATACACTCCAATACAGTATTACTGTATGATTGTAACCTATTATTGCAGAACCACAGTTTGTTTACAACACAGTAATGTGGTGTGTTTGTTTCATACTCTTACAGTACTGCAGTGTGTTAAGAACATGCTAATACGCTGAAGTGAGAAAAAATATGCTGAAGTGAGAAAAAACAGTAATACAGTACAACAGCGTGTTTACAATGCAATAATACAGCAGTGCCTTGTTTATAGTACAGTACAGCAGCAATGTTGTATGTTAATAACAGTAATGCAGCAATACAGTACTGCTGTGTTGATGGCACAGTAATGCAGCACTTGGCGGTATGTTATATCAGCATTATAATCGCTAACTCTTTATAACACAGTCATACACTGTCATATGTTTGATTGAATTCTCGAAACTATTTCATGTTTATCGCAGTTTTTGAGTTTGTTATGGATTGAAATACTGCCACTTTCAAGCTGAACATCTGGGCTTCTCACAGCCATCATTTCATGTCACATTCAATGTGCTGGATTATAAAGGCTCAAGAATTGTCATGAATATGGACTGTGCGTGTTTGTGTCTGCATTTCTGTGTTTTATTACCTCATCACACCATGTTGTCAGAATAATACTGTATTCATGTCTGTCTCGTAGGATGAGAACTACCAGGGGATAGTGCAGTACGCCGTGTCATTGGTAGATGCTCTGCTGTTCATCCACTATCTGGCCATCGTGCTCCTGGAGCTTCGACAGCTACAGCCCTGCTTCTCAGTGTGTGTAACGCGCTCCAGCGATGGGGAGACGCGCCACTATAACCTGGGGCAGCTCAGGTAAGGGGCTGTGGCTTGGTGTCTTAGCTTCACTAAACAGGGCAGACAGGGCTATCCAGCACAGAGTAGTAGAACAGAGTGATGCATCTTTCTCTGACGTGTCTCTGTTCAGTATCCAGCGGGCTGCCCTTTCCATCCTGGAGAGCTACTACCGGGATTTCCCCGTCCACAACCCCGCCCTCCTGACTGCCTCCAAGTCGCGTGCAGCCAAGCACCTGGCGGGCCTGAAGGTCTACAACGTAGACGGTGAGTTCTTTTGAGGGCGGGGTCTAGTCGCTACAGAGGTGACTGTGGTATCCGGCCTCACACCCACCTTTTGGTCTTTTCGCATCATGGACAAAACAGAAAACTAAACGACAATTAACGGAATCCTCGTTGCCGACAAAATAGGAAAGTTTGAAATTGTGTGTGGATGGATTCATTGAGGTGAATGGGTTTGAATTTTTCAAAAGAAGCACTATTATTTCATTTTTATTATTTCATCTTACGCGTGAAACAGCCTGGATAGAACACTGGATTGCTGACAGGTTGCGCTCAAGTTAAGCATCTGTTCCAACAGCGTATACACCCTGGAGTAAAATTTGTGCTTAGCCTCCCATTCATTTTTGTCTACTTGAAAATTATATTTTCAAAAGCACTTGGGTGTGAGTGAGTCAGTATTATTTTGGTATCACTGTGCAGAGCAACATTTTGTCTCCCTAAATATGTGCTTTGTTTGGGGGGGTAAGAGGCACGCTCACGACAGAGAAGAACGAAAGTGTAACTGCAACGACGTTAACATGCGACCGGAAAAGTTAGCAAGTTAACGTGACCGAGGCTTTTAATGACCCTCTGGTAAGATAATTGCTCTGAAGTTGTTACAAGAAACGTTGATGGACGCGTGTTTACGTTGTCCAATTACTTTTTGGTGTCTTCTCTTCATTGTGCCCTGATTGAGCATATTCGCCGTTAACCAAATTGTTTATATTGAATCATATGACTAATGCCAACGTTGTTAAATGGAAGCGCTAGTTTACTCTGGCTACTCCTTTAATGAGTTTCACCTATGCCCCTGTTCTGTCAAAACACTTCTCCTCAAAATGCTCTCTTCACAGCTGTGATTGAGGGAGTGGCGAAAAGTTTTTTTTTCTCCCAGCTTTTAACAGCCACAACTTTCTCTCTTCCTTGTCTTTTGGAAATCAGTATAGAAGGATAAAGCAGCTTATCCGCTGTTTTAAATATTCTGCAGGTAAGAAGTATTGCCGTTGAATGTTAATTACAAGTTGCTAGCTTGTTGGCCACCTCCGTTAATTTTATTAACTGCCAAGTCAACGTAATCTCCGCAACGGTATGGTGACCAAGGTTGCTAGTTTTCTGGTGACCATTAACAATCACGAGCGTTTGGTTTTAGTCAGCAGTGTAGCTAGCACGCAAATGCAATTTTTTCCATTAAAGTACAAAACCCAAAACCGATTAAGTTGACACGTTATGTAAATCGTAGATAAAAAACAGAATACAATGATTTGCAAATCTTTTTCAACTTATATTCAATAGAATACACTGCAAAGACAAGATGTTTAATGTTCAAACTGAGAAACTTAATTTTTTTTTGCAAATAATCATTTACTTAGAATTTAAAGGCAGCAACACATTGCAAAAAAGTTGGCACAGGGGCCTTTTTACCACTGTGTTACATCGCCTTTCCTTTTAACGACACTCAGTAAACGTTTGGGAACTGAGGAGACCAATTTTTGAAGCTTTTCAGGTGGAACTCTTTCCCATTCTTGCTTGATGCACAGCTTAAGTTGTTCAACAGTCCGGGGTCTCTGTTGTCGTATTTTACGCTTCATAATGCGCTAAACATTTTCAATGGGAGACAGGTCTGGACTACAGGCAGGCCAGTCTAGTACCCGCACTCTTTTACTACGGAGCTATGCTGTTGTAACACGTGCAGAATGTGGCTTGGCATTGTCTTGCTTAAATAAGCAGGGGCGTCCATGAAAAATATGTTGCTTGGATGGCAACATATGTTGCTCCAAAACCTGTATTTACCTTTCAGCATTAATGGTGCCTTCACATATGTGTAAGTTGCCCATGCCTTGGGCACTAATACACCCCCATACCATCACAGATGCTGGCTTTTGCGCCTATAACAGTCCGGATGGTTCTTTTCCTCTTTGGTCCGGACGACGCGACGTCCACAGTTTCCAAAAACAATTTGAAATGTGGACTCGACAGACCACAGAACACTTTTCCACTTTGCATCAGTCCATCTTAGATGAGCTTGGGCCAAGTGAAGCCAGCGGCGTTTCAGGGTGCTGTTGATAAATGGCTTCCGCTTGCAGATGTAGCGACGAACTGTAGTTACTGACAGTGGTTTTCTGAAGTGTTCCTGAGCCCATGTGGTGATGTCCTTTACACACTGATGTCGGTTTTTGATGCAGTACCGCCTGAGGGATCAAAGGTCACGGGCATTCAATGTTGGTTTTCAGCCTTTTCGCTTACGTGCAGTGATTTTTCCAGATTCTCTGAACCTTTTGACGATATTACGGACCGTAGATGATGAAATCCCTAAATTTCTTGCAATAGCTCGTTGAGGAATGTTGTTTTTAAACTGTTTGACAATCAGCTCACGCATTTGTTCACTAAGTGGTGACCCTCGCCCCATCCTTGTTTGTGAATGACTGAGCATTTCAGGAAAGCTGCTTTTATACCCAATCATGGCACCCACCCAATAAGCCCGTTCACCTGTGGAATGTTCCAAATAAGTGTTTGATGAGCATTCCTCAACTCTCTCAGTCTTTTATGCCACTTGTGCCAGCTTTTTTGAAACATGTTGCAGGCATCAAATTCCAAATGAGCTAATATTTGCAAAAAATTACAAAGTTTACGTGTTCGAACATTAAGTAACCTGTCTTTGCAGTGTATTCAATTGAATATAGGTTGAAAAGGATTTGCAAATCATTGTATTCTGTTTTTATTTACGATTTACACAAAGTGTCAACTTCACTGGTTTTGGGTTTTGTAATACATTTGTGTTTCTTCGGTAACTTACGCATGCAGCGTTTTACTACAGCCCTTCGAATGAATATTGCTGCAAAATGCGGCCGCACATCACCAGGCTTTGTGATGTCATGGGGCTGTGTGGTTTCTCTCTCTTTTTTCCCCCTTTGTCCTTGCTTTTGCTTTTCCCTTACTTCCCTCGTTATTTTGTTTTTGTCATTCTTTGTGTCTTTAATGACATTTGCTGTCTTTCTTGTCTGCCTCTCTGGCTCTCTGAAGCCTTTAAGGTTAAGCTGAAATCATACCTTTTTGACAGTAAGTGAAAGCACGCTGGTCTCAGTGCATCCTCACCTCCCCTTCCCCTCTCCACACACATATACACACACATGCTTCCCCCTACCTGTTTAAGGCTGTT
This sequence comes from Gymnothorax reevesii, assembly GCA_029721435.1. NCBI lineage: Eukaryota > Metazoa > Chordata > Actinopteri > Anguilliformes > Muraenidae > Gymnothorax > Gymnothorax reevesii. Next base: position 48,518,693 of record CM056587.1, on the reverse strand, counting down.
GAGATGGCCACCCCTCAGCTGGCTCCTTGTTAGTGGACCAGAAGGCCTCCCATCATGTATTAGTGCTGGTTTTGCTCTGAGGCATGTTCTCTGAGCCTGTGCACAGCATGCAGTGTCACGGTCACTTTTCATTCCTAATTGTTATCACGAGTCACATGCACAGTTACACTCTTATTGTTGTTTCTGTGGTATTGGCTTGCCTATTTGTATGTCTGTAGTCTGTACACGATACCATTCATTCATGTTGCTAAATTTTACCTATGTGTAGCAAAATGAGCCAGTACTATCTGAAACCAGTTATTATCCTGTATAATTACATTCAAGGCCTCTTGACCCCAATATCATGGACACAGTGGGCCTTGTCTGAATGTGAGCAGTAAACTGGATGAACACTTTAGATTTTCGAGGTCAGCATCTTACTTGGTTCTACTTTTTGATGATGAATTCTGTATATTTGTGTGTTTATCTGTGGTGGATATCCTTTAAATAATGGTGTAAGAATTGAATACATCTGTAAATAAGAAGTGCATACAGGAGACGGCCAACTCCTGTATCTTTGTAGAGGCCAGAAAAACTTTGGAGACTGTTTGAGGGGAATGGCGGTGAAGTGGAACCGTCCAGATTTAGTGCCATTGTCACAACAGTAGCATTTCAAAGTCCAGCATGGTCAATCAATCAGTGTTCAAGTCGATTAAGCTAGATTAACTATAGCTCTGCCATAGCAGTCCTGTACACCGGTGAACAGAGGAGCCCTCTGTATGTTTACAACGGATGCACACGGATATTTACTAGGCCATGTACAGATGTCTCCCATCAGATGTAGGGTCATTTTTGCTGGTTTTTTTTTTTCTCACTAGAAAGCCCCTCGTAACTTTTCCTGACAAGCCTGATTATCTACACTTGTTTGTACCCACCAAACATGACCAGTGATTGGTCATGGCATTTATTTTATGTGAATCATTTGTTTATTTGTGCAGTAACATATCGACTTGCTCGTAGTATGAAAAAAAAAAAAGTCAGACTCCAAATGTTCCGAGATGTCATTTAATGTCATGAAGGTCCGTTTTTGTGGCATTTGTTTTTGGGAAAGGGTTCGAGCAAGAAGAATGTTTTGCAAAGTATTTGGCTAAAAGACTGCCTCGGTCAAAGATTAAAATGTATGTTCATGTGAATGTGCAATTTTACTTCCATACATGCTGGAACATGCTGGACTAGCTTCGTATCAGCAATAGTGACAGGGTTTTATTTTTCATTGTGATCAACAGCAGATTGATTAAGAATTTATTAACACTGCATTAATAATTGAATGCTCTGTGTTTTAATTACCATGGAGATTACCCAGTAGAATGCTGCTTAAACCAAATTGTCATTTTAATGGTTGTCTTGGTCTACAAGGGGAAAGAGTAAAGGAGGCGGAAAAGAATTGAGAATGAAGGCTCAGTATGTCGCAGAAGAGACTGTGGAAAGATTTCAAAGCGTGGTGCGGACAGTACTGCTGTGTGTGTTGTAATTGGCAGATGCACCTCGAGTGCGGAGTGGCGTCACGTGGAGCGCTTGAGTTCAGGCACAAAGATGGCTCCGTGTCAAGAGGCGCAAAACTTAGTTCTAACTCATTTCTCTTCATCTACGATTTCCTAAATCTGCCCTCACTATCTACCCAAATATGGATGCAGAGATGACAGTGGCATTAAATCAGTACCTTTCATATCACTGCCCCTTCAAAGACTCACAGAAACACGAATGCACACTCATATATTGACACATGCGGACACGCCAAACCGCCCTTCACACCGTGCCTGCACACTGGCCAATGGAGTGCCATGACCTCTCAGACTATCCCACAGGTTTGCCTTAGTACCCTTTAACATTCACAGTGTTGTTACATATAGGTGGGTCATTGCATTAGGCACTGCCCCCTGTGGTGTTTTGCTGTATGGTGGGAGGAAAGATCAGTAGAAAGCAACACCTATATGAATCTACTTCATTTCTTTTAAAGGCTGCATTTAATGGAGCCATGTGGCCCACAGTGGCTCTTTCTGGAGAAGGTTCCCTTCCCCTGATTTCGACTTTACTCCATGAAATACAAGGAAAAATGGCTAATTAATATTATTTCCTTAATGATCCTGACTGACTATATCAAAAACCTTTTAATTCAATGTATGACATGATTTAGCTCTTCCATCAGTCGACTGCGTCAGGTAGGGATCCAAGGCTACTGAACACTGTGTTATATGTGTGCAGTAATGGTGTGTGAGCTTGGCTGCATATGGGAGCGGCACGGGAAGGACATGAGTTATTCAGTGGCTTTATCCTTGATATGCCTCAACTGTTAATATTAACCACTTGGCGCTCGGAGCCATATTTACTTGTGAATAATCGCCAGGCTTGAGTCCCGGACCCGTCTATGAACGATAGCTCATGCGAGTCGTGTTTAACAGGGCAGCAGTGAGTGCTGCCATGTGCGCTGGCCCGGATTATTTTCACTGATGGTCGTTGGCGTCATGGGTGATAAGATCTGTGCTGTTTAGCATCTTAACCATTCAAACACTGACTTGAGTTCATACGATATACGATAAGGTTGTAATCAATTACGCTATATACATCTTTTTACTTGCAAAGAAACAGATTGCGAGGTGGCAGAATGGCACCGACACACACAAAAAAAAACCTACATAAAAAATTCTTGACAATATGGTAAGTTTGGAAGCACGATTCGACGCGTAAAGGAATTTCTTAACTCAAGCACATGTAGCGTGACTCTTTCCTTACACTGTTCTTGGCGCAAACTACACGAGACTCGCACAGTCTCAACTTTTTCGCAGTTTGCAGGTGCAAATTAGCCAGTTGATCACTGCGATCAACACAGCGCGTATCGTAGTTGTTATCAACAGGACAACGTGGTTTCACTATTCACTCACCCTGACGATTCCTCTTCACTGTTTCGCACATGTGGCCCGCGGGTTGACAGCATCTTCACAAGCTTTTTGTCCTGCTACAGCCGGACCAGCATCAGTTTGTTTGGCTGTCACAATGTGATCACGGTGAAAATGAATGAAACAAAATTTACAAACTGAAAGTCATGGACTGTATGCACGTTACTTATGTCACCCGAGACCAATCATAATGTCACATGAACTCAAACCATTGCCTGTGTTTAGACACAAAACAAAAAGCATTTGTGATAACAGTTCTGCGTGTTTAGATGCAATGCAAGCAACCTGATAAAGACGCGGCTCCAGGACTCGAGCCGGTCGGCAGTAATAGAAGTACACACGTTTCCGGGCAAGTTCAATAGGCCAATTGATAAGAGATCGGGCAGGCGTGAGTTGCATTAATGGTAATATACAGGAAACAAGTGGTTAAAATCGACTAATAAAAATTAGGCGGCCTTCCATATGAATGTGACCAAATTCCTCTCATTCTGAGAATTAGATTTCAAGGGCAGAATGCAGCAGAGATTGCCTCCGTGAAATCATTCCTGCCCTTTAACTCCTGGGTTTTGTGCAGTTATCCATGTGCAAGGCTTGAGAAGCATTTATTGATTTTTGGAGAGGGAGATCTGGAACCGAACAAAGCAAAGCTTCAGCACTCTGAAGCGGATATTCCCACTGTGTTGGACTGCCATAGAATTGGAAATTTTTTTTCACTGGAAAGTTTATTTTTTCAGTCAGGAAGGGGTGGGGGTGTGTACTGAATGGAGGTGTGCTGGCACATTACAACTCTTTTGTTACGACTGGATTGGAGTAGAAGCAAAGCTGAAGCCGCAGTGTAAAATGAAGGAGGACTTTGTTAGACAGAGCCCAACACTATGCCGTGGGGCACACCGCCAGGCGGGTGGTTTAAATTGCTGGAAGCTGGGAGTGAACCAAGATATTCCCTGGCACAGCTATACCCTCAGGCCTATGTGTGCATGTTCCTTAACCACCAACTTCAGCAGCGTTCAACCTTTTTCTTCATAATCCTGTAGCTTTCACGGTCCGATGTGCACTGTATTCTACTGGGACCTCCTTATGACTCTGTGTAAAACACAGCCTGCTGAAATGTCAGTCTTTTCGTCAGCTGTGAGTGTTTGCACTAAATCCACTGCATGACAAGGAGGAAATGAAACGCAGAGTGCATTCGTGATTCTGTTGACTTCATTGAGAGAAAATCACTTGTATGGACACACAAATGAACAAATACTGTATATACTTGAGTTATTTGTAGCTTGATAGATGAATTACTCTCCTCCCTGGAAGTTGTTGAGCGACTAATGATTTGAATTGTTATCGTTTGTCCTCTGAGGCTGGTGTAAGTCCCAGTCTCACTCGCTCTCCATCTTACCCGCAGGCCCAGGGAATAATAGCGCAGCTCAGTCCCGGGCGATGATTGCAGCCGCAGCCCGCCGTAGGGATTCGAGTCACAACGAGCTTTACTACGAGGAGGCGGACCATGAGCGGCGTGTCCGGAAGCGCCGAGCCAGGTGAGCATTTTTGGTCAGACGACTCTGTTAGAGTAGAGTGGGTGTTGATGTATGGGGCTGATGGGAGTAAATGACAATGCTATATATGTGTAGTGTACGTGTGCGCCCGTCGGTTTGTTGTATGCTGCTCTATCAAAAACACTGATGCATTCACTTTTTGAAGTTTTAAGTTGTGAATTCAATTGTTTACTGTATCCGCCATATGAAAGTAATTGGGGATCCCACAGATCACACTCCGTTCCGCATCCACCTTTGCTGAATCTGTATGTGACCCTTGTAATTGCTTTACAGACTATTAATCATATTCTTCTCCTATTTGCCGGGTTTATTAGTGGTGGTAAGGGTCACACGACCCGCTGAGTTTGCTTAGGGTCAGCATATTATAGATATGAGTAATTGTGTGTATGGGTTGTTACCCACGCCCGACGAGGCGGCGTGGATATACAGTTTAGCTCTGTCTGTCAGTCTGTCTGTCTGTATGTCTGTCTGTTTGTCCGTGTCCGTGTGCGTGTGCGCGTCTGTCTGTCTGTCTGTCTGTCTGTCTGTTTGTGTGTGTGTGTGTGTGTGTCTGTGTCTGTGTCTGTGTCTGTGTGTGTCCGCGCGACAGCTCGGCCACCACTGAAGCTAGGGTGACCAAACTTTGTGGGGTAGGTGATCCTAGGGTACCCTGTCCAAATTTGCATTTTTAGGTCCAAAGGTCAAGGTCAACAAGAGACGTGGGTTAGCATCTCTACAGAGTGCACATCATCTAGTTGGTATTGTATAGGGGGGTCGTGTGTGAATGGTCTGTCTCTCTCTGTACACGTTGGAGGCGTATACGAGGATTTTGCGTTAATGGCTTGCATTTCTCTGTGCACATTGGCGGGACATATGAGGATTGTGTATAAACAAGTGTATCCTTGTGTGTACAGGTTGTTGGTATTGTATATAGTGATAGGGTGTAAATGGACTGTATCTCTCTGTGTGCAGATTGGCAGCGCATACAAGGATTGCGTGTAAATGTGTGCATCTCTGTGTGTGCAGGTTGTTGGTATTGTATATAATGATGGTATGTTAATGGACTGTATCTCTGTGTGCACGTTGGCAGCGTATATGAGTTTTGTGTGTAAACGTATGCATCTGTCTGTGTGCAGGTTGTTGATATTGTATATGATGGCGTGTAAATGGATTGCACCTCTCTGTGTGCACGTTTGCAGCGTATATGAGTTTTGTGTGTAAACAGGTACATCTCTGTGTGTGCAGGTTGGTGGTGGCGGTTGAGGAGGCCTTCACACACATTAAGCGCCTGCAGGAGGAGGAGCAGAAGAAGAATCCCGCGGAAGTGATGGACCCGCGGGAGGCTGCGCAAGCGATCTTCCCCTCCATGGCGCGAGCGCTGCAGAAGTACCTCCGCACCACTAGGCAGCAGCACTGCCACACCATGGAGAGCATCCAGCAGCACCTGGCCTTCTGCATCACCAACAACATGACACCCAAGGTAAGTAACACCTAGGCTTGTGCATCCTAACAACTTTGCACCAATACTAAGTAGCACCTAGCCCTCTTAACCACCATCAACATGGTGTCCAAAGTAGCATCTAGCTCTCGACCAAGAAACTCAAGTGCAGGAAACCACATGACTGCTTTCAACAGAGAGACTGGCCTCCAGTGGCAGCAACAGCCTAGGTGTGTTGTTGAATAATTGAATGATTGTTTTTCTGATTGATTGACTATTGAAGTATTGATAGGCATATTCTTCGGCTCATCAATGGATTGATTTGTGATTCAGTTGACTGATGTGTGGCGGCGCTGACTGGTTGTTTAATTTATTTTATTTATTTATTAATGCACTGAGTCCTATTGATTGATACATTCATAAATTGGTGTTTTGATGTATCAGTTGTTTCACTAACTGCTTAATATTTTGCTCTATTGATTGGGTGATTGCTGTATTACTTTATTGACTGATTAGTTATGTGGGGGCTTGTTTCCCAGGCCTTCCTGGAGAGTTACCTGACCCCGGGTCCGACGCTGCAGTACGGGCAGGAGCGATGGCTGGCCAGGCACTGGACTCTGGTCAGCGAAGCCTCAGTCACCAGTGGTTTAAAGGAGGGCTCCGTCTTCCTATTAAAGTGCATAGACTTCAGCCTGGTGGTCACCGCCAAGCGCATCCCTTACATAAAGCTTTCCGAAGAGTTCATTGACCCCAAGTCCCACAAGTTTGTTTTGCGCCTGCAGTCCGAGACCTCGGTCTAGCCTCCAGGGACATTGCTTTTTTAATCTTTTTTTTTTTCCCAAACATGGAGAATATTTTATTTGGTTTTGTTTTCTTTTTCATTTTTATCACTTATGCAATTTTTTTTTTGGTCAGAAAAACGCTGTATTTAAACAGATGAATATCACACTGATGATGAGGTGGGCAACCAAATCAAAGAGTGAGTGTTAGTGTGTTTGTGTGTGCGCGCGTGTGTGTGGGCGCGTGCGTGTGTATGTATGCTGTTTCAGCATGGTGAGTGACATGAGCAGGCAATGGGGGAGTCGGTTGTGTGAATGGGGCCTGATGTAGGGGCCCTCCAAAGAGCCACTGAGGTCCCTGTTCTCGGATCCATCTGAAGATAGAAGAAGTATAGCTTTTAATACAGTTCAGAGCCCGAAAACTGCCCAAGAAATTGAGCCTACTGGTTTTGTTTTTAATGTCACTACCATGAAGTCCCAACCCTGTTTCTTTATATCATTTTTTTTTTTAAGCTTGCATTTGGAAAGCAACAGAGACCCGTGTTGTATTGTGTCATATGGAGTCCTGGTCACATGCTTCTCGTGGGGTTGCTATCGCAACAGATTCAGCAGAGCGCAATGTACCCTCCTCGCTCGAATGAATCGGCAACCATCTTCATTGAATCAATTCAGGTGCATATTTTCAGAAGAAATGACACTCTTTTGGTTATGAACTTTCATGTATATATCTGTTTGTATATATACATGTATTTAACATATATGTTCAAACATATGTTATTCACCTGTGTGTAAATATAAATGTATATAATGTTCATTTGATACACTTTCATATTCTAATTTGCCCGCCAGCACACATAACTGACTGTGGAATTCAGACACTACCAAAATACTTTGTATACATCCTCTTTGCCATTCCTGGATACAAAACTATTTTTGAATGCTTTAGCATTTTTCGAAACCCCGTTTCTGAAAAAAATTTTCTAGCTTTTATATAGCATAGTGTTGATAACATATGAGTTAACATGTTACCTAAGCATTGACTGGCTGTTATTTCATTGGCTCCTGGCATTCCTGAGCCCTTGAGGGTTGATGACAGCTGATATTCTGTGTTCAGCTACAGGGCTGAGGCAAGACCAGAAAATCAAAGCAGATTGATTTTACATTGATTTTTTTCCTCCTCTGTTTTAACACTCCTGTGTAAACTTCTGCACTGAGCGGGTTGCGATCGACCTCTTAATTTTCACAACACAAAATTAAAAGTCTTGTGCGCAGATTGAGGTTCATTTAAATTCTTTGGTGCAATTTATGGATTTAATTTTTGCCCCTCCATCCCGTATTTATTTCATCCCTATTTCTGGCCTGCATTATTTCTCAGATTCTCTCTGTTGTGAACACCCGTCCTGTCAGCCCATCATTTTTTTTTCTTTAGTGAGCACAAGCCAAAGATATGAGTGTAGCAGTCCATTTTCCCAGGGGGTGAATGAACTGAAGGGTGTTTGCTGTTAAATGGTGGGGCAGGTGAAGGGGGAGGGTTGGGTGTAAACTGTAAGCATGTAGCTCTGGACCTCTGAGTTCACGGGGTGTCTCCACGTATGGTCTGCACGTGCAGGACAGGGTGGAGACCAGGTAAGTAGATGGGGCTAAACTAAATTAAAATGATAATCTTCACTGTATTTTCTATAATACGTGTACCAGGAAAGAAGATATAATAGGGAAAATCTAGGTCATGGATTGATGTTATAGATTCTCCTTTATTTGAGGTAAATGTCCTGACCTACTTCATGTACAAATGAAAATGAGCCTTCAAAGTTCTGTTCTGTTTTATCCTGGAATAGTTCAGTGGGAATGATTGGAGACGCTCGTATGAACGAGTGATATTTTTCAAATTTTACCGGGATTACGGGGTAACTGGAAACTGACCCTGCCCAAAATGGATCACTCCCCACCTGGCACCAGGAATGTAATATTTAAACCCATCCTATTTTGCTTAAAGTGAGAAGGCATGTTTTACTATTGTAGTCAGGCTGTATGAATTTAACATACACGCTCATATGAGGCTTTAAAACAGTATCTTTTCCTTTTCCTCAAGTGAATTTCTTAGGCTTAAAGGGTTATCTTTGACCTGGGTACCATTGAGCTGTACCCAGGGCACACATCAACATGCGGAAACATATCTCGATTCCTGGCGTGTCTGTAGTTGTACCCCGACTCCAGTTCTTTTCAGTGGAACCTGCTGACGTTTAGATGGAATTTCCAGCACCAAGATACATGTACATATTTCCAATGGCACCCTGTGTACACTTTGCTAGTTCCCAGTTCGAAGATGACCCAATTTGCCCCACTTATGAACTTGAATTCCACAGTGGAATTCGGATGTAGTCCTCTCAACAACAGGGATTCTCAAGCTTTCAAAGTCCAAAGTCATGACAGAATACACTTGCTATATCCCTTTCTATGTAAATTAGTTATTTTCCTATCAGGAATTTAAATGGTTTTTATGTGCATTGATAGCCGTTTGCTCAGGTGTAGCACATGATGTAGCTGCAGAGGTGACCCCTCCCATTAACCCCCCCGATTTTGCCTAACCCCAGGCACCCCTCTTGGATAGATGCACCCCTGACTCATTCTTCTCTGGCCAAAGGAAAGTGGTTAAATGGAGTGTTAGGTGAGTTGGCCATTTGTAGTGGTCTGCTGATACTCGGAGGTTTTTACTGAGGCCTAGATTTTGACTGTTGCCAATGGCATGAAACATCTGTTTGCGTGCAGTAGATACCGCCGTAGTCCAGATTTTTATTTATCTGGCGAATATTTTAGAAAGACTACAGAAGTAATGATGGTTTTAGGCTACAATATATACAGTCGGGGATTTAAAAAAATGGCTGGTAACGCCATCTGGTGGATATACGTGCCAGTGCTTTGGCAGCAGGACTGATATCAATGTCGACAGTCACAGAATTTGTTTCTTTTTTTTTTCGTTCTTTTTCCTTTAATTAAGTTTGACAACCGATGAATTATATTTTTGGAAAGACCCCTCATTTTAAATACCCAATGGCCCTAAATCCAGAAAGTACATTTTCTATACAGCCTACGGACGTTCAAACATTTATACTGTTTCCTGGCGGAAAACGTTTAATGCCAGTTGCTGTTACGGTTTTTACCTATGATGGTAGTGCACTGTAGCCCCACTCACAATGTGAACCTGTGCCTATCTCTCCAGTTCTCTGCGTATGCTGCTTTTCAACACTTTAAGTGGGCTTCTGTTAATCTTGCGTACACACACAAGGTGTTTTAGTCCTGACATTTTATTGTACCAAACAGTTTCAATTTCATAACATGAATATTTGTATAAAATAAACATTTTTACAAAAGAAATTTTCCCTGGTTTTTTAAAGGGTCTTCTTATAGTTTCTACTAAGTAAGATGGGTTGAAGTGATTAAATATGTTCAGTGATCTCTTGAAATTCTTCCTGACGTTATCACCTCTCCAACTGCTGCCTTGCGCACGTGTGTGTGTGTCTGTGTCTGCAGCAATAGACATACAATGAAATCTAAAATCTCCATGTGGCTCGTAGTTTATACTGCTCAATTATTTTTCTCTGACTGTGGATCTAAACAGATGAACATGCATTGTAGAAGTTCTGCGTAGTTACATAAATGTTGGCTGTGTTTGAAAGTGAACATATGCGTGTAAATGTGCTGGATTTGCATGTTCCATAATGTGCAGTATTCAATGATACCATGGTGTTGGTTTTATGAAGATTGAGAGCTCAGTCACTATGCGCAAGAGTAAAGACATGACCATGGAAGAGGGGTATGTACGGTACATTATCTCGCACAGTGAGTTGAACTCCCGCGGTGAGGCCATGTGCAGGTCATAAAATTTGAAGAGATCCTTGGAGAACTGGTTCGGCAGCTCCAATCTGAACCTGTCAGGTGTTTACAAGTTTTCAGATTTATGGTTCTACCCTCCTGAGTCACACATACTCCCCCCAAACACTCATCCTACCTGCTTTCTGAGATGTCGGTCTGACTGTCTCTTGCGCACGCGCTCACACAGACATACGCTTAATGTATACAGTTAGATCCAGATATGTTTGGACAGTGAAGCAATTTTCATTATTTTGCGTCTACACTACCACAATAAATTGGAAAGGAATTAATCCAGATGTTATTGAAGTGTGGACGCTTAGTCAGCAGGTTTCACAACAATATTGCATTAACTATTAGTAATTGCAGACATTTTGTGTCGTCCTCCATTTTCAGTGGCTCAAAAGTAATTTGACTATTGACTGCCAATCCGTCTCCTTGCCAGGTGTGGTCTGTTCCCTCCTTATTTCATGATGAATTAAGCAGATTAAAGGTATGGAGCTTATTCCAAGTGTTGAATTTGCCTTAGGTAGTGACATAACATAACATGATTGGCGAGAACGGGCTGTTCAGCCCAACTAGGCTCGCCAGTTTCTTTTTACTATTGTCAATATATTCTTCACTTCAGATACTCAATGAGTCCATGGTATCTTGCTTTAAGTCAAGTCTGCTCTTGAAAATTCCCAAGGTTTCTGCCTCAACGATATGGCCAGGCAAGCAATTTAACATCGAAATTACCCTTTGGCTGAAATGTTTTGAAATTATTATTTATTTATTTATATTTAAAACGGGGACAGTGCATATTGATGGACATTTTTTTCCCCGAATAGAAAAATGTAAATATGCAAGATTGTAGCCAGAGGCTAATTTCCGTCTTTAGTCCCCATGGCAGGTTGGTGTCAACAATAAAAAATGGAAACGCAGAGCAAAATCAACAAGAAAACAGAGATAACATAAAATAGCCTACACCACTGAGACAAGACCACAAACATAATACATGTCAATGTAACAGGATAAGACAAAAGTTAGGGGATAAAGAGCAAGAGTCCACGGTCAAAGTGCCGAGTGCTAAGATGTCTATATATTGCACATTTTTCAGTTCTCCAACTGCATACAGATGTGGAGTGCTTGCTATGCCACATTGCCACATTGCACAAGATTGTATTGCACAATGCCCAAACATACATTGCACATGCAGAAGTGTAAAAATTATTGCACAATGATGTACAGAGCTGTGAAAAGTATTTTCCCCCTTCCTGATTTCTTATTTTTTTGCATATCTCTCACTCTTAAATGTTTCAGATCATCAAACAAATTTTAATATTAGACAAAGATAACCCAAGCAAATACAAAATGCAGTTTTTAAATGATGATTTAATTTGTTAAGGGAAAAAAAGCTATTCAAATCTACCTGGCCCTATGTAGAAAAAGTAATTGCCCCCAGACCTAAACCTTCCCTCTGCAACAGCAACTGCAATCAAACGTTTGCAATAACTGGTAATGAGTCTTTCACATCGCTGTGGAGGAATTTTTGCCCACTCTTTGCAGAATTGTTTTAATTTAGTCCAATTAGAGGTTTTTCAAGCATGAACAGCCTGTTTCAGGTCATGCCACAGAATCTCAAGTGGATTTAAGTCTGGACTTTGACTAGATCACTCCAAAACCTTCATTTTATTTTTTAAGCCATTCAGAGGTGGACTTCCTGGTGTGTTTCGGATCATTGTCCTGCTGCATAACCCAAGGGCGCTTGAGCTTGAGTTTACAAACTGATGGTCAGACATTCTCCTTCAGGATTTTCTGGTAAAGAGCAGAATTCATGGTTCCATCAATTACGGCAAGTCGTCCAAGTCCTGAAGCAGCAAAGCAGGCCCAGACTATCGCACTACCACCACAATGTTTGACTGTTGGTATGATGTTCTTTTTATGAAATGCTGTGTTAGTTTTACTCCAGATGTACCGGGATGCATACCTTCCAAGAAGTTAAACTTTTGTCTCTTCAGACCTCAGAATATTTTCCCAAAAGTCTTGGGGATCATCAAGATGTTTTTTTTTTGGCAAATATGAGACAAGCCTTTATGTTATTTTTGGTCAGCAGTGGTTTTTGCCTTGGAACTCCCCCATGGATGCCATTTTTTCCTAGTCTCTTTCTTATTATTGAATCATGAACACTGACTTTAACTGAGGCAAGTAAGGCCTGCAGTTCTTTAGATGTTGCTCTGGGTTCTTTTGTGGCTCCCTGGATGAGTGTCAATGCGCTCTTGGAGTAATTTAGGCAGGCCGACCACGCCTGGGAAGGTTCACCACTGTTTTAAACTTTCTTCATTTGTAAATAATGGTTCTCTCTGTGGTTCGCTGGAGTCCCAAAGCCTTAGAAATGGCTTTGTAACCCTTTCCAGACTGATAGATGTTAATGACTTTGTTTCTCATCTGTTCTGCAATGTCTTTAGATTGTGGCATTATGTGTTGCTTTCTGAGATCATTAGCCTACTATTTAGGTGATTTCTTGATTCAACAGGTCTGGCAGTAATCAGGCCTGAGTGTGGCTGGTGAAATTGAACTAAAAAAATGTAGTTAATCACAGTTAATTCATGATTTAACGAGGGGGGCAAAAACTTTTTCACACAGGGTCAGGTAGGTTTTGATAGCTTTCTTCCCTCAATAAATGAAATCATCATTTAAAAACTGCATTTTGTATTTAATGTCTAATTTTAAAATTAGTTTGATGATCTGAAACATTTAAGTGTGAAATATATGCAAAAAAATAAATCAGGAAGGGGGCAAATACTGATTCCGGGTATAAAAGATGAAAGCTATAAGAAGAGGCTATGGATCCTTTATCTCTTTAGTCTTAGGAAAAGGAAAATCAGGGATGATATGATTGAGGTCATTAAATATGTTAAAGGGATTAACAAAGTGAATTATGCAGGATTCCCTTGGCCAAATTTTGTTAGTAGAACTTGGAAGTCACAAATGGAAGTTGACAAAGGGTAAATTTAGCACGGATATTAGGAAATATACATGGGCTGGTACACAAGGGCAAGGGGTGTCCAGACTACTGTTAGTACATTTTCTGTCCATACATAAGCATACTCATGTATGGCAAGGTCATGTATTAATGTCTACACAATCTACAGTGCCGTGATTAAGTTTAGTGGCTCTTCGCTGAACTTTTTCTTGAGCCTCTATATCTTTCTTAAAGTATGCTCCCCAGAACTGTACTCAATACTCCAGATGTGGTCTGACGAATGTGTTGTACAACAGAAGTATGACCTCCTTGGATTTGTACTCAATACTTTTTGCAGTGTATCCCGGCATCTGATTTGCTTTTTTTTTTTTTTTTTTTTTTTAACTGCTACAGCACAATGGCTAGAACCTGTGAGGGTTTGGTCACCAATCACTCCCAGATCTTTTTCATGTGGAGCACAATCCAGTTTAAACCTCCTATCCTGTTTAATGTTTTTAATACCTACATGTAAACTTAACATTTTGCTACGTTAAATTTCATTTACCACTTTTCTGCCCAATTCTCGATTCTATCCAAATCATCCTGAATCACTTTGGCAGACTCTAAAATATTCGCTGATCCTCCCAATTTAGTATCATCTGCAAATTTAAATAATTTGCTCTCAATATTCCGATCAAGGTCGTTAATGTAGATGAAGAACAGCAGGGGTCCCAACACCAATCCCTGAGGGACGCCACTCCTCATCATACCTAGCTCAGATGAGATTCCACAGACCAACACTCTTTGTGTTCTGTCCTGTAACCAGCTTTGAATCCACTCCAGAATACCTCCAGTAACTCCAATGGAGCTCATTTTAAAAATTAGTCTCTTATGCGGTACTGTATCAAATGCTTTCTGAAAATCCTACTTGTTCATGGGAACTCGCGTCCTGTCTTCGTGTTGGCATACGATCGACACAGCACCTGCCGTGCGAGCATTTTCTCAATTTTAATATCGAAATAATTAGCCGTTTTAAAACCTCATAAACTTTCCGGAGATTGTAGTTTCTGATTCCCTCAGAATTTTTCTCCCGCAAATTTCTGCGATCGTCATTCCATCAAGACGTCCAAGGTCAACTTTCTGACTCGGCCTGACAGACCTCATCGGCACCTAGCTCGTGTAAGTAACCATGGCTGCTTCCCCTTGTTCCCCGACGTCTTTTCCCGTCTTGTGTTCTGAATGCAGTATGTTTTTTTTACGACACTTCTACCCTCAGTGGCACTTATACATGTAAGAAATGCATTGCTTATGCCAGTTTAGCCGAAAAGATTCTGGAGTTGGAAGCTCGCATTGAGACTCTTCAGAATATTCGGGCCAATGAGGAGTTCATTGACTCTTTTTCTGTCCAACCTGACAGTTGCGCTAATATTAGTTCTCTTTCGGTTTCCCATTCCATGCCTGCGTTGGTCGCGTCTCCGCAGCAGGACACATTCATAACAGTTAGAGGTAAACGGAGGGGAAAGAAACGCGTACAGCCACCTGCTCTCTCTCTCCTGTCGAACAATTTAATTCATTCGCTCCCCTCGAAGTCGAAGATCGACAGTTGTATGAACGAGTGCCAGAAAACCACTAATTATCGATGATTCTATAGTGAGAGATGTTAGGGTGTTAAAACCAGCTACTGCAGTGAACTGTATTCCTGGCGCTCGTGTCACGGACATCGAAGCTAATTTGAAATTACTTGAGAAGGGTAAACACAAGTATTCCAAAATTATTATCCACGCTGGTACAAATGACATTTGTTTAAGACAATCCGAGATAACGAAGAGTGGTTTTAAGTCTGTCTGCGCCCAAGCTAAGAAGCTGTCGTGTTCGGTAACTGTCTCTGGGCCATACCCGATCCGATGTAGGGACGAAATGTACTGCAGATTAGATTCACTCAATCGCTGGTTGTCTGTGTGGTCAGCAGAAAAGAACGTTGGCTTCATAGATAATTGGCGAACTTTCTGGCGTAGACCTGGCCTTTTGAGGAGGGACGTTGTTCATCCTTCTCGAGAGGGCACCGTCCTTTTGTCAAAAAATTTTACCTACAGTTTAAACCAGTGCAATTGACTGCCAAGTGACCACTCTAGATCGCAAGCATTTAATACAGTTACTTTTGATAAATCATTGTTTAGGTCAAATTTAATTGAGACTGTGTCTGTTCCCCGAATCCCAATAAAATTAAAAAGGAAGAATCGTGGTGTGGTCCACAATAACTTGACCTTCATTGAAACAAACTATATCAACTCCTATATGAATTCAAAACCCTCTCTCAAATTTGGTCTACTTAATATAAGATCACGTAACTCGAAAGCAGCTCTTGTGAACGAATTAATCTCTGATTATAGTCTTGATGTACTATGCCTTACAGAAACTTGGCTGAAATCAGATGAAAACACCTCTTTGAATGAAGCTTCTCCACCTGGTTTTATATATGCTCATAACCCCCGTCTTGACCGAAAAGGAGGGGGCGTTGCTGTTATTTATAATGACTCCTTTCACTCTGTGCCCAAATTGAAACATAAATTTGATTCATTTGAGGTACTATTAATGAATTTTTCATATCTTGAAGCAAGTAGGAACTCCATCCCTTCTCGGTCTATTGCTCTGGTGATAGTCTATAGGCCACCCGGTCAATATTCTGGCTTCATGCATGATTTCTCGCAGTTCCTTTCTGAATTAGTTTTAAGCTATGATAGAATTGTTATTTTCGGTGACTTTAACCTGCATTTTGAGAGGGTAGATGATTCTGCAACATCCATCTTTACTAATCTTGTGGAATCGGTTGGCTTCACTCAGAGTGTCATTGGCCCAACACATATTCATGGTCATACTTTAGACCTGATCTTAAGCTTTGGTGTTGAGATTGCCAAGGTTGACATCCATTCACACAATCCCAGCTCATCGGACCATTTCCTTTTAACATCCAGTCTACAATTGGCCCACCCTTTATTATTAGAAAATAGGATGTACTGTACTTAAGTCGTACTTTTACTGCCACAACGTCTTCACAATTCATTGAAGCACTACCAACTTATCTTGGTTATCTAGCCAGCCCCCTCTGTATTGATGAAATGGCAGATAAGTTTGCTAATGCCCTCCGTAGTACCATTGATGTAGTTGCCACATTGAAATTTAAAAAGGCCACTCAGAAGAAGAGACCAGCCCCATGGTACACTGACCAGACGCGGACTCTAAAGCAAAAATCCCGAGAACTAGAACGCAAATGGCGCTCCACTAAACTCCCGGTATTCCATTGTGCTTGGAAAGAGAGCCTTGTTGTGTATAAGCATGCTTTGTCTGTTGCTAGGTCGTCTTATTTTGCAAATCTGATACGGGAAAATAAAAATGACCCTCGATTCTTGTTCAAAACAGAGGCCAAATTAACAAAAAACCATGCTGCAAGTTCCCCTCAAATTCCACCCTCCTGCAGCAATGATGATTTTTTAAAATTCTTTAGTGGCAAAATATCTGAAATTAGAGAAAACATTAGTGCTTCCCTGGCAGTTGGTGAAGGCCGTAACTTAAAACCTCATGCTATGCATATAAACCAAATTTGATTCATTCTCTCCCATTTCCCTGAGCAAACTTGCCAAACTGGTCGCTACTTCCAAATCAACAACTTGTCTCTTGGATCCCATCCCAAGTAAGTTACTGAAGGAACTCCTGCCCATTCTTGGCAGCCCAATTCTGCACATAATCAATTCTTCCCTGATTTCAGGTTCGATTCCTACTTCATTTAAGATGGCTGAAATTAAGCCTCTACTCAAAAAACCAAAATTAGATCCAACAGTTTTGGCTAATTATAGGCCGATCTCAAACCTTCCATTTCTATCCAAGATCCTTGAGAAATGTGTTGCCCAACAGCTCACTTGCTTCTTGCAAATGAATAAGGTAAATGAGAGGTTTCAGTCTGGCTTTAGAAAACATCATAGCACTGAAACAGCCCTCACTGTAGTAATGGATGATCTACTTCTCTCCATGGACTGTGGCCGCATCTCTGTCCTTGTCTTACTTGATCTAAGCACTGCCTTTGACACGATTGACCACCAATATTCTTCATCACAGGCTAGAAAATCTGGTTGGTATTTCTGGACTCGCCCTTTCATGGTTTAAGTCCTATCTTTCTGATAGATGTCAGTTTGTGAGAGTAAATGGTAATTCCTCTGAGTATTCCAAGGTGAACTTTGGAATACCTCAGGGATCTGTTCTGGGCCCTCTGCTGTTTTCCTTATACATGCTTCCCCTTGGAAGCATCATAAGTAGATATGATGTGAAGTACCATTGTTATGCAGATGACACGCAGCTTTATATATCTTTTAAGCCAGGTGAAATTGATCCACTAACTAGATTAGAGATGTGTCTTCAAGCTGTTAAAGCATGGATGACACAGAATTTTCTCTCTTTAAATCCAGATAAAACTGAAATATTGGTAATTGGTCCCAAATCACTCAGAGACACATTCCTCAAGTTTTCCCTCAACGTTGACAGACTCCGGGTTTCTGCCAAAGCTGTTGTTAAAAACCTTGGTGTCACCCTTGATTCAGAACTCTCCCTACACTGTCAGATTAATAATATCATAAAAGTGGCTTTCTTTCATCTTAGAAATATATCTAAGCTGAGAAAAATGCTGTCTCCAGTACGCCGAAAAAATGGTTCATGCATTTGTGTCCTCTCGGCTGGATTACTGTAACGTTTTACTGTCAGGCTGCACCAGTTATATCCTGAATTGCCTTCAATTAGTGCAGAATGCTGCTGTGCTGCTGCTAGGGTTCTGACCAGGACGAAGAAATATGACCACATTAGCCCAGTACTCAAAAATCTTCACTGGCTGCCCGTCAAATTTAGAATTGAATATAAAATTCTACTGCTTACCTACAAAGCCTTAAATGATTTGGCCCCAGAATATCTTAGTGCACTTCTCATTCCTTACTCCCCTCCAAGATTACTTTGTTCACAAGTTGCTGGATATTTGAAAATTCCAAACATATCCAGAGTTACATTTGGAGGCAGAGCATTCTCCTACAAAGCCCCAGTCTTGTGGAACAATCTCCCAATGAACATTCGGGCCTCAGACACAGCCTCTGTGTTCAAGAGTAGGCTAAAAACCTACCTTTTTAGTCAAGCCTATGATTAGATCATGATTATTTATGTATAAACATTACTTAGCTCTGATGGGACTGACTAAAACCCAGTTGATGGGTGATGGGTTCACAAGATATTGGAAGCCTGAGTTTAGTAAATCCATGTGGAACCAGTGGCACTGAGCATGCATTAACGGTGCCAGTGGGGCTTGCTACAGCCTTAGTCACCGGGGAGGTCCACATGGTGTTGGTGGTGTCTAATTGAAAAACTACGCAGCCTTAGTCAGATGTAATTTTAGGGCTCTGTGCTGCAATAAGTGCATGAAGGATACTAGGTTTTTGGTCGTCAAAATTGCTTAAATCCATGTGGAACCGGTGGCACTGAGATGGCACTTACACTGCACCGGTGGGGCTTGCTACGGCCTTAGTCACCGGGTAGGTCCGCATGGTGTTGGTGGTGTCTAACTGAAAAACTACGCAGCCTTAGTCGGGTGGAATTTCAGGGCCTCTGTGCTGCAATAAGTGGATGAAGGATACTAGGTTTTTGTCGTCGAAATTGCTTAAATCCATGTGGAACCGGTGGCACTGAGATTGTACTCACACGGCACCGGTGGGGCTTGCTACAGCCTTAGTCACCGGGGAGGTCCATATGGTACTATTGTTTAGAAAATCAGAAGTGATCTAACAGCCTGGAATAAGTGTTGGGCCTCTGTGCTGCAAGAAGTGGATGGAGGGGTGTTGACTGTTTCCTGACTAGTCTGCTTATAACTTCTTACTTGGCACATGACAGAGGACGGTACTTTTATCATGCTGTAGTTTTATCCAGTGCCTCATACCCCTTTCTTCTGTGTCTCTTTCCGAGGATCTTTCCCTCCACTTCCCTGAGTCCTGGACCGTATGAGCCCTGTCCCTCACCTGAGTGCTGGCTGATGCTGTCCTGATCTGATGTCCTGGTCCAGTCCTGCACCTTCCTCGACTTGCCACTTCCTGAAGCTTCCGTTGCCACTGTTTAGATGGACTTAAATGGAACTCTTCTGTCGTCTTATTCCATTTTACTTTTTTGTTCTTAATTAGCTAGCCCGCGGAGGATGGGCTCCCCCACTATAGCCGGGTTCCTCCTGAGATTTCTTCCTACTGGGGAGTTTTTTCTCACCACTGTTGGAGGATTTTTTTCTCCCTACTGAGAGTTTTTTGCCTCATTTGCTGTAGTGGGGAGTAGGCTGGGCTCTGCCCTTTCAGTAACTTCATCTCTCACTGTAAAGCGTCTTGGTGACAGTCTCTGTGAAAAGCGCTATACAAATAAATTTAATTGAATTGAACTCAAATATTCGGTCCAAAGTAGGCCATTTGACTTAACCAAAACAAACCTATCAGACAGACAACAGATTAGGAGAGGTCAAGACTATAATTTGGTACTTTCTTGAAAAGAAGGAATGCATTAGCCAGCTCAGCAACACCGGAGGCGCTTGGAAGAAGACTGAAGTGGATGATCACAGAATTCTTTCCTTGGTGAGGAAAAACCCCTTCACAACATCAAGCCTGGTGTAGAAAACTTCCAAGTAAGTAGAACTATCTTAGTCTAAGTCCAAAATCACTGATGCCTTGATAAATGTAAAAGCAGAAGGTTTACCACAAGGTGCAAACCGCTTGTAACACCGAAGAACAGAAAGGCCAATTAGACTTTGCCAGACAACATCTAAAAAAAGCCTGACCAGCTTTGGAGTAAGATGCTTTGTATAAATGAAACCAGGATCAACTTGCACCAGAATGATGGAAATAGAAAAGTATGCCGAAGGATAGGAATGGCTCATGATCCAAACATGCCACATTATCTGTTAGACATGGTGGAGGCAGTGTTATGGCATGCATGGACATGTATGGCTCCCAGTGGAACTGGGTCACTGGTGTTTATTAATGATGTGATTGCTGTTTGAGGTAGCAGGATTCTGTAGTGTTCATGGTTGTACTATCTACTCAGATTCAGCCAAATGCTGCAAAACTGAAAGGACAGTGCTTCACAGAACAGATGGATCATGACCCACAACATACTGTGAAAGCAACACAAGGCAAAGAAATGAAATATTCTTGAATTGCTAAGTCAGTCATCTGACCTCAACCCAGGTGAGCTGCTTTTGAATTACTAATAGCGAAAATGAAGGCAGAAAGACTCTTTAACAAGCAACAACAGAGGGTGGAGGAATATGACTTAACATGGTCGTATCACCTGAACGGTTAAAGCAATATTTTTTGGGAAACCTCTTGACCTAAAGCTGAAAGCCTACACTTCAATTGCATTTTGATTGATTTGTTTCAAATCAATTATGGTTGTGCATAGAGGCAAAATAATGAAAATTGCTTACCTGCCCAAAAACTCCTCAACTCACTAAAATGCACAGAATTCGCTCACTTGAAGATGCACATCGTCCGTGTGCTCATCGCACAAACTTGAAAAGCTATTATTTGAAAAATACACTGAGATGTACTATTGCCCAACCAAAACCATCGTGGCATCTCCCGTGTCCTTACTGTCACACCTACTTGCATTTTTTCAAATTGCGCAATAACTGCAAATACAGCAGTTAATGAGTCGGTTAAGCGTGATTCATGAGCTGGTAGAAAAGGAAAGTGAAACTGCTGCTAATAAATCTTGAGGTCAGAGTTTGTACTTGTGTGACAGAGGCCAACTTCTCCCCAGTCAGTGACCTGCACTGTTCCCCAGCCCTTAAAAGAGATGTGAGTTCACTCAAGAAGCATAATGACTTATTTATCCATGCCAGCTTAATTACCAGCTGATTATACTGCCATCCGTCACACATGGCATATGCCATTACCACCCTGACAGCAGTATCATCATGTTCAGATCTTTGCATGCAGAGGAGGCTTTAGTCTCGTTTTGCCATATTCTCGTTGAGCCTGTTTTGGTCACAGTCCTCATGTGAATCCCTTGTGTGTCTCTTTGCAATTCAGCAACTTCTGTGTCTATTAAGTGAACATCTTTTGTGATTGGTTTAAGTTTTTGGCATCTCCCCTACTCTGACTGAATCTTGGTTCCTTGTTCCCTAATGTCCGTGTGATGGATATTTAAGCCATCTGCTTTATGTGCATGTGGCTAGATTGTAAAGTCACATTCCAACTAAAATTCCAATCGGTATTACTTGTAGAAATTCTTTGTTTTTGTTGAATGCAACTAGTACTTTAGTGACAGCAGTTTCTCTTAGTTTTTATCCTCATTTAGTTGATTCAAACAAGTTTCCAATCATAATTAGGGTTCAGGATTGGAACCGAGTTTGAGTTAATCATCCTCAAGCCTGTTTTTCAGTTTGGTTGTGAAGAACAAGCTTCCAGCCCTAATCAGGCACCATGACTGGGAATTCGTTTGTGTTAATCCTTTCAAGTTTGTTCTCCTTGTCCATTTTGTGAAGAGCAAGCTATCAATCCTTCTGGGGTCATCAGGATTGGAATCGAGTCCCCATCAAGCTACATCCCCCTCCTCTGGAACAGCTCAGTGCTAAAGAAGTCTGTACAACATCTGGCTGCATCCCGGAAGCAACTGGCTGGCAATTGGCAGCACAGCCTTGCCTATTACATCTGTACTGAGCTGTGCTAACATCATCTGGGGTTCCACCCACACTTCATCATTAGGTGTTCTGTCTCCACAATCTGTCCCACATTGCTGTAAATAAACTACCTGTTGGATTGTACACCTGCATTTGCGCTTTATTCCTGGTCTGATCCATAACAGTACAATCCAATTGAATCAGTGGCGATGTCAAGCCCAGTTGGCGCCCTGCGGGACCAGGGTGAGTGGACTGGTCAGCAGGAGAATGAACTGCAGCAACTTCATCAGTCCATTATATTCCAATCAACCTTTAGCTGTAACAGAAATTTCATGGGATTCCTCCTTTGCCAGCGCTCAAGCAGCCATCACCTTTCTGCAGCAAGCTCTCCCTCAAACACAAGCTCTTTGTGAGCCCAACCTGGAGGTCCTGGGCTCCAACAGTGGTCACCTGACAAGTTGTTACAATTTCCTAGTCCAGTGTGATGTCGTTCAAGCTTCAGCCCTCCTCCCACACTGAGCATAACAGAGTGGCATTTGTCATTAATGGCCTCTCTGGATATATCAGGGACTGGACTGCTGCCTGTCATCCTGCAATGTCATCATTCACTGCCTTTGCTGCAGAAATGTGGATGGTGTTTGATCCTTCCCACTCCAGTCATGCCGCTGCCTGCCTGCAGCTTCAGCAGTGTCAATGCAACCTGTCAGTGTCAAATGACTCCATTGATTTCCACACTTGGATGTATTCAGGCTGGGATACCCGGCTCTTATATGATTTCTACCTGTTAGGCTTGACAAATACAATACAACTTAACCACCTCTATCCTACACCTAGATCTGGACCAACTGATTGACCTGGCACCGAGAATTGGACCAGCGAGCGAGATCACAGGCGCCTTACATGTCTACATCCCAGGATGCTTAAGTTGAATCTTCTACCATCTGGCTCCTCTGGTACCCATGGCTGTTGACTAGGCTTGGCTCCACAAGCTGCCTCCAGAGGAGCAACCATGCAGGATAAAGTTAAATCACTGCCTGTACAGCGGAAGCGCCGCACATGCCATAGGTGAGTGCCCAGTTCAACGGACATAAGCAACATTAGTGCGAGAGGTGCTGTTGGAAGCTGCTGTTTCATCAGACCGTCTTCTCCTTCCTGTTTGTCTGATTAGACAAGGCCACCCAGTTTCCATCTGGGTTTTGATTGACTTTAGCACCAATGGGAATTTTATCCACCTTGTTTTGCACTGTTACAATAAATTATAACCAAGCCATTGTCAGTTCCCCTCCAGTCCCAAGGCTTGACAGAGGCTGCAATTCCTAACGTCACTAAAGTCTCTCAACCATGCTGACCTCCAGTAACTATGCAGAGGAGTTGGTCTTTCTCATCATGGAGACACTTGATTTAAATTGAAACTGAAATTAAGTTTCTTTTTTAAGAATAAATCTTGTTTTTCATTCCAGGTAAGAAAGCACTTAATATCAGCAACGTTTTTACCTTAATTGGATTACAGTGATCTACTATTTATGAATGGTTCTGAGCAGTGCCGAAAGAAGCTGGATACTGTGAATCATTGTGCTTTACGTTTCATTACTGGTTGTGGATATCGTGTGCACCACTGCACTCTGTATGCTGCTGTAAATTGGCCATCCCTTAGCATCCGCAGATTCTCGCATTGGTTGACCTTTGTATACAAATCCATTATTGAGATCGTTCCAACGTATCTGGGTAAATACTTGCAAATAAAGCATGATCAATATAATCTACGCTCTGAAGGTACTTTGCAGATGCTAGTCCCAAGGGTTAGGGCAGAATTGGGTAAGAAAGCTTTTAAGTATGCTGCTCCATTTTCCTGGAACAATCTACAGAAAATCCTGAAATTGTCAGAGCTGGTTAACTTTGGGGAATTTAAGTCCATTTTAAGAGATCGTGAAAAAAAGTTCTCTTCGAAAATGTGATTGCTTTTAAATTAAATTTTACTGACATCTTTTAGAAATTAGTCCCTATTTATGTGTCACCACTGGACTATTGCCCTTCACCTGTTTGTAGTCAACTGAATTTTATGTTCATTTGTCTGCCATGTATGTCAGTTCTATTTTTATTTGCAGGTATTGTTTGCAATTCTGTCTTTGCTGCTGTTGCCAGGTCACTCTTGAAAAATTGCAGAATCGTTGAAACATACTTGAATAATTCAATCCAAGGAAAGGAAGCCCCAAATCTAATGCTTGAGTGCCATGCAGTCCTCACCAGGCTCTGACCTCACTAATGAACTATCTAGGGAGTCTTGTTAAACCCCTCGTCCAGTTATTACTGGAGCGCGCGGGGGCACACACACACATACACACACATTATGGAAATCTCAGTGAATAGAAAGTACAAACATATTCTCCTGGAGCTTTATTACGCTCATTTTACCATCTCTAAACTGGGATTCCTCATAAACTTGTTTTCTGTGTTTTTGAACTGTTTAAAGCCAACATTTTAGTATGACATCAAGTTATTTCTTAGCCTAAAATTCATACAACAAGTACAGAGTACAGTATATTTACACATTGGATTTATCTTCAATAAAATTTTCACCTGATAGGATATTTTTAGTGATCTGCACCAGCATAGTTGCCCCGGGTTACAGAACCATAAAGTAAAGTTTATCGAGAATAGCTGCCAATACATTGACATTCCAGCAGGTTTTCATTTTCCGCAAGTTAACCGCAGTATGAGGTGATTTTCATATCACAAGCTTGAAGTGTCAGAAGAAGACTTCCAAACTATCCAGTTTTACAACAAATTTACTCCCATTTTTGGGGAGTATGGGGTACGTGTGGGGGATTTGACTAAATGGAACACTCCATCAATGATAAGTTAATTTCAGCACTAAACCAGATTATTATGAAGAGGAAGTTACATTGAAAAGTGGTATTATCAGTTAGATATACTAGTGGTAAAGTACCACTTTTCCTGCATGTGTTAAATCTTTCCCTGGTCCAGCACAGGTCAATAAAATGGTCTAATCTTTCTTAACCCCAAAAGCTGCTTGATAATGAGCGAATCCTCCAAATCTCCTGTGCTGGAGAACTCTAGGAGAACTCTAACTCTAAACATGCAGGGCAAGTGGTACTCCAGTAGGGTTTGGAAAATACTGTATTAGGCAATGAGAGGGCAGCTCAGCAATATGTTCCAACCTTCCGACATGACTCTGTATGCATGCAGAGTTTGTGCCACAAATTGAAATGCTCAGATGAAAGCTTTTTTCCGTGGTGCCCACACGCCAAATTTGGGAGACTTTTGGGTTATACTCTGCCCAGTTATCTGGCTAACCCTGAAGACCTGCTTTGAGATAAAGGCTCTGGCTCGAGGAGTAAATCAACAAATTCATGAGCCAAAGTATCCTTGTTTAAGAACAGTGAGATAAATCACCTCTCTGCCATTCTGCCTAATCCTGAGGGAATTCTAAGTTCGACATGCTCATGTTTACTTTGTCCTTTAGATGCCAATAGAAGTCACAGAGAATACATTTGAGCAAATAATTTAGAAAATTGTATGAAAGAATTTGGGATTGATTTCTCCTCTGGGTCTGCTTTGCTTCTTCTCAGAACATAATCCAACACAAGGTGATGTACTTCGATGAGGTCATTAAGATTGGCTTCCAGAATTCAAAGTTCATAAATTAATAATCATCGTCGTCGTCATCATCATCGTCATCGTCATCATCGTCATCGTCGTCGTCGTCATCATCATCATCATCATCATCATCATCATCGTCGTCGTCGTCGTCGTCATCATCATCGTCATCATCGTCGTCGTCATCGTCATCATCCTCAGTGTTGATCTTGCCAGACAACACATCCTCAATCCAGTCCTCTAGCTCATCGGCGGTGGGTAGGTCTTCATCATCAGGCATATCCAACCATACGCTATCCGCCTATCAAAGAGAAATTGCAGCATCAAGGATCAAAGTCCCTTTCTCGTGACATCACTTAATCTGCAATAATCTCACAGACCTATTATAGTTATCCATTTTTATTAAGGCTCACCAGCTGACTAACGAGTATCTTCAAATGCTAAGAATAAATCAGTGCAAAGTTTTAGCTGATTTTTCACTCACATCTGTCACATTCACCACACCGATTTGAGGCTTGAACAGGTCCACCTTGAAGGTCTTCTCCCAGTATGTGATGAGCTGAACATCAGAGTCAAAAACACAAAATTCTCAATAACACAGAGGAGCAAGGTGGCTGAATCTGCATTAAATTAATGAGTGTTGAAGGAGCAGCCTGTTTTAGCGAGCTTTTGCACATGTTAACATGTTTCCATTTGTGTTCATAGCACATTTTGCGTGTTTTATTAGCATATTCAGGTCCTTATGTTTCCATCACCAGAGGAAAGTCATCCGGGTCGATCCAAACGATGCTCAATTCTGGGTTGTCAGTGTTGTCTCGCGCTACTTCTTTCAGAATCTCCAGGAACTCAAAACCATCTTGAAACAAATGATATGCCCGATTTAGATCTTAGACACTTTGTGTAGAGGTGCCATTTTGATCAAGGTAAAAGTCAGACGAATCACAATAATTCTCACCAGGATCTTCTTCCTCAGCAAAAGCGACAATGTGAATTCCGTCCATGTCATCTTCCTGAAAATGCATTGAGAGATTACAAAACTGACATTTTCCAGGGGCCACAAAAAGTCAAACTATTCAAATGGGAATCAGATCAACTGTGTTGTGAATGTCTTTGAGCAATTCTATTGCTCTGGTGACACTATGACCATTCCTGTAGCACCACCTTTTGTACAAATTTAACTTTAATTAGAAAAATTGAATAAATCAAACCATTCTTACGGGAATGAGGTAAAATTAGCTGTGAACATTCCTGGAGCCAAAGCAGTTTCCCCGTTCATTTTCTGGACCCTGTATCCTTTCCTGTAGTGTAACTAATAGGCCAAACTATGAAATTTGCCCATGGAGAAAAAAAGCTATATTTTCGGGGACATACTCTGCAGTTATCCATCAACAGGCATTTGTCTTGTTTGCTTTGTCTTTGAATTTTACATTATCTGGTGATTAGCCTCAGTGACTATTTGTACACAATTTCACCAAATGTAATATTATTTTTTTAATTTCATCCCTTACAATTTCCACCTCAATTTATGCAATAAAAGGTTATTTTCTGTACAGTGCAATGTGCATAATGGAACCTCTATTCTTCATTACATGCAGAGCCATTTCTGATTAATAATTAAAAACCTGTGAAAATTCTGGGACTACACTTATGGTTGGGAAAAAAACCAGCACATAAGGTGGTTCTCCAAAACCACTGACCTGGATGAAACTGAATTTCAACACACATGTACACACACACACACACACACACACATACACACACACATATACATGCACCCACACACAAACGCACTCAGAAACTAAGGCACACATACACTGATGCATACATACACTAACACACACTGACACTAACACATACATACACAAATGCATATATACACAAAAGCTCACATAATCAAATGCACATGTACTCAAAGGCAAGCATTCAGTAAAGCACTCATACATAAAAACTCTCAGACATCAATGCACGCATGCACTAACGTACTCTTATATTAACGAGCACATACTCTAATGCACATGTACACTTATATACGCATCCACTGAATAAGAAACTACATTGTTAAGAGGCTGCTCACCCAGGTCTCAAACATGTCTTCAGCCCGTAGTTTCCTCAGTGTCGGCCTGTAAAAAAACAGGACTTCAATGACTACCTAGCTCCAGCATTGACAAGAAAACTTTCAGAGCAGCTATAGAATTGTTCCATCCCTTAAAAAAAAAGTGATTTTGGTATCCATTTGCAACTCAAATGGAGGGCACAATGTTATGAGAAAACAGGAACTGGAAGCGTCACTTGGGCTTTGGCCAGGTTTAAGGACACAACTACTTCAGAGTACAGTGCAATATTGACCACATACTTACATTATTAATTCTTTTTTTATACTTTCAATGCGTGAAAATTCAGATAAACATACACAGCTTAGGTTTTTGCTTCATATTCTACTCATGCAACTAGATATTTCACTGGTGGTTAGTTTAAACACTGAAAAAAATGTTTTGTTGAATGAGCATAATTTTTTTAAGGTAAGTGGTTGCACAAAATATTTTTATCTGAAGCTAGATATTTTTATAATGTTGACTATTTGAAATTACTTATATTTTTTAAGTGGCGTTAAATAACACAACTATTTCTATTAAAATATGCTTAA
Source organism: Gymnothorax reevesii (assembly GCA_029721435.1). Lineage (NCBI taxonomy): Eukaryota > Metazoa > Chordata > Actinopteri > Anguilliformes > Muraenidae > Gymnothorax > Gymnothorax reevesii. The sequence goes on along the minus strand of CM056587.1, from coordinate 48,490,261 downwards.
TTAATATATGGAACATTTACTTGGGGTCAAAATCACTTTTTTCTGTGTGTTTTCTGGGTAGGCTAACAGTGCAAACCTGGGATTTAGATGTGAAAACTATGAAGCAGCACAGATGTGAAGTGCAAAGCCACTTTCACAGATTTTCACGAATTGAGAGGGATGTGAACTTCACCGTTTGTGCTTATTAACAAAGTCGACGATCTTGTCCTCAGTTTGGTGCTTGCCAGGCAGAGTCATGGGCTCATGCATGAAGGGCTCATAGAAGTCAACCTCGTTCATCTTCAGTGTCAGCTGTTTGGCCACCTGCAGCAGGTAAAGCAGTCTCACTTCAGAAAGCGGAGGCCATGAAGCAACAAATTCCCCAATGTATAGCCAGGAATATGGCTAAAGATCGCTCATTGGGCAATGCAGATGTAAGCTCCATGCAGAAGGGCACTTCTCCTGAATAAAACATTGTTTTAGTCTCATGTTGATCATATTTGCCTGGATTATTTAAATATAAAATTATAATATATTTCAACGACCGTGTGGGTCACAGTAAATGTAACTGTGCATTAATTAGGTTATAGGATATCTTGAGAATCTACTCTGGGAAGGACCAGCAGTCATTTTGATAAAATGATATTAATCATTAATGCATCCTTGTCAGGGAAAATATGCAGAAAAAGGTCATCTTAACATTAGTCTTTGCTTTGACTAACAATTGAGCAATTAAGGTGATGCAATAATTACAAATTCAACTTGATCACCTACCTCCCAGATGCATGATTGTGATTCATATAAGTCAACGAGAGCACTTATTTGTGAAGCAACCTTAAAGATTGATGTTGAATCCAAGCCATTACCATAGTAATAACCAAAGAATTAATACATTTGTGTTGTTACAATTGCTATTATGGAGGTAATTGGGTACGTTGTAAAGCCAGTGTGTCCTTAGATTTTTAGTGTTTTGCCTCCACATATTCATGGTTGCTGAGCTCAAAAATTCATAAACTTTGTTCTCATGTTCTCAATTGGTAACTGATTATAAATAAATGACAGAACTTCAATTTGGCACCCACAGTGTAGGTTGTCATAGTGAATTTTCCATTGTCGTCGATGGCATCCGAGATCTACATAGATTATAATCAGGAGTACATGATGGTAATTAGAGGTATGAGATGGCAATCAGAGATGATTTATTTGTGGACAGTGTTATCAGAGATGGTTTTCTGCATAGACGTTTGTCTTTGCAATCACCTTTTTATCGAAGGTTGCAAAAAACTTGACGTAAGGCTGGAAGTGTTCTGCGGCCTCTTGAAAGGCACTGAAGTCTAAGAGAGGGCAAAGGAAGGCAAGGAGAGAGGGAAAGAGGGAGGGAAAGGCCAGAATAAGTGCAGAAGAAGAAAGAAGATGGGGAAGAAAGTAAGGTAGCAGCAAGTAAGTGAGTAAAGAGAAGAAAATAAAGGGATTTAAGAGGAATGAGAGGGAAACAATTATGTCGTTTGACCCTGTTTTTTTTTTTTGTTTGTTTGGTTTTTTTTTGCTATATACTGCCATGCTGTCTGAATTAGTGCTAATTTTGACACAGGGCATGCAAATCAAGTCATTTGGTAAAGACTATGAGAACTCAGGCACCTAAAACCCCAGTTCCCATCCAATGAATCTATTTATATGCCCTCGGGATTTACAGCCCTGGTTGTAAAAAAGGAGAGTAGTGGGTCCAGGAAAAGTTAAACTACTAATGCCAGTCTTTATTGTGATTAACACAGCATTTGCTCTGATATACTTGCCTGCAAAACAAATCTATTTTAGGGCTGAATATTCACTGGGCCACCTGCCCTGGCACATCAAAAAAAAGCTTTGTATTTTCTCTGTGTGTTGCCATCTGCTTCATTGCGGTTAGTTCTGAGTCAAATGATGTCAATCTTTTAATAGAGAGGTCTTCCAATCACATGCAACCGATTCCTCACACTCTGAGTCCTCGCTTTTAAAATATCCAATGAGCCGGATGTCATCCTCCATGCGGTCAAAGGCGCGCAGCTCCAGGGCATTACTGATGAGTTCAACTGGGTCCTCCAGTAGCTAGGGGGCAGCACAACCATGTTAGTCTGAATTGTTGGAACTATTGATAGAGACTATGGATAGCACTCTGTGTAAACTGCTCCTACAGCTCACACTGAAAAAAACGCACAGAGAGGCAGCAGTGTCACTGACTTCCTCTAATACTCACATCCAACAGGAACTCCACAAGAGTGTTTGCAGAGAGCTGCCCATCAAATTCAATGACCCGATCATCCTTAAAGATGTATACACTGCCTTCCTCGCTCAAACCTGAGAACTCAGAGAGACTAATTTCAGTTCATTTTGAGTCAATAAGAACAGAGAAAGCAAAATATTCAATATGATTACCATAAGGGATTATTATTAGTGATCATATTTATGAGCTGTGTTGACTACAAATTATGGGTTAGTTTTGTGCTGCATTTACAGCACAGATAAGAAAAAGCGACCATATTCATGACCAGACATCCTGTGCTTACCCAGTTTCTTGGCAATTTTGGCGTCCTTGTGTGAGTCGACCATCCCGAACCCAATGTCTTTATCCTCCAGCACCTGGGCAGCCAGCTAAGGATTAAAGACCGTGAAAGTGTCATTTTCCACCTAGTTTAAAAATACAAAAATATACCTTTACAATATGTGATAGTGCCACTGTGAAAATAATAGAACCATGATTTTGTTTTGTAAAGGATTATCAGGATAATCACCAGAATAATCGTCTTTGGCCCTGGAATCCCAGGTGGCCAGTATAGGCTGAGAGGAAGTTTCCCTGAATCCCTCAGCATCTAACCCCGTGTTTGGTCAGGCTGAACAGCCCTGAACACAGAACCTTAGCATTAAGGGTGCTGTGAAACTGCAACTTATATACCAGAGCCAGTCAGGCTTTTGAAATGCCATTGCAGTTTAAATACCACAGTATTTGATAATATTTGTAAAGCTGTTGTTTTTATCATGTTCTATCTTACTAACTACATGTCAGAAAAGAATCCATTCCTCTTTTCAGGTTCAATCAGTTAATATGCAGGTACTGTGAATTATTGACCACTCTTAAATCCTAGGCATACCACATGTTCAATGCCGAATCAAGGCTTGGCAAGCAAAACACAGAATGGCCCAGGTCAGCATTTCACTGTTGTGTCCCGCAGCGTAATGGGGATACTAGATTGCACGCTGATCTTATTATTCATCATTTTCCAAAAGTCTATGTTCGTAGAAGGAGATGGTTGAATCAGATTCGGAGAGAGGAAGGGCTGAAACTACAGGGTTTTATGATCGCAATATCCGTTTCAAGTGGTTTTATTTATCGAGGCATTACCGGTAGCCTGATCTGGTCGCGACTGAGAGTGTAAGATTCTGTTTATCACTTAATAGAAAACAAATGTAATTTCTGCGAGCGCCTGAATAGTAATTTCCAATATAAGTTAGCACTGAGCTAACGCCATCACTCTACTAACTTACACTTTGGTCAAGCTAGCACTTTCGTGTTTGAAGTAGCAACGGTTTGTATTGATTACTTTCACGTCATGAGTTGGGCTATAGGAAAAGTACTACAGTCCTATGATAGAGAACAATACGGAAAAAATGCCAAATCACGGTCTTTTTCTACGGGCAAGCCATTGCAAACACCATGTAATCAAACTGGCGATCCAGTTTGGCTTCTCTCACCTCGCTTTGGGTGAAAATAAATATTCATGACTTGAATATTAACAGTGGTCAATGTGAGGGATAATGGCCAATGAGGTGTCCATTATCAAGAAATAATGGCCAACAAAGAGGCATAATGGATGTCAAGGAAGCCAGAGAATCACCTGACGAGCACCAGAGGACGGTTGCCTCCGTGGAGTCCATTATTTCCAGATAATAGATACCTCAAAGGGCATTATCCCTCTCATACCGTGGTCACTTGCAAAAGGGAAAAAAATGGGACGATTAAGTTTTATTTTAATTCCTTTCGCAGTCAAAATTCAAAGTTTTTCTGAATCCATATCTATTTGGGTGATAAACCTGCCTTATTTCAAATTAAATTTGATGTTTCCATTGATAGTGAAATTAGGAAGGGAAATTGGAAAGTCCAGCATATTGATTGTTGAAGGAGGGCATTTGACTGTTGGGGACTGGTCATGATGGATAGCGCTTGTTTTTTGGGACAACTCATTTTCTTGTTGCAATATATAATAAATGGATTTGACCGCGTCCTTGTCGCATTGGTTACAAGGCATCGGCTGCATAAATTCAGAGCGGTGACCTAAGTAGGTGTTCGTACATCAGAAAAATAATGTACAGCCTGCAGTCAATCAGATTCAAGTATTCACTCAGACCATGGTATAATGTCACTGAAATGACTTAGAGTTCAATCGTGTGAAAGCAGTTGTTTTAATTGTGCCTTTCTCTTTAAATAGACTCATGAGGCATTTCCTGCTGTGATAATGATGAAGGCCATAACCTGCCTGACAAATGATGCGTAACTTAAGTCCTCAGACTATGAATAAAGAGACCATCACCCACACTGCACACAAAACAAAGATAACAAGCCGAGTTTTCACCCCGAGTGTGTCCCCCATTTAGACTGAATTGCACCAGCTCAGAGGGTTGGTCCATTCTGATTGGGCTGGGTGGGGTATGTGTGCTAAACTGACTGCTGCAGGTTTGCCTCCTCAGCAATCTGCATATATACTTTGCCCCGACAGGAAGGTCACGACGTTTGAGAAATCTGTAGGGCACTCGCCCTGGTGTGGAAAAACTGCTGTAAGCTGATAGAGCCCAGAGCTAAGCACTTCAATATATTGTCAAGGAGGAAGTCTAATTATTCTCGAGAGCAACTTTTGGCATCTCTAATACAGAGATTTGCTAAGGACACTCAGTGCTTGTTTTCCAACTGCCTGCCAGTAAAGACAGATTTAAGCACTTTCAAGGTAGAGTTGTGATTACTTAGACATTTTGGCCGCTCCTTTCAAAAGAAAAAAAAAGGAATTGTTGTGTGGAAAAACTAGGTTTATGGCAGAGTGAAAAACTTTTAAAATGGGACAGGATCACATATTGGGGAAGAAGCCTTTCCTGCTGTTTCCACTTGTCTATGCTGAACTATATTTGTTAATGCCACTTCCTTTGGGATGCGCTAAGTATCTGCCTCAATCCATCAGCTCATAACACAATTAAGGGCTATAAATATTTTTCAATACTAGGTCCATGTCCAGCTGTGTGGTCAGACGAAAATAATTTGCCAAAAATAACAATCATTGGAAAAAATATCACCCAATAGCCTTAATTTTCCAATGAAAGCTAATTTTTACTCTTTGAAGATTGTTTATGAATATACACAAAGCTAGCAGAAGGAACTTGTTACATAGGTTATGATGTCACCAAGGTTTCTGAAATAGCCCAATCTGTTGCAATGTGTGTAAGAACATGCCCATGTGTATAAGATTATCATACTAACTGCCCCAATAAATTGAAAATGAGGGTATAAATATTTTTTTTTTTAGGTAATATGTTTATAAGCTGTATTAAATGACAGCAACCGCAAAATTTCAAAACAAACTTTCATCATTCTGACATATCATGACCATTTGTTTAACTTGGATGATCAGAAGACACAAGTTCCTTTGCAATGCCAATTTGTTACACAAATTTGATGCCAGTCTCAGGATCAGTTGTCAGACCATATTAAGAATACAGAGCTTTGTCTGAGTGACCTCGTCTGAGATCAGTGTTTCTGTGTTGAGCTTGTTTTGCATAAGGTCTCAAGACTTCTGTCAAAAATGTCTGCAGCCCATACAAATTTCTTCAAAGACATAAATTCTGGGCTGTACAACACAGTAAAATATAATCTCTGCCTGAATAATTAACAATGAACATTTAAATGACAACCTGATTCTGCACAGGTGTGCAGCATCAGGAGTCTTCTCCTTGAGGTCTGAAATATCACAGTATAGGTGGTCTGAGTCGTCTGTCGAAGCTCACTGTTGCAGAAAGAGGGAATAATAGACGAGCAAATGCAATAAATGACCCATAATTCCCTACTCCCAATTTCTCTGTGTCCGACTTCTCGAGGGTTGCTGGTTCCAAGGGACTAGCCTGGACACGGACTACCACCGTTATGCATTCAGAACAGTTCCTCAAAAATCTGAAGGTCCTGGCCATATTTACCACTCCAAGCACAGAGGCCATTCATCTGAGCGCATGAATGTATGAATATAAATAAACTTAGACAGAGACCAGCAGACAAAGCTGCTAAATCCGCACTCTGACCTTTGGAGCTACCAGTACCAATAACCATGGCTGAAAGTCATTGAGAAGTTTCAGTGCAGGGTAATTGTTTAAGATGAAACCCAATTTCATGTAAAACCACAGGACCATAAAACCACAGGTTGAGTGCATTTAGTGGTATGATTGTGGCAATACAACGACACAATATTCCTACGCAAAGTTACAGGTGTGCTGCTGTGCAGCCCCACTGCCTAGCAGTTGTGTTGCAAACACTGTGCTCTCTGTTCTCAATAATGTCTGAGGTTTTAGTCTGGAGGCAAATGGAACCTCTTCTATCTCTGCCCTAGATGCATCCACAGCTCCATCCATCATCGATCAACCTGACCCATGCTTCGCCCTTCTTACTTTGGAAATTATTGTTGCTCCCCCCTCACCATCCTCTGCCCTTACCTCCAGTACCAGCTCGATCATCTGGTACTGCTTGTGTAGCTCCTTGTTATCCCCCAGTGGCTCATGGTAGAGCAGACAGAGCATGTCGTGCTTCTTTAGTGCCTTCCTGTAGTTCTTCTCATTGATGTCGATGACCCGGTCCTTTCCATCGAAGGTGGGGAAGTGCAGGCCCTCCTCGGCTAGGCTGAGGGCAACCAAGAATAGGCAGGCCAGGACCGACAACCACAGGGCCTTCATGCTCTCTCTCTCTCTGTACCAGTGGCCTGGGTGGATAAAGAGGTGCGCCTAGGGCTGCAGAGATAATGCTACAGTCCTTCTGCCTGTAGGAGGGGCTCTGATGATCTGTCAGCAGGAAAATGGACACCAAGGGCTGGGGAAAAAAGGGTTTAAAAATAAACCACAGCACCTTGAACCATGAATGATTCTTCCCACTTCCCTTCTTAGGTTTTTTCCCCCCCAGCTGTCCTCTATCTCCTGCAGGACAGCAATGCCATAGTATGTTCTCTGTCTCTCCGTCCCGCTCCTCTATGTGAATGTTCTGCCCCTCTGTCCCTGAGACAAAGAGGAGACAAAGGGCTGGACTGGAGTTGGGATGTGGGACAGCAATGGCAGGATACCTTACATAGTGCTGGCCCCCTCCACGGCCATTTCACAACCATTTTTAGGAAGCCAGTTGTTTCTGGGCTAAAAATAACCCCATAGCTGGAGGGCTGGAAGGCACGCCATGAGGGGGGAGTCTTGCACTGACCCAAAAATGATGACATCTCTTTAAAAGTGTTTTCATTGGACCTCACCTGCGTTTAGGACAGAAAACAAATGAAAGCATTGATCTGCAAAATGGTCATTAAGTTGCCATTGACTGTGGAGCTTGTCTACTGATCGATGGGTCCATTTTCAAAGAATATTTAAGCATCGCTGAGGAACCATTAACATTTCCTGGCAGCAGCCGACTCCATGCAGGATATGCGCTGGTTCTGGCCCAAATCAGCAGGAACTACCTCGGATCATGGAACTACCTCGGCTTGCTGTCTAGGTTTACATGACTTTACAGGTTCATTGTCATTCTCTGAGTGCAGGAATACTGTCCACCATGCAAAGGACTATGCCCTGTGAGTGAGCGCTATAGTTTTGCAGGACGAACAGTGCATGATCTCACTGTGTAACTGGAGCTCCAGGAGGAATGCATATCTCAGTAGTTTCCACTGGAATTGCCAGCTTGAGCTGAGATCTTTGTGATGTAGGCTATGCTCATATATCTTTGCTAATGGTACAATAGCTGCACAACCACGCTCCACAATTTGCACAATAAAGACAGCTTTCCACCACAAAATTGACTACTGGTGTACTCTGCACAGGACAGTCCTTATCCCAAATGGCAATATGGCAATAATAGAAATGGAAGGAAAGCAAATATGGTCAGCCTGCAGTATGTCACATTGCACATCATTAAGCTACAGTAAGAAAGAGCATGAGAGACCTGTAAGGCCAGAAGAATCAGCCTCCACTTTTCAGCTGTTTATGTTTTCTCTGTAGAATGTCCCATTTTTCACTCCCCTCTCCCTTATTCTCTCTCGCTCTCTCTCTCCTTCTCTCTCTCTCTCTCTCATAAAATATTCCACCTCACAATGGCATGAAAACTTAATCTGCAGTGCATGTGCTCATAATATTATTATTCAGAGCACAGAGTGGATTGTTCAGAGTGTAACTCTGAGAGCCTGCTCATTCTGAGAGACTGAATCTGTAAATAGGAATCCCAACAGGAGATGAGAAGGTAATCGTGGCTTTAATTAGAGTGTGAAAGTAAAGTAGCAACAGAAAGGCTAACACCACATATGGGATGACCCTGAAACCCCTGTGCGTGAACTTTGACCCCTGAGGTTTTTCAGAGTGATAAATCCTCCAACAGCTGCAGTCAGTCAGTTGCCAAGGAGTCATTGTACAGCTTAACTTTTTTCAGTTCTATGTGGTGGACCATTCGTTTAGTATAACTCTATAAGGATGGGAATTGCCTCGTAATTTGGTGACAAGTGTACAAGTACGGCTTAAAATGTATCAGTTACTGTTAGTCGGTGAAAGGTGAGAGTGACTGCAAGGGCAAAATCTTGCCCAAAAATATATCACACCCCTTTCATTGCATCTCATTGCTTCTGTTCCTGGTTGTCCACAGCGCTTGCATTACTGGCTTTACTTTTGAGCACAGCTAGCTGCCCTAGAGGTCTGGATTATCTAAAGAACTGCAGATGCTCTAGTAAAACAAGCCTGTGCATGGATGCAGGCTCACAATTGACTGAAGCATATTTTCTTTTGACCAGTGGTCTTCAACGTTATTCCTTGGGACCCACTTTGTATGCTGGTTTTTGTTCAACAACAATTGTAATTGCAGCATTTTAACAAGTTGTTAATGTCTTAATTAGGTGTTATTCATGTTGAGAGTTGTTAATTACTCTCTTTAGCCAAATGTTGCATAGAAACAGCCATACATGCTATGAAGAATAATGCTGTTTCAAGTTCTTTCAAAAAACTTAGGTGAACTTAATTAGAGTAACATTACACAAAACTGGTTTGACTCTTTACCATTTGCTTGTCGAATATATTTGCTTGTCATCATGATGTGCCAATGAGTTTTCATCAATTAGGAGCCAATTACAGATTTAACTTGATTGGTTACATTGTTTTCTCTCATTTTATGCTGTTATTTCCAATAAATTGCAGTGTGGGTATGGTTTTTTATTTATTTCTTGATGGTAAACACAGATATTAATTTTAACATGTGGGTTAAGAGGGCAAATAACTGCTCTACACATTCAATGCATTTTAGACGAATTAATTTTTTATTCTTGATGGTAAACACAGATATTAATTTTAACATGTGGGTTAAGAGGGCAAATAACTGCTCTAAACATTAAATGCATTGAAGACAAATTAATTTTTTATTCTTGATGGTAAACACAGATATTAATTTTAACATGTGAGTTAAGAGGGCAAATAACTGCTCAAAACATTAAATGCATTTAAGACAAATTTACAGCTTGTTAAAATTCTGCGATTACAATTGTGGTTGAACAAAAACCAGCATAAACGGTGGGTCCCCAGGAATGACATTGAAGACCACTGCTTTAGATTTAGAAAAAAATGCAAAGCACTCGTCTCCACCAATGAATACCACGATAAGTGCATAATTAAGGTGAAAGGTAATTTCAGCCGCATGACTCCTGAACAGCAGTTGAAATTCAGCAAAAAAAAACATTTTCATTTCTGATAAACATCAGCTGGTGTTCTCTTTATTTTATGTTACCAGTAAATTAGATATCGCTGGGACTGAAAAACGAAATTTCGAAATAAAATACATCTTGGGGATGATGAGATTCCTCCGACTCTGAGTGGGAAATCAAACTTCAGGGGGCGTTCCAGCTGAAGTTTCTGGCTGGGAAGTACCGACTTTTCAGTCCAAATGGAAGGCAGTACAAGGTTATTTTCACCACAGGAACAATCTTGAGTTGGGCACACAAATGTATTACACCAGAAGGGGGAGGCACACAAGATGCTAAACCAATTACAGTAACATCCTCAAGCCCAGTGTACCCCTAGCGGAAACACCAGCATTACGAGATTTTCAATGGCGTGCCGTGAGCCTCTGGCCCAAGAATGCATAATTCCATTCAGGGTGTTCCTTTTTAAGATTGCTTGATAAATAATCACACAATTTATATACTGACTCAAGACTAATATATAAGTCTGTAATTAAGACATTAAGAATTTGTTGGGTTTTACAAAATGAACCAATTGCAAAAACCAGTAGAATGCAAAAGGAGGCTTTATTTCTGAAGGGGAAAACCCCCCAACAGAGCTGGCAACAATACAATGTCCGCAATCCAAAAATCAGAGTCCAATGGGCATAATCCAGAGTCATACACAGGGCACCAATCACAAAACGGTTGTCAGACAAAAAGAGGTCGAAAAACAAGAATTCAGCAAAAGTACAGGGAATAGGCAAAACTCGGTGTCTAGGGCGATCCAGTCAGAAAGATAAATCACAATGAATCAAGGCTGAAACAAGCATGGCACAGGAAACAAGGAAGAACGATCTGACAAAAGAAGTGCATAAACAGACATCTTAAATACACATCCGGAGCGAACACATGACCAGGGAGAAACAGGTGCAATCAATGATACAATAATCAGGAGTGAAACATGAGGAGTAATCTAATTACATGAATTTGGCAAAGGCCAAAACGCAGACAGGGATCACAAGACAAGCCTATGAACAAAACAACAGCTTCGGTCCAGGAGTACTAAAGTGTATAGATTAAAGAGAAGGAAAGCATAAAGTATTAGTGGAGATCCACAGAAAACTGCAGCAGAGATAATTAGGGATAGGCAAGGAGGCGGAGACGAGAATTGGGCGACTGCTGAGAGATTGTTAGTCAATTAGTATGTGAAGCTATACAATCCCGAGTGCATGTTAGTAAGTTAGTAAAAATATACAATGTTAATGTGGGTTAGTAATTTAGCGAAAACAATAAACTGTTAGTATGTGTTAGTAGATAGCAAAAGAGAGAGGAAGGAAGCACACGAGATAATGAAAGAAGGTTGAAACCCAGAAACCAAAAATCACCCGAATGAGTGGCACGCAAGACTAGGGACCGTGGGCAAAGACCTACATAAGACAAGACTTGGTAGACGAAGTGCAAAGCAAGGCATGGCAAAAATAAACAAAGCAAAGACTATGAATAATACAAGACATGAAAATAATAAACCAGGAAATCTAAAATTACCAAAACACAATACACAATGCTAAGAATGGTCAAAACACAGGCGGAGGTCACTAGGCACAATAATCAATAATCATGGTTAGGCCAGGCACAGAATGTAAACAAGGCATGGGCAGGCAGACAAGCAGAATCACAACAGAAATGTGTTGTGATTCTCTCTTGTCATGTTTATGTTCATGTTCAGTGTTCATGATTTTGTCTTTTATTTATTCTTTTTGGTTATTGTAATACTCAGGTTTTTAGTTCATTCCATTTCTCAGTTTCATTGCACTTGTCTCCCCTGTCTTGTGATCCAGTTGGTTCAGTCCGTCTTTCCTGTCTGCGTGCCCACTGACTTCGGCTGATCTAAACGACTTCCGGTGTTTAAAATATTCCTTCGATTCTCGTTTTCTTCCTTCGTCTATCTGTTCTGATTACTGACAAGACTAACATTTGTATTTTGTATTATAGTCTACTAACAGAACTAATCCATGTATATAGTTTACTAACTTACTAACGAGCACTCTAGTTTAATCTGTAAAATTACACAGCTACTAATTTAGACTAATTCTCTCTCAGCAATCACCCTGTTCTAATTTCCGCCTCTTGCTCAGCTGTTCGAGTCTTCTCCTGAGTTTCAGCGAGATCTCTCGCACGTGCTTAATTACTTTCTTGCGCTCGTTATCTGTGCACTTAGAACTCCTTCAACTATGTTTAAATGTCATAGGCTGTTTGTGTGATTCCCGTCCGTGTCTTGACTTTTACCAGTTTTCATGGTTAGGATTTCCCTCATGTGATTCTCCCGTTGTAATTAGTCTGATTCACTACACCTGATTCCTGCATAGCATGTGACTTCCCTCTCGTCTATTTAAGCAGTCTAATAACAGCCAGCTCCTTGTCAGAACGTTGATCAATATTTCTTTGTGCAGAGCGCCTTGTATGCCATTGAGTATTGTTTCTCCTCTACTGGATTGTCAGATTTCGATTCTTGCCATTGCTCTTTTTGTATTGTTTTTGTCTTTCTGGATTTCGACCCACTTTTGTATGACCATGATTTCTTTGTTTGGAACGCACTGTGTATGACCATTGGCTTTGCCCATCGACTACGACTTTTTGCCTATCGTTTTTGTACCTCTGCTCATCTGTCTCACTGGTTCTGAACCCTGCCTGTCTCGTTGACACTGTTTTTGGATTTCGTATTGTGGCTTGGCAATTACTGTGTTTTTTGGCTTTGACTCGGACCCCATTAAAGGCATATGTTTTTTGGATTTCTGTCTTTCGTGAGTGGTTCCTGAATTGTACCTCACAAAATGACAGAGATCACCGATGGGCCACATTGAAAACATACATAATAGTGATATTGTAGGTATAACAATAATCATTAAATTATCCAATACTTTCTCTATATTCCATCTCCCATTTAAGCATTTTTTTTCCCCAGCCGTTCACAATGAGAGTAAGAGATCTCAAGGACCCAAATGCAGAAGACGTAGTTTATTAAAAAAACAAGGTGTAGAAAAAGAAAGGGAAAATATTAACAACACGGGGGTATAACTAAAGACAAAGAAACCAAGACAGAGTGCTCATTAACTATGGTGTAACAATATAAGGCAACTGCGTGCAAATGGGGAAAAGAGGTTTAAATAGACAGGGAGTGATAATTAATTAGTACGAACCAGATGCGGACAATTAACAATGGGTAGGAGGATAATTGGATGTGGCAGGTAGCCGAAGGGAACAGGAGAGCGGTGTCACAAAGGCGAGGTGAGAGCAGGACTATAATCCTTCTGATGGCATTTCCAGGATGAAAAATCTTAAAGGACACAATACCACTAAAAGACAAGCAGGTTGGTGGATGCGGGGAGAAAACAATTAAGTACATGCAAAGGTTGTGACAGCGTTCAATGGAACCCCGTAAAAAATGTGATTTCTACAAAAGCTCTGGGCTGAATGCAGACTTACAGAGAGTAATTGTCATGGTTCTGGTTTTTGATCATGTTTTATGTGCTGGTTTTGTGTTCGTGATTATTGTCTTTTATTTATTCTTTTTGGTTTTTGTAGTATTCTGGTTTTTCGTTCATTCCATGTTTCAGTTTCATTGTACTTGTCTCCCCTGTCTTGTGATCCAGTTGGTTTAGTCCGTCTTCCCTGTCTGCATGCTCACTGAACTCGGGTGACTTAAATGAAGTCCAGTGTTTAAGAAATTCCTTTGTATCTCATTTTCTTCCTTCACCCTTCTGTTCTGATTACTAATAAGACTAACATTTGTATTTTGTATTATAGTCTACTAACACAACTAACCATGTATATTTTCGATAACTAAATTACTAATGAGCACTCTAGTTTAAGTTATAAAACCGTACCGTAACTAATAGACTAATTCCCTCTTCGCAATCGCCCTGTTCTATTCTCCGCCCCTTTGCTTTCTGCCGTCCTCTCCCTATGTTCAGCAAGAATCTCTTGCAGGTGTTTAATTACTTTCCTGATCTTGTTATCTGTGCACGTAGAACTCCTGGACCGGAGCTGTTTAAATGTCATAGGCTGTTTGTGTGATTCCTGTCCATATTTCGTATCTCGCCAATTTCCGCGGTTAGGGTTTCCCTCATGTGATTCTCCCGATGTAATTAGTCTCATTCCCCACAGCTGATCTCTGTATAGCATGTGACCTTTCCTGTGTGTATATTAGGAGTCTTTTAACTCACAGCTCTAGTCAGAACGTTGATCAATATTTCATTGTGCCGAGCTCCTTGTACGCCTTTGATTATTGTTTCTCTTCTACTGGATAGTCCGACCCTGATTCTTGCCATTGCCCTTTTTGTACTGTTTTTGCCTTTCTGGATTTTGACCTATTTTTGTATGACCACGAGTTCTCTGTTTGGATGCCCTGTGTATGACCATTGGCTTTGCCCATCGACTACGACTTTTTACCTATCTTTTTTGTACCTCTGCCATCTGTCTTACTGGTTCTTACTGTCTAGTCGATGCGGTTTTTGGATTTCATATTGTGGCTTGAAAATTCCTGTGTTTTCTGGCTTTGACTCGGACTGCAATAAAGGCATACGTTTTTTGGATTACTGTCTCTCGCGAGTGGTTCCTGAACGATACCTCACAGTAATCAGGCGACAAACTATAGTCTGAATTGACGGCAAACCTGTGCACATTGGATTCTTTGTGAATACATGCATCCTTAGATCAGGATACAGATCCCCATCTTGTTTTGATCGGAAGTGTAGGTTCTGGGGTCAGAAAGTCGCCTGAAAGTCTTGCCCTGCACTTCTTCCAGCCATGAACTAGGCCGACTGATGTCACAATTTTGCCTACCTAAAATGGATGAAAACCACTGCAGTGAGTCTGCTACTTTCGTTTCAGATGAGTCTTATTTCCTGAGGGAAGGAGGAAAGGTGTTGTGAGTGCCCAGCAGCCATGCGTACTGTAGCGTAGCATAGAGCAGTGTAGCGTAGCAGAGATTTCACAGGCCAGTGAAGCATAACACAGCTCTCCAGTCTGGCTCTGTGCACTGGGCACTGGGTTTCTGGTAAAATCCATTCTGTCCTGTTCTCCGACATGGACAGAGCTGCTTGCATTAAGACTCCTCCTTTACTCCTGCACCTCTGCAAACCTACACACCTCTATACCCCTGTGTACTTATGCACAAGCAGTATTTTATCCCTATTCACCTACAACACTATTTCCATATGGACCTACACACCTATAGTCCTATACGTCTTCATACCCACACACCTATACCCATATACAGTATTCACTAACATATTAACAAGCCTGCCCCCTGCCATACATACACACCTACAGTATTGTAATTTAATACACCTGTTGTTTCATACTCCTAAGTCCCTACACACCTACAGTCCTAAACCTCTAAATACCTACTGAAAATACTGACAGCAGGGCTGTTGCCCTAAACACCTGTACACCCCCATGTGCCTGCACAAATACAGTCCTATACCCCGGTGATGTCCTGACTTGAACGTTGAACACGTTTCCAAATATAAGAATAATCCATCAGCAATTAAATACCCTGCATATTTCTTAATGTGATCAAGTGGTAACTAAATAATAGGCTAAATTCAGTTCAGAAAAATAAAATTCTCATAAGTAGGCCAATGTTTCATGAAGGCTAAACTGGAAATTACACACCACCTTTCTAGCACAGAACCTGAGCCTCCTGGTCGTTTAAATCGTGTACATTGAATCAAGGACAAAGATTTTACACAATTTTGAAAAAGGCTGAGTGAAAGTGTTCCAAATTGAGAGTCCTAATGAATGATTTCTGTTATACTTTTACAAGGCATGCTAGCTACACCTGATAGTGTGGAGTGTTTTCAGAATGAATGTGTTGTTAATCAGGAAAAATAATTGTTTTTAAGGGGTGATCTGTGGCCACTTAATTTTCGTTTCTGGCCACGCCACTGCTAGACCTCTATGTATCTACATGCGCACCAACAGTGTTTTACCTCAGCAGGATTTGGGTACAAATCATTAAAAACTCTACTATAAATATAAGTTTGTGAAGCTCAAATTGCCTCCTTAAAAACATGAATCAAGTCCAATTGAAAGTGCAAAGCCTAACTCTAACTCTAAGCCTAACCTAGCTACGCATTCTTGCAAACAGTTGTCAAGACAATAAATATTTTGGAGATTAAATTTTGAAAACTTGGAAAGTTAAGCTTTATAGACAAAACATATTACTATACATCAAGTTGAAGGGACTAAACAATTGGATATGATTGATCATGGCTGTTATTTATTACTGCTCATGGAGCACTGTTTTGGTTGAGTGGGATTGACTCAATCTTTTGGAAATTTTTACACCTGTAGTTCTGTAGTTATAAGCAACTGTCCAACAAGGTGTCCATCAACTGACTTGCGGGCTCAGTTCTCTTTGCTGTTGATGTTGTTCAATGTCTGTGTCATGGTTATAGTTTTTGGTCATGCTTATGTTCTGGTTCTGTGTTCATGATTATTTATTCTTTTTGGTTATTGTAATACTCAGGTATTTGGTTCATTCCTTTTCTCAGTTCCATTGCACTTTTCTCCCCTGTCTTGTGATCTAGATGGTTCAGTCAGTCTTCCCTGTCTGCTTGCCCACTGACTTTGGGTGTTTTAAATGAATTCCGGTGTTTAAATTATTCCTTCGAATCTCGTCTTCTTCTTTTGCCTTTCTATTCTGATTACTAACAAGACTAACATTTGTATTTTGTATCATAGTCCACTAACACAACTAATCCATGTATACAGTACAGGCCAAAAGTTTGTTCACACCTTCTCATTCAATGCGTTTCCTTTATTCTCATGACTATTTAAAATGTAGATTCTCACTGAAGGCATCAAAGCTATGAATGAACACGTGGAATTATGTACTTAACAAAAAAGTGTGAAATACCTGTAACTGAAAACATGTCTTATATTCTAGTTTCTTCAAAGTAGCCACCCTTTGCTCTGATTACTGCTTTGCACACTCTTGGCATTCTCTTGATGAGCTTCAAGAGGTTGTCACCTGAAATGGTTTTCACTTCACAGGTGTGCCTTGTCAGGGTTAATTAGTGGAATTTCTTGCCTTCTCAATGGGGTTGGGACCATCAGTTGTCTTGTGCAGAAGTCAGGTTGATATACAGCCGACAACCCTATTGGACAACTGTTAGATACATACGTACATAATTCCACATGTGCTCATTCATAGTTTTGATGCCTTCAGTGAGAATCTACAATGTAAATAGTCATGAAAATAAAGGAAATGCATTGAATGAGAAGGTGTGTCCAAACTTTTGGCCTGTACTGTATATGCACATACTATGCGGCCTAAATGCGCATACATGCAGCATATATGTGGCATATGGGTTGCATATATGCGCATATATGTTCATATAGATTCTTTCCATGTGGGTTAGTAGATGCAGTTTAGAGACTTCACAGTTAAAGCCATTTGTCAGGGGTGCAACCAGTATTTTGTCCACCACATGAATATAGGTACAGTACAGGAATTAATTATGTCACCCCTTAGAGAAAGAGGGGAGACATATTGTTTTACACTCAGTTTGTTCGCGTTGGTGTTCTCACATCGTTTCCGGAGCATAACTCCAAAACCGTTCGCATGAACTTAACAAAGCTTTGCATACTTACTACTCAGGTCCTGCTCTGGGGCCTTCTGGCATCTGCCCTCCTGTCAGTCCATCCGTCCGGTGGGTTAGCTGGCCCCCTTCCCTGCCAGGAAGACGTACATACAAACAAACACACACACAAACATCCTGAGGAGCCCCTGGCAGACAGCTGCTCCCTGGTATAAACCCCATAGCCCTCTGTCTCCCAGCTGCGCCCCCCTGAATGAAACAAACATCTCTATCAACCCTCTCTCTCACTCTCTCCCCCTCTCTTCCTTATAGTGTCCCTCACTCTCACACTCCTAGTGTCTCTCTTCATCCTCCTCCTTCTCGCTCTGTCCATCTCTCTCTCTCCCTTCCTCCCTCTCTCCCTCAGCGCTGTACAGGACAGGGGGGCATGTGTATGGAGTAATAGAAGCTGGGGTCAGGTCAGGGGGAGCGGAGGAGAGGAGATGGAAATGAGCGCATGCAGCTGCTGCCCCGTACTGCCCTCATTACTTCTGCCCCCTCGATTTTCCCAACCATCCATCCCTCCATCTCTCCCCCCTCCCTCTGTGTGAATCCCTCAGTGTGTGTGCCACCCTGGGCCCTGTAATTCTGAAGCGCTGGGGACATTCATGCGTGGTGATATATTTATGTGTATATGTGGGGGGAGAAGGGGGTCAGGTTGCCATTGGTCACCCCTAGCTCATATAATATCCTTGTTATGCCCGATATATGCTATGGAAGAAGGCTAACTTTTTCCTTCTTGACAAACTAGAAGAGCCTCGTGGAATGTAAACATTCAAGGTCACATAACAATTCAAAGTTTTTTTCTGTAAGAATTTCTGTGTTGTGGAGAAATAAACTAATTTTGGCCTGGTGAGGATCACGGCTGACCAAAAACACAGGAAATGCGCGTCATTATTTGTGAGTGAACTTTAGCGACCCTTTCAGCAAGTGAAGTATAAATTGGTCTTTAAGCTCCATTGCACTGCACAGGCTGTGCATTACATTTGCACACATTTAAATGCACATCCAGGTATAAGTTATGCCACACTGCTCCTGGCCGTGTGAACTGAGTGGTGAGTAATTTTACCCCTGCTTTTAGCCTTCCTGTGTAGTTGCATCTGTATCAGGACATGGGATTGATTGTACAGTGTTTCAAAAAATATTCATATTTACTCTCACATATCAAACCAGAAATAAATAGGGGGTGGGCCGAAGAAGGTAATTTACATGCCACAGTCAAAATTTATGGACTTTCAACCTTTCCAAGTTCCACCATCTTCATCTAGTCCTGTATCATTATGCTGCTGTTCCTTCATAAGTGTGTGAATCTATTTTCTTTTTTTATTGTCTAGTGCTGTATGATGGACTGTTACGCCACCCTCAGTAACCCGCATGATGTTGGTGTTGTTGTGCCAGAGCATGCATCGTCTCGGTTTGACATCCCAGCATGCAGCTCAGTATATGTGCAGCCATTCACATTTCATATTGATTTATGACACAAAATGATGGGGCCTCAGAATTTGGAGTGCTTTCCCACAAGGTTAAACATTGTAAAGACACATCTATCATGTACCTCAGTGCTCTCCTGTGGTATTTTTTTTCAGTGCAGCAACTAACAGTTCAATTGTAGGTTAAGCACTGGAAAATTGATGGTTATTAAACTGATTAAGAGATGGTTTATGTGATCTAGGGGTTTGTGATGATTGTCAGTGTGCTGCAGGGGTTTGTGATGATGGTCTGTGTGCTGTAGGGTTTATGATGATGGTCTGTGTGCTGTTGGGTTTATGATGATGGTCTGTGTGCTGTAGGGCTTTGTGATGGTGGTCTGTGTGCTGTAGTGTTTATGATGATGGTCTGTGTGCTGTAGGGGTTTGTGATGATGGTCTGTGTGCTGTAGGGGTTTGTGATGATGGTCTGTGTGCTGTAGAGGTTTGTGATGGTGGTTTCTGTGCTGTAGGGGTTTGTGATGTTAGTGCAATAAGCCTGCCTAGAATAGCCAGCAAGTATTTTTGTCTATTCATAGCGACACACATGTAGAGGAATCAATAAAATTCCATTAATTTGCTTATTATAAAAATCAATTTTTGTAAGATAAAAGGCCTCCCTCTGATACTGAGAAAGAAATCGTATTTTTCATTGAGGTCATTCTTTGGTTTGTGGTGTTTTCAGTTGAGAGGTAACTGCTTATTAATCTTATATAATCTGCAGATTTGTGGATCACAAAGCAAACACGTACATGCAACAGTATGTAAGTCTGCGCATCTGTATTAATGTTTTTGTCCATCTGTGAATGACTGTCTGTTGGTCCATATCTGCATGCATGTTCAAAAAATGTAGGGTGCACTGGTGCAGTATGTTGTGTGTATGTGTGTGTGAGAGGGAGAGAGAATGAATATGCGACTGTGATCCGATGAGTGCTTTTGCGCACGCACACGCGCGCGTGTGTGTGTGTGTGTGTGTGTGCGTCCGTTTGTGTACATGAGTGAGAGTGTGAGAGTGATAGTGCCCTGGGCATGTCAGCTGGGTGGTATATAGGACCCCCTCCCTCACTCCTCTGTAAACTGGATATGACACAACATCTGGGGCCATCACTGTCGTCGCACTAAAGAGACGCACCAAGAGCATAGCCTACTGGACAGTGAAAGAACTGCAGCCTCCTTGGATACACCAACAAACACAGCGCGAGGACTGCCTATAGGACACTTAGCATTTACCCCAGAGGACCACTGCCATAGCACCGGACACAGGGGAATCACCATTCCCACAGGATTTTTTTACAACTGCTTATTCTTCAGATCTTTCCTTCCTTTCCTTAAATCGATTGAAGACTATTATCTTTAAAGAGAATATCAACAACTCCAGGTAGAATGTTCACACACTGAAATTAAGCTCCCAAGGTATTTAAAGGAATGTTTCAGCCAGCAAGGCCATCGTTAGGAGAAAATTTCCAATCAATTTCATCAGTTTCCCAAAGATATCTTGAGTATGGAAATCAAAGAGTGACATCAGTGGAAGGTTTTCTTCTGCATTCATTATGTTTTAATGATCAATCTGTGGATCTTGACTCCCTATCTACCACAACTGTAACTGACATTTTAGCTATTCATGTGTCTTCATTCCAATCTACTCTTCCATTTTCCCCCTCCCTTGCATCTTGAATGGATGGAGCAAGGAGATGGAGCAAAGAGCGAGGAGAGGAATGAAGGAAATCCCAGGTGATCAGGAGGCGAAGAGATTTCACTGACTGAGTTAGTGCAGATCAGAGTTTTATCAAATATACAGCAGATTGTGGGTGGCTCATATCACACTGATATAGGTAAACATGGCAGTTTTCATATAGATACACTAAGGCTATCAAAAAATGCAGGGTTAGCTATTTATCATGGTGAGAAGAATAGATTACTGCCATGTATGCCAGATCAGTCAGTGTGAAATTAACTTTCTTTGCTAGTGTGCCCAGCTAATCATTGTGAAGGGAATGCATCATACCCCATTAATCATCTGTATATCACACAGCAGGATTACTAGAGCTAAATCAACTACATCAGTGTAAAATCAACTCATACAGAGTCAAAAAAGGACACTGCTTAAGTACTCTATTAAAGTTTGTTTCACACTGAAGATTTTGTAGTACATAGCCAATCAGGGAGAGTAAGGCAAGTCGTAGGTCCTGGGGTTGGAGTGGACATAATTGTGGGTGATGCTGGTCTCGTTCTTGATCTGGGCCGTCCAGTCCTCCTCGATGTATTGGTGGTAAGGGTCATTGGAGTGCTCTCTGCGTTTGGACTTGACGGTGCTGACAAGGATGGCCACGATGATGAAGGCGAACATGCCAATCATGACGGCCAGGTACCACACCACGTCCTTGAAGTTCTCCTCGGCCATTCGTTCGCTGAGAGCCCGCTCCGCTTGTGTCATGTTGTGCCGCCAGCGGTCCAGGTAAGTGCCCAGTGACTTTGCTAGGGCGTCTTCCAGCTTTCGCGTCAGATTACGCTCCTGCAAATCCATCCTCACCTCAGTCTGATCTCTCTCAAGCTAAGCCAAACCGCAAGCAAATCAAGCTGGGTCGGGAGAGGGAACGAGGCACCTAAAGGGACAGGAGAGGAGAACTCAAGAGAGGGTCACCAGAGAGAGAGAGAGTGGTGTGTAAAACAACACATTGAAGGAAGCACAACCTTAGGTAAAAGGTACTTCTGGAATTTGTCCCAGCTACTGTCTCCTACATCAGTGAATTATAGTAAATGACAAAGACTTCCTTCCATCAATAAAGTGACTGAGAGCTGGAGCAAAAATGATTCTATTTTCAATCCGATGAACAGCTCAGATTGTGGCAAGAAACCTGTTAAGTTGCATACAAGAATTTAACTGACATTCTCCTTTCATTTTACACTTTTAAATGCTTTCAGTCCAATGTTTTCTCATACGTTCCAGGTACTGAAGTCTAAGTGAATCACACTGTAGACTATTCAAATAATTCAAAAAGTGCACATGAAATTCTGAAATTGAACCAGATTTGTTTTATGTTGAGGAGATTTTGTGGAAGATATCAGTCATTTGTCATGGTGCAAACACGGTTCAACATTACTAAGTATTTCAATGAAATAGAAGTGTTGAATAAAAGTTATGCTCTGTTATCAGTAAATGAGTCATTGTGCTTAGTGGTATTCTACACTCCATGTCCAAGCTATGAATGCTACATTTCCCACAGAATTTAAAGAACAAGCGAGCCTTAGACCTCCTGTCCAGAACTTCACATCTAAATACAAATTTCCTCATAAGATAAAACAACATCTTTATTTCCATTGTATTTCCTGTTGGTCCCTCCTTTAAGTTTCTCTTTTTCCATCTTAAAAACTTACTCCATGTCTGAAACCAAGTTCAACTGACAGGCTGCACCACTCCCTGCTCATACAATTCAAATACAAATCATTTCTGCAGAATGAAAGTAATCATTTGTTGATCCTTACTATTTAAAAAGACAGGAAAAAGAAAGATCAAAAATTAAATAATTTTCAGTTACTCTATAGTTGAACATGTGCCTGTACCAATACAACACATGTTTGGTTATAAATGTCATTGAGTTTTAACTTACGGTTAAGTTAGGAATGAGGCCGGCTTGATTTGGTTGAGGAATGCTGTTTCCGAACGGTTATTCTCAAACTGCGTGTCGGGAATGGCTTGTGCAATGATGAAATTTTAGAGGAACTAACTCTCCTCTTATCAGCAGCACCTACTGCTTGCAGGAAAACATTTTTCAAGGTGAACTGCCAAGATCATTCATGCCTCATTGCTTCAAATATGCAGCGTATCTTTACCTCAGGAATGGCCTTACTCACAATTAAAATGTGGACACGGGTGCAGTTTTGTTTTTAGCGGTAAATTGTTCTTTTGTCTCTAAACAGGGTACTAAACAGGGTATCTAGTACAAATTGAAACTGACCAGGGCCGGCCTTTCTTGGTCCTGAAATCAAACAGGGCTGAACTGGGTCGTTGCTTTGCAGGGTTTTTCTTAACCTTCCAGCTGAGCAGAGCCGTGCTTTATTTCTGAAGCTTAGCAGGACCATATTTGATTAGTGCAAGGCTGGACTGTGCTTGTTTTGAAGATTCTGGGATACTTGTGTATGTGCCAGTGCACTTGTATGTAAATGTGTGTGCACGTGCGTGTATGTGTGTTTTCATATAAAGCAATGTCCCATGATGAGTTGAGATAAGGTATATTTGCATGTTGTCTCCAAAATTCCAGCGTTCTGAAACAGGTCCTTTGAAAGCCCACTGGCTTGCTAATTTCAACGAGCTTCTTAGATTCCAAACCTGGCTGTTTTTCTCTGGCCGGCTAATCCTGCCCTAAATTCCCTCCCAGTCCCAGCACATACTGTTTGCTGTGAATGCTACAAGCATTATCGTTTGACCTTCTTTGCCAAATAGTCATGAACAGCAAATCAAATAAACATATTTGAACATGATATTGCTCTTTTAGTTTTTGAGCCATTTTCCATTGTGTCCACTAGGTTGCAGAAGAGGCTTCAGGAACACTGCACTTTAAAAAAAAACTCTGTTGTACAGTATTATGTCAATAATTTTGTGTACTTTTTTGCCAGTAGTGATTATGAAGGACCTACAGATTAAAAAAAAAAGAAAAGATAGTTTTACTGCAGGTGGTTGATAGCAGTAGGGTGTGTGGTTGGGAGGTAGTGAGAGCTGATGGGAATAATGTCGAGCAGGTAGATATGGACATAAGACCACTGCAATTTGTCTCTCCGTCTGTCTGTCTGTCTCCTCATATGCACAAAAATGAGCAAGATCAAGGACACACTTGAGGCAGATACGTGTTTCATAACATACTGTAAAATATTTTATGTATACTTAATTGTGGAAATTTACTGTATTCTGCCAACACTGCTTTTTTTTCATTTTTTTGCACGCTATTTCTCAGTCTATCGGAAATCTAGTGAATCTAGCTAGTGAATATAGCTTAATTTAACTGAATCAAAAAAATTACAAGCAACATGAAACCTCTAACTTATGTTCAGCGCCCCAGATTTCTACAGCTGTCACTCAGAGAGCCACACTGAGTCTTCAGTCAGTTGGGCGAGATTTTTCCAGGAGCTCACAAGTGTTGCATAGCCTATGGAAACATGTTGGCCAATACAGGGTGAAATTCCCTGCATGTTACACCAGTTTGGATTAAAAACCTTAGGAGAGCAGCACTCCAGAGACTAGGATGGAGAACTCTGATCTGACCAGAGGGCTACTAAAATTTGAAATTAGCTGATATATGTATGCACTACAAAGTTACAATTCATAGGCAATGTCTGGATTATTCTCAGCAAATTCCCCTATACGGTAGAAACAGAAACAAAAACAAAGAAATAGACTGATCCTGAACCTCAGTAACTTGTTTTCGCAATGCACCATTCAATCCACTGACGAGGGCTTGAATGCTAAAATCTCCCAGTACCGAGGAATAACCATAAGTGACCAATAACTTTCACACATGCAAATACCCTACATTTTTGAGTCTCCCATTTGTATTGTTGGATTTGTTTGATATTTTGTCCACATCAAGCTGTTATTTTTTAAGACTGTCCTTGCACCCAAAGTGCAGGTTTTTGCCTAAAGGCCCACAATAAAATCATGTTGTTGCATTTGCTGTTGACACCAAAAACAAAAAACAAAAAACAAAACAACAAAAAAAAAACACTCATTAGAATTCAATGTTTATTACTGAACTGAAACTCCATCCTCTAGTACACTTGTACGTGGTTCTAGACATGTAACAACCCAGCCTCCGATGAAACTGACATGCAAAGTGTTGTTTGCAAACCTCCTCAACCTTGAGCTGCCTATTCTACGGCCCAGTCTTTGCCAGCCTTCACCAAACTGGCAATGCACAGAAGCTAATTACTGAAGGAAGTTGACAACAAAACAAGGCTTCAGTGACCAATAACATTAGCAGGGCAGTCGTGGTACAGCACTGTGCAAAAAAATATTTACCTTCCAAATTTCCTCTATTTGCGCTCATTTGTCATATTTAAAGGTTTTTTAAATAAGACAAAGACAACATGAGTAAAAAAATGTACAGTTTTTGAGTGATTGTTTATTTAGGTAAAGAATATAATTTTCATTGTACATCGCTATGGAGGAATTTGGGCCCACTCCACTTTGCAGATTTGTATTAATTCAGTCACATTGGAAGGTTTTTGAGCATGAACTGCCTGTCTAAAGTCATTCCACACTATCTTACTGAAATTCAAGTCCGGACCCTGGCTAGCTACTCCAAAACCTTAATTTTGTTTCTTTCAAGCCATTGGCAGGTGGACTTGCTTCTGTGCTTCAGATCATTACCTTGCTGCATATCCTAACCGCGCTTGAGCCTTCGGCCATGATCTAATGGCTAGACATTCTCTTCAGAATTTCTTGTAAAAGTGCAGGACTCATAGTTTCATTAATTATAACAAGTCACCCAGGTCCTGAAGCAGCAAGCAGCCCCACACTATCACACTACCACCACCCTATATAGCTGTTCATATGGTGGTCTTATTGCGGAATGCCACGTCAGTTTGACGCCAAATGTATCAGAACTCATGCCTTCACAAAAGTAGCACTTTTGACTCACCAGTCCACTGAATATTATCCCAAAAGTCTTGGGGATTATCAAAATGTACCCCGTCTTGTCTTGTGTAGGTCTTTGCTCACGGTTTAGTCTTATGTGCCACACATTCGGGTGATTTACTAGTTTCTGGGATTTCAATCTTCCTTCATATCCCGTGTTCTTCCTTCCTCTCTCCTTTTGCTATCTACTAACAGGACTAACAGTTTATTGTTTTTGATAATTACTAACACTCATTAACATTGTATATTTTTACTAACTTACTAACTTGCATTCGGGATTGTATAGCTGCACATACTAATAGACTAACGATCTCTCAGCAATCGCCCAATTCGTATCTCCGCCCTCCTTGTCTATCCCTAATTATCTCTACTGCAGTTTTCCACTTATATCTCAGGCTTTCCCTTTTCTTTAGACTGCACACTTTAGTACTCCTTAACCGGAGCTGTTGCTTGTTCATAGGAATGTCTTGTGATCCCTGTCTGCGTTTTGGCATTCGCCAAATTCATGTAATTAGATTTTTCCTCATGTGTCAATCCTGATTATTGTTTCACTGATCATACCTGTTCTCCCTTGTCATGTGTTCACCCCGGATGTGTATATAAGGTGTCTTCACATTCATTTCCATGTCAGATCGTAACTTCCTTGTTTCTTGTGCCACGTTTCTCGCCTCGACTCATTGTAATTTAGCTTTCTGACTGGATCGCCTGACTTCAGATTCTTGGTTTGCCCTTTTTGGATATTGTTGCATCTGTGTGTTTTTGACCTTTTTCTGCCCGACCTTGATTTTGTGGATTGCTGCCCTGTTAACGATTCGGACTTTCTATTGGCTGATGAGTTTGCTTCTCCCTCTAACCTACGCCTGTGTACCGGATCTGTTTTGCCTGACTACGATTTTTGTGATTGGTGCCCTGGTGACGAACTCTGCTTTGCCCCATTGGAATTTGAGCTTTGGATTACGGACTCTGTACTGTTGCCTTTCTCTCTGCGGGGGTTATCCCCTTATTCAATAAAACACCTATTTTTTGCAATCCTGTGTCCTCGCATTTGGTTCCAGATCGCTTCCTCACACATGGAATCCTGAAGACTGACCTTAACTGAAACAAGTGAGGGTGCAGTTCTTTAGATGTTGGATTGAGTTCTTTTGTGACCTCCTGGATGAGGCATCACTGTGCTCTTGGAGGAATTTGGTAGGCTGTGTGATTGCAATTCAATAACTAAGAAAACCAGGGAGCGTCTTTTAAGAAAAGATTTAATGATCATATGCACTTGCAAGATGGTTGCAGCTTTCGAGGCAGATACTTTGCATACTTAACCACCTCTCTCTCAGGTGTCAAATTCTTAATAACCTTTCTGGTAGGAAGGGCCTCTGAAGTATACAGGTGCTCAAAACATTGGTTTCTAGTCGACATAGGAAGGGAGTGAGATCGTACCAGGAGTAAAAAAACTATTAATTTGATCTTATCAGAAGAAGAGAAGTTTGGCAGCAACAAATAATATTTGTCATGGCCATCTCCTGGGCAAGGCCATCCTTGCATACCACATACCCAGCTCAGTAACTCCTTCACATTCCATTTTTTTTCCACATGAGAAAGGCCCATTTATACAATTCATGTATGGCTCTAAATCTATTTAACAGGTAAGAGGTTACTTTAATACTTTAAGGTTACTTAAGGATACTTATACAATTAATATGTGCATATCCTATTCATGACAGCAAGATGATAATCCACTAGATTCATCAATCATTGGTAAAATTCAAGTATGATTGTATATTAAGTATATGAGGTAGTCTTTAGTGAATATGCATCCAATTTATGATACATTTAGAAGAATATGTGGTAATGCATTTAATCAGGGGATGATTAAAATATTTAATTTAATCACATTATGGCAATTATTGTGATAAAAACTATAATAAATGTATATTCCATCACACCGACAAATCCTGGGAAAGTTCATCTTTGTTCCAAGTTTTTCTCTATTTGTAGATAATGGCTTCTCACCATGGTTTATTGGGGTCCAAGAACCTTAGAATGGATTTGTATCGCTTCCCAGACTGATAGATGTCATAATTTTTTTCTCCTCTGTTCATGAATTTCTTTAGATTGTGCCATCATGGGCTACTTTTTGCCTGCTTCAGATCGCCAGACAAGCTCTATTTAAACGAGGTTTAGACACAACAAGGTGGCAATAATCATCTTCATGCCTTCATGAGTCGAGTGAAATTGAATCCAATTTAAAACTAAATTTGTTGATTTAGGTGATTTAGTAACAAAGGGGGCCATTACTTTTTCCACCCAGGGCCAGGTAGGGTTGGATACCTTTTTTCCTTCATAAAATTAAATAATCGTTTTACAAACCCCATTTTGTGCTTACTTGGGATACCTTTGTCTAAACTGGTTTGATAATCTGAACCATATGTTCAAAAATGCAAAAACAGCAGAAATCAGGAAAAGCGCAAATACTTTTTCACAGCACTATTGTTACAGGATGATTAAAACAATCAGGAGGCAAACAGGAAATGCAGTCTTTTAGATGGCAGATCACTCCACCAGTTTTGTTTTAGCAGAGGTGAGGCATTAATTACATTTTGAGGAAAACCATTGGTCTCTAACTAAGGAAAAAATCTTAATTTCATTTTCATTTTTGCACCATTTTAAGGGATATCCCAAAAATCCCCCCACGAGAAAAAAATCACTTACAGTATTTCCAGAATACCAGCTGACTAATATTATGCATCCTATTATCATCTTTCTACTTCTTGGTATTGTAATGTGGAAAAAAACAGCCACTAGATGACAATATTAACTTTTTTTTGTTAAGCCCAGTCTGGAGCTAGGTTAGGGCATGTCCTGGGCATGCCTCAGAGCAGGAAGTCCCAGAGAATTGAAAAAAAGTCTGGAAGGTGGGAGGGGGCTGGAAAAGAGTATATAAGGAGAAAAATTGAGAGAGTAAAGTAGTAGGAGAAATTGCAAGGAGAAATTGTGGAAGAATACACTTGAACAGACCTGTTACTCTTTTCAAGACCCGTGAAGCGTATTTTTGCCTGTGATGGAGCATTTTCCGGTCCTGGGACATCACAACTTAGCAACCCTATCTCAGTTACCACGGGACTGTAAATATCTCATTTTATTTATTATTTCAATCTTGGTCAGTGCTTTGGTTAATTAAATCTGTTCACGTTTTAAAATCTTGTCTGTCATCCCTTGCTGTCCGATATGTCATAACAAATTAGGGTCATAACAAATTGGGGCTATAACAAAGTGGGAGCTCGTCCGGGATAGACCACTGTGTGAGTCATTTATTGAAAATCTAAAATTTCAAATTGTGGTATTGTTTTTTGAATTTTCCTAAATATATAATGACAAATCAACAGCAATTGATGATTTCTTGGCATCACCAACCGTAGAGGTTTAGAAGTCTTTTAAAAAGGCAGAACTGCTAGAAATATGCAGACAGTTAGAGCTGACAGATGTAAAACCAGCCATGCAAAAAGCAAAACACTGGCTAGAGAGATTGTTGAATATTACATTGATGAAAATGTGTTTGCACCAGGAGCTCTGGAACAGTTTCCAGTGGAAAATCCAAATGTTGGAATGGAACTAAAATTAAAAATGCTAGAGATTGAAAGAGAGGAAAGAGCATTCAAGAGAGCAGAAAAAGAGAAAGAAAGGCAGTTTGAGTTAGAAAAATTACCAAGAGAAGAGAAAAAATGGGGGGAAAAGAAAAACAAAGGCAGTTTGAGTTAGAAAAATTAGCAAGAGAGAGAGAGAGAAAGAGGAAAGAGCAGAAAGAGAGAGACAGAGAGATTTTGATTTACAAAAGTTGGACAGAGCAGAAAGGCTCCAAATAGAGCCAATAAAAATCAAAATGGAAGCTGAAAACAATTTTCATGCTAACCAGGAGGTAAAGCTGATGCTTCCATTCTTGGAAAAGGAGGATGATAAGTATTTCCAGTGCTTCAAGAAGGTAGCTAAGAGTTGTCAGTGGCCAAAGAAACACTGGCCCCTGATGTTGCAAATTGTCCTCAAAGTTCAACAAGCCTATTCGGCTTTGTCTGCAGATGATTCCTCTGATTATGAGGTTGTCAAAAGGGTTATTTTGAGAGCTTACCAACATAAATTCAGAGGTCTGAAGAAATCTGACAATCAGACTTATGTGGAATTTGCTAACGAGAAGAAGGCTTGCTTTGAGCACTGGTGTACTTCTATGGAGGTCAAGGATGATTTCAACTCACTAAAAGAGATGGTGTTAGTTGAAGAACTGTGTTAAGGATGATATTAAGACCTACCTTAATGAGAAGCAAGCACTGAATTTGCAATCAGCTGCCAAATTTGCAGACGAATATGTTCTCACACATAATTCCAAATTTCAGCCCAGCAATAGATGGTCCAAATTTCAGAAGAAAGGTAACGATGATCCCCAAGATTCCTCAACCAAAGACAAAGACAAATCTGGCGATGGTGCTAAGAAATCCAGTCACAGGTCTGATCAAAGTGTGAAAGCTGACAGTGACAAACGTGGTCCAGTTTGCAATTATTGCAAGAAATCTGGTCATGTTACAACTAACTGTTAGTTCCTTAAAGCTAAGAAAAAAAGAGAAAAGGATACGAAACCCAATGCCTTGGTGAAGACAAGGTTAGAAACCCCTGTAGTAGATGACCGATCTGCTAAATTGCCTGCTCCTTGTGGGGCTAAGAAGCCTGATACTGCTGACTTTGTGAGGGAGGAATTTCTTCCATTTGTGTCAGAGGGATTTGTGGCTCTGAATGAGCATTCTCCTCCTGTACCCATATATATCCTAAGGGATACCAGAGCTTCTCAGTCACTTTTGTTGATGGACTCCTTGGAGTTATGTGATGAGACAGCTTCTGGGGATTTCATACTTGTACAAGGTATTGAAGGGAGGACTGTATCTGTACCCCTGCTCTCTGTATTCTTGAAGTCAGATTTAGTTACAGGACAGGTTTGATCTATTTAAATATTTTTCGTCGGGTGGAACTCCCGTTTATGTTTGCAGTTTAGATGCTGAGAAGTGTTTTGATTCTATATGGCACCATGGTTTGTTTTACAAACTATGGGGCAAAATCCCAGTCTGCAACTGGTTACTTTTATCTTCTTGGTATTTTTGTAATAAGGCCGTTGTGAAGTTTAATGGTGCTTTTAGTGAAGAGTTTAAGATCAGAAGGGGTAATGACAAGGTAGTGTCCTATCCTCCTAGCTGTTTAACATCTTTATTAACGACCTACTGAAAAGTCTGGCGGTCGAATGCAGGGATGGTCTACGGCTGCACGACCACATGGTTATGCTGATGACATTACATTATACTGTGCCACAGTTCCCGGCCTTCAGAGGCTCATTGATCAATGTTCTGACTACTCCGACAAATGGCGATTTCTTTTTGGCCTTAAGCAAACCTTATGTATGGTAATTGGAAATCCTAAACTCCAATACCGGCCATCGTGGAAGCTGGGTGGACAAATAATTAAAAATGTTGACAGCATGACCATATTGGGCAGCACATTTTGTAGTAACCTAAAGAGTGATCAACACACAGACACCCGGATTTCGCGATGCAGACGTGCAGTTTTTAGCCTAGGTAATATTGGTCTCTCATCCTCGTCTCTCAACGAAATGTAAAACTTATCTATGGAAAACAGTGGGTGTTCCGGCACTGTCTTTTGGCCTGGAATGCCTAAACGTGAGCCATGCAGATTTAAAAAGACTTGAAAGTATGCAAGGGACTATAATTAAAGGTTTTAACGGGATCAGTAAGCGTTCCCACCACTCTAGACTCCTAACTGCCCATGGTATTGTGAAAGTTGGCAGCATAGTTGACAGAAACACGCACGCACGTCTTTATTTAAAAGAATGTTCAAGGTTGATTCTCCGGCACGTGACTTATATTTGTCATTATTATCTAAACACCTTTGTGGTTCCCATGTAAAGGGCTCTCTGGTTGACAGAATAGCCAGCACCAGTCTTTCACCAATTAGGGTTGCATTGGGGGGGGGGGGCAATGGGGGCTGTTGGCCGCCGCGAGGGCACAGATGGCGCTGAAGATACCCTGCGTGATCTGCTCCATCGTGACGACTATGGCTCTCGGGGTTCCCTGCCCCATCGTCTGACATGCCTCCTATTAGCCCACACGCAATAATCATTTCCTGACTCTATTAGGTACCTTATTATGTTTATCTTATTTTGTTATTTTTTATGTATCTGCTTTAAATTACATGTACTCGTATCTGTCGTAATGTCCCCAAATATGGGGTTTTATCAATAAATAAATAAATAAATAAAGGTGGGACTTATGTCAAGTCTACCTATCAAGGGCGTTTCTCTGTTGCGAGGCAATGACCTGGCTGGGGGCAATGTAGTTCCCCCTGTTCATCTTACTTCACAGCCGAGTACTGAAGATGGTGATGAAGACCCATCTCTGAATCCTTCCTGTGCAGTGACCCGTGCAATGGCTAAGAAGGCTAAAGAAGAAGATGATTTGGTGCCGTCCAGCATATTGAATAGTCATGACTCAGGTGGTTCGCCTCATGACTCTGTTCAGCCTACTATGGTTTCTCCGCTTGAGGACTTATCAGACACTTTTATCAGTTCTCTGTTCAGCCAGCCAGATGGGTCTGGTGAATCTGATGTGTCTGGGGACTTGTCTTTGTCCAGAAAGTGGTTGATTCAGGAGCAAACTAATGATCCGGAAATTTGTATATTAAAGAGGAGAGCCCTTCCTGATTAAGAAATAGACACAGTTCCAGTTGGGTATTATCTCGAGGATTGTGTTTTGATGCGGAAGTGGCGCCCTCCTGATATCCTTGCAAATGCAGATTGGGCAGTGGTCAAGCAAATTGTTGTTCCAAAGGCCTACAGGAATGAGATCTTAACAATGGCTCATAGTTTACCTTTAGGAAGTCATCTTGGTGTTAACAAGACTGTTGATAAGATCATGAAACACTTCTTCTGGCCTGGACTTTGGAAAGATTTTTCCAACTTTTGCAAAACCTGTCATACTTTTCAAGTAGTTGGAAAACACCAGTTTGACCCACCTGTAGCTCCATTGCAGCCTATCCCAGCATTTGGGGAGCCCTACTCCAAGGTCATCATTGATTGTGTTGGTCCATTACCCAAGACTAGATCTGGAAATCAGTACTTGTTGAGAATCATGTGTGCATCTACCAGATTCCCTGAAGCCATACCTCTACGCAACATCAAGGCAACTGCAATCTCGAAGACTTTGATAAAGTTCTTCACGTTGTTTGGCCTTCCCAGGGAAATTCAGTCAGACTAAGGTAGCAATTTCACTTCCGGATTGTTTCAGCAGGTTGTGTATGAACTAGGTGCGAAGCAGATTCTTTCCAGTGCCTATCATCCAGAGAGTCAGGGTGCCTTAGAGCGGTTTCATTCCACTCTCAAGACAATGATGAGGACTTATTGTTATGACCATGAAAAAGACTGGGATGAAGGTGTTCATTTGCCGTTGTTTGCAGCTAGAGAAGCAGTGCAGGAGTCTACTGGATTCAGTCCGTTTGAGCTAGTGTTTGGCCATTGAAGTGAGAGGACCTTTGATATTGTTGAGTGAACAATGGCAAGAGAAAGTCAAACAGACTGATATGTGGTTTTATGTTAGCAAGTACAAGGAAAGATTGCGTGCAGCTTGTGACCTAGCCAAAGAGAACTTGAAATCAAGTCAGGGGAAAATGAAAACTTGGTATGATCATAAGGCTAGAAGCTGTGGGTTTAAACCAGGAGACAAGGTTCTTATGTTGTTTCCCTTGTAGTTCAATCCATTGCAGGCTAGATTCCATGGTCCGTATGAAATTCTGACAAAACTCAATGATCTCAATTACATTGTGAAGACTCCAGATAGGAAAAAGCCAAAACAGTTGTGTCACATTAACATGCTGAAGCCTTATCATGACAGAAATGCTAGGGTTGCAGGTGTCACTTCAGATTCTCCTATGGCCGAGACTTGTGAAGATGAGGAGGAGTTTCAAGATGATGAACCTAGAGTTAAAGCTGAAGTTCCTTCATGTAAATTGACAAATTCTGAAGTGTTGCAAAATCTTGATGTAAAACTCCAGCACTTAGAACCCTCACAGAAAGATCAGTTTGAGAGGTTGATCAAGAAATGTAAAGATCTATTACCTGATGTTCCAAAGAGAGTTTCAATAGCCTCTCATGGTGTAGATGTTGGTGATGCCAAACTAATAAAACAGCATCCGTACTGGATGAATTCTGAAAAGAGAAAGATTGCTGAGAAAGAGGTTGAGTACATGTTAGAACATGATATTATCAGACACTCCAACTCAGATTGGAGTTCAACCTGTGTGCTAGTTCCAAAACCTGATGGAAGCACTAGATTCTGTACAGATTATCGCAAAGTCAATGCTGTAACTAGAACTGATGTATTTCCAATACCTAGGAATGATGATTGTATCAACAGAGTAGGGCAAGCAAAGTTTTGGACCAAGATTGATTTATTGAAGGGTTATTGGTGTGTACCTTTAACTGAGAGGGCCAAAGAGCATCTCTGCTTTTGCCACACCATCTGGGTTGTACCAGTATATGGTCCTACCCTTTGGCATGAAAAATGCCCCAGCCACGTTCCAAAGGATTATACAGTCTACAATCGCCGGATTGCCACACACAGGTGCGTATATCGAAGACTTGATCACATGTAGTGACTCCTGGGAAGAACATCTGAAAGATGTAGAGACGTTGCTCCAGCGCTTGACCCAGGCTAACCTGACTGTTAACCTGAACAAGAGTGACTTAGGTTGTGCTACTGTCGTGTATCTTAGCTATGTCATGGGCCAGGGTAAGGTGGCACCCATTAATGCTAAGGTCCAAGCCATCATGGACTTTCCAGTTCCTGACAAGAAAGCTTTGCGCCGCTTCCTTGGAATGATCGGGTACTACCACAAGTTCTGCATGAACTTTGCTGAGATTGCTCTCAGTCTCACCAACCAACTGAAGAAAGGCGTAAAGTTCACTTGGGATGAAGCATGCCAAAGAGCCTTCGATCGCCTGAAGTCTCTGCTGTGTCACTTCCCCGTGCTCAAATCTCCTGACCAAAAGAACTATTCCACAATTGAGAAGGAGCTGTTGGCTCTGGTTCTATCCTTAGTTCCTTACAACACTTTGAGGTTTATGTATGTACAGGGCAAAAGCCACTGATTTTATATACTGACCACAATCCATTAATGTTTTTGAGTAAGATGAAAAAACAAGAATCGGAGATTGTTGAATTGGAGTTTGATTTTCCAGGAGTTTGACATGGAAATTTAGCAAGTAAAGGGTACTGACAATGTAATTGCTGATTGCTTATCCGGTGTTTGAGTATGTGTATATATCACATGTGTTTATTAGCACATTGTATTATATATATATATATATATATATATATATATATATATATATATATATACAGAAGTGTCTACTTAGCCATTTTCTTCTTGAAAAGACAAATTTTGCCTTTATGAGTCAAAATGTTTCCCTTTTTGGAATGTGAAAAAAAAACAGCCAATAGATGGCAGTATTGACTTTTTTTGTTAAGCCCAGTCTGGAGGGGAATGTTTTGGGCATGTCCTGGGCATGCCTCAGAGGGGAAAGTCTAGCCTCCGTTGCAGACGTCTTATGGAGTTCGGTTAATTTCCTTCACCCAACAACGTCTGCGCACTCGAGCGAGGTTTTGTGTTCCACCAATCAGAAACGAGCTCCTAAAATCCTGGAGCTAATTATATATGCAGAAACAGATAAAGCCAGAATAGCGGACGGTGGCGAACACGTTTTCTCTCGAGCTTTGGATAAAATCTGCAATACCTTCAATATCGAAAGTATGAATAGCTTACAAAAACAAGCAATGAACAACTTAGTTATCCAGTGGAAAGATGTCTACGTAAATTTGCCGACAGGATTTGGCAAATCGCTCATATAACAAGCTCTACCAATCCTCGGGGAAGCGTTTTCTAATGAAGAATCCTCTATTATTGTTGTTTCTCCCCTTGTTAACCTTATGAAGGATCAAGTCAATTATTTAAATAACATAGGAGTGAAAGCAACCAGTTTAAGTCTGGTCGATACCGAAATAAAGAAGTTTTAATTCCGATCACTTTTCATCAAGTTCTTTCTCTATTTTCAAAATTTTTTCAAGTAAGCGATAGCAGCCCGTTCGGCAGACGAATAACTCGTTTGTGTATACCGCTGTGTAAACAGAGATGACAGAGCTGATGACTGCAGCGATATCAAGCTTGCCTTTTCCACGCATTATTTCAATCTTGGTCAGTGCTTTGGTTAATTAAATCTGTTCACGTTTTAAAATCTTGTCTGTCATTCCTTGCTGTCCGATATGTCATAACAAATTGGGGCCATAACAAATTGGGCCACAACAGTATGTTTCTATAAAAGGCTATAATTAATCAATAGGACAGGCCGTGTCAGCTTCAAGAAAGGGCAGTGGCAAATAATTGCAACTTGAAGGTATGTCCAAGCCTTCTCATCAACAAAGGAATGCTGAGATGTTTGGACCTTCTCTGAGATTAATCATCAACCTTCCTCCTGTCTTTCAAAGCCTTCATCTCCATGGAAACAGTTACTTCTTGCAAAGGCATGGGGCCCTCAAGCTGTGGGCTGGGAAAACAGAAAGCATCAGTTCTGTCCATCATGTCAAGTCATGAAATATGCTCATACAAAAATGAAAATGCTCTCTCTCTCTCTCCATTAAACACACACACACACACACACACACACACGCACACACACATTCCATAAATATTCCTTATATCATCTCTGCGGGTAATGATAATTTCCTCACTAGACATTGTCTCAGTTGTGAGAAAGAGGAAAACGAAGAGCTGTCCCTCCCAGTGACAGGTGGATCCAGCTCACAACCACCCTTTCCATTCCCCATTTTTAACTCTGTGGGAAAGGTCAAGCCAGATAGAAAACAAATATTGGTACAGTAAATGTTACTGCTTTAATCATTCCGGCTGATACAGGCCGTATTACCCCCGCACACTATTCAACCCGTTTGCCCAATACAACTCCAACACCAACTGGTCCAAGGAGGGCGGTTTTATCCCGGGGTAATGAGCCCGTAGGATGTTTATTCACTAAAATCGTAAATGAATATGACTAATTTTATTCATTAAAGCCCTCAATAATACAACGTATTATTATTATAATAAAGTAGGATGTGGCTTTTAGTAGCCATAGATAAGCCGCCGCATTCTCAAAAGGGCGCTGAGTACACTGATCCCAAATGTGTGATTCAACAGCTCATGCAAAACACCTCAAGGTTTCTCGGACCCCACATTACAAGACCATTCCACAAATACTCCATGTCAATATATCAGTGCTAAGTCGGAGTGGAGTGTTTCTAACGTTAATTGAAGTCAATTTAAAACTCATTTTCTCCTCGATTTCCACTGAGTAGAGTCCACAGTCAGTGACGTGCAGTGGATTGTTCTCACCCTTGGACTCCAAGCTTTTCCTGCATTTACAAACAAATGACTGTAATTTTCGGGCTCAGCCAGAAGAAGCCAACAAGCGGATTCCGTCTCCTAACTTACGAAACAGCTTTGACCATTTGCACTCTATGGTGCCATTCAAAAAATGTCTGTAAATCATTGCATTTACAGGTCTCGCTGAGGCCTCAAACACAAGGCAAACACTAGTGTAAAAATTACTACCGTGGGGTTCCATAGGTTTATGTTGCTGCCACTGTGTTAAAACCGCCCAAAAAGGCGTGACTACATGCAGCGAGCGAGCGAGCCTTTGCGTACTGTGGAGCGTAGCGGACCGGCGGGTGGAAAACGGGGATTCTGAGAGGAGACTGGCATCAGCCTGAGGAATTGGATTTTAAAAATATTATAATCGTTTTTAGCTTCTGGAAAATATTCACCATGGGGAACCTACGATGAGGTAAGAACCCTTTGTATTGTCACGGAGGGTCATCCCCCCTCGATTACTCAACATTTAATTTATCAGAATCATAACGTTATAAGAGCTAGCTAGGTAATTGGATCAATGCTTTGGAGCATTTATTACCTGATACTGCAGGACCAAATAGCTGGTTGCTCGCCGGCTGGGAATTTAGTGCAGTTGGTTAGCTTTGACATTCGTGTTCATTGGCAAACTAGCCGGGAAATCTGTATTATTGCTCCAGCTGCCTTTTCAATGCACAAGGGCTAACGAGACCGTTAGCATTGAAATCTGATTTCTGATGTTACAGCTGACTTAAGAAGCAGCTTTCACACAGGACGCGAAATGAATTTTTCGCACGACAGATTACATTCAAAGTCAGTGCGTCTATGCATTGACTTTGAATGTAATCTGTCCTGCGAAAAATTCATTTCGCGTCCGGTGTGAAAGCGGCTTCACCTGTGTCGTTTTGATTTATGCTGACTCTCTGCATTAACTGTTTATCGATAGCCGCTTTGCGAATCCTAAAAAGTTTGATATCGTGCTTCGTTTTCGGGTGGTATGTTAGCTAGCCTTTCGAGAGAGATGCATGGTGACTACCGGCTTATATTTGCTGGCGAATGTTTAATGGCCCCTTGCCCCAATCCTTACTGAATTTTACGTTAGCTTTGCTCCTCGAGAATTAAACCGGTATACCTCGGTAGCAAGATGGCAAGTCACTCAAATGCTTGATGCTTAACTAGCCATTGTGTCAGTTGGCTAACGCTAACGTTATAACTAACGTTTAAGGTGGACTTTAGTGCAATTCCGTCTGAAATAATTTCCCTCTTTAGGTGGCTAAATGGTGTGAGCAATTGTATCTGCAATGTTTCTGGCCGTGGTATTATTTCTCTGATTGATAAAATGTCGCTGACTGTTAGCCGGGGAGTCGATTGTACCTGGCTGTATCTTGCTGTCATTCAACCTGCAACCGACTAACGTGAGCTAGCTGGCTAGCCTGGCTAACATCAGCAAAGATGCCCGTTATTTTGGCTACGAATCTTTAGCTGCTAACTGGCCGTGGCATTTGATGAGAAGCCTAGGGCTAATCTGATGAAAACATTCTTCTGAGAAACCACAACCGTCTTTACTTTTCTTCATAATTTCTTAATTTCATCACAATATATTAACAAATATTCACCAGTTATTCTTGAGAAGTATATCCATCAATATGAAATCATGAAGGAAAGTATAGATGGTTGTAGTTTTTCAGCAGAATATTTTCAGCAGATTAGCCCTACCCGTATTTGATGGAGGTCGGACGGTCTCTATAGCTCCGTGAATTATCCTGCTAGCTGGAATAATGTGAGCAATCAAGCATTATATTTATACAGTAAACAATGTAAGCGAGTTAACTTGCTGCAATACAGCTTGCCTACGAATTGTGTGTTCAGGAAGGTGGTTCACGTTTGCTTGTCATTTTGCATAGCAATGCGCCCATTTAGGTCAAAGTCTCTCTAATCTAACGTTTGCTAACGTGTCGGATGCTAATGGTTTTTAACGCCCGCTTACATGCTTTTGTAAAATCATGAAGCCATGTGACGATCGCAGCTCCACTGCATACGGTTTGCTTTGTTGATCATTCTGTGTTTATCAACCTGATATTGCTATAAACCGGCGAAATCTGACTGAATTGCTACCCCGCACGTTTGTGTTGATATGATGGAGCCCGCGGTTGGTACAGTCCGTGCATCACATAATGTGTTTCGCACTGACATTGTGGCCAGGATGTTGTCCTTTATTATGGAAGCGTGTAGATAACGGAGCCGTTTTTCCACGCTGCCGCGACCCAGCCCCTGGCGGCGCATCGTGTAAAGCCGCTTACACACTGGACGCGAAAGGAATTTTTCGCACGACAGATTACATTAAAAGTCAATGTAAAGACTCATTGCATTGACTTTGAAAGTAATCTGTCGTGCGAAAAATTCCTTTCGCGTCTGGTGAGAAAGCAGCGTATGCACCGCTATTCCGCGCTGCAGCTATCGGGCTCACTTTTAACACTGTGGGCATATATCTAGCAGTCAATGGTCTACTCTGCCTCACCAAATTATCAATACAGCCCTCTTCTAATGTGCGCAACGCAGAACAGCGCCACAGAAGCCATCGTTCAAAATGGGATCTGATGCAGATGTTTGCATTGAGTGCCTTGAGGGCGGCCTTGGTCAGATATTCCATTACTGTTTTGGCTCAGCAGATTGAAAAGCTGTAGCCTTGTTTGTCTGAAGTGCTTCATACTGCCTTGAGTCATTGTAGATTTGTACATGTTTACTTGCAGTTGTGGCTCCTTTTGTTCTTAGACACCTGGGCAATGTTAACATAGCACCACCTCTTTGCTATGATCTCATCTCCCTGTAGATTTGAATGCATCAGATATGAATGTTAGGTTTTGTTCTCCTCTTTGTTTCTCTCCTTATCTTTGTTCCTGTTTGCACCCCAGCTCCTTCAAGGCTCCTTGTTTTCCCACTTCTCTCCCTGCTGACCTAGTGCCCTGTGTCATTGGTAAACTCCAGCTCACGGCTTAGACCTCGTCAAATAAAGACTGTGTATTTGCGCAAAGCCTCCTAGCTCTAAGCTTGCTCACAGAGGTCCATCTGTACCTCCTCCAGCACATTTGCTAGCGTTCACAATTGAACAGCACTGAATAACTGCTTGTCTTTGTTTATTTTATTTATTTATTTTTTATAAATAGTGTAGTTATGGTATGGATATTGGGGAAATTGACTTTCGTGACTATAAAAAAAATGTTGAGAGTTGACATTTCTCCTGCACAGAGGTTAGAATGTGCATGGCAATTTGGATTGTGTAGTACGGATGGCTAGCTGAGCCGCAGTATTATGGCCCAGACATGAGAATTTTCCTGTCCATAGGATTAGTGTCATGACACAATTCACTGAGCCCATTTTAGGCCTGCTTATCCTGACCAACTGCCTGAAAGGACTTCATGCTCCAGGTGGTGCACTTTGGGTAGTATTGGCCTTTTAGTGCAGCTGTTCAAGTCATGATCTGATTCTTTGTGATTTTTCTCCCCTGCTTAAATTGTTCAGTAGAATTAGATTGGGCAGAGCCTAAATAAACTGTCAATATTGAGAGAAAGTTTGAGAAAAGAATAATCCCTGAAAAAAATCTAACTTTCATTTGATTTGGTCGCAGTATATTTGTCTTGTGGCTGTCTGAATTTTGTAGGCATGTGAAGTGTGATTGAGTGTGCGGAAAATGGAGCTGAGGAGCGCTCTAAAGTCTCTTACTTCCTGCTTTCTTTCTGCCCTGCATTAGTTTAGAGTGAACTCAAATACGGAGACGCTGACCCCATCTTCACACAGTTCTTGGTTTGCGTATCTGTTCCCGTGTTAGTCAGGTTGGTATGCTATGGCTGGATGAGTTAGACCAGGGGAGCTATGCAGTTTCTTCCCGGGATTGGACCTCCCTGCCAGAGAGCTAGTTTACATGTTGTCCCTTTGTAACTCTGGATGGTGCGTTAATGTGTGAGTGTGGTGGGTCAGGAGGAGGGGGATTAAGGGGCTAAAAATGACAATGGAAATGAGTTTGACCCAGTAATAATGGGTAAGGCTGAATGATGGAGGGAGCATGGTGATTTGGTGATGAGGGCTTGGGACCTTTATGCTGGATGGGAGGAGACTGAACAGTAAAGTGGGCTGGATGGAGTGCGGAAAGGGGAGGGGCTTGCATGAGGGGCTGTTTGTGAGTTTGGCTGGAGAGCACACCCCCTGCTTGCTGACTCAAAGCAGCCATTGTCTTGGCAGCCACCCCCCCCTTCCAACCTCCTCCTCCTCCTGCTGCCCCAGCTGTGAGCCTGCCGGAGTGCTCTTTGAGTGCTGGGGGCAGAGCTGCTTAGGGCTTCTGTCAGTGTGTTTTTCCCACTTTTGCTGAGAATGAATGGAACACTGCCTTGTATGTTTGTAAGGCCTTGTCCCGATTGCATAATGTACCCAGACTGGAAGCGGCCTGATCAACATGATGGTCCAGCACACGTTGCCTTTCGGGGCTTGCTGGCTGGGCGGCACAATTGACCCTTGAAGGTATAGGGAACATAATAGCCCACTTTTTCCACTGAAATAAAAAATGGTTCTTTACCAATGTGGCAGAGTTTCGCCATTCTTAATTTGCCAAAATATGCAAAATGATCCATTTGAGATTAGTCCAGTGACTATCCGTGTTTATGGTGTTGTCTGCTTGGAATGCTACTGTGTAATGTGAGGGAATCTCCCTGTCTTTTCCAACATATCACAGGATTCTGGTCAACTGGTTTTGGTAGTCAGTTGCAGTTTCAGCTCTGCCGACATGAGATTTTTGACACTGATACCAATGTAGTGGGGGGCGGCTGAATTCACTAATTGCCAGTATGGCGGGTGATGGCGTGATGTTATGAGCTGGACTGAAAATAGACCTTTGCGTGGATTGTGTACTGAAATGACTTCGCTAAGGTATCCAGAAGGCTGTCTTTTTGCAAGAAAAAACTGTACACATATTTTGTTATGAACATTGTGAGCATCGTTGTAACCAGGTTTCTGAACATTGGGACCTGAGTAAACATCAGTGTGTTGAGCATTGATCGTCAGTCATCAATGATGCCTGTCAATAAGCGACACATTATGAAATCAAAAGCAGCATAGCTTCTTCGCGATAGCACTTGCCCGCGAACTGTTCCATGTCATCATTGACAGTCTCTATTTTGCTTCACAATTTACTCAGAAAGTACCAATTTGTTTCTACCCCAATGATTAGAAGATGCTTTTACTGTTGGCTATGCAAACATTAAAATAAATGTGCAGGGAAATTAACTTGGCCGACTTACTAAATTGAAGTTAATACTCTTAACGTGTGCTATACCCATTCGTTTCTGGAAGAAGTCTTTGTCGAAACCCCAGGCTTGTAAGTAGCCCATAGATTTCTGTGCATGATAAGGGCAGGTCATAAATCTTTTCTCTGTTTGTGATCTTGGGCTGCATTTAAAGAAAGAGGAGGGGAGGAGCACGAAAGAGTTGGATTTGGATTGGTCACTAATATGGATGCAGTTGATATTATTTTAAAAATGTAACAATTAGTATTGGATTTTAGATAAAGTATATTACTGTATTTGGTCGCCACTCCTCTCCATTGACTATTATGTTATCATTATTTGCCAATACCAATGTGGTCCAAAAAGCAAATTTATTGATCTATTATTTAAGCTGCGCAATGCAATGATTGGAATGTGCCTTCCAGGCATCATCATCTCTTGCTGCAGAACATCAGCTTTGGTGATTAAGCAAGTAAAATCAATACCTGATTGGCTATGTGCCAATTTGGGTGGGGGAAAAAAAAGGTCCTTCAGAAGAAAGAGATAATGTGTGAAACCTTTCTCGGAAAAATAAGTAATTTTTAGTAAATGTATAAGATTTACCGAGCATGATTTTTTTAAACATTTTAGCTCTTTGCCATTCAAGGTGGTTTCCCTAACAAAAGGACTCAAGTATGAGATCTTTGCTTGGGTAGTCGTGTCACACTGGCAACTCTGTACTGTAGATGCTTAATCATCATGTTGTAATTTCTTAGCCAACACTTCCTCTGTGGAACATGGCCACTGTCTACATCTGATGAAAGGCATACAGGGAGTGCCTTGACTATAAGTTTTAATGGCGCTGATGGCTGTATAGTTCTGACTGCTATTCATCTCGCTGATGCTCTATTTTGTAATGCAATTTGGCAGTTTATGCGAGATGAGTTGGTCATGTGTGCTGTATTTTGTGGCTTTATGTAGGCATTGCATGCATGCTTGTATGCATGGGTGAATGTAAGGGTTTGCATTGAAATTTTGAAGTTCACGTTTCTGTCTGTGTGTGGTGACGTGTGTATGTGTTTTATGCTCTTTGGTCCACTTAGGTTCACCTTTGAAGCTGTGTGTCTTGGATTTAGAAACCATGCATATGTTTCTCTGGAGTATTCCGGTCTTCTGTAAATCCGAGCCAGGATGTCTCTCATTGGGCAGAGGAAGAAGTTCATGTTCGTTACATCCAGTGCAGGACAACAGTGCCATGAAAAATTGTTTTCCTTCCAACCTCTCCATCTTCTATTTTTCCATATTTGCTACAGGCAAATGTGTCAGGTCATCAAACAAATTTTAATAGTGTTGAAAGATGACCTGAGTGGGTAACTAAATGTAGTTTAGAAATTTTTTGAATCATTGAATGAGGAAAGCTATTCAACACTTCCTGGCCGTATGTGGAAAAAGGAGTTGCCCACTTAGTTACTCATTCGACCAAAGAGTGAAATTTAATAGATAATTGAGTTTATTTTGACTAGAACCCAGGCATGATTACTGCCACCTTGTTGAATCTAATCGTCACTGAAGTGAAACCTGTCTGGCTGTGTGACATAGGCAAAAGGCGGCACATTATAACGGGATTTAATGAAATTCAAGAACAGATGGGAAGAAAGGTCATTGGCATCTATCGGTCTGGGAAGAGTTCAAAGCCACTCGGCTCTAGTGAACCACTTTAGAGCCTTTGTCTACAAATGCACAAAACGGAACTATGTCAAACCCTCCCAGGAGTGGCGGGCTCCTTTGAAATTTGTCCAAGAGCACATGGATGACTCATCCAGGAGGTCACAAAAGAATCCAGACTAACATCTAAAGAACTGCAGGTCTCTGTTGGCTCACTTAAGGTTAGTGTTTGCGATTCCACAACAAGAAAGAAACTGGGCTAAAATGGCATTCGTTGGAGAGCTGCTCAGCAAAAACCACTGCTGACCAAAAAGAACTCATGACTTTTCTCACTTAAATTGCCAAAATACTTTGGGATTATATTCTGTGGACTGACGAGTCAATAGTGGAACTTCTAGGTAAACATGAGTCCTGTTGCATTTGGTGAAAAGTAAACACAGCATTGTGTTAGCATGATTTTCTTTCATCTGGTGTAAAGCTAACAGTCTAATATGATGGCATTCGGGTGATGGTCTGGGGCAGTTTTGCGGCTTTAAGATCTGGGCGACTTGCCATAAATGATCAAACCATGAATTCTGCACTCAAC
Organism: Gymnothorax reevesii; assembly: GCA_029721435.1. Taxonomy (NCBI): domain Eukaryota; kingdom Metazoa; phylum Chordata; class Actinopteri; order Anguilliformes; family Muraenidae; genus Gymnothorax; species Gymnothorax reevesii. The sequence continues at coordinate 48,445,599 of CM056587.1, read as the reverse complement.
CAGAAAATCCTGAAGGAGAATGTCCAACCATCAGTTTATGATCAAGCTCAAGCGCAGTTGTGTTATGTAGCAGGAAAATGATCAGAGGCACACAGGAATCGTCCACTACTGAATGGCACTGAAGAAACAAAATAAAGGTTTTTGGATTGACCTTGTCAAAGTCCCAACTTGAATCCAATTAGGATTCTGTGGCATGACCATAAATGATTGGTTCATGCCTCGAAACTCTTAAACATGGCTGCTCACCTTCAATAATAAAAATGATCATTTAAAAGCTACATTTTGTGTTTCTTCATTTTGTCTTTGTCAAATGTTAAAATTAGCTGGATGATCTGCAGTGGCATAGCTAGTGGGGGGGCACTTTATGACAACAGTTAGTCCTGACTAGTTCTCAATCATTTCCCTTCATTGACGCATTTTCCAAAAATTTAAGTTTGCAACTGAAGAAGTTTCTCTCTGAATCTAACAGCGATTAAATCATGGGCTAAATTCAGTTCAGTTGCGGAACAAGAACAGAGAAAACATCAGTTTAAAACAATTATTAGTCCTGACCTGTTCTCAGTCATTTTCATGATTAACAGAAGGTTCACTCCGAGAGCACCCCGCACTTAACAGGTGCTGCTTGTTCTCTCCAATTAGATAAGACGATAATCATTCACCTGGACGCTTATTTGCTGTATCTAAATTAACGTAATTCAAAATGTCATGGCATACCTGTCGACTCTCACGCAAATAGCTGGAGCCGCACACTTTTTATAGCCTATTGAACTGCCGAGTGCCACTTTTTTTTTTTTTTTTTTTAAATCAACCCACAAAATACCAAGAGTGAAAGTACGCGTTTCACTGGAACGTGGACCAGTTCAATCAACGCGAAGCATTAGCCTATTAATAAGCAAATTATTTTTTTTGTACTGAATTTAGCTCACAATTTCATTGCTGTGATATCGCATATGGAGAGAAACCTTGTCTTCAGTTGCCAATTAAAATAATTGGAAAACACGTCAATAAAGGAAAATAATTGAGAGCTAGCTAGGACTAATTCCTGTCTTTGCCCCCCCCCCGCCACCAGCTACGCCACTGATGATCTGAGGCTTTTTAATATGACAAATAAGCAAAACTGGAAGAAATAGCAACGGGGGCAAATGCTCTCACACAGCACTGTGCCTATGTTAGCCGCAAGGAACTGTACTCATTGGCTGAAAGTGCCTGAAAGTATAGGAGAGCTTTGAGTGGAGATGGTCATTTTCTCTATAATCTTTCCATTTCATTGACCTGTTGCGTTAAATTGCATAGTCATTCAGCTGACACTGTTATTCAGACTGACATAAAACATAAAGTGCTTTTGAAGGAACAAAGGTGCTGAGAACTCTGGAGGGAAGTAACTTCCTAAAAAGTCCACCAGTGTAAATGAAAAGATGGGCCTTTTCTCTGTCTGAAGAATACCTCTGGTTCAAAGTGCATCAATAAAAACAAGTCATTAAAGCATCTATCCCACGAGAAACCAGCCCAACACAAGGCAGTTCAGTGCCTTAAACTTAATACCAGTTACAAAGTCAAGTAGCTGGAGAGGTAAAGTTTGAAGAGGTGAATCTTCAAACTTCTTTTGAAAGCATATAACCTCATTATTTGGGTCCATGAATGTGGCTGCCATATTCAAACCTTTAAAACTTCAAGTCTCTTTTGAATACTAGTGGAGATCCCAGATTTTCCAGTTATCTCAAATATGTCCCACTGAATTACAGGTAAATGTGTATTAAAAGATTTTCAAGATCTACGTTGTAGATATTTTCCATTTGATCTAATGCTGTGGCCAAAATAAATAAATAAATAAGTGTTGTCCTGAATGTGATGTGGCTTCAGTGATGTGCTGCAACCAGCAGATGCAGAATATGTATGTGACATTGTCCTACAACATGGGGGAAAATGCTTCTTCTGACTTTGAACCGACTTCAGGAATAACTTAAGTGAAAAGTTAGAGTTTAAGGGGTCAATTGGCACCTTGCTAAGAGGTGACACACAGAACACAAATGGGGTCAAAGGCGAGCACTCGTGGCTGTGTCAGTCTGGCTCTTAAATGTGGTGGAAGTGCCATGACTGCAGTAGTGTTGGTGTCCACCTTTTCAGGGGTAGGAGCTGTGCTCACAGTCGGATGGGGCACCGCAAACTCTCAGCACTGGGCATGTAAGAGTTCATGGGTAAATTTCGCACACTGCTCATGTTTTAGTGTCGTACAGCGCCCTGGCCCTGGGGTGGATTATTTTCCTGTATTGTTTGTTTGAGTGGATCCTAATCCTCTACAGGATTTTAGCTGCGGATGAGTCACCAAGCTGCCTGCCCTAAGCTCCCAGCAAGTCAGGCTTTTACTGTCCCTGCCAGTGGTCACTTCATGCATCTCTTATTTAAACATCCAGAATGGGTAAACTAGCAGTTCTAAATCCATACTGCTGTTTGGTGGACTGCTGGCTGTCCAAGCAGTTGAGCTCTGTGTTCCTCAGAATGTCTGGAAAACATTTCAGTGGGAAATGTACACTAAATTTGCAGAAAAATCCACAGATTGCTTTTCCCCCTCCTACATGCTGACAGATGGCTGCCGCACGCCAGTTTAAACATGAGGATCTGAAGTCATCTTTGACTATTTGAGTTTGTTTATTTATTGCCCCACCTACGAAGTTGGACGGAAGTTATGTTTTTCGCCCCCATTTGTTTGTTTGTCTGCCTGATTGAAAGCAGGATTACATAAGGAGTTCTTGAATGATTTCGGTGAGACTTTTTGGGAAAGTTGTAAATGACATCCTTGAAAGGTGATTAGATTTTTCTCTGGTCAATGTCAAAAGTTAAGGTCAGCAGTGAGGAAAAACGGTGGTGAGGGCGTGCACTCTACTGAGTGTCCTTCTATTTTTTCAGCACACTGTAATTGTTGGGGTTTATTTAATCACTGTTATATCATTTGGAGGTTGTTTATTCAGTAATTGTAAATTTGGTTATATTATAACGATGTCTGTGTCTTTGCTATTGGAGGGGTTGATGGGGAAACCACAGAGGATGGATGCATTTGCCTGCACAGATTGAACATTGCTGACCTTAGTGTGATGTCCTGCATAGTGTATCAATAGGCCCATTTCCACGGCAGGAACATGGGGTAATTTTACTGGATGGGGCCGTTGTTGCGTGTCTCCACCGCTGGAACCACCCCCGAAGGACAGAGTTCCGGAACTTTTACAAGGGCTTCGGAGTAGGTACTCTGAACGGCCCTGAAAAACCACTGGGTGGGGCTCGGGGTTTACTTGGCACTGATTAAATTTACTCAGGGTGGGATGCGACGTTAACAGAAAGCGAGAAAATAGCCGCCATTTTTAAAACTCTACAGACAATGAGGGGTTGCATGTTTAAAAGGTCGTCACACAACTTTACACAAACCTTCCTCCTACTTCGCCCTCTCGGTGAAGTCACGGCAGTTGTGAGGGCCGAGTGAGAGGACATTCCTTTAGTAGTTCCTTCCCCCCAAATACTACCAGGAACTTCTTTGGTGGAAACGGGCCTAATATTGCTATGCCATTGTTGGTGCTCCACTGTAGCAATTACTTTATCAGTATGGCTGTTATGTTGTTAGTCCTCCGCTATAAATAGCACAGTGTGTTAGTGTGGCTGTTCTGTAGTTAGTGCTCCACTATGAAATGGTGTATCAGTATAGCTGTATTGGTGTTGTCGCCTCACAGTTTCAGTGCATCAGTATGACCGTACTCATGTTCTCGCTTCATTGTTGCACAAAGTGCAATAGTGCTATTAGCGCTCCACTATAGAACATATTACATCAGTATGGCTGTGTTTATTTCAGTAATACACTGTAACAGACCGGTTATCAGCATGGCTGTGCTGTTTTCGCTCCACCATAGCGCACAGTGCATCAGTATGTCTGTACAATGTTAGCGCCTCTGTGGCATACTGTGTATCATATGGTTATGCTGTTAGGGCTTCACCACAGCGCACAGTTAATCAGTATGGCTGCCCTGTTGTTATCGTTCTTCTGCAGCACACAGAGTATCAATATGGCTGTACTGTCGTTAGGCCTCCACTATAACACAGCGTGTATCAGTCTGACTGTGCTGTTGTTAGCTGTGGACAGCAGCACACAGTATTATCAGTATTGTATCAGTATTGCTGTACTGTTATTACTCCACTGTAGCACACAGTGTATCAGTATGGCTGTCCAGTCGTCACTGCTTTCCTGTAGCACGCAGTGTATCAGTATGGCTATGTTGTTAGTGCTACACCATAGTGCACAGTGTATCAGCATTGCTGTCTGTTCCTACAGCACCCAGTGTATCACTGCTGCCATCTACACTTCTCTGTAGCACACAGGGTATCAAAATGTGCTGTGCTGCTCTGTTAGAGCTACCCCATCATGAGAATGAGCCTAGCAGTCGAGCATACACAATGTCCAGTCTCTTATTGGTCTGGCAGACAAAGCAGGAACTAGTGCATGAAATGGCTGGTTGACAGAGGGGTGGAGTCCCCGCTTGGCGAGCTTGAGAGTGCACTGTCAGTTCATCCCATCAGCTGAAGTGTGGTGTGACCCCCCCCCCCCCCCCCCACATCACTGCACCCCCCTCCCCTAAACCGTGTTTACTGAGAGGGCGCGCACACACACACACACACACATGCTGGTACACACATACAGGCACTGTACATGCTCATCATTGGCCTTCTTCCCTGTTCAGCTTACCGATGTTGGATAACTTGTCCCCAGGACCAGCCCCTCCCTCAGTCTTGTATTCATCTTCCTAAATATTTCAGCAGTGCACTGGACAGGCTTGTGAAATTCCTCATTTCCATTGGAGCTGGGCTCAGCCTGGGAAAAAGGCTTGAGTTCATGCTTGCCGAGACGGAGGGAAGCTATGGGGACAGTGTGTCAGGGGCTGTGTTTAAGGGGGGGGGGGGGCAGGTCGGGTCCCTGCTGTCCCCAGGTCTGACACGGTGGAAGGGTAATGAGGCGCCAGCCTGGCAGAGGGGCCTGCAGAATGTAAAGTGTTTCTGGGAGAAGGGACACTGGGGAACCAGCATTCTGTTCAGGTGGGAGGATTGTGGCAGGATTGTTAGCATTGAGTTTCCTTTCCGATCAGCCGGAGTCAGTTAATGTGTGAAGGACAGGAAGTGTGTGGGGCAGGTATAGTTTGAGCAGAGGAATGCCATTTTTTTAGCACTGTGTGCACTTGACCCCAAGCATAGCATCACAAGGGATGCACCGATCTCACTTCCAGTCTTGATACTGATACTGTCTTGGCTTTGGGTATTGGTGGACACAAAGTACTGATTTGATGCTAGTGTTCAATTAACTCTTTGTATCCCATAAGCCAGTTTAGTGGCCACTTGGAGAATGTGCAGTAACCTGAAATGCTGGATAACCGGCTTGCAAACGTGACTTCGATCACACGACTTGTAATTACTTGTAATTGTAATGTGACCTTGTTTACAATCAAACAGCAAAGATGGGGGTCACAACCCTTTTATATTATACAGGGTACTAGGGGTTAATAAGCTGCACCCCTGGCTGTGTGGAAGAGATTGAGCTTCTTTTATGCGTTAGCAAACATCAGCCTTGGCTCAAACATTTTTTCATAACTTTTTAAAGCAAAATGTCTCAAATAATGGTATCCGACACCAAATCAGCCGGTTGTCACCAATGCCCGATCTAGCTATTTGACTCCGTATCAGACCGGTACCTGATATCAGTATCGATATTGGTGAATCTGTAGCACAAACGCTCATGTGAGTGCTACCCAGTGTGTTTGTGTACCATGCACACACAGAGGGTGTCTGTACTGTGCGCGTGTACTCTGTTTCCTGCCCGTTCTCTCACAGACATCAGCCTGCTTTATAAATATTAATGAGATACAGTTTGTGAGACTCTGTGGTTTCCTTCGGTCTTGGAATAGTACACAGCTGATGGAGATGGTTGTGGATGTATATCGTACACAGCTGATGGTGATGGGTGTGGATGTGTCTCCATATAAACACTTAGCCGTAATGTACTGATGACTTGGGACATTTCCGTTTCCTTCTGTGAGCACACTGCTTGCTTGGCTCTCTGGAGTTCAGATGCATTTTCCTCCTTTTCAGCTTTTTTTTTTGGAGAAGGAGAGGGGATTGTCGTTGGTGATAAATGCAAGTGAGATCACTGTTTTGGGTTCGTTATGCGACGCTACCATTTTGTTATTTTAATGCACGATTTTGTTTCCAACTGTTTTTGAGTCTGTGCACCAATGTCTGCAGTTCAGCCTCTGTTGTGCTTTTGAAAGCAGCATTGCAGTTTTCACCATTACTGCCGTTGTCAAGGATACAGGCAATGACCCTCTCGTTAAGTCTCACTTAATTCTAGGTCGCCATTTGTCAGAATGTGATTTACCAAGGCGACAGCCAGAATAGGGTCCCTAATGAAATTTTAGGGGATTGTATCAAACAGCATCCTGAACTTGATTTGAGTGGAGTTTTTTTCTAACCCTTGTAAATTCTCATGCTTGGATGAGGCAAGAGCACAAAGGTGAGTTGCTTAGGTTACTGTCCTGTCACGCAAATGCAAACGTCTTTTGCTTGAATAAGGCGTTTAATATGAGAAACACGTATGTTGACTGGGTAATCTTTAAATGTTTGGCCCCTAGGGGCACACAACCAAGTTTGGGAATATTCTGGAAAAAAAAATTAGCAGAATAAAAAGTGTAAGCTCTTCAACATGTAAATGTGAATTCAGGCTAAGAATATCTTTTAGATGATACAAACTGTCAATAAAAGGACACCAGAGTTCAGATGTACGGTATAGCATGTGCAGTGTCTTTCTCAAGTCCTTATCTATACGTAATTGGCAATTTGCTTTGTTTTACAAACTTGTTACAAGTGTAGTCCTTTGCTGAAATCTACATTCTGGAGTGCCTGAGTAAAGCCAAGACTGCAGCTTAAGTTATTGTGAGATGTGGCTGTTCATTGTGCTGATTTTTGGCCTGTACTTTTGCACTCTATGCTCTACTGAGCAGATTCATCCTAATTGTCTTGTTTTTCTGTCTCTTGTGTTGTTATTTCATATTGGCCTGTTGGCCTCGAGGCATCTGACTGGAAAAAAAAATGTTCAGAATCCCTTTGTCACACACTGCATGATCACTTCTCCATTTTGGTCAGCAAGTCAGCAAGACTCACTTTGGATATGCAAAACAGGGGCCGCTTCTTGCAGATTTGTTTACTTCTATGTTCTGGCTAATTGGAAAATGATCACGATTTTGTAGACTGTGCAATGTCGTTGACAATTTACTCAGCCAAGTCATTGCATGTAAACAAAATGATGCCATTTCTGTGTTTAACTTTTAAGGTGAGGCACTATGGCCAAAAACTTGGAATATTTTTATGGTGATATGGGTGGCTTGCCTCCTTATAAGCGTCAGTTTGTCTAAGAATCAGGCGGTTAACCATTAGGGGGTATTATTAGATGGTCTCAGATTTATCTAAAATTTTTATAGGTGAAAGATGGTTGGTTCAATGGAAAAACTGCAAATTTCTGGGTGCTAATATCCTTCGGTTTCTTCTTTAGGGGAACCAGAAGGGCCAAAGATTCCGAGTTGAGAAACGAGTGCTGATAAAAATTCAGTTTTGCTGTGCAATTAGATAATTGCGCTTATGACACCCCACATTCATTTCCACATTTGTTAATTGCTGTGTTTAGGGTTTGCAGCAATCCAAAAATTTTTGTGGGCTGAGGAGGGCGCGGCCTAGAGGGGGTGCTGCAAGATGCTACTTTTGGCCTTTTCAGCTATAATATCAGGGGCATTTTTGACTGTGCCCTCAACATCCCAAGATGATTTATTCATAATTTGTTACCATGGAAAGTCCTTTACATAATCAATAGAAATAAAGTGTGGGATGTTGGGGCGCAAGAGTACAGGTGGCCCTTCAGTCAGGGAAAAAGTGAAATTTGGCATTTTTTTGAGGTTGAAGTTCTCCATGCGCCCCCATCAGATTTTGATGAAACCTTTTCTGTTGGGTAGCCCTATATGTCTACTGACTGTGGGGTGAAGATTACTGTGGGTGTCTGCTGCGTTAACCCTTTCCCACCATCAGTTCTAAAGCACCGTTTGCAAAAACAGAAAAGATTGCAGCTACACATTCACATTAACTGGACTTTGGAAAATGTAATGTGACTTTCACAAAATTGTCTTTGATGTTTAATACTCCTCTTTAGTAATTCACTTTTCTGATAGATGTCACTCAACAGAGACCTGAGGTAGGTGTCAGCAGCGGTCCTTTGGCTTGTCAGCCATTGTATAGTTCATTGTGATGCAAATTACACAAAAAAATCAATCATCTCAACCATCACTTTTCTATTCAGGAAAACTCCATTAAACATCATGGAGAAGTGCCTACCAGTCCATTTTGGTGGGTTATTTTACCACTAGTACCTGAGTAACTAGAGAGAACCTGAGAGAAAGCACTGTGAAAATCAACATGTGAGCTCTGTCACCTACATGTAGTTCATGTAGGTGACCTACATGTAGCTTTTCAACCACAGTATTACATTTAACTCAGAAACTGTCACCGAGGCATCTTTTCCTTTCAGGTTCCTATTTCGAATGGCTGGACCAGCACCTGTGGCAACACATTGATGATGGCCAGGTCACGCGGTAACGGAGCTACAAAATTGTAACTTCGTTACCGACCACTTTTTTGCCGTTTTCACCCAAAACAAATCAAATGAACAAAATTGGCCATTTTTTTTTTTAAAGTACTAGGGAAGACCTACGCAAAGTCATTGAAATTGTAACTCTATCTTTCTTAGTTTTGGAGCTCTGATACAAAATGCACCAATTTTGAAACTCCCTTACCGCATGACCTGGCTCTGATGTCCTCCTCAGACTTGATGCACTGCAGTTGGGTCAACGAAGCCATTACTCTTATTCAAGAAAAGATGTGGTAATAATGAAGGAATTTAAAATACTGTGAACATTGCAGTTTCAGCTCTCTAGTGCAAAGTAGCCTGACTCCTCTTTGAAAGTAGCTTATATTTCACATTACACGCCCCATTTAAAGATCAAAATTATTAATTAATGGTATCACGTGCACTTAGTACATGTGTCATGTACTCCATTAAGTACTGAGGTAATGAATCCCTGCAATTAAGTGAACGATTTTGTAAACCTTTCTCACTCAGATGGCCTTTAAAGGGTTAATGCAGTAGAAATCCAGGGTAATCTTCTCATCACAGTTAGCAGACATATAGGGCGACCCAATAGAAAAGGTTTTATCAAAATTGGATGAGGGTGCATGGAGAACTTTGACCACTCAAAAGGCCAAATTTCACTTTTTCCCTGATCAAAGTGCCACCTATACTCTTGCACCCTCAACATCCCATGCTTAATTTGTGTTGATTCTGTAAGGGACATCCCATGGTATCATATTATGGAAAAATCATCTTTGGCTACTGGAGGGCACAGTCTGGAAATGCCCCTAATATTACTGTTCAAATGGCCAAAAGTATCATTTTGATAAAGTATCCTATCGGACGCACCCTCGACAGCCCACAAAAATTTTGAGATTATTGCGAGCCCTACTCTCAGTAGATTTGACATATGTGAAAATAAATGTGCGCTCTTGTCGGCGCAATGATATAATTGCATTTCATAAGTGATTTTTTTTTTTTCTCATTTCTCATCTTGGAATCTTTGGCCGTTCTGGTACCCCTAAAAAAGAAACTGAAGGGTATTGGCACCCAAACATTTGCAGTTTTTCTATTGAACCAACAATCTTTCACCAACAAAACTTTTAGGCAAATCTGAGACCATCATATATCGCCCTCTGCCTGATTCTTTGAAAAACTGGCTCAGAAGGCCATCTGGAATGGCTGCATCTTTTGATGTAGAATGGAAAGGTTGTAGAGGAGTAGGAGGATTTAAAGGGGAACTCCGGTGTGAAATTGACTTGGGGTGCATTGAAACATGATAACGGGTACTAACTTTTGTTGTGAATACTCAATCTCCATATACAGCCAACATTTTTAAATACAGGGCTTTTTACCCAAAGCTTCCAACAGGCTTACAATGGTAATGAATAGGGCATAGCGTTGCCATGCAAAGAAATCACTATTTTTACATCATTAACAAGGCTCAAAGTAGCTCCACACTTCATTGGTAGAATTCTGAGGGCCCTGACATTTAAAATGAGGCACTGAGAACTTTGAACATGCACATGTAGTATATTATAAAGATTGTTTATGCAGATAGTCCCTTGAGGTAGTTTCCCATTGCCGCCATCTTGAAAGTCACGATAAGTCGACTGACGAGCACGAACGAATAGGTTGCAATCTGTTCCCCTATCCTACCTATTCATAGGCTACTCAAGGCTGTCTGGATGGTGTTCATTTTGAGGGATGAGTGAAGGCTTAGATTTTTGAGCCTGTGTTGGCACACAATTGCCATCACTAAATGTTCAGCATAGGTTTGTGACGGGCTACATTTTTATCGCTGTTTATGCCAATTTGTTGTTAGCTTTTTCTCAAAAATGCTTTGCAAGGTGTCCATCTACATGCAACTTTTTCTCCTCAAAAAATATGATTTGCTTAATCTGTTGTTTTCATTTTCGCATACTCAATGCATTTCGATAGCTTGCTGATTTGGAACATTAAAGCGAGCTGGCCCATTGCTAATTATTTTTAATAAAAATATCATGGTCAACTGTTAAGCTGCATATTATAGCTGTGTATATATTTGTAGTTGTCCTCCCTGTGCCTGATTTTAAATGTACCGAAATGGAAATGCAATACTTCACGCACTGGTGCTGCATAACAGAGGTATGCAGGGACCCTGTGCTTATAGTTCAAGTTCTGACTCCAGTGTGGCTTTTGTCTTTTGAGGCAGCTTGGCTGGCTTACACGCATAAGGCATTTGGAAATCATCATTTGAGACCGTATAAGAGTCACTATGTACAGTCATGCAAGTTTTCTTGAGCTGTCGGTTGGATGAGAAGTCGAGCCGCTTGCCGTGATCACACCTCTGTGTGTAATGCCCTCATCATGAAGTCATCCCGTCCACAGGATCTGTGCCATCGCTGGGCCAACATATCGCCCACAAGCTTTCTGTAATCTGTGCCTGTAGGAGCATATCCACCTACGCTCGGCCAGGACAGGGCGAGCGCTGCTCTTTGTGTGGTTCGTAGCCCTGGAGAGAGTTTTCAGAAACGTGTGAGAAGAGCTGCTGATAGGATGACAATTTCCAAGAACTGATGAGCGAAATTCCTTATTGGCTGAGGTTTTGTTTGCAGGTTCTAACTGACGTGGAATGGTGTCTTCTCTGGAGAGAAAGCGAATGTGTGTGAATGCTGGCATATGTGAATGGCCACGTTTACATGAGAGCTTTAATTCCAAATAAAAATTAATTCAGTTTTAAAAAGACCATGTAAACACCTAATTCCGAATAAAAATATTATTCGGAATTAAACTTAATCCCGAAGTAAGTGGCTGCTTAATTTCGATCTTAAATCCGAATTAATTAATTCCTCGATCATGTAAACGTTTATTCCTATTAAAATTAATTCCTGTCGTTCTGCGCATGCACACCTACGAGTTGATTATTCTGCTTATACCATGGTCATTTGCTAGCAATATCAAATCAAGGCAATCAGAAATTTTTGGTTAAAGTTTGGACAACTTTTCTCGGAAACTATTACAGATAGGACAACCAAATTTGGTGTGTAGCTTCAGACCATTAATGCCTTGATGGAGTTCGAAAATAAGAAGCACACGATTGGCGGGGGATGTTGTGGACCATGTCGACTTGTTTGGTAACTGATTCCATCTGAAACGGAGATTATGCTTAACACAGCATCATGGCTCTCAGTTTTGAATGAGGGCAAGAGTGAGATTTTCTCCTTGGGGGGGCATGGTACTCCCGTTCTTGAAGGTGCATAGTAACGATGTACATGTGCTTCGGTACAGTATTTAAGAAGTATACTTCCACTTCGTTACTTTGACACTGGCAACTTAGGTACTCGTTTCAAACTGAAATATTAATTGAATTCATCATTTACGGATTATCTGGATTTGGCGTGTTCGAGAAGAACAACGGTGTATTTTTGTGTAGATGTGTCCGCCAGTGGACGTGGAGCTGCACATTTATGCACGCAGTTACAATATTCTATCACTAGATGGCACTCCAAGATCAGTTATTGAATATCACAACCGCCAGTAAACTCAGAACCCTTCCCGACCCCCGGACGTTAAGCGGTTTTAAATAAAGGCGATTAAACGTGTTTTTCCATGTAAACCTCAATTCTGAATTACTATTTCCATGTGAACTCGAGGAAGAATATTTTAATTCCGTATAATTAATTCCAAATTAAGAAACATCATGTAACCGTGGCCAATGTGGCAGGGGAGCGTAGTGTATGGTCGCGGGGTAGCCTGTGGGCCTTGGGACTCAAACTTAAATTTGGAGAGGTTGTGTTTGGAACTGCTCGGCGCTTGCGTTCTTGAGCAAGGCCCTTTACCCAACAACTGCTCCAGGGGCTTCACTCCTGTTTCTGTCTATCCCTACTCACTTAACTAGTCCCCCCAGGAATCCGCGATTCCGCGATCGCGGAATTTACCGCAGATTTCAAAGCCTTCCGCGGAAATCAAAGCAGTCCGCGGAATATAGGGCTAGGTGCAGAATTTTATATTTTACATGTATTTTTCATCCTGGCCGCTAGATTTTGCGGTCAGATAATCGGGATCTAAGACTCACAGCTGATGCTGCTGGTTACGGAAACTGATTTTTTTCTGCTGTATGCAGCATAAACTATATAAAAGATGGACGCAGCACCCTGATTTGAAAAAAGAAGCCCATGTGGAAGTACCGTAGAACGGCATTCTATTTAATGGCCAGCATTGTTGGACGTCAGTGGTTGGAGAAAGAAGTTCAATGCAATAGAAGTCTATGAGAAAATGATCCTACTTTCCGACCTGATTTTTAATTTAAATAATGATTTTTCACATCATTTTATGTTAGCTATAAGTTTCGGGTCTCCTTCGATATATTATGACATTCATTTTCGTGAATTATGGTCCCATATAAACTAGAATAAAGTATAAAGCCAGAATATGCTTCTGGGGCGTCGCTATCCTCTGGTCCTCGTCCTATACGGTCAGATCCAGAGCCACGTTCCTCCCGGATCTTCGATTCACTTCTTCATCTTCGAACCAGTGGGTGACATCACGGTAGCTTCATCCATATTTTTATACAGTCTATGGTATGCAAAAATGTTTACAATATCCTGAGGATACAGTGAATAGTGTACACTTTGTTTAAATCTTTACTTTGATCTTTGGCACTTGTTCAGTACTAAGCCTCGTTCACCCATAGTTTGGTGAAATGTTTTGCACTTTATAAGTTATGCAAATAAATCTGCTCAAGAGGGACAAAAAGAATATTGATGCTGCTTATTTTATAACCACAATGTTTTGCAGTGTTTTGGTATTGCAAATAATTTCATAAGAGAATTTTTGCTTCATTATTACATAAATTTGCTTTATAACTGGTCATTTTAGGGTTTTTTTTAATGCCCGCGGAAAATCAACTTTCAAGCCGTGGAATCAAGAATTGCTCTCCGCAGAATTAGGAATGGTCTCCGCGGAATCAACACTTTTTCTCCGCAGATTCCTGGGGGGACTATATAACTGCTCCATCTGCCATTTCTCCTTGGGATGCTGTGGCAAAGGAGAAACATGTTCCCTATTGAACCTTTCTGGTTAAATAAAGACTGTTCAAAAAGATTTGTTTGTTCTCTTGTTGCTCATTATTTTTAGTGTCCGACACGTACTTACACTTACGCGGCTGTGTTGAACACTCAATTCTGTCTGGTCAATTACAACAATTTATCAATGCTTGTTTTTTTTTCTGACAGTTCGCTGCTGTGAACATCAGACCATTGCTATGGACATGACATAGTTCCAGCCAATGAATCTGATGGACCTTTTTTTTTCTTTTTTTTTTTAGTGGAAGGCAAAAAAAAAATCTATTTTGAATTGATAAAATCATTTTATAATCAATATTTTGTGTCAAAGTCTTTTTCTTCAGTAAGTAGCTGTCAGTGGGATAGTGTACAGCAAGTCAGTTGTCAAATTAACATTACAGGGTGATTCAAGACTCCTCTATGAACCCTGTCAGGGTGGATTTCATGATGATGTTCAGCAAGCTGGTCATTATCCCTTACTGCTCAGTGAATGCAAAGTGATTGAATCAGACTCAAGTTGAATCAAGACAGCCTGGCAGCCACACTCACTGAATGAATGAACTGTTCTCTCAGAATGGGACGTCTGCTGCTTGCCTCGGAAGAAAAACAAATCGATGTAATTCAATCACAATTCTGTGTCATGTGTTGAGCTTACACTGCCTGCCCTTATTCAAGTGAGATGCTGAATCAATGCATTTTAATGAATATTTTATCTTCGCAAATGTAAACTTACACATGATGACTTGTAATGTATGAAAGAGATGTTTTTTGGAGCAGTTGGCTCTATCTGTCGAGCATACATGTACTATAACCGAGCGACACGGAGAAAGCGGCACCATATTTTGCTGAAGCATCAAAACTCGTTAGGCTCGAAAAGTTTCATAGTTTAACATGCGTAGTCAGCTCAAAGGATCTGATGCTGTGAAAAGAATCTGTCCTCCCATCATTAGCTCTGCTGTTAGAGGATGTTGCCGTCATTTGAGGTTTAAGGCATCTTTGAGTCCTGTATATGCGCATCCCTGTTTCCGTAATAAATCACTCCAGTACTCTGTTAATGCTCTGAAGTGCTGTGGGTATGAGCACTCGTACACTGCTAATCAGGTCTCAAAGCAGGGTTTGCTCTGAAATGAGTCGTGGAATATGCACTGTTAGCCTCTGAGTAGGTACATTAGGATCCATGAAGACAGCAGGGGTGTGTTACTGCATCCGCGTTTGAAGATTAGCATCCATGAAATAAGCAGGGGTGTGTTAAAATCTGTGGGAGGATCGGGCGTGTGTTGGCGCGCTGCCATTTGTTATACATGTTGGCGTCTTGGCACAGACTTGGAGAATTTTCGTAAGTGTGTTAGCATTTTTAGCACCTGCATTGGAGCTCGGTGTGTGTGTGTGTATGATCATCTTATTGTTTTCACAGGAGATCTTCACTCTGCTCCAGGTGACACTCTCAATCATGGCTCAGTTTCCAACACCCTTCTCAGGTGAGTGCTCAGTCGCTCCAATGGACAGACATCTGTCGGTCTTCAGTCATGAAACTCCACAGGACATACTGCTGTAACTCTAGTTACTGTTGCAGAATTGTGTGTGTGTGTGTGTGTGTGTGTGAGAGAGAGTGTTTTTGTGATCTGGCATTTTTATTCTGCCATGGTATTCACTTGACCGAAATTCATCTGGCGGTTCTCTTCTGAATTCTTCACCTTGGGAAACAGTCATTGACTGGTCAATACTTTGTTTATATGTGACTTTCAGTGTTTACTGTTGCAGTTGAACTTTCTTGGAAATTTAAGGAACACAACTAAATTAAGAAATCAGGCTTATGGAGGACAAATGCAAGCTCTGTCCGCCTGTGCTGTTCTAGTTCACATTTCTCTTCCAAACCATAGTGTCCTGTCCTGCTCAGATCATATTTCCAGGCTCCCAGAGCTGTCACTCACTTTCCCTCCTCCTTCCTCCCCCTTTCCCTGAAAGTGAAGCTGGTCGTCTTCATGCAGCTTTGATGCTTCCTGTCCTCACTGTGGCCTGCTCAACTCAGAAACACAATCCTCCTGAACACACACGACGCACACGCGTGCAGTCACATGTATGCACATTCACACACAAACACATTTTCAGGCACACACAGGAACTTGTGAATGCTGTCAGTCTACCATTCAGTTACACTTTCTGTCTCTATTATCTCTCTCTCCCTCATCTCCCACTTTCTCTGGTTATCTTTGTCTCTGTCACTTTCTCTCTCTCTCTATCACCCCCCTGCTCTCTCTCTCCTCCCCTCCCCTCATTGCTTCATTGGCATGACTGTATTTATATTTTTATTGCCAAAGAATGGCAGTGAACATGAAACATAATAACAAACAAGGAAGACCAGAACTGAACAACATGGAGAAGCAACAGAATGGTAACAAAATGGGAGAACCGCGTGAAATGTAAATGAAAACAGAAGGCAGTGGTTTGCAAATCATTTTAACCCTATATTTAATTGAAAATACAACAAAGACAACTTATCAAATGTTGAAGCTGAGGAGTTTTATTGCTTTTTTTTTTTTTTGAAAAATTACTGCTCATTTAGAATATGATGCTAGCAAAACATAAAAAAATTGGGACAGCGACGAGAAAGACCGGAAAAGTTGTATGATGCAAAAAAAACCAAAAAAAAAAACCATCTCGAACATGTCATGGGTGATTAGGTCAGTGACACGATGGGATATAAAAAGAACATCCCAGACAGGTTGAGTCATTCAGAAGTAAAGCTGACGAAGACTTTTCCACCCCATGGAGGAAAATAGTTGAGCAAATTAAGTGACATGTTTTTCAAAGTTAAATTGCAAAAATTTACAGATTTCATCTACGGTATACTGTCATCAAGCCTTTGAGACCCACCTTTTGCAAAACCAAGCAGAACTGCTCTGCCTGGGTTAAGACCACTCATATCAAATTCAGATATGCTCAGTTTTTTTTTTTTTTTTTTTTTTGAATAATTAAATCAAACTCTGAGTTAACCATGGCATGTCATGTAAAATCATGTAGTAAAATTTAATACTGCTTATTCATGTCAGTAAATGTTAGATGCATTTATTTCCAGTGAAATGTAGCAGAGTTTACATATTGGGAGCAAATGTAAGAGATTCATGATCAGTTTGAATTTGAATATGATTAGTAGAATCCGGTGTGTAACTGCTGTGTTGGAATGAAAGCCTGCACCCACTACAGCCCTTTCTGGATAGGATTGAGGACCCAAGGCAATCACAAAACACGTAGAAGTCCATATTTGGGCAGAGGTTCTCCAGGCTCTCTGGCTACTCTGCATTAAAAACCGAGAGGATTCGGAGGTGGAAATCATTGCACGAGCTCAGGAATACTTTTGAAAACCATCTTTAGTGAACAAAGTTTGTCCCTGCATCCGAAAATACAAGTTGTACCATTATTGATTGCCATATAAAGATCAAGCCATATATAACCCTGATTCAGAAACACTGCCACCTTCTCTGGGCCTGGACTCATTTAAGATGGACTGAGGCGAAGTTGAAAACTGTCCTGTGATTTGAATGGAAATCACGGATACTGCTTACTCTGTGCTTAAGACAATTAGGCTTGTTTTCAGCCCACAATTGAAAAGCCAACATCCATGTGAGAATGCAGGTGCATTAGTTGCACATGCGATGAATTACTTGCACATCTGTGACAACACCATTAATTCAAGAATGATATATATAGGTTTTGGAGCAATACTTGCTACCATCCAGAAGACATCTTATTCAGGGAAGGCTTAGCTTATTTCAGCAAGACAATGCCAAGCCACATTCTGCACGTACAACAGCATGGCTATGTAAAAGAATCTGGGTGCTAAACAGGCCTGCCTGTGGTCCAGACCTGTAGCCCACTGAAAACATTTGGCACATTATGACTAAAAAAAAGCGTGACAAAGGAGGCTGTGAAGTGTTGAGAGGTTGAATCCTACATCAAGCAAGAATGGGGAAAACATTTTGCTTTCAAAATGACTGGAATTGGTCGCCTCAGTTCCTAAATGTTTACAAAGTCTCATTGAAAGAAGACGCACTGCAAGACAGTGGCAAACATGCTCCTGTCTCAACTTTTTTGAGAAGTTTTGCTGGCATTAAATTCAATATGAGCTTACATTAAAAAAAGATTCTATTTTCAATTTAAGGCTGAGTTTAAATGATTTGCAAATCATTGAATTTGGTTTTTACTTACATTTTACACAGTGTCCCAACTTTTTTGGAACTGGGGTTGTACGTACTCTATCACACACACACACACACACACACAAACAAGCACGCACACACACGCGCACACACACACACACATGCACACACACAAGTGGTAACACAGTGATCATAAAAACATCTCTGTCTCTGTCTCAGGGGGCCTGGATGCCTGGGTGATCTCTGTAGATGAGAGGGCCAAACACGACCAGCAGTTCCACAGTCTGAGCCCAGGGCCCACTGGCTTCATCACAGGTCAGTGTGTGCTTTACTGTGGGCAGTTGGCTGATGGTGATGGGGCAGTAGGGGAGAGTATTACTGACAGCTTGGGCGCCGTTCGGAGAGTTTGTGGAACGTGCTGATAATGGTCAGCGGTCCTAAACCTATCTGCAGTGAGATTTCCTCCTCTCTGTGGCTGGTGTCTTGAGCTAGTGTGTGTTTGCTATTAGGCTATGTAGCCTGTCTGCTTTGTTTTCGCCTCTTCAATTGCTCACGTTACTGTTGTCGAAACTTTTCATGGTGATGTTCTTATTTTTACCACAACACATTTCCCATTTTCTCTGAAGTCTTAAGGTCCTAG
Organism: Gymnothorax reevesii; assembly: GCA_029721435.1. Lineage (NCBI taxonomy): Eukaryota > Metazoa > Chordata > Actinopteri > Anguilliformes > Muraenidae > Gymnothorax > Gymnothorax reevesii. The sequence continues at coordinate 48,427,062 of CM056587.1, read as the reverse complement.
TGGCCAACCGGTGTCCTCACTGTCCCACACAGTGAGTGTGATTAAAATGCATTTTTTAGGCATTGTTGCAGAAAAACAGGACAAAAATAAGCAGAGCCAGTACACCACATAGAACCAGTGAGTGTTACTGTTGAATGCCCTGATGCTCATTGTCACCAGATAACTGCAGCTATGGTTTCTGGTCCAGCCCTGTATTCTACGTTCCACTGCCCCACAGGAGCTGAGCGCTCTTCTCCTGTAGCTCAAGCATAGATGGGCCCTTGTGTGGTCAGAGCCCGTATTGTGGGTCCTGTTCTGCGGCCAAAATAGGAGCCTGCACATTGAACAGTTCTGTTGCAATGGCATTCTGCTTCAGGGACTTTTTGGGTCTCTGTTGAAAGAGCATTTTGTGCAGAGTGGAACGCTGAGGTCAGGGGACACTTCCTGTTTTCCTGGGGCTCGTTGTGGTTCCGTGAGCCTCTTTTTCTTAATCCATCGAACCATGTGCTGACTGGGGAACCCCTTCACTGCGGTTACCGAGATCGCCTGACCAGCAGTTTAGCTCCGCCTGCTTAGCTGTTACTTTCTTAGAAGTAGTGGTTTCCAATCACAGTCCTGGGGCCTGCATGCACAGTCTAGGTTTTGGTGCAGCCACAATTACAGTCCCAAAGCTTTAAGAAGCTGATAATTTTCTTAATTATATGCTTTTCATATTTGGTGTATTTTTTTTTTATTTTTTTTTTATGAATCACTTCAGCAATGTTCTGCCAGAAATTACTGTACAGGACTTGCATGTTTTTTTCTTTTTTATCTGTTGCTTATTGCTCGATGTTGATAAATATAACAAAAGTTGTCGCTGTTCTTCACTGACTGAATTGACGACTTTGTTGAATCAGTTGGCTTTAAATTTGTTTGAACTCATGAGACCCCATTTATAAATGATGCTTAGGCACAGATGCTTGAACCACTTTCTTTGCAGATTTCCAATGTAGAAAAAATTATCCTTTACAGTAAAAAAAACAGGAAAATAAATAGGATTGTGCACATATGGTTATTTTGTAGAAGTTCCTTGTTAATAAAGTGAAATATTTTTAGCTTACTCGCAGTTTTGTGAATTAAGACATTTTTTAACCATACACTGCTTTTCTATTTTGTGCCCGTGCCATTATTTCATATTAAACCTGTAAAAACATTTTCTAAGTAAGGTCCCTGGCCACTGGAACTAATCCTTTATAAGGTACTCAAGAACTCAGTCACAATCAGATGATGATAACCAGGTGATAATAAGAATAACTAATTTATTTTTTGTTAAATCAAGGTGAGAGTTATGCAAGATATTAAACGGGCATGTCTAGCATTATGCTGATTTAACACGGCCGGTCATTTGAAAAAAAAAAAAAAAAAAAAAATTACTTTAAGTAATCTTAAAAAGTTCACCTAAAAATAGTCTTTATGTAATTGTTTGGCACTGCTATGCCCAGTGCGAATCGGGGAGTTTTATTTTGTATGGCCTACATTGGTGTTTAATTATGTGTGGTCTGTGGCTTAAGAAAGTAAATATTTAGGAGCTGCAGATATTGCTCTTTTTGATGTCATGAATACCAGCGCACACAGGGAGGTCCTGGGCTGGATTTGAGAAGCACTACTTCAAAAAATAATCCCAGGGATGAAACGCACTCAAATCCAAAGCATCCAACTGTTTCTAAGCTGGTTGCTGCTGAGGTAAAAAAAAAAAAAAAAAAAAGAAAGAAAAAATCCCAGTTTTGTTCGTAAATGTCCTCGCCTGTATTTCTCTTCCAACCACCTAAAATTGGAAATTACTGCACTACTTGCAGCAGCTAGGAAAGTGAATTCATGAAATTACATAAGTTCCTGGGGGTAGAAGAATGTAGTAGGATTTTCTCTTTGTTGGGTTTTTTTATCCGTGCTTTTAAAGTGAATATAAGGGTGCGAGACTGGCCAGTAGGAGGCACTATCATCGAAAACGTGTAGAAAGGGAGAACTTTTGGAATTGTTGTCCTGTAATTGGGTAGACCTGATGCGAGTGATATGTATTGGGGGATAGAACCCTCCTATCTTATTCGGGCTGTGTAACCCTCTTCTCTAGGTGACCAGGCCAGGAATTTCTTCCTGCAGTCGGGTCTCTCCCAGCCAATCCTGGCACAGATATGGTAAGAACCTCAACTCAAAGATTCAGACTTATTTTACACTCATGTTTAACCTTTTAAGGCAGGAGTGATCTACCCTCTTCCTGCAGACCTTGACCAACCCTGACAGAAACTGCATCATTCAACCGCTGAACATCTAACTACACTAGTTCAATCAGGTGTGCTAAAGTTGGGTTGAAAGCCCGACAGGGTGGTAGATTTCTGCTGACTACTACAGGGTTGATTACTGCTGCCTTAAGGTGTATGATTGCAGTGTGCTGAACTGAACTTTTGAAGACTGATGTCATGATCACGACTGGTAATGGAAGCTCTACGGTGTAGAACTTTGAGGAAAACTTTTTCGAGAAACAGCTCTTCAGAGGGAGATGCGCGATTTCTCTCCTGCCTGAACACGCAGGGCTCTAGCGGACATGAATAATGACGGTAAGATGGATGCCCACGAGTTCTCCATCGCCATGAAGCTGATAAAACTGAAGCTGCAGGGTCACCCCCTGCCCCCCTCACTGCCCCCCGCCATGAAGCAGCCGCCCCTACCCCTACCCTCGGCTCCGCCATTCGGTAAGAGTGCCCTCCTGATGTCTGCCCCAGCCTGTGTGTTTGCGTCTTTGTGTTAGGGTGTGAGCATTTTCTTATGTGCTCTTCTATGCCATGCTAATGTCCTGTTCTGGGTCTGTCCTGCAGGAATGCCAGGGTTGCCAGCTCTGCCCGGTGTTGCCCCTGTGCCGTTGGCTCCTCTCCCTGGGGTGGGCGTGTCTCCCCCCCTCATCTCCTCCGTGCCCCCGCCTGCTGTGCCACCCATGGCCAACGGAGCCCCGGCCATGATCCCGCCCCTCACTGGCTTTTCACACCCAGGTATGTGTTTTCCCCGCCCCCTCCATGCATAAAGTCCTCCCCCTGCCGCGGTGCTCCACCTCCCTTCTGCGAGTTTCAAATGAACTGAGCATGGGTGTAGTTTGGACAGTAAACCTGAGTGCCAATTTAGAATGGAGTTGAAGATTTTGTGGTAGTGTATTATGGAGTATAAGTTTCAGCATCAATTTAGCATGGAGTGTTTACATATTAGATATGTATTTTGTGTATGACTGTTAGTTTTATATAGTGTGAAGTGTAAGTTTGTGTTTTATTGGAGTTAACGTTTAAGTGTTAGGTTGAGTGTTCGTTTAGCTTGGAGTGTAAGAATGAGTGTTTAGTTTTGAGTGAAATTTTGAGTGTTCGCTTACTATAGACTGTAAGCTTGAGTGTTTGTATGGTATGGAGTGTAATTTATTGTTGTCTTACTGAATTCCCTCTCCACTTCAGCCACAAGTCTCAATAAGAGCTCCTCCTTCAATCGCTCCAGTCTGAAGCATCAGAAAGGCCAATCCTTTGAAACGCCCAGGTGAGTTTGCATTGCTAACAACATTCAGATAAAAGCCACATTAATCAGTGTCTAATGGTAGTTTGGTTGAATATATGCACTTCCTCGAGTTAATGCCTTGACTGTTAGGGAAGGTGCATTTGTGTGTGTGAACTGAAGTGCTATAAATGACACTAGTGTGGACACACTGTTGGATGACGATGGAGGAAGCCGTCCAGTGAGGTCACCATATTAAGATTGCAATCATATGCTTTGCTCCATGTAAATTGACATCGACTGGGCATGCAACTTGATTCTAAATCTGCATTCTTATTTAATTTTTTTTTTTGAATTTACTGCGTGTCTTGTTTAGAACATAAATAACGAAAGGGAATTCTGATGACAATAAGCTATTTGTGATTGAGCAAACCCACTGGACTTTCATGCAGACAGTGAGCTGATTGAGAGGTTTAACACTGGTGAGCAAGTGCTATTTTAATTAATCAATGAGCTCTCCCCACAGCATGTGTTGGCCAGAAACAATTGTGTTCGTGACAATAATAGTTTTTCCTCTCTGTTGATGTTTTTTAATTTGGCTGTGAAAGTGTTTCTGTTCTCTGAACAAATTTATGTAAGTTTTCCTATTTTGCTACCAGTAAAATAAATGCTCCTCTTCCTTGGGTGGGCATGATTCATTGGCTAGCTACATAACATGTTAGCCAGCTTGTTCAAATAAAGTTAAAACGGACTCTAAATAAGTGGTTTCAGGCGCAACAAACCCTGCCCCTCGCACATACTTTGACCAACTTTTCCTAAATTCAATAGGCATCTATTCTGGATCCGTGGCAATCCCAAAATTCAATTTTGGGTGAATCTGGCCATTAGTTTTGCTGCTAAATTGTTAACAAACAAACACACACACAAACAAACCAAACCAAAATCAATACGCCTTGCCCTCCCCCTTCGGCAGTGTAATAAAGGGTATTGTTTGGCCACGACCCTTGTGTTGCTTATATTTTGGTGGATGAGCATGATAAAGCTGGGTGAAGCTCTGACCGAATTCTGTCTGGTGCACTCTGGGTAAATTCAAATCACAAAGTCAGACATTACCACGACCAGCCTAAGAGTTAAGACATCCTTTTCAAGCCCTGCTGGTGCATTCCGCTTCAGCGGCTGTCTTTTATAAGTAGCTGCATCCATTGTGATCCCATCTGGAATCATGATGCACATTAAATCACCTGAAATCACAGTGTACAATCTGCTACTTCAGTTAAATCCTTTAATTGGTAATTTGACAGAGGAGGAGTGAAATTTTTTGTGAGGGGGTCGAAAACCAATCAAGCCGATACCATAAACCCGACATTTACAGTCGTAAGATGGTGGCCTGAAAAGACAGGAGAAAGGGGCCAGTGTCTACTTTAGTGTTTTGTTTTGTTTTTTTCTTTGATCGGCATTAGATTCCATCCACCAATAGCAAGAGCCTGAGATAGATTTCTGAATAAATCAGAACTGGTGACACGACATTATCAAAAATTTGACAGAGCCTGAAACCAATTATGAAAATAATGATTATGATCCCCTAATCCTAACACTCTCGGCCAAGGTCCTTTTGATGGACGGAATGTATACTCTACTTTTTTTTCTGGCTCTATGGTATTAACTCCTCCATTGGAATTGTTTGTGTTTTAAAATGTATGACTTTGTAAAAGCCAATAAAAGCCATTTACTCTCCCCTCTCTCTTTATATCTCTGTGTACCCAGCTCGGCGGCTCCCCCTCCTGACTGGGCTGTCCCCCAGTCCTCAAGGTTAAAATACCGGCAGCTCTTCAACAGCCATGACAAAATGATGAGCGGCCACCTCACTGGTACCCCTTCTGTTAACCCTCTTCATTCTCTTATTATCAACACCTGGCAGACTGAGCTATCTGTCCACCCAATGCATAGATGTACTGTATATATTGCCTATATACATATAGTTCTTTATGCTTTATTTAGGCCCACAAGCAAGGACCATCCTGATGCAGTCCAGTTTACCACAAGCCCAGCTGGCATCCATTTGGTGAGCCGCACCCTTCCGTGTGTGTGTGTGTGCGCATGTATGTGTGAATATGTGTGGGGATCCGCATGTATTAGAATAGTCCTAGAAATGGAAGCTGCCCCTCTCGCGGAAGGATAGGTTCCCCTGTCCTGCTTTGTTAACTCCTCTGTTGTTAACTTGTGTGGATAAATTCAGACTGAAATAAACCCTGTTCTCTACTTCATGTACAGGAACCTGTCTGATATCGACCAGGACGGCAAGCTGACGGCCGAGGAATTCATTCTGGCCATGCACTTGATTGACATGGCCATGTCTGGCCTGCCCCTCCCCCCTGTGCTTCCTCCTGACTTCATACCGCCCACTTTCAGGTGTGCTCTGTGTGTGTCTGGAACAGCTCTCTGATTGGTCTAAGGGTGTTTTTCAGGGCTGTGATTGGTCTATGTGTGAGTCGTCACTAGGGGTGTCAACGTTTACAATTTTTTCTGCACGTGTACACGGGACTACTAACCGACGTGTACCCAGCTACAAGTTCAGAGATTTATGAGCTTTTCATATCGCAATTGCGCTGTTTAACCACAGAAAGTAAAATGAGTTGAAAATAAAATTCTCTATCATTTTGACAGATAAGAAAACGTGCAAGTGAAAGCTGAAAAAGGTTTAACCAGGGGCGTAGATTTAACTGGGAGTTGGTGGGGACCGAGACACGGCCTTTATGTCAATTAGTCCTGGCCAGATCTCAATCATTTTCCTTCACCGACGCCTTTTCCAATTTTCGTAATTGGCAACTGAAGACACGGTTCCTCTCCATATGCGATTTAACTCTACTCTTTAATCGGAGAGAACAAGCAGCACCTGGTCATTATGGACTGCAAAAAGTTCAGTGTTGCATCAGCACTTAAGTAAGATGGCAATCGGTCATCAGGATGCGTATTTGCTGTGTTTAAATCAAACGTTATTAAAAATTGCTTACCTGTCGACTCACAGGCAAGCAGTAAATTAATTTTCTGAACTTAATTTACTCCACCGTATCATCGCTAGATGCTGTAAGATCGCATATGGAGAGGAACCGTGCCAATTTCGATAATTGTAAAACGCGTCGATAAAGGAAAATGATTGAGAACTGGCCAGGACTAATTGTCATTAAGGCCGTGTCTCCATACCCACCAACTCCCAGTTAAATCTACGCCCCTGGGTTTAACCGTCTTTTTTAATCACTGTGTTAACTATTGCTCACTTTTGTACATCTTTTTTTTAAACTTAAAGTGCAAACTGCATCCCTGTCTCGCAACGGGAGCTGCGTCTGAATTTTAATATGCGTCTCATAGTAAAAGTAATGTGGAATTGGCGAGAGAAAGCAACTCAAAAAGAAGCCAAAGTAAGCTGAAGGAAGAGGAAAAAACTTGCCCTTTATATCCACAGTTACTTTTGTAAAAAAAGTAGGGGGGGACTCACAATTATTCACAAAAATTGGCGAAAAAAATGTGTTTTCTTCCTCCTCTTTAGACGCTAGCATACGTGATCAGGTCGTGAAAAGCCGACAGAACACCAACCAACAATATAACGTACAACAACACGCAACAATATAGGCTAAAATATCAAGCCATTAACAGTTTTTGTTTTCAGCTGCACGACTTTTGCACATGGAGAAGATGATGAGCGCAGCGCTCTTCTCAAGTCCACCGCAGCCAATTCTTGATGTGGCGCGACACTGGCTGTGTCTGCGGGGTTTTTTTTTTTTTAATTCATATCAAGGTAACATTGCACCCCATGCATCTGTATGCGGATAACTGCTCTAGTGGGAACATTTAAGTGTATTGTTAGGTAATGTTATTATGTGAAGTTTTCAGGCAGCATTATCACCCCTAAAAATAGGCGACTATATGTATTGGTGAGAAATGAACGCAGAGGAAAAAATGACGTGTACACGGTTATTGATTTTTCTTATCGGTTATGATTTGTTATCCGTGTTACCGTTTACACATGTAGATGTTGACACCCCTAGTCATCACAATGCTTGAATAGCTCTGTGGGTGCATGTAACAGTGCCGTCATTGGCTTGGATTTGTAACTGCACTGCGGTTGGTGTCATTCTAGAAGAGTCCGCTCGGGCAGTGGGATTTCTGCAGCTAGTGGACATTCGACTGAGCAGCGTTCACAGGAAGAGCCCGAGGAGGAAGAGCAGCAGGCTGCAGAGAAGAAGCTTCCAGGTCAGGGGTCACACTTGGTTACATCACCAGCATTATACCCAATTATATTAACAGGGTTCCTACAGTTGCGGAAAAGCATTGAAAATGCTTGAATTTTTTTTTTTTCAGGGTTTTAGAAGTGCTTGGGTTTAAAGTGCTTGAAAATGCTTGAAATTGTGATGTCAGCTGTAGGGTGAAGTCAGGTAAATGTGGCCACTTTTTGGCAAAATTTTGAAACGGCCATATAAATTTAAGCAGCCTTGGACCAATAAATCAGTTAAAGTACATCAAGTTCCATTGTAGCTACTATATACATTTATGAACATTGATTAGCTATCATGATTTAAAGAGACATGACACTCCTACTTTTAGCTGATGATCATATTTATCTGAGTTCACGCTATGCGAATAAGACCCGGATGGCAGGTTCTGTTTTGGGCAGAGTTCAGTTGTATGTGACTGATGAACACTGTGCCATCCCATAAGGCCACTGGCACTCCGATAACAGGCTGTGATCTAGATGACAAAGGTGGCTAAAGCTCTCTGCACAAAACAATACATGATTCAATATAATTTGTAGTTTATTTGAAACTCCATTTGTTTGTATTGTTAGAAAATATTTATAAATGCAGACAGTTCTGAGGTGGAGGTGTGTATTAAAATTTTCTTAGGCATAAGGCGATGCCCCATCATTGGTGTACAGGGCCAGGAAGTGAGAGAGATGACAGCCGTGTCGTTTGACTGATTTTGTGCATACAGTGCTGATACATACGCATTGTCCCTACAGCATTGAAGGTCAAGTAGAATAAATCAAGCAAAATTCGGTACATACAGACGTATTACGCGCCCTGTGTGTCACTGTGATGATGCGTCCATATGCAGATGGGAGTATCTCAGTTATTTTGCATTCACGTATAGCAGTCTGCGTCACTGGGTGATGATGCGTCACAAATTCAGCACTCGGCGTCCCTCTGTGATGATGCGTTAAGCCCTCCCTCTCTCCCGCAGTGACGTTCGAGGATAAGAAGCGCGAGAATTTCGAGCGGGGGAACCTGGAGCTGGAGAAGAGGAGGCAGGCCTTGCAGGAGCAGCAGAGGAAGGAGCAGGAGCGGCTGGCCGCTCTGGAGCGACAGGAGCAGGAGCGGCGGGAGCAGGAGCGGCTGCAGCAGGAGAGACGCCGCCAACAGGAGCTGGAGAAACAGCTGGAGAAACAGAGGGAGCTGGAGAGACAGAGAGAGGAGGAGAGACGCAAGGAGATTGAGAGGAGGGAGGTGAGGGGGAGAGGGGTGTGAATGTGCACGCATGCTTCTGTCTATCTCTGTCGGTCGGACGGTTTGTTTACGGACGCTGTGCTGTGCTCGAGGCGGCGAAGCGGGAGCTGGAGAGGCAGAGGCAGCTGGAGTGGGAAAGGAGCAGGAGGCAGGAGCTGCTGACGCAGAGGAACCGCGAGCAGGAGGGCATAGTGCTGCTGAAGGCCCGCAAGAAAACCCTGGAGCTGCAGCTGGAGGCACTGGTACTGTATATACACCACCAGTGCATGTATCACACACACCATTACCACTGTATACACCATTTCGGCTATTTACACTGCATACACCACCAGTGCATGTATCACACACACCATTACCACTATATACACTGCATACACCACCAGTGCGCATATCTCACACACCATTACCACTATAAATCCTGCATACACCACCAGTGCATATTTCACACATTTCACATTACCACTATATACCCTGCATACACCACCAGTGTATATATCACACACACCATTACCACTTTATACAGTGCATACAACACCAGTGCATATATCACACGCACCATTACCACTATATACACTGCATACACCACCAGTGCATATATCACACACACACACTCATGATTACCACTATATACACTGCATACACCACCTGTGCATATATCACACACATGATTACTATTATATACACTGCATACACCACCAGTGCATATATCACACACACCATTACCACTATATACACTGCATACACCACCTGTGCATATATCACACACACCATTGCCACTATATACACTGCATACACCACCAGTGCATATATCACGCACACCATTGCCACTCTATACACTGCATACACCACCAGTGCATATATCACACACACCATTGCCACTATATACATTGCATCCACCACCAGTGCATATATCACACCCACCATTACCACTATTGACACTGCATGCACCACCAGTGTACATATCACACACACCATTACGACTATATACACTGCATACACCATCAGTGCATACATCACACACACCATTACCGCTATATACACTGCATACACCACCAGTGCATATATCACACGCACCATACCACTATATACACTGCATACACCACCAGTGCATATATCACACACACACACATGATTACCACTATATACACTGCATACACGACCAGTGCATATATCACACACATGATTACTATTATATACACTGCATACACCACCAGTGCATATATCACACACACCATTACCACTATATACACTGCATACACCACCTGTGCATATATCACACACACCATTGCCACTATATACACTGCATACACCACCAGTGCATATATCACGCACACCATTGCCACTCTATACACTGCATACACCACCAGTGCATATATCACACACACCATTGCCACTATATACATTGCATCCACCACCAGTGCATATATCACACCCACCATTACCACTATTGACACTGCATGCACCACCAGTGTACATATCACACACACCATTATGACTATATACACTGCATACACCATCAGTGCATACATCACACACACCATTACCGCTATATACACTGCATACACCACCAGTGCATATATCACACGCACCATACCACTATATACACTGCATACACCACCAGTGCATATATCACACACACACACATGATTACCACTATATACACTGCATACACCACCAGTGCATATATCTCACACATGATTACTATTATATACACTGCATACACCACCAGTGCATATATCACACACACCATTACCACTATATACACTGCATACACCACCTGTGCATATATCACACACACCATTGCCACTATATACACTGCATACACCACCAGTGCATATATCACGCACACCATTGCCTCTCTATACACTGCATACACCACCAGTGCATATATCACACACACCATTGCCACTATATACATTGCATACACCACCAGTGCATATATCACACACACCATTACCACTATAAATACTGCATCCACCACCTGTGCATATATCACACCCACCATTACCACTATTTACACTGCATGCACCACCAGTGTACATATCACACACACCATTACCACTATATACACTGCATACACCATCAGTGCATACATCACACACACCATTACCACTATATACACTGCATACACCACCAGTGCATATATCACACACACCATTACCACTATATACACCATCAGTGCATACATCACACACCCCATTACCACTATATACACTGTATACACCATCAGTGCATACATCACACACGGCATTACCACTATCTACTCTGCATACACCACCGGTGCGTATATCACACACACCATTACCACTATCTATACTGCATACACCACCAGCGCATATGTCACATACACAGGCTTTTGGAGGCTGGCGAGCTGTCTTTGTGACTCTCGTCCGGGACAATATCGTTTTGCCCACAATCGGATTGTTTGGCCAGCTGGCATTAATTGTGGGCGGCGCCTGGACTCGATTTAATCCTAAGTTCCGCCTTGCCACCTTTGCTAGAGTGTCAATGTTACCATTGCACTGTAGCCCGCAAGATCTCTAGCTAGAGAAGTGTTGAGGAATTAGTTGCAAAAACGGAAAGGTAGTAAAGGGAATCTTTCTCTTCCCTTTCCTCTTTCTGTGCACTGTCTGATGCTTTGTCTTTTTATCTCGGTTCCTGAGATTTTTTCCTTTGTTTTTATACCCCCCGCAATGAAGTTTAGGGTGGTATACTGGATTTGCTTTGTCCGTTCGTGTGTGCGTGCGTGCGTGTCTGTGCGTTTGTCTGTGTGTGTGCGCCTGCGTCTGTGCGTCCGGACCTAGATCTCATAACCTACTCATCCGCTTTTGAAAATTTATTTTCTTGGTGGAAGGTCTATTGACTGTGGTACTGCCCGACTACTTGTTGCGGGGGGTATCCTGTAAGCCATGCTTACTGACTCAATCTAGTTTCGTACTGGCCAGCTCGCTCTGCTTCCTTGTTTCCCTCGGACTTGATTTATGTCCTTAGGAAGCGCGAGTCTCTGTCTCCTATATTGTCTGTGTTTGTCTCTTTTACATTCCTGTGCTTCCTTTCGTTCTAGCCACTGCATTTGGCGTCTCGAAACACCAGCCATCACATTATTTCCATCATATGTACCACAAGTGCATAGATCCCATGCACCTTTACCACAGCATACATTGCATACACGACCAGTGCTTATTATCACATGCACTATTACCACTATATACACCACATATATAACTCCAATTTCGAAATAGTTGGGACAAAGTGTAAATTGTGAATAAAATCAAAATGCAGTGACTTTCGAATCATACCAGCCAGTATTTTATTCACAATAGAACAGAGATAACATAGCAAGTGTTGAAGCTGAGAAATTTTACAATTTTATGCACAAAATTAGCTCATTTCAAATTTGATGGCTGCTACTGGTCTCAAAAAAGTTGGGACGGGGGCCTGTTTACCAAGGTAGAGCATCTCCTATTCTTTTTAGCACAGAGTGGAGGCGTCTGGGCATTGAGGAGACAATTTTCTTGAGTTTAGCCATTGGAATTTGATCCCATTCTTGTGTAATGCAGGCTTCCAGCTGCTGGAGAGATTTGAGTCTCCATTGACGGACTTTTCGTTTAATTATGCTCCAAATATTCTCAATTGGTGAAAGATCAGGACTGCAGGCAGGCCAGTTCACCACACGGACTCTTCTACTACGAAGCCATGCTGTTGTAATAGCTGCAGTATGTGGTTTTGCATTGTCCTGCTGAAATACACAAGGCCTTTTCTGGAATAGATGTCATCTGGAGGGGAGCTTATGTTGCTCTAAAACCTTTGCATACCTTTCAGCATTCATGGTGCTTTTTAAAACATGCAAGTGTCTCACACCATATGCACTAATGCATCCCCATACCATCAGAGATGCTGGCTTTTGAACTGAATGCTGATAACGGGACGGGTGGTCTCTCCTTTTGAGCCCAGAGGACAGGACGGCCATGATTGCTAACAAGAATGTCAAATTTTGACTCGTCTGACCACAGGACACTTTGCCACTTTGCTCCAGTCCATTTTAAATGAGCCTTGGCCCACAGAACAAGGCTGCGCTTCTGGATCATGCTCAACAATGGCTTCCTTTTCGCATGATAGAGTTTGAGGTGGCATCTGTGAATGGCACAGTGGAGTGTGTTTACAGACAGTGGTTTCTTGAAGTATTCCTGGGCCCATTTAGTCATGTCAATGACAGAATCATGCCAGTGAGTGATGCAGTGGCGTCTGAGGGTCCGAAGATCACGGGCATCCAGTAAAGGTCTTCGGCCTTGTCCCTTACGCACTGAGATTTTTTGAGTTTCTCTGAATCTCTTGATGATGTTATGCCCTGTCGGTAATGAGACCTTCAAAGCCTTTGCAATTTGTCTTTAAGGGGAATACTTTTTTAAAGTATTCCACAATTTTATATATATATTTTTTTATGAAAGCCTTCACGGGTTAGAGAGCCTCTGGCCATCTTTACTTCGGAGAGACTCAGCCTCTCTAAGACATCCCTTTTATAGCCAATCATGTTGCATACCTGATGCCAGTTAACTTAATTACTAGCTAAATGTTCTTTCAGCTGATTCTCTTGTATATTCATTGCTTTTTCAGCCCTTCTTTGCCTGTGTCCCAACTTTTCTGAGACCTGTTGCAGCCAGAAAATTTGAAATGAGCTCATTTTGTGGATAAAAATGTAAAATGTCTGTTTCAACATTTGCAATGTTATCTATGTTCTATTGAAAACAAGCCGACATGGTCAACAACATCCCCCGCCAATCGTGTGCTTCTTATTTTTGAACTCCATCAAGGCCTTTATGGTCTGATGATAGGACAACCAAATTTGGTGTGTATCTGTAATAGGGTCAACTTTTCTCAGAAACTTTCTCGGACGGACGGACGGACGAAGGTCAAACCTATATCCCCCTCCCACTTTATGTTGGCGGGGGATAATAACATATTGGCTCATGTGATTTGAAAGTCATTGCATTTTGATTTTATTCACAATTAACATTGGGGTTGTACTACCAGTGCATATATCCCTTACACCACCGCCACTGTATAAATCGCATGTACACCATTACCACTATATACACGGCATACACCACCACTGCATATGTCACATAATTTATTACTACCATGTACACTCACTGGCCACTTCATTTTGTGGTCCTTGCTAGTACCAGGTTGGTACCCCCTTTTGCCTTCAGAATTGCCTTAATTCTTCATGATGTACAAAACCCAAAACCAGTGAAGTTGGCAAAGGTTACAACAAGTTAATTCAGCGTCAGTTTCTTGTCTCCACCTATCATGTTGTCCTATGGCTCCCACAACAGCATATGCATATATACAAAACCCAAAACCAGTGAATTTGGCGCGTTGTGTAAATCGTAAATAAAAACAGAATACAATGATTTGCAAATCCTTTTCAACCTATATTCAATTGAATACACCGCAAAGACAAGTTACTTATTGTTCGAACAGGTAAACTTTGTAATTTTTTGCAAATATTAGCTCATTTGGAATTTGATGCCTGCAACACGTTTCAAAAAAGCTGGCACAAGTGACAAAAAAGACTGAGAGAGTTGAGGAATGCTCATCAAACACTTATTTGGAACATCCCACAGGTGAACGGGCTAATTGGGAACAGGTGGGTGCCATGATTGGATATAAAAGCAGCTTCCTTGAATGCTCAGTCATTCACAAACAAGGATGGGACGAGGGTCACCACTTAGTGAACAAGTGCGTGAGCTGATTGTCGAACAGATTAAAAACAACATTCCTCAACGAGCTATTGCAAGAAATTTAGGGATTTCATCATCTACGGTCCGTAATATCGTCAAAAGGTTTCAGAGAATCTGGAGAAATCACTACACGTAAGCGACAAGGCCGAAAACCAACATTGAATGCACCATTAATGCTGAAAGGTACATACAGGTTTTGGAGCAGCATATGTTGCCATCCAAGCAACGTGTTTTTCATGGACGCCCCTGCTTATTTCAGCAAGACAATGCCAAGCCACATTCGGCACGTGTTACAACAGCATGGCTCCGTAGTAGAAGAGTGCGGGTACTAGACTGGCCTGCCTGTAGTCCAGACCTGTCTCCCATTGAAAATGTGTGGCACATTATGAAGCGTAAAATACGAGACCCCGGACTGTTGAACAACTTAAGCTCTACATCAAGCAAGAATGGGAAAGAGTTCCACCTGAAAAGCTTCAAAAATTGTTCTCCTCAGTTCCCAAACGTTTACTGAGTGTCGTTAAAAGGAAAGGCGATGTAACACAGTGGTAAAAAGGCCCCTGTGCCAACTTTTTTGCAATGCGTTGCTGCCTTTAAATTCTAAGTTAATGATTATTTGCAAAAAAAAATAAAGTTTCTCAGTTTGAACATTAAATATCTTGTCTTTGCAGTGTATTCAATCATACTATAATTTGAGGAACGTTTGTCTGTTTGTCTGTCTGAGTTACTGTTGCCTCTCTATCAGCTCGATCCAGTCTGGCCATTGTCCTTTGACCTCTGGCATCAACAAGGCATTTTTGCCCAGTATAATTGGTTATACTCAGCCCAGCCTGTCTGGCACCAACAACCATGCCATGTTCAAGGTCACTTAAATCACCTGTCTTCTCCATTCTGATGCCTGGTTTAAACTTCAGCAGATCATCCTGACCATGTCTACATGCCTAAATGCATTGCATGCAAGTTGCTGCCATGTGATTGGCTGATTAGATATTTGCGTCAACGAGCTGTTGAACAGGTGTACCTAATGAAGTGGCCTGTGAGTGTACACTGCATGCATCACCTGTGCATGCACACCACATACACAACCAGTGCATACATCATATACGCCTCTTTATACTTTGCATACGCCACCAGTGCATATATCGCATTCGCTGTTGCCACGGTATATGCTGCATACACCACCAGTGTATATATCACTGAGTGTACACTGCATACATCACCTGTGCATGTACACCACATACACCACCAGTGCATACATCACATACACCAATTTATACACCGTATACACCACCAGTGTATGCATCACATACATCTTTACCACTATATACATTGCGTGCTCCACCAGTGCATATATCATATACACCACTACGATTATATACACCACCAGTGACAAACATCACTACCACTATCGCTGCTATAAATGCCTCTGTGTATTCTATCACGGTGTACCACTTCTGTAAATACCATTAACACTAGCACTACATATATTGCTGCTGTATGCACCACTATACTGTATGCACCACCTTCGTATACACCACTGTACTTCATTACTGTGTGTACTAAAGTCATATACTTCTGCTGTTTTCATGTAGAGCGATAAAAAGCATCAGCTCGAGGGGAAGCTGCAAGATGTACGTTTCCGCCTGTCCGCGCAGCGGCATGAAATCGAAAGCACCAACAAGTCCCGGGAGCTGCGCATCGCAGAAATCACACACTTGCAGAGGCAGCTTCAGGTACCATCATACACTCTTGCCCACAACACACTACAAAACGCTATCAGTCTCATTTTATTTTGTGGTTGCCTTATTAAATACAGCTTAGTGCACTACGTATCATCACCCACATCGAACTGAAACACACCGTCAACTGCAATTCAGTGAAAATTTACCTTTTAAGTACAATGCAATGAATACATTGTGCATCATTGCCTACAATGCTCTGCGGCACACCATCAACAAAACATCAAAACACTGTGCACTATGCATTGTTACCCACAATTCACTGCAAAAATGTTGAGCTGATGTGTTTCAGGAGTCTCAGCAGTGGCTGGGTCGGCTGATCCCTGAAAAGCAGTGTCTGAATGAGCAGCTGAATCAGGTCCAGCAGAACAGCCTGCACAGTAAGTCCTGCTCTGCACCAGTAAACTGCAGGAATCCACAGTAGCGCCCTGTAGGCCAAACTGCAAACAAGCTTCGCTGTTTCAGGGCTGTGTGTGTGAGATAAAGCCCCTGTGGTTTTCCTGTAGAAGACTCCCTGCTGACTGTGCGGAAGGCTCTGGAAGTCAAAGAGTCCACCCGGCAGCAGCTCCGAGATCAGCTGGATGCCCTGGAGCGAGAGACACGCTCCAAACTCCTGGAGATTGATGCCTTCAACAGCCAGCTAAAGGTACGGGCTGCAGCGCTTAACACTGCTAATGGTGTGTCGTCTGGTGTGGTTTGGCCAGTTTCTCCTCTAAAGCCCAGGTAGATTTGAGTGCATGTGCACGTGTGTGTGTGTGTGTGTCTCAGTGTGTCAGTCTGTGTGATTGAGTGGCCTGGGAGAGAGATATTGAGATATTGAGTTGGGAAAGGGGGGGGGGCATGTGCTCCATGTGATCATCTGTTCCCCTGTCCTCCTTCTGCCCCTGCGCCACCCCGCCCCACCTCTCGGCTGCCGCGCCCCCTGCCCCACCCCACCCCCTCCTTGCCCCCAGGCATTGGGGCTGTACTATAAGGGCCAGATTGCTCGGATGCAGGCCTTACACCTCAAGCTGGTTCTGGAGCAGCACATGGGGTGTCAGGTAGTTACCATGCCACCCAGCTTTGGCCCCGCCCCTCCCTGGCCCAGCCTCTGCTGCTGCCCTCTGCTTGAGACCCTGTGTTGCTGCATCCTCATGTGTCATTACTGTTACTGGTTTTATTTTGCTTAGCTTATCAAAGCTAATGGTGGCAAAATACGGTGTTCTTCTGCAGCAAAAATCACAATGGCGCCGTATTGTAATACAGCAGCACATTTATGTTCTTATAATGCGTGGTCATGATTGATAACCCGCCAGATTGTTTTGAGTCTGTATTAAATGTTAAGGATTCAGTGCAAGTCTGCCAGTGTGTTAGGCCTGATATCAGTTTACTGAGTTTTAGCATCGCTTAACATCTAGACACAGGAAACAAAGTCTAACCCCCGACCAGTAAAGCTTCTTCCTAACACTACTTACAAATTTATTTATTAACGTTTCACTGATTTATTTATTTATTTATTCATGTTATATATTTACCAGGCAGATCTTTTTTTCTTTTTTTTGAGTGTTTGATTGATATGCTATACCACGCAATTTCCAAATAGAGGTGATTTCTAAATACCCAAGGTGAATTGCAGAACTTGTTTTTGGCTGTGTGATTCTCCTATTTATGTCTGGAGGTACTTTTGGTGATTTCCTCAGTTCTATCTAAACTATTCATATCTTCATTTTTCTCTGACCTCGGATTATAAAAATGTTCTGAACCTGAATGAGATCAGTGTAGTTAGAGTAAAACCTGGGGCTGGTGTTGGGTTCTCTGGAAAGGAGCCCCTTGAGAACTTCAGTTTAGTCTTTATTATGAAAAACAGAAAAAAAGTTTCTTTACCTGACAAGGGTTCTGTTCCTCGTACTTTTGGGAATATGCAAAATATGAATATGAATCTGCTGTGCTGTTGTCAATGTGGAACTTGACTGCATTGCATGTGGGCCATAGCAACAGTAACAAAGGGGGGCGGAGCTGGTCATAGCAAGTCGGAAAGGTCCATTGGGAACAGGAAGTGCAAAATGTTTGGTCTTGGTTTTTCTCCTCGTGAGGTCAGGGCAGTCCTCCTCCCACTGCGAGCTGACCTTTGACCCCTGACCCCTTGTATTTCTTGCAGTCTGTGGGGCTGGTGGAGGAAGCACTTCTGGTCTGTCTGTCCTCCCTCCTGGACTGTCTGCAGCACTTAGGCTTCTTTCTACAGGTGCCCCTCCCCCACCCCAACACCCCACATCCCCAAACACCCACCCCCCTTGCTTTCTTTAACGACTGTTAAAATCTACGGCTGCTCCTCTGCTTTCAGCACAAAGAGCTTGCAAATCCACTGCTGCTGGGGGCACTATAGATAACCCTTTTTACTTTCTGCTTTTCGGTCCCTGTGAGTGTTCAACTCGCCCGTTCTCCCTGTGGGAAGCTCCTCCCTCAAATGAAGGTGACTGAGGTTCCAGGGGACCCCTGGTCTCGAACAACTTGAACTTTCTTTGTAAAGTGGATTGTCACTGTAGAATGGCTCACTGAGTAATGGTACTGAACAGACCTCCTTAAAACAAAGAGCATTTTACATTGGTTGTCTGTGTATATGAATGAAAGTTTCTTCCAAATGTGCTTGGAGTTGTAGCACTCACTCATTGCCTTTGAATGCATTTGGCTGCTAAAACCAGTGGCTTCATTCTGTTGACAAGTAGCGAACAATTTAGAGTACTCTCCACGTAATACAAGGGACACATGTCCGCCCTGCATAAAATCTTTGCGCCCCCCTTTTTCCCTCCCCCAAATTACGAGAAACAAAAACAAAAAAAACATAGCATTTCCCCAGCGTGTCAGCAAGTTGAACAGAATTCATGCAGCATGCGCTCTGATTCATACTGAGCTGCATACGTTCTCCTTCTGGGCAACAAGTGGCCCCTGATTGGAGCATTTGAATGACATATTTTGAAACTCTATGGGAATTCCTGCCCAAACTCCCGACGTCATTATGAAGCCAAAATGCCTTGCATAAGTCGTAAAAGACCTGCTAAATATGGCAACCAAACAATGCAAAATCAATTTCTTCTGTCAAAAAAATAAAATCAAATGATGATCACGAATGGGCCCCCCACAAGCTGTGCAGTCTGAAGTGGGAGGCGGCACAGACAGGGGAAAGAAACAAGAAATTTATCTCACTGAAGAATACACAGGGAAGGTATGTGAACAGCCTTTACCTATAATGTATTATCAGAGTTACTGGACAGCACGGGATTAGTGGCATAACATCGTGGCGAAGCAGTTTCCGTGGTCTTGTTACTAGGGATTGTTTTAGTATAGTTGCCGAAGTGCCAGTTCGCTTAAAGTCTTTAGTACAACAGTTGAACTGAAATTCCAGTGAGCATCACGTTTCTTGAGATGACACACTACACAGGGAAATTGCTGCACCACAATTTCACTGTTCACAACAATGACTGTTCTCTACGGTTGTAATTTGATATGGGCCAACTATGATGTGATGCGGCAATACATGAGGAAATCTTTATTTCATGAAGAATTATGGAACTGCGTGCCATGAAACATTTATTTTAATGGGGGTGCAACATGTAACAGTGTCTGTTTTGTATGAAAGTATTATACACAAAATTAGATTTCATAAAGGAAGCATGAGACACAAATATTTGGGTGTTTCTGTGGGTTACCACTAGTTAAGGATTGAGGCACTGTAAAGAGTGCGCCCGATCATATTGCTCAAGTGTAATTTTTTGCATTAAATGTAAAGACAAAAATAAGTTGCATGTATGAAAGGGATCTAAAAAAATTCTATGAACTGTTGTAAAAAGAAAACGCAATCGTGGTGAAGTTTCCAACAGAAGCCAATATAAAATCAACAGTATTAAATCACGCACATTGTAATGGCTATCAACTTGTGCCACAATACTGAGGGTTTAAAGAAGCAATTAAAATTATATAATTCCATACTTGTAAACGGATGTAAATCAGCCATAATCTTCTGTCAAATGCCATCAGAATGCACAAAATGCATGTCAAAAAAACTAAATTTTCTTGGGTGTGACCCCCGCAAACGCCCTATGTGGGAGTGGGACACCCAGCCCTCACCCTCCTCCTCAGGCCCATGGTGAGCGCACTCTGGCCTCCCTAAAATTTCCAGCGCCCTGCTTTCAAAAATTTCTGGGAAGCACTCTATACTTTTTAGCGTTCATTTTTTTTTTCTTTTTTTGCATTTCTTTGCGGTCAGTCACACATGTGGCTCTGTGGTGACTGTGTAGACAGTTGGTTTTAGTTTTTTTGAACATGACTTAGCACTCCGATTGCTGAGTTGTATGGTTTCACGTCATCCACTTCCCTACCCTGAATGCTGACTACACTTTTAAAAGATGGGCATGCAAGAAATGAAATATGCCATGTTTCTTGTAAACAAAAAAAGTGCTGTGTATATCTGAGAGTGGGATTAATGATGTTCTCTTGGCAACCGCAAACTACTTCCATCCCCATGGAAACATCTCAAGCACAATCTATTACTGGCTGCACTCTCTAATATTATTTATTGGTGTGAGATAACACGATTGAGCAGCTTTTTTCTTTTGCCTGAATGTGCCTGTAGGAACGTTTTGGCGGTTCCTGAGAATTTGACAAGTATACGGATTTCTTGATCATGCAACTGTTTTCCATGGAGCCCCTCAGTGTTCGGCTGCACCCGTTTAGATGCAGGTCTGGTCTTTATTGCAGGGCCTGCTTAGATAAAGGACTGCTCTTTACTGCAGGGTCTTCTGGCCCGCATCTGTGGGAGAGACCTGCCCATTCCACGGCTGATGGCTGATAGCTGATTGGTTCTCCTCATGTGGCATTAATGAGGAACATTTATGTTGCTTCACCGCATACATTTCTTAGTTTATTGGAAGCTTCTATGTCTGTTTTCTTTATTTGTGTTGCTGGTACGACCAGCTCATCTGTTGAACTTTTCTTGCAGCTAAAAAAAAAAAACAACAACCAGAGTAGTGTCTGTCACCTGCTTTTTGAGGATATTGTACACCTTAACAGGAACAAAATGCAGTGGTTTGTAAGTGTGTTTCACTTAAGAGTTATGCATTCTGGAATTTTTAAGAGTCATAGAACCAGGAAAGTAACTAATTTTCTTAGCCATTACAATAAAAGAAAGGTGTTTCACACAAAGATGGTGACTGTGCTGAATACAGGTAAGGAACCTCTTAGGATTGACTCCACGGTGGGTTGTGGTACTGTTGTGTGGGGGATTTTCGCTAGTGGTTGCGGTTGCTCTCCCCTGTTTTTCACTGCTGGCTTTTGTGCTCCTGTTAGCGCTTGTAGGCTGAGGCTGTGATAACACCAGCGGTTCATGTGCGAAACACAGTGAACCGAATTCCGACTACCCTCTTCCCTCAAGCTCAGTGCAGAAAAACTAAGACATTTTGTTTTGCAGTAGCGGCTACTGCGCTCTTGTTCTTTGCAAGAAAGCCCTGTCGCAGCCAGTCAGATCACACAGAATACCTGAGGAGGTAAATTTAGCTCTGCTCTCTCTGTCACATGTAGTTCTGGTGGAAAGCTCTGGGTTCAGAAAGTGTTTTGCTTTCTCCCACAAACTTAGCTGGAGGACTTCGCTGCTATTTTCTGCCTTCTAACTGATGGTTTGCCTGTAAGCAAGTTCAGGTGGTTGGAACAAAAAACTGGATGTCACCTTCTGAACCTGGATTTTTCACCTCTCGTGCACAAGTATACATTCTCCAGAGTAAGTAATTTACTCCAGGAAATTCACTTGGACCATTTACAATTTACCATGACTTGAATTTAAGTGAGCCACCTGAATTAGGAATGGAAGACAATATTTTGGTGGCAGTTGTCAGTTGAAATTATACTGCCTGGGAACAATTTGTCAGCCTTCTGGTGTTAAGGCAGTGGCAGGTCGTAAGCACGCGGGGGCACTTGCAGGGAGCTGGGGTGACTGAACGAACAAATCATGGAGGTGCGATAAAACACCTCTGAGGTTTGCACATCCTCCGCTACCTTGCCACGCCCTGCTCACC
The DNA here is from genome assembly GCA_029721435.1 of Gymnothorax reevesii. Classification (NCBI taxonomy): domain Eukaryota; kingdom Metazoa; phylum Chordata; class Actinopteri; order Anguilliformes; family Muraenidae; genus Gymnothorax; species Gymnothorax reevesii. Next base: position 48,404,563 of record CM056587.1, on the reverse strand, counting down.
ACTGCTTTCTCCTCCACTATCCCACAATCCCGTGTAGGAGCTGAGGGAGATCCACAGCCGGCAGCTGAAGCAGAAGCAGACTGAGCTGGAGGGGGAGTTGGACCAGATGCAGGAGTGTGACAGGAAAGGGGACGTTCAAGAGGACAGGTATATGAGTGTGGTGCCAGAACATTCCTAAGGTAGCACACCGTCAAAGACTGACTGTTTTAAGCTGTTTTTAAGCTTTCTCTGAGGGCAGACTTGTGCTCTTTGTCTGCATATTAAGCACTTTGTGGCATCCCACCTGAACTTGGCAGTCACACTGCACTCTGCGAGTGTGTGCATTTGCATGTGTCTCAGTACATATGTAACTGAACCTTTTCCCATCTTTCACCTTGACCCTCTCAGGTTAGATTCTGTGAAGGAGGTTTGGAAGGGGGAAGAGTGCAAACAGGCCCCGCCCTCAACCCCGCCTCCTCAACCCTGGATGGCTCGAGTGTCAGAAGAGGAGGGTCAAAGCAGGAAGGATGTGCAAGACAAACTCAACAAGCTCTTTATGCAGCAGCAGCCTGAGCCAGTGACCCCTGTTACACAGTCGCCCTGGCCCACAGGTGTGTGTTTGTGTGTGTGTGTATGTATGTGTATGTCTGCTGGAGCAGAGCCTTAATTACTTTTCTAATTTATTTATTTTTTTTATATTCAGAGAAAGTTCCGGTGAGCGGGTTTAGCCAGGACAAGGTGAAGGTGGTGTTCTACCGGGCGCTATACCCGTTTGAAGCACGCAGCCACGATGAAATCACCATCCATCCGGGCAACATCGTCATGGTAAAGATCCTGACAGGCAGCTCTGCTATCACTTGGCACTAAATGGAGGAGAATGCTCTGTGGTGGTGCAGGACTGATTCACCACCTCTGCTCTCTGTGCCATTTTCCGGACTATTTGCATGAGTATGTTGTGACAGTGTGAGGAGAAGTGGCATTAGTGTAAACAGAGAGAGATTACAGACTGAGGGCACAGGCCAGGCCAGGGAACTTTTACAGTTTTACAATGGCTGAGTGAAACCAGCCCCACAGCCTGTGCTGCGATCTGACGACGGAGCTTTGTAAATTCTATCGCAGTCAATGGAGCCGTGCGCAGCGCTAGCGATTGTCATGCGACTTATTTCTATTGTCACAGTGATTTTTTTATGTGTCATAATTGAAATTTGATTGGTAGATGAGCAAACCTATCCCCAGTTATCTACCATGCTTTAATGTGCTTTCAATGAAGTCTGTCTGTTTTGGCTACCCTAGACTTGTTGAAACAGCTGTAGTGCTAGGGTACTCAAAAAGAACCCTTCCTGTTCAAATCATCTGGAAATGGGCTGCGATGTAACCCAATTCTGGAGTGAAGACAAGCTGTCGTACCCTCAAACTCCTTCTCATGCCTCAGAACGATAATAACAGAGCTGCTCATAGCTATCATTCACAAAGTACTGAAAGATTATTCTTGAATGAACCGTTTAAACCTAAACAATGTTCCAAACGCCTACGGGCAATTAACAATGACATTTCCCTTAAGATACAGTTTCTAGCAACGCTACACAAAAAGCAAAAAATATGAAGGAGGAGAGGCTCTTTGCTGAGGTTCTGGGATACCCTGAATTCTGTTACTTGAAAAAGGCAGGGATCTTAAGGAGAAAGGGGGAACTTGGATGACTATCACCATATCTAACAATGGTTATTTTTTGTATCTCCCTGACGCGATAGTCGGGAGATACTATGGTTTAGTTCCAGGGCCACCACCGCTGCCATGCCCGCAGAGATTTTCTGTTCTGGGCTCTGGAAGCGACAATTATTACAGGAATTTTCTCTGATTTTGCACAGGCAAAGATATTCATTTGACAATGCTCAAGACCAAGTTTCGGCAATTTTGGATGTCTAATATGGCTGCCGGCGGCCATTTTGTCCGAAATTTGGGGATCAAGGAGATATGCGATTCGGTCCCTTTGGCAAGAGAATTATCTAGTTCCTCTGGTGAGATAAAATGTTGCCTGCCATAAGTCGTGTTTACAAAATTCAAAACCAGTGAAGTTGGCACGTTGTGTAAATCGTAAATAGAAACAGAATACAATGATTTGCAAATCCTTTTCAACCTATATTCAATTGAATACACTGCAAAGACAAGTTACAAGTTATGTTCGAACAGGTAAACTTTGTAATTTTTTGCGAATATTAGCTCATTTGGAATTTGATGCCTGCAAAATGTTTCAAAAAAGCTGGCACAAGTGGCAAAAAAGACTGAGAGAGTTGAGGAATGCTCATCAAACACTTATTTGGAACATCCGACAGGTGAAGGGGCTAATTTGGAACAGGTGTGTGCCATGATTGGGTATAAAAGCAGCTTCCCTGAAATGCTCAGTCATTCACAAACAAGGATGGGGCGAGGGTCACCACTTAATGAACAAATGCGTGAGCTGATTGTCGAACAGTTTAAAAACAACATTCCTCAACGAGCTATTGCAAGAAATTTAGGGATTTCATCATCTACGGTCCGTAATATCGTCAAAAGGTTTCAGAGAATCTGGAAAAATCACTGCACGTAAGCGACAAGGCCGAAAACCAACAGTGAATGCCCGTGACCTTTGATCCCTCAGGCGGTACTGCATCAAAAACCAACATCATTGTGTAAAGGACCTCACCACATGGGCTCAGGAACACTTCAGAAAACCACTGTCAGTAACTACAGTTTGTCGCTACATCTGCAAGTGCAAGTTAAAACTCTACATTGCAATGCGAAAGCCATTTATCAACAGCACCCAGAAACGCCGCCGGCTTCTCTGGGCCCAAGCTCATCTAAGATGTACTGATGCAAAGTGGAAAAGTGGTCTGACGAGTCCACATTTCAAATTGTTTTTGGAAACTGTGGACGTCATGTCCTCCGGACCAAAGATCCAAACACTCGAAATTTGGAGTGAAGAAGTCGAAATGCATGTCAGCTGGGAAAACATTTATTCAGAGTGAGCCCCGATGGACATTGTATAATTATCAAGTTATGGAAAATGTTGAAGTTTCAGAAACTCTTGGTGTAATAATATCTTCTGATGGCAATGCCAATGTTAACGTTGAAAACAGAATTAAGAAATGTCGCCAAGCTTATTACAGTCTAGATAACGTGGGGATGCCTTACCCAGGTCTACCTGTTGAGATTAAAGTTTATTTATACTCAGCAGTTTGCGTTCCAACACTAATGTATGGTATGGAAACGTTGTTTTTATCACAACATGTGTATGGTAAGCTGGATTCATTTCAAGGTAGCCCCGTAAAGCGTTTTCTTGGGCCGAGTAAATACAGTCATCACTCTAAACTTTTACAGGCTTTACATATTAGTACTATACCTAGTCAGCTGGAGAAGAATATGCTTAATTTTTGGGCACGCATCTTTAGAGTGGATTCGCCTGTACGTGATTTATACTAACATTTTATGTCTCGTTTCTGTGCAACAGGAGGATATATCCTGCAAACGCTAATGGGTAGAATTGTTGAGATGGGATTCTCTCCCTTAAGAGCTACTTTCTTGGCAAGAATGCCTAAAATGCACGTATGCCCACTAGAGGAGGACGGTGTTGTGGACTCATTGAGGTCATTGCTTTTTGTCCAGATTTTTTTAAAAAGAAACTTGAATACTCATTTTCTAGTCAGATTGTTAACTAGTGTATTTTAATAAGTTAGTCATGTGTATTTTAATTATTATTTTATGCTAATGCCATATGATAATGCAATACATGTGGTCGTGTATGTTTCATGTTTCCCCACATGTTGGGGGGTCAATAAAATAAATAAATAAATAAAGAGGAAAAGAACCATCTAGACTGTTATAGGCGCAAGGTTCAAAAGCCAGCATCTGTGATGGTATGGGGGTGTATTAGTGCCCAAGGCATGATGGGCAACTTACACATATGTGAAGGCACCATTAATGCGGAAAGGTACATACAGGTTTTGGAGCAGCATATGTTGCCATCCAAGCAACGTGTTTTTCATGGACGCCCCTGCTTATTTCAGCAAGACAATGCCAAGCCACATTCAGCACGTGTTACAACAGCATGGCTCCATAGTAGAAGAGTGCGGGTACTAGACTGGCCTGCCTGTAGTCCAGACCTGTCTCCCATTGAAAATGTGTGGCGCATTATGAAGCGTAAAATACGACAATGGAGACCCCGGACTGTTGAAGAACTTCATCTGTACATCAAGCAAGAATGGGAAAGAGTTCCACCTGAAAAGCTTCAAAAATTGGTCTCCTCAGTTCCCAAATGTTTCCTGAGTGTCGTTAAAAGGAGAGGCGATGTTACACAGTGGTGAAAAGGCCCCTGTGCCAACTTTTTTGCAATTTGTTGCAAATGTTATAAGTTAATGATTATTTGCAACAAAAAAAAAAAGTTTCTCATTTTGAACATTAATCATCTTGTCTTTGCAGTGTATTCAATTGAATGTAAGTTGAAAAGGATTTGCAAATCATTGTGTTCTGTTTTTAATAACGATTTACATAACGTGCCAACTTCACTGGTTTTGGGTTTTGTACATTAGCACAAAGTTGACCTGAATAACATTATGTGTCGCATGAGATCATCATGCTTATACATGAAACTTAGTGCGTATACAGTCTTTGTTTGCGAGTGTTATTGGGAATGACCAAATTTGACTTGATCACTTTGAAACTGTGTGTGCGCGCGTGTGTGTGTGTGTGTGTGTGTGTGTGTGTTTGCTCTAACGCCCGATTCTCTTACCTGCTTTCTCTCCCTCTGGAGGTGAAAGGGGAGTGGGTAAGTGCTGGCGGATTGTGTCATCCATGCCATCCTCGCTTTACTTCGCATGCCATTTTTGTGCCGATTGGTTCACCATCATCCCTTCCTCACTTGTGTTGATTGGCTCACCGCTCGTCCAATCACTGTGCTGATTGGCGGGCTGTCACTTGATCACTTTTTCTACATTAGCGTGCTCTTGTTGCCATAGATTGACTTCTAAGATATGAGCAAACAGTCAAGCATTCAACTTCTCATTGCATCTGAAAATTTTGCAAAGAAATAACCAGCATCTCCATTTGCGATGGAGAATTAGCTATAAGAGTGGAATTTTGTCACCGATGTTAAAACTTAATGTTTATTGAAACAAGCTGCAACATGTGGTACACATGCAAAATACATGCAGCTAAGCATACTAAGGCTGATTTGAGGCTGTATGAACATAGCGTGCTCAGCAAAGATACCGCCAGTATTGTTTCTTGACTGATCCGCTTGCTAAACAAACTGCGAGTGTGTTTGTGTACGCATAAATTTGTGAGTATATGTGTGCGTGATAGGCGTGCATGCGTTTGTACACGCACATATTGGTGTGCTTATGTACATATACTTTATGTGCAGTGATGATTATAGAACTTAGTTTCTGATTTATCTTTTGTTCAGTGTATAATCATCATTGCAAATACACACACAAACACACACACGTGTGTGTGCATACATGTACTGGTATATACACTGATGAGCCAAAACATTATGTCCACTTAAATATTAAAGATGGAGCAAACAATGTTGATTATCTCAGAATAATTTCTTATGTTATGGTCAGGGATATATGAGATGGTAAACAAGCAAACAGGTCTGATAGTCAGTGGGTCTGGGGGAAATGGGCTGGTGTGAAGACCCGGGTGACGAACTAGGGCCAAACTCATTATGGCCAGACAGCTGGAGTGGAGCCCTTCCAAATCGGCAAGACTTGTCAGGGGCTCCCAGTCAGTATTGGTGAGCCCCTACCAACAGTGTTCCAGTCTTCAGAGGTCCTGCCGAGAGCATGCCTCGACGGGTCGGAGCTGCTTGGCAACACGCATGGAACCGACAGCATATTGGACTGATGGTTGTAATGTTTTGACTCATTGGTGTGTACACGTACCCATATGAGCCGCAGTACTTCATAATTGCTCATGGGTTTAGGTTAATCTTGCTTCTGTGACCCTTGGCCCGTGACCCCTGACCCCACAGGTGGATGAGTCTCAGACAGGTGAGCCTGGTTGGTTGGGTGGGGAGCTGAATGGGAAGACGGGTTGGTTTCCTGCCAACTATGCGGAAAAGATGGCGGAATCGGAGGTGCCGGTCAGCTTGCGCTCTGCGGCAGCATCGGGATCGGCTCCTAAACTTGCAGCCCGCACCACGCCCACCTCTGCTCCGCCCACTGCTGCTCCCACACAGCCTCTCCCCTCTGAGGCCCACACAGCCCCGCCTCCAGCCACACCTGCTGCCCCACCCGTTCAGGCAACATCCACGTCCTCCTCTTCTTCCAGCAACTGGGCGGACTTCAGCACCACGTGAGTGATTACTCCCCACCCACCCCTCTTGGGCTTAGGCGATGTGATTGAGTGGTCGCCCGTATAGAAGAGTCAGATTGAATCTGGATCAAAATCGGTTTACTTTTTCATCATGCATGAATTTTTACCTCTCAGCCTGACACGGGCACGAGGAGTATTGTCGTCCCTTCGGCCGGCGGGCGGCGGCTGCCAATTTTGTCCGGGCTATTTCTCTGAAGGCACTTGGGCTAGGAAGTTCATATTGCATATGTGGACTCCTTATGGGGGGTAGGTGTGCCTTTTCAAGGTTTCATCCCATTTTGACCTTTGACCTTGGAGTAGTGACCGTCGGGGCTGAGGGGTATTGCCCGCTTCAGCGAGGCCCATTTTTTTTATTTTTGCTTTGTTATGAATAGCTTACCTTTGCCTTGTAAAGTTTCCTGGTACTGTCAGAGTCAATGTGGAGAGTATACAGCGCCCTCAATAATTATTGGCCCCCCTGGTTAAGATGTGTTAAAAGCCTTAAAATAAATTCCATTTTTATTGCAGAAGCATACTCTCTCACTGAAAATTGTAGAAAAATGTAACCATCAACTCAAGTGAATTTTAAGGGGAGAAAAAAGATCCCTGAACAAGAAAAAATTATTTTTCATAAAATCACCTCTTCCGCAATTATTGGCCCCCCTAACAATTCCTAGGAAATAAATATAATTGAAGTATTTCTGTCATTTCTACAGTAGTTTACCAAGTTGATCATTTTATCATTTAATTAGTAATTCATCACTTCCTGTTTCCCTGGGGTATGAATATGACGTGACACAGAGGCTATTTCTCTTATCCACTCTTCAACATGGGAAAGACAAAGGAACACGCCATTCAAGTAAGGCAGCTGTGTGTCGACCTTCACAAGTCAGGCAATGGCTACAAGAAAATAGTCACTCACCTGTATCTGCCCATATCTTCTGTCAGAGGAATCATTAAGAAGTTTAAAACAACTGGAACGGTGGTAAACAAGCCTGGACGAGGACGCAAGGTTATTTTGCCACCACGCACAGTGAGGAGGATGGAAAGAGAAATAAAAGGTTCTCCCAAGGTCACTGTTAAAGAATTGCAACAAATGGTAGCATCTTGGGGCCACAAAGTCTCCAATACAACCATCAAACGCTATCTACATGCCAACAAGCTGTTTGGGAGGCATGCACCGAAAAAACCTTTTCTCACTCAATCATAAACGCAAACGTCTGGAGTTCGCCAAGCGGTACTGGGACTTCACCTGGAACCTTGCGCTTTGGTCAGATGAGACCAAGATCGAGCATTTTGGCAACAAACACTCTAAGTGGGTCTGGCGAAACACAGAAGATGAGTATGCAGAAAAGCACCTCATGCCCACTGTGAAGTATGGGGGAGGATCAGTGATGCTGTGGGCCGGTTTCTCTTCCAGAGGCCCTTGGCACCTTGTTAGGGTGCATGGCATCATGAACGCTTTGAAATACCAGGACATTTTTAATCAAAATCTGGTGGCCTCTGCCCGAAAACTGAAGATGGGTCGTCACTGGGTCTTTCAGTAAGATAATGACCCTAAACATGTGGCCAAATCTACACAGAAATGGTTCACCAGACACAGAATCAAGCTCCTCCCATGGCCATCTCAGTCCCCAGACCTCAACCTCATTGAAAACCTGTGGAGTGAGCTGAAGAGGAGAGTGCAGAGGAGAGGACCCAGGTCACTGGAGGATTTAGAGAGATTGTGCAAAATAGAATGGTCAAAGATCCCACTTTCTGTATTCTCCCATCTTGTGAAACATTATAGGAGAAGATTAGGTGCAATTTTGCTGGCAAAAGGGGTTGTACAAAGTATTATCATCAGGGGTGCTAATAAATGTGGCACACATGATTCGATGTAAAAGAATTATTTCTTAATGTGGGATTTTTTTCCCACTGAATAAATGCACTTGAATTAAAGGTTGGATTTTCCTCTTTTTTCTTTGTGGTCCTATATTATTTAGAAAAAAAATTAAATTTTTAGAAGCTAAGGAACACATCTTAACCAGGGGTGCCAATAAATATTCAGGGCGCTTTAGGTTTTGTAGTTTAACTGCAGTTTTACTGAAGTCCAGGAGCTGTTTGTCCACTGATCCAACATCAGTACCAGACACCTGGTCATTAAACGGACTGGACACCCGCGAAAAATGGTTTTAACTTTGAAGTTTCTAAAACCCATTCCTAATACACCTACAGACGTCATTCTTTTGATTTGAATCTTGAGATGGTAAAGTTATCATCCCCTGGAATGAGTCGTGTCCTTCCAATTGTCTGCCCGTCTGTCATGCTTATTTTCTGGGTCAGAAATTATAAATCATTTAAAATTTTTCCAGAAAGTCCAATGTATAGTGACATCTTATAATCTAGATGAGCCTTTTCGTGATTAACTTTGTCCTCCTGTCCGTCTGTCCATCCCTCTCTTGCGTTTTGTTTTCTGGTTAGAATGGCAAAATCATGGTGTGGGATCTGAGCAGTTCATGCTTGTTTAAGGCAGCAATGGAAACGGTGTCAAAGATTATGGTAACCTATGATATTGAGCCAAAAACTGTAACGGCAAAAAAGAACTATAGCAGCGAGTCATAACTTTCCAACGGGGACGGACTGACACATGGTGGCGTATTTACTACTAACCACAGAATCTCAGCTCTAAAATCACCATGAAATTCAATGGATCCTTATTTAAATCGGCCTCGAAAAAAAACTTTTTTTTTTCTTTCCTTTCCGCAAAGGTGTTTTTATGGCAGGCAGTTTGATGTTTTCACCTCTCTCTCTCTCTCTCTCTCCTCTCTCTGTCACTCAGGTGGCCCTCCACAGCGGTAGAGAAGTCGGAGTCTGACGGCTGGGACTCGTGGCCCACACAGCCCTCTCTCTCTGTCCCCAGTGCTGGCCAGCTCCGCCAACGCTCCGCCTTCACCCCCGCCACTCTCACCGGCTCCTCCCCCTCGCCCGTCCTGGGACAGGTACACAGTCACACTGTCGCTTCAGCTCATCGTTCTGCGGTTCCATCACCTCTGAACGGCCCCTGTCATCGGTTGTACTGCCATAACCCATTTGCTAAATGCCTGCAGTGTAATGTGTGTAATGTTGTCATTATTCAACTGAATGAGTCCCATAAGTATTGGTGGCATATAAATATTTTTAATTGTGGAGCAGTGATACTGTGGTGCAGTTCTCTGCACTCTCTCTCACTCACCCTTGATCCCTATTCTACTTATTCCAACTTCTCCTACCTCCCTGTCTCTCATTTCATGTTTATTCTCTCTTTCCATCCCCATCCTCTCTTTCCCATTTCCTGTCTCTCATTCCCCCTCTCCCTGTCTCACCCCTTCTCTCTATCTCCCCATGTCTATCTGTTGCCCCGTATCACCCTCTCTCGCCCCGCACCATCTCTCTCCCTCTCTCACCTTCTCTCTCTCTCCCTTCCCCCACCCTCTATCCCTCTCTCACCCTCTCTCTATCCTTCCCTCCCCCCTCCTCTCAGGGGGAGAAGGTTGAAGGTCTCCAGGCCCAGGCTCTGTACCCGTGGAGAGCTAAGAAAGATAACCACCTCAACTTCAACAAGAGCGACGTGATCACGGTGCTGGAGCAGCAGGACATGTGGTGGTTCGGGGAGGTGCAGGGCCTGAGGGGCTGGTTCCCCAAATCTTACGTCAAACTCATCTCCGGCCCCCTGCGCCCGTCCGTCAGGTAAGAGCTGAGCCTTTCGTACTGGGGGCTACAGCACTTAGCTTGTGGTGCTGATACCGGAACACACCCTGCTGTTTACAGCTGTGTATTGCTATTGCTATTACTTATTGTGACTTCCAATTTTACAGCCTATCTAACACCTGCCCTCTTTTCTGAATCCATTCCTTGGGGTCTCAATTAGACCAGTAACCTTAAAATTTGTACGTTATCCTTTTGGAGGCTTCTTCTTGGCTTTTTAAAAATTTTACTGAATTTTACTTCTTGAAAACATGAGGATGGGGATTTCGAATTATTAAACCTGGAGTAAAATGTTCAAAATCTTCTTGAAACCAAGTCTGAGTAAAATGCTGAAATTACACTCCGTTCCTCAGTGTTGAGTCGGGCTCGTCGGAGAGCCCCCCCGTAGTGAAGAGGCCCAGCCCCAGCCCCAGTAAACCTCTGGAGCCTGGAGAAGGTGAGGGTCTGCCTCCACCCTAACGCTCATCCACACATATTTGTAGCACATTCAAGATTCAACATCTGTTTTATTGTCATTCAAACACTATTCCAATAAGGATACAGTGCAGACCGAATTTACGTTGCATTGGCTTCACCATAAAACAAGAAAAGTAAAAGCACCTTCAGCAACCAGAGTAAAATTTTAAGAGCAATAAAAAAGTAAAAAAAAAGATAGAGTGAAAAAGGAATAAATGGTTCAAATCATGAAATAAGTGTTTTAAATATTTCACATCTCTGTACCTCTCCACACATGCTCACTCCACCATATCTTTGTGCTTATCCACACACCTCCATACCTCTCTACACATCCACACACCTCCATACCTCTCTACACATCCACACATCTTCATACCTCTCTACACATCCACACACCTCCATACCTCTCTACACATCCACACACCTCCATACCTCTTTACACCTCCACACACCTCCATACCTCTCAACACATCCGCACACCTCCATACCTCTCTACACATCCACACACCTCCGTACCTCTCTACACATCCGCACACCTCCATACCTCTCCACACATCCACACATCTCCATACCTCTCCACTCATCCGCACACCTCCATACCTCTCGACACATCCGCACACCTCCATACCCCTCTACACATCCACACACCTCCATACCTCTCTACTCATCCGCACACCTCCATACCTCTCGACACATCTGCACACCTCCATACCTCTAGACACATCCACACACCTCCATACCCCTCTACACATCCACACCCCTCCATACCCCTCTACACATCTGCACACCTCCATACCTCTCAACACATCCACACACCTCCGTACCCCTCTACACATCTGCACACCTCCATACCTCTCTACACATCCGCACACCTCCATACCTCTCAACACATCCGCACACCTCCATACCTCTCTACACATCCACACACCTCCATACCTCTCTACACATCCGCACACCTCCATACCTCTCTACACATCCGCACACCTCCATACCTCTCTACACATCCACACACCTCCATACCTCTCTACACATCAACACACCTCCATAACTCTCTACACATCGGCACACCTCCATACCTCTCTACACATCCACACACCTCCATACCTCTCTACACATCCGCACACCTCCATACCTCTCTACACATCCGCACACCTCTATACCTCTCTACACATCCGCACACCTCTATACCTCTCTACACATCCGCACACCTCCATACCTCTCAACACATCCGCACACCTCCATACCTTTCAACACATCCGCACACCTCCATACCTCTCTACACATCCGCACACCTCCATACCTCTCTACACATCCGCACACCTCTATACCTCTCTACACATCCACACACCTCCATACCTCTCTACGCATCCACACACCTCCATACCTCTCTACACATCCGCACACCTCCATACGTCTCAACACATCCGCACACCTCCATACCTCTCTACACATCCGCACACCTCCATACCTCTCTACACATCCACACACCTCCATACCTCTCTACACATCAACACACCTCCATACCTCTCTACACATCGGCACACCTCCATACCTCTCTACACATCCACACACCTCCATACCTCTCTACACATCCGCACACCTCCATACCTCTCTACACATCCGCACACCTCCATACCTCTCCACACATCCACACACCTCCATACCTCTCCACTCATCCGCACACCTCCATACCTCTCGACACATCCGCACACCTCCATACCCCTCTACACATCCACACACCTCCATACCTCTCCACTCATCCGCACACCTCCATACCTCTCGACACATCCGCACACCTCCATACCTCTAGACACATCCGCACACCTCCATACCCCTCTACACATCCACACCCCTCCATACCCCTCTACACATCTGCACACCTCCATACCTCTCGACACATCCACACACCTCCATACCCCTCTACACATCAACACACCTCCATACCTCTCTACACATCAACACACCTCCATACCTCTCTACACATCGGCACACCTCCATACCTCTCTACACATCCACACACCTCCATACCTCTCTACACATCCGCACACCTCCATACCTCTCTACACATCCGCACACCTCCATACCTCTCCACACATCCACACATCTCCATACCTCTCCACTCATCCGCACACCTCCATACCTCTCGACACATCCGCACACCTCCATACCCCTCTACACATCCACACACCTCCATACCTCTCCACTCATCCGCACACCTCCATACCTCTCGACACATCCGCACACCTCCATACCTCTAGACACATCCGCACACCTCCATACCCCTCTACACATCCACACCCCTCCATACCCCTCTACACATCTGCACACCTCCATACCTCTCGACACATCCACACACCTCCATACCCCTCTACACATCTGCACACCTCCATACCTCTCTACACATCCGCACACCTCCATACCTCTCAACACATCCGCACACCTCCATACCTCTCTACACATCCGCACACCTCCATACCTCTCTACACATCCGCACACCTCCATACCTCTCTACACATCCACACACCTCCATACCTCTCTACACATCAACACACCTCCATACCTCTCTACACATCGGCACACCTCCATACCTCTCTACACATCCACACACCTCCATACCTCTCTACACATCCGCACACCTCCATACCTCTCTACACATCCGCACACCTCCATACCTCTCTACACATCCGCACACCTCCATACCTCTCTACACATCCGCACACCTCCATACCTCTCAACACATCCGCACACCTCCATACCTTTCAACACATCCGCACACCTCCATACCTCTCTACACATCCGCACACCTCCATACCTCTCTACCCATCCACACACCTCCGTACCTCTCTACCCATCCACACACCTCCGTACCTCTCTACACATCCACACACCTCCATACCTCTCCACCCATCCGCACACCTCCATACCGCTCTACACATCCGCACACCTCCATACCTCTCTACACATCCGCACACCTCCATACCTCTCTACACATCCGCACACCTCCATACCTCTCAACACATCCGCACACCTCCATACCTTTCAACACATCCGCACACCTCCATACCTCTCTACACATCCGCACACCTCTATACCTCTCTACACATCCACACACCTCCATACCTCTCTACGCATCCACACACCTCCATACCTCTCTACACATCCGCACACCTCCATACCTCTCTACACATCCACACACCTCCATACCTCTCTACACATCCACACACCTCCATACCTCTCTACACATCCACACATCTCCATACCTCTCTACACATCCGCACACCTCCATATCTCTCCACACATCCACACACCTCCATACCTCTCAACACATCCGCACACCTCCATACCTCTCCACACATCCGCTCACCTCCATACCTCTCTACACATCCACACACCTCCATACCTCTCAACACATCCGCACACCTCCATACCTCTCTACACATCCGCACACCTCCATACCTCTCTACACATCCGCACACCTCCATACCTCTCTACACATCCACACACCTCCATACCTCTCTTCACATCCACACATCTCCATACCTCTCTACATATCCACACACCTCCATGTCTCTCCACACATCTGCACACCTCCATACCTCTCCACACATCCGCACACCTCCATACCTCTCTACACATCCGCACACCTCCATACCTCTCCACACATCCGCACACCTCCATACCTCTCTACACATCCGCACACCTCCATACCTCTCCACACATCCGCACACCTCCATACCTCTCCACACATCCGCACACCTCCATACCTCTCCACACATCCGCACACCTCCCTACCTCTCTACACATCTGCACACCTCCATACCTCTCTTCAAATCCGCACTCCTCCGTACCTCTCTACACATCCACACATCGCCATATTTCTCTACCCATCCGCACACCTCCATACCTCTCGACACATCTGTACATCTCCATACGTCTCTACACTTCGGCACATCTCCATACCCCTCTACACATCTGCACATCTCCATACCTCTCAACTCGTCCACACACCTCCATACCTCTCTACACATCCACACATCTCCATATCTCTCGACACATCCACACACCTCCATACCTCTCTACACATCCGCACACCTCCATTCCCCTCCACACATCTGCACATCTCCATTCCTCTCTACACATCCACAAACACTTCCATACCTCTCTAGACATCTGTACATCTCGATACGTCTCTACACTTCCGCACATCTCCATACCTCTCTACACATCTGCACATCTCCATACCTCTCTACACACCCACACACCTCCATACCTCTCTACACATCTGCACACCTCCATACCTCTCTAAACATCTGCACACCTCCATACCTCTCTGCACATCTGCACACCTCCATACCTCTCTACACATCTGCACACCTCCATACCTCTCTACACATCTGCACACATCCATACCTCTCCACATCTCCACACCTTCATACAGCTTTGCCCATTACTGCACCTCCAAGCTCTGTACCTACCTTGACAGACACACTCGTTAACACACCTTCTGGCATTCTCATACCTCCACCCTCACATGTAAACCACCACCCATCAGGACACATCCAGCTGTCCTATACCTCTGTTCTCTACTCTCACACATACCTCTGACCCCCGTAGTGATGTCTGTTGCTGGTCATATGAGTAATTAAAGCCTAGCTGCTGCTTGTTCGCAGAGTTCATAGCGATGTACACGTACGAGAGCAGCGAGCAGGGGGATCTGACGTTCCAGCAGGGTGATGTGATCATGGTTCTGAAGAAGGAGGGTGATTGGTGGACTGGGATGGTGGGGGACCGGACTGGAGTGTTTCCCTCCAACTACGTCAAACCTCGCGACTCTGAGGTGGGTCCATAACTATGTCAAACCTCGTGACTCTGAGGTGGGTCCATAACCATGTCAAACCTTGAGACTCTGAGGTGGGTCCAGCCACGTGTCATCCCAGTACATCCTCAGATCTTTGGGTTGTTTTTTAAAAACCTGCCTGACTTTGGTGTGATTGCCCTTCGTATGGGTTTAATTTGGACTATGAATCATTTGTAGCAGCGCCAATTACCTAACCAATTAAGACAATGATAATGGTGCCTTAGAGGCAGTACTTCTGCCAGAATCACAATTGAACAAGGTAATTTGTGGTTATCAGTGAATTACGTATGACAAAGTGAATGACAAAGTACCACATACTCTGTACTATATTACAGAACCAGCATCAAACAGTGTGTGCATTTCAATATTAGCCAGAATTAGCTGGTATCCTTTTGAACGTGGGTCTGTTTGCATGTGTTTATACTAGAAACTATGTTAGAACTATGAAACATAAGTTACTGTGGTGTTAGGCATCAACTTTCCTCTGGTTTGGGGAAAAAGCACAAATTCAGTCCTCATGCTGTGCTATGTTGTGTACTTTAGAGACGGAGTCGTTTGTTGAGTGTAGTAGACACTGTAAGTGACATAACCTTCTCCTGATTCATCCGCTTACCATTTCCCTGTTGCTTAAGTGGGCACAGCACCTTCACAGATTGGCACAATCGAGGAGTCAATTAGATGACAAAAACACTGACTGTGCATACATGTACTCATGGGGAAAATTGTTGACTTTTTATTATTTTATGTTGAAGTTTTTGTTGACTTGAATGGAGAGAAGGGTATTTTGACAAGAACTGAAGCCCCTTGGGGTGGTGTTGGTGAGCAAAGTCTCTCAAGGAGACTTGGGAATGTGTGTCATTGTGGCCTCTTGGTTAGAGTCTGTGCTTGTTTCAGGCTCTGGGGCTTGCTGCGAAGACTGGGAGTTTGGGCAAGAAACCAGGTGAGTGGAGGGGAGAGGTGACCATGGGCTCTTGTATCTGGAGTCGAGGATTAGTTAGTTTCTTGCTTTCGTTGCTTTAAGCACATAAAATATCAACCATGTTGATTTCATCTTACAGAGCTCGTTTTAACGGTGCCTGAAGAGATGGAGCTGCTTGTTCACTTTCCCGACTTTAATCGTGGGAAAGGCATTCTTCTGGCTCTTTATAGAACTTTATATGAAAGCAACTGTTTAGCATGAAAATGTGGCTTCAACATCACAGAGCCCTGCTGCTTTAGTAATTATCCTGCTGGGATTTTGGCCTGTAAAGTACTGATGTTATTTTCTGGTATATTTCCTTCCCTCCTGTCTGCCCTGTCCTCTCTCAGAGATTGCTCAGGTGATCGCCCCCTACAGTGCGACAGGCGCAGAACAGCTCACGCTGGCCCCCGGCCAGCTCATCCTCATCAGAAAGAAGAACCCAGGAGGCTGGTGGGAGGGAGAGCTGCAGGTACAGCAACTACAATACCCACAGTACCGTCCGCCAAGGAAGGAAGTGCAGTTGAAATCAGCCGCAGCAAGTGCTTCTTGTTAATTGATAGAAATATTTTTGATGCGATGTAAAAGGCTTGCAGCAGTGGCCAAGTTTTTGTCATTTCACTGATTCTGTAAGTAAAGAAAATATTAATTCTCCACTAGATGCCTAATCATAGGCTTCTGTTTTATGTATAATTAGAAATATGAAATCCACAGCACCTATTCTGCCTGCAATAGCTTTCACTTGGAGGCACTTTTAATGTGGTCAACCAAGGATTACATTACCCACGGTACCATTCACCCAGAATAACTATGCCTCTGATAGATATAAATAAGAATTATATTACCTGCAGGACGCAAAAACTATTCAGCAAGAGGTGCAGTATAAAATTCATTATACCAGAGATATGATGCCCTCGATACCATTCAGTAAGGCCAGTTCCAGTTCAATAATAGCAGTTATACAGGCAAGGCTTATTGAGCCCTTGAAATGTAAAGAGCCTAATATTTAATTACCAATCCATACTAATTCATTATTAATACTTGTATCACTATGACTCATATGGAGTTGAGGCATCTATTGATATGTTTGCAATGTTTGTGCTAAAGTGCCGAATGCCCTCTATCCTGCAGGCTCGTGGGAAGAAGCGCCAGATTGGTTGGTTCCCGGCCAATTATGTGAAGCTGCTAAGCCCCAGCACCAATAAGACTACGCCCACGGAGCCGACTCCCCCTAAACCACCAGTTCCCAGTGCAGGTATGCTCTGCTGGGCCCATGTGAATATAGCCAAATTGCAGGCCTCATAAAGACCACACGGGCTCCCTGTATTGCTTACTGGAGCGCTCCTGGAATTGGGTCCTTATTTCCGTGGAAGGACTATGGGAATTGAGCTTCTGGCCATTGTGTGTCTGTCCTTCAGAGGAGCAGCAGTTGACATGTCATGTGGTCAAAAGTATTTGTTCATTTGCTTATCCAATACCTCATTCCAGAATCATTGGATTTAATGTGGGCTTGGTCTCTCATTACTTCCATGAGATTCTTCACTCCTCCTGGAAGGATTTTTTTTCCACTAGATGTTGGTACATTGTGTGGAGATTTGTTTCCATTCCAAGGAGGGCAGCATTCCTGTGGTCTGGTTCTTGTGATGCGAAGTCCGCTTTCAAGTTGATCCTTACGGTCTTGGATTGGGTTGAGGTCAGGGCCATGTACAGGCCAATCATGTTGTCTATACTGATTTTGATCATTCATGTCCAGACCTCGTTCTGTGGATAAAGGCATAGTTGCATACAGAAAGGAGAGAGCCTTTGAAACAGAATCATTTGTAAGTCATTTTGCTATGGTGTGAAACCAAGTCTGTTTCTTGGGAAAAAAAAAGCCTCAGACCATGTCCACATACTTTCGGCGATGTAGTGTGGATATATGCACTCACTACAAAATGGTGAGTTTGAAATTTCTGCCTTTTTCTACATCATGAGCTCGCCAGCTTTGCGTAGTTCATTGCCCATTGCCTTGCTCAAGCTCCCCACCTCTGTCCCCAGTAAGCACTATTGTTACCATTATTACATTAAGCTCTGTTCTCCGTCCAAACAGAGTAAAGCTCATTGTCATAGATGGGACACCTACTGAGAAAGTATGGCTTGCACTCATACGTACACTGGGATTTGTCTAATTGTCCTCAGCTCCTGGTTTTTGGAATAAGTTGACCATGTGACCTGTTAAGCCCCGCCCTTAGCAGTTGTATGTCTTTTAGTGTGCCAGGTGATTGGCATGTATGACTACATCGCCCAGAATGACGACGAGCTAGCCTTTGGGAAGGGCCAGATCATCAACGTGCTGAGCAAGGAAGATCCTGATTGGTGGAAAGGGGAGCTGAACGGATCCGTAGGCCTCTTCCCCTCCAACTACGTCAAACTGACTACGGATACTGACCCCAGTCAGCAGTGTGAGTAACGTGTTTGGGTTTTCCCAAAATAATGCACAAACTGTGTAATGCATTGACGGAAAACGCTGCCCATACATTGGGCTGTTCTTATTAGAGCATAAAATCTCTTATAAAACGTGTTTTCAAGAAAATTATCTATTTCCTTCAATTTTTCAGTCTTGTTTTGTGAAGGGCTTGTTTCACTAACACGGCCTGCTCACAAACTCAGTTCAGTTTTGCATGGAGATTCTCCACACGAAAATCAGTTTAGTCCAGACCTAGGCCTCAACTAGTGCCTGTTCAATTAGCCCACAGTCTGTTTGGTAACGAGCTGCATTTTTAATGATTTTTGTATTTAAATGTCATGACCTTTGACTGTGCATAGAACCCTATCCTCACTAGGGTAACCTGTTTGGGTTCGGCTAAAACAGGTTGCTGTAAAATGGCCCCCAAGAGAAGAGAAAATCTCTCAGCTACTCTACAGTGCTCCTCCACCAGTCTGCTCTTTGTTACTTTTGGAGCCCCCCCACCCCTCCCCCCTCAGTGTAGCATGTCTTCCTGTCATCCGTGTACTTGTGCTATGAACATGTATGTCTGGTTTTTTGGTTTTTCCTGTATTTGCACATCATTTGTATGTGCGTGTGTTTTTGTAGTTTCTTCCCTTTAGTTTTATTTTGGCTTATGTCCTGTGTTTCCTGTTCTTTCTAGGACTGATATGTTGCCCATTTCCCACTCAGCCCTCAAAGAGACCCACTATCCCTTATACTGTGCCCCGAGGGATGATGGGAGAGGCCTACCCCCGATCATGTGACTCCTGCATGATCAGCACTTGGCCCTCTGGCTTGAGGAACACTGCAGAGTAGTCTTAACTTACCCTCATTTGAGGCAAAATCAGTCAATGGATCTTTCATACCTCTAGTTATTTCAAACAATAATTTGAAAATGACAAATTAAATTTGATTTTTCTGCAATTGAATACTTTTTTCTAAAAGTACACTAAAATAACAAATGACAAATAGATTATCAATAACAAATAGATCATTAACAACATAGTGTTACTGGATAGTGGGTCTTTTTGTGGCCTTGTAGAACTAATACTACATTAAACCTTTTGTTCTGAATTGCTATTGATGGCCATTCAAGCACCTCCTTTTTTACCTCCTGGACCAACTGCTGAAGGAAGGAGTACTAGGTTTGTCTTCATCAGAACAAAGTTAAACTAGCCAGCTATTTTGCGGTTAGGGAAATTAGCCCAATAGTACGAATTTACATCTCCATTAGCCCGAAAGCCCTCCGCTTCAGAAATTAGCCCAAAGTTGACAGACTTTGCATCATTTCAAGATAGGCTGCGTGGTTCAATTTGGCTTCCCGGTTCAATTTCGGTCTAATGAAGATGCGACACAAATAGCGGGCTAATTCACGAATTTAGCTGGCTATTTCGCGAAAGAGATCAAGATTTATTGAGAAAATTTCCTGATCAAATTAACGGGCTATTTACATCCTCACTACAAAGTAGCCAGCTAATTTGACATTGGGCTAATTTCAAAACCGCGAAATAGCTAGCTAATTCGAAACTTCGTTCTAATGAAGACCGGCCTACTGGGTCCCACTCCATTGGTTGTTGACCTGATGCCTACCTCACTAATGCCCTCCCCCTCAGCCCCTCCGACAGCTCCACAGAAAGACCCACTACCATCCAGCTGTGTTTGCACTCAGAGCCTGCTGCTAGTAGTGTTCAGAACCGCATACTTGTTTACTCCATCCAATGTATACTTCATACAAAATGTTTCTCTAATTGGAGAGGATACCGTTACACATTGTGGGATACCGTATAACAAAAAGACAGCTCTGGTTCTGTACTTTGAAATTTGGCCGGTGCAATGTGTCATCCCTGTATCTTTGGCATAATGGTAAATTTAACGTTAGCCACATTCTGTGTGGAACTTGCTCATTTGGGCCTTGATGAGTGATTATTTGGTCATAAGTAGGCGATTCTAAACTCAGCCGTTTTGCATTTGGTGGCAGTGATTTGTCACGTGGGCAAGTGGAGGAGTTCAGTAGTCACCCATCCACAGAATTGATGCCATTTAGGGGTGGGGCTAACATTTTTGTCGTATATAGTTTCCACCACTGGTGCAGACTGTTAAACTCTGGGCGTGACTGAACTCTTTGATTTGCCCAGTCATATCTGTCTTGTCTATTTCCTGTTTCAGCGCAAGTTCTTCTGTTATCGGTTTTCTTACTGTGATTCAATCTGTCATGCGTTTCATCGTATTTGTTTTATGCGTCTGCAAGCAGTGTTCTAGAACAATTGGTCCTGTAAAACTGGTGTAAAGGGGGATAAATGCACTTACACATGCACACGTATGCACACACGTGCAGACCTGTGTGCACGGACATGCATGATGTTCATGCTGTCATGGATGCTGACCCACATATATGTAAATGCATATACACGTGTGCACACCTACTCACTTCCATCTACCCAACTTAGTTGCATCTACACTATATTTGTACGTGTGGGCACATTCACATTGTATTTTTTAGTGTCTTGGCTAATTTATTCATTGTTTAAACTCATTTGCTCACTTTAATCTCATTATTCACGCCGAGCAAGTTGCCAGGGATTATGCTATTTCTCCTGACATATTTTCATCACTCTCTTTCACTTCTGATGCTTCAAAGGATTTAGTGTTACTCTTCATGTTAGAGAGATCGCATTGTACATATTATTCAGTGGTCACCATGTCTATTTTAATATTAAAATGAATTTAATAAATTGTGCTTTTAATAGTTGTGGTAAGTATTAAATTGTGAATTTAACATTTATGGTAAGTATTTTTAAGTTTTTCTGTCCAATGGAGGATTTCTCAGACAGATAGAGCTTTAAAACTCAGATTTATAAAACTTTTTTTTGAAAGATCGTTCATTTTATTGGTACTCTTTCTCTTTTGGAGAAGCTACTTTTTAAAAGGACTACAATTTTTGCAGAAATAAAGAATGTGCCTGAAATGGAAATGTGCCTATTCTCTTTGTTATCTCCATTTAAAGAAGTGAGAGGTGAACTGGGCTTTGAGGCTGACATTTCAAATTAAATTAATGAACACTCTGTTTGCCTCATAGCACGGCAGGCCAGTTTGGGGTTGAGAATTTTGTTTCTCATGTTGCGATTCATGGCATTCATTGATAGCCTCGTGTTCGGCCTTAGTCAAGTCAATCCAACTCATCAGTCAACTCCGTTTTCTTGGTTAAACATTTTTTCCACCCACACCCTTCCTGGTTTTGGGAACGCACTACATCTTATGAGTCATACTGTGGGGATTTCATGCCTCTTCAATCGCAAAAAATTGGCCCACTTTGAAAAAATGCAAATAAAATATTTTTTAAATTAATGATTTGAAAAGTTCAGTCACTCTCTTGTATTTTGAATACATTTCACTGGCACCTAATTAGTTGCTCTAAGCTATTTATTTTTTACATTGGTTTATTCCAAATATATGTTTATTTCAAATCAAATGACTGCAACCCACTCCAAAAAAGTTGGCACCGGGACAATGTATATATTATTACTGAGTTGATGATTTGCGTAATTTCACACATCTCCTAAACCACACCAGTTTTACTGTGTGAGAAAGACGATGCGCCAGGTTTCGAACTTGGATATGAAGTGAAAACTGTATTTTGAAGCTGTTTTGCAAGTAAAGCCAGCTAATTCAATCAGTGGTTATTGTGCCCTAGCGTAGCACAGGTATCGGCTAGTGTAAGACTAATTTTGGTGTCACGTTGCTGTAAGGGCGTGGTATGAAACTGTAGCTGTTCAGCAGGTGAGCTAATCTTGTTGTATATTAAATAAGCCTCCAGAAAAGGCTCAGTCCCACAATGGCAAAGATGAGTCCAGGCTCACCGATTTGCTGGCAGATGTGCAGTATAAGTTTGAAATGTGTCAAATTTTGAACTAAGTTCCTCAAAGACAAATCGGGAGGTTTTGGTCATGCAACCCTCTCCAGTCTGTTAGTAACAAATTGAAGGAACCATATTTTTTGCACCCATTTTTGCCCTTTACTTAACCAGGGAAGTTTCACTGAGAACGTTTTTGTTTTTTAATGACGTTCAGGAAGAATTGATTGATGAAACAGTTGCTAGTGTGGAGGGATAGAGAGAAACGTGGGAGAAGCCCTTGGAGCAACTGTGGGGTGAAGGATCTTAGTCACCAGCCCAGTGCAGTGCTAACAAAATAGCCAGGTTTTTGAACGGCAGCCAGGATCCGAAGATCCTCCTTTCACGGTATTGTTTAGCATCAATTTAGAAATCAACGGTCAAAATTAGGTCAAATCAAAAATCCATCTAATATGGATCACCGCACTCACCATAAAAATCTGATCATCCTAGCTCAAGGCATTAGGATGTAATTGCCATTTTCACTAAAAGCCCCCCGATGGCCAAATCATGAACTGAATCAGGCTGTATTTCGAAAGGAAACTGCAAGTATCACCATGACACATGTCCATACCAAATTGCAGCCATGAGAAAACATGCCGCCATTTTCGACAATTGACTGACCTGACGCCATTCGACCTTGAAAACGGTCAAAAGTAGGTCAAGTCAAAAACCTGTCTAATATGTGATGAAGGGTCATCCCATACACCTCCCATAAAAATTTGAGCAACCTAGCTCAATGCATAAGGAACTTATGGCCATGTCTCTTTTTTCACAAAAAGCCCCCTAGTGGCCAAAATATGAATCCCAGGACGGCAGTTTTTGGCTTGCAAGTTTGTATCACCAATATTAATATTCATACGAACTTAACAGCTCTCTAGGCTGAATAAGAAGAAAACGTGCCGCCTTTTTCAATAATCGGCAGACCTGATGCCATTTGACCTAGAAAATGGTCAAAATTGGGTCAATTCAAAAACCCGTCTGATATATGATGAAGAGTCATCCTACGCACCTCTCATAAAATTTTGAGCGTCGTAGCTCAGTGCAGAAGGAGCTTATGGCCATTTTTCATTTTTCAGAAAAAGCCCCCTGGTGGCCAAATTATGAATCGAATCACCCCGGATTTCGAAAGGAAACATAGTCTACCCACATACTATATATACTGCTCAAAAAAATAAAGGCAACACTTTGAGTTCTATTGTGTTGTTTAAGTGTTCCCTTTATTTTTTTGAGCAGTATATATCCAAATTAGCAAAAAGAAATCTCAAGTTGTTCTCAAGTTATCGGAAACCGTCCAACTGATGGCCTGCCGCCCCGCCGCCTGCCTTTGGTATTTTAATTTTTTTTTTTTTTTTTTTCAAAAACCTGGTTAAAAATGAAAAAAATAAGTGCACCTTAAGTACTTTAATCTTGTACTTTGACTTAAACCACTTATTATTAATTATAAACACTTTTTGTACAGTCAGTGGTCCACGAAGTTGGACCATTGACAGTATGAAAAGACGGACGAAGCAACTGTGATGTCACCCATCGGCTTCAGCAGTGATTCTGCACAAGAGTTTTTATGCCTCGGCTGAAACGGGCCCTAATGCAGTGATGTCAGAGCAGGATTCTGAAAAAAAAAACACCTGCAGTTAAATTCTAAATTCTGCATGGCCTCTTGCATGCTGGTTTTACAGTAAAGTAACAGGTGAAGAAAAGTACTACCTTCCCCACAGTGAGTGTAGCAGCCATGTAGGTAAAGGGCTATTAGCATGTGCTAGCATGGTCATCAGTGCATGCCGTTTGGGTCAACAGAAGAAACACATCCGTATCTGTCCTGTTGGCTGATGAGCATCTATTGCAAGGTACATCACCGGATTTTGTGTGTGTGTGTGTGTGTGTGTGTGAGAGAGAGTGAGAGGAGGAGAGGAGAAGAGTGAGCTCACTTCAGCTGCTTCTTGTTCTCAGGGTGCGCTGACCTGCACCTGCTGGATATGCTGACCCCAGTGGAGAGGAAGAGGCAGGGTTACATCCACGAACTCATCGTCACCGAGGAGAACTACGTAAATGACCTGCAGCTGGTCACCGAGGTACGCACAGGCGTGCGCGCACACACACACACACACACACACACACACACCTCTTTGAGCTCACCTCAGCTGTACAGGCAACTCATGATCATTGTGTGTGGGATTTCTCCAGGTTTTTCAGAAGCCGCTTTTGGAGTCGGAGGTTCTGACCGAGAAGGAGGTGGCCATGATCTTTGTCAACTGGAAGGAGCTAATTATGTGTAACATCAAACTGCTCAAGTACGCCCACTACTGGCCTGCTTGCTGTCATTCTTGATGCACTGTATGTTTCATGCATGTTTATGTGAATGAGTGAAAGATATCGTTTCTGTCTGTCTCTTTCTCCCACTCTTGTTCTTGCTCTTCATCTTTTGCTCTGTCTCTCTCATTCCCTCTCTCTCCCTCTCATTCTCTCCTCCTTCTTCTGTCCCTCTTGCTCTCTCATTCTTGCTCTTCCTCTTTCCCTCTCCCTTTGTCTTTTTCTCACTCCTTTATCTCCCCATCTCTCTCTTCCTCAGGGCGCTGCGGGTGAGGAAGAAGATGTCAGGTGAGCGGATGCCGGTGAAGATGATTGGTGACATCCTGACGGCTCAGCTGCCACACATGCAGCCGTACATTCGCTTCTGCAGCTGCCAGCTCAACGGCGCCACCCTCATCCAGCACAAGACCGACGAGCTTCCCGATTTCAAAGACTTCGTCAAGGTAACTGGGAGGGCAGGCTCATCCTGAGGGCGGGTCTAAATATGGGTGAGAGCTGTGCTTGTGGGTGGGGACTGAGTTGAAGGCAGATGTGCAGTAATCATTGGCAAGTGGTAACCAACCATGTTCCTGGAGATCTGCCTTCCGGTAGGATTTTAATTTCTACTCTTCATTTGTCTCACCTGACTCTGCTGAGGAACAGATGAAGGAGATGTCTTGACAGTTGTTGAATGGAGTGTGCTCTGTGGATGTTGAGAGTTTTAAACTTTTAGGATGGTGGTTCCCAAGGAACAGGGCTGATGCTTTGCTGCTGTAGGCCGTGCTTAACCCCGGCTCTCTCATGTGTTTCAGAGGCTGGCCATGGACCCGCGCTGTAAAGGCATGCCCCTATCCAGCTTCCTGCTGAAACCAATGCAGAGGGTCACCCGCTACCCCCTCATCATTAAAAATGTACGTTCACTTACTAAACATATAAGCACTCATACCCATTACCCCCTCACCATTAACAATGTACACACATTTACTACACACACAGTCACCCGCTGCTCCCTCATCATTAAGAATGTACGTACACATACTTAAACGCATACACACCTGTCAGCCCCTCATAATTGAGAATTGACATACCCTTAGTATACACGCATACGGTCACCTGCTACCCCCTCATCATTAAGAATGTACGCGCAATTACTATATACAGGCATTTGTTAGCCCCACATCATTAAAAATTGACATACCCTTAGTATACACGCATACGGTCACCTGCTACCCCCTCATCATTAAGAATGTACGTGGAATTACTATATACAGGCACTTGTTAGCCCCTCATCATTAAGCTGGTCAGCGAATTGTCTGACATGATGGTTTAATTGAAGAAAAAAAATTATTAACAAAACTTCCATGTGAAATAAAAGGTTATTAATTGGTATGTGAATTTATCTGATACCTTAGCTGAGTTTTTGGTAGTAGCTACCAAATCATTGAATAAGCTGCTTGCTCCGAATCAGCCAGACCAGCTGGACATTTTGCGAAAACGTCCACAAGCAGCCAGCGGTACTCAGTGACTGGGACCTTGTCCCACGGTGCTATAATGTACTCATGGCATGAAAACGTATGTGCAGTTGAGGCTAATTTGCCATAGAGTTTGACAAAGTTTGCTTTGTAAACTTTTTTGTTACAATCTCACATTTTTTTATCTGCCATGTGTTTGCCTGGCTGTAATTTTTGTGTTCATCAGAGTCACTGAAATTCTTCACCTGGTCAAACGGTGTCAATGACTGGTCAAGACTGATTTGTGACGGGACTGTTTACGATTGCCAGGGAACTCACTTAAAAATGTACGAACGCATTTTAAAACAAAAACTGGATGTCCCAGTTCGTCCAGGAGGAATAAAATTACCTCCTTTCAAAGAATCAAATAGGCTTAAGCATATAGTGAAATGCACCTGACACCCGCTCATTTAAAAGACCATGCGTGCTCTTACAATGTGTACTGTATATGCTTACAAGATGTGTGTGTGTGTGAGAGAGTGAGACAGTGAGAGCTAGGCTTAGTATAACGTTGCGCCCTCTCTAGATTCTGGAGAACACTCCGGAAAGCCACCCGGACCACAGCCACCTGAAGCAGGCCCTGGAGAAGGCGGAGGAGCTGTGCTCTCAGGTGAACGAGGGTGTGAGGGAGAAGGAGAACTCGGACCGGCTGGAGTGGATCCAGGCTCACGTGCAGTGTGAGGGGCTGTCTGAGGTACAGCATATTCACTCTCATGTACGCTTTGCTCACACCCACACATTACATACACTGAGCACCATAATTCATTGTTCTTTGTTTTGGTTCTGCTGGCCGAGTCTGTCACCAGACCTGATTATAACTAAGCCTGAAATTCACATGCTGAAGAGGAGACTGAAGGCAAACGATTCCTGACTGGCCATAACTGAAGATGGCTGCTGTACAGGCCTGGCAGAGCATCATCAGGGAAGCTAGTCGAGCGTGTGACGATGTCTATGCTTCACAGACTTCAAATAGTCACTGCTTGCCATTACATGTGATCAAAAATGTAAAAAATGATCAGATTCTGCATGATGTTGAAGTATTCTGTATTTTTTGATGTGCAAGAGATGCTGTAATTTCTAAACGGTTTATCCTATATGGATGAAAATACTTTCAAATTGAAGATTTCCGCTTGCATTCTGCCATCTTGTTATTGTATATTTTCAAAGAGGACGGAACCAAAGTAAAACATGTTCCTGTTGAATGAATCATGGTGATCCCTGCATGTTTACACTCGCTGGTCACATGCAGAAACCCCCTCATTTAAGTAAATGTGTATTGGTTGGAAGAGCCACACACAACTTCAGTGCTTTTCTCTCATGTGACCACAAGTATGCCCCCTAGCAGCATACTGGGGTGTTGCGTATACATTCATGGTAGACAGGGTGTTGATAAAAAATATATGTACAGTAGCAGCACTCCTGAAAAATGATCTTAACTTTGAAATTTCAGAAACCAGAATTACAAATGCATGTACACGGGTCAATTCCTTTTTATTTGGATGCTAATTGGCTAGAGGTCTCTTCCTAAAAAAAGGTCTAACCAGCACCAGATTTCTGGGCAAATCTCCAAAGCAAGATTTTAGGACATTTGAAAAATGCCAAAGGAGTCAAATAGTTGGTGCCTGACTTTCGTGTCAGTCACTAAAACGCCAAAATTGTATTAGTCTGTTGGGAGACCCACAGCATGTGCTGATAATACAATGATTAATTCATTTCTGTGCAACATGTCAACTTAGAATAAATCTGGCATTTTTATGACAATGCAACTACAATTTGGACATTAACTGTTGACCCCTTTGGAACTCTGTTGGTATCCTCTTCTTGTTTTGGAGACTTACTGAGTACTAACGAAGTACTTTGAGATAGATGTTTTTTAGCACAAGTTCTTCATTAACATTGAAATTAATTGGAAAACCCTGCATAAATGCTTGCATGGTTGTGGTTTAAAAACTTGAGACAGCCATTTTTCAGTTAATATATAATATCAGATAATATTAGCGATGCTAATATTTTGTCTGCCCTGTGTCTGTGTGGTTTGTACTAGTTGGCGTGTTTATCAGTATGACTGAAAAGTAATTCATTTTGTTCCATCTCTCTTTGTTTCTCTTTCCTATCCTCTCTCTCTCCCCCTCTCTCACTCTCTTTCCCTCTCCCGCTCTCTCGCTCTGTCCCCTGTAGCAACTGGTGTTTAATTCTGTGACCAACTGTTTGGGGCCGCGCAAGTTTCTGCATAGCGGCAAGCTGTACAAGGTGAAGAGTAACAAGGAGCTGTATGGCTTCCTGTTCAACGACTTCC
Organism: Gymnothorax reevesii; assembly: GCA_029721435.1. Taxonomy (NCBI): domain Eukaryota; kingdom Metazoa; phylum Chordata; class Actinopteri; order Anguilliformes; family Muraenidae; genus Gymnothorax; species Gymnothorax reevesii. The sequence continues at coordinate 48,375,800 of CM056587.1, read as the reverse complement.
TACTGCTGACCAATATCATTAAACCCCTGGGATCCTCCGGCTCGGAGAAGGTCTTCAGCCCCAAATCCCACCTGCAGTACCGCATGTACAAGACTGTGAGTAACGCACCTGTAGTATCACATGTTCAGTGTGCATCAATGTTCATCGGGCAGTTGCACCTATCAAGCTAATGGGAAAACGATTTTCCGATGGGGTATTTTCATCTTCGTGTTAATTTGTCCGTTTGTTCGTGCGTGAGTGCATGAGTGTGTGTGTGTGTGTATGTGTGTGTGTCCATGACAAACGTACAAAACCTGAATGTGTTGTGCAGTACCTCTTTGCACCGCTAGAGGTCACACGGTCGTAACAATCTTGCTCCAAGGAAGCCATTTATTACCTCCGACAAGGAGGTTATGTTTTAGGCAGCGTTTGTTTGTTTGTTTGTTTGTTAGTTGGCAAGATAACTCAAAAAGTAATGCACCGATTTCACACACAAATTTTCAGAGAGTGTGGGTATTAAGTCAAGGAACGTGATTAAATTTTGGCATATCTTGGCCAAAGTACAGCTGAGATATACGCCCAAGTTCAAGATTTCAAGTCTTTCCAATTGACCGGAGTTCCAATTGCCGTGCTTTTGGGTTTTGCTGCCCCCTGGCGGAGGTCTGCGCTCTCTGAGTGCTTCTCTAGTTCTGGTTCTGTACTCAAGCTATTTGAGTTTCCCATAACATTTTCTTAATCAGTGCTTGAAATGGGCCAGCCCTCACCGATACACAGTACCGCCACCTCTGATTTTTACCGCTTTGCGCACCGTAACTTCTTACGGCACCTTGAAGCGTACCTTCTCCTTTTGACACGCCTAGGTATGCATATTGTTGCTGCAAATTACGGTCTGCGCGGTAATTTATTTGTTATTTTAAAGCAGCGTTTGATTTATTTTTCTATGCACAAGACAACCATACAGTCTTTGCACGAGTGCAGTCCAATATTTTAAAAAACCCGTTTCCGTTGTAGTTCTTATGTAGATCATAAGAACGGCAAGTGAAATTCAAGCCAATTGTATATTATTTTATAAAGACGCGTCTACCCAAAATGCAACATTTTACCGCATCGTGCGAATTTACATGCATACAGAGCGTTCCAAAATCTTTATTTAGCCAGTCGTCACTTGTAACTGAAAACAGTAGGATTTCAAGGTTGTTTGCTTGGCTTAATCGTGCGAACACTGCGAAACAAAAAGCGAATTTCCCCGGCCCAAATTTATTTCTGTCAGAACAACGAATGGCTTGTCAAGCAATGCTTCTCGTGGGGTGGGTACCGGTTTTTTCCACTCATGACTGTTTTTGATGCACTTAGTTTGTACAGCCACCACCGCAAGTAACCTATGAACCTGTGTGAAACACTGATGTATTGTCCATTGGTTGGTTTTTATTCTACATTATTGACCTGTGTAGGCTTGCCTGTCAGTTAACATCAGACTTAGAAAAATCTGTCCTGCCATGTTACATGAGTCATTCTGCCAGGTAATTTAAATGTCCACTCAGTCCATAATTATATGCATATTGGTTCATTTCCTAAAATTGGCTTGCTTGGAAATGTCCTGATTTCTGTAAAAAGCATTATACACTATAAATAAAATGATTTTATTGAGTGGAATATTCTCATACCATGTCCCATTTTAACAGCCATTTTGAGAAAGCTGTTGTTCTGTTGTAGCTATTATTTTTTTATTTTTTTCTGCAAAATTTTGTCAATATCACCAATATAATATTTCACATGAATGTTAGTTATTTGGTATTAAATTCATAATTTCTCATGACATTATCAAAGATCTACCTGTTAATTGAGAATGTGGGAGCTTTAGTAATACTAGTTAAGATATGCAGTGGTGTCTGCTGGGTTGGGGCGGAGTGTAATGCGGTTCTACAGTAAGGTTTTGGTTTGGTTTTGGTTTTTCGGAGCTGCTGATTCAGAGTCCTGGCACTTTTTTTATTCCAATTCAAGCACTGCTTAAAATGCCTATAAAGGACGTACTCAAGGTAAATTGAAATATTTTCTTGTTTTAAACTGCCCTGGTGGGCCAGTATTCGGGCCGTCAGAGTGGTAAGGGGTTACAATACGATGACAATGAATCTGAACTGCAGTTTATCGGATTTAATTTGAGTTTGCCCTTATCCCATAACCAATGAACCGAAATGACAGCATATATTGCACGTTGTCTGCCCTATTTTGTAGCAAATTAAAACGATATTTTGGGCAGTTAAAAATAACATGATTAATGTTATTGAGTAATGATTATTTAATCTACTTGAACATTTTCATATCATTTGCATTCAATGACTGCTTGAAGTTTAAGATGCGTCGTATCTGGCGATGTCTACTTATTTTCCCTGGTGATGCTCTGCCAGGCCTGCACTGCTGCCATCCCAATTTCCAATTTGTTTTGGGGACCTTTAGCCTGGAGTCTCTACTTAAGCATGTGGAATGCATGTTCAGTTGGATTCAGATCTTGTCATTGACTTGGCCAACAGAATGAAAATAACAAAAACTGTGTCACTGTCCAATTAAACACAGTGCTAACTGTATCAGGCTGTGAATAACGCATGAACTAGACATTGGGCTGGTGTGACCTTCATTTGTTCAGGAAGTGCTCTTGTCTGTGGGACTAATGTATTAAAGCGCGTGGCTGAGGTGTGGTGGGCTGTAGAGCTAAACCACTAGGCTGTAGTGCCCTTATGTTGCAGGCTGAGGGGAAATGCTAAAGCACCAGTTTTTTGCGTATGAGCAGGTGGGTGTGAATGCAGCTTTGAGTTTACAAGACTCTTCTGTACCCTGTAGCCCATTTTCCTCAACGAGGTTCTAGTGAAGCTGCCCACCGACCCGTCGGGAGATGAACCGATTTTCCACATCTCCCACATTGACAGAGTCTACACCCTTCGGGCGGAGAGCATGAATGAAAGGTACTGCAGTCCCCCGGGTCCTGATGAAGTGTATGGAAGTGTACTATGGACTGTGTTCCTGACTGTGTTACAGTGAACAACTGCATTCCTGACTGTGCTCTAGTGTATGACTGTGTTCTTGACTGTGCTCCTGTGTATGACTGTGTTCCTGACTGTGCTCCAGTGTATGACTATGTTCCTGACTGTGCTACAGTGTACAGCTGTTATCCTGACTGTGCTGTAGTATATGAATGTGTTCCGGACTGTGCTACAGTATAAAACTGTGTTCCTGACTGTGCTCTAGTGTATGGCTAAGTCCGTGACTGTGCTACAGTGTACAACTGTTATCCTTACTGTGCTCTGGTGTATGTCAGTGTTCCTGACTGTGCTCCTGTGTATGACTGTGTTCTTTACTGTGTTCCTGACTGTGCTACAGTGTACAACTGTGTTCCTGATTGTGCTCCAGTGTACAACTGTGTTCCTGGCTGTGTTCTTGAGTGTGCTACAGTGTATGACTGTGTTCCAGTTGGTGCTCTAGTGTATGAATGTGTTCCTGACTGTGCTGCAGTGTACAACTGTGTTGCTGACTGTGCTGCAGTGTACAACTGTGTTCCTGACTGTGCTACAGTGTACACCTGTGTTCCTGACTGTGCTACAGTGGACAACTGTGTTCCTGACTGTGCTCTAGTGTACAACTGTGTTCCTGACTGTGCTACAGTGTACCACTGTGCTCCTGACTGTGCTACAGTGTACAACTGTGTTACTGACTGTACTCTTGTGTATGACTGTGTTCCCGACTGTGCTTCAGTGTACAAATGTATTCCTGACTGTACTCTAGTGTATGACTGTGTTCCTGACTGTGCCACAATGTACAACTGTGTTCCTGACTGTGCTCCAGTGTATGACTGTGTTCTTTACTGTGCTACAGTGTACAACTGTGTTCCTGACTGTGCTCCAGTGTGTGACTGTGTTCCTGACTGTACTCCAGTGTACAGCTGTGTTCCTGACTGTGCTACAGTGTACAGCTGTGTTCCAGACTGTGCTACAGTGTACAACTGTGTTCCTGACTGTGCTTCAGTGTATGACTGTGTTCCTGTCTGTGCCGTAGGACAGCCTGGGTGCAGAAGATCAAAGCCGCTTCAGAGCTGTACATCGAGACAGAGAAGAGGAAGAGAGAGAAGGCTTATCTGGGTAAGAGTCGGAGCCCTCAGTTACACCGCACTGGGGCAATAATGCCCACTTACAGGGAAATTATTCCACACTGGGGCAATAGTGGCCTATCACTGGGAACCCCCCCCCCTCTTTGGGGCAGTGATGCCATTGCAGAGGGAAAGAACTCCACACAATGGCAGTGCCTTATGTCCATGTTTTTGCTGTTGTCGGTAGTTCGGTCTCAGAGGGCCACTGGCATTGGGAGACTGATGGTGAACATCGTGGAGGGCATTGAGCTGAAACCCTGCAGATCACATGGTAAGTGTCCCCTCCCCCTCTTGTGAGGAACACATTGCATCATTTCACTCTCCTACTCTTTACTTTATACTGTCCGCTTGCATTTAATGGGAGCCATGGTGAATAAAAACACTCATGACATTTTAGATATTCTCTCATGATCTGATTCTCTTGAGTGTGGAGTTTCCTTGTTTTTTAGTATCAATACACAGTCCTCGAACAGAGAGTTAAGTCTGTACTGCAGAAAGTGAATGCACTGTATATTCAAGGGATAAACTATATAATTCAGATTTTTTGGGGAAAATGCTGGCAGGTAGATAGTTATTTCCACATTTCGCTTTATAATGTGCAGGGCGTGTGTTTGATGTGTAATTTGTACTGTACTTGTCTGTGACACTGGCAGTGAAAGCGTGCACGTGTGTGTGTGTCTTTCAGGTAAGAGTAACCCATACTGTGAGGTGACAATGGGGTCCCAGTGCCACATCACCAAAACCCTGCAGGACACTCTTAATCCCAAATGGAACTCCAACTGCCAGTTCTTCATTAAGGACCTGGAGCAGGACGTCCTGTGTGTGACCGTGTTCGAGAGGGACCAGTTCTCCCCTGACGGTCAGTGCACACGCACACACTCTTCGGTGTTGTACGGACACACACAGACACACGCACAGCCAAAGTCTCAGACATTAAGTTGGCCACCAAGCTCTCAGACCCACACACATGTGCGCACAGTCATGCGTGTTCCTTGAGTACACTGTTAGATTTCTTTGCGGCCTGTAGAGCTGTGGGTTTAAGCTGTAGGACAGTGGTTAGTAACCCTGAAGATCCACGTAACTAACACGATTTCGCCTCAGGCCTGATGTAGCACACCTGACTCTTCGAATTAGCCGCTCTCTGGCTGTTGAATGACTTGAACTTTCCTCGGACTTGACTGAATCCTACAGGATGGTAGTTATACAGTAATAAGATCGGTTACCGCTGCGGTAGGGTCGATGATGCCCAATACACAGCCCCTACTGACCGTCTGTCTGTAACGGTTTCTGCCTCTATCTCTGTAGACTTCCTGGGCAGGACCGAGATTCGATTGGCAGACATCAAGAAGGACCAAGGCTCTAAGGGACCAATCACAAAGCGTCTGCTTCTCCACGAGGTTCCCACTGGGGAGATAGTGGTGCGGCTGGACCTGCAGCTCTTTGACGAGCCCTGACCCCACTCCACTGATTCGTCTCAGAGTTTCCAGCTCCCCGCGGCTCCAAACAACCCCTATCCAGTGTTACTGATCCCACTTCTGTCACCTTGGGGTGTGTGTGTGTGTGTGTGTGTGTGTGTATGTATATATGTGTGTGTGCGTGTGTGTGTGTGTGTGTGTGTGTGTGTGTGTGTGTGTGTGTGTGTGTGTGTGTGTGTGTATATATGAGTGTGTGCATGTGTGTGTGTGTGTGTATGTATATATGTGTGTGTGTGTGTGTGTGTATATGTGTGTATATGTGTGTGTGTGTATATGTGTGTGTGTGTGTGTGTGTGTGTGTGTGTGTGTGTGCGTGCGTGCGTGTGTGTGTGTGTGTGTTGGCGTGTGTGCGCGCGCACATGGATATGTGTGCGTGCGTATGTGTTTGTGCCTGCAAAAGCTGTTGAGATCATTTTAAGATTACTTACGTTTATTATTATTATTATTATTATTATTATTATGAGTGAAGGAATTGTATGTTTTTTTTTGGTTATTTTATTTTATTTTTTTTACATTGCCATGAAATGGATCTGACTCTAAAGATCCTGTACCTACTGCCATCTTGGTTTTAATCAATTTGCCTATGTATGACTATTTAAATAAAAGCAATCAGAACGCACTCAGACACTCAGAAGGCACTCTCACACGCATGCATTGCACACACACACACACACACACACACACACACACACTACCACTGTGGCATAATTACATGGCCTCAACACAGTGCTACTTATATGGATATTTTCAATCAGTGAAGATCGATGATCGGTACCAGAAGCTTTTGTGTTGAATGTGTTAAGCAATCAGAATAGTGCTCATTTGGGTGCTAAATGATTAAAGAGGCATTGGAGGTCCACAGCTGTGGTACGGACATCCTTGGCCTGACTGTTGGTGGAGGCTCTTGTTCGAAGTCAATCAGTGCCAATAGGGTTTTTCAGCTGCTGATTTTGCTGAAAATTGAAATGTAGACATGTAAATCTGTGCAACAGATGGCAAAGTGAAAGCTCCAGATAAACGGGGCCAGCTGGCTTACTGAAATATTTTGGTAGTACGTTCTACACTGGTAGAGGCTGGGATTACAAAGAGAAAGCATTCCCTTCTCAGCTGTAAGATAAACAGTTTTATTCTCAGATGGTTTCATTAATCTGTACAGTATGTGTTGCGTCTTACTGTAGTCTCCTGACCATCTTCTCAGATCATGGGAGGTTTTAGTCATGAAAAAAGCTGTCGCAAGCTGTTCTGAGTTGGGTTCTGGCAGTAGAGCTATTGAGTTCTATAGACGTGTCCCGGCTGCCGTGTGGCGCATCTGCACTACATTTCGTATCTCTGTGTCGTCCTCTCCAGTGTGATAAACCTGCTGCATCGTGCTCTTCACCCCGTTAACATTCCAGCCTTGTGCTCCCTGGAAAAAAGAGACTTTCTTTTTTATTTCTGAAGGTGGCGTTCATGATGATCTGGTCTTATTTTGTGGCAGAAAGATTTGGAAGATTTTCAAAATGGTGTTTGTATTTCGACATCTCCTTCTCATGATTTAACGCTCGCAGGTTATTTATATTTTATAGATTTTATTTGGATGGATGAAAGGTTTCGTATCATGTGAGGTATTTAATATACTGCAATATTTATTATGAAAGTAACCGTGACTGATTTGTACTGGAAGGTTTACATTGGTCTATTTTATAGTTTTTGCTGCAATTTTTAAAAAATGTGGGCACACTATTTTAATTACATTTGTTTAGAATAATTGCACTATTTTTATTTTAATGTTTTGCTTTGAGGACTTCCTGCTGGTATTGACTGGTAGTACTGGTTATTGTTGATTTGATATTGATTTTGATGCTTGGTGATGATGGGTCATATGACCTGTGAATGGTTACAAGGGGATGGTCTCATGGTCATAAATGTTTGCGAAAACATATTTTAGTTTTGTGTTTTGTTGATTATGTATCTCTTCAAGGGAACACTTCCATGAGCCTGACGTACTGAATTCCTTTACATTTGTGTTTTCCTCGTCTAAAATTGCTGCCGAAATCATGTGCTGCACTTAAAATGGACTGCATAAGGGAGCGTCAACCTTGATTTAAACGGCATGCACTTGTCATCTCCCACAATGGACAAAATTACCATTTTGGTGACTGCACATGGGATAGCATTACCATGACTGGCCTGGCCTTACCACTATCTTCGGTTCCTTGGTTGTGGTTTGGGACTCTTTAAATGGTATTTCTTGGGAGGAGATGAAAGCAGCCACCATATGTCAGGTTTGATTTGATGTGACTCCAGGTAATTGTGCAGGTCCTTACTGTAGAAGCCCATGGGATGTGACTGCCCCTGCTGGTAAGGCAGTGTAGTCATTGGGATCGCTAGGTAGAGGGGTATGGCTCCTGTCTGTGTGTGGCTACAAGGAACCAGTGATGGTGCTGAGGGATCCAGTGTGGGGTTTTTTTGTTTGATTGTTTTTTTTTATTAGCACTGTGTGGCTGGTTGAGCTGTATTCACCATCATTTGGGGTTAGAAATGAACAGCAACATGAAGCTGAAATGGACAGTATGTTCGGGTCAGACCTTGAAGACTCCGTGTGGGTCCAGGTGATCTCGACAGAGCAACGGTTCTTCTTCTAGTGCTGTGAGCAGCCAGCTGTTTGTGTTTCATAGTTGCGGGGTTCAGGGTGTTAGCGGGTGGGGGTTGAGGGGGGTGGTTGCGAGGAGGTGGCCACACCTGGTGTCGCCGCCTACGGGAGGCAGTATTGCTACAGACAATACAGACAGCTTTTGCGGAGCCTGGAAGTACCACTGTCCGTGTGTGTGTTAGTAGGGTGTGTGTGTGTGTGTGTGTGTGTGTGTGTGTGAGAGATTGTGAGTGTGAGTGCGGGTCAGTGTCGACAGGCGTTTAGGGGTCCTTGCCTTGTGCGAGTGCTCCATTTTTAAAGTGTGTGTGAGGCAGAGGTGTGGCAGAACAGATCTACACAGTCCTCTCTCTCTCTCTCTCCCTCCCTCTCTCTGTAGTGCACTTTCTCTATTCCAACAAAATAAGCAATCCTTTATTTTTCATTTTAGGAAATTCTAGCTTATCAGTTGCAGTATGTAATTGTTCAGATAATTTATTAAAGCAGAAGTGAAGAACAATTAATTATGACCACAATTAATGTACAACGGTGTATCATCTTAAATGTTGCGGATTAAAAACTCAGACCAGCCGAGAACAAGCTCGATGTGCTTTGGCTGGTGGGCGGGGGCGGGTCTTCCTTTCCCCGTCTCACACTGTAGGGGGGTGTGCCTGTTAATTTGTATTATTTGTAATTTGTACAGTAGCTCTTGACTGTAATTCCCTTGGATTTTTCCGTCTACCCCTCAGTGCCCACCAGAGCATGCAGTTATTTTTATGATGAAGTTGTGAATCTGTGTGTTTGGTCCCTGCGTACTGAAGACCGTGTCCGCCTGGATGTGCAGTATGGTGAGATGTGACAGCCTCATTAAAACACCATTTCTTTAACCCTGGCTCCTGTTAACTCTAACTATATGGCAGGGTGAGTTGGGAGAGTGTGAATGCTTTTGCAGCTTATTTGCTCATTGAGGTACAGTGAGCACCATAAATAATAGAAAAGTGACAAGATATTCAAAGGTCTGTCCAATATGACTGAAACTGTCAGACTTCATTCCAATCAAAAGAGCCACAATGCCAAAATTAAACTTGATAACTTTGTCGCCACAGGGACCGAGACGTGCATCTCCACGATCCCCAAATCTTGGATAAAATGGCCGCCGGCGGCCATATTGGACGTCCGAAATGGCCAAAAATTGGTCTTGAGCATTTTCAAATAAATATCTTCGCCTGTGCAAAATTTGAAAAAATTCCTGCAATAATTGTCGCTTCCAGAGCCCGGGACAGAAAAACTCGGCGGCGGCCCCGGAACTAAACCATAGTATCTCCCGACTATCTTCGTCAGGGAGATACAAAAATGCCACTGTAAAATGGATTTTGGCGCTTCTCGTCTGGAACAAGTAGGTTCAGCGACGTTGAAGCATGGGGAATAAATCAACTTTTTTTAGATGAATTTGAAATCTGCTGATGCAATTTCAACATACAAAAACATGAAATAACATTTTGGCTAAGGATTGGAGACCTTGTTGAATGGTGGGACCACAATGTGAAACACGATACGCACCAATTAATAAAATTGTGCTTGACCTTTTGAAGCATGAGACCTTTCCCCTTGGTCAATAGGGGGCGTTCATCCATCCAGGGGTGAATGCCTAGTGAAAGCTTGGGGGGGGGGGACTAAAAAACCTCACATATGTGAGTAATACGCATCAAAGGGTTAAAAGGTTGATCAGGGGTCTGAATAGAATCAAGTCCATTGTAGTGTGCAATGGACCTCCGTCCAGGTTAAAAAGCCATTTAGAAACTATTACATCTTCAGTGGCATTGGAACCGAAGTGATTGAGGATGATCGAGAGGGAATTCAGAATTGGGTAGGAATATGACAAATTAAATTCAATGTAGCTAAATTTAAAGCTCTACGTGAAGTTAAAAACATTAGACAGGATTACATGGGAGGTTTAAGAGCCATTCCACGAGAGATTGACATTCGGTGCACAGTTGACCCCCCTGGAATTGAATGAGACTTGAATATGGGTGGATATGGGTCTCTCACAGAAAAAGATGAATTTTTAGGTCTGTATTTCACTTTTCCTGCCAAGAGCGCCACCTGGAAGCCATTTAAGTGGCTCAGTTTCACTGTGAACTCCACATTTTACATCAACTATCATGACTTAAGGGTACACAGTACCAAATATGCTATACTTTTATCGTGATCTGTGAGATTTCAAGTCCGATTAGACTTCAGCAGCACATCTTCGCCAAGCTGGGTAACTGCGTTATCAAGCCAGAATTATTTGAGAAATGCCAATAAAAATTGAACATGGGAATAAAATAATACCCCAGACATATACCAAACCAGAATTCTTTATTATGTGTTCACACACAAGAAGACTATCATTTTCAGTGAATAGTACCTTGGTATCTTGCTGTGTTTGTGCAATGGACGGCCAGAAAGGTGGTCGAAATTCATTTTTGGTGCATGTTCGCAGTATATTTTCTCTGTAACCCAGATTTGTACTGTGAGGGTAAATGCTGTTTGTTGTGCTTTTGGAACTCTATTTTTGGGAATACCGAGCATTTCATTGGTAGTATCTATGCTGACAAGCTATTTGGAGCCAAAGTTGGAGGAAAACTCAAAATGGACCATTTCATAGCAGATTGTGTCTATGTTTAGGAGGCATTGTTTCGTTTATCCAGCAAGATTGAGATCTGAAATTCTCTGGTTACATAGTCCCTTTCGGGTACATTTCAGCATTAGTAAAATTTCAATGGTAGCATTTTCAGTGTGGATGATTTTAAACATCAGAAGCCGGAAAAATTCGCCTCCAGGGGGCACTGTAGGCTCGATTCAAGTGCTGGCCATTCCCACCAATGTACCATAGAAATTGTTTTTTAATTGTGACGTCCACAGCTAGTTTTCTCTGAAAATGAAGAGTTTAGCTTAGTACTATGCTGGGTGGATAACTATCTGACCAAAGTTGGTGCTCCTAACAGCTAATGTTCTACCAACCTAATATTCCTTATTCCCAGACATACAAGTGCTGGTCAACGAATTAGAATAATTCGAAATAGCGCAATCGTTAAATTTTCTTGATGCATTTTTTGTGCAGAAAGCAAATCAGATGTTCACCGCGCCTGTCCTACTTGTTCGAGTATTCACAGAACTCACTACCAGTAAAAAATTTGCTCAGCTGAGCTTTCCAAAAGGCCCATTTAGGCCATTTAACTGTGACACTGTTGTTTCATTGAATTAGAATAATTCAGAAGTCATTTCATTGAATTAGAATAAGTGCTCGAATTTTTGTTTTCTGTGAAGAGTGTTCACTGTGCAGTATAAAGTCAGGGTTGAGTAGAATTTCTAAGTTGTAAAATCAATCATGGGTAAGCAGCGCAACCTCTCAACGGGAATAGTGACTCACATTCAAGCCCTTCGCTAACCAGACTTGACCCAAACTAAAATTGCTGAGCAGCTCGGCATCAGCCAGTCTTCCATCTGCAAAGCTCTAAAGAAAGACTGCAGCAAGCGCACCAACTGTGTTCCGGCATCCGAAAAACTTCTGCTCGTGGCAACAAGCAGCTGAGAAAGATCGCAGTCAGCAACCGGTTCAAGTCCATTTCTGAGCTCAGCGACTTGTGGAACGAGCAGACCGGCGGAAAAACGATGCTGAACAAGAAACAAATGGAGAAACGGCTGAAGTAGGCCAAAGAACACGGCGAGTGGACTGCTGAAGACTGGCAGAAAGTGGTCTTCAGTGACGAATCACGCTTTTGCATCTGCTTCGGTGACCAAGGTCCTCGTGTCTGGCGTTGTGGTGGCGAAACCAACAATCACGAGTGCGTAAAATGATGCGTAATGTCTCCCCAGAGCGTTATGGTCTGGGGATGCATGTCCGCTCTGGGTGTAGGGAAACTGCTTCCTCAAGAAGACTGTCAATGCTGCCGTTTACCAAGATGTTCTGGAAACGTTCCTGATTCTGACTGTTGAGGGACAGCTTGGCGAAGAAGACCTCATATTTCAACAGGATCTTGCACCAGCTCATGCGGCAAGGTCGACCAAAGATTGGTTCGCCGAAAAACAGCTTGAAGTTTTGGCATGGCCGGCCAGCTCGCCTGACCTCAATGTTATTGAAAACCTTTGGGCCATCGTCAAGCGGAAAATTCGCGACAGAAAGCTGACTACGCTGAACCAACTGAAGCAGAACATCGCCACTGCCTGGGAAGCTGTGAGTGCGGAGACTTGTGACAAGCTGGTCAAATCGATGCCGCGGAGACTTCAGGCAGTCATGCAAGCCAATGGGGGCAGCCACAAAATACTGAGAAAGTGATGATTCTAATTATAATAAAAATTATTCTAATTCAGTGAAACGGTTTCTCAATTATTCTAATTCAATGAAACAACATTGTCACAGTTAAATGGCCTAAATGGGCCTTTTGGAAAGCTCAGCTGAGCAAATTTTTTACAGGTAGCGAGTTCTGTGAATACTCTAACAAGTAGGACAGGCGCGGTGAACACCTGATTTGCTCTCTGCACAAAAAATGCATCAAGAAAATTTAACGATTGCGCCATTTCAAATTATTCTAATTCGTTGACCAGCACTTGTATACCAAAGTTCTGTCTTTTCAAATAAATAAAGTATATGATCAGTTCTACACAAAATTTGTAATCTCTGCTATAAAGCCTGATCTAGTCGTAAATTGGAAAAGAATGCTGGCGGTGATTGCTGTATTGTGTCAACATACAAGACTTTTACCAGTAGTCAGTACAGTGTACAGTTTTGTAGTGTTGGTGAGTTTCAGAAAAGAAATTCTCTGCATTTTTGCATTACTATTAGAATCGGAGAGCAGGCTTCAGTTTTAATTTTAGGATTTCTCTGAGGTATGGTGCTTCAGTATGAAAAAGGGCACAGCAGTCGCATCCAGCGAGTGGTTTTCCTGATAAAGGGCACAGAAATCCTAGCAGGCAAGCAGCACCCTGCCAAGAAAAGGGCAGTTCACTTGGTAACTTGCATGCCTTCATTCCTAACACCGACCCATGATGTCTAGCCTATGGGATGCCCGCTGGTTGGGAGGGTAGAGTTTCTTTTACAGACTTCCCATTTCCGTGCGTACCAAGTCATGGGTGTTGACACAACTATTGCACCATACAGGCTGCAGCCCACTATTTAATTTGGAGGCAGAAAAGCTCACCATCAACGGCCTGTAAAACAGCCCTGTAAAGACCCAGGATCAGTGTAGTTGTGCTTGCCTCAGGCTCGACTGGCTCTGTGAGTAACATCGACCCGGATCCAACAAAGAAGGTCATGGATGGCTGCCAGGGCCAAGGCCAAGGAGCACCTCTGGTGCACACCATCAGGTGCCGCCAACCCACAATTGAATTCAAGAAACAGACTGACGGATAGAGCTAGTCACATGCTGTGTTGACATGTTGCTGTTTTCTACTATACATTCTGTCTTCATGCATAGGATTGTATGACATTTTTTTTTTTTTATGGACTGTTATTTTATGTAAGTGTATGTATACTGTTGATGCATGTCTGCACACATACTTATGGCGGTATGCCTTTTGTATTCGTTCTTGTCTGCCTTTAAAAATTTTTTGACTGGTTATGTTTTATAATGTGCTGTTTGCTGTACATTTTTGATCGCACTGTACTTGGTAATAGCCCGTGTATTGTGCGTTTGTAATGCTCACAGTCACCACCAGTTTACAACTAAACAAGCTTTACAAATTTTATGTATAACCGTGTATGTGCTTCATATATTTCAAAAAACAGAACTTTAGTATATGTCTGACAATATTGAATGTTAGATTGGCTGAACATGCCACTTTTAGTCAGAAAGCTATCTACCCAGCATAATACCAAATCTAGCTCTTTACTTTCTGATTAAACTAACTGCGTGTATCACAATTAAAAACAATTATTTGGTACATTGCTGGGGATGGCCAGTACTTGCATCCAGCCGACAGTGCCCCTTCGAGGGGATTTTTTTCTGACTTTTGATGTTAAAAATCATCTACACTGAAAATACTACCGTTGAAATTTTACTGATTCTGCAATGTACCCCAAAGGGACCATGTATTCAGAGAATTTCAGATCTCTATCTTGATGGGTAAACTAAATGATGCCGCCTAAACATAGGTACAATCTACTATGAAATGGTCCGTTTTGAGTTTTCCTCCAACTTTGGCTCCGTCTAGCTGGAAAGTGTAGATTCTACCAAAGAAATGCTTGATATTCCTGAAAACAGAGTTCCAAAAGCACAACAAATGGTATTTATCACCATGCAACATATCTGGGTTGCTGGGAAACTATACATCAAACATGCAGCAAAATCAATGTCTACCATCTTTCCAGCCATCCATTGCACTAACCCAGCAAGATAACCAAGGGAATATTAACTGAAAATGATAGTTTTGTTGTGAGTCAACTCAATATGAAGCATTCTTGATTTGTATATATCTGGGATTTTATTTTATTCCCATTTTCAATTTTTATCGTGATATCTCAAATGATTCCGGCTCAATAACATAGTTACCCAGCTTGGCGCTGATGTCTATCCAGACGTGGTGTGACATGTCATGATAAAAGTATGACACATCTGGTACTGTGTACCCTTCAGTCATGATAATTGATGTAAAATGTGGTTTCAAAAGCAAAACTGAGCCACTTTAGTGGCTTCCAACTGGTGGCACCGGCAAAATTCTTGAGGGCTTAAAATTTGGCTTTCTCTGTGAGACTACCATATCTACCTATGTGCCAAGTTTCATTCAATTCCAGGGGAGTCAACTCCTCAACTTCTTCAAAAAGTGCCATTTTCTCACAGAATGGCTCTTATAATTGGAATGTGCTCCACATGAAAAAGATCTGGGAGTGATTGTTGACCAAAACATTACAGGTTCTAGCTTCTGTGTCGTAGCAGTTAAAAAGCCCAGCAGGGTGCTGGGATGTATAGCCAAAAGTGTTGAGTATAAATCTGAGGTTATACACTGACCAAAACTTCCAACGCAACACATACAATTTTGAAATATTTGGTGTACATAAAATGGGATACTGGTTTTGAGCCATGATACATCAACTACAACTTAAAAGCTCAGAAAATTGTTTTGATTTTGTCGTGTGGGCAGCTCGTTCCACTTGATTGCACATTGTTTAGAATTTTGCCTATCCCGTCACGTTGAGTAGAACTCATTGACCAATCCTTCGAGAATTTGGCAATAAATAGCCGTAGCAATGGGCAACTTAAATATCCCTTTGCATTATCCTGGGTCAACGTGTGACCATGCCGCGCCTAGGTCAAAATCAGCAAAAGCGAGCTGTTGGTATGCTCACTGGTGGAATGTCGCAAAGACGGGTTGCAAGGAACCTGGGCGTCCATGTGTCGACCATATCACGTCTCTGGAGCCAGTATAATGAAACAGGAAGCACCGGTGATCGACCACGTGCCCCCAGACCACTTGTCACCACCCCTCGCCATATTAGCCTCCAGCACCTGCACAATCGCTTCCTGCCCGCTACAGTCACTGCTGCTTAGACCAGAGGTCGTCACCAGAGCTGGATTAAGCGACCAAACCGGACACAACCGCCTGCGTGAAGCTGACTTGCACAACCGACGTCCCCGCCGTGGTTTGGTGTTGTCTCCTGCACGTCGCCGTGTCTGTCTGTGATGGTCAATGGACATTTGGGCTGGAATGCTCTCAGGTGGAATAGGCTGCTCTTCTCCAATGAATCGAGGTTCAAGTTGAGTGTGTCTGACGGAAGACTGTGTGTATGTCGTAGGTGACGGGAACGTTACACTGATGCTACCATCCTGCAGCGTGACTGCTGGGGTGGACCCAGTGTGATGGTTTGGGTTCGAATAAGCAGTAGACACAAGACAGACCTCATTTTCATCGATCGAAACCTCAGTGCGGCCCGTTACCGTGACGAAATCCTTACCCCTGTCGCAGTTCCACTCGTTCATCGCTATCGCCTAACGCTGCAACAGGATGACGCAAGCCCATATGTCGCCAGAGTCTGTCAGGACTACCTGAGGCAGAATAACGTTCAGTGTCTTGATTGGCCAGCGTATTCCCCAGATTTAAACCCTATTGAACATCTATTGGATATTCCGGATCGCCGGGTGAGAAGGCGTGATCCAGAACCAGCCACAGTCCAACAGTTGCATCAAGCACTCCAGGAGGAATGGGACCACATCACACAGGCTGAAATTCGGCATTTGATTGACTCCATGCATCGCAGAATCCAGGCTGTGTGAGACGCCAGAGGAGGCCATACAAGATACTGACTTCGGTGATCCAGAATTGCGCCTTCAACTGATGCAATGAATTGGAAACCAGGAAAAATCTGTTCTTCATTCTAGACTCTAAAACTGTGTTTTTGGTTTGAATCTTAATATTTGTTAGTTGTTAAATTTATCGTAAGAAAATGACGTGTTGCAATAAACCCGAATGTTACTTTGGAAGTTTTGGTCAGTATACTTCTCTTGTACAACATATTAGTCAGACCACATCTAGAGTATTGTGTACAGTTCTGGGGACTATACTTATGGAAAGATATAAAAGCTCCAGAAAAAGTTCAGAGAAGAGCAACCAAGTTCATTCCTGGTATAAAAGATGGAAGCTATGAGAACAGCCTGAAGATCCTTAATCTCTTCAATCTTAGGAAAAGGAGACTTAAAGGGATTAATAATCAGATCACCTTAACATATTTAAAGACCTCAGAGTGAATTACGTAGGATTATTAAGGCCAAGTTCTGTTAGTAGAACTCGGTCACAAATGGAAGTCAGCCAAGAGTAAATTCACCACTGATATTAGAAAATATTTTTTTCATTCAGAGAGGAACCAGTGTGGAATAGTTTGCCTGACCATGTTGTTGAGGCAGAAACCTTGAGAGTTTAAGAAGAGTCTAGTACTAGATACCATTTAGTCACTGAGTATCTTAAGTGTTGATTCACTTTACTATCAGGAAAATGGTGAGCCTAGCTGGGCTGAACAGACCATTCTTGCCGCTCAGGTCACATTATGCAATGAATTTGGTCTAAGGATAGCTTTTGGGTTTCCTGCTAATAGCCAGTACAACTAATTTTTACTGCAGTGAAAACGAGGGGAAAACTGTTAGCGATGATCTTCTAATCTTCAGGAAATGGGATTTAAAAATGCAGTGAACTAAATGAGATTTGACTATCGCTGTACATACTGT
Organism: Gymnothorax reevesii; assembly: GCA_029721435.1. NCBI lineage: Eukaryota > Metazoa > Chordata > Actinopteri > Anguilliformes > Muraenidae > Gymnothorax > Gymnothorax reevesii. The sequence goes on along the minus strand of CM056587.1, from coordinate 48,358,406 downwards.
GCATCAACAATGATGAACAAACAGCAGACTGTAGAGAGCTGAACATGATTAAACACAATTCCAGACAAAATCTGAAATGGTTATAACCGCGTTCCCTGTGATGCAAAATGTACAGCACGACTCTGACAACAAATTGAGTGTTTCAGTCAGAACAGGCTATTACCACAGACCTGACTTGACAGAATATTTATTATGAATACAACAGGAAGGCAGTGTAATGTTACACTGTTAGGAAGCTGGCTGCTACGAGCCAGAATATTCCACTCTTCTGAGTCCACAGGACTTAAGTCTCTCTGATGATCTTGGTGAGCTTCTGGATCTTGGTCTTGGTGGACATGTCCACATACTTATCCCCAATGCTGACTATCATTCCGCCCAGGATAGAGGGATCAGACTGGAGGGAGAAAACATGGCATTTATGAATCACACACAAGGAGGCGGCCCTTAACAGCATGAGATCAGAGTGTCATGTCCCAGCACAATACAATCATAAAACTGTGGAGCCACATCTCTATATGATACTATGCCCCCCAGAGCTTCCTGGAACACATGCTCATGGGACACAGAGGCACCTCTTAACATCGACCACCTTAGGGGAATACTTACTGATAATGTAAAAGCCATGTCTGTATAGTACATTTTTTAATTCAAAGCCAATGTATTATTATTAAGTTCCACTTTCTCACCTTAGTCTCTAGCTTCAGCGTCTCTCCCTTCTGCAGGAAGCCGTTCAGCGCGACCTTCAGCTCAGAAAGATTGACCTCATCCAGGGGCTGTGGGTATACACACACACACACACACACACACACACACACACACACACACACACACACACACACACACACACACACACACACACACACACAAAGAGCACATTACGATATGGCCACTGGTCAGTCCCTTCACTGACTGTTTATGCTGAGGGAGTCATGCACGTGTATGTAAGCGATGCACTGAATCAGATCAGACTTTTGCACTCATTTGTGTGCATTATATTTGCATATTGTTGGCTTCACAAAAAAATTATACTGGCATACCAAGTTTTTTTTAAATCATTATTTTAGAGAATAAGAGATTTTTTTTGCCATGTCGAAAGCAGACAGCCAATATCTAAATTTGGTAAAAATATGACTTGGGCAATTAAGCTATGAAGCTAACAATGAGTGTGTGTGTAATGCAGCTGTATGGCACCTGCGCAGTGGTGACCGTACAGGTGACCTCTCCCCGGTGAGCGCTCATCATCTTGCTGAAGGCAGAGATGACATCAGGAGTCAGCGTCAAGCGACCGTTCTCCGCGAGCACGTCTGTGGAACAAGCAGGAGACATTGAGCACCAGCGCCTCCTACTGGAACCCTGCAGGAGCCTACAGCTCCAAGCAATATCACACAACCCTCGTTTCAACTGACACCATTCTCTCTCAACAGAACCGTCCAGACCACATGCCCAGCCACACCTCAACATACAATCAACCCTGCCAGCCTCAAGACGCACTCCCTGAGTCACAACACAGACTCCTGCTTCCATACACAATTGTGTGAGTACAGACACACACACATGAAATGAACAGGGCACAGAACAGGCCCAGCGGGACTCACTGATGAGGTTGACGGTCAGTGGGGAGAGTTTCTCCTTGGTCATGACATCACCAATCGTCTTCTGTTTCAGGTTGCGCTTCACATGAGGGTTCATTACGATACTCGAGAGCTTGGGATCCGAAATCAAGCTCTGGGGGAGGGAAAAACGGGTGAACATCCATCGGTTCAATATAACACACATCCCGCTTGTACCAACCATGGCCTACCTCTAAACTGAAAACCACAATGTCAATAGCCAAGGCAGGCGGTTCTCAGGCCAGGTACACTTGGAACCACACCCTCAGGCACTAGAGATGTTTCATTTACCTTAAATCTGAGGCGTAATCTCAGGTATTGCACAGTATGCCCCATTTTAATACTCAGGTGGCTCAATTATATAGTCTTATTACAATCAGTCAGAGATGCAGATGACCAGTTTGAGAGGGCAGCACCTGCACCACAGCTCAGCTGAGGGGGGAAACTTACAGACACACGGACCAGCTCTCTCTCCACCTGATCCAGCTTCTTCTGCTTGCTCGCTGCTGAGAACAGCGCCGTGGCATAGCGACCCTCCACTCCATACACCTGAATCGGGGGCTGCAAAGAGAGCGATCCTAAAGACACGTTGCACTGACTTTGAATGTAATCTGTCGTGCAAAAAATTTGTTTTGCATCCGGTGTGAAAGCAGCTTAACGCTCTGCAAGCAGTTAGCCATTATGCTGGCATTGTTTCAACATGTTTTCACTCTAATCACAGACATCAGGCAAGAAAGATGGTTTAGATGAATAACTGTAGATTACCCATACACAAGCCAAATAGAAAAACTTTTAAAAACCATGTCAAGAGTTTTAAGAAAGGAAATGCCTGAAAGTACATCCTAAAGCAGATTTTGCATAGACAGATCCCTTTTTGATATTATTAAGCATTATTGCAGTTTTATTGCCAATTAGTCTGGGCACGTTTTGCACATACAAAGCCTGCAGTAAAGAGAGGCAAATAATTGTGCCCTTCATGTTCACAATCAGAAATGAGTGCAATATATTTTGAAGTGGGATGCATGCAGTTATTTGATATACATATATTATTAAATACCTTCCATTCCATTGTAAAGCAAGAATTAAAGTAATTTGCATAAAAATAACCAATTAAATATTAATATTTCTTCCATTAGCAGGCACCCAATGCAGTATGACTACAAAGTCTCTGAGATTTGCTTCAGTGCTGCATTGAAATGGAAGAAAGAAAATCAGCCTCTTGACAAATCTGAACACGCTAAATGCATTTCAAAGCTGGCTGTCACATTATACCCACAGATCCTGATTCCGCAAATGTCATGACATGCGTATATTCCTTACCTTTACAAGTTTCGCAGCTGGTCTGCTTGCTGTAGAGCTTAAATGACGAACCTATGGAGGAAAAATTACTGAATGAAAACGATCCATTGTAGCTCTAAGCGTGCCGTAATAGTTTTTATGACGCTCATGTCAGTTGTTCAATCATCGGTTATCTTAGAGCAAACTTGTAAAAAATACCGTTACTATACGCGCTTACGTTATATAAGGGCAAATTGATGGGCATCGCCATTGTCTTTTATGGAGCTAATGTTAATGTTGTCATCAGAAATCGGTGAATGAAATCAATCACTTCAAGTAGCTAAGGGTCTATATGCCTTTGCTGGACGTTCAATGTGAATCCTAAAGCCAGAGGGCCTTACATTAGCTAACCGCTAGCTGAATAGCAATGTAGCGAACGTAAGTAATGCCATACACCTAGTACTATATGCAGTGAAGTAAGTCACAACGCAATCATTAGGACCGACAGGCTGAATATTTAGTCTTATAGACGGCGCGGGAAAAATAATTATAAACAACTTTAACAGCAACATAGACATTTAAGACCAGCTAGTGACATACCTGCAGACCCAGCCTAGCCGCTGCCATTTTCTCCTAAACTCTCGTGTAGGTCACTGCTTCTTCTTTAAGTTTTATTATCAGATTCCATGCTAAAGGCGTATTACCGCCACCTACCGGAGCTGTACGGAACAGAAATCAAAAGTCTGTTATCCATTTCCGTAATTAAGTGACTATCAAATTCCCTCTGACGTTCAAAAGAATTCTTTTGTGTGAACCCAATCTTAACTTTAATGCTGATGTCAATTCCTTCCTTTCCTCCTCATGGTCCCTACATTCCGCAGTTAATCCATTCAGGATTAACTGTATCTCCACACTCTAGTATATCTTTACTATTTCCCTCTACTTGCCCTATTCCCTGTTGACCAGTCATCATACTTCTTGCCATGTCGTATCCCCAGCATGCAGTTAATAAATGCTCTTCTGTCTCCTTCTCCCTACAATGGCCACAGTTCCCAGATGGATTTTTGCCCATTAGAACCAGTGTGTGATTCAGCTTGCAGTGTCCGATTCTTATTCTGCTCACAATGACTTGCTCTTTTCTATTGTTTCCTCTATTGACATCTCTTCCTATTTCATTCTGTATTTTGAACAAATGTCTTCCTTTGGCCTCCCTCCCCCCATATCTCCATGTTATGCTTGTCCCCTCTGACTTTGAAAGTCTGACATGTGCAGTATATCCACATTTGCCTTCAATAAATAGTTGTTTTGCTTTTCAATGAGGGGGGGAGGGGGTCTTCCCACATTTGCTCTTTTAACTGCTCTCCTTGCCTTCTTCTTCTTCCTCTGGCTGTGTTCAAACAGTCAACAAAGTACATCCTATTGTCTAATTTTAACCATTTTTCATTAACCTCAATGAAAAACATTATTAGGTAATGGAAAGGTGTAAAGGGAAATTCATAATGGTTCAGGAAGGCAACCGCAATAAGAGAATCCGATGCACTTACAGTTGTAAACACCGTGCAACTAGGCCAAGGAGGGTCCTAGCTGAGGCGGAAGGTCTCAGCGTGTTTGCCTTAACAGCCAGCTAAAAGATGGTCCTCGCAATCTCCATCATAATAATGGGGTCTGGCTACAGCGTCAGCACTGGACCTCTGCCCCAGGCCTCACGTAATGACGTCTTTCACGTTCCGCTTTTAAATGGCCTGAGACGTGCCGAGCGGTAACCTCTATCATACAGTCGTTATGTTGCGCTCCTCATTGACTGACTGTCGCTATACTAACGCCTGTGCGGGAAAGCTCTTAAGTTGCTTCGCGCGGCCTCGTTATGAGTTGGAGGCTTCTTCTTCTTATTTTTGGTTTTATGTTGTTTACAGACCTGTTGGTGTATTACCGCCAACTACTGGATTCATTCAACATAAATTTCCCTATTCCTCTCATATCGAATTCCCACCAAAGCCTCGCCAAAGTGAAAGGTGCACTATGTCTATCAATGCATTTGCACTCTGCATGTGTTCAGTGTGATTACACTTTCGATTCGTGTAATCTACGAGCCGAATGTAGACGCAATGCATTGGCTTTTGAAGAAGGAAATGACGTCAACACCAAAGCTGCCTGCTGATTGGTCCAGCCAAAAAATTTCAGGCGAAGCGCCGCGAGGTAGCTTTCATTTAACGCCCCGATGGGAGCGATCATCAAAGCCACCTAGCGGACACAAGGGTGTTAATCATTAATGTTAGCCGAGCAGATGCTGCAGCTCTAATATCTTAGTGGTTACAATATATCTGACTCCTTATCAAATTTAATTGACTCCATATCAAATTTAGGATACAAAATTGTAGTCGCAATCATTTGCAGTTACCATGCGTTTGCATAAATATGATCGGATTTTAATTAGTCAATTTATTACTTAATTTGGAGCTCCATTGAGCATGGGACTCATAAACAGGTCTATACCCTACTCCGCCGGACCAAAACCATCTGAACAACCCAATCCGGCGAAAGAACTCAGAGGCTGGCGGCGTATTAAGCGCAGTAATTTGATATAGGAATACATTATGACCAGGGATTACCGGGGCCACAGCGAGCGTCCACAAAGGCATACCGGAATTACATCGTTCAGAGGCCTTGCGTTTTTTAAGACTTCTGCCTAAAAATATGAACGGAAACTTGCTCGAAGCCAATATTAATAGGCTCGTTGGAGATCAACTGCGCCAAGCCTGAAAGATAGATGAGACCAGGCGGCAGCAGCAGGGGGCAGTGACGAAAAGCAGCAATCAAGTCGGACAGTTCCCACCACTGCCACCACCAGGGCAAGCTATATAGGAAGTCAGAAATAGTCACATCCTGCCAGATCCAGCTGTTGTACAGTTTTGCCGAAGACTTTCTGACAGCAATTGTTATTTCTAAGGATAAAGCAGTAATTGACAATAAAAATATTGTGGATAATTTAGAAAAGTGTAAAGGCATTTTGAACAGGTGGCTGCAAAGGGACATCACAATTTTCGGCAGAGTGCCACTTTTTAAAATGGATAGTTTATCCAGACTTATTTACCCAGCCTCCTCCCTACCTATCTCTACAAAGTTAATTAAAGCAATAAATAACGTCAATTTTAGATTCATATGGAAGAATAAATGCCATTATATAAGGAAAAATGATATTGTAAAAAACTATGAAGATGGAGGTATGAATGTAATTGATTTTGAAATTATGAATGGTGTCTTGAAATTAAAATGGCTGAAATCCTTTATTAAAAATACACAGTCCTTTTGGTTTATTATTCCGGATTTGGTTTTTCAAAAAATGGGTGGAATAGACTTTTTACTACACTGTGATTTTGAATGTTACTCACTGCCTGTCAAACTTTCTGCTTTTCATCAGCAAGTTCTCCTTTATTGGAAGTTACTGTACAAGCACAACTCACACCACATAATTCTCCAATATGGAACAATAGGTATACTAATATTAATAGAAAATCTATATACATAGAGGAATGGAAGTCTAAAGGGATTTGGGCGGTAGCTCATTTTCTGGATGATGCAGGGAATTTGTAACAGTATGAGGATTTTTGTGAGAAATATCAGTTACAATGTACAGCTGCCAAATACAACCGAATTGTTAAAGCTATACCATTCTCCCTCAGATCAATGGTTAAAGAAATCATTTTGTACTTCTATATTTCTCCTGGGTGGAGGCAGCTGTGTGTTGGGGGTCTTGAGTTCTCTGATGACAATTGTAGTAACAGAGTTATCAGAAACTTATTAAGTAAAGAAGTCTTTCCTAATCCTGCGAGGAGGAATTACATTTTTAAGGACTTCGGAATTGGGGATATTAAAAAAAATTTAAAAAGATATATCTGCTTTCCACTTCCTCCCAAGGTTAAAGAAGTAAACTTTAAAATTTTATATGAGATTTACCCTACAAATGAGTTTCTACGACGGCGGTTTAACTTTGAGGTTAACCACTGTACTTTCTGTGAAAAAGAGATTGAAAGCTTGGAGCATTTGTTTTTTCTTTGTGATTCGGTACAGTCCTTTTGGACTGACATTCAGAGCTAGCTCCAGTCCAGGGGTATTATGTTTCCTGTATCAATGAAGACGGTGCAATTTGGTGTTTTCGTTGAAGACATGAATGTAGACCTCCTTCTTAACAACATGTTGCTACTGGCTAAATTTTTTATACATAAATGTAGGTATTTCAAGACTAAACCTAATGTATATCATTGGAAGAATGATTTAAAACTTTTGAATAAGTCATTGAAGTATATCCAAAACAAAGCAGCTCTTAAATTGTTTTCAATACTTGAAAATTTTAATTTAATCTGACATAAACCCCACTCTAGAGTTTATTTGAGGTTTTTTTTTTTATTTTTTTTTTTTAATAATGTCTGTTGTGTTTGTGTCATTTTATATTTTATTTTTATTTATTAATTTTTTATTGTTATTGTGGATACTTTTATTACTTGAATTAGTATTGCTTAACCTGAGGCAGAGTTTCTTTGTATTCAGATTTGTATTTGTGCCTTGTTTGTTTGTTAATATTGCAATAAAATTCTTAAAAAAAAAAAAAAAAAAAACTTTCTGACAGCAATGGCTGAGGAAATAGCGTTTGCGTTTCTGATCGCTGATGAACTACAAATTGAAGACATCCTACTTTTGCATGAAGATGAACTGGAACAGAGAAGGTGAGATGCCTTGTGTAAACATTGGAAATGGATCGTTTAATGTCCGCCTAGGCTACTACAACAGTTAAGAATGGTGTGGGTTCAATGCGGGCGTCTTGGTTGTCGGTGTCTTAACCAACATTCCACAGCGTTGTCATTAAACAGTTGAAAAAACTTACGATTTTAGCGCTTAAATTCATTATATAATGGCCTATAATGAATGTACTATACTATGAATAAAATTTAGGATATTATATGTATTAATTGACATTATGTGAATTTATTATATCATTAATAATTGATTTCATATGTAGGTCTATTTATTTACATATGATGTTAGTAAACTCACTGTGCTCTTAGGCTCAATGAGTCCTCTTTATTTACCTTACTTGTCTAGGCTGGTTCCAAAAATCACTAATTTTGTTGAGGAAGTTGTCCCATTATACAGCCTCACTGACTTCAAAAGTCATTTCAGGCTGTCAAGAGGACAGGTGGAGGTAGGTTTATCAAAAGCATGTCAAATATTATTAGTGGTAGGCCTATGTTTATGTGATGATGTAGGCTACTCTTTTTGCTAACCTCATGGCAAACCTCGAACTGCACTATATGAATTGGCAACAAACAAAGTTGCCTTTCACCAATAGTGTTCTTGCCTGTCTTTGGACCCTGGCAAACCAGGAATTGTATAGGGGTGTGGCAGACCGATTCAATGTTTCCAAATCCACAATATCCACCCATCTCCATCACTTTTGCTCCATGGTCACAACTCATCTGTCCCATAACATTTCATGGCCTACAGGAAATTCACTTCACAATTACAATTTAAAGCTGCTGGATTTCCAAATACAGTCTGTGCCGTCGACTGATGCCACATTCTCATTCACAAACCACACTGCAACAACCCCATAGCCTATTATAACCATAAAGAATTTTACTCCATCCTCCTCACTGGTTTCTGTGACTGCCATGTAAGTGTAGGTCATCCTGGCAGTTGGCACGATGCACGGGCGTTTCGACTCACAGAAGTGGCACACCTACTGGATGAAGATCCGCAGGCCTTGGTCCCAGATGGAATGCACATCATCGGCGACTCTGCATACCCTTTAAAGAAGCAGCTCATGACGCCATATAGGGACAATGGCCACTTAACTGCAAGGCAGAGGCGCTTCATCAGAAAGCTGAATGCAGCTCGTGTGGCCATTGAACATGCATTTGGGATCATGAAAAATAAGTTCAGGAGGCTGAAATGCCTGCACATGAAGGATGTAGCAAACATCAGCTGCAAAGTGACGGCCTGTTGCATCCTCCATAATATATCATTGGAGCTCGGTGATCGGGTTGATGAGGAGCAGGATCTGGATGAAATCGAAGGGGATCCACACCCACCACAACCCAACAACCAAGATGCTGCAAATCACAGGGACTTTATTTGTGCCCATATCTAAGAGTGTAGACCCACACACTCACTTACTCACACCCACACCTCACACTTTGTTAAAATTTCTCTTTTCTTTGAACACTATGTGAGCTGGTGTGCAGTATGCCACAGGATGATGTGGGATACCTTGGTCAAGTGTTAGGTTTATAATTGAAAATAAACTACCACATTGTAATACTTGATTAGTCTACAAGGCATGAAGTTACCATTTGATTGAAGTGCCTCTACATCATCAAGACTTCTGCTGTGCCTCCAAGTGGCAGCTCATGGAAACTGGGTGTTGAACCCAGGCAAAATCAGCAGGAGATCTCGGAGTATCAGTGGTCCCCAGAGGCAGTCATTTCACAGTTCGCTGCCTTAAAATAATAAGGTTGTATCTGACATTTGTCAAAATCGAGTTATTTACATATTCTTACTGTGGTATAACTAGTGAACATTATTTCAGGGTTTTTTTTTTAATGTTTTATTCATAAAACAAAAAGGTTCTATCTTCAGAGTTGCAATGCAGTGCTAAACTTTCAAACCTCAATATTTCAATACTGATCTGAACGCAGATAGAACCTTATCATTTAGTAGCGAGTTGTGAATGTGAACCAGCCAACCACTGACTTATTAATTTTTTTGGATGAGATATCAATAGATATTTTTTGTAGAGATTTATTGAAGATGCACATTATATAGCATATAACATTGAAATTATACCATCATTCAGAATTTCATTATATGAAAATAGAAAGAAAACCAAAAAAAAACACGTTTATATTTGCATCATTGATTGTTCTCAAGCAAGGACATTATTTGTTTTTGCTGTGTTGAGATTCCTTTTAATTGGGAGACTATTTGACCCATGCATGTCAGCATCTTTTTCTCAAACCCTCTTCTCTCCTTCAGTCTCCGCCATCTGGCCAATTCTGGCCTTACCAGAGACTCCAGGGCAGTGGTCCTCCTCTCTGCGTGAGACTTATAACAGTCGAGAAGTGATCCAGTACCTTTTGTGTGTTGATGGTCTTGGTCGTGGTCTTGAGGTACCGGGTTCCTGGGTGATATTGCAATGTGGCTGGTCAACAGATAAAGATAGGGTCTGACTGGGGGGTAGTGGAATGGAGTCGGACTTGGGGAGAGTGGAGCAGGTGTCTGGCTGGGGAGGAGTGAAGCAGGTGTCTGGCTGGGGAGTGGTGGGGTAGCTCCAACCCCAGAGCCACCAAATATTTCATCCATTTGCTGTAAAGACACAAGAGAATTTCAGTTAAAATCAGACAGTACAATGTGTTATTTTTCACACTAGTTTGTTGTGGTGATCCCTCCGCAATCATCCAATCAGGCACTGATGAAGCCCCATAGTCCAATTGTATACGAAACAAAATACTGATTCGGAACAGGATAAATATGACAAATCAGAAAGTCACACTAAAAAGTAAGTTTTACATTATACAGAGCAAGCACTTACCCAATAGTATTCCCACCCAATTTTGCCCTCTCCTGTTGCCCGAGATCTGTCCTTGGCCCTTTTGTAAGTGGTGAGCATGTTCCCAAGTTTTTTCCTTATTTTGTCATTTGTGAAATTGTATCCATTTGCTATAAATCCTTGTTCCAATTTTTTGTAAAATGCCATTTTATTTCGGTGGTACAGGTGTTGATATGTTCTTGATAGTTCCAGTAGGAGTAATGTGCTTGAGTGTTAGAATTCTGAGAAAAAATAGCATTGTTAAAAAAAAATTCTTATTGTATTTCAATCCACAGATTAGAAACAAACAGCCATACCTGTCTGGGATTCGTGATCTGGATGGCTGAGTGTAAATGGGACGGATGATGACTGCTGTGGTGTGGTAGATGACTGGTTGGTTTTCAGTGTGGGGCACCGGGTGAATTTAGCTGCATGAGGCCAAACCAGAGCGTGGGTAGTGGAAGCCGGAGCGTGGGTGGTGGAAGCTGGAGTGTGGGTGGTGGAAGCCAGAGTGTGGGTGGTGGAAACCGGAGTGTGGGTGGTGGAAACCAGAGTGTGGCACTGGGTGGATGTTGGAGGTGGAGGAGTGGGAGTGGCAGGAGGTTGGGAGACTGCTTGCATAGCACTGCTTGGATTTACTGCAAAGAAAGAAAGCTACAACATTGAAAAAATCATCCATAGTGTATGTATTTGTGTTCATGTTTGGCACAATAAAAACAACTTGCATCGATTGAGCTCTGCATCTCTTATTTGCTTTGAGTTTAGTGGCATAGTTTTTATCTGGAAAAACAGATGTCATTCAATGAATGCCATCCAAATGGCTAATGATATAAAAGTAGCATAGTTTTCTTTTGTACTCACCAGTCCTTAGCCTTTCAGCTGTTTCTCGGTCCACTCTCAATTGAATGGGGCCTTTGTGGTCTGTAATGTGAATATAGGCCACTAGATGGCAGTATTTACCTTTTTTTTGTTAAGCTCAGACTGGAGTCATGTTTAGACATTGTTGGTAAATTAATAAAAACCAAGAACGTTGTCCCGATGAAGAAGCAGAGTCCGATTGTTCGTGGCAAAAGCAGGAAAGAGTTTATTACACAGCCGGCCGTGAGAACGACAGCGTGATGCAAAGTTCTAAAATTCCTTCATTTTGTAAGAAACTTTATACATGTAAAAGTACAGACATTTGCATATGATTTCTTTAATGTTATCAGAAGTTGTTGCTGATTGGTTCCAGATTTTACACATTGATGAAAAGCAATACTCTACAATTGGGCCTCTCCTAAACCACCCAACTTAATTGGTTCAATAGATTCCCAACCCTCGGAAGATGAGCTCCATATGTGGGCATATGGAACCTCCAACTAAGGGGTGCTAGTGCCTATTGTCCTGTCGGAACTGAAGACAAACGGAGATTCAAGCTGGAAGTCGCAAATAGGCGATATGTCCTGCCGGACCTGACGGCTTCTCTTTATCACCTAATACACATTCATGACCCATTGATCAAATCGTCTGGCTCCCCGTATTGCCAACACCTGAAAATCCTGTTTCCCAACAACATGTCCTGGACATGTCTGGGGCAAGTCTCAGAAAATTAAAAAAAAGAGGTCTAAATGTGGGTGGGGTCTGCAAAAGAGTATATAAGGAAAAGAATTGAGACAGTAAAGTAGTAGGAGAAATTGCAAGAAGATGACTAGACCTGCCATTCTGTTCAAGACCTGTGACGTTTCTTTTGTGGATTTCTTTGCCTGTGTTTGAGCATTTTCTTCATCCAGGACATCACCAAGCCACCCCACCAAAAAGGGACTGTAATTATTTCTGTTTTTTCTTATTTATCAATCTTGGTCTTTAGTTGTAGGTTGTTATTAGTCTTTGTCTTTGTTGGAAATTGGATGTGTTTTAGTTGTTGAAACTGTGTTTGTCATCCCTTGCTGTTGCTGTTGTGTTATAAATGTAATAACAAATTGGGGCCATAACAAATTGGGGGCTCAAGGTCCGGGATAGACCATATTGTGAGTAATTTATTGAAAATCTAACATTCCAAATTGTGAAATTGTTTTTGTGAATTTTCCTAGATATATATTGACAACAGCAATGGATGATTTCTTGGCATCACCAACCGTAGGGGTTTTGAAGTCTTTTAAAAAGACAGAACTGCTAGAAATTTGCAGACAGTTGGAGCTGACAGAGGTAAAACCAGCCATGCGAAAAGCAAGACTGGCTAGAGAGATAGTTGAATATTACATTGATGAAAATGTGTTTGCACCAGGAGATCTGGAACAGTTTCCAGTGGAAAATCCAAATATAGAAATGGAACTTAAATTAAAAATGCTAGAGATTGAAAGGGAGGAAAGAGAAAAAGAAAGGGAGGAAAAAGAAAAACAAAGAGAATTTGAGAGGGAAGAAAAAGAAAAAGAAAGGCAGTTTGAGTTAGAAAAATTAGCAAGAGAAGAAAAACAAAGAGAATTTGAGAGAGAGAAAGAGGAAAGAGCAGAAAGAGAGAGACAGAGACAGAGAGATTTTGAATTAGAGAAATTCGATAGAGAAGAAAGACTCCAAATGGAGCAACTAAAAATTAAAATTGAAACTAAAAATAAATTTTGTGCCAGTCAGGAGGTAAAACTGGTGCCTCCATTTTCGGAAAAGGATGTTGACAACTATTTCCAGTGTTTTGAAAAGGTAGCAAAGAGTTGCCAGTGGCCAAAGGAACACTGGCCTTTGATGTTGCAAACTGTCCTCAAGGGTAAAGCTCAACAAGCCTATTCGGCTTTGTCTGCAGATGATTCCTCTGATTATGAGGTTGTCAAAAAGGTTATTTTGAGAGCTTATGAGTTGGTTCCAGAGGCTTACCGACAGAAATTCAGAGGTCTGAAGAAATCTGAAAATCAGACTTATGTTGAATTTGCTAATGAAAAGCAGGTTTGCTTTGAGCGCTGGTGTACTTCTATAGAGGTCAAGGATGATTTCAACTCACTAAAAGAGATAGTGTTAGTTGAAGAATTCAAGAACTGTGTTAAAGATGATGTTAAGACCTACCTTAATGAGGAGCAAGCACTGAATTTGCAATCAGCTGCCAAATTTGCAGATGAATATGTTCTCACACATAAGTCCAAATTTTAGTCTAGCAGTAACAATAAATGGTCCCAATTTCAGAAAAAGGGTTACGGTGATACCCAAGATTCCTCACCCAAAGACAAAGACAAATCTGGTGATGGTGCTCAGAAATCCAGTAACAGGTCTGATCAAAGTGTGAAAGCTGACAGTGACAAAAGTGGTCTAGTTTGCAGTTATTGCAAGAAATCTGGTCATGTTACAACTAACTGTTGGTTCCTTAAAGCTAAGAAAGAAAAAGAAAAGGATACCAAACCAAATGCCTTTGTGAAAACAAGGTTAGAAACCCCTGTAGTAGATAACCAATCTGCTAAATTGCCTGCTTCTTGTGGGGCTAAAAAGCCTAATACAGCTGACTTTGTGAGGGAGGAATTTCTTCCATTTGTGTCAGAGGGATGTGTGGCTCTGAATGAGCATACTACTCCTGTCCCCATATATATCCTAAGGGATACCGGAGCTTCTCAGTCACTTTTGTTGATGGACTCCTTGGAGTTACGTGATGAGACCGCTTCAGGGGATTTCATACTTGTACAAGGTATTGAAGGGAGGACTGTATCTGTACCCCTGCGCTCTATATTCTTGAAGTCAGATTTAGTTACAGGACAGGTAAAGGTGGGACTTATGTCAAGTCTACCTATAAAGGGTGTTTCTCTGTTGCTAGGCAATGACCTGGCTGGGGGCAAAGTAGTTCCCCCTGTACATCTTACTTCACAGCCGAGCACTGAAAATGGGGATGAGGACCCATCTCTGTATCCTTCTTGCGCAGTGACTCGTGCTATGGCCAAGAAGGCTAAAGAAGATGATGGTGTGGTGCCGTCCAGTACATTGAATAGTCAGGACTCAGGTGGTTCACCTCATGACTCTGATTGGCCTACTATGGTTTCTCCGTTTGAGGACTTATCAGATACTTTTATCAGTTCTCTATTCAGCCAGCCGGATGGGTCTGGTGATTCTGATGTGTCTGGAGACTTGTCTCTGTCCAGAAAGCGGTTGATTGAGGAGCAAACTAATGATCCTGAAATTGGTGTGCTAAAGAGGAGAGCCCTTCCTGAAAAAGAAATAGATGCAGTTCCAGTTGGGTATTATCTCAAGGATGGTGTGTTGATGCGGAAGTGGCGCCCTCCTGATATCCCTGCCAATGCAGATTGGGCAGTGGTCAGGCAAATTGTCGTTCCGAAGGTCTATAGGAATGAGATCTTAACAATGGCTCATAGTTTACCTTTAGGAGGTCATCTTGGTGTTAACAAGACTGTTGATAAGATCATGAAACACTTCTTTTGGCCTGGGCTTCGGAAAGACGTTTCCAACTTTTGCAAAACCTGTCACACTTGTCAGGTAGTTGGAAAACACCAGTTAGACCCACCTGTAGCTCCATTGCAGCCTATCCCAGCATTTGGGGAGCCATTCTCTTGGGTCATTGTTGATTGCGTTGGTCCATTACCCAAGACTAGATCTGGAAATCAGTACTTGTTGACAATCATGTGTGCATCTACCAGATTCCCCGAAGCCATACCTCTACGTAACTTCAAGGCAACTGCAATCTCGAAGGCTTTGATAAAGTTCTTCACGTTGTTTGGTCTTCCCAGGGAAATTCAGTCAGACCAAGGTAGCAATTTCACTTAAGGATTGTTTCAGCAGGTTGTGTATGAACTAGGTGCAAAACAGATTCTTTCTAGTGCCTATCATCCAGAAAGTCAGGGTGCCTTAGAGCGGTTTCATTCCACTCTCAAGACAATGATGAGGACTTATTGTTATGACCATGAGAAGGACTGGGATGAAGGGGTTCATTTGCTGTTGTTTGCAGCTAGAGAAGCAGTGCAGGAGTCTACTGGATTCAGTCCATTTGAGCTAGTGTTTGGTCATGAAGTGAGAGGACCTTTGCTATTATTGAGTGAACAATGGCAAGAGGAAGAGCCGCAAATCAGTCTGTTAGACTATGTTAGCAAGTTCAAGGAAAGATTGCGTGCAGCTTGTGACCTTGCCAAAGAGAACTTGAAATCAAGTCAGGGAAAAATGAAAACTTGGTATGATCATAAGGCTAGAAGCCGTGAGTTTAAACCAGGAGACAAGGTCCTTGTGTTGTTTCCCTTGCAGTCCAATCCATTGCAGGCTAGATTTCATGGTCCTTATGAAATTCTGACAAAACTCAATGATCTCAATTACATTGTGAAGACTCCAGATAGGAGAAAACCAAAACAATTGTGTCATATTAACATGCTAAAGCCTTATCATGACAGAAATGCTAGGGTTGCAGCTGTCACTTCAGATTCTCCAATGGTCGAAACGTGTGAAGATGAGGGGGAGTTTCAAGATGATGAACCTAGAATTAAAGCTGAAGTTCTTTCATGTAAATTGTCAAACACTGAAGTGTTGCAAAATCTTGATGTAAAACTCCAGCACTTAGAACCCTCACAGAGAGATCAGTTTGAAAGGTTGATCAAGAAATATGAGTATTTGTTTCCTGATGTTCCAAAGAGAGTTACTATAGCCTCTCATGATGTAGATGTTGGTGATGCCAAACCAATAAAACAGCATCCATACCGGATGAATCCTGAAAAGAGAAAGATTGCTGAGAAAGAGGTTGAGTACATGTTAAAACATGATATTATCAGACCCTCCAACTCCGATTGGAGTTCACCCTGTGTGCTAGTTCCAAAACCTGATGGAAGTACTAGATTCTGTACAGATTATCGCAAAGTCAATGCTGTAACTAGAACTGATGTGTTTCCAATACCTAGGATTGATGATTGTATTGATAGTGTAGGGCAAGCAAAGTTTCTGACCAAGATTGATTTATTGAAGGGTTATTGGTGTGTGCCTTTAACTGAGAGGGCCAAGAGCATCTCTGCTTTTGCCACACCATCTGGATTGTACCAGTATGAAGTCCTACCCTTTGGCATGAAAAATGCCCCAGCCACGTTCCAAAGGATGATACTGTCTACAATCGCCGGATTGCCACACACGGGTGCATACATCGATGACCTGATCACATGGAGTTACTCCTGGGAAGAACATCTAAAAGATGTAGAGACGTTGTTCCAGCGCCTGACCCAGGCTAACCTGACTGTTAACCTGAACAAGAGTGACTTTGGTTGTGCTACTGTCACCTATCTTGGCTACGTCATAGGCTAGGGTAAGGTGGCACCCATAAATGCTAAAGTCCAAGCCATCATGGACTTTCCAGTTCCTGACAACAAAAAAGCTTTGCGCCGCTTCCTTGGAATGATCGGGTACTACCGCAAGTTCTGCAAGAACTTTGCTGAGATTGCTCTCAGTCTAACTAACCAACTGAAGAAAGGCGTAACGTTCACCTGGGATGATGCATGCCAGAGAGCCTTCGATCGCCTGAAGTCTCTGCTGTGTCACTTCCCCGTGCTCAAATCTCCTGACTTCAACAAACCCTTCTCCATCGCGGTCGATGCTAGCGACCAAGCTTGTGGATCTGTGCTCCTACAGAGAAGTGACTCTGATGACATTGAGCATCCCGTGGCATACTTCTCCAGGAAGTTCAATCGCTACCAAAGGAACTATTCCATAATAGAGAAGGAACTGTTGGCTCTGGTCCTTTCTTTACAACACTTTGAGGTTTATGTTTGTACAGGACAAAAGCCAATGATTGTGTACACTGACCACAATCCGTTAATGTTTTTGAGTAAGATGAAAAACAAGAATCGGAGATTGTTGAATTGGAGTTTGATTTTACAGGAGTTTGACTTGGAAATTAAGCATGTGAAGGGTACAGACAATGTAATTGCTGATTGCTTATCCCGTGTTTGAATGTGTATATCATGTGTTTGAATATTGTATGATATGTATATATAGACAAGTGTTCACTTAACCATTTTGTATTGAAAAGAAAAATTTTGCCTTTATGAGTCAAAATTTTTCCCTTTGGAATGGAGGTGTAATGTGAATATAGGCCACTAGATGGCAGTATTTACCTTTTTTTGTTAAGCTCAGACTGGAGTCATGTTTAGACATGTCCTGGACATGTCTGGGGCAAGTCTCAGAAAATTAAAAAAAAAGAGGTCTAAATGTGGGTGGGGTCTGCAAAAGAGTATATAAGGAAAAGAATTGAGACAGTAAAGTAGTAGGAGAAATTGCAAGAAGATGACCAGACCTGCCATTCTGTTCAAGACCAGTGACGTTTCTTTTGTGGATTTCTTTGCCTGTGTTTGAGCATTTTCATCATCCAGGACATCACCAAGCCACCCCACCAAAAAGGGACTGTAATTATTTCTGTTTTTTCTTATTTATCAATCTTGGTCTTTAGTTGTAGGTT
The DNA here is from genome assembly GCA_029721435.1 of Gymnothorax reevesii. Classification (NCBI taxonomy): domain Eukaryota; kingdom Metazoa; phylum Chordata; class Actinopteri; order Anguilliformes; family Muraenidae; genus Gymnothorax; species Gymnothorax reevesii. The sequence goes on along the minus strand of CM056587.1, from coordinate 48,340,549 downwards.
GTTATTAGTCTTTGTCTTTGTTGGAAATTGGATGTGTTTTAGTTGTTGAAACTGTGTTTGTCATCCCTTGCTGTTGCTGTTGTGTTATAAATGTAATAACAAATTGGGGCCATAACAGGTCTCTTATAGTAATGACAATTTTATCCATCATTGCGGTCAAAACTATGCTCTGCAGGTGCCTTATATACTCCGTTGCATTACAATACCTTATTACCACACCTGGTTAAAAAGGAACAGATGAACCCTGATAATTGTGAACAGACTGCTCATCACAGTGATTGCTGATGTGTGCCTTGGGTGATTCTAGGACCAGAGTGCCTGGAAAAAATAAACTGTATTGTACATTGTAACACAATTGTGGACCATCATCCATTTGTAAAAGAAGATCATTACAGGTGGCACCACTCTTACCGTCTCCAAGATCTGTACAATTCTCAAAATAATCAAGCCTAAAATGTGGACTTTACCTAATTTAATTACTTGACAATTTTCCACATCATTGTATTACATCAGTTGAATATAAAGAGTAAAGTTTAGTAGTAGGTTTTTCTATCAGGTTCCGTAAATGTGAATGAATCAGCTAAACTTTAATGAAATTGAAACTTAATGATAAAGTAAAGTTTTCCAAAAACCTTACATGCTTGCAAGTTAACTTAAGGTTAACTTTTACATAAACCTTATGCAATTATTGAGTAAAGTTAAGGTGACCTTTTACATAAACCATAAGTGTTCATTGGGTAAAGATAAAGTGAACTTTTACATTAACATTGGGTGATTATGTGTAATTATTGAGTAAACTTATGGCGACTTTTAACCTAATCTTTAGATGTGTATATGTATTATTGATAAAGTTAAGGCGACCTTTCAAATAAACCTCATGGCTTCCATCTGTTGTAATAACACATTGCACAGTTAATTCGGTTAAAAATAACTTTATTGCAATTGCAACCCTGTCTTCCATTTCTTCATAGCCTTCTTTGCAGATCACATAAATGCCCATGGTGGTCTGCCCAATCTCACACGTAGCCTCCTCACTGTTGACATCCTAAAAGTGAAGGGAGAAAAGATAAGCATCAAAGCATTATGAAAGATCAAATACACATACATGCATATACATACATGTGCAGCTCAATACGTCAGAATATAATGAGAAAGACAAAGAATATGTTTTTTTTTCCAGTAATTCCATTCAAAAAGTGAAACTTGTGTATAGATGCATTTCACACATATTGAATTACTCGTGAATGGTGTGTTCCTTTGCCTTTCCCATGTTGAATAGAAATGGTCTCTGTGCCACGTCATATAAAGTATATATACAGTATGTATAGCCTATATAGAGGCTATACAAACGTGAATTACAGATTAAATGTTCCTACTCACTCTGATCAACTTGTAAACTATTATAGAAGCAACAGAAATACTGCTATTATATTTATTTACGAGGATGTAAGAAGAGGTCCGGGGAACACCAGATGCAGGAGGCAGAAGTGTTTATTAAACACAAAAAACTCTAGGAGAAAGGGTTGGCAGACACGCCAGAAATAAAACACCGTGCTCAAGCACTGAACAATGGGGAGAACTAAGGTACACTGCCAAAGGCACGGGGGAACAGAAGTACACTCTCCAAGAGAGGATAAACTAATTAAACAAAAACTGAACCTAACTAAACTGACGGATACACTGGGAGACTTTAACACGAGGCAGACAAGACTAGAACGCAGCAAACAGGAAGACGCGGGAACCATACACGGGAGACACTCAGAACGCACAAAGAGCTGAGACTTCACCATGTAACACACCGACAATACGGAGGATCCGTCTACCAATCGCGTGGAAAACTGGAGCTTTTAAAATCTCGAGAGGAGGCGGGGACTCGGAAAGCAATCTCACTGAAACAGAAACACATGGGATTAATAAACAATCACACGAGGACCGGGTAAACAATAATGACTCGAGACGAGACGTGGAGACCATCAATCAAACTAGACAGTTTAGATTAAGGCAATCTAAACGTGACAAGTAAAAAGCACCGCAAGAAAAGCGAAAGGAAAGGCACAGTTTTAAATGCAGTTACTCAGAAAGCTCAGATTGAAATCACGAAAGCCAGAAACACATACGTTCGCTAAATGAGTTAATCAAGGTTAATACTAAGTGACGAAGTATTTACAATCACCCTTAAATACGTGAAGATTAGTACGGGTTAGTAATGTCCTATCAGAGAACGCGTTCACTCAGTTTAGCGAGACCCGGAATTAAGTGCAGCTGGAAGCAATGAATGAAATACCAAAGCCAAACCGAAAGTAGAAAGGTGATTGGACGACGGGACACAGGCACGCTGAAGGCAATCACGCAACATCACTGGAAACAGATGGGAGCGATTGTCAGCCGGCTGAACTGAACGCTGGAAAATAAACGAGACGAAAGTAAATCACAAGCACAAAGACGCACGGGACAACACACGAAAGGGCAGAATCATAACAGAGGAATTGTTAGGGGTGCCAATAATTGTGGAACAATTTTCAATGTGAGAATATGCTTCTACAATAAACATTGAACGTATTGTAGGCTACGGCTTTTAAGGCGTGCCAATAATTATGGAGGGCACTGTACAATCAAAACATACTTTCAGGTGGGCCAGAACCCCCTCCCTCCTCAAAAGGGCTGTGTATTTATTAGGCTATAATTTACTGCAAGTCCAATAAATAACCAAAAAATAAGAGATGTTTGGCTCTATGTGAAATGTCTTTTAAGCAGTTACTGTAATGTGTAGCCAGAGAATAATGGCCATTGACACATAAATTCCATGTGGGCAGAATGAGTCTTAATGGGCATATGTCATGAGGTGTGATTTTACTGTGCAATCTAATGTTAAAGAAGAAGAAGAAGGAAAGAAAGGATACAAACGTTTTCCAAGTCCATAACTCTAATGTTGAATGATGGAACAATAAGGATTGTGGTGAGTGTGTGCAGATGTTATCCCATGAAAGTCACATTTATTGAATGAAACAATGCCTACAGAAGATTAAAGCACATTCCATTCAGAAATCATACAATCTTATCTAAAGAATTGACAGGAAACCTACAAATGTTCTCATGCAACATATACCATAGGCCTACAGTGGGAGACATGCAGCAAAAGTCTCTTAATATAGGCTAATCTTTATGGGGTCTATTCTCCCATGCGCTTAAGTCGAAAAAAGCGCGTAGCTACGCGCTTTTCAGCCTACGCGTATTCTCCAAGGATGTTTTATATTTCACTGGATATACAATTGGAAAATGGCCGCCCATTCCTTTCAATGGAAATTGCTCAGTGGCGCAGCGTGCCGACATGGGGGCCAAGCTTCCGGAGCCACGCGGACATGCGCTGTGTGATTTTTGCTCACACATGCGTAGTGTGGGGCTTATGAACGCGCTGGTTTCCGAGGTGTCCATGACAACGGCTCGGGCTCGTGGAACTCCTACCTAGGGTGCGTGTTCACGATCACTTTTCACCGGAAATGGAAGTCTGACCACTGCAGACTGCACCCTGATGTACGGAACACAAAGCATAGCCGCCGATAAAGGTTTAATTATGGTTTGAGATTCTATTTTAAAACACAAATGCAATAACAAATGTTAAAAACGACTTTGACAGGGAAGTAATACTATTGATTTCAACTCAAAAATCTCGGCAAAATAGTTGACTTGCTGTTGCGTAACTTTAATATGACATTGCTCAGGGGTGCGCTTCCCGAAGTCGCAGATGCTAACTTCCATAGTTAGAACCACTGACTGAATGGACATATAAATTTCTGCAACTATGCTATTGGGAAAAACGCCACAGGCTCGTGTTCTCTTTAGTTCAACGTCGAATAACCACATTATCGGAGTCAGATCATTCTTACTTGTCTGCGTGCGAATTCAATTATCTTTTTCCGGATTAAAGACAATAAACCGAACACACAACACAATGCACTTCACCTACCTTATAAACTAATATGTTTTAAAGTCAGTAGCTTTAAACTTTTGTCAATTCTGGTAAGCTAATTTACTTTTAGCTTACGTAACTTATAACCATTCCGTGGAGTATAATAAAATGGGTCTACCGTGAAATGTTACGAACGTTGTACTGCGTTATTTTTCCCTTAAAGCTCCTTTTTTCTGTCCTTCCCCAGATATCTGAGCCTCTTGGAGTGCACTGAACATTTCATCCATGAATTTCTGCATGTCAGCGAACCAGAGGCCGTGCCTTTCTATTCATCCCCAAAGCCCTTTCCAATAAAGTCTTTCTCGGTTATAATTTTAATACCGTCTCTACGTTTCATTTTTAGGTGCGAGTTAACATCGATTGTATTTGTGGTAGATTTTATGATAATGGCCGACTCTGCGAAAGTTAAGCATTAAACCCCTTTTGATTTTGAGGACTTGAGTTCATCTTCAAATGTTACGCAGAGCTGGCAAAAAAAATCAAAAACTGACAAAACACAAATTAATCTATTTGAAAACATTTTTAATATATATATGTTAATAATGCCTTGGTGGTGACAAATATGACAGGTGGTGGGGGTGAGCAGATGGATGGTGACAGCTACATCCGACATGGGGTACAGAATGTGCATATTTACGCTACCAACTGTTGCATTCTTTTAGGTCTCGTATTTATTTTCGTTCAGATGAAAATCAGCCACACCTTCGAATCTACCTGCATCACTCCGGTTGATCTCAGATGCTGCTCACGAACATTAGATGTTCGGGTTCAGTATATTCTGACGTTTCCACCAACCCAAAACTTCGATCTAATAAAGGCTGTACCGCAAAAAATGAGTAACTTATGCATGTTCAGTGTTTTCATGGATATTCGGATCATGCACAAAAAAGAAACATTTTGGATGTCATCTGTCAAGTTGCTGAAAAGTTTCGTCGTCGAGTATGAAAGTCAGTAATTAATTTTAGACTGAAGAATGGTTAATAAATGGTTTGCTAGGCAGTGTTCGAACTGAATTTATTATTGCAATAAATGCACTCATATGGACATTACGTTAGATGCTACACAGCTGACAGTTGATGACTGCGGTCAAGATATCACCAGTTCGCAAATCAAAATACAGAAATGTGAATTGGTGTTATTCAAAGTAATGGAAATATACAACTCATTACAATGATAACCATGAACAATGAAAAGGTGAGGTGAGTGTTAGCTGCGTATACATGCTTCTAGGATATCACAACAGCGGCCTTGGCTTACTGTACATTTTGTGGCACTACATAATGGAGTGTGGCAATCGAGTATATTACGGCCATTCATCAATTAAAATAAAATGGATAAAATATTTGCATCGTAACGCCGGCTCGCTTGATTGACTTGGCCGCATAAAGAATGTTCATCACAGACGGACGGCAAGGAATGCGCGTTCCACCCACTTGGTTCGGATCATGAACAAAAAATAGTTCATTTTGGATCTTTCGTCATCATGTATGAAGGTCGGTAAGTAATTTAACAACGAAGAATGGTTAGGCTGATAAATGGATCGCCAAGCAGTGTTCGAAATGAATTTATATACTGCCATAAACGCACATTACGTTGCGGTAGATGCTACTCAGCTGACCCGTTAAGCATAACGTATCAGAATAGAGTGATGCGAATTGGTGCTATTCAAAGTACTGGCAATACACAATGCAATTCATGGATTTAACCATTTCATTTTAATTTGAATAAGTAAGGTGAGTGTTGCCTGCGTACATGGTTCTAGGATGTCACAACAGTGGCCTTAGCTTACTGTAAGTTACATTTTCTCGCGCTGCATGAAGTGCAGCAATCGAGATGCTAACTTACATATTATTACGTATTACGGCCATTCAGGAATTAAAAAGGCAAAATTTACTGAGCAACAAAAGAAACGCAAGTTAGCTAATTTAGTTTGTTAATGTGCTCTTATGGTTACCCAGATAGCAAGCACCTGCGCTCCGGATCTGCCCTGGCTCCAGAGCCGGGGCAAATCCGGAGCGGAGGAGCTTGTTATCTGGGTACTCATAGTTATCGCAAAACAAAGAAAAGTTTGATAAAACGAGTGCAAATGCGCCCACGCTAGTAATAAATTTGATTTTAAATAATTATGCGCAAACTTATTTTCCGGTTTGCCTTTATTTAACTTGCGTTTCTTTTGTCGCTCAATACATGTGCTCCGTAGCTGGCCAGCTCACTTCACCGATTTGGCTACGTCTGTAATGTTGAACAGACAGACGGCAAGAAAAGCCCATTGCTCCACCCGCTCACATCCGCTGCAGTGCTAAATTCGGAGGAGCGGGAACGCGCTTACATATGAGGACCCGTTGGTGTTCGCATAGCCTGAATATAAATAAAAGATTTTGTCTTTTCCGAGAAACGAGGGATTAATGATTTAAAAGAGAAAAATAAACCGTTTCGGTATCGATAATTTGTGGCTGTCAAAAAAAATTATTCACGGATTTATCAACGTGTCTTTTTCAATTATACCCTATGGAGAAATTTCTTTTTGGCCCCCATGGCATCACGTGACCTGCAATATCACATTCGCCGCTAGGACCATGGAGGCGTATGTGGTCGACCAGAGTTGTGCGTCCAGATCTCCTTATAGGTCCATGGTATTCTCCCCTCGACTTAAGTCTGTGCATTACGCGCCTTGAAGGCACTTACGCGCTTGGGGCGGAGCAAGGCCAAAATCGGGGCGTTTCCGGGCGTTTCTCATGCAAATAACACTTACGCGTATTCTCCCCCTGGCTTACGCGCTTTTTCTGTTAAGCGCTTTTGAGGGCTGTATTAAGGTCAAGCGCCAACATTAGGCGAGATTGAATATTGCGTTTGATGTCGGTTATAGGCCGAATTTTAACATTACTTTTATTTTATTTAACATGGTAAAGGTTGAGACATTTAATATTCGATTGTTCTTCCTTATTTCTAAACTACATTTCACAAAGCCATGATAATTTATCAAACGAAATCATCACATGATATTACGCATCAGCCTCTTCTCCAATCAGTTAAATTACAAACGCAAAACTATTAATTAATACGAGTATACATAAGACCATCATTCTACCATGCCCTCAAAATCTAAAGCCATAATGCCAGTCCTGCATTTGCTTGCACTCTTGCGTGATTGGGAAAGAGTAAGAGGAGCGCGCCGAGCTCGAAGACGAACACGCATATATCGGCTTCGTTTGGACATCCTGGGACAAACAAACATCGAGTGCAACCAGCGCTTTCATCTGGACCTTGCATGAGGCAATCATCTATCTTTGCCGACTTATGGATGAACGACTATCCAGCCGCAGCAATTATCCACGAAACACACCCGTGGTCATCAACGTCAGAACTGCGCTGTCGCTCCTAGCATCTGGGTCGTTTCAGAGAGTGGCTGGTGATGTCATACACATATCACAGGCGTCTGTGTCAAGGTGTCTGACGCAGTTCGTTGGCGCTTCAAGTTATTCTCCATGCACTTCCACTGCAGAAAGAGTGGATGACATCCCCTCCTCCTGTGCAGTGAAATGCACAGGGGATGATGGTTGTCCACTGTTGCGTGTACAGTTCTCCAGAGAACCTGGCTTTTACAGCGCCCCGCAGATCTCTCCATTTATGCTTTATATCGGGGATACTGCGCTTACATCTCACCACCGAAGCCACATCCAGAACGATTCGCAGCTTAATTCCTCGGATCAGCCTTCATTGCTCGCTTGCCATACAACACCAACATCTGTGAAATTTGGTTTTCGGCTTTGGCTCGACGTCGCCATCATTGTCTTCCATGTTCTATTAACTAATGCGACTGCCCTATATGTTCGTGATAATCTAAAAATTTGTGATATTCTCACGAGTGAGGGGATTGATTTTCTAATTGAGGATATCTGAATTAACTAACTCGAGTCCTAGTATTTTTTTACCATTGGTAATACTGTGCAATTTAATGTGTGAATAAAGATATTATAAAATAGGCTACTCTAGATTGAGCCCTACCCTGGCAAACACCACTATCCATTTGTTAATCAATTATAGCCTTTAAATAATAGCTGACATGGAAAGAATCGTTATCAGTAAATGTGATAATTGATTATAATAAAGTATTAGTGTCAAGTTCAAGTGAATGTGTTGCTCAAATCAAATAGGATGATAGGTTATGGATATGGAATTCCGTCATTGCTGAGGCGGTTTCGGGGCGGGGAGATGACCGCGTGCGGGGTAAGAATCCTTGTTAAAGCGTTTCCATGTACTTTAGTTGCAAACCTGACATCGGAGTAGTTTTCAAGTGCGCAATTTCTAAATGAGATCATATAAACTGTCTTTGATTGTCTTTGTGTGACTAGAATGTTCCCTTTGTCTTCTTCCCTGTCTTCCACGGAACAAACAGGCTGGTGTAAAAGGGGCACATTTTCAATGATCTGATTTCGCTGATTGAGAAGCGCTAAATTCTTTATTTATTATTTCATTATCGCGGCAATTTGTTTGTATGCATAGCTTTAATGCCATGGTGGCTAGAGTAAGAAATAACAAGTGTTTGTCACTAACATATCCCCCGCCGCCGCAATTTTATGTGTTCGTACGGACGGAGCCCAATGCTATATCCCCCGCTTCGCGCGGGGATAAATAAAGAGATGTCTGAATTACGTCTTGTTCTTGGTACGGCCTCCTATTACAGCGGCATACAAAAACCTCGTATCTTCACAATGACAAACTTCACAGGAAAATAAAAAATAAATATAAAATAAAATGATAATAATTATCATTATTATAATACAAATGGATAAATATAGTTTAAAATAAAAATGTTTAATTTTGCATGTGAGAATAGTGGACATACGAGTTTTCGTTTCTTATCAGTTTGGAGATACGAGGTTTTATCAGCAGGCCGACGATATTCAAATTTAAAGTCTGGTTTGCGTTTTCCATGGACCACAAATGCGTTTTCATTGTTAATCAGAAAATCATTTTTCCATGTTTTCCTGATAGCCATAATCAATGAGCTTTGAACAGAGTCTGCCTCGCTTTTGGATCAGTCACACCTCTTTCATAAGGCCGCCTACATTCTGAAGTTAAGCGCTGTGGGCGTGATCGAAGCGAGTAGGGGAGAATACGCGTAACTCAAATGCGCTTCACTCGAAGCGCGTAAAAAAAGACTTACGCGCTAATGGGAGAATAGACCCCTATGTGCACACCTAATATGTAGGCTATTAATTATAGCTACAACATGCATTTATCTGGTATTCCAGCCTTGGTCTTGTAAATGCCTGATTGTTTGCTTTGATGTGTGTGAATTATTATTATTATTATTATTATTATTATTATTAATAATAATAATAAAAATAATTACTAATTACTACTAGTACTTCTAATAATAATAATAATAATAATAAAATAATAATAATAACCACATAGATTATATATCTTCATTCCTCATCAAGATTCATAATACTAACACTTCCTCATCATAAGATTCAGAATATTAAATTCACCCACCAACACTAATTTGATAATGCTAAATTAACACTAAAAATAGTCTAACAGTTGCACTGAAAATAGGCTTGAGTATTTTCGCCGAAACGTAGGCCTAGTGTCTGTAGCCCTTAGAGCCAATCAGCTCTTTGGACAGGGACAGACAGGCTTTTCCCATAATTCCCTGAGGTCTAGCCAGGCGGTTGCAGTTTGTGGGGAGCAACTGCAGCGCCTGGCTCAGCCGCCTTGCTCTCGTGAGATTATCGTTACCGTCGCATGCATGACATCAGAGCAAGTCGGGATGAAGTCGGACACAAAACTAACCGGCATGCATTGTGCGGCGATCGCCGGTGATCGATTCTGCGCAGACAAAGCTTATCTCAAACGAGCCTAATAGCACCATACACAGCATGGAAAATCCTCCTTATAACGCAGATGCCAAGCGCGTTGATCAGACACGCAATTACGGACTACCTTACTCAGTTAAGAGCCAGGAGTCCGAACCGGTAGGTATAAGTTTGTCCAAAGTCAGAAACACACCACAGATGCGAATATCAATTTATTTCGCCAGGCAGGCACAAGCTCAAATCACAAGGTCTAATTACATCGTTACAGAAAAGAGAAAAGAGGTTTAATTCATACCTGGCGCAGTCCAAAATTACACATATACACAACGTTTATGAGGAAAGAATGAATACAAACTTCCCCGACTTTTCTGTTTACCCCTCTTTTATGCGCAATCTCGAGCCTGGGGCATAGGTCGTTGTGGGTCATTTGAGCCAAGAATTCCGGAGGAGCTTTGGGAGGAGACATGACCACAAGGAAAACTGAAGCATATTTTCCCCTTTAGTTATTGACGGGGGCGAAGCTAGAACCGTGAATTGTGGCGGCACAGACACATCCCTTTATGACAATTAGGACAGTCCTGGCTAGTTCTCAATTATTTTTCTTTATTGACGCGTTTTCCAATTATCGTAATAGGCAACCGAAGACACGGTTTCTCATGCGATCTAACAGCGATGAAGTCATGGGGTAAATTCCGTAAAACTGAGAATTGTGGTGGACGTAACATCTGTTTTAAAGAATTATTAGTCCTGACCTGTTCGCAGTCATTTTCATGATTAACAAAATGTTCACTCCGAGAGCACTCCGCACTTAACAGGTGCAGCTTGTTCTCCCCGATTAGGTAAGACGACAATCATTCATCTGGACGCGTTTGCATAATTTAAATCTAAGGACTAATAATTCTTTAAAACAGATGTTACGTCCACCCCAATTCTCAGTTTTACGGAATTTACCCCATGACTTCATCGCTGTTAGATCGCATGAGAAACCATGTCTTCTGTTGCCTTACGATAATTGGAAAACGCGTCAATAAAGAAAAATAATTGAGAACTAGCCAGGACTATCCTAAAAGGGACGTGTCTGTGCCACCCCAATTCCCGATTCTAGCTTCGCCCCTGGTTATTGAAGGAGGGTATGGCACAAGTCCAATTCCTTCGAAATATTCCTATGAGATTTCAGAAATTACGAGGAGTAAAATGATACCAAACACAACCTACTTGCGTGAGAGCTGGTCATGAAACGTCCGACACAATACCGAATTACAAGGATAATCTGCATTAAGGCTATTATTCCACTCTTAAACTTCAGTATAGCTAAATACACATTATTCTGTGACATCGTGAGTGAGATTAGTGTTTTACTCAGGAAATTAAAAGTACTTAGAAATATTTACCTAAACTGTAATGTATTGAAATTGTACGGGTGCAGTTCTGTCAGAGTCCATTGGATGGCACTGTGGAGTTGTCCGGCATGAGTCTCGCTGGCCAAAGGTTTGCGGACAGCAGTTTTTTGGTAGATTCCCAGGCATCTGCATTAACCATTACCCCTGTGGCAAAATGAGATTGGCGCCCGAGAGTCTGGTTGAGTCCATTCCCATGACCCTGGGGTCATCTGCTAAATTTTGGGGCACGTATCCCAACAAGGGTCAAACTGTTGGAGTAATGATGGGGCACGTATCCCAACAAGGGTCAAACTGTTGGAGTAATGATTATGACGCTAGATAATCCTGCCAGATAATCCTCTCCGTCTTCTCCGCTTACACAGTACGCAACACAGTACAGTTTCTTCCTCTTCTTCTTCGAGTGTTATGGTGTGATATAATACATTTGGTGTATTACTACCACCCACTGATTATATCATTTAATCTTCATTTACTTCAGTGGCTTTATATAGTAAAAACTAATTTACATTACATAAATAAAAACTCTAGTTCTTAACTAACAGTCTTTATCATACATCAGAATAAACCGACTTGACGTATCACGTGTCTGATTCCCTCCAAACCCTCTAACCAAAATTCTATGAACTTTATCTACTTTTACATATGAAATGCCTGGAATTTCCCTTGCTGCAACCAACAGCATCCTGACTCTCTTTAGTTTTATTTCAATATCATTGAAACACTTTATAAGCATCACATTGATATTTTGCATAAGATATTTTGCCTTGCGCTCATGTTTGTTCCACCTTCCTCCGCATCTTCCTTTTTTCAGACTGAAATGCCCTCAATGATTCTCCCAAGAGTGAAAGCATATACAGTAGCCTGCTCTTTGCTCGGCTTAAATTTCTTCCTCACAGCTGAATAATCTAGATACACCCTCTGTGGGAAGTCCCCAGAAAATTCTCATACTACTGAGTTGCTTTGTTGTGCTTCTCCGCTTTGATGGTGTTTTATTCACCTTCACATATAGCTGAACCCAACTAATAACACTCTCTGCAAGAATTCTCTCCTTCATTAAAAACATTCACTTAATATTCTGACTCTGTTCTCTTGAGCAACACTCCACCATATCCAGCCCAGTGCTATTTCTCCTTATTCATCTTACCTCTGCATCTCACTTTTGATGCATTTATTTCCCTACTGCATGGAAATCAGAAAATTCATGTCATGCTGAACTATGGACATTAATCTCCACATAGATCTGCCTTCCTTTGTCTGTTTCCCTGTCCAGCCATCTTCATGGCCTAAGTAAATGAAACCTTTTCCTTCACATTCATCTGCTGAACATAATGCCTCATGCTTTAGTGTTTCACAGCCCCAATATGCAATATTGTGTTAACCTCCACAATTACAGCATCATCAACCCACTAGCTCTGTACATTTACCACATTCATTCTGGCCGCACATCTTTTCTTTGTACAACTGGTTTGGCCACATGACCGCATTCTTGGCACATAAAGCACCTCACTGGTTTATGTAAATACTCTTTGACATGCTATTTTATGAATCTATAAACTAGTTCCTTTGGGGTAGTGTTGCCTCAAATTCTTCCAATGCAATTCCAGTCTGTTTTTTTTTTTTCTTAGCTCCTCTGGACGTTTTGAACTATTGACAGACAGACAGACAGACAGACAGACAGACAGATAGATAGATAGATAGATAGATAGATAGATAGATGGATAGATAGATAGATAGATAGATAGATAGATAGATAGATAGATAGATAGATAGATAGATAGATAGATAGATAGATAGATACTTTATTGAACTCCATGGGGTAATTTTTTCTTCTACATTTAACCCATTCTACAGTTAGGAGCAGTGGGCAGCCATAGAGCAGCACCCGGGGACCAACTCCAGTTCTTAGGCCAGTACCTTAGTCAGGGGTACTGGTGGGAGTGTTCCTCTGGGAGTACCCAGAGGAAACCCACACAAACATGAGCAGAACATCCTCACATTCTCTACAGACACTCCTTCATATTGGCAATGAGGGGAACTCCTGCAACTATCCCCTTTGCACCCTCCGAACCTCTGTTTTCCCATTCTTACTATTAAGTATATATACCTTGGCTTTTCCGATACTGGGCACTTTGCTGTCTCCATCTGTTCCTCATCATTAACAAATCAGCTAACTCCCTTCACCTATAACTCTTGCATATAATAACATTTCCCTAGATTGTCCTTAAATGATCTTTGTCATTTTCATAGCATCCATGATCTTTATTTGTCCCAAACCTTCAAATCTTTTGAGTACATTGTATAATCCTATCATCGGGGCCTTCACCTCATTTCACCTGCCCTCACTATTTATGTACTATGTACAATATCGAGTGTACCTGGACTTTTCATGCCGTCAAATGCTCATTATATAGGCTAATTCAACAAGACAAATGCTAAACCTGTCCAACCACATACCCATCATGTCAGATTAAGGCTTTCCCATCTCCCCACACTGAAAGTATATGTTATATTTCATTTTATTTCACACAGAGCTCTGGATTTTATAGTACTTCCATTATCATCAACATCAAAATGTGGATGACCAACAAAATTGGCTGTCAATTCCAAATTATTATATCCTTAGTAAAAGCAGAAAAGTTTCAAACAATTACTCATACAAGCAAAGCTATGGTATGTTTTTTAATGTGATTGAACCCACAAATTTCAATTTATCTGTATAGCGCTTTTCACAGATAAACAGTCATAAAGACGCTTTACAGTCAGAGATGAGTTACTGAAAGGGCAGTGCCCAGCCTATTCCCCACTACAGCAAATGAGGCAAAAAAACTCCCAGTAGGGAGAAAAATCCTCAAACAGTGGTGAGAAAAAACTCCCCGGTGGGAAGAAATCTCAGGAGGAACCCGGCTATAGTGGGGAAGCCCATCCTCCGCGGGCTAGCTAATTAAGAACAAGATAAAGCAAAACAGGATAATGACAATACAGTTCCATGAAAGTCCATCTAAACATTGGCATCAGTTGCTCGAGGAAGTGGCATGCAGACGATGGTGCAGAACTGGATCAGAACCGCATCAGGAGCAGGAGAGCAGTAGCCAGCGCTCATGGCGAGGGACAGAGTTCGGATGATCCAGGACTCAGGGTTGTGGAGGGAAAGATCCTCGGAGAGAGACAGAAAAAAGTGGGGTGAGGAACTGGATAAACGACTGCGTATTAATAAAAATACAGTCCTGTGTCATGTGCCAAATGAGAATTTAGGAGCTGACTGGTCAGGAAGCAGTCAACACCCCTCCATCCACTTCCTGCAGCACAGAGGCCCTACACTTATTCCAGGAAGACCACTTTAGATTTTCTAGACACTAGTATCATATGGACCTCCCCAGTGACTAAGGCTGTAGCAAGCCCCACTGGCACCATTAATGCATGCTCAGTGCCACCGGTTCCACATGGATTTGCTTACCAGTACACCAGTACCATATGGACCTCCCCAGTAACTAAGGCTGTAGCAAGCCCCACTGGCACCATTAATGCATGCTCAGTGCCACCGGTTCCGCATAGATTTGCTTAACAGTACACCAGTACCATAGGGACCTCCCCGGTGACTAAGGCTGTAGCAAGCCCCACTGACGCCGTTAATGCATGCTCAGTACCACCGGTTCCACATGGATTTGCTTAACACTACACTAGTACCATATGGACCTCCCCAGTGACTAAGGCTGTAGCAAGCCCCACTGGCACATTAATGCATGCTCAGTGCCACCAGTTCCACATGGATTTACATAACACTGGCTTCCAATATCGTGAACATATCGTAAATTAAGGTTGTAGTCAGTCCCACCAGAGCCAGCACATAACTAATCATGAACTAATCATAGGCTTGATTAAAAAAGATAAGTTTTCAGCCAACTCTTGAAGATAGAGAGTGTGTCTGAAGCCCGAATTTGTCTTAGGAGATTGTTCCATAAAATTGGTGCTTTGTAAGAGTAGCACCAATTAAAATAAAAATAATAAATATATCCCTCAAGCTTGAGTTGATGTAGCGTAGTTTGTGTTTCCGCCAAATGCTTCATGAGCACATATCCGAGATGATTTAACCTCTCAGATGAGGCAAAATATGCATTTTGGCGATACAATTTGTCATAAGCGATTCATTTGAGAACCTCAAAAAGACAAAATTTTAGAATTGAGGGCTTCAAAACAGTCTGAACAAAAAAAAATACATTGTCCTGGTTTACCGCCACTAAAATTGATGCGTAATGGTCATTAATTCTGATGAAAACAAAACAGTTGGACAGATGGTTTTCTTAAAATATGCACCCAGAATAAATGTCTCAGTCCCTACATGCTCAGTCTCTTTTTATCCATAAGTAATTTAATTTAAATGGATAAAGCTCACATAATCACCCAGAAATATTTTTGATCTCATCCTCAAGCCAATATCATCACCCAGCTACTCATTCATCACAATTATTTTCTCTTCATTACTGTTTAATGAATTCTTGAAACATAAGTGGTTGGAACTGACTTTGGAGACATACTGTAAAGCTCACAGCTGGTACAAAGGCAATCCATATTTTTCTGTTTCATGTTCATACTCCCATCCAAAAAAATATGCATTTACCGGGCTCCCTATAATAATTTTTCTTGGCCTCAAGATTTAAGTCATCAAAATATCTGGTAGAGTAGGTAATGGTGTTGCGCAGTGAGACCGAAGTATGTAAACCAGGGTGCTCTTTGCAGTTTTCATAAGGTTCAGCAGGGATGCTGATGGTTTTCAGTGTTAACTATTGATTAATTATATCCCCGAACGCCGAATGGTGTTTCGGGGAGATTATGTTTTTGGTCCGACCGCCGCCGCGTCACCCTACGTGTTAATGCGATAACTTCAGTAATATTTCAATTAGAAATTTCATGTTTTGAATATGAGTAAGCATCACAAAGAGGAAGAACTGATTCGATCTTGGACAATTTAGAATTTCTAGATTGGCCACCAGGGGCCAAAAACTTAAAAATCACTGTTTTTATCATATCTCTGGAAATATATATCACCTCAAATCATGTGCAAATGAAAGGTCATGACCTGAGGATGTGTCTCATGATGACATTATACCTGTTTGGTTCAAAATTTTGACACAAGGTGGAGCTTTGTCACATAAAATTCACCAACTTTGTCATATTTTTGGAACCATTTGTCCAATTGACATGAAAGTATGAGCAACTGCAAGGTCATGACCTCACAACGTGTCACATGATGACATCATACCTGTATGGTTCAATATTTTGCCACTAGGTGGCGCTTTGTGATGGAAATTTACCATTTTGGCCATATCTTCAGAACCATTTGTCCGATTGACCTGAAATTAAGTTAGACTGAAAGTCTATTCAAGGTTGTAATGTGAATATAGGCCACTGGATGGCAGTATTTACCTTTTTTTTTATTCAGCTCAGACTGGAGCTATGTTTAGACATGTCCTGGACATGTCTGGGGCAAGTCCCCGAAAATAAAAAAAAGAGGTCTAAATGTGGGTGGGGTCTGCAAAAGAGTATATAAGGAAAAGAATTGAGACAGTAAAGGAGTAGGAGAAATTGCAAGAAGAAGGCTACGTGTGACCTGTCATTTCTGTTCAAGACCTGTGAAGTTTCTTTTGTGGATTTTTGCCTGTGTTTGAGCTTTTTTTTCCTCACCCAGCACATCACCAGGAAACTGTAAATATTTCTGTTTTTTGTATTCAATCTTGGTCAGAATATTAGTTTAGTCGTTATTGTCTTTGTTAAAAATTAAATGTGTTTAAGTTTTTAAAACTGTGTCTGTCATCCCTTGCTGTTGCTGTTGTGTTGTAAATTGTAATAACAAATTGGGGCCATAACAAATTGGGGGCTCAAGGTCCGGGATAGACCATTTTGTGAGTCATTTATTAAAAATCTAACATTTCAGATTGTAATATTGTTTTTGTGAATTTTCCTATATAAATATATTGACAA
Organism: Gymnothorax reevesii; assembly: GCA_029721435.1. Lineage (NCBI taxonomy): Eukaryota > Metazoa > Chordata > Actinopteri > Anguilliformes > Muraenidae > Gymnothorax > Gymnothorax reevesii. Next base: position 48,323,381 of record CM056587.1, on the reverse strand, counting down.
CAGCAATGGATGATTTCTTGGCATCACCAACCGTAGGGGTTTTGAAGTCTTTTAAAAAGACCGAACTGTTGGAAATATGCAGACATTTGGAGCTGACAGAGGTAAAACCAGCCATGCGAAAAGCAAGACTGGCTAGAGAGATAGTTGAATATTACATTGATGAAAATGTGTTTGCACCAGGAGATCTGGAACAGTTTCCAGTGGAAAATCCAAATATAGAAATGGAACTTAAATTAAAAATGCTAGAGATTGAAAGGGAAGAAAAAGAAAAACAAAGGCAGTTTGAGTTGGAAAAATTAGCTAGAGAAGAGAAGACAGAAAGGGAACAAAGAGAATTTGAGTTAGAAAAATTTGCAAGACAGAGAGATTTTGAATTAGAGAAATTCGATAGAGAGGAAAGACTCCAAATGGAGCATCTAAAAATTAAAATTCAAACTGAAAATAAATTTCGGGCTAGCCAGGAGGTAAAACTGGTGCCTCCATTTTCGGAAAAGGATGTTGACAACTATTTCCAGTGTTTTGAAAAGGTAGCAAAGAGTTGCCAGTGGCCAAAGGAACACTGGCCTCTGATGTTGCAAACTGTCCTCAAGGGTAAAGCTCAACAAGCCTATTCGGCATTGTCTGCAGCTGATTCCTCTGATTATGAGGTTGTCAAAAAGGTTATTTTGAGAGCTTATGAGTTGGTTCCAGAGGCTTACCGACAGAAATTCAGAGGTTTGAAGAAATCTGAAAATCAGACTTATGTTGAATTTGCTAATGAGAAGCAGGTTTGCTTTGAGCGCTGGTGTACTTCTATGGAGGTCAAGGATGATTTCAACTCACTAAAAGAGATGGTGTTAGTTGAAGAATTCAAGAACTGTGTTAAGGATGATGTTAAGACCTACCTTAATGAGAAGCAAGCACTGAATTTGCAGTCAGCTGCCAAATTTGCAGATGAATATGTTCTCACACATAAGTCTAAATTTCAGTCTAGCAGTAACAATAGATGGTCCCAATTTCAGAAAAAGGGTTATGGTGATACCCAAGATTCCTCACCCAAAGACAAAGACAAATCTAGTGATGGTGCTCAGAAATCCAGTAACAGGTCTGATCAAAGTGTGAAAGCTGACAGTGACAAAAGTGGTCTAGTTTGCAGTTATTGCAAGAAATCTGGTCATGTTACAACTAACTGTTGGTTCCTTAAAGCTAAAAAAGAAAAAGAAAAGGATACCAAACCAAATGCCTTTGTGAAAACAAGGTTAGAAACCCCTGTAGTAGATAACCGATCTGCTAAATTGCCTGCTTCTTGTGGGGCTAAAAAGCCTGATACAGCTGACTTCGTGAGGGAGGAATTTCTTCCATTTGTGTCAGAGGGATTTGTGGCTCTGAATGAGCATACTACTCCTGTCCCCATATATATCCTAAGGGATACCGGAGCTTCTCAGTCACTTTTGTTGATGGACTCCTTGGAGTTACGTGATGAGACCGCTTCAGGGGATTTCATACTTGTACAAGGTATTGAAGGGAGGACTGTATCTGTACCCCTGCGCTCTATATTCTTGAAGTCAGATTTAGTTACAGGACAGGTAAAGGTGGGACCTATGTCAAGTCTACCTATAAAGGGTGTTTCTCTGTTGCTGGGCAATGACCTGGCTGGGGGCAAAGTAGTTCCCCGTGTACATCTTACTTCACAGCCGAGCACTGAAGATGGGGATGAGGACCCATCTCTGTATCCTTCTTGCGCAGTGACTCGTGCTATGGCCAAGAAGGCTGAAGAAGAAGATGTTGTGGTGCCGTCCAGCACATTGAATAGTCAGGACTCAGGTGGTTCGCCTCATGACTCTGATTGGCCTACTATGGTTTCTCCGCTTGAGGACTTATCAGATACTTTTATCAGTTCTCTATTCAGCCAGCCGGATGGGTCTGGTGATTCTGATGTGTCTGGAGACTTGTCTCTGTCCAGAAAGCGGTTGATTGAGGAGCAAACTAATGATCCTGAAATTTGTGCACTAAAGAGGAGAGCCCTTCCTGATAAAGAAATAGACGCAGTTCCAGTTGGGTATTATCTCAAGGATGGTGTGTTGATGCGGAAGTGGCGCCCTCCTGATATCCCTGCCAATGCAGATTGGGCAGTGGTCAGGCAAATTGTTGTTCCAAAGGTCTACAGGAATGAGATCTTAACAATGGCTCATAGTTTACCTTTAGGAGGTCATCTTGGTGTTAACAAGACTGTTGATAAGATCATGAAACACTTCTTTTGGCTTGGGCTTCGGAAAGACGTTTCCAACTTTTGCAAAACCTGTCACACTTGTCAGGTAGTTGGAAAACACCAGTTAGACCCACCTGTAGCTCCATTGCAGCCTATCCCAGCATTTGGGGAGCCATTCTCCAAGGTCATTGTTGATTGTGTTGGTCCATTACCCAAGACTAGATCTGGAAATCAGTACTTGTTGACAATCATGTGTGCATCTACCAGATTCCCTGAAGCCATACCTCTACGTAACATCAAGGCAACTGCAATCTCAAAGGCTTTGATAAAGTTCTTCACGTTGTTTGGCCTTCCCAGGGAAATTCAGTCAGACCAAGGTAGCAATTTCACTTCAGGATTGTTTCAGCAGGTTGTGTATGAACTAGGTGCAAAGCAGATTCTTTCTAGTGCCTATCATCCAGAGAGTCAGGGTGCCTTAGAGCGGTTTAATTCCACTCTCAAGACAATGATGAGGACTTATTGTTATGACCATGAGAAAGACTGGGATGAAGGTGTTCATTTGCTGTTGTTTGCAGCTAGAGAAGCAGTGCAAGAGTCTACTGGATTTAGTCCATTTGAGCTAGTGTTTGGTCCTGAAGTGAGAGGACCTTTGCTATTATTGAGTGAACAATGGCAAGAGGAAGAGCCGTACATCAGTCTGTTAGACTATGTTAGCAAGTTCAAGGAAAGATTGCGTGCAGCTTGTGACCTAGCCAAAGAGAACTTGAAATCAAGTCAGGGAAAAATGAAAACTTGGTATGATCATAAGGCTAGAAGCCGTGAGTTTAAACCAGGAGACAAGGTCCTTGTGTTGTTTCCCTTGCAGTCCAATCCATTGCAGGCTAGATTTCATGGTCCTTATGAAATTCTGACAAAACTCAATGATCTCAATTACATTGTGAAGACTCCAGATAGGAGAAAACCAAAACAATTGTGTCATATTAACATGCTAAAGCTTTATCATGACAGAAATGCTAGGGTTGCAGCTGTCACTTCAGATTCTCCAATGGTCGAAACGTGTGAAGATGAGGGGGAGTTTCAAGATGATGAACCAAGAATTAAAGCTGAAGTTCTTTCATGTAAATTGTCAAACACTGAAGTGTTGCAAAATCTTGATGTAAAACTCCAGCACTTAGAACCCTCACAGAGAGATCAGTTTGAAAGGTTGATCAAGAAATATGAGGATTTGTTTCCTGATGTTCAAAAGAGAGTTACTATAGCCTCTCATGATGTAGATGTTGGTGATGCCAAACCAATAAAACAGCATCCATACCGGATGAATCCTGAAAAGAGAAAGATTGCTGAGAAAGAGGTTGAGTACATGTTAAAACATGATATTATCAGACCCTCCAACTCAGATTGGAATTCACCCTGTGTGCTAATTCCAAAACCTGATGGAAGTACTAGATTTTGTACAGATTATCGCAAAGTCAATGCTGTAACTAGAACTGATGTGTTTCCAATACCTAGGATTGATGATTGTATTGATAGAGTAGGGCAAGCAAAGTTTCTGACCAAGATTGATTTATTGAAGGGTTATTGGTGTGTGCCTTTAACTGAGAGGGCCAAGAGCATCTCTGCTTTTGCCACACCATCTGGATTGTACCAGTATGAAGTCCTACCCTTTGGCATGAAAAATGCCCCAGCCACGTTCCAAAGGATGATACAGTCTACAATCGGTCTTCACCTCGCCGTCGCCGCTGCTGTTGCCGTGGTTGTGGATTGCTGTGGATTGCTCTTGACTACTTGTGAACGGCCTGTTTCGTAATATCTGACTGGATTGTCTAGCCTTGCTTGCATCTTTTCCACCACGGTGGTGTGTCCGCGCTGGTAAGTAAATCTCCGTTTGCTTATCCAGTGGGACTTTTAGTTGAAGCCCAGATCGTGCGTTTTACTACGCGGTTTGTGTTGAAACTCGCCGCTTGTGGTGGATGGTTGTTTGCTAGGGCGACGGCTTCTCAGTCGGTGTTTTTTTCGTTGCTGGGTTCGTTTAAAGGAAAGGGCGCGGTGCTTCTATTTATGAGGAGAGAGCGTCTCGATTCTGTGTCGGCTGAGTTTGGCGTGACGAAAGCTCATTATTAAACAATTCAAAGTTATTCAAAACTGGCGTGTCAGCTTTTAACTTCTGGTAAAATTGGTAAAATTGCTTTACCATGCCACCCAAGCAAGCAGCAAAGCCTAGTGAAGATGACTTCATGTCCACGGGCCAGGCTAAGGACTTATTACAACAGCAAAAAGACCATTTTATGGACCTGCTCCAACAACAACAAGACACCTTCAAATCCTTTGTTCAAATAATAATGGACTCTACGAATAAACGCCTTGACGAAATGTCGAAAGAAATTCAAGAACTTAAACACAGTATCCAGTTTACCCAAAATGACGTGGATGACATCAAAAGTAAAATACATGTGCAATCCAATCAATGCGATGCAATGCAACAAGACATTTACAAACTCTGTGAGGGTTTGCTCTCTGTCACTACCTCTACGGATTATTTAGAAAATCAATCGAGAAGAAATAATCTAATCATTGAGGGGATCAAAGAAACATGAAGGATGGATAGAGACAGAGAGCAAAGTGCGAAATTTGATTTCCGAAAAATTAAACTTGAATCAAAAATCAATAGAAATAGAACGTGCGCATCGGACAGGGAAACCAGATGCAGACCGTAATAAATTTAGACCCGTGGTGGTTAAATTTTTAAAATATAAGGACAAGATGTCAGTCATGGCGAACGCAAAGAAATTGAAAGGAACCGGAATCTACATAAATGAAGACTTCTCTGACGCTGTGCGACGGAAAAGAAAGGAACTTCTTCCAGCAATGCGAGCTGCCCGTGAGCGCGGCGACATCGCCTACCTCCGATATGACCGTCTAATTGTCCACCCACCAGGCAAACGAAAATCAGAAAATCAGAACGAGCCTCAAAATAATTCCCCATTCATCACTACGTCCACCCCTGAGCAAAATGCGCCTGGAGGTAGACGGTCCGAAACAAACCGGATTCAAAACAGGACTTAGAATTTGAAAGGATGTCACTCATATTAACTGTCAAAAAAACCAGAACACTCCCTCGCGGAGCTGGAACACTCTTATAAACAGCTGAAGAATAATTTGATGGCTACACTAACCCCTAAAGACAAAAATGTCTGTCCTAAATGTGAAAAAAAATTAAAATCGCAAAATGTAAACTGTGGTATATGTAAACTTAATTTCCATTTAAAATGTTCTCCTGTTCCCAGTCCTAACTCTAAATTATGGGTATCATGGATTTGTGATGAATGTATATCTTTGTTTCCATTTTTTAAGCTGGATGATAATGAGATTTGTTCTCTTTCTTCAGAAACGTACAATATTACTTGTTTTGAAAATATGCTTTTCAATCCATTTGATATCAACCCGTCTGCAAATGCTGGTCTTAGTAATGTAGATCCCGATACAAACAGCATGTATGTAATGAAGGAGCCTTGTAGATATTTCAGTGAAAAACATTTTAAACATTTGACTAGAACTCTTCCATCTGATACTTATCTGTTTTCTGCTTTCCACCTTAACATTCGTAGTCTTTCAAAAAACTATGACCATCTTGCTCATTTCCTTGCATCACTAAATTATGATTTTTCAGTCATTGCTTTAACGGAAACATGGCTCACAGAAAACACAAAAAGTATTTATGAACTCCACCAATATAACTCATTTCATTCTACCAGAGTAAAGAAAATCGGTGGGGGAATAGCATTGCACATTCGAAATGATTATGATTATGTGCAGAGAGTGGACCTGGCTGTAAACTCTGAGGACGCAACAACAGAGTCTGTTTTTGTTGAGTTAACAGTACCCAATAATGGCCGAAAGGTTATTGTTGGCTGTGTGTATCGTCCACCAGACACGGATATTAACAACTTTAATCATGCTTTGGAGAATACTTTAGATGTAATAACTAAAGAGGGTAAATTGTGTTATATTCTCGGTGACTACAATATCGACCTTTTCAAAAGTGAAACACATTCACCCACTCAGGATTTTTTAAATGCTCTATATTCCAATTACTTTTATCCTGCCATTCACAAACCCACCAGAGTTACTGACAGGTCTGCTACTCTAATAGACAATATATTAACAAACAGTCTGAATGAAGTGCTCCATTCGGGTATCTTATTTTCTGACATCACTGACCACTTCCCAGTCTTTCAATTTACCATGCTTGACAATGTTGAGAATAATCAAACTGAAGCCAACATAACTTATCGCAAATTTAATGATCGAAATATGGCTTGTTTTAAACAACTTATCAATAATCATTCCTGGACAAATGTATACACTCAAACTAACCCTAACAGTGCTTACCAAACTTTTATGGATTCTTTTATCTCTATCTTCAATAAGTGTTTTCCCTCAGTCACTGTAAATAAAAAAACTCGAAAACAGGACTTTTCCAAACCATGGTTCACCCCTGGATTACTGAAGTCTTCAAAGAAAAAAAATAAACTTTATAAAAAATTCTTAACTAACCCTACACCACTTAATCAATCTAACTACAAAACATATAAAAATAAATTTACTCATCTTAGATCAGCAAAAAAAAAATATTTTACTGACAAATTCAAGGCTTCCTCAAATAATATCAAAGAAACATGGACTATTATAAACCAATTATTACATAAAAAGAAACCTGTGACAAAAATACCATTTTGTTTCGCTGACAGAGGGAAAACGCTTACAGGCTCATATGAGATTGCATGTAGGTTTAATGATTTCTTTGTCAATGTAGGTGCCTCTCTGGCAAAAAAAATAAAAAACCCAGGAGGTAGTCCCCTTGACTATATTGATGGTTGTTTTCCTACCTTTAAGATCTTTGATCAGCCTGATGCAAATGAAGTTATAAGCATTATTGAGAAACTCAAATCAACCAGTCCAGGACACGATGAGGTCAGAAATTCTCTTGTAAAAGAGGTCAAATATTCAATAGCAGACCCCCTAACGTTTATTTTTTCCCTGTCATCGGAGACTGGTGAAATTCCAAGTCATCTCAAAATTGCAAAAATCATCCCCATATTCAAATCAGATGATCCAAGTTCCTTTACAAATTATCGCCCAATTTCAATATTACCCTGTTTTTCAAAGATTCTTGAAAAATTAGCTTACAAGAGAATTCTACAACATATTAATTCAAATAATATACTATACAACCATCAATATGGCTTCCGCAAGAATCATTCTGCTTACATGGCTTTGTTAGATCTCTTTGAAAAAATCTCTACTGCTCTTGACAATAATGAATATACTATAGCAATTTTCTTGGACCTTTCAAAAGCGTTTGATACAGTGAACCACGAAATATTGCTATCAAAACTACATAGATATGGTTTCCAAGGCAATGTTTTTCAATGGTTAAAAAGCTATATTACTGATAGGCAACAATACGTTCATTTTAATAACTGTAAGTCTAACACAGTAACATTGTCATGCGGTGTGGCTCAAGGCTCAATTCTGGGTCCATTATTATTTTTAATTTATATCAATGATTTTGCCACAGTTCCAAGTACAATTTTACCTCTTTTATTCGCAGATGATACAAATCTTCTGATTTCTAATAAACACTTAAAAACTCTTTTAAAAGAAGCCAACTTGGGCCTACAAGCTTATTCAAAATGGTTCAAATTGAATAAACTGTCTCTTAACATAAATAAAACCAATTTCATACTATTTTCAGGAAGGAAAAAGTATAACCCTGATGAAGTTAAGCTCTTTATTGAAGGCTCCGAAATTAAAAAGGTATCCTCTGCTCGCTTTCTTGGTGTCATGGTTGACGAAAATTGTACTTGGAAAGAACATATTGCTTTTGTGACAAAAAAAGTGTCTAAGTCTCTGGGTATCATCAGAAAGATCAGTTCAATTCTTAATAGATCTAGTTTACTGGTTTTGTATTATAGCTTAATATATCCATACCTAATTTATTGTAACATAGTGCGGGCCAATACCAGCCCAACCAAACTCAATAAGCTTCACTTACTGCAAAAACAATTTGTTAGAGCTGCCACAAACTCAAACTCTAGAGCTCCATCCTCTCCTCTATTTTATAAACTAAGGATCCTAACCATATTTGATATCAATATCATACAAATATGCACTTTTGTTTACAAAGTAATTCATCAAAATCAAGAACTGCCCAATCACTTTCAACAATATTTTTGCAGAAATCTCAGTTTTCACTCATATAGGACAAGACAAGCAGAACACTTGCATCTTCCCCTCCGCCACACTAGCAGAGGGCAGTACTCTGTCAAATACAAAGGGAGTACATTGTGGAATGAACATCACAATCTTGCTGACAATGCCCCCTCCTTGTCAATATTTAAAAAGAGACTATTCTTGAAATTATTAGAACAATATGTATAGCGGTCTCTTAGAACCATGTTCATCTTGTGGTGCAATCTATGTTTGCTGTTACTTCTTTTAATTAGTTTGTTCTTGTTTACCTTTATTTATTATGATTTTTTTTCTTTTCTCTTCTTTTTGTTGTCTTTTTCTGCTGTCCTGTATTTTATCATTCTCATCTTATTTTCAATTACTTATCCTTTATTTTTCCCATAGGATGTACATTAATTTTTTTTCTTGAATAAGCATTTCATAAGGTCAGGGTGAGGCCGCTCTATAAGCCCTTTCGGGCTTCAGACCTCACCTGCACATTTTTCTTTTTCTTCTTTTTAACTCGCTCCTCTTGAGTGATCTCTTTTGTAATGTGTCTCTCACATGTGCAAATAAATAAATAAATAAATAAATAATCGCCGGATTGCCACACACCGGTGCGTACATCGATGACCTGATCACATGGAGTGACTCCTGGGAAGAACATCGAAAAGATGTAGAGACGTTGTTCCAGCGCCTGACCCAGGCTAACCTGACTGTTAACCTGAGCAAGAGTGACTTTGGTTGTGCTACTGTCACCTATCTTGGCTACGTCATAGGCCAGGGTAAGGTGGCACCCATAAATGCTAAAGTCCAAGCCATCATGGACTTTCCAGTTCCTGACAACAAAAAAAATCTTTGCGCCGCTTCCTTGGAATGATCGGGTACTACTGCAAGTTCTGCAAGAACTTTGCTGAGATTGCTCTCAGTCTAACTAACCAACTGAAGACAGGCGTAAAGTTCACTTGGGATGATGCATGCCAGAGAGCCTTCGATCGCCTGAAGTCTCTGCTGTGTCACTTCCCCGTGCTCAAATCTCCTGACTTCAACAAACCGTTCTCCATCGCGGTCGATGCTAGCGACCAAGCTTGTGGATCTGTGCTCCTACAGAGAAGTGACTCTGATGACATTGAGCATCCCGTGGCATACTTCTCCAGGAAGTTCAATCGCCACCAAAGGAACTATTCCACAATAGAGAAGGACCTGTTGGCTCTGGTCCTTTCTTTACAACACTTTGAGGTTTATGTTTGTACAGGACAAAAGCCAATGATTGTGTACACAGACCACAATCCGTTAATGTTTTGAGTAAGATGAAAAACAAGAATTGGAGATTGTTGAATTGGAGTTTGATTTTACAGGAGTTTGACTTGGAAATTAAGCATGTGAAGGGTACAGACAATGTAATTGCTGATTGCTTATCCCGTGTTTGAATATGTATATATATATCATGTGTTTATTTGAATATTGTATGATATGTATATATAGACAAGTGTTCACTTAACCATTTTGTATTGAAAAGAAATATTTTGCCTTTATGAGTCAAAATTTTTCCCTTTTGGAATGGAGGTGTAATGTGAATATAGGCCACTGGATGGCAGTATTTACCTTTTTTTTATTCAGCTCAGACTGGAGCTATGTTTAGACATGTCCTGGACATGTCTGGGGCAAATCCCCGAAAATTAAAAAAAAGAGGTCTAAATGTGGGTGGGGTCTGCAAAAGAGTATATAAGGAAAAGAATTGAGACAGTAAAGGAGTAGGAGAAATTGCAAGAAGAAGGCTACGTGTGACCAGACCTGTCATTTCTGTTCAAGACCTGTGAAGTTTCTTTTGTGGATTTTTGCCTGTGTTTGAGCTTTTTTTTCCTCACCCAGCACATCACCAGGAAACTGTAAATATTTCTGTTTTTTGTATTCAATCTTGGTCAGAATATTAGTTTAGTCGTTATTGTCTTTGTTTAAAATTAAATGTGTTTAAGTTTTTAAAACTGTGTCTGTCATCCCTTGCTGTTGCTGTTGTGTTGTAAATTGTAATAACAAATTGGGGCCATAACAAGGTCTATTCAAGCATTGGGGAATTGGAGGATTGGGGGCATTCGGGGATATTCCCCAAGCTGTCGCCTCCGATGGCATAAGCCTAGTTTTTGCAATTGTGTTAGCTGTATGAGCAAAATATCTGAGGTGTGTTTAATCTGTCTTTAGGGTTGTTAAAATATTGTATGTTGCTATTCTTCAAATCACAAATAAAAATATTAATTCTTTTTCTATACCCACTTATTCCTTACTAGGGTCACAGGGCGAGCTGGAGACTATCCCAGCTGGCTACAGGTAAATGCAGGGACCCACCCTGGACAGGTTGCCAATCCATCGCAGGGCGCACACACCATTCACACCTATGGGAAATTTAGTGTCTCCAATTAACCTGATATGCATGTCTTTGGACTGTGGGGGAAACTGGAGTACCCGGAGAAAGCCCATGCAAACACGGGGAGAACATGCAAACTCCACATAGAAAGGCCCTAGGCCAGATTCAAACCCACAACCTTCTTGCTGTGAGGCAGCAATGCTAACCACTGTGCCACTGTGGTTACCGTCATAATAATGATAATAATAATAATAATAATTTGATGCTTATTTTGGTTGCATGTGGTTGTTTCCATGTTTTCAGAATTAGTCTGCATAGTTTGAAAACTATATCAAATGCCAAGTTCATATAATACAGTCCAGCCGCATGAATAAATCCAATACATTTGTCTTTGAAAGCTCTCAGAGATTTCAGACGCTGTGGGTAGCACTGTTGCTTATTACTCAATGGCAAGAAGGTCAGGGATCCAAATCCAGACAGAGGCCTTTTTGTTTGCACATTCTACCCGCGGTTGTGTTTCTTTATGTTTTTACCCGCAGTCTAAAACATGCATGTCAGGCTAATTGGAGACTCCAATTTACAGTGTGTGAGTCACTGATATTTGAGTCCCGTAATGGCTGCGAGCTGTCCAGAGTGTGCATCTACCTTTTTTTACCCATAGGATGCTGGGATATGCTCCAGCCCTCCATTGACCTTCATGAAAAAGTTACGGTTTAGATATTTGACGAATGGCTATCAACTATGGAAAAAAACTAAAATGGATGGCAGGAGGCAATAAATGTTTAGCAAAACCTTCCACTGTCTGAATTCTGCTTTTGTTATTTTTCTGTTTGTTGAATTATTTTTGTATTATTCTCATGCCTATCATTATTTTACATATTGTGTTTATTGATGTAATTTTCTTTGCCCGTTTAGTTAAAGAGTGCTTTCGTTTTCCTCCTCACTCCCACATTTGCCCCTCCATTCTATTGTCAATTAGTTCCCTTGTTTGCAGCCACACCCCTAGTAATGCTTCCCAGTTCCAGTGCACCCGCATTCACTCCCTATTTTGTTATTTTCCTCATATATACAGGCATATACTGCATATACAGGCAGTGTTCTCTTTGTGAAGTTGTTGTCTTCCTAAACATCATTACAAGTCTTTCCGGTGAGTTCTTTTCAGTTTTAATACAGTTCTGTCCGACGGTTTTTGAGATTGCCAACTCCTTCCTGTATTAGGATGTTCTGGTTTAGACTTTGACTGGTTCTCGGTTAATTATTCTGATCTCTCCTGACTCTGGCATTCTAACCGTATGGCTTACAAACTTTGGACTGCACCCAGACTGCAGTTTGGATTATCTTTCTTGTGCTGCGTGACTGCTGTTTGGCTCTGAATTGGATTGTGTGCCCTGGAACTTATTCACAAACCTGTGAAACTGATTCACTGTCTGTGCCTGATCCATGAGTCCAAACCCAGTGAAGACATTCACATACTCTAGCATATATGCCACATTGTTAATTAGTTCCCTTATTTGCAGCCCCCCACCCCACTCAGGCTTCCCAGCTCTAGTACACCTGCATTCACTCATTATTTTATTTTTCCCAAGCATATAGAGCCAGAGTTCCCTTTGCTTCTTTTCTGAATTAGTTGTCTTGATATCATTACAAGTCTTGTAGTTTCCGGTGAGTTCTTTTTCAGTTTTGATACAGTTCTGTCCTGCAGTTTGAGATTGCCAACTCCTTTCTGCATTGGGACGTTATGGTTCTGACTTTGGCTGGTTGTTGGTTAATGATTCTCATCTCTCCTGACTCTGGCCTTCTCATCTTATGGCTAAAAACTTTGGACTGCACCCTGACTAAAGTTTGTATTATATCTCTCTTGTGCTGCATGGGCTGCTGTTTTGGCTCTGAACTGGATTAGTTTATTTATTTATTTTCCTTGAACTTACCAATAAACCTGTGGAACTGACTTACTGTCTGTGCCTGAGAGTCCGAACCCAATCGAGACATACTCTAGCAAATGCCACAAATTCTCATCTTGAAGCTTGTGTCCAGCCTTCAGCTATTTAGTCAATTTATGACATCAAACATCCAATCTCTTCAGCTTATTGGCTATAGATGGGGTAATCAAGCTCAACAATTCCCGAAGAAAACTATAATCAATTTGCTGCCACATAACCACAGTGCTTATTAAGACACTTTTCAGGATCATTAGTGTTTCTCGATTTTATTTTTGTGTCATTGCTCTGACAGCTTGTCACTCAGAAGGCATGTGTAAGTGTGGGCACGGAGGCCAGGAAAATATGAACAAGACTCAAGTACAAGGATGGACTTAGTCATGTGTTATTACACTGACTGCCATACACAAAACAGGAATCACTGTTCCAAAAACAAACTATTTGCAATACATTCAAACACAATACTTGTATTACAGTAAAAGGAAAAATGGAAATGAGGTTCAGTAAATCTGCAAAGTGCTGGTACTTCACAGCACTTTTATCAATGATTTGGTTTAGAGAGAGAAAGTATGCGAAACAGAGCTCCTAAGCTTTACAAGCCTATAACTTACAAGGAGTTGCAAGGAACAATGAGGAAGCAATGGTATTTTTACATGCTGCCACCGCTCAGCGGTAATCACACACAGATGATCCTTGTTGGCTAAGTGTGGCAGTGCTCCAGGTCTTAACTGGCCTGCGGGCTGGACTGAAAGGGGTGAGACCTGACAGCATGTATATTTGTCTATGAGTGTGCAATTACTGTTCCACAGCTAGCGCACGGCAAGTCATTGTTAAGGGTTCTAGCTTGTTCATTCAATGTCTGACACTAATACTTGAGTATGGAGTTTGCAGGGATGACAATATTGAAGACCACACCAGTTACAGTGTGACTGCACACAGGAGTCATATCATACAAGAGCAAACCTAATGAAATGCACTTGAATTGTTGAGATACACGTGGATGTCCAGAGCTAGAATCCTACTTCAAGTCTTTGGATCAGTCAGGAAATCAACTGTTCCAAGTGATGAAATTGTAATGACCGTATGGAGACTCCAATCGCGGTTCAAGCTCGGAAGAGCGTCTTTTATTCACATTACCGTTGCTCATGGTCAGACAGAAACAGAGGTCAATAGCCAGAAATCAGGAATATCACAGAAAAGCTCAATCGTAGTCAGGGACAGGCAAAATGTAAAAAAAAAAAAAAACAGGAAATCAGTCAGCACAGAATACAGAAACGAAGGGAAACAAATCTAAGGGAATGGGGAAAGGGAAAGGGTAATAGGAAGGGAAAAGAGGGAGACAGAAATAAACTAAACAGTCGAAGTATAAAGGGAGCTGGGGAAACGGGAGACTCACACACTCACACTCACTCGACGAATACAATTAATTACTTGAATACAGAAAATCACAAAAGACAAAAACTCTGAATAATCGCAGAAACACACAAAGAAAGAGCGCAGAAACGGAACAACCAGGCAGAGCAAGGAACGAACGGACACGAAATGACAAAGACAAGCGGAAAAGTGGGGTCTTTATAAACAAACTAATTAGAGTGTTTCTTCTTCTTGTGGATTTGATTGGCGGCTGACATCCAACTTAAAGGTGTATTACCGCCCCATTAAAGTGTTTAGGCCATGAAATGAAGGACAGCTGAGAGGAGGCAGAGTCTAGAACAGCAAAGGATAGTGATAGGACAGATTGAGTAGGTAGGTGTGCCCTGCTTCTTCAAACTAACTAATCACCGTGCCTAACTACTCTGCTCTAATGTGTAGTCCTACCCTTTTCTAATCACCAGTGCCTCAGCTGCACTATTCTCAGGTGCTGACAGTTAACAAGCACAGGAAGAAGGAAGCAGGAAGTACCCAACCAGAAAAAACAGGGGATAAGACTGTGAATGGAAACAAGACACTACACTTAAGACACACAAGGGAGCAAGAGACAAAAGACAAGCATTCATGAAACATGAACAATCACCCCAGAAATAAATCTAACACAAAGAAACAAATAATTCTAAACATCATGAAACTAAAAACATACAAAAACAAAGCATCAATTACTTAATTCACAACAGAAATCGTGGTTCTGAAATAAGGAAGGGAACACAATGCCGGGAGGAGAAATAATCCAGCAATGGGGAGATGAAACACAGGAACTTAAGTACACGAGGACAAAGTGCAACAGGTGAGGGAAAGGGAATTAGTGCATGGTAGAATGGGACAGGAACTAGACAATGAAGTAACAAGAAACAATTAAAAAGAGACTGAAATTGAAGATGACTTGATTTAATAATAATAATTATAATAATAATAATGCATCAATTTTATGTAGCGCTTTTCTGGACACTCAAAGACGCTTTACAATGGAGGCATTATTCATTCACTCACTGATGGTGGTAAACTACATTTTTGTAGCCACAGCTGCTCTGGGGCAGACTGACAGAAGCGTGGCTGCCAGTATGCGCCTATTTAAACAATTAACTAAAAAAGCAGCTGATAAAACCTCCTCCCCCCCATCTCGAAGGTCACCTCCTGGTGACCTCAGGCAGAACCAGATGAGTGGAGGGGGGCAAGGAAGGAGGGAACAAGATACAGTAGGCCAAGACACGCAAGACTATAGCAGGAATGCAAACTGCTTCAGGGCTGGGAGGCAGCAGGCTATCCTCTCGGCTCAGGCAGTGGACGGAGCACCCCTGACTCTGGAACATCTCCTGGATCTGGGCTGGGTAATGAGACACCCAATGAGCAACCACACGATCCGGACTGTATGGCAGGATGCCTGGTGGACCAGCACTTAATGGCAGGATGCCCCGCAGGACCTGAATAGCTGGGCAGTGTAGGCAGAGGAGCCTGTGGCGTGGAGGTGTATAATAAGGCAACAGTACATATGCTACACCAGGGGTCTCCAAACCTGTTCCTGGAGAGCTACCATCCTGTAGGTTTCTACTCCAACCATAACTCAACGCACCTGATTCAGCTCATTTGCAGCTCGTCAAGATCTCTAACTGGGAAAGCAGGAGTGGTTTGCTTTGGTTGGAGTGATAATCTACAGGGATGGTAGCTCTCCAGGAACAGGGTTGGAGACCCCTGTGCTACACCAAATGAAGGTTGACCAGTCCTTTTGTGTTACGTGGGAAGACAGGTGGCATGAAAATGGTGAGGAAGTAGCTTGATCTGAAGACAAGTGTTACTCTGAAACATCAGCGGTAAGAGTTTTACCATCTATGTAGTCACCTTGCATTACATTTTACAGGCCTATCCATTCCCTGTGTACTCGCTGGCTAGAGTCACTGCTTTTATTGCCCGAGACTGGGGTAGATCACATCCCCATAATGAGATGAAACACTTTAAGGTGTAAGACCTCACAGCAATACTAACGACGGAAATTGCTGAAGGCGAGGGCTCAGAGCGTTCTTCTGGCTGAAGCGTTACTTTTGGGTTGGTGTGGAGCATAAAAAGAATGGATTAAATAAATTTTATTACACAGGTAGGCAGGTCCACAAAGTAAATTTAATTAGTCCATTGCTTAATTTAGAAAATAATAAATGAATGCTAGAGTTTCTTACCAATCCTGTTTTGGCTAACACGCACTAACGTATGCGGAGAGAGATCGGAAACGATCTTCCCCGAATGAATTGTCTCTCTTTGCTTTAAGCCAAATCACCTCTTTGATCCAGGCGGCATGGCCGTAAATTACCTGGAAGGGGGTTCGAATCTGTGATAAAACAATTTAGCGAAGTGAGGAAACCCCAAATCTAATTTCAATTAGAATGAGACGTATTCCATTCAACTCCTGGAATTTACCTGAGAAAAAAGATACCAAACATGATATGAATATGTATCAATATGATGCAGTTGTCATGAAAAACTCTTAAACTGGATGATTGTATGGACAGTTTTGATTCTAAGCACATAAGTTATTTCACAGTAATATATAGAATATCTCAAAAAGGATTGACATTGCTGACAGAAAATTTAAACAGATAAATTAAGTTCCAGTTTCATAAAAGGGATGATCATGGCAAAGGATGAGGTTAAGGAGGAGGAACTGTGATAGTTACCCCCCCTCACATCACCAGAGTTCTGCTGATTGTCCTGGGCCGTCATAAACTCCCCATTTGTTCACAGACACAACCATGAACACTCCACTTCCTTTGACGACACATAGCCAACATCTTGGGGAATTTACAGCTCGTTCACCCTAAGGAAGTCCTAACAGCCTATTGTCATACTGTATGCAATATCAGTCCTTTGAAGTTTAGGGTGAGCTTCAGTTTCTGGGCCCCACCAGTTTGTCAGCCTTTTGTCGTACCAGCTGGATTTCCCGTCTTACAAAGGCCTGGACCTTTAATTTATCTATTTATATGTTTAATTGAGAGGGCCTCTTGTGTTTTTAGTTCTGTTTGTTGTGCTCTGTGAATTATGCTCATGTCTTGTTTAAGTTCTGTGCCTGGCTTTGCCATGTATGCTTTTTGTGTTTAGTGACCACTGCCTGCCTTTTGACCATTCTTAGGATTATACTGTATATTGCATTTCTGTAGTTTGGATTTCCTTGTTTTATTATTTTTCATGTTTAGATTATTAGTTATCTTGCCATGTTTTCCTTTCCATGCATTGCACTTCGTCTACCCTGTCTTGTCTTATGTAGGTCTTCTGCTGCCCCTGGGCAGCTTTTGCGAGCCAACCAGACATTTAAAAATAAGCTCAAATAACTCTGAAAATCACTTGTAAAACAATATTATGCCTCTAGAAGGTGACAGCAATTGAGGACAGTCTTTATTCTTTGGGGTTCAGCCTGGTTTGTCAAAGTGATTCTCTGGACTGCATTCAGCTCATAAAATTAAAATTCATTGTCTTGGGGCTAGATGTGCCACACGATAACGATGTCCATAATTGAAACAAGTCCATTGTATTTCCATTTGTTGGCTGTCTCCGAGTTTCTAAATACCTTTTTAGGAGATTGTATGGGGACTGATCCCAAAGAAAGCCATCCTGCGATGCATTTTATTAGCTTGACCCAAGTCAAACTTGTGAAACCCAATTTTCCTTCAGATGCTGGGTATGTCACTAAGCGCAGCCAGATTGCAACATCTCCTCTTAGCTGCAAGGACTGATCAGTCATTTCCTGCCTATGTTACACAAAAATGGGTTGTAAGTTGCGTCTTTAGAGTGTTCATTTGATGAATATCCGGTACGCTTGGTGGTTTTTTTTTTAACCCTCATGTGTTCTGGTTAAATCTGACCGATTTAAAAGTCTTATTTCTGAAAAATGTAGTTAATTTTATCAGACTGACCCAAGATTTCATGATGTTTCCCACAAAGAGGATTTCACCTCACAAAATAAATTGTAATTTTCACAGAATTGTGTTTTTTATTCAACTTTTGTACACTCTTGGTGTTCCTGGTCAAAAATGACCGGTCATTAGAAATGAATGGGGGAGACTACAATTAGTGTAAAAAACTGAGTTCAGGTACATCCTCATTTGTCAGATTGCCTGCCCTGGCAATCTTTTTGGGAACCATTGCCCAGTAGAGTCCACGGGAACAACACTCATCAGCGGATCTCCCAGATAGTCAAAACATTGTTTCAATAATATTGTACTTTTCTCTTTGCTTTGATATATAAAGCTTTTTTGAGACCTTGCTCACAGTTCATTGTGTGGCAGCACCATGGCAGTTTGATATACCGTGAGTGAGGCTCTTGATTATATATTTGATCACCACACTGGTGAGGAGGAGAGAGCCCAGGGAACTGACAGTGAGGATGGATTAGAGGAGGAAGCGTCAGAGCTGAAGATGACACAGAATATAACCCAGACTAAATAAACTATTGATGGAGAGGAATGCAGTGATGAAGAGGATGGCCATGCTGAGGCTGCTGTCACATTAAAGCCAAAGAATGGGAACTTATCCTGGTCTTCATCCCCACCTGAGAATCAAGGTAGGCTTTCGGCTGAAAATGTCATCGGGATGACCCCAGGACCTACAAAATATGCTGTATCCTGGATTGATGACATCAAATCTTGCTTTGAACTGTTACTAAGTCTGTCGAAAACTGGTATACGTGGCCGACCGAGAGGGGAAACAGATTTACAAAGACAACTGGAAGGAGGTAACCCAGACAGACATCAAAGCATACATGGGTCTTTTGATTTTGACTGGAGCGTACAGATCTAGAAACTAATCTACCGGCAGCTTATGGGATGCAGAGTCTGGTTGGGCAATTTTTCGGGCCACCATGTCACTCCAGAAATTTCACGTTGTTGTGGGAAATTCGCTTTGACATCTGTGATAGGCCGTCGTCAACAAGACAAACTGGCAGCGCACAGAGGTTTGGAACAAGTGGGTGGAGTGCCTGCCACTCATCTATAATCCAAGTTCAAACGTCACAGTGGATGAGCGTCTGGTCGCTTTTAGTGGACGCTGCCCTTTCAAGCAATATATGCCAAGCAAGCCATCTACATATGGCATAAAGATATGGGCAACATGTGATGCCAAGACAAGTTATGCCTGGTACATGGAGGTTTATACCGGGAAACCAAGGGAAGCGTGTGGTTCTGGAGATGACTGCAGGTCTCAAGGGACACAACATGTGAAAATTTCTTCACTTCCTGCGCTCTTGGTCAGGACCTCCTCCATAAAAATTTGATCATTGTGGGGACGATCAGAAAAAAAAAGAAAAAAAAAAAGCCTGAGCTGTCTCCCTCCTTGCTACCCAGGACAGGGATCTTTTTTTTTTTCAATCCTCCAAATATGCCATCACTGATACTCTTCTGTCCTAAGGTCTAAAAAAAAAGAAAAATCTGCTCCTTATGAGGACTCTGCATAGGGATGCTGCTGTGAGCACAAGAAACCCAATGTCATCCCGGATTACAACAGGTGCAAAGGCGGGGTTGACAACCTTGAGACGGTATGTTTATTTTTCATGTACTTCTCTATTATCAGATTGTTTGAACTGCATTATAAAAGTAATATTTGATTTTGATGGAGTACACATTCAATTTAAACACTGAGTTCTATCCATTTGAATATGTAAACATGTTTTAGATGTGATCATTTAAAACGATGCATCATGCAAAACATGACGCATCATTTGTATATGCTCATAATTTTACCTACTTTTTGCTCTTTTGAACATTACATGCTCTTTTCAGAGCAAGACAGCATGTCAGCCCATGGTGGTGTTTTTCTAAACCATAGATGTGTCAGCTTACAACGCACTCATGGAGTGGATGGAGGTGAATCCAGGATGGAAGCAGGGTGTCATGGTTTAGCCCCTGCCGGCTGGAGACACAAAGCCGGCAGGCACTGGGACCATGTACCCAAAGAGTGGAAGGGACCTAAACGCACAGGCTGAGTTTAAAAAAATAAAATAAAAAAATAACTCAAAAACACAAAACACAAAGCCAAAAATTGTAAACAGGAACGGTCCAGTCAGAATAGAAATCACTGAGAGTACAAGGCGAGGAAAAGTGTGGCACAAACAAACTGAGAGAAACATTCTGACAAGGAAATTCTGAGAGAAGACTCCTAATACACATACGGGAAGTCTCATGCTTAACAAAACACAGGTGCAGGAAATTAGCCTAATTACAAAGGAGCAAACATGAGGGAGAACTTAATCACATGAATTGGGCAAAAGCCAAAACGCAGACAGGGATCACGAGACAATCCTATTGACAGAAATACAGCTCTGTTTAAGGAGTTCTAACGTGCATAGATAAGAGAAAGGACAGCGTGAGCAGGTGTGGAGGATCCACTGAAACGCAGCAGAGAAGATTAGGTAAAGACAAGAGGCGAAGACTAGAACAGGGCAAGTGCTGAGAGCTTGTTGATCAATAAGTAAAGTGCAGCTATACAATCCCTAGTGCTCGTTAGTAATATACACAATGTTAATCTGGGTTAGTAGTTTTAAGAAAAACAAACTGTTAGTAATATAGAAAAGCAAGGCGAAGGAAGTAAACAAGATTTGAAGGAATGGTTGAAATCCAGAAACCATTAAATCACCCAAAAGAGTGGCACGCAATACCGGGGCTGTGAGCAGAACACCACAAGAGACCAGACAAGGGGAGACAAAGTGCAATGCATGGCAGAAACAAAGACATGGACCAGAATGTAATTGCAGGAATGGAAAATGGCAAAATACAAGACATGGCAAAACTAAACTAGAAAAGACATTGTAGAACCTGAAAGTTTGATTCAGCTCACCACATATGTCAAAAATAATATTGTTGGAACAAATGCTTATTATGCATGTAAAATCTGGATGTTTGGTTGATTTGGTGCAGCCCAGGGCCAGCAGTAAACTTTTATAATCCTACAGCCTGCCGGTGAGAGTGGCATCCTTTGTTCTGTTCACAGCAGGAAGCCGGAGCCATTACGTCCAGGCTGCCCAGTGCTCCTCAGAGTTATATCACAGTCCCCTTTGAAGTTAAAGCCCAGTTACATTAATCTGCTTAAAACAATCTAAATCTCTGTCAAATTCATAATGTTTATGTTCACCATCCTATAAAGGAACCACTTATATATTTATAACACAATTGGACTACAATGCTCCATTTTAAGGCTTTTCCATGACAACTGCATCATTTTAGCACGTATTCCTATCATGTTTGGTCTTTCTATTCACGGGAAATCTAAGGAACTGAATGAAACATGTTTCATTTCCCTTGAGATTATGTTTCACTCTCGTTTTGGAAAGCTCCTGAAAAGCTGGTTAGGATTTGCGTGGGCAATTGCCCTGGTGGTAACACCTTCGCAAGTGCAACTCTGATTCGGCCTCTACCTTGTTCGGAGGCGTGCTCTTGGTTCTTTAAAAGTACGAGATCCTAACCCGGGTGGGTCTCTTCTTTCTCAACATCTGACGCGCGTGGGTGAGTTGGGGGAAAGTCACATGACGCCTTGCTCTGCGGAGCGAGGGGGCATCTGAATTCTCCCCAGCCACGTGGGACGGCTTTAGTTCCATGTGGCCATTATTCATTCCAGGTATGAAAATATAATCTAAATTATATGTAGCTGGTAATTGGCTTAACATTGATTTTTTTGATCCAAGTTTGTGCCTACCTGGTAATTAAATTATCGTTATTCCTTTTTCAGCTTGCGTGATTTTCCTTGATTTGTAACACTCGTATATTCTAGCTTTGTTGCGACCAGGATATAAGGGGAAACTCCTTCCAAGACGTGTAGGGAGCGATACGTCTAAGTTAGATTTGAGATTACGTCCTACCCCTTAAAGGTTTGTGTAATTCCGGCCCTTGGGATCTAGCTATTCAATGGTACCCTTGGGCGTATATTTTATTTATAAGCCGGTACCGGGTTACTCTCTATAAGGGGCCCTTGTAGGTTTACATAAATCTGGGTTTGTGATACGTTCATGCTCAGTGCTATTTTGTTTAGGCCTCGGTGCTGCTATCATGGTAATCTCTTCAATCCAATTGATTTCTCGTTGAATTGATTCCAGGACAGCTGCATTTATTAACCCTGGGGACGTATTTGCTGAGCAATGATGGTTTACCTGCCATATCTAATGGCAGAGTTGTCTTGAGATTTGCGCATGCTGTCCCAAAACTATCTATTCTAATTCTAATTTGGAGTCAGATTTTTTACGAGGATACAACTAAATTTGGTATGCTAACTGTTCACAGTTTTTCTCAGTTGCTTTGGTACGTTTCTCAAATCAGAAATTAATTTCTCAAAACTACTTGTTCAATCTTCACATCATCTTATCATTTTTACACATTATATTAGCACTTTCTTATTATTTTGACCTATTTGCAAATGCTTTGGTACATTCATGCAATTGATTAAGTATAATTCTCAGCTGTGAGCCACATTTTCAATTGATTATGTCATGTTGATAAAAACATTTAGCACCATTTGCTTTTGAATAGTCTTATCCCCAAAACATCTTGGCATTATTTCATCATATAAGTCATTCAATGCAAAATGAATGAACGAGTTGTCATAATTTCTTGTCAGATATATTTTTTGCGCATTTCTCAGGGACTTCATTTGTGAAATGTCTCCCTAGTAGATGAAATTGCTCTCACTTGAATCTTGGCTTTCAGTAATGCCAGGGGAAGGTTTGAAGTGTCAAATCCACCCATGATCAAACAGTTCACAAGGTGCATGTGATGAACCTTAAATTGACAAGCATGTGTATATGTACAGGGCACAAAACAGTATTACTATTTCTGAAAATGGAAGAACAAAGAGTTCATGAGCGTGAACATGCAGAGAGACGGAGAAAAAGAGTAAGAATGGGTGGTGGAAGGCAAAACAGAGGGAGAGGACGAAGGAATATCCCAGATGAAATAAGGGCCACACTCATTGACCATGTTATCAATCATGGTCTAACCATGGCTGAAGCAGGTCGAAGAGTGCAGCCAAATGTTGGAAGAACAACTGTGACATCAATTGTCCAAACATTTCGTCGGGAGAACCGGTATGTATCTAATGTATCATGTGTTGAAATACAGTATACATACTGTGGTGCTTCATTCTATATCCACTTCATGCAGACATGCTGAAAATACATGCTCTCATATTTGTAGTCTTGCTCGCTCTTTTGATTTTTGTTCCTAAACAGGACTGCAAGACTACCTCAGAGGTGGCAGAGGGCCCATTTTTACACCTCAGCAGGAGGAGGCTGTTTGTGCCATGGTTAGGGAAAATAACTCCATTAGATTATGGGAGAGAGTGCAGTGATTGCAGCCAACATCCCAAATGTCAGCATATCAACAATCGACAGAGTGCTGAGAACACCAGATTGGCATGAAACAGCTGTACCGTGCACCCTTTGAGCGTAATGGTGCCAGAACAAAGGAGCTGCGATTCCAGTATGTTCAGGTAATGAACTGTGTTCACTCAACAGGAAAAGGTACATGCTTTGTCTGTGGAACATGCAATATGCTTTGCATTTCATGTAAATGTATCTTTATGTGAGAACCTTTTTTTTGTTTTGTTTTTTTTTGTCCTCTGTAATACAGCGTGTGATGGAACTGGAATCAAGTGAGCCATTGCACACCTTCGTCTACTTGGATGAGGCAGGCTTTAACCTGGCCAAATGCAGAAGGCGTGGTCGCAATCTCATTGGCCATTGGGCTACAATCAATGTGCCAGGCCAATGAGGAGGGAATATAACAATGTGTGCTGCTATATCTGAGAATGGTGTTCTCACTCATATTCCCATCATAGGCCCATACAACACCAATCATCTCCTCCACTATTTGGAAACCCTCCACCGGGATCTCATCCCTGAGGAGAAGAGGGGTATGATTGGTGATGCTTTGCCAAAGTTTGTTATAATTCTGGATAATGTGAGTTTTCATCGCTCTAACGCCATCAGGCAATGGTTTGCGGCCCACCCCAGGATGATGATGATTGAATTCCTCCCTCCCTATTCCCCCCTCCTCAACCCAATTGAGGAGTTCTTCTCAGCCTGGTGGTGGAGGGTATATGATCACCAGCCCCATACACAGATGACCCTGCTGGAAGCCATGGGAGCAGCATGTGAAGCCATCACTGCAGACGCCTGCAGGGGCTGGATAAGGCACGCAAGACTATTCTTTCCTTGCTGCATCGCAAAGGAAGATATCCGTTGCGATGTAGATGAGAATCTGTGGCCAGACAGAAGGGAGCATCAAGAGGTCTAAATACCCTGCACTGCAGGCCACATTTTGAGTGTATTCCCTCCCTCCAACTTGTGCTAAAATTTTCAAAAGATGTCATTTCAATAAAGGTACATTGTGAACTGTAATGTGACTCTATTGTATTCCTCCCCATTACTCTGCCAACTTGTAATTTATGAGCCAGACCAGACAAGGGGTGACCTTGTATTTCCAGTAAAGAAAAACTAGTGTTCAATTGACAACATGACTAAGCCATTTGACTGTCTTGTTCATGGACAATGAAACAAGGACTTTACATTTTGATGGCACTGACATGTTCATTGACATGAATACTTACTTTTGAGAGGGGGACAGGATTTTGAGAGGATGACGAGCTTTTGCAAGTAATCAAAAATGTGGTGCATTTTGTACTAATTGTTTTGAGAAATGCACTTTCTGTTCTGCAAATTTAGCTGGTGATTCGAGAAATGAGTCAAAGCAACTGGGAAAACTGTAATGGAGTCAGATCGTAACCGTTGCTTTTTCATGCCCTGTCTTTCGACGATGAAAATTATCCATTATTGTGATTCACACCAGCCAGGAAAATGCTCGAATTAAAGTTAGTCAATAAGAACACGTGAGTTCTTCACCTCGCTGCAATGTCCGTCGTTGGTATTGTTTTGTGAGGTCTTACAACATGAACATAATCAAGCAACTAAATCACAATACACAATTCAAGACATGGTCAGGCAATGCAAAGATCAAAATCCAAACAAGGCAGACAGCTCAGACTCACAACACCAGCCCAAAAACCAGCAGGGCTTCAAAACTAGAATGCTGCTGTACCTTCTCAAGGCGCAGCCAGCCCTTAAATAACAAGCCTTCACCTCCACCTCAACAAGCCACACCTGTTGTCCGTTAAGGTGGAGGTGAAGAATGCAGCAGGGGGAGGGACTGCCGGGCAAAACCACCAGACAGGGTACATTTTTAAAGAGGAGGCTATTCCTGGAGGACTTGGGGAAAGCCATGCTGGCATCCCACATTTCCCGAATGCCAGCCTCTGCAGGATTGGTGAGAGAAACACGACACAAGGCTGAAAAGCAAGATCAGTTGCTGCAAGTGAAAGAGGTGATAAAAGGAAGAGGTGCCATCTGTGTGCGGCAAGAGATATGAAAACAAGCAAAACGTGCCATAAATGAAATGCATGTGTTTGCAAGGCTCATGTAACAACCTGCACTTATTGTCCAACATATGCATGAGAAAAAACACGACTGAAGTTTGAGTTAACTCACTCCACTAAGTTTAACCCCTTTGCGCAGAAGCCAAATCTGGCTTTTGAGGTGTTACCTGATTTAAGGCTTTATAATTGAAGACTGCAGCTTTACAAAAAACTTTGGCTCAATTGAGTCTAGACACTTGAAGCATTTAGACTCCCATCGTATTTCAGTTTATTTTTATGATTTTGGTGGAGAAAAGGGGCTGCAAACATAAAAAAGCTTAATGAGAATTCACCATTGAAATAGCAAAAAAATAATACTGACAATTTAAAAACTGCTGGGGCTTAAACCTATACATTTCTGGGATCATAAACTTCTTGAACACAAGAACAATTCCTCTTGAACATTACATTCTAGATTATCCGCTTGCTATGAGCCAAATTAGACAGCTATCCAGGTGTCTCCCCAAAGTCTGAGATCCATCAAAATGGTTCACTGTCAAATCATACATTAATCATATATTTAACTCAAATTAACTTTTGGGGCATTAAATTCAGCATGAACGAATGATTTTCTGGTGGAGTTTAGCATAAATTTATCAATATCAGTGCAGTTGAACCAGGGGCGTAGATTTAACTTGGAGTTGGTGGGGACTTTGACACGGCCTTTATGACAATTAGTCCTGGCCAGTTCTCAATTATTTTCCTTCATCGACACATTTTCAAATTATCGTAATTGGAAACTGAAGACACGGTTCCTCTCTATATGCGATCTAACAGCATCCAGCGATGATACGGTGGGGTAAATTAAGTTCAGAAAATTAATTTACTGCTTGCCTGTGAGTCGACAGGAAAGCAATTTCGAATAATGTTAATTTAAACATAGCAAATACGCATACCGATGACCGATTGCCGTCTTACTTAATCGGAGAGAACAAGCAGCACCTGTTCATTATGGTCTGCAAAAAGTTCAGGGTTGCATCAAAACTTAAAGAGTAGAGTTAAATCGCATATAGAGAGCAACCGTGTCTTCAGTTGCCAATTACGATCATTTGAAAACGTGTCAATGAAGGAAAATAATTGAGAACTGGCCAGGACTAATTGTCATAAAGGCCGTGTCCCCACCAACTCCCAGTTAAATCTACGCCCCTGAGTTGAACATCATTGGTCACCAGTAACCTTTCCAAACACAAAACATGCCTTTTCTCCATAATAAAGTTAACAATATTGTCCATTTTTCTTCGAAGTCCCCCAAGCATTCAATAAAGTGCTGATTAAACAGCTATAACATCCTCACTGCAATGAAAAGCTAACCGCTCTCACATCTGAGCTCATAACCTTCCACCTTATAAGGGTAAAAACACACTAACTCAGTAATATCTGAATCCGGAAATATACCTCATTTTAACAACGGAAATTTCACTCTCAGGAAAAAGCAAAGGACATATGCCTCCATATTCAACAGAATTGTGTCATGAACGTACCGAGGGATCTACCGACGTGCATGGGCTGCATGCATTTGGAGAAACGAAAACCTCAGCATTCGATGTCTTTAAATGCGGTATAAATTCTACAGCAAAAAGCCATATTGAGCAAAATGCAGACAGAGTAGAAGTATAACCTGTATTCTTCATTGTTGCCCTCCTCCAGAGACAGATGTATCGGTTAGAAGGAACCCTCCAGTACTGTTTCATTCAAAATATTTCCCATTGACCGCGTCCATACAACATTTATCTTGTAAATGAAACTGAACACTTCAGGACGGTTTCGACTGTCATTGTTTCTTTCATATCGCATCATTTTCAGCTGCGCAACCGTGGCCAACATTCGAGGAATACATCCGACCTTACTTTTACGCTTAGCGTTGTATCCTATTCTTATTGCCCGATCAATGTATTTCAGTTATTGAGGAAAGTTTAAAAACTCGAGAATTGGATAAGAAACGAGTCTATCAAAACATCGTAACTGGGGAAGCTTCACAAGGGCGTGAACTATAACTGTAGAGTTACGCAGATGAATCTGAGTATATAATTGAGTGACTGGTTATCGACACCAGTACTTGGGTGGATAGAAGGGAGCTCTGAATTTGTCAATGGAGGAATCTACGCGTTAATCCATGGGAGGGAACTACGCATATTTTGTATGTGATGACTAATTGACACCAGAATGTGAGAGAATCAATACTATGTCTGATTTTTTGCATCACAAAACGTATTTTTTAACCACTAATCGGAATATTGTTGGCTCACTGTGGCTAAAATGGTTGTTACAGAGTTTTTTTCTGTCGCAAGTGATAATTTTTTGAAACTACTGGATCGATACTATGGGCAAGGATATTGACCAGTTTGCACATCAGGCTTAGCTGAGGAGTTTAATTCATGCAACTCCTGAAAAGCAGGGATTGGGAACTTCTCCATACTCTAAATCACGTTTCAGCTCTGCCTGCTTGTGAATATTCAATAGCTGATCCAGGGGTGCCATCTCGTGGTCGAGTACCGTGATTAAGTGCTTTAATTTGCAATTCTATAGACGCGAGTGCCTACATCTGCAAAAAGGGGTTAAAAGCCTGATTCAGTTTTCAGGTTTTTTTTTTTTGTTATCAAGCAAAAAGAACATCAGATAGACTGATGAACATTATAATATTATTGTTCTTGTTAGTTGTTCTTTAATGCATCAAGACACAGACTTTTGAATATTGTGAAATTGTCAAGTGTAGTTTTGGGATAGTTTCCTTTGTACACAAATAGCCTCTCCCCGGTCACTTCTGACTGGGAACACAACAGGTGTTATTTTATGTGACTGAATAAAAATTTTAATGGTTTCAAAACAAATGTCCTTCGTAACTTTGACCCAATGTAGCCTTGGATATACAATATACTATGTTTCATTTGATTATTTCTTATAGTCAAAATAATCCAGAAATGATCTTTTATAGAATTTGAATTCAAGATGTATAAGCTCAGATCAATATGGTATACAGGCCATAAATAACAAATAGAAGTTCAAAACTTCTAATGTTCACAAGAACCTAAATTGATAAAAATAAATAAATAAATAAAAAATCTAACACGAAAAGTAATGAGAATATATGTGCTATAACAGTTTTATGGAGTATTCTTAGAATGATCATTTTTGACCAGGAACACAAAATTGTTTAACATGAAATGAACACAACATGAGGGTTAAACAATATTACTGCCCCAAGGACAAAATAAATAATGAAATAATCCAATGAATAAAATGCAAAGGCGAGTGCCTTAACGATCCAATTACCTTCAGGAGGTACATTTAATCCTTGGAGTTGTTGCAGTACAGGTACAGCCAAGACATCTGCATTCCTGCACATGGTTTTTACAGGTAAAAACCACTACCCCTGTTTAACCATGTCTCACTCATCATCCACTCAACTAGCTATATTATAAAGGAACTGACAATGATAAAGAGTGAAATATACCAGCTAATTCAATCTAGAGATATAGTGTCCCGAAACTGTTTAACTGAATCATTGAGTTTTCAAAGGGCCCAACTCCAATGAATTAGAGGTCTGCATATCTCATCACAAAAAGGGAACTTTGTTGTAATTTCAGCCAAAAGTATTCAAATGACACTCTCTTGTAAAGAAATAAACTAAAAATGTATGGGTGATAAAATATGGGCAAAATATAACAAAAATATCTATTTTTCCCTTTCTTGAAAAAGGGTGTGCCTTGGAGGCCCTTTGGAAACTCAAGGATTCAATTGCGAGGAAGAAACATTTTTTCAATAAGTTAAAAGTGTCATAACTAAGCAAAAAGGATCACGAGCACCTCTTCTTCAGTGAGAATACCAAATGAGTCATGAAGATTCCAAAGGCTGATCCTCAGAAATTCTAAATTTGTGAATGCTGGAATGTTGTACTCTTTTGATTAGCGGACATGCTTGATGAAAGAATTATGCCCTGGCACAATTTTCCTAATGCTAATATCTCAAAAAATGTGAAAGCGGCCTTAAAATTTGTTTTATTGTTATTGAGTTGTGAGCCCTTTGTTGCATTGACAAGTAGGCTAATGACTCATATTGGTAATGGAACTGAAAGAGGAGGCACTGCCAGTTCTAAGTTTTTCTGAAATGTTGTGGATGAGACATTTTTAAAACAAAACAAATTTTTTATATCAATACTTTATTGTTCCTATTGTAGTCTTCAGTCCACTGCTGCTTGCACAGTATAGTGCAATGTTTGGTCATTTGCTTCTTGAACAGTGGTTGCAGCTTTCTTGATTTCCGGAGAACCAACTATGTCACACTTGATGCAGGGTGAAAATGCTGAAAACCATCAAATTTCCTCACAATGATTATCAAAAAATAAAATTTTTGGAATTTTATGGCAAATGTGAATTCCATTGGAGACGATATTGTAGTTTCAGAAAATTATGGGGAAAAGATAACTTTCTACCATGATTAAAAAGTACAGGTATATGAAAGCACCTCCACACACCTTATAACGGTTGTAATATTAACATTCACATGACACAAGAAAACACACATGGAAGCCATGTACTGAATTCATTTTAACTGTTTAAGTAGTCCAAGGTAACACCAAAAGTACATTGAAAACAGGAAATCAATACATTGTAACAAAAAAAAGTTATACCTCAAAACAAGATTTGCAAGCTATCTTTGCAACAACCCCCAGACTTTTATGTGTGAAAACACTATGTTAGCCCATTTGTAAATGAATGTCTACCTTATAAATTGTGTCAGGGCATAATGGTTGAACATTGACAAACACTTTGTCAGTTTGGTCTTCCAACCCACCATTAAAGGAGAATTCCGGTGTGAAATTGACTTGGGGTGTATTGAAACATGATAACGAGTATTAACCTTTGTGGAATACCCCACCTCCGTACGCACACAACATTTCGAAATAAATGGCTTTTTAGCCGAAGCTCCCAACAGGCTTACAATAGTAGTGAATCGGGCATAGCATTGCCATGCAAAGAAATCGCTATTTTTTCATCATTAACAAGGCTCAAAGTAGCTCCACACTTCATCGGTAGAATTCCAAGGGCCCTGACATTTAAATGAGGCACTGAGAACTTTGAAAATGCACCGGTAGTTTATTTAAAAAGACTATTTATGCAAACAGTACCTTAAGGTAGTTTCCAGTCGCCTCCATCTTGAAAGTCACGATTAGTTGATTGACGAGCACGAATGAATAGGAAGGATAGGGGAACAGATCGCAATCTATTCGTTTGTGCTCGTCATTTGACTTATTGTGACTTTAATAAGGGGGGGTGGGGGGGGGGGGGTTCACCCTGCTGCATTTCCTAAGGTCCTCAGCAGTAAACCTACCAAGTCTGAAGTCAAGGGTATGGACGGTACTAGAGATATGAGATGGACATCAATAGTTGTGCAGGTGCACATCTGTCTTCTTCCAGTTCTAGGTCTAACAAACCTTTTTTATTTGTATTTTGTTTTCTTGCAGGGGTGTCACTCTCAGCATCACAAAACCAGAAACCACTGACTCGTACTAATATCCTACATCACCACTGGAGATGGATTATCACATCAAAAACTCAATTTGATCACGCAGGACACTGCCGTTTCCTCCGGACAGCAAGCTAAAGGACAAGGCATTTTGACTGAGCTTCAAATCATCGTGGAAGTTACATAAGTTTTTTATGGTTGATTTTATGTCAGTGCACAGGTTGGAACAAATTTCCTGAGGAATTAATCCAATTTGGTGCCCATTTAAGCTGCAAAAATGAGGCCTTCAATGGAAGCTGCAGTCATTAAAGTGGTGCTTTACCTCCTGCTTGTTCTGTCCATCAGCTTGTTTGCCATGTGGAAATCCAATCAGAAAACAGTGCACGGATAGTTCCTGGCAGGGTACTCCATGAACTGAGTTGTAATTGCAGCCTCTTTGTTTGTTAGTGACACTGGCAGCCAGCCAGGGGCCTTCTGGGGGGCCATGGCTGGGTTTGTGCTGGGCTTCATCATGCTGGTACTGGCCTTCATTTACCATGAGCCCTCCTGCAACATACCCGATGACTGGCCGGCCTTCATCAGCAGGGTACACTTCATGTATGTGGCAGCTGGATTCTTCTGTGCTTTGGTCCTGATAGTGGTGCACTCCATTCCCTAGTGAGGACCAGGCGTGCAGCACCACCCTGTGAGTGCTGCATCGTAAAGGCCAGGATCCAACAAGAGACCGAGGGGGGGAGAGCCACATGCTCAGTGATAATGTCGCAGACCGCAGTGGGCCACATAACACCCCTTCCCCTGCTGCACCGAGAAACGGCTGTGTTTTGAGGACTGATATCACTCTGGTGGTCTCTCCTGCAAACCAAGCAGCGAGCCCTGCTCCTGCAGAAATTCACAATAATGACCATGCCCACCTCTATTTGTCTGCAATTGACAATGGAATCAATAGGTATAGGTAGAGAGGAGAGGCCAGAAGCTTCTGGACTGGTTCTGTGGCTACGAGGAGCAGCCTCCTGAGAATGCCCCACCTACTGGTGCCCCGCCCTGTACTCCACCAAAGGAGGACACCCGGCTATGTCTGGAGATGCTCCATGAGCCTCCTAAAATCAGACTGGTTCTAAACTTCTGCATGATGGCGGTGCGCAGCCTGGCGGTCTTCATTATGGTCTTCTTCTCCCTGTAGAGGCTTTGCAAAGCAGTCCTGTTTGATTTTAGCAGAATGCAAATTGAAGAGATTTCCCTTGCTCACATTTGTGTGTTTAATGTTTACAGGTCTGTAGACTTTTATTGTGATAGGTTGATTACTCCATCCCATATTTAGCATTTTCCAACTTTTAAGGAGATATGCCAGCAGTCTTTAAAGCCCGTGTGGGCTACTTTAAGAGGAGACAGCATTTTGAAGTGGATAGTCTTGGAAGTGCATGGGGGTAAACATTAATTAAATAGGCCCCTCCCTCCCAATACACTTATAGCAAATAGAAGCTGACTCGAACAAAGTCCCCTTTGGGTGCTGCAGCCTTTTCGGTCAAGGGTCCACTGATCCACAAGACTTTTTTCCCTGTCCCCCACCCTCTCCATTGCTTTCATCCCCAGCTGCCTCTGATTCTTCTTGACCATCTGGCCCCCTCCTTTAAAAATATCCCGTGCAAAGGGCAGACGTCTTAACAGCGCAAACATGGAAGAATTCATCTCTATAACATGGTCATCAATTCACGGACACTGTATTGATGAAAGTGACGTGCGATCGTAGGTTAGTTTAGTGAGGCAGAATCCTCCCCTTTGCTTGATTAGCAATCAGTGGAGTTAATACTCAGTAAATCGAACCTGAAATGCTCACAAAACTGTAGATTTGCGCATAATTGCTTACAGGTGAGGTGAAGCAGTGACTCAAACTTTTATCACAGGATTTTGTGAACCTGTTTCCACGTACAAATTCTGATTGACAATCAAATCGTGTAGGCCTACGCTTCAGTTTGAGACTGCAAGGATGGAAATCTGAATAATCAATTAGGAAATGTTCTCGGATAATTGGGTTCTCGCCCATTATTTTTTGGGGGGGGGGGTGTAAAAGCGTGTATTTAGATGAGAATACATTTTACATTGATCAAGCATTGAACTCTACATAAGCCACACTGTTTAAATATTTGTTGATGACATTGTTTTGGCTTCAGGGAAGCAAGTACATGCAAATCTGCTGTCTAGTGAGCATTTCAGGTTCGATGCACTGAGTAATAATGCCGCAGAAACTTAAACTGGCCCGTCATTCTGCCGAATAGTCTTACTAAACTACTTAATCATCTGATTGCTAATCAAGCGAAGGGGAGGAATCTGCCTCACCAAACTAACCTCCAACCGCACGTCACTGATTGATGACCATGCTCCTTCTGCACTGTGTAGACAATTCACGGTACTTCAGAACTCTTACCTGACCGCCATGTAAACATGAGGTCTCTTATCAATGCATGAAGACTGGAGCAAGTTAAATAGCTTGGAGCAAGGCACATTAGCTATTTCTTGTGGTCAAACTGACTCCAGACTGAGGTCAATCGACTCTGTACACCTAACATAACATAACATGAATGGCAAGAACAGGCCTTTCAGCCCAACTAAGCACGCTAAGAAACTGTTCTTTATACTATTGTGAATATATCCCTTCAGATACTGAATGACTCAATGGTAGCTAGCTTTAAGTCAAGCCTGGTCTTGAAAACCCCCAAGGTCTCTGCCTCAACAATATGGTCAGGCAAGCTATTCCACATTGAAATTACTCTTTGGGTGAAGAAATATTTCCAAATATCAGTGCTAAATTTACCTTTGGTCAACTTCCATTTGTGACCCCGAGTTCTACTCACAACACTTAGTCGAAGGAATCCTACATAATTCACTTTGTTAATCCCTTTAACATATTTAAAGACCTCAATAAATCACCCCTGAGTCTCCTTTTCCTAAGACTAAAGAGATTAAGGATCTTCAGCCTCTTCTCGTAGCTTTCATCTTTTATACCTGGAATAAGCTTAGTGGCTCTTCTCTGAACTTCCTCTAGAGCCTGTATATCTTTCTTAAAGTCTGGTCCCCAAAACTGTTCACAATACTCCAGATGTGGTCTAACGAACGTGTTGTACAAAAGAAGCATCACCTCTTTAGATTTTTACTCAATATTTTTGGCAATGTATCCCAGCATCCGATTTGCTTTTTTAACTGCTATGGCACAATGGCTCGAACCTGTGAAGGTTTGGTCAACAATCACTCCCAGATCTTTCTCGTGTGCAGCACATTCCAGTTTAAACCTCCCATGAAGTAATCCCGTCGAATGTTTTTATTACCTACATGTACAACTTAACATTTTGCTGGATTAAATTTCATTTGCCACATTT
This sequence comes from Gymnothorax reevesii, assembly GCA_029721435.1. Lineage (NCBI taxonomy): Eukaryota > Metazoa > Chordata > Actinopteri > Anguilliformes > Muraenidae > Gymnothorax > Gymnothorax reevesii. Next base: position 48,288,965 of record CM056587.1, on the reverse strand, counting down.
CTGCCCAATTCTGGATTCTATCCCAATCATCCAGCATCACTTTATCCTGCATTCAGTTTAGACCCTACTTGCCAAACCCCCCAAATTAGTATCATCTGCAAATTTAATCAATCTGCTCTCAATATTCCTATCAAGGTCATTAATGTCGATGAGGAACAGCAGGGGTCCCAACACTGATCCCTGGGGGATGCCACTCCCCACCATACCTAGCTCAGATGAGTACCACTGACCACCACTCTTTGTGTTCTGTCCTGTAACCAGTTTTGAATCCACTTCAGATTACCTCCTGTAACTCCAATGGAGCTCATTTTAAAATTAGTCTCTTATGCGGTACTGTATCGAATGCTTTCTGAAAATCCAAGTATATGATGTCATAAGCCCTGCTCTGGTCATAAGTCCTGGTGGTCTCTTCTAAAAATTCCAGAAGGTTTTTCAGGCATGACCTTCCCTTCCGAAAACCATGTTGGCTATCCCTCAAGATACTGTTACGTTCAAAAAATACGTCCAGCTCATCTTTTATGATAGATTCCAATATTTTGCACCCAATGCAGGTTAAACTGATCTAAAAATCCACTGAGGTAAACTTTAGGATTCTTAGCCAAAAGGTAAAGATGTTGAATGATGGGAGAAACAAACACACAAACATATGACTCTCAATGCACAATAGTAGAAGCAACAGAGCAAGCCAGCTCGCTACTTTATTAGCATGCTAATGCCAAATGGCACATCATAGGTATTGGATTCTTCAGAAAACTTGCCTGAGTTCCAAAAGATTCTCTAAGTAAGAATTAATTTCTAACTTCAGGGCATCAATACAAAGAGACCGAGGCTAGCTAGTCAGGTACTTTTTTAGCATCCTAATACCAAACAGGGAATCAGCAATGTACGTCAGAAGGAACTGCATTCAGTTGCAGAAGCCCTTCAGTACCCTCACCTTTTAACTTGGTTCCTCTCAAGCTATTCCCATTCATGTTAACGACATGAAATCAACATAATCTGTGATGGTTGAAAAAAAAAATCATAATGACAATGTGACTGTTTTGTATTGATATTGATAAACTTTTTTCTGGCTTGTCTTTGACCCTTTAGGGTTTATTATTATTATTATTATTATTATTTTGTTTTCATAAGATGGCAATTGCCTTCTGCAGACTGTCATAGGCATTCCAAAGATTAAGAGTAAGAAAATGATTCCTTACGGTCAATGAACCACCCTTTCACAATTTGAGCCCAATGAATCTTGGCGTTGTCATCCTGGATTATGCCATGCCATCAGGGATTAGAAAGTCCACTGATAGGTCACTGGTCATTCAGTATATTCAGATAATCTGCTTAGTTCATTTCATTGCTGCAGAACAGTGCTGAGCCGAGAGCTGACCAATTTAAGCAACCTTAGATCACAACGCCGCCTTCAGAGACTTATACAGTAGGCACTATGCATGATGGGTGCATTGCTTCACGGCTTTCTTACCCTGACATACCCATCACTCTGGAATAGAGTAAATCTGGACTCATTGGACCACATGACCTTTGCCCATTGCTCCTCAGTCTGACATTTATGCTCCCTTGCAAACTTAAGTTGTTTTTTTTTCTCAATAAGCCTCACTAACAGGTGGTTTTCTTGTGGTCACACAGCTGTTGTGTCCCAATCCTCCGAGTTCTTATTACATCGTGCATGTGGAAATGCTCTGACCTTGATAATTAAATGCAGCCATGAGTTGTACTGTTGATTTTTTTAAGAACGAGACTTCACCAAGCATTTTAGTGATCTTTGATCAGGATCAGTCATGATTTTTCTCCAACCCATTTCTTTTGCGAAGTTGACAGTTCACCTTCCAGGTTTCAAAAAATTGTTGTTTTTTTTTTAAGAAATGAGAAGTTAAGTACTGAATCAGTCAGGTATGAGTTTTGCTTATTTAAGGGGACCTATAGCTGAGCAGAACGCCAATTTTGGTTCAAAATTTTAGTTTTGAGGTAAGAACATATAGTGGTCCTTCAAATAGTCCATAATATGTTTTTCGTGTTTTGAAGGAAACACTTGTCATAAGCACTGTCTTCAAGGCTGGAACAGCTATGAGTGGGGTGACTTTCAATGATGGCCAACGAGGAATTGCCTCCACTCTTATGAAACTTGGCATAAAGGTAGAGGCACACTCAATGAAAGAGTATCAAGAAATGAACAGAAAACGTGTGAAACAGTGTGAAAAATGCGCACTAGAAACAAAAAGATTCTTGACCAGCACGTAGAACTAGAGAAGAAACACAGATTGAAGAAGAGGGAATTACTTAGGAGGCTGGTGCCTTTTAATAAGGTAACAGAAATCTGAAAAACCACCAAAAACAAAATACTAAATATATTTCTACTGAGAACATTATTGTCAAATTTCGATCACATTGTTAGTGCTGAACTAAAATCACCTTTTTTTTTTAAATACAGATTTTCAACAATAAAATGCTGATTTCTCAGCAACTGTAGAGACAGTTAACTACAAAAGTACATATGTGGCAGTTATCTTCATTTTGTGATGACTATGTCTGTACAGAGCTCTTTTTGCAACATGTATCTCTGAATATGAGTAAAAAATATAGGCATATTTAAGTAGCTGTTTCCTGCCGCAATTTCTAAAAGAATTATTTTGATAATAATAATTCTTAGTTTAAAAAGGGAATATCTTGGGAAGATGTTTGCTTAACGTTCCCCTTAAATTCAAATAGCAATTTTGCTATCTTTCTTTCTTTTTGATGAGCAGAGTATTAGTTTTTGAGGAACAGAAAAAGATTTATGATTCCCTCTGCTCCTGGGGTGCTGTTACCAAGCCTCACAAGCCTAGAAAAATAATACAGCCACACCCAAATGCCTAAATAATTGCACGTTCAAATATCCTGATTCTATTACCAAAAATTATTAGTTTACTAATTATTTTCTTGGAAACGTTTATGGCTATTTCAACAAACTATTTTGAAGAGCCCAAATTTAATTGTGTTCCTAGCCACGGTTGCATTCAGTTTTACAGTAGTTTTACTACTTTCATCTTTGAGGTCTTTTTCTTCATGTGTAGCTTAATTTTCACTCCAATATTTCCTTCCAATTCCCTTTCAGTCTCCCTGGAACAAATTACCAAAATACAATAAAAGCAAAGAAATAAAAAAACAGCTCTTATCCATTCTAATGATATCTCTATCTTGTTTTTTGACTTCCTGAACCCTTACCTGGTCTTTTATCATATTCACTTTTTCTGACTTCACTGGTTTGGTTGCCTCTGTACTGTTACAACCGTCCCGTGAATGTTACAACCGTTTCCTCCCATCCAGCTGTTTGTGCATTTATTAGACGTATTGTGTCTTCTGATTGGCATACATCCTGCGTGTTTTCTTCACCAGCTGTGTTGCATTCATGTTCCCCTTGCCTCAGGTGTGTATTGGCATATTCATACCCCTTACTTTGATGACGCAAGTTTCTGAGTTGTCACTTGCTGTATGCCCTTCAGCAAACAGTCAGTATTTCTTAGTGAAACTAACCTTATTGTCTTTGGAAATTATTTGTCATCTGTGATGATAATAAAATACGGAAATTCTCTTACTAGTTCAATTAATAGGAACAAGCTCCCAGGCCTTACTCTCAGTGTCCAGGATTGTGACTACAAACCTTAGTCTGTTTCTCTGCCCAGTTTATAAGGAACAACCTTCTAAGCAGTCTATGTTCATCAGGATTGGGGCAGTGTTCCTGCTAACTACTCAGACCTGCAATCTGACAGTTTGGCTCTGGCAAAGCGTGCACTCCATCTGGTGACTGTTCGAGTGGCGGCCAGCAGCCAGGCACGAATATGCCTGCGCATCCAATCCGCTTCAATCTGAATTTCAACTGTGTCACTCAACTCCGGGCTCCGTCCCTCTGTCAAAATAGTATTACTATCAGTAAACTCTACTAGTGGATTGTAACCTGACTCCGCACTTGGTGCCCTCTCTGTATCATAACAGTATAATCCAGCCACAGGAATGGAATCAGTGGAGATGCTTAACTCAGTTGATTCCCAGCAGTACTTGGGTGCGTGGATTAGTCTGCAGGGAGAGGACCTCCGTCTGCTTCATTAGTCCATTAGAGCCCTCTCCAATCAACTTTTAGCTATCAAGGCTATTTCACGGGACTCTGTTGCTGCCACTCAAGCGGCAAGCTCTGTCCTGCCGAAGGCTCTCCATCAGGTGCTTGAACATCAGGAGCTGAACCTCACGGTGTTGGCAACCTTTATAATTGCTGCAATTTCCTGGCCCAGTGTTTGATGGTCTTCGAATTACAGCCAGCTCCAGAGTGGCATTTGTCATCATCTGACTCTCTGGACTTGCCACGGACTGGACTGCTGCCTGTTGAGCATCAGATCCCACAGTGTCTTCTTATGCAGCTTTCACTGAGGAGATGAGGACGGTTTTTGATGCCACTGCCACATAACTGCCTGGAGTGTTGGCGTACTTCTTCAAATTCTGAATTCTGGCTGTCTCTACGTGCTGGGGTGCCTGGGTGCTACACAATACAAATTTATTCACCTTGGCAGAGCGAGCCCAAGACAAATTAATCACCCGTGTCCTTCCGTTTGATCTGGACAGCCTCATTGACTTGCTTAAGTGGTAGTTACTTCATCGGGCAAGGTTACAGATGCCTTCCCTGCCCACATTCCAAGATGCTCAACCTGGGGCTTCATCCCACCTGGCTCCTTTGGTACCCATAGCTTGTGACTAGGCTTGGTTGCATAAGCTGCCACCTGAAGAATGGCTGTATCAAATAAAACAGAATCTATCCCTGTACTACGGTGGTGGTTTCCATGCCATTGATGAATGCCCTGTTTGGCAGATTCGAGTAACAGCTGTATTGAGGTGCTGTCTGGTGCTGCTGTCTCATTCATTCATCCACTCGTTCCTGTTCGCCTGACCTGGAAGGGTCAGCCTGTTTCCACCTTAGTCTCTTCAGGGGCAGACAGGAACTTTTTCCATCCTAGTCTATCATTGCCTGAGGGTCCCAACTGAACCACTCCCAGCATCCATTCTGTCAAAGGATCTCATGGGGATTGCCTTAGCTGATGTCTTAGAGGTGACCCAGCTGGTGCCTATGTTGACCTCCAGTAACCACTCTAAAGAGTTAGCCTTTTTCCTCATGAAGTCACCACGTGCCCTGGTGGTGTTGGGAAGGCCCTCACTTGAGCATCACAACCCTCATGTGGACTAGCCTTCAGGATCCACCCTAGAGTGGAGTTCATCATATTCACTGTCTTACCTTTGTCCAGCTTCTAATCCCACTTTACCTCTTTCATCTGACTACCAGGACAAGCTGCAGGACCTGAATGGGGTCCCCCTCTTTACCATGACCTCTGTCTGGCATTCAGCAAGGCCTGGGCTACTTATTTCTCCCAAACAGACCCATTGATTGTGCCATCAACTTGTTACCTGGAACATTACCCCCCAGGGGTTGGCTGTACTCCACTACCTCACTGGAGTTCCAGGCTTTGGAGGGGTTCATAGATCAATCCTTGACCCCTGGAATCATTTGAGTTTCTTTGTCACCAGCCAGAGCTGGTTTTTTCTTCAGGGCCATAAAAGAAGGGTCTGTACATCCCTGCATTGATTATTGTGGATTTAATTCAATTATTATCAAGAATCACCACCCTCTCCATCTGACAGACTTGGCATTCTCCAACCTCTGGGGCTGGAATTATTTCACTAAGCTGACCTTGGGTGATGTGTAAAAACACGGGCCCATGTAGAAAAGAGTGGAATGGGAGACATTTAACACCCCTTGCGGCCACTGCAAATTCCTGGTCATGCTGGTAGGGCTCACTAGCACCCATGCCATCTTCCAGAAGCTCATAAAGGAGGTTTTACAATACATGGTCTCTTGGTTTGTCCATGTTTACTTAGAGCAGGGGTGGGCAATCACGGTCCTGGAGGGCCGGTGTGTATGCAGGTTTTTATTCCTATCAATTACCCTGACTAATTGAGTTAATTGATTGCATGCACAAATATAGATTTTCGCAATGATTCGATCAAAGGAAAATGTTTTATGAAGGGAGACAAGACTAGTATTTGTTGTTTCATGATAATTTAAAGAAATGCGCATGAAACGTCATAAATTCATAAATGGTTTGGCAAATTGAGACAATCAACTAATTAAAGACCAGACGTTGGTGTGAAAACCAGGGACAGATATGGCCCTCGCTGCCCACCTCTGACTTAGAGAGAACACCAGGATCTTGCCTAACACTGGAGGACTATACCCACCATGTCCACCTCGTCTCTAAAGCTGTTGAAGAATTAATTCTATTTGAAACCAGGGAAGTGCAAATTCAGTTGTACCACCCTCACCTTCTTGGGCTTCACTGTGATGCAGGGTGCCTCTAAGATGGCTCACCATAAAGAACAGGCTGTGTTGGATTGGCCAGACCTTAAAGACAGTAATTAGCTGCAGAAGTTTCTCAGGTTTTCCAATGTCTCCCGGCAGTTCATTTGAGGATATTCTACTGTTGCTGCCCTCTAACATTACTGACCTCCATCAAGAAAACTTTTTCTGGACCCCCCGGGTGGCCTCCACGTTTGACCATCTCAAAGAATTATTTACCACCACCCCCATCCTCAAGCTTCCAGAACCCAACACCAGTCCATCATTGAAGTCCAAGCCTCCGATGTGGGTGCTGGGACAGTCCTTTCTCAATTAGCTATCAATGGCAAACAATACCCCTGTGCCTGCTTCTCTCCATGACTGCTGCTGAAAGGAATAACTACATTGGTGATTGGGAGCTGTTGGCGGTGAAGCCCTAGAAGAGTGGAGGCACTGGTTGCAGGGGTCCAGTCTCCCCCTCCTCAATTGGACAGACCATCACAACCTGGAGTGCCTCTCCACTACTGAGAGGTTCAATTCCAGGCATGTCTGTTGCTCCTTCTTCTTCACAAGATTCAACTTTCTCTTTGCTTTTCATCCCAGTACTAAAATGCACCTTAGTAGTAGCAGCTTCTATAATTTCATAGTATGGTTGCCTGTACAATGACAATAAAGACTATTCCATTCTAGAAATACCCAGTCTAATGCCTTATCTATTCTGCAATCTTTGGTGCTCAAAGATTCTCATGACATAATCATCCCAGGTAGTTGTCTTCTGATAACCACTAAGCAACAAGTGGAGAGTGAGGAAAAAGAGGCAGTGCAATCCTGTCCCTATCCACAAGACACTTCACCCAACTATCTCTTCATCCCTGACAGAGTGAGAGGTCAGGTCCTTTCATAGACCCATGCCTCCCACTTGGCATTGTACCCTCGCCCTCATTCGTCGACACTTTTGGTGACCAACCATCTACCAGAATTCCTGAGAGTCTGTTGCCATATTTACTGTGTGTACCCCCTCCAAATCAAGTAGCCAACAGCCCTGCAGTCTATTGCAGCCCCCGGAGGTTCCTAATAGGCCATAGGCCAGCATAGCAGTGGATTTCGTCACAATGTTGTCTCTTTCTGATAGGTTCAGGGGCATCCTCTCCATCATAGAGTGGTTTTCTATGGCAGCCTACTTTGTACCATTGGCTAAGCTATCCGCAGTCAAGGAGACTGTCGAGCTGTAATTATATCACACTGTCTGCATCCATGGCATATCCCAGAGGGTGGTCTCCAATTTGCCAGCTGCTTCTGGAACGTCTTTTGCACCCCCTTGTCTATCCTCAGGATTCCACCCAGAGACTAACAGCCATGTAGCGAGGCTGAACCAGGAGCTGGGCTGCCAAATGCCTTTGTTCCAGTCCAAATTCAGAGAAGTGGCCATTCCCTCGGCTCAACTCAATGAAGGTATTTATTAATACGACAACGGTAATAACAGGAGAAGGGCCATAACCCTAAACAGAATGAGCACAGTCCAGTTTAGGAGTAATAGGAGTGGTGAGGGTAATGATATGTTCGCACCTGGTCAGTGGCATCTCGAGGCAGAAGCCTGGTGGACTTAACCCGTCCAAAACATGACTGTCTGACAGCAGGTCCAAAAGGTTCAGCAGGAACACATTCCCAAACCTGAAGACCGATGAAGACTTGAGAGGTGTTCCTAATAGACTGGTCAGAGGAAAATACTGGAAAGGCAGATTGAAAGGAATGCAATCCCAATCTTTATGACCGATAGTTTGTTTCTATTACTAAAACTCCAAAGAGTAATTATATATTCCACTATCATAAAGGTCATGATAATTTATGAAGACAGTAATGCAATTCATAAACAGAAGACATAAACTGACTGTTTGCTTAAGGCCATATAGCATGACAATCCAGCAACTCTGCTATACAAAAATTAGGCTTATATACTCCACAGAAACACAAGGACATGGGCTAGACAAATTGATTACATCTTGATAAGGGGGGGCATGCAAGATGCTAGACCAACTGAGGAGACAATACCTCGAAAATACATTCAGGTGGCTGGAAATGGGAAGACAATTAAATTGACATGAGACTTGTGACAAACTGACATTTTTTAAACCTCTGTTGTTGCGACAAATTGTCAGTGTCATTTTCTGGCCTATTAAAATGAAAAGCTGAAAAGCTTAGGTTCTGAAAATTCCTAGACCTACGAGTAAAAAAAAGTCAACAAAAGTGGTATTTGGTTTTCTGATAGATTTTTATGAGAAAAATGTGTAACCAATTCATTATGTACGGTATCCGGACTATGGCAGAACAAACAGCCCAAGTTGGGTGTGTCAGGATCAACTTCAGGGGAGTAAACGAGAATGTGTATAATGAGGCAACAGAACATATAGTACACAGACCTTAAATACATGTTGAGTCTTTTCATGTCATGAGGGAAGGACAGGTGGCAAAAGAGAAGTGGAGTGATCTGAGGATGAGTGTCACTCTGAAACAGCACTGGTAAGAGTTTTGTCATCCATGTGGTGATCTTGCATTGTATTCTACATGCTTATCCATTCCCTGTGTGCTTCTTGGCAAGTGCTACTGCTTCTGGGGTAGATGCTCATCAGTCCAGAGGAGCTTTTATTTTGGGTTACAAACCCCAAAAGAAGAATTACTAAGGTCTGGACCTTTATTTTAATTGAAAGTACTTTGAGTTACCGTAGTTTGTTTTAATGTGCATTTTCTGCTTAGCCGCAGGCAGCGTTTTTGGGTAAAAGACATTTTACTATATTTTACTATACTATATACCCCTGCTCCTTATGGGTCGGGGATATAACAAGTAGTGTGGTAGTGTGGGCATATCCTTTACCCTGCCAGTGGCTTTCCAGGACGTCTGCCCGATGATGTGATGATCTGGTACAGGAACCAATAGCGAACCAAGACGTGATCCAAAAAACAGTTTATTTCAGTCTAAGTTCAAAGCCAGGAAGACAGAGTTTGCAACAGTACAGATACGTGAGCCAAAATCCAAAAACAAAAGCAGGGCTCGATGTCCAGAAAAATCACAGAGCCACAGTACAGCACAGTACATCACTATCCAGGAATCGGTAGTCAGAGTATGAAAGCAAATGGTCATACACAGGGCAGCAGGCGGGTAGAATGGTCGTACAGAAAATGGGTTGAAAACAAAAACAGGCAAACAAACCCAAAAGGGCTCAGGCAAACTCGAAGTCAGGCAAAGGGATGTGGAAGAATCTTAAATTTGTGACATTAGCTGCATTCACCAACTCACTCTCCAGGTCATTCCAATATCTCACAGTCCAGTTTATCCAAAAGTGCTTACGCTTACCTGTCCTGGAATAGAAATAAAACATCCTATTATGCCCTCTTAAAGCTGCAGTTGGTAAGTCTTATAAAAGTAACTTTTAGTCATTTTTTCTAAAACTGTCACTGTGTACAGACAGTATTACATAAAACTAGTACTCTGTAATTTAAAAAAGGCTCCTTTTAAACCTATATACACTGCTCTTACTGCAATTTAAAAGAATCGTTCGGACCGACCAAAAAGAACTAATTAGAGCCAGAACGGTGTCTGACGCCCGTCAAACAGTGCACATGCATGCGCTCCGGACAGCTTCCTCCCCCTTCCTCCTCAGTTCACGCCAGTGCAGTCAAGTTCAAATCGAGGAGAGAGCGTTCAGGAGCTAAGAGAAACTATTGTTTCAACAGACAACAGACATCAGCGAGGAAAAAAATACTGATGCCGCCGTGCCCGACAACAGCACACACGGCTAAGACAAGTAAGAAGAGAAAGCCGGAAGAAAAAAAGCACAAAAGAAAGAATTAGACAAAGCCGGGATAAAACCAAGTGAACATCGGAGTGGCTTTTTACAGGTGGAGGGAACTCTGTGATCTGGAAGGATTAAAAACCGGCACAGAGTTTGCGACTTTTCTGCTTGACAGGTAAACCCCTGCTTTATTCGTTGGTTCATTTTTGCTCCGCAATGCTCTGGAAATAAGCGAGCTGGCGTCGCGCACATGCACTGCAAGAACTAACCCCAACCCTTATGGGCATCAATTCATGTTTGCTCTGCAAATAAGCGAGAGAACATCGCTTACAAGTACAGTCACTGTTCGAATAGCCAGCGCCATGTAATTTTTACAATAGGGTACTCCGTAGTGCATGTTATGTTACTGTCGAGCTAACGTTAGCTTGTTTCCGATGCTAAGGCTAACGTTACTGGCGTCATTTTATTAGAAAGTAGTAGAAAATATCTTTATGAAATGACCTCGCAGTCTTATCGGTTGTGTTGTTATCCTTATAAATATGTATAACGTTTCTGTGCTCTCTCAGCTAAATGCTGTCATACGGTTTACTGGCCATTCAGCAGGATTCACGACAGTTTCTGTACTCAAGAAAAAAAGAAAAAATACGGGTAACTTACTGAAATAAGCGTGTGCTGGGTTTTTACTGAATACATACTGCTGTACATTACTTTTCATGTCGACACGATTTATTTCTGCTTGTTTGTTGGCAGGCGCGTCGTTAGACCTTAAAATTCCTTTATTGAAAATAATTAGTCCTGGCTAATTCTTGATAGGTTTCCTTTATTGACACGTTTTCCAATTCAAGAACAATCGAGTGGCAATTGAAGACACGGCTTCTCTCCCCCATGCGATCTAAGAGCGACAAAATAATGGGCTACATCAAGAAAAATAATTTAATTATAATTAGGTCTATGCTCCGTCACTCGGCGACGGCATTTCAGAACCCTTCAGCAAATGAAGGTAATTTTGGTGACTAGTACGTGGTTTCGTCCGTTTTCATTTTCCAATCGGACAGCTGTCTATTTTTTTTAGAGCGAGTTGAGTGACCATGCAGCAAAAACAGGTGGACGTACTTGTCGCCGAAATTACCGTCATTCAATGAAGAGTTCTGAAATACCGTTGCTGAGTGATGGTGCATAGACCTAATTATAATCAAATTATTTTGTACTGAATGTAGCCCATTATTTTGTCACTTTTAGATCGCATGGGGGAGAGAAGCCGTGTCTTCAATTGCCACTTGATTATTTCTGAATTGGAAAATGCGTTAATAAAGGAAAACCATCTTGAATTAGCCAGGACTAATTATTTTCAATATAGGGAGGCATATTAGCCCTGGAATTTTCAGGTCTAACGACATGCCTGTTTGTTGGCCAGCAGTGTTGACTGTTCACAACAGTAACGTCGAGCCTTGCGAACACCAACGGGCCCTCATATGTAAGCGCGCTCTTGTCTCCTCAATGGCACGGCCTCCGGTTCGCTGACATGCAGAAGTTCATAGATGAACTGTTCAGTGCACTCCAAGAGGCTCGGATATCGCTGGGGGAAGACAAAAAAAGTGCTTTAAGATAACGGTAAAAATAACTCCGTACAATGTGCGTAAGATTTCACAGTAGACTATACTCCAAGAAACGGTTATACAGTAAGTAGCGCGAAGCTAAGTTACATAAGCTAAAAGTAAATCAGCTTGCCAGAATTGACAAAAGTTTAAGGCTCCTGACTTTGAAACATATTGATATATAAGGCACGTGCAGTGCGTTGTGTCGTGTGTTTGGTTTATTGTCTTGATAATGGAATTCGCACGCAGACGAGCAAGAATCGTCTGACTCCATTAATGTGGTTATTCATCGTTGAACTGAAGAGGACACGAGCCTGGGGCACGTTTCCTAAAACCATAGTTGCTGAATCTGAAGTAATTCGTCCATTCACAGTCAATAGTTCCAACTATGGAAGTTAGCATCTGTAATTTCGGGAAACGCACCCCTGAGCAATGTCACGTTACACAACAGCAAGTCAACTATTTTGCCGACATTTTTGAGTTGGAATCAATAGTATTACTTCCTGTTAAATAACAGTCGTTTTAAACATTTGCTATTGCATTTGTGTTTTAAAATTGTATCTCAAACCATGATTAAACCTTTACCGGCGGCTATGTTTTTTTCCCGTTCTGCTCATATGTACATCAGGGTGCAGTCTGCAGTGGTCAGACTTCCATTTCTGGTGAAAAGTGATTGTGAATACGCACCCTAGGTTGGAGTTCCACGAGCACGAGCCGTTGTCTTGGACACCTCGGATACCAGCGCGTTCATGAGCCCCAGGCGTTCACTACGCATGTGTGAGCAAAAATCACGCAGCGCATGTCCGCGTGGGTCCGGAAGCTTGGCCCCCATGTCGGCGTGCTGCGCCATTGAGCAATTTCCATTGAAATGAATGGGCGGCCATTTTCCAATTGTAAATCCAGTGAAATATAAAACATCCTTGGCGTGCACGGCAGCCTTCTGGAGGAGGGTCTTAGGAGTGCAGTGGAGAGGGAGGGGGAGGGATCTGAAAGTTGCATTTTTTCGAATTTTTATGTCAAGTCCTCTCTCTCCTCAATGTTACCAACTGCAGCTTTAATGTACTACAGAATTAAAGTGAAATGCTTATATCAATTTTCATGATTACCACCTTACTGAACATTATCAAATCTGCCTTCAACCTATGCAAATCAAGTGATTCCAAATTCAATTTCATAAGTCTGTTCTCATAAGACAAATGCCAAAAACCTGGCAAACGTCCACTGAAATACCTTTGAACTGCCTCTATCCTATCTGTATTGCCACTCTGAACAGGGGATCACACTTGAGTGGCACTCTCTAAAACATTTAACATAGCAGGTATACAACATTACATAGAACCCATAATTATGCTTTTCAAAGTTTATTTTTGTTTTTTTTTCTGGAAGTGTCTTTCCCATTTTTACCCCTCGGCTGACTCTGGTCGGAGGGGTATTGTCGTCACCTGCGTGTCCGTCTGTCGTCCGTCGTCCATTGTCCGTCCATGATTTTGTCCGGGCCAGTGTTCGGCAACTAATGATTGCAGCTTCACCAAATTCGGTATGGTAACTCACTATGACCCATAGATGTGCAAATTCAGGTTTTTTGCTGGATTTGACCTTTCACCTTTGCGCTGTGACCTTGACCCTGGAAATTTTGTCCGGGTCAGTACTTGGCAACTAATTACCGCAACTTCACCAAATTTGGTATTGTAATTCACTATGACCCATAGATGTGCAAAGTCAGGTTTTTTGCTGGATTTGCCCTTTGAACTTAGTGCTGTGACCTTCAGCTCGGAAATCTTGCCCGGGTCAGTACTCGGCAACTAATTATCGCAGCTTCACCAAATTTGGTGTGGAAACTCACGATGATCCATAGATGTGCAACGTCAGGTTTTTTCCTGGATTTCACCTTTGACCTTAGCGCTTTGACCTTGACCCTGGAAATCTTGCCCGGGTCTGTACTCGGCAACTTATTATGGCAGCTTCACCAAATTTGGTATGGTAATTCACTATGACCCATGCATGTGCAGTGTCAGGTTTTTTGGTGGATTTGACCTTTGACCTTAGCTCTGTGACCCTGACCCTGGAAATCTTGTACGGGTCAGTATTCGTCAACTAAATATCGTAGCTTCACAAAATTTGTTAGGGTAAATCACTGTGACACATAGATGTGCAACGTCATGTTTTTTGCTGGATTTCACCGTTTGACCTTAGTGCCGTGACCTTGAGGCAGGATATCTTGTCCAGGTCAGTACTCAGCAACTACTGATCGCTGCTTCACCAAATTTGGTATGGTAACTCACTGTGACACATGGATGTGCAAGGTCATCTTTTTGCTGGATTTCACCTTTGACCTTAGCGCTGTGACCTTGAGGCAGGAAGTCTTGTCCGGGCCGGGGGGTATTCAGAAACACGTCATATTTTCAGCTTGAGTTCTGCAGTTGTGTATCAGTCTCCTACCAGCTCCTAACCATTTTATTTGCCTTTGCTGTCTTGCAGGAATGTTACGATCAGCATGAGGAGATGAGAAACCACCAACTCCCATTAATATCCTATGTCTCCATGGGAGATGGATAACCACAACAAAAACTGAGTTTGACGAGACTGAACACAGCAGTTTTCTTCAGACAGAATGCGAAAGCAGATAATACTTTGACCAGGCTTAAAACCATCATGGAAGTCAGATTAATCAATTTTTTTCTGCATGATTTTATGTCAATTTGCAAGTTGCTACACATTTTCTAAGAACTCCCTCAGTTTTTTGTGCTCATTTAGTTGCAGGAATGGGGCCTTCCATGGAAGCTGCAGACATTGTTGTTGTGGTCTTTTACTTCCTGCTTGTGCTGTCCGTTGGCTTGTTTGCCATGCGGAAGTCTAATCGGGGAACAGTGCGAGGATACTTTCTGGCAGGGCGCTCCATGAACTGGGTTGTGATTGGAGCATCTTTGTTTGTAAGTAACATTGGCAGTGAGCATTTTATTGGAATGGCAGGGTCTGGAGCAGCTATCGGCTATGCGGTGGCAGCCTTTGAATTCAGTGCAGCTCTGGTCCTGCAGCTACTGGGCTGGGTCTTTATACCTGTCTACATTTACTCAGGTGTCTACACCATGCCTGATTACCTGTCCAAGCGCTATGGTGGGAATCGACTCAAGATGTACTTTGCTGGTCTTACTTTGCTGCTTTACATCTTCACCAAGCTCTCCGTGGGCCTATACTCAGGCGCCCTTTTTATAAAGGAATCTTTGGGCTGGAATCTGTATCTGTCCATCATTCTGTTGATCACCATGACGGCTCTGCTGACGGTCACTGGCGGACTGACTGCAGTAATCTACACGGACACGCTGCAAGCGCTGCTCATGACCATAGGCGCCTTTATTCTGACCAGCATGAGCTTAGCCAAAGTGGGTGGCCTTGAGGCTGTTCAGATAAAGTACATGCAGGCCACCCCAAACCTTACGGCCATCTTGGCTTCCGGAAACTTCAACTACAGTAGCACCTGCCAGATCCAGCCTAAAGCGCAGGCACTGAAGGTTCTGCGTGGACCACTGGACATGGACATCCCTTGGCCCGGGTTCCTCTCGGGCCACTGCCTCTCGTCCGTCTGGTACTGGTGTGCCGATCAGGTCATTGTCCAACGAGTGCTGGCAGCCAAAAACATTGCCCATGCCAAAGGCTCCACACTGATGGCAGGCGTCCTGAAAATCCTGCCCATGTTCATCATTGTGATTCCCGGGATGATTGCTCGCATCCTTTTCCCCGATGAACTTGCATGCGTGGGGCCAGAACACTGTCTCCAGGTCTGTGGGAGCCAGGCCGGCTGCTCAAACATGGCGTACCCCCGGCTGGTGATGAGTTTGATGCCTGTGGGGCTTCGCGGTTTCATGATGGCTGTAATAATTGCTGCACTCATGAGCGACCTGGACTCTGTTTTCAACAGTGCCAGCACCATCTTCACGCTGGACCTGTACCAGGCGCTACGCCAGAGCCCCTCTCCAAGGGAACTGATGGTGGTGGGCCGGATATTTGTGATAGTTATGGTGGCTGTCAGCATTGCCTGGGTTCCGGTCATCATCGAGATACAGGGGGGCCAAATGTACATATACATCCAGGAGGTGGTCTGCTACCTGACTCCGCCCATCGCTGCAATCTTCCTGCTGGGTGTCTTTTGGAATCGCTGTAATGAGGCAGGGGCCTTCTGGGGAGGTGTTACCGGATTTTTGTTGGGCTTCACCTGGCTGGTTCTAGCCTTCATTTATCGTGAGCCTTACTGCAATATCCCTGACGACCGGCCAACCTTTATCAGTAAGGTACACTACATGTATGTGGCGGCCGGGCTCTTCTGGACATCATTCCTGGTGGTGGTGCTGGTCAGCATTTGCACACCGGCCCCAAGTGCGGAGCAGGTGCGTAGCACCACCCTGTGGGGGCTGCGCAATAAGGGCCAGAAGCCAATGGAAGACCCAGAGGGGGAGAGCTACATGTTGAGTGATAATGTTGCCAGCCACTGTAAAGGCTCCTGTGAGCCCCACAGGTCCCTGCCCCCAGGTACACTGAGAGACAACTGTGATGGAAGGGCTGACATCACTTTGCTGGTCTGTCCTGCAGACCAGCCTGACAGCCCCGCCACAGCAGATCATGCCCATCCGCATTTCCCTCCAAATTACAAAGAGACCAAGAGGGTTAAAGAGAGGGGGATGGACCAGGAGCTTCTGGACTGGTTCTGTGGCTACAAGGAAGAGCCCTCTGAGATTACCCCACCTGCTGGTGTACCACCCAGTACTCCGCAAGAGGAAGACTGCCAGCTGGTTCTGGAGAGGCTCATTGAGCCTCCTAAAATCAAACTGGTCCTAAACGTGGGCCTGCTGGCGGTGTGCTCCCTGGGGGTCTTCATGCTTGTCTTCTTCTCCCTGTAGTGGCCTGGTTGACTGGTCTTGTTGGGTTTTTGCAGCATACCAACATTTACAGAGATTTTTTTGTGTTTACTTTAGGGTGTTTAATGTTTACAATTTTGTGATTGGACTTTTATTGTCCTTGGTAGTTAACTCTATCACATATTTAGGGTTCAGAGACTTTCAAGGAGATATGTTTGCAATCTGTGAAGCCCTTACAGGCTACTTTAAGGGGAGACAGTATTTTGAAGTGGGTAGTGTTGGGAACCAATGGAAGGATAGTACATGAGTGGTAAACCTTGCTTAAATAGGCCTCCCTCCCAATATACTTATAGCAGTTGGAAACCAATTTAAACAAAGCGCCCTTTGGGTGCTGCAACCTTTTTCCTTAAGCCTCCCCTGACTAATTAGATGTTTGACCCTGTTCTCCAACCGTCTCCACTTCCTTCATCCCCAGATTCCTCCAATTCCTCTTGATCATCTGGTCCCACCTCTCAAAAATATTCTATACAGGGTAGACCTCCAAGCAGTACAAATATGAGAGTATTTGTTTCTATATTATGGTCACAAATACACTATGATTATGTGCTCCATCTGAACTATGTAAACAGCATTAAAGGGGACCTACCATGCTATTTTTCCAAGTTTATATTTTGGTTTTTGATTCCCTGATACTCCTGATTACTGCCATGCTCAAAAAACCCCATTTGTAGTTCATAGTAGTCTCTGCCTGAAATGCCCCATTGGGGTGGCTCTTCCACTATGGCCCCCACTCGCCGTGTGCCCACTTTCTTCTGACTGGCTAGCTCTGTGGAGGGCGCATCTAGGCGAGACGAGGCAGCAGAACGCAGTTTTCCTGGTCCGACAAAATGAGTGAAACTGACGGGAATCGACGGGCATTGCAATTCTGCAATCTAACGCAGTACATATGTATAGATCGAATGAAATGAACTTGTTCTTAAAAACGCAGTGGCAAAAGTGGAGGGCACAGTGCGTAAGTCTGGCAGCTCAAAGTCGAATTTTCTATCGGCTACAGTTTGCTACAGCAACAATTGGTGAGTACAGCGGTTTTACTACTCCGTAGCTCGGATGCAGAGGAAGCTAGAATCCACCCCATATAGACACATTTGTAGAACGGGTCGACATGCCCAAGTGTAGACCAGAGACCGTAGACATCCGGTGGGCCTGAGTTTAGAGGGAAACATGGACAGTGAGGAGCAGCTAAAAGAGGACCAACAGCTTATGGACTACTTCGGTGTGTATTAGGACCTGCTGGTCTTTGTGCATAGCTGTGGTGTGTTGTTAGGGTGGAGAAACGAACAGCTGCCGCACTGGTATATGACGGAAGGGCGAAAACTCCAAGCTAAACGACTGTTTCGGAAATTGCCCAAGGTAATGGTTTAGTTATTGCTTGGGAATGACTAGCTTTTTCTTGAGGAAAATGGGCGCATAATGGATAGTGTGCGAGAGCTAGACAGAGCTCCAGTTATGTTATGAACATGATACAGGTTTTGCAGACCGTAAGTTCCATCTGCAGCTGCCGGATAGCTCACTCGGTTAAGGCACTGCGCTGCAGTGCAGAGGTGACTATCACGTCGCGGGTTCGAGCCCCGGCGTACCCACCGGCAGGGGTCGGCAGCTTTTTCAGAGTAGCGCACAATTGGCCATCGCGCTACAGGGTTCCAAATTGGGAAGGGACTGTCGGATTTGGGGATATAATAGTAGCTTTGTTCGTTGCTCCAGCGCCTCCTGCTGGCCAGACAGGCGCTCGTCAGGAAGACTCTGGGTTTGTTCATGTCCGGGTATCCTCCGCCCTCGTTCTGAACTTACGAGGATTCAACCAATGAGTGTATAAGAATCAGTGGCTGACAGGCACGTGCTTCGGAGGAGAGTCGTGAACTGTCTTCACTATCCTGAGTTGGCAGCAAGGGGTCGCATACGAGCAAGCTTTGTACATAGTTCACCAATTGGGCATTCCAGATTCGGGTGGGATTGGAGATGCCAAATTTTAAAAAAAATTTTTGCTTGGCTTACGGAGCTAGCGAATCGATCACTTTTACAGGAAAGAATTTAATATTTAATCGATGGCAATGCAGCGCTTGTTATACCGGACTGTTATAGCCTGTGCGCTTCCCTGTTGCTTTCACCAGTAGTATCAGAGAGCTTGCCCAGACATTGGCGACATTGTATCAGGCTGACCCCGGTCATGGATAAGTAAAACGATCATTTTATAAGCACCCAAAAACGCACCCCAAGCTCTGCAAAATCTACGTCTGGTCTAACTGCAGCCCAACTCGGCAGACACATACAGCACCTCTCCGTTTAGCTTCAACTGTAGTGGCTACAATCAGGTAACGTTATGATGAAACTGTCACATATAAGTTAACCAGAAGCATTTTTAATTAGCAGAGCACGCAAACTAACATGCAGTAGCTGATAAGGGGTCATGACTTTGAATGTAATCTGTCATGCAAAAAATTTGTTTTGCGTCCGGTGTGAAAGCTGCTTAACATGCCCATAACACCTGTATTCGCGTCTTTGCATTGACTTTGAATGTAACTAATCTGTCACGCGAAAAATTCGTTTTGCGTCCGGTGTGAAAGCAGCTTGACGTGCCCATAACCAGTATTCGCGTCTTTGTATTGACTTTGACAGTAGGCTAATCTGTCCTCTGAAAAATTTGTTTGGTGTCTGATATTAAAGCAGCTTTACGCCGGTAGAGCTTTTGCGTTTTGCATTGTAAGCTTGCTCAGACATTTGTGAAGTATCTGGCTGATCCCAGTCATGGATAAGTGAAGCGATCACTAACTGTAGTGGCTACAATCGGGCAACATTATGATGAAACTGCCACCTTTATGCTTACCGAAGTATGACAAGTATACCAATCAGAATTTAAGCACCTATTACTAAAACCCCATAAGTTACACTTGACTTGACTTGACTAGTGGGGTTTTAGTAATCAGTGCTTCAATTACTGCATATAAGTTAACCAAGAGCATTTTTAATTAGTACGACATGCAAACTAACATGCAGTAGCTGGTAACCGAGCGGTCATAACCACAGAGACAAACCCTTGCAATACAGGTATTACAGACAGCAAGTTCTGTTACCGTTCACAGTTGTACTAAGCATCCAAATTACAAATAAGTATTTAAAGTTAGCTTCAAATGAGGTTTATGTTCACACACCTTCTGTAGAATTTTCCCAGATATCACTCTTGCATATTTAGGACACAAACATTATCAACAGTAACTTGGCTATGTTAGCCACTGTGCTACAGCCACAATCAACTGGCTATCACGTCAGGTTGGCTTATGCAGTAAAAGCAACTTACAGCTTCTGTGTCTGTGAGTCACGGACAGTCGCGACCGATACAGGCTTTTTCTTTAGATATTTTACAAAGCCTGCATTTTAGGCTAATTGTTACTGCTAACTGCTGCTAGCGGTCCTGCTAGCCACCCGTAATAGCCCGTTTCTTCACTTGCTGTTATATGGTTACTTTCAGCTTGTGGCTCTCAGCGCTTGATCGATGCAACTGCTTCAGGTTTGAGAAGCTGCTGAAACGCTCATCCTGTGTTGAATTATCCTTTATTGACAAAGCTGTCTTTGGTGAAATGCTGAGCACAAACAGCTAACGTTCCCTTTGGCCGTGGCTGTTTGCTGCCAGCAAACTAAAAAGCCACCCACTGATTTCTGGTGGCATTCTCTTTTGGAAGAGAAATATTTGTTTTTCTTTGCATCCAAAAGTAAACAGACAAGTAGCTTTGGGAGAGATACTGACCAAACTGCACCTCAGATGATCTGCGGTTCTTCTTTTGTATTTCCAAAAGTGTAGACACTAGTAAGGTATAGTATGATCTGCCATTGTTAGTGCCTGCTAGAATAGTTTCCGGTGTGGGCAGGTCCAGCGCAGTGGTTGGCTCTGGCTAGGTCTGTACTAATTGGACGGCACAACCTGACGTCAGGTTTTGCCCAGATCTCGTGATGATCTCGGGAGGAGTTGGTCAGAGAGGAAATCAAGCTCACGAAATCACGTTCTTGGATTACGGCAAAATCCCTGTATTTATGTTTAGAAACTTTTCAGAGGTTGAGCATGGACAACCAACATTATAACATTACTAATATGTATTACAAGAAGGAACAGCATGTCAGGTCCCCTTTAAGCGGAAGAGGCAGGAAAAATAAATGGTAAATTTAGGTAGTTTATCTGCAAACCTTCTTACCTGAGATTAGCCATGTGTTTCAAGAGATTAGCCATGTGAGTATTCATTTGCGAATCTTGAACATCAATACGTGGAGACTGTGTCTGCCATCTGCAATGTAGAGTCTGCACCAACTGCCAGAAGCACAATACAGGAATGCTGAACTAGCTGGTGATGTACTTTATTAACTTGCGTACCGCAAACAGTGAATATGCAATTCGCAGTACTTCAGAGCTGTAACCTGACTACTTAGGTGATCCACTGCGTACACATTTGATCTCTTAGAAACACAGAGACCAAAACAAACTAGCTAGGTTCTTTAGCTATTTCCCATGGTTCAATTGACTCGAGACTGGATTCAATTGACTCCGCACACCTAAAAACCTCGAATAGCAAACTCTGAGATCAGTGGCCTTGAGGTAAAAAGAGTGGAATGATGAAACAAACAAACTCACTTGGCTCTTCAGTTGTAGTAGAGGGATATAGCAATAGACAGCACTTATAGGTACTCCTTATGTCACATTTTCACAGAACACATTTGGTACAATACCCTTAGAACAAGTAGAAAATTTGTATGGGCAGGTACGTGAATCATAGACCGAGTTTCTGCTTCTACCACAGTCTGACTGTTCTCTTAAATGTAGGCTGGGTCAAAAGGAGGATATTACACAGGTTTGAACAGTAATGGTAAACAGTGGTGGCTGGTGAGCTGAAAATTGAGAAGGTGCAAAACATCCCTTTAAACTGATGACTAGTTTTGATCTGTTTTCTGTCTTTTCTTTGAATTAAGATTTCCTTAACTTTGAAAACACTCAACATTATCAGCTGTGGCCAGTCTTCCTCCCTAAGGTTACACAAGAAATAATAAGCATCGTTGCAATATTTCAAACAACATATTCAGTTGAGGATACTTGTTGCCAATTTTTGTTATCTTTCTTGTAATTATGCAACCATGAGGCAAGCGTTAGATTGTGCAGGATGTGCAAAACGCAAACATGGAAGCTTAATTCTTTATCGGATTTTTAAAATGAATAAAAACATTTTCTGAATCGAGTTTTTTTTTTTTTAATTTAATTACTGCATTATTTAATGCATTAAGAAGTGAGCAGTTTATTTAACTTCCATTGGCTTATTCTGATCATTGATAAATTTGTTTATCAAAGAAAATGATTGAAAACAGGTTGATGCTGTTTTCATCCGTGCACTGAGAAACTAGCTGGAACACTTTCTCTTTTCTCACTGTTCCATCCAGCTCTTAATTCTCTCCTGACCAATAAATGGACGTCAGTGTTTATAGCTCCATGTTTTAGCATCTGATCAATAAGCTAGGTACCCAAACAAAAGAGAAACAAAAAAGAGGACAAATTGGTCCAGTTCTTTCAGTAGCATCCACAACTTTTTACAATGGAAACACAAAAATAACGGTTCTAATGTGTGACAAACTCAACTGACCTGAACCTGACTGCTTGGTCAAGATGAGGAACCGCATTTGAAGGGAAGCCCTATTCTTACTTAACAGAAGCCAAAAAGTCATAAATCCTGAAGATTATTACATACAGGTCTGGGTGCCCTCATACTGTTATGAGCCTCCTGTTATGAGCCTAGTGGATCCTTTTTGTGTGCATCTCCCCTTTTGTGTGTGTCTGTGTTTATGTCTTTTTATCTGCCTCAAGAATCCAGGATTTAGTGTTCAGGGGTCATGCCGTCCAGTAAGGGTCAGGAGAAAAGATGACAAAAAGCATCTCACCACCCACCCCCCACTATCAATAAATGATTAAACGCATTCTTGTTTCATCAACAATGTCGGCAATCAGTCATTGTGAGCTAATTCAGCATAGTGTAATTTTGCCCATCATTTTACTCTGTTTATCATCATTCACAGATGGCCTAACCAATCAAATGTATTCCCTTATGTTCTGTCTAAGACTCTGTTACATTATAAGATGTGGACTGTTTCACCTTCAATCATTCAGACTTAGTCATCATGAGGAGATTAAGTGCTGAACTCTTCAGAAGTGAGCTATAATTCCCTCACAATCTCCTTGTTGTGCCTGATTCATTGAATTGGAGATTTTCTTTGCTTAACAGTGCTGTCAAGAACAGGAAATCTTCAAGCGGACACCAACTCACAGCCCTTGCGCAATCCAACTGGATCACAGCCATTGGAAATGGGATGGACCTATTAATCACAAACTAACAAATGTTGGCAAATTCAGCATGACATTATGGTGAAAAATTGGACTTGTAGACTGATCTTTACTTTCCGAAGTGTGTCATCAAACTGGTGAGATAGTCACTTTTATCTGGGAAAAACACCCTTTAACTGCCTAAACCTTCGGTTGAGCACATTTTATCACTGTATCTTACTGAAAGATGTGGTGAACTTTACCTGATTAAGCTATACATGACGTTTGTTTGAGGTATTTTTCCAAAAAAAAAAAAAAAAATTCAAGGGTTAAGCTGATTTTCACTTGCTCTTTCATACCAACTACAGGTGGCAATAATGTTTTTTTGCTGCAAGCCAATGAATCACTGAATGTGACATGCCTCTTGAGAAACATTGAGAAATATTTCATTGAGAAATTATTTTGTATAGCTAAGAGCTCACCAGAAGAGTCAAAATATTCCCAGAGCTGTTCATGAGATCATTCAGTATCCATAGCAGGGCAAGAACTGTTAATTGACATGTTTTCTGTTTCATTTTGTGCTTTTTAGCCCACAGTTTGAAGTCAGTTTTTCCTCACATGGAGATTCAAATTGATTACTTTGTGTTCCCACTGGGCCCATTTCCAATGAAACTGACCTTTTTAACCCATTGTGACAGAAATCAGAAATCCATATGAAAAGGAATATATTTAAAATACAGTTTTTTTTTTCCAATTTCAATTTCAATTTATTTGTATTGCGGTTTTCACAGATAAACTGTCACAAAGATGCTTTACAGTCAGAGATGAGATACTGTAAGGGCAGTGCCCAGCCTATTCCCCACTACAGCAAATGAGGCAAAAAAACTCCCAGTAGGGAGAAAAATCCTCAAACAGTGGTGAGAAAAACTCCCCAGTGGGAAGGAATCTCAGGAGGAACCCGGCTATGGGTCATTCCATATCAAATCACACAAAAAAAAATCAAAATCGTCACCCCACCCCCTCATATTTTGCTCATATTTGGTTTCTAGGGTGATTTTTGCTGGCAAAGCTGAAATTCCAAATATTAGCTCAATCCAACCAGTGGTTCCCGAGTTATGGCCCACCCAATTTGGCAAAAATAGCCCAAAACAGGGTTGCCGGCCCAAGTTTGACCACCCATATCTCAGCAACCAGTGGGGCTATCACAATAAAATTGGTGTCTCTAGACTGGAAATTCACCAAGGAATCCAAATCCTTGAATTTGATGTGGGGTAAAAATAAAATATAATGACCTTTTGACCTTTACTTTGACCTTGACCTTGTTGATCTCGCGACCTTGACACAAAACCCGCACAAAATTGTAGCCTCATATGTTCCGTATATTATATACAAAAACCAGAGGTGTATTTTCCCCTCTTTTTTCACAAATCTACACCATATATCCCTTGTCTCTGCAATTTTAGCTCGGTTTTTACACCAATGCCTGTAAAACAATGTAATGCTTCAACACTATTCACAACAAACTTTGTAAAGGTTTTTCTATAATGTTCTGAACTATTTTAATGATTGTTTTAGTTGATTATCTAACATTCATTACTTATCCTTGAGCAGAGAACTTGCATTTCAGTTACAGCACGCATCTGAGGTCAAACAAATCTACTTATTATCAAGGGGCTACATGCTACAATTCTTAGAAATATTCATCACATCATTTCTAGTGATGCTGTGTCCTCGGGATGAGGAGGCACAGAGTGATGGAGAGAGAGAGAGAGGGAGAGAGAGAGAGAGAGAGAGAGAGAATGGATGAATGAATCACAGATGTCTCTGATATCCTGCTTGGAGATAGGGAAGAAAGAAAGGGGTGTAATCTATTCATCCCCAGGGCACCCAGAAGGTCTGCCAATTTCAAAAATATACCAACACTTACAGATGAGAGTAAACTTTGAAGAATATTAGCAACATACTTCAGATCAATTTTTAAAATTTAAGTTTATTAGAAAAGTTATAATCAATCATAGTTGTCATGCAGAGCCAGGGGTGCACTGGGAATTAAGTATGGTACTTAAAAATTGAGGTAGACAGCACAGCACCTTTCAAAAGTTAATATATTGTTGATGATCACTGAGAATGATGAACGCATACATACATCTTCAAATTCACTTCACAGTGTCAAAAATAGTCCAAAATCTCCCCTCTTCTTTCTTCATTCTTTCAGATAAATAGCCTTATTTGAGGTCCACACTTGAAAATTGAAGGACTATCACTCAAACGCTGTAAATTCAAGTAGATTAAGGCAAAACTGCACAGACAAGGTATATATGATGTGGATTTGTGGATAATGAGGGGAAAATACACCTCTGGTTTTTGTATATAATATAGGGAACATATGAGGCTACAATTTTGTGTGGGTTTTGTGTCAAGGTTGCGAGGTCAACAAGGTCAAGGTCAAAAGGTCATTATATTTTATTTTTACCCCACATCAAATCTAAGATTTGGATTCCTTGGTGAATTTCCAGTCTAGCGACACCAATTTTATTGTGATAGCCCCACCGGTTGCTGAGATATGGGTGGTCAAACATCAGCCAGTACCCCCATTTTGGGCGATTTTTGCCAAATTGGGTGGGCCATAACTCAGAAACCACTGGTCGAATTGAGCTAATATTTGCAATTTCAACTTTGCCAGCAAAAATCACCCTAGAAACGAAATTTGAGCAAAATCTGAGGGGGTGGGGTGACATCCATTGGGTGATCTGACATGGAATGACCCCTATAGTGGGGAAGCCCATCCTCCGCGGGCTAGCTAATTAAGAACAAGATAAAGCAAAATAGGATAATGACAATACAGTTCCATTAAAGTCCATCTAAACAGTGGCATCAGTTGCTCGAGGCAGTGGCATGCAGACGAAGGTACAGAACTGGATCAGGGCCGCATCAGGAGCAGGAAAGCAGCAGCCAGCGCTCATGGCGAGGGACAGGGCTCAGATGATCCAGGACACAGGGTGGTGGAAGGAAAGATCCTCGGAAAGAGACAGAAAAAAGTGGGGTGAGGCACTGGGTAAAACTACTGCGTATTAGTAAAAATACAGTCCTGTGTCATGTGCCAAGTGAGAATTTAGGAGCTGACTGGTTAGGAAACAGTCAACACCCCTCCATCCACTTCCTGCAGCACAGAGGCCCTACACTTACTCCAGGCTGGAAGATCACTTTAGATTTTCTAAACATTAGTACCATATGGACCTCCCCGGTGACTAAGGCTGTAGCAAGCCCCATTGGCACCGTTAATGCATGCTCAGTGCCACCGGTTCCATATGGATTTACATAACACTGGCTTCCAATATCGTGAACATATCATAAAACACAGTTGTAGTCAGTCCAAACAGAGCCAACACATATGAGGTAATGAGGTATTTGACAGTTTTCAGTCTGCCTAAAGGCAGACTGAAAACTGTCAAATACCTCATTAGTTTGTAGGAAAGAAGAGAGCTGTTGGGCGACACATTTTTCAAGGATCTTAGATAAAAATGTGAGGTTTGAGATTGGCCTATAATTGGCTAGGACTGTGGGATCCAAATCTGGTTTTTTAAGCAGCGGCTTGATTTCTGCCATCTTAAATGAAGTGGGAACAATACCTGAAATCAGAGAAGAATTAATTTTGTGAAGAATTGGGCCGCCAAGAATGGGCAGGAGTTCTTTCATTAGCTTTGTGGGAATGGGATCCAAGATGCAAGTAGATGATTTGGAAGTAACAACTAATTTGGCTAGTTCACTCAGGGATATAGGAGAAAGGGATTCTGGTTTTGTGTAATGTGGAAGACTCCATATCATGAGAAACGCCGTCGCAAACTGGAAAAGAAGCAGTGATCTTCTCTCTAATTCCAATAATTTTACCATTAAAGAAATTTAAAAAATCATCACTGCTGCAAGAGACTGGAATTTGAGGGTTACTTGCAGCATGATTGTTAGTTAACTTAGCCACAGTTTTGAACAACATTACATTACCGGTTCGTAGCAGACGCTCTTATCCAGAGCGACGTACAAAAGTGCACAAGAACAGAACAAAAGTGCAGACCTCCTTGGAGACAAGTGCAAGTGCTAACAGTCAGGGACAGAACACGTTCCATTGTTATAGTGCAACAAAGGGCCAGAGTCAAGTGCAATAAAATAAAAAAGGGCAATAAAATAAAATAAGTGCAATAAAAGGGCAACAGGTTAAGTGTAACAAAGAAAATCAAGTAAACTGACAAAATAGGGTGCAAAAAAAAAATTGAGACAACATTGAATGTTTCATTTCAGTTTATTTAGCACTTCAATAAATGCAAACTGATAGGTCAGTGCATATCACTGACGAAGGTGCAACGAGCATAAAATAATGTAAACACTTGAGTACAATAAGATATTAATCATTATTAATTAATACTAATCATGAAATGCAACATCTCATTTTGATTTATCATTCTATAAACGGCGTACCTGACTATAAAAGACCCCAATTCATTACACTTCTGCCTACATGGAGATTAAGATTTACATTAGGCTTATACAATGTAGGTCACACCACTGACGCCATAACTGCTTATTTTACAAACTCCGAAAAAAATATTGAATCAGTAGGTTCCTGGTTCAATCCCTGGCTCCTCTACAGAGCACATCAAAGTGTCCTTGAGCGAGATACAACCCTGCGCTACTCCAGATGTGCAAGCTACTGCCTTGCATGGCAGGCTTCGCCATCAGGGTGAATGTCAGGCATAATTATAAAGCGCTTTGTGTCATAAGACTAGAGAAGCACTATTACATGCAGACCATGTAGGCTATCCTAAATGTATGAAACAGTCAGTTTTTACATGCTTGAAATGCATTTCACAATGCATTTTGAAATATATATCTTCTATCTATTCTCTATAATATATTGGAGGCCGATGTCTGTCTGTCTGTGTGTGTGTATGTCTGTGTGTGTGTATGTACACGTTTTTCTCCTACATATCTCAACGGATTATCACCAAATTTGCTGTGAATATCCACTTGGACACCAGGAAGGACTTGACGTCGCCCGATTTTTGAAAAATGCATGGAAAAAAAATGGCAATTTCACTCCGGGCAGCATGTAAACTTATATAACCTGATGCGCATAGCAATATCCGGTTGCACCGCTAGGAGCCGCAGTGTAACCTGCGAGCAGGCTACTGTTTGCGATGGGGCCGAGGGAGTGATAACGGCCTGCACGAAAGCCAGGCTTTTGAGAGGGCACCACGTTCGTCCACGAATGCAGCATTCTGATTACTCGAACTTCACAGCTCCCAAATTCAAATTTGACAGTTCAACACTCGCAGGGCTGGCGTTACACCTGAAAGGGGCCGAGGGAGTGATAACACAGCCTGCACGAAAGCCAGGCTTTTGAGAGGGCACCGCGTTCGTCCAGGAATGCAGCATTCTGATTACTCGAACTTCACAGCTCCAAAATTCAAATTTGACAGTTCAACACTCGCAGGGCTGGCGTTTCACCTGAAAATTCGGCGGCAATTATTTGCAAAAATTAGTCCTGGCTGATTCTAGATGGTTTCCCTTGATTAACGTTTTCCTATTCAAGAATAATGAAGTGGCAATTGAAGACACGGCTTCTCTCCCTCATGCGATCTAAAAGCGACAAAATAATGGGCTACAAAGCGGGTAGCAGCTAGTTCCAAATGTCTCAAATAAGCTGCCCACAAAAAGTAGGGGATAATGAAAAGAATAGACAAATAACTCTGAAAATACATTTATTTTGAATTTTGAAACTATGTAATTTAATTGGCGAGCAATTCAAGATGAAGTTCATGACACTTTATCATCACTTATTTTACTGAGATTTTTTTCATACGTATAAAATGTCGCATGGGGTGGTAATCCGAAAGTCACATAGTGTACAATAACGAGTTGGTCCTCCATTAGCGTCCAAACAAGTATCACACCGATGCTGCATGCTCCTAATGAGACAACCAATGTGAGCTTGAGGAATTCTCTGCCACTCTTGCTGGGGTGCCATTCCCAGTTGTACCAAGTCCTTACAGGGTGGGTGCTGCCATTGTAGACGTCACACACAGCCTGGATTCTGCGATGCATGGAGTCAATCAAATGCCGAATTTCAGCCTGTGTGATGCGGTCCCATCCGTGCCTCTGGGGAATGCGCAGGCCAAGCAAGACACTGAACATTATTCTGCTTCAGGTAGTCCTGACAGACTCTGGCGACATGTGGTCTCGTGTTATTCTATTGCAGCATTGGGCGATAGCGATGGACGAGTGGAACTGCGACAGGGGTAAGGATGTCGTCAAAGTAACAGGCCGCACTGAGGTTTCCATCGATGAAAATGAGGTCTGTCTTGTGTCTACTGCTTATTCCAGCCCAAACCATCACACTGGGTCCACCCCAGCAATCATGCTGCAGGATAGTAGCGTCAGTATAACGTTCCTGTCGCCTACGCCATACACGCAGTCTTCCGTCAGACACACTCAACTTGAACCTCGATTCATTGGAGAAGAGCACCCTGTTCCACTTGAGAGCATTCCAGCCCAAATGTGCCCTTGACCATCGCAGACGGACGCGGCAACGTGCAGGAGTCAACACCAAACCACGGCGGGGATGTCAGTTGTGCAAGTCGGCTTCACGCAGGCGGTTGCGTATGGCTTGGTCACTAATCCAGTTCTGGTGACGACCTCTGGTCTGAGCAGCAGTGACTGTAGCTGGCAGGAAGCGATTGAGCAGGTGCTGGAGGCGAATATGGCGATCCTGCTGAGGGGTGGTGACACGTGGTCTGGGGCCACGTGGTCGATCACCTGTGCTTCCTGTTTCATTATACCGGCTCCAGAGACGTGATATGGTCGACCCGTGGATGCCCAGGTTCCTTGCAACCTGTCTTTGCGACATTCCACCAGTGAGCATATCAACGGCTCGCTCTCGCTGATTTTGACCTAGGCGCGGCATTGGTCACACGTTGACCCAGGATAATGCAAAGGAATATTTAAGTTGCCCATTGCTACAGCTATTTATTGACCAAATTCTCAAAGGATTAGTCAATGAGTTCTACTCAACCTGACGGGATAGGCAAAATTCTAAACAATGTGCAATCAAGCGGAACGAGCTGCCCAGACGACAAAATCAAAACAATTTTCTGAGCTTTTAAGTTGTAGTTGATGTATCATGGCTCAAAACCAATATTGTATTGTATCAAAATTGTATGTGTTGCGTTGGAAGTTTTGGTCAGTATACAATAACAGAGACTCCAGACTGTTGAGCAACTGATGTGGTACGTCAAGCAAGAATGGGAAAGAATTCCACCGACAACAGTTCTACAATTAGTGTCCTCAGTTCCCAAATGCTTTTTGAGTGTTGATAAAAGGAAAGGTGATGTAGCACAGTGGTAAACATGCCCCAGTCCCAGCTTTTTTGGAACATGTTGAAGGCATCAAACTCAAATGAGTGAATATTTCCCAAAAAAGAATAAAGTTTATCAGTTTGAACATTAATTTTACGTCCCTCAGCCTATTGTGGCTCTATTGTAAGGAGTGATTGTTGGTTTTGGCTATCTCTGCTGGTCTTGGTCAGTCTTTTAATTTCCCCTTAAACTACAGGTAATGCAGGGTATCTGTGATGGCTAGGCCGTACCCACAAAAACCCTCCTCCTGGACCCTAAGGTTGGCATTCACTGGGGCTGGCAGGGATGCACCCTGTTCCGTGCAGGAACAGTTTCCTCTTTGTGCAAGACTTGCCGTTGGTCCAGGCTTCGCGTCACGTTATTGTTGTAAGTTTTTTCCCTAGACCATATCCTCTGTTAAATGTGCACAATAAAACTATTGTTGTGCAAGCCAAACCGGTGTTGTCTACCCATATGTTGCGTTCGGAGGTGTCCGAGCATAACAATTAAATATCTTGTCTTTGTAGTGTACTCAATTGAATATATGTTAAAAGGGATTTCTACATCATTGTATTCTGTTTTTATTCACGTTTTACATTATTATTCACGTCCCAACTTCATTGGAAATGGGGTATGTAACTTGAATGCACCATGTAATACAAAATGAAGCTTCTAGAGGGCGATTCAAGTCAGGATGCAATTGAGAACTGTGTCTTTACTCTTTTGGGTCTAGCCTGCTTTTCAATATTGACACCATGGGCTGCTGGGCCCAACTAACTTGTATGTGCCTGACAGGACTGACAATGCACGCACAAACAGATGACTACATCCATTGCTATTTGTCCAGCTGTAATGATTAATTGGTCATTTTATGCCGCTGCTTAATGCAAATGAGTAGCCAGTTGAATCTCGATGGAGTTGTTGCTGGTGTTGGTGTGTGTGTGTGTGTGTGTGTGTGTGTGTGTGTGGTGTTTTTTTTTTTTTTGGGGGGGGGGTTGCATTTTGGCTGTTATTTAAAAGATAAATAAGTAGAGACCCAGAGTGCTGCGAAAAAGTATTTCCCCCTTCCTAATGTCTTCTATTTTTGCTTTCATTTCTTAATTGAATGTTTCAGATCATCCAACTAATTTTAATATGACACTAAAACAATGTACAGTAAGTATAAATGCAGCTTTTAAATTAAAATTTCATTTATGGAAGGCAAAGAGATATTCAAAACCGGAATTTACCATGTGAAGAAATTGCCCCCCAAAACGTAATAACTGGTTGCATCACTCTTGAAGGCAACAACTGCAATCAACTGTTTGCAAAAACTGGCAATGAGTCTTTATCATTGCTGTGAAGGAATTTTGACTGATACGTCTTTCAAGAATTGTTTTAATTCACATTGGAGGGTTTTCAAGCATGAGCAACCTGTTTAAGGTCATGCCACACCATCTCAAATCAGAACTTTGACTAGCAGCTCTAAAAGCGTTGTTTTGTCTGTTCTGTGCCGTGCTTGCTTGTGTGCTTTGGATCATTGTCCTGCTGCATGATCCAACTGCGTTAGAGATACAGGTCATGAACTGATGGCCAAACATTCCTCATGATTTTCTTGTGATACGTATATTATAGGGGACCTAATATGCTATTTTTCCAAATTTAGATTTTGGTCTTTGACTCCCCTAGAGTTCTCCTGATCGCGCAAAGCAAAAAAAGGGTACTTTATTTTGCTCGTACTGCCATCCTCAAAAAAACGCCATTTGTACTCCATAGTAGTCTCTGCCTGAAATGCCTCATTGTGTGAGGTAGCGATCTGGAACCAAATGCGAGGACACAGGATTGCAAAAATAAAGGGTTTTATTGAGTGAGGGGGGTAACCCCCGCAGGGCAGAAGGCAACAGTGCAGAGTCCGCAATCCAAAAGTCAAAATCTAGTGGGACAGAAAAGGGTTCGTAACCAGGGCAGCAAACACAAAAGTCGTAGTCGGGCAAAACAGATTCGGTACACAGGCAGAGGTTTGTAGGAGAAGCAAACTCATCAACCAAAGGGCAATCCGAATCGTTAACAGGCCAGCAATCCACAAAATCGAAGTCGGGCAGAAGTGGGTCAAAAAACCCATGATATTATGTATGTTATGATAAAAATAATCAAAAAAGGCAAACCAAAAATCAGTAGTCGGGCAATCCAGTCAGAATCAGAAACGCAATGAATACAAGGCAGGAGAGTAAGCAGCACAGGTAAGCAAGAGAAACGATCTGACTGAGAATCGCTGGGAACCTAATCACATGAAATTTGGCAAAGGCCAAAACGCAAACAGGGAACACGAGACATTCCTATAGACAAACATACGGCTCCAATCATGGAGTTCTAACGTGCATAGGTAATAAGAGAAAAGACAGCGCGATCAGGTGTGGAGCTTCCACAGAAAAAGGCAGCAAAGAAGATTAGGGAGAGAAAAGAGGCGAAGACTAGAACAGGGCGAATGCAGAGAGCTTGTTAATCAATTAAGTGAAACTATACAAATCCTTAGTGCTCGTTAGTAAGTTTGTATTATATACAAGGTTAGTCATTGTTAGTAGCTTCTAGAGAAAATAAAAAACTGTTAGTACTGTTAGTAAGATAGAAAAGAAGGGTGAAGTAAGTAAACGAGATCGGAAGGAAGACTGAAATCCAGAATCCAATAAATCACCTGAAGAGTGTCACGCAGGACTGGGGCTGTGAACAATGACAGGACGAGAGACCAGACAGGGGAGACAAAGTGCAATCCATAATGGAAAACATGGACCGGAATGTAACTATGGCAAAAAGTAAACTATGGAAAAGTACAAGGACAATACATGAACAAAGCGAAGTTACCAAATCACAATACATAATCCAAAGAATGGTCAGACAAGGCAAGGAATCCAATAAACAATAAAACAAATATCATAGCAAGGCATGAACAAAACAGGCAAAGCAGAATCATAACACAGACCGAGGAAGAATCCAGTGAGCCTCAATACACCCCGGGTCTGACAAAGGTTTCCAGTGAGTACCACGACCTGGCCAAAGTTTTTTCTAAGTCACGTGCCATGTCTCTGCCTCCTCACAAACCGTATGACTGCGCCATCCACCTTCAACCTGGCACAGCGCCCCCTAAGGGGGGTCTCTATTCCCTGTCTCACCCTGAACAGGAGGCTATGGATAAGTACGTGGAGGAGTCCCTGGCTGCTGGAATCATCTGTCCCTCTTCCTCTCCCTACAGGGGCCTTAACCCCTTTCTGCAGATGTAGACGCTCGCGTCTATAGATATGCAAATGTAAGCACTTAAGTTACAGTACTCGACCACAAGATGGCACCCCCGGATCAGCTATTGGATATTCACAAGCAGGCAGAGCTGAAACGCGATTTATAGTATGGAGAAGTTCCCTCCAATCCCTGTTTTTCAGGAGTAGCATGGATTAAACTCCTCAGCTAAGCCTGATGTGCAAACTGGTCAATATCCTTGCCCATAGTATCGATCCAGTAGTTTTAAAAAATTATCACTTGCGACAGAAAAAAAACGTACTACTCTGTAGCAACCATTTTAGCTACAGTGAGCCAACAGTATTCCAATTAGTGGTTAAAAAAATACGTTTTGTGAAGAAAAAAATCCGACATAGTATTGCTTCTCTCACATTCTACTGTCAATTACAATCATCACACACAAAATATGCGTAGTTCCCTCCCATGGATTAACGCTTAGATTCCTCCATCGACAAATTCAGCGCTCCCTTCTATCCACCGAAGTACTGGTGTCGATAGCCAGTCACTCAATTATATACTCAGATTCATCTGCGTAACTCTACAGTTATAGTTCACGTCCTCGTGAAGCTTCCCCGGTAACGATGTATTGACAGACTCGTTTCTTATCCCATTCCCCAGTGTCTTAACTTTCCTCTATAACTGAAATACATTGATCGGACAATAAGAATGGGATACAAAGCTAAGCGTAAAAGTAAGGTCGGTTGTATTCTTCGAATGTTGGCCGCGGTTGCGCAGCTGAAAATGATGCGATATCAAAGAAATAAAGACACTGGAGACCGTTCTGAAGTGCTCAGTTTCATTTACGAGATTTAAATGTTGTATGGACGCGGTCAACGGGAATTATTCCGAATGAAACAGAACTGGAACGTTCCTTCTACCCGATACATCTGTCTCTGGAGGAGGGCATCAATAAAGAAAACAGGTTATACTTCTACTCTGTTTGCATTTTGCTTAATTTGGCTTTTTGCTGTAGAATCTATACCGCGTTTAAAGACATCGAATGCCGAGGTTTTCGTTTCTCCAAATGCATACATCCCACGCAGGTCGGTAGATCCCTCGGTACGTTCATTACACCACTCTGATGAATATGGAAGCATATGTCGTTGTATTTTTTTCCTGAAAGTGAAATTTCTGTTCTGTTAAAATAAGGTGTATTTCAGAATTCAGATATTACTGAGTTAGTGAGTTTTCACCCTTATAAGGTGTAAGGTTATGAGCTCGGATGTGAGAGCGGTTAGCTTTTTATTCATATCATGTTTGGTCTTGCGTGAATGTTATAGCTGTTAAATCTGCACTTCATTTAATGCTTGGGGTACTTCGAAGAGAAATGGACAATATTGTTAACTTTATTATGGAGAAAAGGCATGTTTTGAGAGGTTACTGGTGACCAATGATGTTCCACTGCAAAGATATTGATTAATTCATGCAAAACTCAACCAGAAAATCATTTGTTCATATTAAATTTCATGCCTTAAAACTTTATTTGTGTTATATACATGATTTTTTTATGATTTGACTAGATTTCATTTTGAGACTTCGGGGAGACACTTGGATAGCTGTATAATTTGGCTAAAAGCATGTAGGTAATCTAGAATGTAATGTTGAAGATGAATTGTACTTGTGGTCAAGGAGTTTATGATCCCAGAAATGTATAGTTTTAAGCCCCAGCAGTTTTTAAATCCTCAGAATTATTTTTTTTGCAATTTCAATGGTGAATTCTCATGAAGATTTTTTATGTTTGCAGCTCATTTTCTCTACCATAATCATGAAAATTAACTGAAATACTATGTAATTCTAAATGCTGTAAGTGTCTTTTCAGAATTGAGCCACATTTTTCCTCTTTATGAAGCTTTAATTTTGAATTATACAGCATTAAAGTGGGTAACCCAAAAATAGCCAAATTTGGCTTCTGCACAAAGGGGTTAATAATATCACAATAAAGAACCGATACCCCCTTCCTTTAATGAATTCGGCTTTTGAATTGTTGCAAGGAGCCACTATTTTCACTAAACCTCGTCAGGATTAAGGAAGGGAATGAATGGAAGACAGCCTTCAACACCGCTAGGGGGCACTACGAATACCTGGTTATGCCATTTGGCCTGGCTAACGCTCCCGCTGTCTTCCAGAATCTCGTTAATGACATTTTTCAAGACATGATTAATCAGTTTGTGTAC
This sequence comes from Gymnothorax reevesii, assembly GCA_029721435.1. Classification (NCBI taxonomy): domain Eukaryota; kingdom Metazoa; phylum Chordata; class Actinopteri; order Anguilliformes; family Muraenidae; genus Gymnothorax; species Gymnothorax reevesii. Next base: position 48,253,199 of record CM056587.1, on the reverse strand, counting down.
CTGGACGATATCCTAATATTCTCTCATTCCATGGAAGAACACCTTCACCATCTTCGTGCCATTCTGCAGCGCCTCCTGGAGAACCAACTCTACGCCAAGGCTGAGAAGTGTATGTTCCACTTGGACACAGTCCCATTCCTCGGATTTGTGGTAACTCCAGGAGGCATTCTAATGGATCAAGAAAAGGTGAAGGCGGTCAGTGATTGGGCTACCCCCACAACACGCAAAGAACTACAGTGTTTCTTCGGGTTTGCCAATTTTTACCGCCGTTTTATTCGTAATTATAGTACCGTTGCTGCCCCACTAACTGCTCTGACTTCCCCCAGAGTTCCTTTTGTGTGGACCCCATCGGCGGAGAAGGCTTTTCAGGAACTAAAGCAAAGATTCACCTCTGCTCCTGTTCTCCAACAGCCAGATCCTGAGAAGCAGTTCATTGTTGAGGTTGACACCTCCAACACCGGCGTGGGGGTAGTTCTGTCACAACGCAATGGTAAAGATAATAAGATACACCCTTGCGCCTTCTTCTCCCGCAGATTAAGCCTGGCTGAGAGCAATTATGATATCGGCAATCGGGAGTTACTGGCGGTAAAATTGGCATTAGAGGAGTGGCATCACTGGCTAGAAAGGGCCAAGGTTCCATTCCAGGTCTGGACTGAGCATAAGAATTTGGAATACCTCCGCACAGCTAAAAGGTTAAATTCTCGCCAATCTCGTTGGTCACTGTTCTTCGACAGATTTAACTTCACCTTAGCTTATCGCCCAGGCTCCCTTAATAAGAAACCTGATGCCCTGTCACGTAAATTCGCACCAGACTCTCCTCCCAAGGAGCCACAGACTATCCAGCCTGGTCGAGTTGTGGTGGGGTCATTAGTATGGGAACTGGAGAACCGGGTTAGAAGGTCACAACCTTCTGGGGGGCCACCTACTAACTGTCCCAAGAACTGTCTATTTGTTCCAGACAACCTTCGGGCCGAAGTTCTCCAGTGGGCCCATTCTTCCCGTCTCGCCTGTCATCCTGGTGCCAACCGGACCTTAGCCATGCTCACTCGCAGATTTTGGTGGCTAACGGTCTGGAGAGATGTAAAGAATCTGACGACTGCTTGTCCGGTCTGCACCCAGAACAACGCCACCCACATGGCACCAGCTGGTCTCCTGCAGCCACTCCCGGTACCTTCCAGACCATGGGCCAACATCGCGTTGGATTTTGTACTGGCTTCCACCCTCCAGAGGTAACAACGTCATACTGACCATCGTTGACCGCTTCTCCAAAGCAGTACTTCTCGTTCCACTGCCCAAGCTTCCATCTACCTGGGAGACGGCGGACCTACTGACCCAACACGTAATTAGGATACACGGCATCCCATCTGACATTGTTTCTCACAGTGGCTCTCAATTCATCTCTCAAGTCTGGAGAGCTTTTTGTCAAGCCCTGGGAATAAAGGTCAGTTTAACCTCCGGATTTCACCCCCAGAGCAATGGACAGACGGAAAGGGTCAACCAACAGATGGAGAGCGTCCTTCGGTGCCTCACTTCCCGAGATCAGGGGGACTAGAGTGAATAACTGCCCTGGGTCGAGTACTCCATTAAAAGCCTTCCCACGGCTGCCTCAGGTGTGTCCCCCTTCCAAGCTTGTCTCGGTTATCAACCACCTCTGTTTCCATCACAGGAGGTGGAGGTTAATGTTCCCAATATCCTAGAATTTCTTCAGAGGTGCCGAAGGACATGGAAGGAGACCCGTTCCGCTCTCCTTAAAGCTGGAGATGAGATGAGTCGCCAGGCTAACCGTCGTCGCTCTGTTCCACCACAGTATAAAGTAGGACAAAAGGTTTGGCTCTCTTCCAAGGACATTGCTTTAAGAACTGAAAGTCGCAAGCAAGCCCCTTGTTACATTGGTCCTTTTGTTATTGAGAAAATTATTAACCCAGTTTCTGTGAAACTTAAGTTACCAGCCTCCATGAGGTGTATCCACCCAGTATTTCATGTGTAGTGTATTAAGCCTGTACTAGTTTCCCGCCACACCCCTGCCCCGACCAATCCTTCTCCCCCTAGGCTCATCGATGGAGGAGAAACGTATACTGTAAGCAAGCTGCTGGACGTTCGTCGTCGAGGAAGGGGACTGCAATACTTAGTGGACTGGGAAGGATACGGCCCGGAGGAAAGCTCATGGGTCCCAGCGCGTCACATATTGGATAAAGAACTCATTAAAGACTTTCACAAAAGGACTTCACAAAAAAGCCAAAGTTGAGACCGCCAGGTGGCGGTCATAGAGGGGGGGGGTTCTGTTGAGAATCGGTGATTTGTATGTTTGTTTTTAGTATGTTTTAGTACTTTTAGTTGCTATTTATTTATTTATCATATTTATTCTTTTAGAGTATGTATGTTTCTGTAAGATTGCGCTGTCTTTAGTCTTCAGTGTCTTCCTCTCGTTTCCGTCTCGTGGTGTCTTGTCTTTTTCATCACACTCTCTTCCCTGTATTTCAGTTAGGTATTTCCTCTTCCTTCTCTCTTGCTGTTCTCATTGGCTATCCACTCCTGAGAGTAGTTTAGTGAGGCATGGGTGTTTAGTTAGATTAGAGTTAGAACTCCACCCTTTTCCTCTCTCTCTCCTATCACCGTCCTTGCTTTTCTAGCTCCACCTCTCTCTACAGCTGTCCTGTGTTTAGCTGAGATTCCACTTAATTAGTTTGTGTGTTTAAAAGGCCCACTTTTACCGCAGCTTCTTGTCGACTCGTTTCTTCCCATAGCTCGCTTTGGTTAAGTCTCGTTTCTGCGCTTTCTTGGTTTCGATTGTTGATTGCTCGTTTCTAGTGAATTCTCCTGTAAGTCTCGTTATTGATTGTTTGTATTACATTGTTTGATTGCTTAGTACTTCGTTCTCCCTTATTCCCATTTTGTACCCATCATTTAAGATTCTCCTGTGTTATTCCCTTATCCCATCCAATTCCCTTTTCCTTCCCCTTCCATTCCCTTAGATCTACCCCTATTGTTACTGTCTTTGTGCGGACTGATTTTCTGGTTACCGAATATTTCTGCTTGTCCCGATTGTGATTCTGACTATTCTGCATTACCCTGTTTGCCTTGCTATCGATCTGTTTCTGTATTTGACCATGAGCTGTGTTAAACCTAATAAACGCCCTGCCGATGCTAAACTGCATTTGGAGTCAAAGCCCGTTCCTTTAAGTGTGTGTAAACTACTCTGTAATATCTAACTTTTTACCCCTTTTATTGCTGTTGTGTTTTTGCTGTGCATCATGTATTATGAACACTATTTTTTAAATAATATATATATATATATATATATATATATATATATATATATATATATATATATATATACTTCAAAACCTCTACGGTTGGTGGTGCCAAGAAATCATCCATTGCTGTTGATCTGTCAATATATATCTAGGAAAATTAAAAAAAAAAAACAATTGTACAACTTGAAATTTTTGATTTTCAATAAATGACACAATGGTCTATCCCGGACATGAGCTCCCAATTTGTTATGGCCCCAATTTGTTATGACATCTAAGACAGCAAGGCATGACAGACAAAATTTTAAAACTTAAACAGATTTAATTTATCAAAGACTGACAACTAAACTACAATTTATAGTACTGATCAAGATTGAAATTCACAAGAAAAAAAATATTTACAGTCCATTGCGATGGGGTTGCTTGGTGATGTCCTGGGACAGGGAAATGCTCCAACACAGGCAAAAATCTTCACTTCACAGGTCTTGAAAAGAGTGACAGGTCTGGTCAAATGTATCTTCCTCCTTGCAATTTCTCCTACTACTCTACTCTCAATTTCTCTCCTTATATACTCTTTTGCAGCCCCCTCCCACATTTTGACTTTTTTTTTTTTCTCTAGGACTTTCCCCTCTCAGACATGCCCAGGACATGCCAAAACCTAGCTCCAGACTGGGCTTAACAAAAAAAATTGTAAATACTTTTATTTTTTTCACATTACACATCCTCTAAACAGTTTTAATTCTGACTCAGTTCACAGAAAATTTTCCCGAAAGTATCAGGGGTCATCAAGACTTTTATTTTTCTCTCTTTTTGCAAATGTAAGACAAGCCTGTTGTTCTTTCTGGTCAGCAGTGGTTTTCATTGTGCAGCTCTCCCATGTGTACCATTTTGCCCAGTCTCTTATGAAATCATGAACACTGACCTTGTCTCAAAAAAAATTCCTGTACTGCTGATATCTGATATATTTTAGCATCCAGTGTTATAACAGAAACACTAAGAAACGCGAGTGTATTTGCTGCATAAAAACTGTGTTTTAAATGAGGAAATCTGTAAATAACTTTAATGGGTACAAGAGCAACCAGTTCATATCAGGACATTCCAAACTGATTGTGTGGGTATTTATTAATTTTAGAAGGGGTATTACGCCACACTCTAGGACAACCACGGCACTGGCCGTTTGGCTGAGATTTAGCTCCTATCCTATTCATTATACTTAAGAAATTCTCGTCTGGAAGGTAAGCTAACTATCATTTTCTTCATATTTAGGCTAAGGGTTCATAAATGCACAGCCCATTTGACCGAAAAATTGCCTGAGCAAGCAACTATTAAAAATAAAATACCTCATCTGTTTCAATCGAGTGTTGAGATTGTTAATGCGGAGAAATGACTTCTCTCAGAAAATTTAAAGGCTCATAACTTGAGCATTCACCTTTGGTGATTCAAGACAATAATAAACAAACCTAAAATTTTGCAGGGCGACCCACAATAGTTCCAAAGAAATGAATGTTGGAACATTTTTTGGTGCTAAAATTCGGTCCGGGTTTGATCTTTCTTATGCCGATATCTAAAAAGTATTAAAGAGGCCAAACATTTACCACTGTCAATTTGGAGTATCTTCTGAAGTGTTGTCGATGAGAAATTTCTTCTTAGAAAACAAAGCAACCAGATTATATCAATAATATATTGTCATGAAAGTGACACTGCTTTTCTGTTTGTCCCCATTAAAACAAAGGATGATTAATGCGCAATCGCAGAAACATGCAAAAATGTTCATCGAAAAAGGTTCCCAATGCTGTGAAGCTGCTTTTTTTTTTTTTTACAGCTTATGACAAGAGCAAAAATGGCATCTATGTTCTGTTTCATAATATAACTACAGAAGTCTCATCAGCTGTGCTTTTGCAGTTGTGCATCTCTCTCCTCCCAGCTCTGGGTCTCACAAACCTTGTATTTGACTTTGCTGTCTTGCAGGAGTGTTACCTTCGGAAATGCGTCGACAGAAACCGCCAATTTCCTGAAATATCCAAATTCTCCACAGACAATGAATGCACTCACCAAAAATAGAAAATGAACAGACTGGATTGCTGCTGTTTGACCAGGATTCAAACCATCGTCCAATTAAAGTCCATTTACATTACTTATTTATGATTATGTGTCAGTTCACAGATCAGTATACATTTTCTTAGAGCTTTGTCTGATTCGGTCCAGATATGGTTGCAAGAATGGAGCCTTCTATGGAAGCTGCAGATATCGTTGTTGTGGTGCTTTACTTCCTGCTTGTTCTGTTCGTTGGCTTGTTTGCCATGCGGAAGTCTAATCGGGCAACAGTGCAAGGATACTTTCTGGCAGGGCGCTCCATGAACTGGGTCATGATTGGTGCATCACTGTATGTCAGTAATATAGGCAGTGAGCATTTTATTGGCCTGGCTGGGTCTGGAGCAGCTATCGGCTATGCAGTGGGAGCCTTAGAGTTCATCGCGCTGCTGGTCCTGCAGCTGCTGGGCTGGGTCTTTATCCCTGTCTACATCTACTCGGGTGTCTACACCATGCCTGATTACCTGTCCAAGCGCTATGGTGGGAATCGACTCAAGATGTACTTCGCCGCTCTTACTTTGCTGCTTTACATCTTCACCAAGCTCTCTGTGGGCCTATACTCAGGCGCCCTGTTCATCCGGGAATCTCTTGGCTGGAATCTATATCTGTCCATCATTCTGTTGATCACCATGACGGCTCTGCTGACGATCACTGGCGGACTGGCCGCGGTCATCTACACGGACACGCTGCAAGCGCTGCTCATGATCATAGGCGCGCTCACTGTGGCTGCCATCAGCCTGGCTAAGGTGGGTGGTCTTGAGGGGGTCCAGACTAAGTACATGCAGGCCACTCCAAACCTCACAGCCATCCTGGCTTCTGGGAACTTTACCCACCCTAGCACCTGCCCGATACAGCCCAAAGCACAAGCACTGAAGGCTTTGCGTGACCCTCTGGATGAGGACATCCCGTGGCCTGGATTTCTCCTGGGCCAAACCCCATCATCAATTTGGTACTGGTGCGCCGATCAGGTCATCGTCCAACGAGTGCTGGCAGCCAAAAACATTGCCCATGCCAAGGGCTCTACGCTAATGGCAGGCTTCCTGAAGATCCTGCCCATGTTCATCATTGTGATTCCTGGGATGATTGCTCGCATCCTGTTCCCAGACGAGCTGGCGTGCGTGGGGCCAGAACACTGTGTCCAGGTGTGTGGGAGCCGGGCCGGCTGCTCAAACATGGCGTACCCCCGGCTGGTGATGAGTTTGATGCCTGTGGGGCTTCGCGGCCTCATGATGGCTGTAATAATTGCTGCACTCATGAGCGACCTGGACTCTATCTTCAATAGCGCCAGCACCATCTTCACGCTGGACGTGTACCGGGCAGTACGCCGGTGCCCCTCCCCACGGGAACTGATGGTGGTGGGCCGGCTCTTCGTGGTGGTCATGGTAGCAATCAGCATTGCCTGGGTTCCGGTCATCATCGAGATGCAGGGGGGGCAGCTGTACATGTACATCCAGGAGGTGGCCTGCTACCTGACCCCACCTGCTGCTGCAATCTTCCTGCTGGGCATCCTCTGGAAGCGCTGTAATGAGATGGGGGCCTTCTGGGGGGCCGTGGCTGGATTCGTGCTGGGCTTTACTCGGCTGGTTCTTGCCTTTGTTTACCCCGAGTCTCCCTGCGATATCCCCGATGATCGGCCGACCTTCATCAGCAAGGTACATTTCATGTACGTGGCGGCCGGGCTCTTCTGGGCATCAGTCCTGGTAGTAGTGCTGGTCAGCCTTTGCACTCAGCCCCCCATTGAGGAGCATGTGCGTAGCACCACCTTGTGGGGGCTGCGTCATAAGGGCGAAAAGCCAATGAGAGACCCAGAGGGGGAGCACCAAGCGCTGAATGATAAGGTTGCCGACCACTCTAATAGCTTCAGGGGGCCCCACAAGCCCACGCCTCCTGGTGCACTGAATGACAACAGTGCTGGGCAAGCTGACATTGCTCTGCTGACCTCTCCCACAAGCCAACCTGAGAGCCTTGCTCCTCTGGGAACCCACAGCAATGGTCACGCCCACCTGCCTGTCCCTACAAATGATGGTGGGACAGGGAGGAAGAGACGAAGGTGCCAGAAGCTTCTGGACTGGTTCTGTGGCTACAAGGAGGTGCCCACTGAGATTGTCCCGCCTGCAGGGGGTCCGTCATGCAGTCCATTGGAAGAAGACCACCAGCTGATTCTGGAGATGCTCCATGAGCCTTCTACAATCAGACTGGTCCTAAACTTGAACCTACTGGTAGTGCTCTGCCTAGGGGTCTTCATGCTAGTTTTCTTCTCCCTGTAGAGGCCGGGTCGAGTGATTTTGTTAGCTTTTTCCAGAATAATAACTTTGTCAGACATTTTCCATGCTCACTTGTGGGTGTTAAATGTTTGCAGGTCTAGGGTTGGACTTTTATATTCATTATAGATTTACTCCATCCCATATTTAGGGTTCAGCAACTATTGAGGAGATATCTTTGCAATCTTTGAAGCCCTTAAGCAGTGTTTCTCAAACCTCCCCTTGTCCTGCTTGCTTTAGATCTCTTCCTGCCCCAGCACAGGTGATTCAAATGATAAGTAACCCCAGAAGCTGCTTGATAATAAGCGAATCATTTGAATCACCTATGCTGCTGCAGGGAGAGATCTAAAGCATGCTGGACAAGGGGTACGCCAGGAGAAGTTTGAGAAACACTGCCTTAAAGGCTACTTTAAGGGCAGACAGTATTTTGAAGTGGGTACATTTTTGGGAACTGATGGGGTGAAAGTGCATAAGGGTAAATATGGGTAATGTAGGGCATCCCTTCTAATGCACTTTTAGCACTTAGAAGCAGAAATAGCAAGAAACAGCACTTAGGTACCACTTAGCTGCCACAGTCAAAGGGAATCCCTCCTCATGATGAACAAGAAGTCAGAAAGCCATGAATCCTGAATACATATGCAGGTGTAGTACTCCTCATTCTCCTATGTGCATCTCTCTCTCTCTCTCTCTCTCTCTCTCATGTTTAATTTTGCAAATTATTTCTTTCTGTTGTATTTTCAGGTACAATGGCCCTCATTTACCAAACGTGCGTACACCAAAAAAATACGTGTACGCCAAAACTGCCTCAAGGATCGGCATTTATTTATCTGAATGTGAGCGAACGGTCCGCAAAAATTTCACACCAGGTCTGACCAGGTGTACGCAAATTTGAAACCAGCGAACAACACGCAGGAACGAGTGCAGCTGTCAGAATGAGTACTAAACCATATGCCGCGATGCGGACTTCATGCTATTGTTGCTCTAATAAGTAAAATGAATAAATAGTCTAAACAGATAAATTGGGTAAATTAATAAATGAATGAATGAATAAATATATAAATAAATAAATAAATTAGACACCTGTGTTGAGAAATTAAATTTATATTCTGAGACAACCTGCTTGTCCGGCCAGACGGCTGACAATTACAATCAATTTGATTAAGTGTGGTATGTCAGATGCTCATCTAGTCAGATATATACTGAACAACAAAAGAAACGCAAGTTAGTTAAAGGCAAACTGGAAAATATGTTTGCGCGTAATTATTTCAGAAAATCAAATTTATTACTAGCGCGTGCACATTTACACTTTTTTCATCAAACTTTTCTTTATTTTGCGGTCACTCAGACTAAGTAACCATAAGAGTACATTAACTAACTAGCTAGCGTGCGTTTCTTTTGTTGCTCAGTATATGGATGCCTACGGACACTTCGACCGTGATCACATTTTGACAATGACAGATCTTCTATTGATAGAGGAATAAGCTTCTGTCTGACGTGAGAGGAACTTTCGGCGCAGGGAAGATCTCCTCTGGGAAAGTGACGAGTGGCTGCTCATTTTGTGTGGCAGCCAATTAAATGTCATGGAGTAACACTAATAAAAGTACAATGAAGAGTGATATCTGCTGACTGTATTTTAACAATTACCCTCATGCAGCTCTGATCGAGGCGGTGAAGACTCATCCATGTCCCCACCACCTCGCATTCCCACAATGGAGGGGGAGCCTATCAGAGCTGCCATGCGCTCCTGGAATGGTGACAACTGTCTGGTTGGCCTCCACCGGTCTGTGCGCTGCTGCGCCTGAGTGCAGCAACCCGTTTTTTGGAGGAGATCTTAAAATCGGACCACTATTTTTAACCTACATGTAAAGCATTTCGGTTGTCAATTGTGTATGATCCAGAAGCGCTGCCATGTTCTGTAGGCCAAGGCTCAGTTAAAAAGGAATGCAGCAAAGTGGCAAAGTGTCCTGTGGTCAGACGAGTCCAAATTTGACATTCTTGTTGGAAACCATGGGCGTCGTGTCCTGCGGGCTAAAGACGAGAAAGACCACCCCTCCTGTTATCAGCGTTCAGTTCAAAAGCCAGCATCTCTGATGGTATGGGGATGCATGAGTGCATATGGTGTGGGACACTTACATGTTTTAAAAAGCACCATGAATGCTGAAATTCCTACGCGTTTCCAGTGTTTTGTGTTAAATCCTGATGTGTATTGTTATGTCTGATGTCATCAATATGTTTCTCTTGCGTTTAACTGCAACCTTTAATTTTCGAAGAAGAAAGTGGAGTTGGCAGTGCGACGCACGTTGCTGCAGCCTGGAGCACTTTCTCTCCAAACGTAATTTTGTTGTTCTTCTGTAACAATGACAATAAATTCATCTGAATCTGAAAGGTATATAAAAGGTTTTAAAGCAACATATGCTTCCCTCCAGATGACATCTATTCCAGGGAAGACCTTGTGTATTTCAGCAGGACAATGCAAAATCACATACTGCAGCTATTACAAAAGCATGGCTTCGTAGTAGAAGAGTCCTTGTGATGAACTTGCCTGCCTGCAGTCCTGATCTTTCACCAATTCAGAACATTTAATGCATAATTGAAAAGTCTGTCAAAGGAAACCCAAAACTCTACTGCAGCTGGAAGCCTGTATTAAACAAGTGGGAACAAATTCCAATGACTTAACTCAAGAAACTTGTCAATGCCCAGACGTCTCCACTCTGTGTTAAGAAGAGGGGATGCAACACCATGGTAAACAGGTCCCTGTCCCACCTTTTTCAGACCTGTAGCAGCCATCAAATTTGAAATGAGCTTATTTTGTGGATAAAATTGTAAAATTTCTCAGTTTCAACATTTTCTGTTATCTCTGTTCTTTTGTGAATAAAATTCTGGCTTGTTTGATTTTAAAGTCATTGCGTTTTGATTTTATTCAAAATTTACACTTTGTCCCAACTATTTTGGAATTGGGGTTGTAGAGGTCCCCCCTAGTCTTTTGTCCCAAACAGCCAGAGCCTAAACAAAGTGAAATCAACTGGCTTTAATCATTATAAAGTATGAAATGGCAGAACTTTTACTCCCTGACTCCTGGAATGTCCACCTCGGCATCACCAAACTGTGAAACAGTAGTGTCGCTGGAGCTGAAAATTGGGTGGGCAAAGATATCACTTTACACCTGTCAGTAGTCCTGATTGCAGTGATTTTTTGAATTAAAAATACATTCACTATGAAAACATCCAATGTTTCTCCTCACTAAGGCACTTCATTTGGACAATTTGGTGAATCTCAGTCACCATTATTCACAATTGTGTAAAAGTGTTCTGAGTGAAATGTTGGAAATTCCCCATCTAATTATTTGTCTCATTTTGTTCTATCCAAATGTAATTGTAAATTTGTGCTCAATTTGAACGGAAAGACAAAGTAAGAATGAGGGGTGAAAATCATTTCTCACGTTGTCAGGCGCGCATCACAAACTTCCTTTGCTGCCACCTGTAGGACTTTTATTGTAATTACACTATCGAACAACGTACATCCCAGATAGCAAAAAGTGATTGAATCAACATTGTGATATTGTCTGGCTGAAGATTGCAATCAAAATTGACGTCAGATATTGAAAATAATAATAGTAATTAAAGTGCTCGCTTTGATCAACATGGACGTTGAATTTCCAATCTATTCTGACAAAGAATCAGCCTTGATTCAACTATGATATTGTAATAAACCCTGTCTCAGCAACGAGAGGGTAAAGCACTTACACACGAAATACGTATACCAATCCAGATTAGGAAGGAACCCAAAGATTACAAATAAAAATCTTTATTCATACAGCCAAGGCAAAGAGAGTAGCTGGTCGTGATGCGCGGGTCGAGGGTTTTTAACACCCGCACCAACCCGACCCGATGTGAAAGCTAACCCGCCCCGCTAAAACTCGCACTGATTTTCAACCCGAACCCGACCCGACCCGACACAAAGGAGGCAAGATAAAAAGAAGTGGGTCGGTACGACATGATTTGCAATGGGGAAAAAACGATTCCTCTGTTACGCTATGGATTTGAGTGGAGCACAACATACATTTGGCTTTTGGCTGGAATTCTTAATACAAAGTTTAGGCGCTGTCTACTAATTGAACCTTACCGTGATTTCTGATCTTTGCAACCAAACCAAATGGCATCAGGCAAAATATTGCAAACAGGCTGTTTTATTGGAACAAAATTAACTTGACAGTGGTGCACTGGCGCTATCGCCTACTCTCCCATACAGTTTTGCGATATTCTGTGTACGAGGTAATTTCATTTTCCTCGTATAATTATTTCAAGATTGTTTCGGGGGGGCTTTTAGGCTATTTTTTCAACCCAGCTTATAATGTTGGCTTAGGCGTATTTTTTCCCAAACTATGCAAAAACAAAATCGCATCAACAGTGCCAGGGTTTAAGCGATCACGGCGCGCTTCCAGGACACGGGCAGCCGAACTGAAGGTTCGCTCGCTTGTTGAGCTAGTTTCTGGGACGCAGAGGGCTGCTTTAGCCACCATGGAGTTTTACGCGATTATTCTGTGTCTCATGGTATAGTAATTAATAAGAGCAAGGCTAGGTTTCTATGGAGGGTGATTTGTGCCATAATTAAATACAATACACACATTGAAATACAATGCACTTATTGAAATACAATACACATATCGAAAATACAATACATGCTTCGAAATACAATACACACCTCAAAAATACAATACATGTGTAACAATAAATGCAATACTACAGTGATTTCTTTTTCAATGTCTATCAGGAATATTCATGCCAAAATGAATGCATATCACACCTCGAAATGCAATACATACCTTGAAAATACAATACAAATGTAACAATAAATACAATACAAAAATGCTTTTTTTTTCAATGTCGGTCAGGAATATTTGTGCCAAAATTAAAACAATACAACCGTATTGTTTTTCAAGTTGTGTATTGTATTTCAATGTGTGAATTGTATTTCAATGTGTGCATTGTATTTCCATGAGTGCATTGTATTTCCATGTGGGGTTTTGGCACTATGTAAATTTTAGTCAATGAGCTCCGACCAATTAATATGATTGGACGAGGCTTTCCATAGAGTGCCTAAGTCACGCCCAGTTGGTACTCTGATGTATACGATGGTCTGGGTGAATACACTTGTCTGATTGGCTGGCAGGTGTTAATTAAAATCGTGAAACCGCACAGATAGTTCGGCTACGTTAGTTTGACCGTTCGAAGTGGGAAATTCATCCGCTATCAACCGATAACCATAGCAACGTAAGAGCACTGGCATTTGGCTAGGTATAGCCAAACAGAAACCATTTATCTCCAGGGGACTGTTTCAATAAACTTTACTTGTCTGACCGAGTCAGACCATCAGTCGAGTGAAAAGTCGGTCCTTCGACAGACGATGTCCGTCAGGTGTTTAAATAAAACAAAAGTAGGATGTCCGACCATGGTCCGACGGTTCATCACTGTTCGTTCGAAGTTGCGTGAGAGTTTACACCTCAGCGATGCACTGCTTCGCTATTTGACGTTAAAATATTCGAAATAAGTAAACGTTAAATGAAATAAGAAAAAAAAACCCGATTTTGATTACGTAGATCATTAACTTCTATTCAGACATAAATTAACGGCGCACATCGCCGTACGATGTCACATAACGTTAAGTATCATTTTCAGTAGGCTGTTAACTGAATACAGTCCAGCTAATTAAAAGCAGTCTTTGCTCATTGTGCACTCTGTGCTAAAACAAAACAAAGCTATTCAACACACAAAAGACATTAAATATTCCTATCGTCACAATCGCTCATTTTACAGATTTGAGTTAAGCTGCTTTCACACTGGACGTAAAACGAATTTTTCGCACGACAGATTATTCAAAGTCAATGCAAAGACACGATATCGTCCTGCGGGGGCGGTTAACGATAGGTGCTGCAGGGATAATGACCGTAAAAATTAAAGTAGCGAAGTAATCACCTTTTATTCATTGAACGACAGTAACTGTGCACAGTTACAAAGGAAGCTAACATATCCACTTCATGTGTCAGCGACTGCAGACAGTTCGCTGACTACGTGCTCTGACAACAGACTGATTTCAGCTCGCTATCTCTACGGAAAGCATTATTTATATTCGTAGGCTTGTTGGTCCAAATAAATCCGCCGGCCAGCGTGGGCGCCTGGCCAATCCTGGCCACGCAGGGCGTATCTAGCCAAGAACCAGCCTACATCGTGCCAAAACTGCATATCGAAATACAATACTGCATATCGAAATACAATACAAGGTGTATTGTATTTCATTGCGAAGGTTTTGGCACAGAGCTCGAAATACAATACATGCCTCGAAAATACAATACATGAGTAACAGTAAATACAATACAAACATAATTTGTTTTTCAGTGTCGGTCAGGATTATTCATGACAAAATTAAATACAATGCACACATTGAAATACAATACATGTATTGAGAATACAATACACATCTTAAAATACAATACACATCTCGAAAATACAATGCAGTTGTCTTGTTTTAATTTTGGCACAAATATTCCTGACACACATAGAAAAACAAAGCATTTTTGTATTGTATTTACTGTTACACATGTATTGTATTTTCAATATATGTATTGTATTTTCAAGATGTGTATTGTATTTAAGCATTTTTGTATTGTATTTATTACTACACATGTATTGTATTTTCAAGATGTGTATTGCATTTCAATAACTGCATTGTATTTCAATGTGTGCATTGTATTTAATTATGGCACAAATCACCCTCCATAGGTTTCGCACCATACATGCTCCAGTAATTCGTTTGGGTGATATGTGTATAGAATGGTGTTATAGATTTGTATATCGAAGAAGTATCTTTACTGCCTATGGCAGCACACGCTCTGCTGTCAGAGAACACGTAGCTGATAAACGGAGGCACCTCAACAAGTTGATTTTATTTTTGAATAAGAATCGTGAAATGCCTTTCACTGTAAAGTGGTGAAAAAATGTTTAGTCTGAGTTGTTTGGACCCACAGCCCAAATTACTACTACTATATGATATTTCGGTGCTGACTGCAGAACGATTTATAAGATGAGCTATCATTCAACCTTTAGATCCTTAGTCTAACCGTGGAGGATTAAGCCGTGCACCAGTGAGTGCGTGTATATCGAGAGTAGGAAGAGGGAGAGGTACAATTGGCATTCTATCCTGCTTAAGGTAGAGGGTCAATCCGCGGGACCTACGGGTTCCGGGCCGACCCGCGCATCACTAGTAGCTGGCATGAGATGAAGCTAGAGGCAGGCCCGGGGCCAATGTGCAATCACAGCATTTAGCCAACTGGCTAGATTCACCGCGACCCAGTGTCACGCAAATATAAACAAGTTCAGCACACTTTCCAGAAGGTTATACAGCAATTCGAGGACTACCCTACTCAACATTCCATCACACAAGAGGCACCAAATGACAGACCCTCCCAACTGCCCAAACCACTTCCTTTAACCAGCCCTCCCACAGCTCTTCACCAAGTATAGAATAAATTACACAATCACAATACATTTGACGAGACAACATATGAAAGTTAAAAATCTACTCAACACGCCCACATTGACAAGACCCACCCTCGGGGTCTGGGCTAATGATACCGTCTGATACCTGCAGGGCTTATTAGGCTGAGACCATCCGCTACAGTGGCGTTAGTAGGCAGGTCGCATAATGGCACCACGCAAGCGACCAGAAACTTCAATTGCAGACTACTGGAACCCACAGTCCACAAGCTTGCATACAACATCCAAGAAGGGAACAATAGTGGCATTCCTAACCCCACCCCTCTCTGTCTAAACGAGGCACCTAGCCTCCCCTCCTAGCGCCAGAACAGCTATACCCCCTGATCTTACTATCTTTGTCACCGGCGACTCGACACAGCTGCAAACGACACTCAGCGAACCCCACTGCCACAATGCACTGAAAAAACCTCTCTTCTCTCCTCCCTTCCAATCTCCTTTTATTACGTAAACTAAATCAACCACACATTTTCACCATCTAGCCCAATTATTCAATTAAACACAAAGACAGCAAAAACTGCAATCCCATTACAATATGATCAACATTGAAAGAAAGTAGAATTGCATCAACATTGATTCAACTACAAAACCCAAAACCAGTGAAGTTGGAACGTTATGTAAATCGTAGATAAAAACAGAATACAATGATTTACAAATCCTTTTCAACTTATATTCAATTGAATACACTGCAAAGACAAGATGTTTAATGTTCAAACTGAGAAACTTTTTTTTTTTTTTTGCAAATAATCATTAACTTAGAATTTAAAGGCAGCAAAAAATTGCAAAAAAGTTGGCACAGGGGCCTTTTTATCACTGTGTTACATCGCCATTCCTTTTAACGGCACTCAGTAAACGTTTGGGAACTGAGGAGACCAATTTTTGAAGCTTTTCAGGTGGAACTCTTTCCCATTCTTGCTTGATGTACAGCTTAAGTTATTCAACAGTCCGGGGTCTCTGTTGTCGTATTTTACGCTTCATAATCCGCCACACATTTTCAATGGGAGACAGGTCTGGACTACAGACAGGCTAGTCTTGTACCTGCACTCTTTTACTATGGAGCCATGCTGTTGTAACACGTGCAGAATGTGCCTCGGCATTGTCTTGCTGAAATAAGCAGGGGCGTCCATGAAAAAGACGCTGCTTGGATGGCAACATATGTTGCTCCAAAACCTGTATGTACCTTTCAGCATTAATGGTGTCTTCACAT
Organism: Gymnothorax reevesii; assembly: GCA_029721435.1. Classification (NCBI taxonomy): domain Eukaryota; kingdom Metazoa; phylum Chordata; class Actinopteri; order Anguilliformes; family Muraenidae; genus Gymnothorax; species Gymnothorax reevesii. The sequence goes on along the minus strand of CM056587.1, from coordinate 48,236,842 downwards.
ATTTGTAAGTTACCCATGCCCTGTGCACTAATACACCCCCATACCATCACAGATACTGGCTTTTGAACTTTGCGCCTATTACAGTCCGGATGGTTCTTTTCCCCTTTGGTCCGGAGGACACGACGTCCACAGTTTCCAAAAACAATTTAAAATGTGGACTCATCAGACCACAGAACACTTTTCCTCTTTGCATCAGTCCATCTTAGATGAGCTTGGGCCCAGCGAAGCCGGCGGCGTTTCTGGGTGCTGTTGATAAATGGCTTTCGCTTTGCATTGTAGAGTTTTAACTTGCACTTGCAGATGTAGCGACAAACTGTTGTTACTGACACTGGTTTTCTGAAGTGTTCCTGAGCCCATGTGGTGATGTCCTTAGAACACTGATGTCGGTTTTTGATGCAGTGCCGCCTGAGGGATCAAAGGTCACGGGCATTCAATGTTGGTTTTCGGCCTTGTCGCTTACGTGCAGTGATTTCTCCAGATTCTCTGAACCTTTTGACGATATTACGGACCGTAGATGATGAAATCCCTAAATTTCTTGCAATAGCTCGTTGAGGAATGTTGTTTTTAAACTGTTCAACAATCAGCTCAGGCATTTGTTCACTAAGTGGTGACCCTCGCCCCATCCTTGTTTGTGAATGACTGAGCATTTCAGGGAAGCTGCTTTTATACCCAGTCATGGCACCCACCTGTTCCCAATTAGCCCGCTCACCTGTGGGATGTTCCAAATAAGTGTTTGATGAGCATTCCTCAACTCTCTCAGTCTTTTTTGCCACTTGTGCTAGCTTTTTTGAAACATGTTGCAGGCATCAAATTCCAAATGAGCTAATATTTGCAAAAAATTACAAAGTTTACCTGTTCGAACATTAAGTAACTTGTCTTTGGAGTGTATTCAATTGAATATAGGTTGAAAAGGATTTGCAAATCATTGTATTCTGTTTTTATTTACGATTTACACAACGTGCCAACTTCACTGGTTTTGGGTTTTGTATATATGCATTGCATAATACATTGAAACTACGTTATTATTAAAGGGCCATTTCAACACTTTTAACCCTCCTGTGTATGTTTTTAATATGCCCCATTAAAAAATAATCACTTTATTACTCTGTTTATGGTACAGTTCAACAAGGAGCAAGCCAAAGTAGTCTACTAGTCAGTGATATCACTACCATACGCCTGACTCGCAGCGATGTCACTAATAGACAAGTTCGGAGCAACCCCCGCAGAACTTTAAAGCACTATATAGAGTAAAATGATTTTTTTTTTTAATGAGACATATTAAAAACATACAAATGAAGGTTAAAATGCTGAAATGGTCCATTAAGTATGCTACACTGCAGTGGTTCTCAACCTTTTTATACAAAGACCCCACTTTACAGGGACATGTTTTGGGGGACCCCAAAATTGATTATAATTATTTCAAATGTGAATATTCAAAAATGTGTTGTGAGCTTGTAAATTGGCTATTTCCATTTTTTTTAAGAAACTAAGGTGGAGAACAGCTGCTTTACTGCATGCTCTATTAATGAAAAAAAAACCCCAATAAAATAGGCCATTATTCATTTAGTTATTTATTAAAGACTCAAAAGAAATTACACTTTTGTACTTCTTTTGTACATTTTAGCACACACCTTTTCTTTTGCTCTTTTAAGGACAACAGCAACAGCAGTACCTATGAGGGTACTGCTGTTGTACCTTAGTGGGTTTTTATTTGTTTTGGAACATAAAAGTACCTTTTAGACTCTTAGAAGGTTCACACTGGTACCTTGAGGTCCTATAATTAGCCCTAAAGGGTACATACCTTGGGGAACGGAAATGGACTCCTGCTGTACCCCTGTTTCTGAGAGTGTACAGATCGAAAAAAAAAAAATTCGGAGCGATTAACTACTTTCGTGTGTGCTCTGTCAATATCAGGTGCTAAATCATCACCATATATGTTGACTTCGGCATGGTTTGACATCGAACGGAAGTTGCGCATTGCTACTTTCGACCCATCCAGTCCGGATGAAAGTAATGCACGGGCAGGGCAAAAGTAACGTGATCAAATTTACTGGAATCTTTTTAAATTTCTGTCATTAAAACAGAAGCAAAAACAGCCAGACATTTGTTTTAAACATTTTAATCGGCTTCAAATGCTTCAAAAGTGAGCGTGAACATGTTTAATGTGCAACTGGTCTATTTATAAAAATTATCCCAGATAGCAAGCACCTCCGCTCCGGATCTGTCCTGGCTCTGTGCCAACCCCAGCCGATCCGGCTCAGAGCCGGCGCAGATCCGGAGCGGAGGTGCTTGCTATATGGCGGTAGGGATGTAGCTCTGTCTGAGGTGTTACTCCCACCAAGCGGAGGAGCTTGCTATCTGGGGTGAAATTACTCATCACAGTTGTGACAGATACAATGAGTGGCACCCTCAGTGCATGCTTCATGCGACCACTGCAGACAAAAGATGCACCGCACCCACACTTCTCCAGGCAAAGATTAGGCAAATGTCTTCCCACAAACAAGACATTCCTCATCATTGTCCTGAGAAACTGTGGTTGCAGTGGTTCCACTAAGCCTCGTTTTCTTTGGGAGTTTTGAAGAGGACTGTTTTTTCTGGCCCCTCTGCTGACTCTCCTCCTCCAAAGCAGCTTTTACTGGGGTGTCGGTCAGTATTGCTGTTGATCTGCAACATTCAATGGGATTATATTCTGAATCAGCTTGTTTTTATACAAGCAAGAGAATCAAGATAAGTTAAAAATGACACGATGCTCACCTCTTTCTGCTTCTCCTTTTATTTTCTTTCCAAAGTCAGCCTTTGGATATGGGCGAAGCTTTTCTGGGCTGAACCTCAGTATTGGTGTGCCACTAGATGTTTCTGGAACCACTAGCATACCTGGACAGATAAAATTAAAAATAAAATGCTTGGCAAGGCTCAACATGCACATTTAAAGACACACACAGACAAAAACTCTCACCATCAACAGGAATGGCTGACTCATGGGGATGCAGCTCAAATGGGCTCTGGCTAGGTTGGTGGTGTCTTATGGGAGCAGGCGCTGGCGATTGCGCTGGTGATGGAGCAGGCACTGGTGATGAAGAGGGCGCTGGTGATGGAGCTGGCGCTGGTGATGGAGCTGGTGCTGGTGCAAGACGGTCGGTCATAAAAGCTGGAGCAAAGTCTGCCTCACTGAAAATATCTGGATTCAAGGGGCAGATACCGGTACACTCGAACCCAGACGAAATGCTGCTTGGTGTCGCAGCTTGAAGCAGAGCTTTTGCCACAAGACTTGGGATGTTGTAGTTGGTCAAAGTTCTTCCAGGGGTCATTCGCATCCAATGGTCTGATGCTCTGTTAATGTAGTGCTTCAGAGGGCCAAAAACGCTTCAGTCTAGCGGCTGAAGACGGCGGGAGCAGTGGGGTGGAAAAGACAGGAGTACAATGCCCTGTAACTTGCAAAAGTCAATATCTACCACAACGAGGTGTGATGCGTGATTGTCTAAGAGTAGCCGCAACTTTGACTCCGGGGTCACGCGGATGCGTCTTGCAAAATGCTGTAAAAAGGCCATCCACCCCGATGGATGCAGAACCAGTGCAGCCAGGGGGACCATCCCGGGTGAAGTGGTCATGGAACTTCATTCTTGGGAAAATAAAGTAAGGTGGAACAAAGTTTCCTTGTGTGTTGGCAGCAAAGGCAACGGTCACCAATGTCCCTCTTTCCCTGGAGGTCGCAGCACCGACCTGGCGCTGCCCCTTGGTGGCATTGACTTTGTCTGGCACTTGAGCCGTTGTGGTACCTGAAATAATAAGTGAAATGAATTATTGCTGTTGCAAATCACTGTTGCTGTAAAATTTATCTAAATATTAATTTTTACCTGTTTCATCCATGTTCCAGATGTCATTTGCTTCAAAATGACAGCGGGTGAGGACAGTCATTAGGTTGTCAAAAAACGCGTTGAAGCTGGTGGAACGGGACATGCTGGTGGCTTGAGGTTGATGGATGGACACGGTTTTGTTGTGTTCGAGGAAGGAGGTGAGCCAATCCTTCCCTGCCATCTGGTTTTTCTTCCATGAGCATGGAGTTTTGAAGCCAATATTTTCGGCCAGCTCATATGCAAACTTTCGCACCTAAAAAAAGCATAAAAAAGAGGTTAATTTCCTGAGCCGGATCGGCTGGAGCCGGGGCAGATCCGGAGCGGAGGTGCTTGCTATATGGCGGTAGTGGTGTAGCTCTGTCTTCGGTGTTACTCCCACCTCTTTAGGACTCAGGCCAAAATTTATATTGACTGCTCTCTTTATATATGCCTGCAGTCTCTTCTCCTGTTCTTCTGTGAAGACTTTGTTGTGAGCCCTGTACCTCGGGGCCCTGATCTATTGCCCTCTTGCCTCTACCCTCCTCTTGCAGTACCTGAACAGGGTGACATGACAAATGCCATGCACCGCTGCTGCCCTCCTTATACTCTCGCCTGTTCGGTCATCAAAAAAGGCCCTTGCGTAAACCTTCTAGTCAACCGTTCCTCTCTGGGTAGTTCTGACCCTAACTCTTGGCATTTTCTGACGGTAAAACATGACAGACATTTTTATTGAGCTTTTAAACACAAAATGCGACCACATTAGCAGAGAAGGGCAAACGTAACTGTTGCTTCTTCAGTCCCGACAGTGACTCCTGACATTTGAAGGAGGATTACTTCCTAAGTGGAAAAAGTCTGACATTTCAAACTTCACCATACGTTACAGAACTAAATCACCTATAATTTCATCATCAATATGACAAATGGACCGATAAAGACAATCTTTAAATCGAAAGAGTTTAGCATTCGTCTGAATTTACTCACCACTGTGGAAAACAGTCTTCCTTGTCTTGTGCCGGGAGGAAGACTGAACGCCTCAAGAATTCTCGCGGGCCTGGAGAGGGGCGCGAGTGGCACGTGCTGCCTTAGTATGACGCATCGAAGTGCGGATGGCTGTGAGTAAATTGCTGTATTACTTTCATCTAGAGTTACTTTCGCACCGGCGCTCCCCTTCTTTCTATTAGCGACACTGGAATGGTCATCAACTGGCGCACTTATAAGTGTGGCTAAGAAAAAAAAAATCAGCATTGGCCACACATATAAGTGCGAATAACATCGGCCTCGATAAATTTAATTTATAGATCCATGATATTTCATGTTATAAAGCCTACATAATTGACAATCCAAATGCTTTACGTGTAGGTTAAAAAAAAAGCCCGATTTTAAGATCGCCATCAAAAAACGGGTTGCAGCGCTCAGGCGCAGCAGCGCACGGACCGGTGGAGGCCAACCAGACTCCAACCTCCAGCTGTCACCTTATGAGGAGCGGATGAGTCCTCACTGCCTCGATCGGAGCTGCATGAGGGTAACTGTTAAAATACAGTCTGCAGAGATAACTCTTCATTGTATTTTCATTAGTATTACTCCATGACATTTCATTGGGTACCACACAATACGAGCAGCCACTCGTCACTTTCCCAGAGGAGATCTTCTCTGTGCCAACAGTTCCTCTCACGTCAGACAGAAGCTTATTCCACTAACAATAAACGATCTGCCATTGTCAAATGTGATCACGGTCAAAGTGTCTGTAGGCCTATATATACTGAGCAACAAAAGAAACGCAAGTTAGCTAGTTAGTTAATGTTCTCTTATGGTTACTCAGTCAAAGTGACTGCAAAATGAAGAAAAAATTGATGAAACGTGTGTAAATGTGCACGTGCAAGTAATAAATTTGATTTTCAGCAAACGTATTTTCCAGTATGCCTTTAATTAACTTGTGTGTCTTTTGTTGTTCAGCGTATATCTGACTGGATGAGCATCCGACATACTGCACTACATATCTGACAAGCCACGCATTGCGCTTAATCAAATTGATTGTAATTGTCAGCCATCTGGTGTATGTGTGTGTGTCCGTGTGCGCGTGTATGCATGCATGCATGTAGGCGTGTTTTCACTTGTTAGAGTATACGTGTGTGTTTTTGTATGGATGTTGTTATAAATGAAGCAGTCCTGTGTTTTGTGTTTTGTAGATGTGGGGATCAGAATTGATAAATTCTCACTGACCAGCCTGAAAGTTAGAGTTTGTGAAAGTAAGTGTCGTAGTCTCACTACTTGTTCTTTGATCTTCTTGAATGAAAATGAAAATGACAGAGTTGTTATTGGTACCATTTGAGTATTTGTGAGCAGTGATCGGCAGAAAAAAGAAGAAATAGCTTGGTAAGAACTTGCTCCAACAACTCTGAAAGGAAAACAGTTGCTTCTCTTGGATTCAGCTCAAGGCTGTGTACACTTTTCTGAAACAAATATGACTAAATACCTGGTGGTGACAAAGGCAAGATGGCTTGGCGTTGCATAAAGAACAGTTTTTCTCGGGAAGATCTAGGGATGCACCGATACCGATACTGGTATCGGGTATCGGCCCGATCCAGCCCCTAAAAGCTGGATCGGGTATCTGTGGAAAGGTCCCGATCCGCGTTGCCGATCTAGGCGCCCCGCACGCAAATTTTTTTTCCCCAAACGGTTCGTCCATAGAGATTTTTTCTCGTCTCCTTATTGGTTGAAATATGTGAATTAATTATCTTACCACGAGCTTCTGTTGACTGTCGCCCATGTGGTATTATTGACAAAATAAAGCGTTGCTAATAGTGTATGGAGTTAGATTACTGCCAAAACCTTGTATACAAACCGAACATGTTTTACAAATGCACCACGATTCACAAACAAATACAATGTGATTTGCAAATATAAAAATGATTCACGTGCAAACATGTGTGGTTTGCAAATATGAAAACGATTTGCAAACAAATACAGTGTGATTTGCAAATATAAAAACGATTCACGTACAAACAAGGTGTGATTTGCAAATATAAAAACGATTTGCAAACAAATACAGAGTGGTTTGCAAATACAAAACACCATTAACAAACGAATGTTTTCAGTTTTACAAATACAAAACGTACCGATTACAAGTATACGACGAGAACCATTTCCTACAAGTACAAATCACTTTTGGCAGTTTTCTACCGCTGACATGGCGTAAAGGATTTTCTCACTAATGTCCTCACTGTTATTGTCCCTGTTAAACAGCAGGTGGGGCTATGACTCAATATCCTACATCTCTACACCGTGAAGTTGAACAGAATAGAGAACGGCCGCCAGCGACAACCGTGGACATGAGGATGATGGCTGAGGCTAAATAAAAACGCAGTGTCTACGTGTTCGAAATAACTCCGTGTCCGACAGTGGGATGGTGTCAATATAACTCCGTGTCCGACAGTCGATTATTGTTTTTAATCTCTTGAAGTCTACTGAATCTTTTAGATAGCCTATTAAACGTGAATGTTTGATCAGATGGCTCAGTTCTTCAAGATGGGTACCCAATCAATGTTTCTGTTAAGCTCTGCTCAATAAAGTGTTCTGATTGATAGTGATATATTTTTATTTTCCATTTCGTTATAAATCTGGGCCCGTATTCACAAAGCATCTTATCTTAGCGCTAGGAGTACTCATAATTCGCGCTAAAGCATTTTATGTAGGAGTAAAATCTGAAAAGTAATTCACAAAACCGCTGAGAGCAACTTTTAGCCATCCGAGACACCGAGGGTAACGCTGCAACGATCTGTTGGCTGATATTATCCCACGCATACCGCTTGGATTTGCTGTTCACCCCCAAGCCAATTTTCCCTCTGATTAGGCTACATCCTTTCGCTCCAGCACCAACTGGCCCAGCAGCAGTAACTGGTCTTGGCTCCAGCTGGGCTTTCGCGTCATTTTTGAACTTACATCCATGACAGTTTAGGGCAAACAAACTTGAACGGCTCGACATTTAAATGATCGCAACATATTCTCATTCTCATCGGGTAACAAGTAGCAATTGGGGCAAGTGACGCGTTTCATTAATAACTTGTTTAATGCTATTAATGTTTTTACAATTATCTCTATCCTATGTAGGCCTACGTTTATTTGCCTAGAGCGTGATATGCGGGGACCGTGCATTGCAATTTTCAAAAGTCCTCAATATGCTATTATCTTAAACCGAATCTAAAAAACCAATGCTTTGTATGTTAACAATAACTTGCTTAAAAGTAACCGTGTTTTAAATTATGAAGTTTGATGGGAAGAAAATTATTTTAATGTCAATGTTAAAGTTAAGGTTAGGCTTAGGGTTAGGGCAGTGTTTAAAAAGGGGATTGTCGTACCTCTCTACTTTGAAATGCATTTGAAAACTGCCGAACCCGTAACAACTGCCATTATTTTATTGGACAAACCAGTCCCTTGGACTATTTTCTCATTTTTTCCTCCATGGGTTGTATGTGGGATATTTTTTTCAATGGGTTGCCCTGCCACCAAACAACCAATCACCGTGCTCATTGTTCCAAGACTCGTGCATGAGAATTGACATCAGCCATAGCAACGGAGATTACTCCCGCCTATTTCAGAGCTACCCCTATTCTAGGAGTTACCAATTTTCTTCACTAAAAGTTGCTCTCAGCGGTTTTGTGAATTTTAAGATTGTTTTATCATAAATGTTTTAGCGCGACTTAGGAGTACTCCGAGCGCTAGGATAAGATGCTTTGTGAATACGGGCCCAGATTTATAACGAAATGGACAATAAAAATATATCACTATCAATCAGAACACTTTATTGAGCAGAGCTTAACAGAAACATTGATTGGGTACCCATCTTGAAGAACTGAGCCATCTGATCAAACATTCACGTTTAATAGGCTATCTAAAAGATTCAGTAGACTTCAAGAGATTAAAAACAATAATCGACTGTCGGACACGGAGTTATATTGACACCATCCCACTGTCGGACACGGAGTTATTTCGAACACGTAGACACTGCGTTTTTATTTAGCCTCAGCCATCATCCTCATGTCCACGGTTGTCGCTGGCGGCCGTTCTCTATTCTGTTCAACTTCACGGTGTAGAGATGTAGGATATTGAGTCATAGCCCCACCTGCTGTTTAACAGGGACAATAACAGTGAGGACATTTGTGAGAAAATCCTTTACGCCATGTCAGCGGTAGAAAACTGCCAAAAGTGATTTGTACTTGTAGGAAATGGTTCTCGTCGTATACTTGTAATCGGTACGTTTTGTATTTGTAAAACTGAAAACATTCGTTTGTTAATGGTGTTTTGTATTTGCAAACCACTCTGTATTTGTTTGCAAATCGTTTTTATATTTGCAAATCACACCTTGTTTGTACGTGAATCGTTTTTATATTTGCAAATCACACTGTATTTGTTTGCAAATCGTTTTCATATTTGCAAACCACACTTTGTTTGCACGTGAATCATTTTTATATTTGCAAATCACATTGTATTTGTTTGTGAATCGTGGTGCATTTGTAAAACATGTTCGGTTTGTATACAAGGTTTTGGCAGTAATTTAACTCCATAATAGTGCGCCAGCACATTAGTGACCGGGCACCACAAAACCAGTCGTATGTCGCCCCCAGGTAACAATACTAGTAGTTTTGAGTATAAGTACTAGTACTACTAGTAGTTAGCGATAAATTATTGATATTTTATGCGATGTGTGTTGGGTAACCACATCCATTGTAGTGAACGCTAGCTAGTTGACAAGCTGGCTAGCAAATCAATGCACGATTCAACATATTTTCCGGCACACCGGCAAGTGTGGAGAACAAAAGTCAATCGTTCCCTACTCTCGCTGCTGGTTGTAATGATTTGGCCTATCGGCGCAAGTTGTGAACAAGGGGAAACTCGAAAACCGGAACGAACATAATATTATTTAACGGGGTCAAGCTAGTTGACAAGCTGGCTAGCAAACTAATGCACAATTCAACATATTTTCCTGGACACCGGCAAGTGTGGAGGACAAAAGTCAATCGTTCCCTACTCTCGCTGCTGGTTGTAATGATTTGGCCGATCTGCGCAAATTGAGAACAAGGAAACTCTTAAACCGAAACAAATGAAATTATTTAACTGAGTCTTCGGGAGACTGAAGGAGACATTCAAAATAGCCTGCTTTCATAGTATATCTACATTAGCGAGCCCAAATAGCCTGATGTGACATGACATTGCTTTTAAGTGAGTGTTCTGCATAAGACAAAAAGGTGACTAGAAGTCATATGTGACATGGACACATTAGCTGCTTTAAAAATTGTTACAGAAGTTCAAAGGCTACTTGAGCTAAACATTTTAGGTGGTTGTTACTGCAGGAGAATTTTTATTGTACTTAGTTGTACAGATAGAATTTTATTTTGTACTTGAATTTTTGTTGTCACGTTAAAAACTTGACGCTAAGGCTAAGTTATGTTGTAACAAACAAGGTTGTTGGCACATTTGCACTTTTTTTTCATTAAAGTGCCACTTTGTTTTCAATAAGTATTTAAAAACAGTTGTTATATAGTTTGCATTGCATTGCATTCTCTATTACCAGTCCAGTCAACAGGGTATAAAAGTTTATGATTGAAAAGTATTTTCTTTAAATTCAGATGCATTCCTTTAACAGGCGCTTAAAATATTACTCTTATGAACCTTCTTTGTTTTTCTCTATTACCAGTCCAGTCAACAGGGTATAAAAGTTCGTGATTAAAAAGTGATTTCTTTAAGTGTTGAAGCAGCAAGCATTTCTAACAGACTGTTGGTGAACATTTAAACATTCTAAAGTTTAAATAAATATGGACTTTAGAACTGCCATATGTACTCATTTTTTTGCCCTTTACCCATAACATTACCATTCCTATCCCACAGTACAGCTTACAGGTTATTATTTAACACTGGTATCGGATCGGTATCGGTATCGGGCGATACCTGAAGCCTAGGTATCGGTATCGGTATCCGGACCAGAAAAGTTGGATCGGTGCATCCCTAGGAAGATCAGTCCCTATTGCTATAGCTGCCGGTTCAACACACAGTTATAATGTAAAAACCAAAGAAGAATTTAAGAATAGTGTTATTAATTGTACATTAAATTATAATTGTATCTAATCTCTCTGTCTAGATAACTGTTAAAGCTCACATAACCTTTTATTTTTTTCTATAGATCAGACTGAACTGGTCACCAAGACAGTCATGTTCCTGTCAGGACAGGATGTCATGGGAGCCATAGCATAGGAAACACTGCGAGAGGCTTTTAGAGCCTCACACATCCCAGAGCACATCAGAGTACTGTCTCTAATACAACCTACACAGATCAGCCGCAACAATAAAACCACCTGCCTATTACTTTGTCAGTCCCTTTCACGTCGCCAAGACAGCGCCATGACACTGATCTCCACTTGCATTTTTGCACCCAGTGTTTCCCAGCAGAACATTTCCAAAAGCATCACACTCCCTCGATTAGCTTGTCCTCTTACCACTGAGCATCCTGGCGCCATCCCTCTCTCTCAGATAGACAGTGCACTCATACTCCGCCGATGCACATGAGATAAAAGGAAATTGGACTTACCAGGCTCCCCAGAATAGTCTTCAGTCGCTCCATGGTCCAGTTTCAAGGCTCACATGTTCATTTTAGGTGCTGTTGGGAGAGGACCTGAGTTGGAATGGGAATTCCGACTGCTCTGCAGCGGCAAATCACTGTACCCTACGCAGCAAGATGTGATGCAGTGTGAGTTAAGGCACACTCCTCGCGATTCATTACAATTTTTTGTGGCTTGTGCCACTGTTGCTCCTCTGTCACTTGGCGCTAAACGGGACTGCCCTTTTTGCCCAACACCCTGTCACTGGTTCATGGTTTCTCCCTCTCTTGACTGCTGTCAGTCACTACAGCTGATCTGCTGACTGGTAGCACCACAGAAGCCTTGCTGCTGCTCAGATCCTCTGTCTTACTCAGCTAGCCATAAACAATTTCGCCCTTATCAAAGTCTTTCAGGTCCCATTTTTGACAAATCCAACACGTCAACTACGAGAACCGACAGTTCACTTACTAAGATCTGAGGTCTGGGGCCTTTGTTACGAGATAACTTTATTTGCTTCATCTGTGAGTGGTTTTAATGTTTTAGCTTATTGGTATAGAACCTGCACACACATCTAAGAATGATGGCCCTAATACAGGATCTATATTTCCCTTGCCAACACCCAAACAACACGCGCATCTCAGCGTCTTATACCTAACACATGAATAGTATTCCTACTGCCAACACCCAAACAGCACTCAAATCCAGAGTCCTGTCACTAACTCAGAAACTATAAGCCGACTGCCGACATCTTCACAGCAGAAATACCTCACAGTTCCTTCTCTAACGCAGACCGTATATGTGATCCTCAGAAAATAAGTATTTTGTTGAGATATTATTACTTTCTGTTTCCATTCTCTTAAGAGTCACTTTTTGGTTCATCGGAATTGTATTTTATTTCATTCTGTCTACTTTATCATACGAAAATACAGAGAACCACGCAATGATATGGACACGTGGGGGCAGCACTAACCAGCAGCGTCACTGGGACTCGTTACAATGCGTAGAGGAAGTGGGGCTCATAATCCGAATGAATGGAGAATGAGCAATAGTTGTCCCGCTTCGCTGATTTCTGTGTAATATTTCCAATATTTCCAGTGCACTCCTGCCAGCGGATTATCTATATATCTGTCAGCGGAGACCTGACCGGGACCCGCTACATGGACATGTCCTTCCAACATCTAAACAGCACATATCACAGAGTCCCATTTCTAACAAAGTAACTATATGCCTACTGCCAACATGATTGCAGCCCATGGATTTCACAGGCTTAGCCCAATTACTGAAACTATTTTCCAACTGGCAGCGCATAGATTGCTCACACATTTATTTTTTTATTTGTTTGTTTCATTTGTTTTGTTTTGTTTAAACTTTTAAAAGAGGAAATCCACTGAGACCTCAGTCTCATTTGCAATGAGGTCTTGTTAACAAACAAAATCACAAAGCATAAAAGCATAAAGAATGCACAAAATTATAAATAATAAAATCATCTTACAGCGTTACATTTAATACATTCAACTGATAATATTACGCCAAACATACACAGACCATGACTTCCAAATTCTTTATCACTTCTTGAATCCTCCCAAATGAGATTAATGCATTCAATTTAAAAGTTTCATGAAACCTATTCCATGTCCAAGGAGCACAATGGTTAAGAACAGTTTTTCCAAGCTCGGTGCTGACTTGAGATACTTCGAGATACAGTCAATCCTGAGACCTTGCCTGGTAATCACTGGAACACCATATGATGAAAGATGTCAGGTTATTAGGTAGGTCAAGATTGCTTCATAAACAAATGTCAGTCAGTGCTGCATTCTCCTAGTAGCTAGGGACGGTCGGCCCACTGCCTAATACAGATAATGGTGATGCGCTCTAAAATGCTCCCTAGTAAAAACAAGTGAAGTGCTGCATGTTAGGAAGAGTCAAACTGCTTTAATGTGGTATAAGCAAGCATATTGATAATATTGCCATAATTACAAACTGACAGGAGAGTACACTGAATTAAAAGCTTCCTATTATCATGCAAAAAACATGGTCTATTTCTGTAAATGGTCTAGTTTCTTCTCTCTTAATTTTTTGTGAACTCATTAACATGCCTTTTAAAACACAGCTATGCATCAATAAATCTGAGTACTTTCCCAAACACAGAAAATCAATGCCAATTTTCAGCTTGGAAACGACAAGCACATCTTGGAGTCCTGTCCTGAACACAGAAACTATACTCAGCCAAAATAAAAACTTCACACGTTTGGAGGTTGATAAGTTGAACATACAAGAAATGAGGTTTTAAATAATGATTTTTTTAAATTCTGTACTCATTAAAGATGGTGTATCATAAAAATAATGTCCATAATGTAACCAGTTCCACCAGAAATGCTACGGAAATGTCCAAGAGTTAAAACTTGAATAAGAGCAGTGCGCAGGCGATAACGTATGGTTTGGGCAGTCACACGACCCCTAAACAATTCATTCCTGGTGGACGTTGCAGTGACAAATCGATTATGCAAATGAAGTAAGACAATTTATCGGTCTTCTGCTTTTGACGTGACACGTGGGCTACCAGAAGGAGGTCGGATCAGCTGTGTTGCCAGTTTGTTGGAGACGTGTCCGAAGAACATGGATAGTCCGTTGACTGCATCCCATAACCCTTGCAACGTCAGTGACGGACGTCTCTGTATTCAGCATACCAATGACACGTTCACGCTGAATGTTTGACAGCCATGGCTTTGAAAATCAACAAATAATAAACTGTAAAAACTTGTTTTTCCGAGATGTCACTCTAACGTGCTAACGTGAGCTCAGCTGAACATCTCTCATATGGTCACGTGATAAGGAACACAAAAAAACATGGCTTTAGCTTAAAGTACGCTCGCACGTGCTACGTACCTGTGCACGTCAGAGTTGATGTGTGTCATGATATCTTTGACAAAGCATTTACCCCAAGTGATAATAAAAACTGTTGTGATTCTGCCCTTTCTTGTGTTGTCCTGTGCTTATTTTTGCTTGTGCTTTACTTTCGTTTTATATTTCAGAATTCTTTTCTGCCGTCTGATGATCCACTCCCTCTCTGCATTCTCCAGTGATGTTGCGTGACTGCCTTCAGCATGCCTGCGTCTTGTCGTCCAATAACGTTTCCTCTTTCGGTTATGGCTCTGGTATTTCATTCATTGCTTCCACCTGTGTTTAATTCTGGGTCTCGCCAAACTCTGAGTGAATGCTTTCTCTGATAGGATAATTACTAACCTGTACTAACCAGCACTTATTTGAGGGTGATTGTAAATATTTTGTCATGTAGTATTAACCTTAATTAACTCATTAGCGAGTACGTGCGTTTCTGGCTTTAGTAATTCTGCCTAAGCTATCCCTGTATAACTGCATTTAAAGCATGCTTCTCTTCGCTTCACTTCTCTTGTGGTGCTTTTTACTCGTCACGTTTAGATTACCTTAATCTAAACTGTCTAGCTTGATTGATAGTCTCAGCGTCTTGTCTCGAGTCATTCTTGTTAACCCACTTCTCCTGTAATTGTTTATTAATCCCATATGTTTCTGTTTCAGTCGAGATTGCATTCCGAGTCTCCGCCTCCTCTCGTGACTATTTATGTGGCAGTCTTGGGAGGGGACGTCAGACGGATCCTTGAGTATGACTCAGTTCTACTGGATGAAATCTCAGCTCCTCGTGCCTTCCGAGTTTCTCCTGTGTATGATTCCCGAGTCTTGTATTTTGCTGCGCCCTCGTCTTGTCTGCCCCGTGTTTAAGTCTCCCAGTGTGTCCGTCAGTTTAGTTCAGTCTTTGTTTTTATAGTGTAGCCACTCTTGAAGTATTTCTGTTTCCCCCTGCCTTTGGCAGTGTACCTTAGTTTTTCCCATTTGTTCAGTGCATGTGCACGGTGTTTTATTTCTGGCGTGTCTGCCAAGTTTCTCCTAGTGTTTTGTATTTAATAAACACTTCTGAATCCTGCAACTGGTGTACTCCTGACCTCTTCTAACAAAAAACTCTTTTATTAAAAGTTTCAAGAAAATATTTACAAATTTATGAGTGTGAAGTTTCTTTTTTGACTCAGTATATTTGTCTACTGCCAACATGTGGACAACAGACACAACTTAGAGTTCTGTCCCTGACGTAAAAACTATTTGCCAACAGCCAATATGTAAACAACAAGCACGTCTGACTCCTGCCCAAAACACAGAAAATATGCCGACTGCCAATATGTAAACTACAAATGCATCTTGGAGTTCAGTCAAATTATAGGCCTACATCAGGCAAAGAAAACAACAAAGGGATTTGCTAACGTGATTGTGAGTCAAGAACTGTCCAATGCATTATTAAAACCTGGAAGAATACAGGTGAACCATCGACTTTGCGTAAGAAATGGGTCAGTAAAAATCATGAATGATCGTGATCAGAGAACACTGCCATGCTTGGTGAAGACTCATAGAAAAAAATTGACAGCAGGACTTATGACTATGTTTAATTGTGAAAGAAAGACCATTTCTTCACGCACAATGCAACAAGAATGCGCAGGATTGGGACTAAACAGCTGCATGGCCACAAGAAAGCCACTTTTTAGCAAGGCTAATTAGGAAACACCACTTCAGTTTGCTGGGGAACGCAAAGATTGGCTTCTGGAACAATGGAATAAGGTTATATGGTCTGATGATTCCAGATTTACCCTATTCCTGCGTGATAAGCACATCAGGGCCAGAAAGAACACCCATGAACCAATTCACACATCATGCATAGTGCCCAGCATACATGCACTGCACTAAGATATGCAGCAATAAAATTATGTCAGTAGACTACCTGAATGTACTGAATGACCATGTTATCCCATCAATGGCTTTTTTTAAATTCATGACTGTTTACAGGCATGCTCTAGGATGACAATGCTAACATTCATTAGGCTCAAACTGAGGAAAGATGGTTCATGAGCATAAGGAATCATTTTCATCCATGAATTGGCCACCACATAGTCTTTACCTTAAGTAATCAACAGTTTCTGGGATGAGCAGGAGAAGGCTTGATGGAGTGATTTGATTCACTTGTCATCAGTAGAAGATTTCAGCCAAAAATTAATGCAACTCTGGTCAATAACAAATCTCGTAAACATTGTATAAGATTGTTGAAAAATGCCGCAACAAATGCATGCTGTCCAGGTAAAGGCCAGCCAAGAAAATATTACAGTATGTATTTTTTTCTTTTTTCTTTTATATGACCAGGCAATGTAAATACAGACAGACAGAGAATCCTTTATTTATGGTAATTATTATTAATCATTAAAGTGGCTTGGTATAACCAAAATACTGGAGTGTAGCAACACAAATTTGCTGCGCTATGGAATGCACAGATATGAGAATGTAACAGACAGCAGCAGTGAATCATCCTCTGACTAATGCCTACGTATATGAAGGGACTGTAATTATGTGGGCCGTCAGAAAAAAAAAAAATATAGATCTAAAATTTGATCAAAAAGATGTGATCTTCAATTTGTGTATTCTTTTACGCTTGGTAAATATTTTCTCATTTTGCAAAGACTGATTCTAACATTGTTTTTTGCTACTTGCCAAGTAAACAGTAAAATCATTATACCTAACTGTAGATGGTCATCTGCGCTTAATTGGTGTTGCTTAGGTTTTGGTGTTTATGGGCTATAAAATCACAATGACTTTCTTGTTTTTGTAAAATTTGCAAAATATGGTCAAATGACCATGATCATCCCAAAACAACCATGTCCGTAGTTCCTCCTCCACCACTTTCAGGCCCTGCCTGTTCATTCAGAGTGCTGATGAGGTTCTGTCACTGCCCCTTCATGTCAGCCAATCAGGCTCAGGCTTTGAGAGTCCCTGAGTTTTTGCAGGGGGGAGACAGTGTCATCTGACAGCGCGGCTGATTTTCCATGCAAAGTGACCCGCCATGCCTGCTTAACAAACACATCAGTCCTCTGAAATGCCTCCTTTAGCATGAACAAACCGAGAGTCAGGACCTTAGGGGCGAGACGGGAACTGCAAGAGAGAGTATCTGCAACTATTTCCAGCTCTGCTGAAGGCTGTCACAGGTGTGCATGAGAAGATGAGGTAACTTTATCATACCCCTTTGCAAACTTTGTAAAGAGATACTGGAGCAGAAAATGTGATTGTTTTGTTCTTAGGCTATCATAATTTCTTAAGACATGTAAGCAATCATAGTATCAACTTAGTAGATTTTTGGGAAAGTGTATAGTAAAGGGGTTAGAATTGCACAGGTACATGTTGTGTACTGTGGCAACAGTGGTCTACTGTTGACACTCAGGATATGAGTTTGAAACTGAGGGGAGATTCTCTCCATGTGACATTTTTATTTTACTGTAAAAGCAGGACAAAAAGATGGCCGTAAAGACTATGGTTAAGGACCTCTCTTTTTCTTACTTCTTTCTGTTTGTCCGTAGGTCAGAGGCTCTACTACATGAGAAAATATAGATACACATGTATACAGATCCTCTCATTAATCTACTGTATTTGCTATTTCTCTGTTTAAATTATAATTTTGCAAATTGGTGATTCTTTAATAAATAAAATGTATTAATTGCAAGCTAATGTTCTTTTGTTTCAAAAAGAAATATTATGAAAGTTTAAATTCAGATGATTTGGAGGGAATGAGGAACCAGCTGATCTGAAACCTGCAATTCCTTTAACGACTTTTAAAACTGGTTTCATGAGTACTCATTGATGTGCAAATAAATAAGGTTAGTTTTAGCTGCCAAGATTTTAGGCCAACCTGCAGTACGGTAGTGTATGAAGACATCAGATGTGTAGAAGTCATACAAATGCCTACGTACAGTACATAATATTGCTGCCTGTTGAATTCTATGGTTTCTTGCATCTTTTCTCTTCATTTCAGAGGATTTTTATTTTTTTTTTGTTTTTATGTGTGTACGTACTTACATGAGTTTTGTGTGTTTGTGCTTTTTTTCCCTTTGTGTGTGTGCACATGAACATATACCTAGGTTTCTGAATCTGATTTTTGCCTTGCACAATCATTCTAGGAAAAAAGCACACCTGGGACAGATAATGCACTCCTGAATTAAGACTAGGAGTTAGAAGCCATGTGCTGACAGGTACATGAGATTGCATTTTAGATGAGCTACATGCTCTTCATACAGCACCAGTTTAAATTACAGGCAGGGTGTGAGTACAAACACACTGTACGCAAAATGAACCGCAAGGCCGATTGACCCTGTTCTGTGGTCTTTCCTGCTTCTTCTCCCTTGGCAGCTACTGAGCATGCTGGGACAGCAGTGACCTGCCATGGACCCCGAGGAGCTGGACCTGCAGAGTGACCCTCAGTACCGCGCATACAGAGCCGCCATTGAGAAGGCACTGCGTAGCTTTGAGTCCTCCAGCGACTGGGCTGACCTCATCTCATCACTGGAGAAGCTAACCAAGGCACTGATGTCCTCTCCTTTCTCCTCTTTACACTAATGTTATGGTGGTGTCACTGCTCAAGGGTTGGGGGGGTGGGGGCGGGATAGGTTGTTTGAGGACGGGGAGGTATCCTGTCCACCTGTTGGACCATTTGGGGAAACTAATGTGGAGGCTATCACACGGAAAGTCTCAGTTTTACTCTTTCCCTCCAGAGACCTATTTCACTGGTCCAAAAAATAAATGATTGACAGTTCATTATGTCACCCCAATTACAGTTGAGCTGGACAAGCGATCTATATAATGTTT
Source organism: Gymnothorax reevesii (assembly GCA_029721435.1). Taxonomy (NCBI): domain Eukaryota; kingdom Metazoa; phylum Chordata; class Actinopteri; order Anguilliformes; family Muraenidae; genus Gymnothorax; species Gymnothorax reevesii. The sequence goes on along the minus strand of CM056587.1, from coordinate 48,217,716 downwards.
ATCCAGGATCTCAAATATGTATACTTACAGAGTACCAGTACTTTACATATACTGACCACTTTAAACTGCTCTCTTGTATACAACTAGCAAAGATTAAGACAAATTTTAGATTAAATTTATTTGACATGAAGTCATTCAGGAAACAAAGGAGGGAAAGGGTTAAATCGGCCAGAGCTTTTATTCATTTATTTCATTTTATTTTATTTTTTTCACATTGTTCCCCAACTGAGCATTCTAATGTGGTTATTTACCGGCTTGGCGGCCTGCTTATCTGCTCACCTCAACCAGCTTTTGCCAGCGGGATATGTTGTGAACATGGTGTCTATCGTACACGTAGCTATGATGCCACCATCAACGAAGGTTCATTTTGTATGCTGTGACTTACAAGTTTAAGTTTTGTTAAAACCAGAAGGTTGAGTCCAGATCCTGTGTACAAAAGCAAATGTTCTGAATGCAAGATGATGAGTAGGCTCATATTCATGCCAATGTTTGAACTCTGATCTGGGAACAGTGATTAGAATATCCAATTTTATAAATATTGACCTATAGCATTTGAATGAGTTGGGTGATCAATTATTGAGTATAATCATGTCTGCCTGACATGCATGATAAAATCAAAGCACTGTCTCTGTTGTGAATAATCTACTTGACCACCACATCACCATAAGCTTTTGTGAGTGAATGTAGCTGAACCATGTTAATAACATCAAGGAGTGATTATCAGTTCGTTATTTGTCACTTTTGAGATAATGTTGTATGTTGAAAGATTTGTGGAATAAAACCATGAGGCAAGCAGTTCATTCTTTCACTGTCCACTCTCTCCCTACCATTTTTAAGAATCCACTTAGAAGTTTGCTTTCACAGTGTGGGTGATATCTGTGCCAGCAAGTGGTGGGAAACAAAAGTTTAAGTTATTTTGCCTGGTCCCGTGGTAAATGCCATGTAGTGTAGTATATGGTTGTTTCAGTTTTCACTGTCTATCTTTATGCCTTTATGCCAGACCTCTGTCTTCCAGGGCTTAAATGATAATCTCTCTCCATGCCTTCACTTCTTTGCTCTCACCCTCTCTTCCTGCCCCTTTCTACCTCCCTCTCTCAGGCTCTGCAGAGTAATCTGAAGTTCTCCCTCTTGCCAAAGAGACTGATCATCTGTAAGCGTTTGGCTCAGTGTCTCCACCCTGCTCTTCCGAGTGGCGTGCATCTGAAGGCTCTGGAGACCTATGAGGTCATCTTCAAGATCATCGGCACCAAATGGCTCGCCAAAGACCTCTTCATTTACAGGCAAGTCCAACTTGTTTGGGCCAAGGATCTACAAACTGCTGCTTTTAAACTCTTCGTCCCTGGATTTTTAGTACCCAAACTTTTTGTCCTCAAATTTTACCTCCCCATTTTCGTCCCCCAGATTCTTTGTCCTTGGGCTTTTCGTTCATCCCTGGATTGTTCATCTCAAATAATGCTTTGCCCTCATTCTGCATTCATCCCTAACTGTAACCCTAACCCCGACCCTAACCCTTATGGCATGATGATCTGTCCCCCTTCCGTTCGTCCATCCGTCTGTCAACAATGGAAGAACATTTCTTTGTCATTAGAGGATGAAAAAAGCCAGGGACAAAAAGTCCTCGGGGATGAAAAGTCCATGAGGACAAAAAGTCCACGGATGAAAAATTCAGGGACAAAAGGTCAGGGAGAGAAAAACTCGGGGACGTAGAGTCCTGTAACCCTTAAGCAAAACACTGAAACTCAAGTTGCTCCCATTGGTCAGCATGGCAAAACTGGTGTGTGAAATGGGAAAGTGGGAAAAATGGAAAGTTCTTTGTCCTATTGATAATGCAGGACTAATTAATTGCAGTTCATTTACCATTTTCTGCAAAGCTAATACAGCAAGAGCATTACTTCCCAAAAACAAACAGAGGCAACTAGATGTCAAAATCAATGTTTAAACTACAAAAGGGGCCCAGTTAGTTGTTGTTCAATATTGCATTGGATGTATCCTAATTCCAGTGGTGTACCGAATCCTGAAGAAGCAGGTATACTACATTAGATGGATGGGTAGATCGAAAAGGAGAATTTGGGTATACTCTTTTATGTACCCTGTATACATGTGTATACCCTCCACTACACTACTGTTTAATTCTCAAAGTCTATCTCCCTTTCCTCTGCTTGAGTTCATCTTCTATCTGGAAGTATGGGAGAATACGAGCAAAAAAAAAGGATACATTTTTTTAGTTTTGGGATACGACCCCTACAGGTGCTGTTTAATATAAGATAAGATACTTTTATTGAACCCCGTGGTGTTATTTTTGCCCTGCATTCGAACTATCACAGTTACTTAGGGGTAATAGACAGCAAGAATGCAGCAACTCGGGACCAAATCCCGCTCGACAGCCAGAGCCTTAGTCAGGAGCATATCTGTAGTGTATGAGAAAGCCCATACAAATACGAGAAGAAGATGCTCAAAACATGCAGAGGGATCCTGGTCGGCCAGGACACAAAGCCCTAATCTCCTTACTACGAGACCACTGCTATGCCACCGTGCCACACAAATGCCCCATTTCTCCACACTGATGTACAACACTGTGCTCGTACCTGCAGCTCTGGGCTCTTCCCACTCCTGGGACACGCGCCAATGACGGTACGCCCAGTCGTGCTAAAGCTGTACGAGCGCTACTTCCTGCCCCTGCAGCGTGCCCTGCTGCCCAGCCTGCAGGCTTTCGTCATGGGGCTGCTACCTGGCCTAGAGGAGGGCCTGGAGGTCTATGACAGGTATGAACATCCGTGAGTGAGCGAAAGTCCAGAGAGCTAACATAAGGGAGTGAGCTAAAGCCCAGAGCGCTAAAAAATAACAATGCTAAAAAACATGGCGCCAACATGTCTTCTGTCGATTGATTTAAACATCACTATCGGTCATGTATTTCAAAACTATTGTGCTCTATACGAAACTGAGTCGCTGGTTAGTTGCTGAAAATACGGTCTGTAAATCATTATCACTAAACCCAAGTTTTACCTGTCCTGCTGTTGCATACTTTAATCCACAGAAATAGTCGTTGATAAAACAATGCTCAGTTTGCACAATTAAGCATACATTTTTGGCTTCTTGAGCACCGCAAACATATGTCTGTGTTTGTGTACCATCATGTTGAACTCCAATGAGAAAACTAAAAAATTCTAATTTCATTGAAACTTCCTGAGTGGATTGATAATAACTGGAAATGTATCATACTTAAATTGTTTGGTAAATTGCCTTTATGACAATGTGATAGAACACAATATTAAAGCCCAGATTGCTAAAATTGATCAATTCCTAGGAAATTATCTCAAATGTAGATTATCTCAAATTTTCTATCACAGGACACAAATGAGTTGGTATGGGGCCTCTATAAATATTGAAATACCCTAAAATTTGAGCTGACAGTCTGCATTTTACCTCACATCTGCGGTTTAATTTTAAACTTGATGTGCTGGAGAACAAAAACAAAATGTATCCAAATAATGATATAGACTGCACTGCACACAACCTTGTAAGACAGGAAATCCCGCTGGGTCAAGGCAAAAGGCTGACAAACTGGTGGAGCCCAGGAACTGAGGCTCACCCTAAACTTCAAAGGACTCATGTGGCCTGTAGTATGACAATAAGCTGTTAGGCCTTCATTAGGGTGAGGGGGTCATTGACTTCCCAGGATGTTTGGTGAGTAGTGTTGAAGGAAGTGAAGTGTTTGTGGTTGTGTCTGTGGAAGACTGGGGGGTTTTATAATGGCCCGGGACAATAAGCAGGTCTCTGGCGATGCAAGGGGGGTGACCATCACAGTTCTCCCTCTGCCCTGGTTATGTCTTTCATGAAATTGGACCTTAACTCATCAGTTTACATTTTCTGACACAATAATAATGCCAAACCGTTCTCATATATTCCTTATACTACTATGCAATACTTATGTCCTCATAACCAAAATTTTATGCAATGATCTTATACAATAATCCAGTTGCATCATATTAGGACATATTCATATCATGTTTGGTCTTATTATTCTCAGGGGAATCCAAGGAGTTGAATGGAGTATGTTTCATTCCCACTGAAATTATGGTTCATGCCCTTTTGGAAACTCCTGAAAATTGGTCAGAATCCTCTCGGGTAATCATTCTGTTCTTCTGCCTCTGCTAAATTGTTTTATTACCACCTACAAATGGTGGAAACCCAAAATCCAGAATCAACCCCCTTCCAGGTAATTTATGGCAATGCCGCCTGGATCAAAGATGTGATTTGGCTCAAAGCAGAGACAATCCATGTTTCGTATCCGATCTCTCCCCACGTACGTAATGCCAGGATAAGACTACACAATTTTTTTGTCTGTTCTAAAGTTGTCAGATTAAGTGATTATAGAGGTATAAATTCTTTCCGTGACGTGGCCGAGAGAACTGGCATACTACACGATGCTACATGACCAACTGTCATTTGCAGTCTGTCACGACGTGCGCCGTAGTTTTCAAGGAATGACATGTAATCTTTCCCATAGTAGCTTAAAAAACTATGCCTTTTCAGAGCGTGTATAAACAGTAGTAACGGCGGTAAGGTATAAACATGCCAAAATAGTTATCTTATTATTGGAGTAACCCAGCTATCTTACAAAAGTATTAGGGTTCATCGTAACCGGAAAAAATGCTTAATCGGATAATGTTGCTTACATGAGTTCCTGCATTACCTGAGTACTTCAATATCCCCATCGGAAACCGAAATATCCCGGACACGAACTTAAACGTTATCACTGCGTTGCTGGCTTAATGCTACTGGCAGTATTTGCCAGTTTGCTGAAGTCTCTCGGCTAACTACTCGCCAGATATCAGCTTTATTCCCTCCGTCATAATACAGTCCCTTGAGGAAATATCAAGAAAGCACGGGAGTTGTTGCCATAGCATGACCAACCTTTCCTCCGTTTCACTGCTCCACCTTGCAATAATAGCATCACTCTTCTTTCTCTCGGCTATGTTTACAAATGTGCGCGCTGCGGCTTCATCTCTTCCTGCAGAGTGCTGTCAGCTATTCTCCAATTGGTCAGCGACGCCACCTGTCGTGGAAGACAAAGGAAGAAATTAAACATTCTAGACTTTCTGTCGGGGCATCATGAGGCATCGCAGATGCTACGACAGTTGTCGTCTACTATGGCACACTACACGGCATAAAACGATAAATCTTTCCTACGATGACCATTCATCATTTCCGATCCCACCCAACTAAAATCCTGTAGTCTGACCCCAGCGTAAATGCGGGTGTAGTCTATAGTTATGGAAGATCGCAGACGACTTCCCACACACTTGTTTTGTGTGTAGCCCTTTCACCAGGTATGACTTCACTCTCATCGTGTAAATTTTTTGTAACTTGTATTTGATTTATTCTTGATTCGTTTGATTTAAGCTTTTGCCTACCTGGTGAATAAATTCTTGTTTTCCCTTTAAACTTGCATGGTCTCCGTGACTAATCTTTTACATTCTTTTTAGCCACGTTACAGCGGATAGCTAGGGGCTCGGGATGGGAATTGGTTTTATTAAGCTGGAGAGGCTATCACGTTCTACTTATTTAAAGGGTCTGTGTAGCATCGGTTCTGGTAATTTAGCCATGGACGAAAAGTAGGTTTTCGTTAAATTCCCTTAAGGAACCCATGGATGCTTGCACAGACCTGGGTTCGATGTCACTGAGCCAAAAGATGCCTTTGCTGCGAGGATTTCCTCCATCCCCTGGTACTACCAACAAACCTAAGATTCAGCAATAATGCTAAAACCCGGGAGCACATATTGAGTAACGGAGATATTCATAAAGAGTCCGACGGGCAATCACCTCGAGATCCATGCATGTTTTCCCTAAACTATAAATTGTAAATTTTGGTAACACTCTATAGTAAGGGAACATGAATCATTTTGTTATCATGCATTACTTCATGCATGATTCACTCATGAGTGTATCATGATTCACGCATGATTTCATGCATGAATGCACCATGACACATCATAAGTTAACATGAATTCATGCTTACTCCTGTCTGAATTTATGCAATGGCATCATATAAACTAAGGCATTACTTACTGTAATAAATTCATCATGAATCAAAAGTAATTACGCATGGTCATGATGAGTTCATGGTTCATTAAAGACAGTTGTTTCACTTTTGGCAGAATCGAAATAGACGTTTTCATCATGTGGTGGTAGGTATATTAGCTTGTCCTTTTTGTCATTGAATGCCATGAAGTAAACCTTAATTTCTCATGAATTCATCATGTTTGTGCCCCCTCAACTAAAGTGGTGGACAAACGGCTTTCATTACAACAAATTTGTGAAATGCTATTGGGAAAGAATCAAGGACCAAGGATATTTATTTTTATCACATACATAGAGATACTCGCTAAAGCATGTGGTGAAATGGTGTAAAAAGTCCAGAGAAAGAAAGAAAGAAAGAAAGAAGGGTAGGAGGTGGGGGATTAACAGTTCAGATTAGTCTCACTGCTCATTGATCCATAACAGCATGCCAGGAGTCATCTTAATGTAGGCTAGCCTTGCCCAGGCCCAGCAGCCAAATCATGATACATGAAGTAAGAATGAAGTAATGGATGAAAACGTCTATTTTGATTGTGACAGAAGTGAAACGACTGTCTTTAATGAACCATGAACACATCATGATCATGCTTAATTAATTTTGATTCATGATGAATTCATTACAGTAAGTAATGCCTTAGTTTATACGATGCCATTGCATAAATTCAGACAGGAGTGAGCATGAATTTATGTTAACTCATGATGTGTCATGATGAATTCATGTATGAATTGTCAGCAACAATCATAATGAATTTATGAGTAAACTATGCATGAAGTAATGCATGATAACTACATGATTCATGTCCCCTTATTATAATGTGTTACCTAAATTTTAATTGCAGTTAGATTTGAAACGAGAGTGAAAACAGTAACTGTTACACTTCTTCTGCAGTGATCACTGATGTGTCTGATTTCCCGCTTCTTTCTTGTGTAATATTCTAATGCTCACATTGGATTATTCACCGCAGGGCGGCAAATCAGATATATCCATGACTAAAGCAGGGCCCCATTAGCGAACGGAGAAAGTTTATTAATATTATTCCATTCACAACAACCTGAATACATGCATGAGCCTTCGCTCCCAGCTCTTCCGTCATTGGTTTAGCTGTGTGAGTTTTACAACTTCATTTTCCACAAATGTTGGGATGGTGTGTAAAATGTAAAAAAAACAGACTACAATGATTGGCAAATTATTTAAAATCTATAATAAATTGAAAATAGTACAAATACAGCATACCAATTGTTGAAACTGAGAAGTTTTACTGTTTTTGAAAAATATCTGCACATTTTGAATTTGATGCCAGCGAAACGTTTTGAGAAAGTTGGGTCCAGGCCATGTTTCCTGCTGTTTTAAATCATCTCTTCTTTTACACCCTTTAAATGTTTTGAAACGGTGGAGACCAATCACTGTAATTTTGAAAGCAAAATGTTTTCTCATTCTTGCTTGATTTTAAATTTCAGCTTCTCAATTCTTTTGCAGACTTTTTTTGTCACATATGTTGTTGCATAATTCACCAAATCTTTCAATGAGTGACGTGTCTGGACTGCAGGAAGGCCAGTTTAGCGCCCAGACTCTTTCAGACTCTTTCACTACAGATCCATGATGTTGAAACATGGGCACAATGTGGTTTGGCATTCTCTTTCTGAAATTAGCAAAGCCTCATCTGAAAAAGATGTCAGCACGGTTGTATATGTTGCACCAAAACCTGCATATACTGTTCAGAATTAATGCTGTCTTCACAGATGTGCAAGTTCCCCATGCTAAGTGTACTAAGCACCCCATAATATCATAAATGCTGGCTTTTGAACTGTGCGCTGATAAAAATTTGGAGACTCCTTGTCCCTCTCAGCCTCGAGGATCAGGCATCATTGATTTCCAAAAAAAAAAAAGTCAGATTTTGATTGGTCAGACCTCAGGATAGTGCTCCACTTCATCTCAGGCCATCATAAATGAGCTTAAGCCCTGAAAAGGCTTTTTTCTTTTTTTTTTTTTACTGCATAAGTAACATACCTTTAACCATATTTTACCCCCCAACCACAAGCTACTGCATCAGGGGAAAAAGTGCCCTCAGTATCATACATCTTAACTGCAATGGTGCACCTTGGACCAACACTCTGATTCTCATATCACTAGTAAATGGTGCTAACGCATATCCTATTCACTATCCAGCAAATTGCTCCAAGATGTGTATTAACAAAGCAAACATCACCCAGAAGTCCCGGGCAACACATGGAAACAGCCTGAATTCTCTGTGTGCTGGAAAATATGTAGCGCTAATGTCGCCTTTATGGTGAATTCCACAGTTCTAAATAAACTGCATGGACAGCCTATGCACTGCATTCTTTTACAGAGTACAATTTTATGGTATGACATTTCTGTTTGAATACGAACTAAACTTCCCTCCATATTTATTGTCTTGTATATTGACCAAAGGGACCCATTTTTATTCAATTACTTTCCACTTATTTGGCGGACACTTCTGTCCAAAGCAATCTGCTGTGATAAGTGTAAAGAATAAGGCCGTCTATATAGCAACACAATAGTTCAGACAGCCCATGAGAGAGGAAAACAGTTTCCAGGAGTGGCTGGGGATTTCAAGGCCAGTTTAGTAATGTGTTATGTCTTAACCTGTATTAACACCACTCCCTTCCCCCAGGACTGACGCACTTATGGTCAAGCTGTCCCTATTGCTGGGTCAGAGTCTGTTCTACAGTGCCCTGTGGAACAGTGTGCTCATTAGCCCCCTGCTTCGGCTCCCTGCCACCTCCTTCATTGTCTTACACTTCGACCGTATGGGATCCGGTCATGAGCAGCGGTACATGCTGGGCTCCAACCACGCACTGGCGGTGAGTGTGTGTGCTGATACCAACGCTCGAAAGGTTGGAATCACTGCTGACTCTCACATAGATTTAATGGGAGCAAATTTTGTGTCACGGCAAAAATATCAAGCGTACAGCTCAATCGCCTGATTTAAACCCCATAAAGATGTTGTTTTGTAGACTGCTGACCGAGAAAGAAAAATATTATTTTTTAATCTCCAGTTACTAACTTCATTCCACTCTCTTATTAAAGTGAGATAAAGTTTTCCAGTGGAATGACAGTCTGAGCAGCATTTGTGTACAGGCCTTTCAAACATTGACTGAATTACTGTGATTGTGGTACCGTGAAGTGTGACCAGTGCGTAACAATTAAATATCCGTGACTGATCATCTCTGACTGATGGTGAAAGCAATGTGATTGTGTCCCTGTGTGTCTATGTGCTTTTGTGAACGTGTCTGTTTCAGTTGCAGGCCATTTATCTGGCTCTGCAGGACTCTAATGTGCTGGTTCAGAGGAACACACTGGAGATCCTGCTCTTCTTCCTTCCCCTCTGCTCCTGTCAGGTCAGTTATCATCTTTCTGCTTCATTGCAGGCTGCCCCCCATCCAACCCCCATAACTGCCAGCAGGACAGTCACTGCTGTTTGTTCTTATTTTGACCTTTTTAGGATCCAGCCAGGGCTTGTGTTCCGATAACTCTGGACGACGTGGTCAGCATCATGTCTGCCGCATCCCTCACTTTGCTAAGGAGGGACCTGTCACTCAACAGGAGGCTATATGCCTGGCTTCTAGGTACAGTGCTGTCCTCAATATTGAATCATAGATGCTACGGAGCCACCAAACATATCCTGCACTACTTTCAATAGAGGGGCGCAGTCCAAGGACTTTATCTTCCTACTTTTGCAGGCAGCCGTTTACAATTTACGGCTGTCCTTGAGGTGTGTGTTTATGTGACAGAGTAATGGTGTTTTTTAGGTACAGACTGTAAAGGGGGGATGGTGGCCCCAGAGCCCAACGAATCCACTTCCCTGGAGAGCCACGCTGCCTTCTATTTTGATAAATACTCCAGAGACCTACTAATACAGGTGACTTTATCCTGCAGTTTCAACCTGGGCTTTGGTCCATGAGATCTGCCATTCAAACCCATCCTAAGCACGCTACGTTCAACCTCTAGAATCACACTGAGCTGATTATTTTAAAGTCAGCCAAATTAGGGTCGAAAAGAAAACTATGGTATGGTAGATGCTCAAGACTAGGCATTCCCAAGTCTCATCAGTGACTGTTGGCTCTGGTTATGCACTGATCAACAGGCTCTCATACTCATCCTGGAGCAGAAGAGGGCACTCACAGATCCAGAGAGTGTGCAGGACTACCTCAGACCCCTTCGGATCATCACCATCCTGCTTGAAAAACCAGAGATAGGTGACACACCTGCGCGCGTTCCTGAAATGGACCTGTACACGTACACAGACATGTAACATTACTCACACCCGCATATACACCATTAGCTACATTATTGTGTACACAAGCACATACTGTCACACATTTACTAGCTCATATGCTCAGAGGTGCTGTAATGAGGCATACACTCCGGAGCAGATGATACAGTGACGTGCTCAGAAAGGTAACACTCTTATAAACTCCTGGATGCCATCTACGTGTGTGTACTAGACTCTACGTCAGGGATACTCACTCTTTTCCAGAATGAGCCACAGTGGGTGCAGGCTTTCATTCTAACCATGCAGTTACACACCTGATTGTACTTATCAAGGGTCTATGGCAAAAGCTTTAAGGGCTCATTAGTAGAATCAGGTGTGGGACAGGTTAGATAGAGCGAAAGCCTGCACCCACAGTGGCTCATTCTGGAAAAGAATGAGTATCCCTGCTCTACGTCTTTCTCTATCCTACATGAGTAAGTCTTGTAAGCGTGTGATCTTTGATACAGAGGAAGAATCAGTTTCTGAACTGTGAAAGAGAGTGTGTTATTGGTGTCACAAAGCTCTGCAATGTGCACTCTCTCTTGGCTGGTGCAGGTACTCAGGTAGCAGATCACCTGATGTTGGAGGTGATCAGAGCACTGTACAGATGCTGCAGTGGCCCATTGTGCGAGAACCAACAGGGAACCAGGTGACCACAGACATCTACTTATGTGATGTCACATGACTCAGTGTAATAATCACTGTCACATTTATGCCTCTGCAAGTTGGGTAATCAGTATCTTAACACTGAAAATGACTGGCTGTAAACTGCACATTTTTATTCCTCCACATAAGCTATTGAGGGCTGAAATCTCTTGGTTTTCCATCATCCCTTCCCACGGGAATTTGTTGAGATGACAGTCTTGCTAATGGCCGCATTTGACTGGTAGTTGCCGAAATGTAAAAAATGTTCCTCACCCACCTGTGCTCTGACAGTTGTTAATGTCGAACAGGTCTTTGAGATCTAGAGAGTGGTGCTCCTACAATGGAGGAATCTCCTAAGGAGGAGGAAATAGAGAAAAACAAAGAAACAAGAAGCAAAGAAAAGGGAATGGTTTGTGTATTTTTCCTGGTTTGCCCAATGCAAATCACAGACATTATCGCCTGTTATAAAATTTATATCAATTAAGAAGATCTTTTGAAGCAGTTCAATCACCTAACCAGGATACAGGTACTTGAGTTTATTTTCTTCCCCATGCTACTCATAATACCATCCAATAGCAATGGACCATTTACGTGCCTCCGCAATGTTTTCCACTAATTCACAAACTTCACGCAGGTTTCTTGCTGATGTGTAATCACATTTCTGCGCTTCCGATACCACTCGAGTTATTCAGAAACATTTGCGCAAAACACTTACTTTGTGAATGCACCAGTCGAATGCAGCCAATGAGTGGCACTGAATTGTTCAGTTAATTGTCAGGGAGGAAAGTAGACAACCAGGGCAAGATTTGGAGTCAGAGAACAGATTTGATTACCCTTTCTGCACAACAGGGCTGTCCAATCCCGTTCCCGGAGATCTGCAATCCTGCAGGTTGTCATGTGCCAGAGTGAGGAATGACAGGCAAGCAGAGTCATTTTGTATGACCTCTGACCTTTCTTTGTATCCCCAGAGAGAACAAGAACATAGCGGAGGTCGTTAAGACCATAAACGTGCTGATTAGCTCCCTGGGCCCAGAGTACCTGTGGGACTACATGAGTGGGCAGTTCCACACCTGTCTCAGGTGAGACTGTCCTCCTGAATTCCTCAACCTTTTTTAGAAAAGGCGGGAGCAGGCTTTCATTCCACCCAAGCAGTTAGATACCCAGTGGTGGCCGCTGTTTTCAGTCATTCGATTATCCATGATTAACACATTTCTCGGAAGTATTTGGCCGCCTTTTTTTCCCCCATGTCGTCCATTTTTTTGCTAATTTTCATATTAAATTTTTTCAGATCATCCAACTAATTCCAATATTAGACAAAGCCAATGAGAGTAAACACAAAATGTGGCTTTTAAATGATCATTTTATTTATTGAATATAGAGATTTATTCAAATCCATATTACCCATGTGAAAAGATTATTGCCCCCTAATCCTAATAACTAATTGCGTTGCCCTTGGTGGAAATAACTTAAATCAAACATTTTTCATTACTTGCAGTGAGTCTTTTACATCGCTTTTGAGGAATTTTGGCCCACTCTTGTCTGCAAAATTATTTTACTTAGCCACATTGGTGATGTGATTCAGTGATTCATCATTTTTTATGAAGGTGCAGCTCTGTGATTTATTAATGTCACTACTAGTGAGGTTCTTTGAATAGTGCTGGTGTAGATGTAGTTCTGTGATTGATTAGTGCTGACTGTTGTGCTTCAAAGCAAGATTAGTGGATATGCTAAGTGCTGAAAGTCGGGGTTTTCATCATCTCAAAGGTGACTCTCTTCAAACCCGCTGTGATATCTCTCATGCATTTTGGGTTTGTCCAACCAGCTCCTGCAAATAATACCTGACTATTGTTGAACTTGCTTCGAAGTACACTCCTCTGGCGAAGTTGCGGTTCCATGGTTTATCAGCATTAATGTAAGTGTGGTTCTGTAATTGATCAGCACTAATGTGATTGAGCCATGCTTATGTAGATATGGTTCTGTTATTGATCAATACTAATGTAAGTGTGGTTCTGTGATTCATCAGCGCTGATGTAGTTGTGGTTCTCTGATTGATCTGCACTGATTTTGGTGTGGTTCTGCGATTGATCAGTGCTGACGTTGATGTGGTTCTGTTATTGATCACTGCTGATGTTGATGTGATTCTGTGATTGATCATTTCTGATGTTGATTTGGTTCTGTTATTGATCATTGCTGATATAGATGCTCATGTTAATGTGGTTCTCTTATTGATCAGTGCTGATTTAGATGCTGCTCTGAGATGGATTATTGCTGATGTTGGCATGATCCTGCGATTGATCTGTGCTGATTTAGATGTTTTTTTGTGATGGATCATTGCTGATGTTGATGTGGTTCTGTGATTGATCATTGCTGATGTAGATGTTCTTCTGTGATGGATCATTGCTGATGTTGATGTGGTTCTGTTATTGATCATTGCTGTTATAGATGTCGTTCTCTGATGGATCATTGTTGATGTTGGTGTGGTTCTATGATGGATCATTGCTGATATTGATGTTGTTTCATGATGGATCATTGCTGATGTCGATGTGGTTCTGTGAATGATCATTGCTAATATTGATGTTGTGCTTTGATGGATCTATGCTGATGTTGGTGTGGTTCTGTGATTGACAGTGTGGCTGACTCTGGAGGCCCCTCAGTGCCGGTACTAACAGACGGGGGATCCCCTCGTCCCAGAGCCCCGCCCTTCCTCTCTGAGCTCTCTGGTCTCATCAGCTTCTTGCTGGACGTAATTCCCCTGGTCAGTACTGCAGTTTCACCCTTCACATCTGTAGCACCACAGAGTGCATCTGGCTCTTTTTTTTATTTTTTCATGTAATCTCTTAGATGATCTCAGTGAGATCAAGATCTCATTTAATTCTGAGATATGGATACAGTCAAAGTAAATTTTGAAATAGAATAAAATTAACATTAAAAGAAATGACAACGATAATAACAATAATGATGCATCATTATTCCCTTAGAGACGTATTAACCTTAGCGTCATGAAGTTCCTGGATATTATTTTACTGGAAATATTGTTTGGTCATGCCATCAGAGTGGTCTGAGTTGCCTGTGACAACTCAGCTTGTTGCTGTGATTGTACGCTGATTGTATGCTCTTTGACTCCACAGGAACTGTACCCTGAGATTCAGACCCACTACCTACCTCAGATGCTGGTCAAAATGCTACATGCCCTGCAGAGTCACATGATCACCCTGAGCCTGTCAGAGCTGACCCAGGGCCTGAACGCCTGCCTGAAGGTGCTGACCATGATTCAGACGCCCGTAGCCTGCTTAGCCAAGACTACAGAGCCACAAACCCAGGGGGACAAAGAGAGCCTGGCCTCGGTGAGCAGAGTCACTCGCATACACACAATTGCTTGCACGAAAATGACTTTATTTCCTCTGAAACTGCATCGGCCACGTTGAAGTAAAAGTAACTCCCTTTGTAATGCAGAGTGGGGTTGAGAAACGGGAAGTGGAAGAGCAAGAGGAAACAAAAGAAGAACAAGAACAAAAAGAAGAAGAAGAGGAAGAAAGGGAGGAAAACGATTTTGTGACTGAGGACTTGCTGGAGACAGCCGAGCTAATGAGAGAGAATGAACAGGAGGAGGAGCAGGAAATGCAAGAGGAGCAGCAGGAGGTGCAGCAGGAGGCGGAGCAGGAGGTGCAGCAGGAGGCGGAGCAGGAGGTGCAGCAGGAGGAGGAGCAGGAGATCCAGCAGGAGGAGGAGCAGGAGGAGCAACGAGTGCTGAAAGGTGAAAGTGCTGCACTAACCCCACCCCCGTTGGCTGAACGGGGTGAAACAGACCCGGAGCTTGCACCTTATGAGCCCACCGCGACTGCCCCGGAGCCGGAGGAGGAACATGAACTGCCTCCAATGATAGAGGATGTCTGGAGGCGGGGGGGCAGCATGGGGATCATGACCAAATGTGTGAAGGACATCCTGGCCTCTTTCATAGCAAGGTACTGACCTCAGCATTCTCCAATATTCCCATTAATTTCTCAGAATGTTCACTCAGTCATGGCACAGGCTCCCAGATTTTTTATGTCCCTTTGTAATTATTTTCAATTTACAAGGAACCATTTGTGCATTGAATGCTTATACTGCTTTGCTATTTCTGACACCAAATTTGAAGAATTGCAGTAAAAGGAGAGGGAGAGACTAAATAAATCCCCGCTGGCTGACAATGGGATTAAAATTCCTAGTGGCGAATGTGCATCTTCTATTTCACCCATTAAAGATTCTACTTCGGTTGAGCCCATGCATGTTGACGGTTCATTTAACCGTCAGTCTAAGAGACCCATTAGCAGAAGAATAATCTGCTTTTATTGTAATAAGCCGGGTCATATCCGTCCACATTGTCCTAAACTTCGGGGAAACAGAGAGACCCCTCTCGCTATTCAGGGGGCGCTAGAAGGGCAGACCCAATTTCCCTTCCGAACATTAATCCCCGTAGAACTTACTGTTGGGAGTAAAAGATTTACTATTGAAGCGTTCGTAGACTCGGGCGCAGTTGATTGTTTCATGGATTTTAAGTGGGCTAGGAGGCACTCCGTCCCTACTGTTGCACTTTCACAATCACGTTCTGTCAGAACTTTGGATGGTCGCCCGCTGGGAACGGGAGTTATAACCGAAGTTTCCGAACCATTAAAAATGTTCATCTCTTTTGGTAGCCACTCTGAAGAGGTTCTATTTTTCATTATCAGGTCCCCCACGTTCCCTATAGTTTTGGGTCATTCATGGTTACGGGAACATGATCCTTGTATCAACCGGGGGAGACAGATTAATCCTATCTTCCGCTGGGGTCCCAAGTGTAGCACACATTGTAAAACTAATGATAATGGTTCTTTCGGACGTGAAGCAATGGGGCAGGCTGATGCCGAGAGCGAGTGTGAAGAGGTTATCATTTTGTACCCTCCTAGACTGGAAAAAGGGTTAGAGGAGGGGTTAGAATGGGATCCTCAATTTGACTGGCGAGAGCCAGAGGATGATTACTTTTTGGAGAACTTCAGCGATTTGGAATCAGTCACGGATTCATTAGATTCTGACCAGGGTAAAGGTTTTGGGGCTACCCTGAACTTTGACTTGCCTCCGAATGTTCCCGGGGATTACGTCGATTTGGCTGAGGTATTCAGCAAACAACGAGCCTCTACATTGCCCCCGCATCGTCCGTACGACTGCAATATTAATCTCTACCCTGGGACAACTCCGCCTAGGGGTTTGCTATATTCGCTGTCAGGACCTGAGCGTAAGGCTATGCGAGAGTGTATTCAGGAGGCTCTCGCCAATGGTTTTATTCGGCCGTCCATGTCCCCTGCCGGAGCGGGAATTTTTTTCGTTGGGAAAAAGGATGGCGGTCTGAGACCCTGTATTGATTACATAGGTTTGAATAAAATCACCATTAAGAACAGACATCCTCTTCCATTAATGAATTCCGCGTTTGAACGTCTACAGGAGGCGTCATTTTTTACGAAGCTAGATCTTCGTAATGCGTATAATTTGATTCTCATTCGGGAGGGGGACGAATGGAAAATGGCTTTTAACACGCATGACTGGCACTACAAATATCGGGTCTTACCTTTCGGGCTGGTTAACGCCCCCTCGGTGTTCCAGGCATTTGTTAATGACGTGCTCAGAGAGATGCTGGAGAAATTCGTCTTCGTTTATCTTGACGATATTTTAATTTTTTCATCAACACTGTCTGAGCACAAACAACACGTCAGACGCGTAATGGAAGCCCTGCTCCGTACCAAACTTTTTGTCAAAGCCGAGAAATGTGTTTTCCACGCACAGACTGTCTCATTTTTGGGCTTCATTGTGTCTAAGGGTTCGGTGCGGATGGACTAAGACAAGGTGGCTGCGTTCAGGAATTGGCCCGCACCGCAGTGTGTTAAAGAGGTCCAACGCTTTCTGGGTTTTGCAAATTTTTATTGGAGGTTTATTCATAATTTTAGCGCGGTTGCTGCCCCCATTATTGCGCTCACTAAAAAGAATACCTCCGCTGCGTTTTTTTGGTCCCCTGCAGCTGATGCTGCTTTGCAGGAATTGAAGAAACGTTTTAGCTCAAGCGTATTTTGGTTTTGCCTGATCCCTCCCTCCCATTTGTCGTAGAGGTAGATGCTTCAGAGGTGGGCGTGGGTGCTATTCTGTCCCAGCGCCCTCGTTGGGATAATAAGCTTCACCCATTTGCATACTTCTCCCGGTCTTTGTCCACCGCCGAATGTAATTATAGTATTGGTGACCGGGAGTTATTAGCGGTCAAGCTGGCGC
Organism: Gymnothorax reevesii; assembly: GCA_029721435.1. Classification (NCBI taxonomy): domain Eukaryota; kingdom Metazoa; phylum Chordata; class Actinopteri; order Anguilliformes; family Muraenidae; genus Gymnothorax; species Gymnothorax reevesii. The sequence goes on along the minus strand of CM056587.1, from coordinate 48,200,428 downwards.
TCGAGGAGTGGCGCCACTGGTTGGAGGGAGCTGAGCACCCTTTTGTGGTTTGGACCGACCACAAAAACCTCCAACATATTCAGCAGACCAAACGGCGTAATTCCCGGCAGGCGCGATGGTCATTGTTTTTCAACCGCTTTGATTTTACGCTCACGTATAGCCCAGGTTTTAAAAATATTAAGCCTGACGCCTTGTCTCATATGTAAGATCGCACGGATAGCAATCCTACCCCAGAGCCTGTTATTCCTTCTGCCCAGATCGTAGCACCTATTCAGTGGGAGGTTGAGGCGGTTTTTCAGGAGGCGTTGAGGTCTGCTCCCGGTCCTGGGGGGGAGCCTCCTGGTTGTTCATTTGTCCCACATGGCGTTAGATCACCAGGGACACTCTTCCCGCTTGGCTAGGCACCCGGGGGCCCATCGCACCAAGCAGTTCCTGGCCCAACGTTTTTGGTGACCAGAGATGATGAGGGACATTCGGGAGTTTGTTGCTGCCTGTGGCATCTGTTCCAGGAATAAGACTTCCCATCTCCCTCCCGCTGGTTTGCTGCGACCTTTGCCCGTTCCCAGGCACCCTTGGTCGCATATTGCTTTAGATTTTGTTATGGGGCTGCCTGTATCTGACGGCAACACAAACATTTTGGTGGTGGTTGACCGTTTTTCTAAAGTGGCTCATTTTGTCGCGCTACCCAAGCTGCCTTCAGCACGGGAGACAGCGCATCTTGTGGTCAACAATGTGTTCCGGTTGCATGGGCTTCTGCAAGATGTTGTTTCTGACCGAGGCCCGCAGTTTAGGGCCAGATTTTGGCAGGCGTTTTGTTAGCAGTTGGGGGCCACTGTTAGCCTCTCTTCGGGGTTTCACCCGGAGACCAAAGGGCAGACGAAACGTACTAATCAGTCTCTCGAAAACACTCTGCGATGTTTGGCGGCGGATAATCCCTCATCTTGGAGTCGATTTTTAGCTTGGGCCGAGTATTCTCACAACTCGTTGTGTAATTCCTCCACGGGGCTTTCCCCGTTTGAAGCCCAAGTGGGTTACCAACCCCCACTTTTCCCAGAGACTGAGAGCGAGTCCGAGATTCCTTCAGTTAACCAGTTCTTTCAGCGCTGTCGGGCGGTTTGGACTAAGGTCCGTTCTGCACTGTTGCGCTCGGGGCGCAAACAAAAATCTTTCGCTGATAGAAGACGTTGTTTGGCCCCGTCTTATCGGGTGGGGCAGAGAGTTTGGCTGTCCACCTTGGACCTCCCGTTGAAGGTAGAATCCCGAAAACTGGCGCCCGCTATATCGGCCCGTTCAAGATTTTACGGAAGATCAATCCAGTTACGGTCCAGTTGAAGCTCCCGAAATCTCTGCGCATACATCCGGTGTTCCACGTCTCACAGATTAGGCTGGTTAGCACTAGCGTCCTGGCGCCCGCCAATATGCCTCCGCCGCCACCACGCATGGTTGAGGGCGGGCCGGTTTATACCATGCGCCGCATTCTGGCCGAGAGGCGCGTAGGTCGCGGGGTCCAGTTCTTGGTTGATTGGGAGGGATATGGTCCCGAGGAGCGGTGCTGGGTCCCTTCGCGGGATATTCTAAATCCCTTGCGTATTTCAGATTTTCGTGCGCGGGGTTCCTTGGGGACTTCTGGAGCTGTCCCTTAGAGGGGGGGGTCCTGTCATGGTTTGGGAGCTTTGTTAGCTCCTTTTGTTACTCTCGTCCGGGACGATATTGTTTTGCTCACCGTCAGATTCCTTAGCCAGCTGGGATTGATTGGGGGCGTTGCCCGGACCCTATTTAAGCTCCTGCCCGTCCTCGTTCGTGTTGCTGGAGTGTCATTTTGCGCTTGATGCTTTAGCCGGTAAGGTATTTGAGAAGTTAGAGTATTTGCAGGATTTAGCTGCAGAAGAGGTGTAGTGTTAGTAAGTGAGGGATTAATTTGGTTTATTTTCCCTTGTATTGTGTTTGAGCTCGCTTTTTGGCTACCACGGACGGCGTCAGGTCCGTTGGTAGCGCGAGCCTGGTGATTTCCATTTGTTTTAGCCTCTCAGCGCGCTGCTGGATTTTACTTTTATTTCTGGCCACTGCTCTTGGCGTCTAAACACCAACGCCATCACACAGGAATATTTCTAAAAATAGCTATAAGCCTAATACAAGCGACTAAAGGGCAAAAACGTCTTTCACGAGCAAAGGTGAAAGACTTCAGCACCGGAAAGCACCATCTGAGCCACAGTTAATAACACCGCAATACATCCAAAATGTGAAGCAAGTGCATATTTCATACGCACCATCAGAAAACTTCAGAAATGAAAAATGCCCAAAGCGTAGTCACAACGCGTAGCGCAGTGCGTTCTGCCCATGTTTGTTAACGGTGCGCATACTTTTAAAACAAACTGCAAAGCTATCACAACCTTAGCGATTATTTTTATTCCAAAATTAGGCTGGCTGTCAGAATACACGTGTCTTCTTAGTCCATCCAGATCAGCGACTGAGTCGTGTTCCTACGAGCCCTCCTCCCACTGCGGTCAAGCTATCACCAGTTCGCAAAACGACGGTCAAACTATCACCGCTAAAAATTTGATGCGCAATTACAGCGGATAGCGCGGTACTTTGGTCACGTGATACAAATGCTGTCAAAATTCGGCTTGTTGAGAGAAAAACCGAGGCTTATTCAACGAAAGAATGCGTATATTTTTTTCAGAAAAAAAATCGTCAACAACTTCCATAATGTGGTTTGAAAATGACTTTTCTTTTTCTTTTTTCAATAAAAAACGACAAAAAAACGACACAGTAAAAGTTGTTTGTTCAAGCAGATTAATACGACGGATGGTTATGGTACAAGTTGAAGCGACCTCACATGCAGACTTTCCAGCTAATTAGTTAATGCATAGCACCCTATCATTCTACTTCTGAAGTCAATGTATGCTATTAAAAAAAAAATAAAAAATTGAGGGCGGTTAACAAGACTGTCTGGGACATTATAAGACCACTAAGGAAGAGCCTGTCCTCTCCCAAAAAACACACAGCCTGGATGCTTAAAAACAACGGGGAGTGCTTCAAAATTTATTGTTTTTTGCGATTATTGTCATGACGAAAAAACGAAACTTTATATAGCAAATCTGAGAATACAAAACGTAGAAAACGCGGTAATGGAAACACAGTCTGATATCACTTTTGCTCTCCGATCTGCAGTATTAGACATCGAAGCCAAGGGCTAATAAATAGACAATTAGACTTCTGCAGCAGACCAGCAAGTTTACTCGTAATTACCAGACGAGTATTTACATATTTTCCGCATGCGAATGCATTGCCATTCTCATCGAACTGTGATTGGCTGATGGCACGTACAATGGTACCACAGCCAACCGACTTCCGGAAAAAGATTTCTCAGTCTGACATGCCGTACAAGCGCAGTCAGTGCTCTCCCCCCTACCCAGACGCACACACAAACCGCGCGACATTAGCACGCAGCCAGCAAACGGACTGGGACAGAATGGCGAGTAATTACCTTCCATATATTCCTTTATTCAAATAAAAAAATTAACTAATTCATTAATTTTAAAAATGCTTGAGGGGGCTAAACTGGGGCTATGCACATTTGTGACGGGGCTATAGCACCCCCTAGGCCCGGTGTAGCGCCGTCCCTGCCCCCAACCCAAACCCTTAACCCTCACCCTAAAAGTCAAATAAGGACTCCATAGGCCTCTTTAAGTCTTATCAACGCTTGGTCGGTATGGTCACTGTATGACGAATTTGGGTGAGATTGTGCTGGATCACCACCAAAATCCAATGGGCTATTCCTTAGGCCTAATCTTATCCCTCCAAAAATATTTAATCAAAATCTGTTCAACTCTGACTGACAGACAAGCACAGCTGAAAACCTTGGAGGACGTAATACTGCATTGGGTGTGATAAATCAAACAATAAGGTTTGTAATGCAGGGATCATCAAATCTGTGCTTGAATCCAAATCCAGCCCTTTTTCTCTCAAGCCATGAACTAATGAACAATTTGTGCTTCTGGTTGGCTAGACTGTCTTCTCAGCTGACTCAGTGGTAAAGGGGGGCAGAATCCAGCAGTTCTCAGCCTTCAAGGACCATGATTCTGCGATCCCAAATGTAAAGAAAAAAGTAACAATCTGTAGAAATCTGTAAAACATACTGTAAATCCCATCTACTTTCCAGAGTACATTCCCATGAACTCATGCAGTTCACAGAGGATTCTAATTTGACTGTAGGGGATGTGAGTACAGCCCTATAGCTTTTTTAGTCCAAGGCTAGAGGCAATTTTAGCACAAAACACCTGCTTTCAGGAGCTCTAAAAATTCTCATGCGAAGGGGAGAGTCCAAATTTTTTTGTTTTTCTAACGTCTCCATCCTGATTTACTATACTTACTATACGAATACAAATCCAAATAAAGTTACAATGTGCTTCAGATCTTAAGCATAATCACCTCAAAATACATCCTGATGTCCCATTGTGTCAGTTTTGTGACAAAGCCATTGTGACAAAGTTACTGTTGGGTTTTACAAAATGAAACAATTGCGAAAACCAGTAGAATGCAAAAGGAGGCTTTGATTCTGAAGGGGGAAACCCCCCAACAGAGTTGGCAACAGTACTGGCAACAGTACAATGTCCGCAATCCAAAAATCAGAGTCCAATGGGCGAAATCCATCGTCATACACAGGGCACAATCACAAAACCGCTGTCAGACAAAAAGAGGTTGAAAAACAAGAATTCAGCAAAAGTACAAGGAATAGGCAAAACTCGGTGTCTAGGGCAGTCCAGTCAGAAAGATAAATCACAATGAATCAAGGCAAAAACAAGCATGGCAGAGGAAGAACGATCTGACAAGAAAGTGAACCAAACAGACATCATATATACACATCCGGGAGAACGCATGATCAGGGAGAACAGGTGCAATCAATGGTAACAATAATCAGGGAGTGACATATTGGGAATAAACTAATTACATGAATTTGGCTGTAGCCAAAATGCAGACAGGGATCACAAGACAAACCTATGAACAGAACAACAGTTCCGGTCAAGGAGTACTAAAGTGTATTGATTAGAGAAAGGAAAGCACAAAGTATTTGTGGAGAACCACAGAAAATCGCAGCAGAGATAATAGGGAAAGGCAAGGAGGCGGAGACTAGAATAGGGCGAATGCTGAAAGATCGTTAGTCAATTAGTAAGTGCAGCTATACAATCCCGAGTGCTTGTTAGAAAGTTAGTCCAAATATACAGGGTTAGTGTTGGTGTGTAATTAGCAAAAACAATAAACTGTTAGTATGTGTTAGTAAGATAGTAAAGAGAGAGGAAGGAAGAACAAGAGATAATGAAAGAAGATTGAAACCCAGAAACCAATAAATCACCCGAATGAGTGGCACACTAGACAAGGGACCTTGAGCAAAGATACACACATGACAAGACAGGGGAGATAATGTGCAAAGCATGGAAACATGGCATGGGAAATGAACATGGCAATGAAAACAAAACATGGCATGGAGACTAAGAAACTAAAACATGAAAAATAATAAAACATGAGTCTAATTACCAATACACAATCCTAGAATGGTCAGACATAAGCAATGGTCAAGAATGCGCCGGTCAGTCAAAACATGGCACTCGGCCAGGCACAGAACTAAACATGGGCATGGCAAAAAACATGGAACATGGCATGGCAGAAACGGAATCACAACAGTTACTGCCTTTGCTTTGAAAAAAAGAAGGTAAATCTGACTCATGCATTGCCTGACTCTGGTCTACAATGAGACTAAAATTTGGTTGGTATTTTCTGTTTAGTAATCACTGATTGTATTTTTATACTGTGTTTTTCTTCTGGGGAGCGGAGAAGGGGACATCACCACAACAACCACCAATATTTAGCACCCACCATGCCTCGCAGTCTTGGCTTATGTCGCCGAAAAGCTGTTCCAGTGCTCAGCCTATACCCTCTTACTTTGTACTTTACAGCACTAGCAGCTGCTGTATAGAAAATAGGAGGAGGGTGGATGGTGTAAACCATCCCTTCAAACTGATGATTACTCATATCATTGGGAAAATGCATTAAGGAAAATTATTGAAAACAGATCAAGACTAATCCTCAGTTTAATGGGGTGTTCTGCCTGTTTTCTGTTCATCTGCCACAAATGCTCAGTAAAACTATTCTAGTTCTCTCTGTCTCTGTCCATTACCCTCCAGGCACCTCCTCTGCGTGGTCGGGGAGGAGCAGGATGCCATGGCGGATGGGAAAGCAGAGCTCCCCTCAGGTCAGGAGGAGGGCAGCCGGGAAACGTTGCAGAGTCCACAGCCCCCCGAAACAGGGCCTGGGGGCCCGGCACCTGACAAACAGACAGAGGAGGATGTAGCCACTGCCTCAGGGGTTGAGGAGAGCCACGGGGCGGCTGGGCAGCTGGACTGGTGGGAGGCCCTTAAGATCCCAGAAGAGACTGGGATCCCCGAGTCCTGTGTCCAGGCGTTTTCTGCCATGTGTCATCTCCTGCTGGAATGCAGCACCTTTCCCCTGCACCTATCAGAGGAGGAGCTGGAGGTCCTGAGCACCAGTGTGTCCCATTGCCCAAGTGTGTCTGATGCTGCATGCACACATTTACCTTCCCTGTAATATTGACACTGTGGCACAAAACACTGTCTTGAGTTTTAAGGGGCTGAACCCATGACAGCTTGTTGCACATGTAACTGTTAATATTGACATATCCTTTGTTTAAATAGGCAATGTTGAGGACACCCTCCCCCTGTGGCTGATGTCCTTGATGATGTGTTGTCTGTTGAAAGACCACCATGTGCAGCACGTGGCCCTTTCCACCATGCTAGAGCTCGTCAACCGCTCTCAGTCTTTAAACCTGGGTATTAAAGACAAGAACCGTCGCTTCAAGAGCTCAGGCTCCAACCTTTCCTGCGGTCAGCTGTACATGGTCACTGCTCCTCCGCTCAGTCCTACTGTTCTTGCAGTCGTTGCACAGAGCACTGATTTCTACCAGGTACTGAGCTGCATAGCTATCACCTGCTTCACATGTTAGCCATGCACGTTAGCATAGCTCTGTCTTTGCTTTTCAGCATTTCACTTGTGGCAACTGCGCGAAGTGCATTAGCCTTGCATATTAGCACATCTCTGGTTCTGCTGTTCTCCATTCCATTCCTGACATTTAAGAGGAGCTCGCAGACTGAGCACATTTGTGCGGATCTGCTTGTGCAATTCTGCGTTTCCTTCTCAGTAACAGCCATGAGAATATTAGCTTAGCATGTTAGCATAGCTCTGAATGTGCTGCTCTCAGTGTTATTCGTGGTAACACTGAGGTCCCCTGACATCTCCTCCTGTGTGACTGAGTTCCCCTGACATCTCTTCCTGTGTGTAGCGTGTGGCGCTGATGCTGTGGCAGCAGCTGGACACAGAGCAAAAGGAGCTGCATGTTCCCAGCGTGGATCTTCTTTATCGCCTGCACTGCCTTGCACCATCTGCCAACGTCTGCGAGGGCATCATCTGCCAGGAGCTAATGCACAAAGACAAGGTACTGAGAGCCAGGCACATTCCCTTTACATGACTTTACTCTCCATTTGGGTGGACTAGGGCCCATTCTCCTAGGGGGTTAAACACCTTGATTGACTTAATAGTGGCTGTATTGGACCTTGAACCACCGGCTGTCTAAAGGCAGCAGTATACATCTTGCGGAAACAAACTGTGATGAGGTTCTAAAGTCAAAGTGACGTGATTGTGGAGTAAAAGAGCAAATGCATTGCTTTATCAAAGTTCTATTTAGCACCTCTTGGACACCAAGGTTTTCTAATTGACTAAAATCTTTGCAGATGACACCAATGCGAACGTTGTGTGTGATTGATCAAAAATTCAAGGTGTGCGTGATTGGTTTTGCTTCTCGGTGAGTAGCCGCATTGATAGTTTGTAATGTGTGGTTGCAGTGGGAACAGTGATTCCATCAAAGTTCAGTACTCAAAGCAAAACTGCATCAAGCGGAAAACAAATTCGTCCATAAAGAACTTCCGTGGTTTCTACAAGTTCAACTTCGTTTCAAGCATGCTACCAGATTTATTCCCAGTGAAACACCTCCCTTTACCTGAGAGTCTGATGTGAGGCCAATCTGGCCAATCAGCAGTGGTAACTGTTGAATTAATTACCCAGAGGGAAAGGAAATGACTGATATTTGGATTTGTTGGCTAGATTTCAGTATCCCGATTGTAGGCTGTTCTCACTATATGCCACATTTCGGAAACCTCCCACCATTCCTACTAAATTCTGAAATCAGGCTGTCCAGGCCAGAATGCTGTTCTTCATTATTCCCTTTTGGACTGATTAAAACCTGCAACACCAGATGTTTTCATTCCCTGACCAGTCATTCCTACTAATACGTCCCTTACCAATGGGGTGCAAATGAAAAGGAGCTATGGTCCAAATTTGAGTGTTTGTGGCATATGTACAGACTCCAATACTTTAAATGCACACACACATGCGTGCATACACACACTCAGAAGATACACTGTCATACCTGCATACTCAAATTAACTCTCACTCACTGTGTGCACTCTTACATTCATACTTAAACTGTTACACATGCACACCTGTATAAAGAAACATACATATGTATACACATGCATACACAATAACACACCCTCAGCCACACACATACACACACCGCAAATGCTTATAGTTGCTCATATCCACACACCTTTGCCTGTGCATGTCTCTTTTCCCCCAGACCATTCGACTAGAAGCCCTCCATAGGTTTTCAGTTCTGTGGCATTTGACACGCGAGACCCAGACCAATGTGACCATGCTGCTCAACCGTTCATTTGACAGGTGAGTGCACTGTTCTTCAGAATAAATAAGTCGTTACTTTATCACTGAACCATCCACACTCTAATACAAAGCCCTATTTTCTATCCTTCAGAATAGATCCATGCCCTGCCCCAATCCTCTAAAAGCTGAGTCAATGATGTTTCACTCACCTGCATTTTAGAGACCTGGGATTGAGTCATTCACAGCAAAGTTATACTTATGAATTACTGAGTTTAGGTTTTTCCTACTTTAAGACAGTGTTTTTGATTTTGGTATGTTTTAGATCACTGTTTGCGGTTCTGGACAATCTGAACAATCCAGACGGGCCCATTAGTGCCACTGCACAGAACTGGCTGATCCGCGCTCTGTCGCTTAATGATGTGATCCGGATCCTGGAACCGATTCTGCTCCTCCTGCTCCACCCTACCACCCAGAGCTCCTCTATCCAATGGGTCAAACAGAACCTGACCGTGGGTGTGTGTTTGGCACTGACTGTGGCTCGTGCCAACTGAAAACCACACACCCACACAAAGTGCTACAGTGCAAAACCTACACAGAGAAGGCCAGATTTACTTGAAACTTTTTGCATGTACACAGGGGTGTGAGGCGTACGCATAGTACCAGACTGTGAGTTTCTCTCATTTAGACTGATTGGCTGCTTTTATGAGAGCCATTAGGGGTATTGAACTGCATGGCACATTTAGCATGAAAGAATAGATCAAATGCAAGTCTCTGGGGCTAACGGATCCCCTTGGAAAGTTGGTGGTATCCAGAGGCATGGCCAGTGGGGGGGGGCACAGACAGGTCACTTTATGACAATAATTAGTCCTGGCTAGTTCTCAGTCATTTTTCTTTATTGACGTGTTTTCCAATTATCGTAATTTGCAACTGAAGACATGGTTTCTCTCCATATGCAATCTAACAGCGAAGAAATCATGGGCTGAATTCAGTACAGATGCGGAACACGAACAGAGAATTGGGGTGCACAAAACATCCTTTTAAAACAATTATTAGTCCTGACCTGTTCTCAGTCATTTTCATAAGAAGGTTCACTCCGAGAGCACTCCACAGTTAACAGGTGCTGCTTGTTCTCCCCGATTAGGTAGGAGGACAATCATTCATCTGGAGGTGTATTTGCTGTAGCCTATTTAAATCAACGTTATTCAAAATCGCATACCTGTCTACTCTCACGCAAATAGCTGGAGCTGCATGCTTTTTATAGCCTATTGAACTGCCGACTGCCACTTTTTTCTTTGATCGACCCACACAATACCGAGAGTGAAAGTCTGCGTTTCATTGGAACGTGGACCAGTTCAATCAATGCAAAGCATTGACCTATTAATTAGGAAAATTATTTTTCTGTTCTGAATTTAGCCCATGATTTTATCTCCATTTGATCGCATACAGAGAGAAACCGTGTCTTCAGTTGCCAATTACAATAATTGGAAAACGTGTCAATAAAGAAAAATGCTTGAGAACTAGCCAAAATGAATTGCTGTTATAAAGGGATGTGTCTTTGCCCCCCCCCCCCCCCCTCCACTGGCTATGCCACTGGTGGTATCCTTGTTTTTCTTGAGACTAAACTACCAAAGTATGGCAGATTCAGCCTTCTTCAAGCATAAAATGGTGCTAAATAACATTGGGAAAAAAAACAGGAATGACTTGTACAGAGGCTTTTGAAATTTTGGTTTGTGGTCTGAAATTGTGGACGTCAAAGTTAAATCAGTTTCTCTCCACCCTATGTACTGTATGTGATTTTGTTTTGTTTGTGCTTAAAATTTGATAACACCTTTACATGAACCTTTCTTTCAGACAATCTTCAGCAACTGAGCTGCAGAGAGGGGGAATTTTCCAGAGAAGTTGGAAGACCAGCTGAAGCCATGGCAACGGAAGACCAATTTGAAGAGAGCCCTCTGAGTCATGTGATGCCTGTGGACCGCGCAGCACTGTGGGCTGAAATGGAGAGTGCACCTGCTACTGCCAAGATGGAGTCCCCTGTGGACAAGGAGATCAAAGGAACGGGGCAGGAAGAGGAGGTGGTGCAGGGAGAGCAGGAAAGGCACAAGGAAATAGAGGAGAGGAGTCAGGAGGAGGTGGAGGAGGAGGATGAAGAGGAGGAGGAGAGGGAAGTCAAGGAATATTCAGACATGGCAGAGTCTTCCTGCAGCTCAAACTCTATGTCCCCGCTTCCGCTGCAGGACTGTGACATCAGCGAAGGTGAGACCCTGCCCAGTGAGCTGCGGAGAGACTCCGCCCCCACCTTAGGGTCAGAGGAAGAGGACCTGGAGCAGGACGCCATGGTGCACCTTCACCTCCTTGAGCAAGAGAAGGAGGAGCGGGAGGTGCTGGAGTCGCTGTTCAGGCACACGCTGCTCTACCTGCAGCCGCATGACTCCGCCCCCATGTGCCACGCCCTGTCTGCTGTAGAGCTGCTGCTACGCTCCTGCCCCGCCCCCTTCCTGCAGGCACTGTGCTCTGCCCACATCCTACCAAACTCCGCCCACCACCGCCTGATATGCACGCTGATGCAGCGCCACCAGGCGGCGCAGGAGGGCCACAGCTTTTACGGGCCACTGCCGGCCCCGGCTGCACGACTCCGTCCCGTCCTGCTGGTGGAGCTGCTGATCTCCCTGTCTCTCCGGTTTCTACGCTCTTTCTACCCCTGCTACCTGCGTGTGGAGCCTCTGCAACTCTGCTGCGGCCGCGAGCTGCAGCTGAAGAGCGCCGAGGTGCTGGTGCTGCTCGCCACCCAACTCGTGAGCACCACCTGGGACCTGGGTGGGGCTGGGAGTATGCGAGAACTGGTGTGGGGGTTACTCTCGAGATGCCGGGTCCAGGGCCACGCCCTTCTAGCACTCTGCGCCACCATGCACATCACCCAGAGGCCTGAGGGGGCGGGGCCTCTGGGGGAGGGGCTGCTGGAGGAAGGGGGCGGGGTCTTGGAGGAGAACCTGTTAAACCTGGATGGGAGCCAGGTGTGGAGCGAGCATGCCCTGCAAGTGGAGCTTTTGAAGCTGCTGCAGGTGCTGATAGTGCTGGAGAAGCAGGTGTGGATGGGTGAGACTGGGGGCAGGGCTCCCAGCGTGCAGGGCGGCACATCCCCTCAGGACTGGGAGCGGCAGGAAGTGGTGTTGTTCCAGCAGTTGGCGCACTCCGTGCAGTATGTGCAAACACGCCCCCTTCCGGCCCAGGCCATGTTCGTGTCCGCCGCTGCCTGCGCTCTACAGCCTCTCTATGGGTACGCTCTGCACACCCACTGGGTGGCATTTATCGCCGCCTCCCTGCCATACCTCGGCCCCTCCCTTGCTGCCATCTCTGCCCCCTTTATCACTCAGATCTGCAGGAACCTGGACGACCTTGTCCAACAGCACCAGTGTCCACTTGATACCGCCAGGTACAGAGCTACTCGTAATGCCACTCATGCACTGCATAAAGCTGAAGTTACAAAGTACAATGAGGAAATGCCAACGTGTAAGATATGTCAATCACCTCCGATGCTTAACCCTTCTGTACAATGCAATCTCCACTGCGTGATGTTCAATCTGTTTTTCCATTTGTGGCAATTTACTAGCTAATATTCACTTATGGATCATATGCACCGTTTCCACATGACTAATTCACTGCTCATATCTGTACTTTTGATGCGTGTGTACAGCTTGCACTAATGCAATGCCAGTAGGACTTAAAGAGTGATTATGGGTGGCTTGTTTACACTGTTTGCAGATGTGGTTTGAAAATGGACAACATGGCTCCTGATTACCCTTTGACCCTGCTGGAGGGCCTGACCATCATCACTCACTACTGCCTCCTGCGTCACAGCAGTAAGGTGAGTCACACTCCTTCACCAGGCACCATTACTATGGCTTTGCTACAAAATCACATCATCCATTACAGCACTTGCTAGCTTGGCAGGACTCATTTTGCCAGACAGTGTATAGCTCTAGTCGTGGAATTTACTACAGCAGCCATGAAGACCTCCTCTCACTACTTAAAGCAGCAGTTGGTAACTTTGAGGAGAGAGAGGACTTAGCATGAAAATTTGAAAAAAAAAAACCCGAAACTTTCAGATCCCTCCCCCTCCCTCTCCACTGCACTCCTGCCCTAAGACCCTCACCCAGAGGAGGCTGCCGTGCACCTGAAGGCACGCAAGCTGTTATGCATCCGACTGTGGAGAGACTTTGCGAGTTCATATTATGAAAACGGCCAAGTTGCAGAGGCTAAACTTGTGATCAGTGAACACTGCTGGCCAACAAACGAGCAGATATAAATCATGTCCACATGAGAAGTAATCTACAGCAGTATGTATTCAGAAAAACCCAGCACACGCTTATTTCAGTAAGATACCCGTTTTTTGAGCACAGAAACTGTCGTGAATCCCACTGAATGGCCAGTTAACCATGTATGACAGAATTTAGCTGTGAGAGCACAGAAACGTTACACATGAGGACAACACAACCGATAAGACTGCCAGGTCACTTCATAAAGATATTTTCTGCTACTTTCTAATAAAACGACACCAGTAACGTTAGCCCTAGCGTCAGAAACAAGCTAACGTTAGCTCGACTGCAACATCACAGTAACATCACATGCACTATGGAGTACTGTAACAACTACAAGACGCAGGCTATTTGAACAGCGACTGTGCTTGTAAGCGTCTTTCACTCGCTTATTTGCTGAACGAAAATGAATTGATGCCGGTTAGGGCTGGGGCTGGCAATTTGCTTATTTGCAGAGCATTGTGGAGCAAAAATGAACAAACGAATAAAGCAGGGGTTTACCTGTCAAGCAGAAAAGTCACCAACCCTGCGTCGGTTTTTAATCCTTCCAGATCGTGGAGTTCCCTCCACCTCTGAAAAACCACTCCGATGTTCACTCTGGTTTTATCCCGGCTTTGTCCAATTCTTTCTTTTGTGCTTTTTTTTCTTCTGGCTTCCTCTTCTTACTTGTCTTAGCCGTGCGTGCTGTTGTCGGTAGCGGACACATCATTTTTTTCCTCGCTTATGGCTGTTGTTGCGCCATTAGTTTCTCTAAGCTCCTGAACCCTCTCTCGGAGATTTGAGCTTGACTGAGCACTGGCGTGAACTGAGGAGGAAGGGGGAGGAGGCTGTCTGCAGTGGTTCTTTTTATTTGGTCCAAACGATTCTTTTAAATTGCAGTAGGAGCAATAGATGGGTTTAAAGGAGCCTTTTTTTAATTACAGAGTACTAGTTTTATGCAATACTGTCTGTACATGGTGACAGTTTTAGCAAAAATGACAAAAAATTACTTACTTAAAAAGACTTACCAACTGCAGCTTTAAGGTTCTAAGTTGATCAACATAAACTCAAAGGAATTGCAGAACATTAAGAAAGATGCCTTGGGTGCTGTGGCGAAAAGTTAATTGCTGCTGGTGACGTACAGACCTGTCTAATTGTCTTCGTGTGGAGGATCGGCTGAGGATGTGAGAAATATTGTATGAATGTAAGGACACATTTTGATAGTGTTGGATCTCAAGCCAATGTTCAGATACTGATCTTGCGTTTACGTTGTACGTACTTTACTAATTCTCCACTCATGTTGGTACATTTAATGTGCTTACAGACAGTCTATGAATTGCATTTGTGCATCTATTTATTGTTGTATGCTGTTCCAAAATAATGCTGAGGAGACTCTCTCCCTGTCTCCTCAGTCTCTTCATTCCTCTGTGGCGTCCAGCCCGGCTGATATCCAAACCGCTCGTGAGGCGGTGCTGAATGAGCTGCCCCGCATGGTGGTCACCATGGTGATGCTGTGGGGGGTGGTGCAGAGGGAAGAGGCTCAGCCGAGAACCCCGGACTCCACCTCCGGCCCAGAATGCACCCTGGGCAGCCGCAGAACCTCCTCCACTTCAGTCTACTTCAAGAGCATCAAGGTCTCGCAGAGCTTATAAGCTGATAGGCTTCTGTTGTGAATGGCACTGAAAAGCTAGTGGTGTTCATAAGCTGATGTTGTGGATGGTGCTGGTTGGTTGATGGTGTACATAGTGTAGATAGACTGGTATTGCGGTTGGTGCCTGTAGCTTGGTGCTATTGATGGTGTTCATAGGTTGATTATATTAATTGTGTGGGGATCCCTAGTGTTTGGGATTGGAATTGATGCATTGATGATATTGATGGAGCAGCTAGGCTGGTGTTGTTGAAGGTGCAGATACCTTAATGGTATCTATTGTGCTGATATGCTGGTCTTGTGGCTGGTGTTGATACGTTGATGGTATCAATGGTGCTGACTGAAGACGCCTTCATTAGTTATGTAGTTACTACGTGTTTTGGCAACCTAAAAGTGCAAGTGAAAAATAAACTTGCCAGCATACACAAAGCACCTGTGAAGATAATGGCAAAGACAAAATATTAGTTCATACAGAGCCTGTACAAGCAGGCAGTCCTGAAGCAAGCAACAAAAATCATCCCCTCTTCTCTGAATAAGAGCCACTGCCATTAGGAAGAGGACTCAGTGTGCCTTAGTGCAAATACAACTGCTTCAGCCAGTGATGCCAAATCAGGTACCATGGAGGGTTAAGAGTATGCAAGTTTTTGTTCCAACCAATCATGACAACAGCTGATTTCACATATTGGCATACCTTCCGGTGGAGAGGAGCAAACTAATCAGTGAAATCAGCTGGTGTTGAGATTGATTAGGATAAAAAACCCTCTCAGCCCCCCAAGGCACATAATTGGGCACCACTGGCTCAAGCCATTGTTTGTTCCAGCCTCCATCAAACTGCTGGACTCTAATGCTAAATTTTACAGAACTGGAGCAATGTGCCATACATACAGAAGCACTTCTGCACTTTAATTCTGACAGTTCTTTTTAAGCCATCATGTTGCCAGTGTTAAGATGTATAGTCAAACGTTTCTTCACGTTTTTGTGATGTTTTCATTTATGTGAAGCAACAGACTGTAGCACTGTGTCCAAGGCAAATTTCCCCTTGGGGACAATAAAGTTTATTCTACTGGCCAGCTAATGGGTGGTGCTCATTGGTTGATGGTATGGATGCTGACTACCATGCTGGTGTTGTGGATGGTTCTGATAGGTTGATTATATCAATTGTGCTGATTGGCTGGTGTCGTGGGTGATGCTGATTGGTTGATGGCACAGATGGATATGCTAGTGTTGTGGAGATAACTCGATGGTATTGATGGTGTTGACGGGCTGCTGTTGTTGATGGTGCTGATAGGTTGGTGTCAATGATGCTAATAGGTTGGAGTTATGGATGATGCTGATAAGTTTTTCGTATTGACAGTGCTGACTAACTTGTGCTTTGGTGGTGCCAGGGCCGGCGCTAGACGGCTAAATTTGGGGTAAAATATCCTACCCTTTATTGACTACAATTAGTCCTGGCTAATTCTAGATGGTTTTCCTTATAAACACGTTTTCCAATTCAAGATTTACTAAGTGGCAATTGAAGACACGGCTTCTCTCACCCATGCGATCTAACAGCAACAAAATAATGGGCTACAGTCAGTACAGAAAAATAATTTAATTATAAATAAGTCTATGCACTGGCACAGAGCAACGGTAATTTTTTCCCAGCGAGAGCAGCATTTCAGAACTCCCTTGCGAAAGAAGGTAATTTCGGCGACAAGTGCGCACACCTGTTTTTGCTGCAAGGTCACGCAACTTGCTGTCAAAAATAGACAGCTGTTGGATTGGAAAATGTAAACGGACGAAAGCACGGACTTGTCACCAGAATTACCTGAAGATTTCTGAAATGCCGCTCTCGCAGGAAAAAAAAGTTACGTCGCTGAGTGCCAGTGCATAGTCCAAATTATAATTATTTTTCTGAACTGAATGTAGCCCATTTGTCGCTGTTAGATCGCATAGGGAGAGAGAAGCCGTGTCTTCAATTGCCACTTGATTATTCTTAAATTGGAAAGCATGTTAATAAAGGAGAACTATTAAGAACAAGCCAGGACTAATTGTTGCCAATAAAGGGATGGATTTTTGCCTAGGCAATCGTATAGGCAAGGGCCGGCCCTGGGTGGTGCTGATGGGTTGATGGTACTGATGGTGTTGACAGGCTGCTGTTCTACAAAAAGAAAGGGTGCTGATAGATAGACGGCAACAATGGTGCTGACAGGCTGGTGTTTATGGGTTGATGTTGATGTTATCGATGGTGCTGACAAGCTGGTGTTGTGGATGATGCTGATTGGTTGATTGGATTGATTGTGTCGATACAGTGTCATTGCTAGTATCATTCTTTGATGCAGATCCTGCGACAGAAGGTTCTGGAGTTCCTGAATCCCCTTGTGGCACAGTTTGGGGTTCAGGTCATGGCATCAGTAGGTGCAGTTTGGGGTGAACCAAGAGTCCAGGGGAGCCATGACCAAAGCAAGGTAACCGAAGCTCTGGCTCAGCCTTCAGCCTGAGTGCTCAGGTGCTCAGCAGGCCTTTTATAGTTTTGGTTTTTAATTTTGTTTTAGTTTTGGTTTGTTTTCTTTATGTCCTCATAAGTTTCATTTCAGTTTTAGCTTTGTATTCAATTCTAGTTTCTGTTTCATTTCAGTTATTTACTTTCAGTTTTTATTTTAATTCATACAAATGAAAGAATGACTAATTCTGTGTAATGTTTGCTGTTGAACTATCTATGGTAAATAGGTTGGGCGACAGATGCTTTGTTTGATTTATATAAAGAGTCATCACCTGATGACTTTTCCCCCCGGCCCCCTCAATCTAATCTCAGAAATCCCAAAATATCAAAAGGCAGCAGTCTAAGACCTGATTAATGTGCACAGCAAGTTAGTTTCATTAAAAAATATTGAACAGTATTTGAGTTCTGTTCTGGAAATGAAATGATTAATGATGGATGGAAGCATGGACAGACAGATAGACAGACATACTGATGACTATATCCTCCTACATTATATGCCGAAGGGATAAAAAGAACAAAGTTTTTAATCCAATTTTTTTCTTTTAGGAATACAACTGCAAAACAATCCTTTGCGTGAGAATGAAAAAAGCAGTTAAGTAAAATAGGAATCATTGTTCAGTAAATAACAAACAACCTGAGCTCTAGGCTTAACATTTGGTTTTGTGCTTACAGGTGTCAAAGACATAATAGAAATATATAAAGCTAGCACTCTGCCCATAGGGATCCACGGGTTCTATTTTATGTAACTTCATGCAACATTACGATGTCATTACATGCACATCTATGATGTCATCACGTTGCTATGGTGTTTCCATAAAACACCAAGGCGGCCATCACGCAAGCAATGTTTTTATAGTAATTAAGACTAAGTAACCATCAAGGGGAATACGCCGCACTGACATTCCGCGCTCAGTGGAACACGAAGTCACCTGCAAGATGGAGCATTAAAAGCGTCACTAACATTATGCGGCAGATTACGCGCTACTTTCTCTTGCGGCCTGGCATCTTTTTTTTGGGGATTCCGGACTCCTGTGGATGAATTGCCTTGGGTTCAAAAGGGGGAATCCCCAGGAGAGGACAAAGGGGGAATCCCCCCTGCATGTCTATATAATAGCGTCGGTCACGTTATGCTGCAGATACGTGCCTGGTGGAGTCTAGCACCAATTGGCCGGACACAGTCGCCTGCAAGACGAAGCCAAACAGCGTCGCTCCCGCTATGTTGCAGATACACGACCGGCAGAGTCTAGCACTGATATGCGCCCGGCGGAGTCTAGCACTGATTGGCCAGACACAGTCGCCTGCATGACGAGGCAAAATAGCGGTGCTCACGTTATGCTGCAGATATGCGGCCGGTAGAATCTAGCACTGAGTGGCCGGATGGACACGCATGCACACGCACACGCACAGGCCACTCAGCTATTATAGATGAAAAATATTCTCATTTTTCCCAGAGAATGTGCCAGTAGATCAGTAAACTGTGTGTATGAGCCTGAGCACTACAGAAGGAGAGACTTATGGGAATGGGAAGAACATTTTTTGGTTCTGAGGTTAGATGTTCTTGAAATGTTTTTCAGTACGAGTGAGCTGGCCAGAAGAACACAACAGTCAGAAGCTCTGAATGAGCTCTGCTTTATTGTACACAAAAGTTTGTGGAAAGTCCAAAATCTGGGAAAGTCAGGGTCAGAGTTTGCAGGTTACAGAGTCACATTTACTTCCACATCTTTTGCCAACCACTTGCCAACCTAAACACCTCAGGCATTGCCCTGAATTTGCATACCATTAGGGACTTTTTGCAATGGCATTAGCCCTCCGCCTCGTAAAATCCCCTGCTTTACTAAAATTCATTGACAGTATGCCATTGTTCAAGACAGCCTGGCCTCTTCTCAATAGAATGACTTTGCCTTCTTTTTTAAAATATTCTGCTACACTAGAAACAACCCTTTGATATCTATATTCCAGCATCATCTGGAGACAGGCAAGAGTTGACTCCTCCTCTGAACAATAAATAAAGATCACATTCAGTTTTAGGACAGAACTATATTTCAAAATGAGTTAAGAGAGAAACAGAGGTGTTAGGTGCTTACTTGCAATGTTATTGTGTAGTTATGTCAGTTAGACTGTGATATACTTGACAATGCTATTTTAGTATGTGAGTTCTTGAAGGAATAGTTAACTGAAGTTTTACTTCTCCCGGACACACAGAGAAAAAGAGAGAGGGAGACCACATAGTGAAAACAAATCAATTCACAAAGGCCTGAAGATAAAATTCAGTGACAGTTCTCGCTGTGTGTTTGTGTTTATGAAAATATAATGCATGTTCAGAGATCAAATACTCACAGCATGCATTACATTACCTGAAGCACGCCTGTGCGTGTTGCTTTGCATGTGTGTGTGTGCGTGTGCGTGCGTGTGAGAGAGAGACTGCAGCTTCATTTACTGCATATTTTTATTTGTATTAGTTTTGCCATCTTGCATTGCAGTTTCAGTTCAAGTTTCGTCTTCAAGTTTAGTTTCTATATTACTTCAGTTTACAATTTTTTTTTTTAATTTTCATTTTCATTGTAGTGTCAGTTTCAGTTTATGACCTTGGCCCATATTTATCCTTCCACCCCTCCATTTAGACTGCCTGCATTCCTCCATAGCACTATTGTTTTGTTTTTTGTTTTTTGTTTTTTTTTACAGCTGTACTCACTGAACAGGATGCACATCTCCCTGGAGCAAAGGTTTCAGTCATTCTGAATCCTGCGAATCCATCTGTCTTTCATACAGCAGCATGGCAGTGAAATCCTGCATACTTAAATATGTCCTTGCTTGTTTGATGCAGATCTTGCCAGCAGCTGATGAGTTTCATCAGACTGTGGTGGGTTTGATAAAGTCCCTGAGCATGCTCAGTACGAACACCATTCTGCAGCTAGTCAAAGAGGTGCTCAGAATGAAACCCCACCCAGCCAAAGGAGACCAGGTAAAACCTGATTCTTCTGTACGTCTGCTAATGGCACAAACACACACACACACACACACACACACACACATATAGTCATGTGCTTACTCACACATCTCTTCATGTGATGCAGCTTAGCTTTATCTGGCAATATCTGAGAGTTAATACTTACACTACAAGCCAAAGGTTTGGAAGCAAGATCAAATTTGTACAAAGAAAGATCATAATTTCATTGGCGTACTTTGCAACAAAATAAACATGATTATTATATATAGAGTCACTTGTCAGAATACATTTTTACTCAAATTATCAGGCCCATATTACAAAACCCAAAACCAGTGAAGTTGGCACGTTATGTAAATTGTAAATAAAAACAGAATACAATGATTTGCAAATCCTTTTCAACTTATATTCAATTGAATACACTGCAAAGACAAGATGTTTAATGTTCAAACTGAGAAAGTTTTTTTTTTTTTTGCAAATAATCATTAACTTAGAATTTAAAGGCAGCAACACATTGCAAAAAAGTTGGCACAGGGGCCTTTTTACCACTGTGTTACATCGCCTTTCCTTTTAATGACACTCAGTAAACGTTTGGGAACTGAGGAGACCAATTTTTGAAGCTTTTCAGGTGGAACTCTTTCCCATTCTTGCTTGATGCACAGCTACCTAACAGTACCTAACCCAGATAGCGAAAAGTGATTGAATCAACATTGTGATATTGTCAGGCTGAAGATTGCGATCAACATGGATGTCAGATATTGAAAAAAACACTGAAAGTGCTCGCTATGATCAACAAGGAAATAACATTGAATTTCCAATCAATTCTGACAATGAATCAGCCTTGATTCAACTATGATATTATCAACATTGAAAGAATGTAGTATTGTATCAACATTGATTCAACTATATGTATGCATTGCATTATACATTGATACAATGTTATTATTAAAGGGCCCTCTCAACACTTTTCAACCCTCCTCTGTATGTTTTTAACATGCCTGATTAAAAAAAATCACTATATTACGCTATTTATGGTATAGTTCAACAAGGAGCAGGACAAAGTAGTCTACCAGTCAGTGATATCACTGCCATATGCCTGAATGGTAGTGATGTCACTATTAGACAAGTTTGGAGCAAACCCTGCAGAACTTTTAAACACCAAATAGAGTAAAATGATTATTTTTTAAATGAGGCATATTAAAAACATACAATAGTTAAATTGCCGAACTGGTTCATTAAGTTTGCTATACTGCAGTGATTCTCAACCTTTTTGTGTCGCCTGCGAAGCATAGGGATCACTTTTGTCCAGCGTCTGTCTGTCTGTCTGTC
Source organism: Gymnothorax reevesii (assembly GCA_029721435.1). Classification (NCBI taxonomy): domain Eukaryota; kingdom Metazoa; phylum Chordata; class Actinopteri; order Anguilliformes; family Muraenidae; genus Gymnothorax; species Gymnothorax reevesii. The sequence continues at coordinate 48,178,982 of CM056587.1, read as the reverse complement.
CGGTCGTCACACTTTCAGTTGGTAGTCACACTTTCACATGAGCTTCGCAGGCAACACGTGTTCACCTGAACACTCTAGTTATACAAAGACCCCACTTTACAGGGACATGTTTTGGGGGACCCTATTGTTCATTATAATCATTTCATAGGTGAATATTCGAAAATGTGTTGTGAGCTTGTAGATTGTGTCATGATTTCATCCCCGGCCCAGATATAAACTCTGTCGGCGGGAGCTAGGACCATGGACCTAAAAGAATACAGGACCCAAATGCCAGGCTGGTACAAACTGGAGATTTAATAAATAGCTAAAAAAAAAAAATAAAAAAAAATCACAGAGATAAAAACAGGGAGCAGCATCACCATATCATCTGGGTTAAAATCACATACATCAATGATAAAACCAAAATGCAGTGCCAATGAGAACTGGCAACTGCCAGCCCTATATACTTCAGATAATCACCTCGTTAAGGTGGAGGCCTGAGAAAGCCACGGGGAGGGGCTGCAAGGCAAAAACCCTTACAGATTGACCATTTCTGTTTTTTTTAGGAAACCTAGGTTAAGAACTAATAGTTACCCTGGATGTAACTCCAGTTCTATGAATACGTGCGTAGCCCTCTAACAGGCCCCGCTAATGGTGACCCTCACGAGGCTCCGCCTCAGTGCATAAGAAAGAAAATTGAACTCACCTGCTCCGTAGGAGGGGGTAGCATACTCACCTCCCATAAAGCCCCGGCGTTGCCAATGCTCGTCTCCCTTTGAAACTCAGCATCCCACACTCCGGGCCACCTGGGCAGGTTGTTAGTGGGCTACGCACGTATTCATAGAGCTGGAGTTACATCCAGGGTAACTATTAGTTCTATTTCATACGTGCTCCGCCCTCTAACGGGCTTCACTATTGGTTACACCTAAGGCGAAGGCCGTTAGGGATGGATGTACCCCAGGTGGACCCTGGCCACGCAGATCCTCTCGCAACCAAGCAAACCCTGTCCACACCCTGGGGCGCACACCGCCAGACTGCGTACCCCGCCCCAGGTGGTGGCAAAGTAGCACCCAAACCATTCCCGGCACTGAAAGGGACCCTACCTTGTCCAGCCCCTCCCAGGGAAAAAGGCAGGGCTTGACCATTATTATTCCAATGACAGAACCCGCACCTGTGGGCGGGCACCGCCAGAGTGCCTCGCGTCAGGTTGCAGACCACTGATATCAGCCGTTACTTGAGAAAAAAAGGGTACCATGGTACCAACATAACCACAGCTACTGCTGGAAGGGGCTCTCCCCCCAATGGGGCCTCCCACCCCAATGCTTGGGAGAGGCCCATGTCACTTTCCCATGACACGCCTAACAGCTGCGGGCGGGGCACCCCCGAGATGCCACGCCCCAGGTCGGCTATAACCCCAGCTACTGCTGGAAGGGGCTCTCCCTCCAATGGAACCTCCCACTCCAATGCTTGGGAGAGGCCAATGTCACTTTCCCATGGCACGCCTAACAGCTGCGGGCGGGGCACCCCCGAGATGCCACGCCCCAGGTCGGCCATGATCAATTGCTAGTTAGTGCTAGCAGGGGGCCCTACCGGTAGGGTTCCCAAGACCGCATGTGCTACTGAGTCAGCTGTCATATCCCTGAGATATGATCGCGCAAAAGTAGATGTTGATGACCAAGAGGCTGCCCTGCAAATCTCCTCTACCGACACACGTAGTGCCGTAAGTAGTGCCGTAGAGGAAGCAATCCGCGGAAAGAGTGTGCGGTCAGTCCTGCCGGGGCCACCAGACCTGCTGCTGAGTAGGCCCCTGCAGATCGCATCACAAATCCAGTGGGCGAGGCGCTGTGTTGACACAGGAGCCCCCTGCGCCTGCCCGCCAGAACACACAAACAGCAAAAGATTGAAAAGCAGTGGTTATAACCTTCAGCCGGAATGATGGGTTTGGACAAAGCTCCACTGACCCTAGATCCTGTTCTAGGGTCAGACAAGACGGGTGCACAGAGAGGGAACTCAGTTCACTTACCCTCCTGGCCGAAGTCCAAGCCAAGAGGAGGGCCGCCTTAATAGACAACAAGTGCAGGCTTGTTTGGTCCAGAGTCTCAAAGGGTGGTCCAGCCAGGCCTGCCAACACCGTGCCCAGGTCCCATTACGGAGTTTCACGGTGCACAGGCCTAATTCTGCAAACTCCTCTTAAAACCAGCTTTATTAAGGAATGATTCCTGGCCATGAAGCGGTCTAACCCATCGTGTCCTACCGTTACCGCCGCAGCCACTACCCCTAGGGTGGAAGCTGCACTGCCCCCCTCGAAGAGTGCCTGCAGGAAAACTAGCACCCCCTGAAGGGGGCATGAACGTGGGTCTCGGCCTCTCACCTGACACCAGTTTGCAACATCTGTCAACGGGCCGCATAAGCCTTGGATGTAGATGGGGCCCGTGCACATTGAATTGTGGATACCACCGCCTCGGCAGGCCCAATTCACCTTCCATCTCCAGGCCCTGAGGGGGTGGGCGAGAGTGGCATCTGACGTCCGCCTCATGGTTGAGGCAAGGTCCGGAATCCGCCACGGGTCTGCCACCGCCAGCTTGATAAGATCCGGGAACCATCTGGCGTTCAGCCTCTTAGGTGCTACCAGTCAAGGATGGCCACTGCTCCCGTACCCTGCGGAGCACTGGCATAGTAGCTGCCAGGGTGGGCATTCATAAAGCAGGCCGGCGGGTCACACTGGATGAGCCCATGCATCCGCCCCCAGGAGAGGGTTGTTGGTGGGTCTCAATGAGAACCAAAAGAGGGCACAAAGCGTTCTCCTAGATTGCAACAAAACCCCTACTGGTTGACAGAACAGTTTCCACATCTGCTCAGTCGTCGTCAGTGGAAGGCTCCAATCCTCCTCGAGCAGGGTTCCCCTGGATAGCCCTTCTGCCCGGGTGTTGAGGATGCCCGGAACATGCCGGGCTGTCAGAGTGCACAGATGGCAGTCCGCCCAGATTAGAATGGAATCGGCCCACCTGTGCAGGCTACCGATCTGGCGCCCCGCTGTCTGTTGAGATTGGCCAGCAGAATAGTAGTGGCCTATCTCAACAGGACGTGCCTCCCTTCTAACTGAGGGGCAAAATGGTGCAACATTTTCTGAGCTGCCATGAGTTCAGATGGTTGACATGGCGCTGGGGCCTCTGCCACGTACCTGCGACAGAAGTAGAGCCGCAAGTCCCGCCCCATCCGTGAATATCTGGATGTAGTGTGCCATGCACCCCATCCGAACCCCCTCGCGGAGCCGAATGGGTGAGGCCCAGAATGTCAGTGCCTGTCGCACTCGCATTGGTATGTGGAGCATACGCTGTTGGTCCCGCCTTAGGTCCAGACGAAGGCGTATGAACCAGCGCCGCGGGTCTCGCATGTGCCGCAGCCCCAGGCGGACCACTGAATGGGCAGCAGCCATCATTCCCAGCAACAGCATGACCCTTATTGCTGGCACTGATACTGCCTATGGAATGTCCTGGGTCTGGGATAGAATCGCCTCTATTCTATCCACAGACTGACATGCAGTCATAGACCGCGAGTCCAATTGCAGCCGCTGTTTGACTGGGCTGCAAGGTGCTCCTGTCGTAGATGGTAAAACCCAGCTGAGTAATATGCCGCATTACCAGCGCCGTGTGGCTGGCTACCATCTGCTCGGAGTGGGCTAGGATCAGCCAATTATCCAGATGGGTCCAGATCCGTATCCCTTCCCGCCGGAGAGGCGCCAACACTGACTCCATGCACTCAGAGAAGGTCCGATGCTTTTTGCGTGCTGGTTGTCTGCTCAATTCGCAATCGTTTTTTTTTTTTTCACTGGTACCAAACCAGGAAAAAGAGCTTCATTTTGAGTTGAGCCAACACAGACTGATGGAGGGGTTTTAAGTTTTGGTTTAACCCCAGAGTTTGATCGTGTGCTACCTCCACGGTTAGGACTACGCCACACCTACCAGCGATTAGCTAGCTAGTGCTTCCTAAACAAGCCATTAGCCGGCAAGTTCCCGATTCGAGGATCAGAGTTTAGTGAATGCGAAGAGAAAACACGAGCCTCGCGCTCCATGTCTCTCTCGCTAAACCCCTGCCAGGGAACACTCAAACGGCAGGCGGCAAAAATTGGAAACTTGATCTTCCACTGCAAAGCATAGGAATTTCTGATGGCGCGGCAGAATTGGGACATGAAACTAGGCGTCCATCAGGTCTATTGACGTCATCCAATCGCCAGGTCTGACACATTCCAGCAGAGACTTCACCGTCAGCATCCGGAATGGTCTGCGCGTAATGTGAGTGTTCAGTTCCCATAGATCCAAAATAGGTCTGAGGTCTCCTGACTTTTTGGGGATCAGAAAATAAGGGGAATAAAACCCCGCTCGAGCTTCTGACAGAGGGACCGGCTCTACCGCCCCCTTCTGTAGGAGCGAGTTCACTTCCTCCTTCAGGGCCTCCTTCAAAGTGGCATTGGGGGCCTTTCCCTTGAATGGGGATGGAGAACACAGGAACTGCAAAGCGTACCCCCTCTGCAATGCTCTGTCCGGCCAGCCTGGGAGGGGGGGCGCAATCGCACCCAAACTTGGTAATACTTCGTAAGGGACGAAGCTGTTTGTTCTATGGCTCCCGCTAACCTGGGCCCTCCCGCAATGCCCCTCCCCCTGAGGGAGAGTTCGACCGGGGGCCCCACCCGAAAGGACTTAGAGGATAACAGCAGTAATACTTCTGTTGCGTTCCCGTACACACTGCCCGGTGATTCACTCACCATGGTAGCGAGGGCAGGGCTACTTCCGCGTTTGGGAGTCCAGTCTTTAGTTTTAGAAACGCTGACATCCGAACAGGCCTCAACCTGTGGCACTAAACGAGTGAAGATCTCCTTCACAAGTTTGCACCCCTCAGTATTCTCCGCCACGTCAAGCGCCTTGGCGCCAAAATGGCAGGTCGCTCCACTTCCATGCAACCCGGAAGAAGAAGCCTGTTGACCTACACCAACACTCTGCTGGAGCGTTGGATTCGTGCTGGCCGTCTGCCTCAATTTGCAAACATTTTCTCACTGGTACCGAACCAGGAAAAAGAGCTTCACTTTGATTTGAGCCAACACAGACTGATGGAAGGGTTTTAACTTTTGGTTTAATTGCAGAGTTTGAGCGTGTGCTACCTCCACGGGTAGTATCACGCCACCCCTGCCGGCGATTAGCTAGCCAGTGCTTCCTAACCAAGCTTTTAGCCGGCAAGTCCCCGATTCGAGGATCAGAGTTTAGTGGATGCGAAGAGAAAACACGAGCATCGCGCACCATGTCTCTCTCGCTAAACCCCTGTACCAGATTACTTTGTGTGCCAACTCTTGAAAACAGCAAGCGTATCAGTGTGTGCGCAATACAACCCAAAGACCACATACTGGTAACTTTTTAAAAAAAAAAAAAGACTTTCCAGGCGCTGCACGACCAGACGCCGCACCCTAGGTGCAGTTCCGGCGGCTGCTGTGGCTGAAGCAAAGGGCGTCGAGGCTCAGGATCGGTTAAATCGACGCCAGGGATGACTGGTCGTCCAAAGACCGGCGACGGTGGTGACTTGGTGGTGATTGGAATACACTGGGCCTGCGGAGTTGCTGTTGCGGGCGTAAGTGCGAGCCCAGCTGCTCCGCCGGGGAAGGCCATATTGATAGCTAGCGCAACCACCTGAGTGCACTAGCATAACATCGGTAAAGGACCGCCGCCACCCTGTCCCTCTCGGAAGCGGTTGGGAGCAGACACCATCTCACCGCGTCTTAAACGGCCGGGACTCTGAATCTGGTGCATATGCCATAGCTGGGGACTTGGCCATCGGATTCCTCCAGTCCCGCTGCGTAGCCAAAGCGCCATCCTGGGACATCCACCTTGAAGCGTGGCTTCGACTGAGCCAGCAGACCGACAGAGAAGTCATCTGCCTGACCACTGGAGGGCTTCGGTGGTAGGGGCATCTCCATCCTCTCCACCATGAACTGGAGTAACCCAGGGAGGTCGTCCAGCAGATAGCGATGCTCGAGGGGACGGCTCATAGTCCATGAAGAGGGTCGTCGGGTCCTCCTCATACACACGACGATCATCCTTCTATCATCCGCGTCCCAGGGCTTCGAACGGACTGTTGCCACCAGCTCACGGACTGGCCCCGAGCCGGCCCGGAGGGCGCGTGCGGCCCGCACAACTGCTGCCGATGCTTACGCTCCTCCGAGGGAGCACTGCACAGGCAGCACAGGAACCTGCCTCCACATGGTGCCGCCAGCCCAGACAGACGAAGCAATCGTCATGCTGATCCTCGGTCACCATCGGGGAGGCACACTGTTGGCACAGCTTATCCGTTTCACACACAAATCAATGTGAGTTCTTAACTCTCTCAAGGCTGAGTGAAAAAGGGAGACGAGCATTGGCAACGCCGGGGCTTAATGGGAGGTGCGTATGCTACCCCCTCCTATGGAGCAGGTGAGTTCAATTTTCTTTCTCAGGCACCGAGGCGGAGCCTCGTGGGGGTAACCAATAGCGAAGCCCGTTAGAGGGCGGAACACGTATGAAACAGCTGCTTTACTGCGGTAAGCACTCATTCACAGAGCTCAAAAGGACCTCATTAAAATGCAAACCACGTGATTTCAATGAACTGGTATATTCGGCGTGGTCTTACGCATTGTTTTGGCTTATTCACCGTAGTCCGCCTCATCCCAAGTAACATTGGAAAGCGATCATGACTCCGGACTTCCCGTGCTTCTCTTTACTCAGGGATTAGAAACAACTCATGTGTTTCATGATCGTTTAAATTGTTTTAATTAAATAAGACCATTTGAAACGTTTTTATGCAGTTCCATTGCTTTTAATCCCTCGGTAAAGACAAGCCTGTGTCATAATCGATTTCTGTGTCATTAGTGGGGAAATCCACCGTAATGCACGTGAAACTGATTAACTTGATGCAGGATGACTTAAATTCCAAGAGTGAATTTCCTCGGTGCGCTTTGATTGAATAATTGCTGACTACGGCACAAAGACGTGAATATCACTAAGAGGAGAAACACGCATAGGACGTAAGCCTTGGCATCTCTAAACATCGTCCAAGACATCAAAGTTCAAGGTTTTCAAGTTGTCAATTCCTATCTTTGTGGATGCCTACCACATAAATCAAACTTTCAGTGGATTTTTATATGAGAACTTCGATTTTAAACTTGATTTCCGCAACTGGAATCGACTGCAGCCTGCCTTCTTTTGTCCCACTCGTTGATGGAGGCATTGTTTGTGGCTGTTTTACCGAGATGAAATGCACTATAGATGTTCAAGTCGACAGCATCTTTTTGGGGCCTTTACAGCCATGTGAACTCCAAAGAACATGCTAGAAATAACTGTTCTCATAAGAAATGTTTGGAATTTTGCTATTTAAATTTTGCATTTGGTTAAATTTTCGATGTACAATAAATGCATGCAGCTGTGTTATGAAATTTTATTTTATCCTTGCAAGTATCCCCCTCCCCCAGAAAAAAAATAGCTGCCTCCAAATTAACCAACCGAAAGCTTTATAACTTGAAAATCTGCAAGGTTTTTAATAATAATAATAATAATAATAAAAGGTTTAATATGGCTCTTTACTTGTTATACACTCTAATACTAGAGAATCCTTAGAATGTGTAGAAACTGCTTTTAAATGTGAACAGCTCGGAAAAGTGTCACATGGAGTTCATTTTGCCTCATTTTTGTTATTTAATGACATTCTTTTGTTATTCAATGAGAATCTCCAAGGCAATTTTATAGACTGTAGGGCTGTCGAGAAAACCATTTCAGTGTTTCCACCTATTCATGTGTGATCTTATGAATAGACTTACTGTATCACATATGGACAAACTAAATCGCTGTTTGGGAGCTGATCCCTCTTGTTCCTCTAGAAAAATATATAAAATGTTCTTCAATGTAATACCAAGTCTGACTGGGATTTAGAAATATTCATCAGTGTGGGACGCATTAATTCTAAAACGACAATTAAGATTGTACAAAGGTAATAAGTCTAATCTAAATCGCTGTTTTAAAATCAATGCATCCGACACTGATGAATATTTCTAAATCCCAGTCAGACTTGGTATTATATTAGAAAAAATATACTATACGTTTATCAGAGGAACAAGAGGGAACAGGTCTCAAACTGTGATTTACAGCGCCCTCCATAATCATTGGCACCCCTCGTTAATATGTGTTAAAAGCCTTCCAATAAATTCAATTTTTATTGCAGAAGCATACTTTCTGAAAATTGTTGAAAAATGTAACCTTCATCTCAAGTGAATTTTAAGGGGGAAAAAAAATCCCCGACTAAGAACTAATTATTTTTCATAAAATCACCTGTCCCACAATTATTGGCTTCCCTAACTATTCCTGGGAATTAAATGTAATTGAAGTATTTCTGTCATTTCTACGGTAGTTTTACGAAGTTGATCACAGTATCTAGGAACATTTAATTAGTAATTCATCACTACCTGTTTCCCTGGGGTATAAATATGACGTGACAGAGAGGCCATTTCTCCTATCCACTCTTCATTAAGGAACACACATACAAGTAAGGCAGATGCGTGTCGACCTTCACAAGTCAGGCAATGGCTATAAGAAAATAGCCACTCACCTGCACCTGCCCATATCTACCGTCAGAGGAATCATTAAGAAATTTAAAACAACTGGAATAGTGGTAAACAAGCCTGGAGGAGGACGCAATGTTATTTTGCCACCACGTACAGTGAGGAAGATGGTAAGAGAAATAAAAAGTTCTTCAAAGCTCACTGTTAAAGAATTGCAACAAGTAGTAGCATCTTGGGGTCACAAAGTCTCCAAAACAACCATCAGGCGCTGTCTACATGCCAACAAGCTGTTTGGGTGGCATGCACGGAAAAAACCTTTTCTCACTTACAATCATAAACGCAAACGTCTGGAGTTTGCTAAGCGGTACTAGGACTTCAGCTGGGACTGTGTGCTTTGGTCAGATGAGACCAAGATAGAATTTTTTGGCAACAAACACTAAGTGGGTCGTGGCGGAACACATAAGATGAGTATGCAGAAAAGCACCTCATGCCCACTGTGAAGTATGGGGGAGGATCGGTGATGCTGTGGGCCTCTTTCTCTTCCAAAGGCCCTGGGAACCTTGTTAGGGTGCATGGCATCATGAACGCTTTGAAATACCAGGACATTTTAAATCAAAATCTGGTGGCCTCTGCCCGAAAGCTGAAAATGGGTCGTCACTGGGTCTTTCAGCAAGATAATGACCCTAAACATGTGGCCAAATCTACACAGAAATGGTTCACCAGACACAGAATCAAGCTCCTCCCATGGCCGTCTCAGTCCCCAGACCTCAACCACATTGAAAACCTGTGGGGTGAGCTGAAGGGGAGAGGACTCAGGTCGCTGGATGATTTAGAGAGATTGTGCATTGAGGAATGGTCGAAGATCCCTCTTTCTGTATTCTCCCATCTTGTGAAATATTATAGGAGAAGCTTAGGTGCTGTTTTGTTGGCAAAAGGGGGTTGTACAAAGTATTAACATCAGGGATGCTAATAATTGTGGCACACATGATTTGATGTTAAAGAATTATTTGTTAATTTGGGATTTTTCTCCCACTGATTCAGTTTTTTTCTAAATAATATAGGACCACTCATTGTGGTCCTATATTATTTAGAAAAAAACTGAATTTATTAGAAGCTAAAGAACACATCTTAACCAGGGGTGCAAATAATTATGGAGGGCGCTGTAGTTTTCCATATGTGATACAGTAAGTTTATTCATAAGATCATACATGAACAGGTGAAACACTGAAATGCTTCTGGACAGCACTACAGTCTATAAATCTCATTGAATAACAAATGTGGTAAAATGAACTGCATGGGACACTTTTCCGAACTGTTAACATTTAAAAGCAGTTTATACACATCCTAAGGATTCTCTAGTATTAGAGTGTATAACAAGTAAAGAGCCATATTAAATCTTCTATTATTACTAAAAAAAAAAAAAAAAAACAAGATGTGTTTGTGAAACACTGATGCCTCCGCAGCCCATGTTAAATTTTTTGTTACCAAGCGTCATGCTCCAAGGTCAAGGTCACAAGGTCAAAAGTCATGACCCCATCTGAAACGGACAGGTGAAAAACTATATGCCCCCGAAACTTTGTTTACGGGGGCATAAAAAACCCTTGCGGATTTTTGAGTTATAAAGCTTTGGGTTGGCTATTTTTCCTCTTTTTTTCTGGGGGGGGGGATACTTACAAGGATAAAAGTTATGCATTATGCAGAATTCTTGGTGTGTCCACCCTGGATTTTTGTCCCTGCTAGAGTATCCACCCCGGAATTCCAGAGTCTCGGTAGGGGGGACGGTACAGATTTTTTTGTGATGCCCAATGTTTCTGACCTTTACTTAAAGTTGATTATTTCGCTGGGGTGTGGGGCACTTGCTCTTTCCAAAATCATGGTATCCCTGGGGTATTGCCTGTGCATCATGGCCACGACCCCTTAACGATCTTGCAAATTCCCCTTCCCCCAAATAATTCTAATCCCATACAAGTAAACATTTGTGTAGCTTAGTTCTGGTCGGTAATGTAATATAGCTTTTTAGCTTTGGGATCCCCTTTCAAAAATTTCTGGATCCACCTGTACCAACACAAAGAGTAATGAATAATAAATTTCAAAACATAGCTGCATGCATTTATTATTCATCGAAAATTTAACCTACAATTCTAAATTCCCTTTCTTGTCGGACACTTGCCTTTGTTAAATTGCAACTGTATTTTTAAATTCCAAACATTTCTTATGAGAATAATTATTTCTAGCATGTTCCTTGGAGTTCACATGGCTGTAAAGGCCCCAAAAAGATGCAGTCGACTTGAACATCTATAGTGCATTTCATCTCGGTAAAACAGCCACACAAACAATGCCTCCATCAACGAGTGGGACAAAAGAAGGCAGGCTGCAGTCGATTCCAGTTGCGGAAATCAAATTTAAAATCGAAGTTCTCATATAAAAATCCACTGAAAGTTTGATTTATGTGGTAGGCATCCACAAAGATAGGAATTGACAACTTGAAAACCTTGAACTTTGATGTCTTGGACGATGTTTAGAGATGCCAAGGCTTACGTCCTATGCGTGTTTCTCCTCTTAGTGATATTCACGTCTTTGTGCCGTAGTCAGCAATTATTCTATCAAAGCGCACCGAGGAAATTCACTCGGAATTTAAGTCATCGTGCATCAAGTTAATCAGTTTCACGTACATTTACCGAGGGATTAAAAGCAATGGAACTGCATAAAAACGTTTCAAATGGTCTTATTTCATTAAAACAATTTAAACGATCATGAAACACATGCGTTGTTTCTAATCCCGGAGTAAAGAGAAGCACGGGAAGTCCGGAGTCATAGTCGCTTTCTTGTGATGAGGCGGACTACGGTGAATAAGCCAAAACAATGCGTAAGACCTACGCCGAATATATCACGTGGTTTGCATTTTAATGAGGTCCTTTTGAGCTCTGTGACCGAGTGCTTACCCTTTACTGCATGCTCTATTAACAAAAAAACAATAAAATAGACCATTGTTCATTTAGGTATTTATTAAAGATTCAGAACAAATGACCCTTTTGTAGGCCTACTTTTTTCGTACATTTTAGCACACACACATTTCTTCTGATCTTTTAAAGGACTATACAGAACTACACGTTTTGACTTAATCTTATTGTAACTCCAGCATAATATCCACGGTCGATTATTTGTCCATACATACCCCCTGTTCTTTTAAATCACCATTAGCTAATTGGTCGGAATTGCGGTTTCCAGGAGGCCGCCAATAACGCCACGCCTGGCATGAGAAGTTGCCAGATCATAATGTCACTGCGACTACCACATGAATTCATGCGCACGACGTATGCGATGTCAAAATGTCTGAATACATGGATATCCAAATACATTTCACCACCAACCAATTTAAAATTGTTCATTGAGCGAATGATTTTGAAGACCTTAACTTTGCTTAGTTCTGCACGCAATTTGCCTGAATTTGTTTCTTTGAGTATTACATTTGGCCGTTGTGTGCGAATCTTGTTCAATTATTACATAAAAAATGTTGAAGATTTGCAGCACAGATTTACCTGAACGGTGCATTTGTCCATTGCTTGCAATGCGAAAATAATTTCTCACTTACATTCGTTTGATGCGCTTCACACAATGTTTTCTACTTCGTTTATTTTTAGACGCTTAAAAACCCTGTTAACATTATTTTATTTTTAAGAAATCTTTTTAATAATAGGTTAAAATTTTCAGACGAGAGGAGGAATTCAGAGGACCGCTATTTATTCAGATTACTGACATTATTTCAATGTTACACGGTAGCCTGGTCTGCTTCTCATTATCTCTTCTAAATCATTATTGGCTAGATTTAGGTTTTGATTGGTCAGTTGGTTGAATAAATGGCTTGATTACAAGTCAGGCAAAGTACACGAGAATTGATTTAAGGTGAGCTAATTATACCAAGGTGACGGTAGCTGACCAGCCTGGCTGGTAATTAGCAGACTTCAAATCGCACTTTTCTTTCCGGAAGTATTTCAAATGGTCTCTGATGTAAGTTCACCTCTAAATTAAAGTTGTGTTGGACAGAGAAAGGTAGCTAATAATCAAGCTCGTCCGTCTGACCCATAGAGGAAGCGGGAATATCTCGGTCATTCAACAATCACAATGCAGGACCGCAGGACAATGCTCATTCATGGCGCTGACAGCTGCACTGATGTCATGATTCGGGGCGCCACAAGTGGATCGAGGGTGAATTTTCATCTGCTATTGTGAAAATGGCGCGGTCCACTAGTTTTGTAAAATCGCTCATAAAAATTAAAGAAATCGCAAAATAAAGAGGAAAAAAAGTCGTTGGAGCTTTTTTCATGATATATTGAAATAATATTACCCACCTTTCCCAGCAATGATATTCATAAGGTTTCCTGCATGGCCTAGGTGGAGGAAGCACCTTAGAGAAGCACACCCCCCATCAGCACCATTGAAACGATGTCAAATCATTGTAGGGCATTTCAACATTGAAAAATCACTATCTATATTTCAGTGATTCAACAACAATTTTTCAAACATCGAAAAGGTAACTAATTAAACATTGAGTCAACATAGATTTTTCAACCTCAACCAAAAATAACCAGTCTGATCAAAATCCAACATTGAATTAATGCTTTTTGCTATCTGGGAAAGGTAAATAGGGGAAAATGGTGCATATCAATGAAAGAAAAGTCTAATCATGCAGTAATACATCCCCAAACCAATAGATTTCATACTGGTTTTTTAGAAAGGCATTGCGAACAGAAACTTGAAGTTGCTTCCAAATTTTTGACCTGTGTTGGCCTTGCTTCCAAACATCTGGCCTGTATGTATATCAGAAAATATGTTTTCTGTGTTTGTTTTTATTCTTTAATTTCAATGTTTTCAACTATGTATCAGAATGTAACAGTTAGATTTAGCCTGAAAGTTAAATGTGGCAAACTGACACAAAGAGTCAAAAAACTGACATGTATGTAACTATTTTATGGGTGTGCAGTGATGGGGGAAAGTATGCACCACCTTAGAACATCCTGCAAGAAATCAATATTGAGTATTTAACAAAGCCACGATGTAAATTTGAGCGAAGCTAAAGTTTTAAATGGTATTTCCTTACTCATTAATCTGCTCTCTCCACATATAGCCAGTGGAGGATGCTGCAAGAATGTGCTAATCACATACAGAATGACGATGGTTAAATTGGGAAGGGAAAAAAATTACACTAGGTGTTCTAAAAATTTGTCTTGAATGACAAAATGGTGAAAATTTTCCATGAAGCGTATGTCCTCATTGCCAATCTGAATGAATCTGTTTCCTTCCATTGACCCTGTAGATCTTCTCTCAGGCCCTTCCCCTGCTGCACTTCACCTACATCTTCATCCAGGGGTAAGACATTCTCAGCATGATTCAGAGGCCTATTAAAATGATGATGGTGGCAATAATGAAGATTGTGATTCTGCAGATAATGATAGTAATACCGATGATGATGGTGAGGACAATGATGGTGTCTGAGTTTATGACGAAGATGTTAACCATGTTGATGATGGTGGTGGCAGTGGGGGCAATGATGAAGACTGTGATTATGCAGATGATGATTGCAATTTCGATGACGATGGTGTTCATGACGATGAGGACGATGATGGTGTCTGAGTTTTTGACAAAGATGTTAACCATGCTGATGATGGTGGTGGTGCTGGCAATGATGAAGACTGTGATAATGCTGACAGTAATTCTGGTGGTGATGACAGTGGGAAAGCTGATGACAGTGGTGGAGATGGTGATGATTATAGTCAATGGTTAAAGAGATTAATCTGTGTTCTGTCAGTGTTCCAGCAGAGTCCCTCCAGGACTGCATCTCACCCCTTCTGAGCCTGCTGAAGGAGTCGGTACAGCTGAGCCTGAGTCCACTGGGGTACTTCCTCCTGCTGGGGTGAGACAGAACACACTGTGTTTCACTCATTAATGCTGCATGAACCAGGCTCACAGTGCGCTATCCATTACTACTGCCTGAGTCTGGATTACAAAACATTTCATCCATCGATTCTATGTGAATCAGAGTCACAGTGTGTTATCCATCCATTCTGCCTGCAATTGGATCACAGTACCAGACCCATTAATGCCTCATAAACCACAGTGTGTCATTCATTAATATCATCTCAGCATTGAATCCTGCCTTATTTTTATTTCGATCAATTACCCTGACTAATTGAGTTAATTAATTGCATGCACAAATATACGTAGATTTTAGCAATGATTTGATCAAAGAAAAATGTTTTATGAAGGGAGACAAGACCAGTCTTTGGTGGTCATTTATGATAATTTAAAGAAATGCGCCTGAAACGTCAGGTTTCATAAATGGTTTGGCTAATTTAGATTATCAACTAATTGAAGGCCAGAAGTTGGTGTGAAAACCAGGGACAGATACGGCCCTCGTTGCCCACCTCTGGTTTAAACAGTGTTATTGCATGTATTTGATGAATAGCAATTACATCCTCTGTTTCGGCTTGCTTTTTTTTCATAAATTTTTTTTCCCCATCACAGAATCCTCAATGATTTTGTGATCAGGTTTCCCAACCTGGACAACAAGAAAGACAGCAGGGATGTACAGGTAGGGTTAATAATCTGTGTGGAATGAATTTCCTTGTCCTTGGCTCCCAGCTGGCAAAGGCCTGAAGCCTGTTCCCCCGTGATTACCACGTGTCCTGTAATGGAGGTACTGTGGGTTGGGTTTGGCACCTGATGAGCTGTAGTAAGCACTCCAGGAGCTTTTTTTGGCATACCACAGTTGGCAGGCATCTGTGTTTGTTCGCCAGTTGGTCGGTGCCTGAGTGTTTCCATGGTAACCCTGCGCAGGAGGTGACGCAGCGGGTTCTGGAGGTGGTGGGCGGTGTGGCGGGGTCCTCCCTGCAGCAGACCAGCTGGCTCAGTCGCACCCTGGAGGTCCGAACCCAGCCGTTAAAGCAGGACCACGCCCACCTTCACGGTAAAAATGCTCACCACTGCCACGCTGCAGTCTGGCAAGGCTGCAGTTCTCCTGCCATTTCTAAACTTACGACCCCTTTCCACAGACGCTGAGACCCCAGCAGAAGCCAGTGCATCCTCCTACAGCATCCAGGCTCTGGCCCTACTGGCTGAGGTAGGAGTAATATCACCAAACTCCTAACCCTTCATTCTAAAGCCTTTACGCATATCCTTCACCTGTTTACGTAAGCTCCTAACTCTTGGAACTTGTACTCAGCCTGTCAAATCTAACCCATATCCCCATTATATGCGATACTATTATATAGCATCAATAAAATAACACAGTCAAAGAAAAAACTACTCACAAAGCTATATAAACTTATATCCTCCAATAATGACCCACATCACATACCAATAAACAAATGGGAACAAGACCTCATCATTCACACCAACAGTCAATTCTGGAACACAGTCTGCAACAACATATTCTCCATGTCTAACAACACCAAAATTCAGTTAATTCAGTATAAAATCATCCATAGAACACACCTCACACAACACAAGATGCACATCATGGGACTCACAGACACAGACATTTGCACCCACTGCACACTCAACACTATCGACGACCACCTGCACGCACTCTGGCTCTGCCCACCAATTCATAACTTCTGGAAAAAAATAACCACCACCCTATCCCGATTCCTCGACCACAATATCCCACTATCCCCCACCGTCTGCATACTTGGAAATTTAGAAGAACTCAACACCAACTCAAAACAAATCACAATCCCCCTGCTTGCGGCCCTAACTATCGCCAAGAAAACAATACTGCTCAACTGGAAAAACAGAAAAAACATTACAACAACTCAATGGTTAGATCTCTATACGCAACATATATCAATGGAACAACAGTCAGCAACCCACAAGAATCAATTACAAGAATTCAACAACATCTACTCCACAACTCTCACTGCCATCTCGATGCCGGTGAGTTAATGCCACAGCATAGATATACAATGGCTTGTTCACGAAGAGGAGAAGGGATAATTAAAAAAAAATAAAAAATAAAAAAAAATAAAGAACCTGGGGAATTGGAATCTGTTAATCTGTATAAATCTTTAAGGAAACTTCTTGAACAAAAACATCGTGAAATAACTGCCAAAACACAACTCTGTTTCATTTCGGATCATTTGATTGTTACACTGTTTTGCCTTGTTTCCCTTTTTCCCCTTTTCTTTCGGCTCTTATCTCTCTATTTCATTATAATTATTATTATTATTATTGTTATTATTCATTTGTATTCTCTCCTTTTTTCATCCTTTATGGTTTTTTTTCCTCCTTTTTTTCCTTCTTCCCCCCCTTTTTTGTCGTTTGTTTTATTCTCTCTTCTTTTCTATCCCTTTTGTTGATGTCTTTGTTTAATATTATTGTATGTATATTACTCTGTAAATCAACTCACTACCCATTTATTTGTCTGGTCACATATTTGTTTGTATGCACTTATTGGTGAATTAATAAAAAAAATAAATAAAAAATAACCCATATCCCCATACAGTCAATGTAATGTCCTGTACCCATCCACTATTTTTGATCACCAAACCAAAATTCTTTACTGCAACAGTGGGGTAACGGTTGCTATGGTACGCAGGTGCTGGCTCCTCTCCTGGATGTGGTGTTTCGGAGTGATGAGAAGGAGAGAGCCCTGCCACTCATCTCACGCCTTCTGGAATATGTATTTCCATATTTAAAGAATCACAGGTGACTCTTCCCACTAGCCCTTATTACCTGAATACAAGGCCACTTCCTTTACATCACTTCCCAATAACAGAACACACCATGACACATTGGAAGAAACTATGCAAAGCTCTTTTCTCGTGCTGGTGGGGCAAAGATCTGTCTGAAGTGGGGGTTTTTTTTGTTTGTTTGTTTGTTTTTTTTTTTGGAAAAGGAACCTCTCTCAGGGTGTACAAGGAAATATGCATTTGTGCTTGGAGAATGTAAACTGTCATTCGAAGCATACCGCGAGCCTTCTGGCAAACAACATGTGCCATGTGTGCCTAATATTGACTGAATGGTCTAGATCTAATGCCAAAAAGAACTCTGCCCAACAAAGGCTAAGTGCAGTAACTATGCAATAATTTCAACAATAAAAACTGGCCTCGGAGTTTATTTGCTGTCCCCACAAATGAATAGCTCGCACATCTTTGGTAGATTATGGCTAATCGATTTACTTAGGCATAATTTCTGTCCAAATAAATCCTGACCTCCATATACTTTCAGGCCCAAAACTGTGTAACTTAACATTTTACCCAATATGTAGTTACTGCATTTAGGATTTGTAGGGCAGAACTGGCCTTAAGAACTGTTCAGACACCACGACTGCGTCCAGTTGATGCGAACATGTTGCAAGTTTATTCTCAGCAGAATCTTGTCATTGTTACTCAGGAAGTGCAGTCAAAATACATCTTTATACACTTTCCCGAGGAAGAGTGACTCTATTATCCTGCATGGCTAAAAACATCCTCTATTTTCTGCTGAGTAGTATAAAAATGGTTCCTGAAATATTTCTTTTTATGAGAATTCTCCATCATATTGTTTATTAAAGCACAACCCTGATTGAAGTTTCTGTATGAAACTTGAGTTATCACAAGACATAGAGTACTTGACCTTCGACCTCCCTGTAGGGTCACAGGCATCAAGAACCTGACCTGTCATAGTTTGTGAGGGGTGTGTTGTTTGGATCTTTCTTTGCGGTTCTCTTTGGGGGATGATATCAAATTCCTGGGCCATCAAATTCTTTACCCAGCTGGTTGATTGAGCTGGGGTGGCGCTTCCCCAGAATCTATATAAGCAGGATGTCCGGCACGCCTCCGTCGCTAGAGTGTCTGTGTTTAGATTCGCACTAGATATATATTATATTATATCTAGATAGAAGATATCTTTAATCAGGTTTGGTATGACTTTATATCATCTTATTATCATCGGAGTTTCTTCTCCGTTTTTCTATCTCGCTTTGCTTCCGTGGTTCGGACTATTATATGTCCTTCGGAAGCGCAAATACTTGCATTTGGTGTATATTATTGTTTGTGTTTGTTCTGTGTTCGTGCTTCTCTCTTTCTCTCTGTTGTTGCGCTTAGCCTCCTTATACTACTGGCCATTACAGACCTTTTGCGGAGTATGGGCTGGGAAATTTACAAAAGCGTTACATTAAAACCACTTTTTTTTCTGATAGTATAAGGTGGGTAGGAGACTGCTGAGGTTACTGTGTTTACCATCAATTATGCTTAAAAGTGGTAATAGGCAAGGAACAAAAAGTATGGCTGCACATCAGTACAGTATTGGTGTCATTTTTTGCTTTTGAATTGCACATGATAGGATCACAGTGACTTTGGATTTCCTCCACTGCAGGTTTTCCAGTTTTTCTATGACTCATGCCATTGTCTCGCCCACCTGCAGTGTTTACAACATGCCCAGTTTCTGCGCCAGTGCACGGCTGCTGCAGGGCTTGAGCGATTACGCCTACACCAAACGAGCCTGGAGGAGAGAGGCCTTTGACCTGTATATGGACCCCCAATTCTTCAACATGGATCCCCGCTGCATTGCACAGTAAGACCAACAGGGGTCAGCTCATAACTCTGCCTGTTCTTACCTCCAGTCGTCTGCTGTTCTGCCTCAAGGAGCTGCAGGGTTTGCTGGGGTTTCTTTTTTTTGAATGTCATAAGCAGGTCAGCCTTTTTACCCCGGTTGAGATTACCCCAGATTTTGAAGAAAATTTGATTTCGCAGTGGAAGCGAGCTCCTGAATTGGGCTTGCTTAGCTTTGGAAAATTGCGCTGTTTGCCCACTTTCTGAAAACCAGGAGTGAAACCAAAATTTTTTAGAGAATCATGGATTATGGACCTTTTTTAATGTGTTTGGATTTTGAAAGGGATTCCATCCACACTGGTGAGGGATATTGATCACATTATCATCTAGTTATATCTGTTACTTCTATAATAAAGAGTCCATGCAGACTTGAGTTGCATTATTACCTGGTTCGTCACTCATACATCATCCATCACATGAGAGTGATTGATCATTCTGTCTTTCCTCTCAGCTGGGGATCCATTATTGATCACCTGCTGACCTATGAGAAGACCTTGTTCAAGGACCTGACAAGTGAGTGTAGTGCACCGCTGACCGTGTGGCTTGCATGGCTTATTCATTAATACCAGTTCCCTTAAGCACATGTGAGGAGGTATGAGGGCAGTTCGGTGTATTTGAACATTGATAAGAATTTATGGGTGTGTGTAGGGTGTTTTGGCATTGCATGAATGTGCTTATTTGTGCGAGAGGATATATGTTTCTCTTTGAGTTTATTTGCAGTATATGATGGCGAATGTGGTTATTATGGAGGCATAAAGCATCTTTGTACAAATGTAAGGAGTTGCATTGGAAGTATGGGGGAAGTATTTGGGTGTTTGGATGTATGAAATTTGTTTGTCCATTTGTCCCTGCATCAGGCATGCAGACAAGCGCCCTGAAGCTCTCTCCAAACAATGAGCAGAAGGCCGCTTTACTTAAGCGCCAGGCCTTTGCCATGATCAGCGGTGAGCTGGACCAGTACTGCCTCTACCTACCTTTAATCCAAGGTACTCACTCATCGGTGCTGACTCTGTCTGCCACTAATCCATGGTACTGACCTGTCAGTGCTAAGTCTATCAGTCGCTAATTCTTGTCTCCTCCTGCTACCAAATCAAAGTGTTAACCCATCAGAACTGCCTCTAATCCAAGGTTCCATCCAATATGTCCCAGTACTGCCCTCTACCCACTAATAACTCGTTACCAACTTTTAGTACCGCCACTTCATGGTACATTACATTCCAAGCTACCATCTCCTGTCAATACTGTCTGTACCTGGCACCAATCCAATCAATAGGGACGAAAGCCCCTGCTTCAAAATACCCATTAATTGTTCAATGTGTCTGCGATTGGTAAATTCATTTTTCACATTTAAAAAAAGCAAGGAAATTTTTCCATGTTGAGTTACGACTCTGTCCTCCTTCCTGTAGAGCGGATGACAGAGAGTTTGCGTGTAGGGCAGGCTCCTTCAGTGGTATCACAGATCTTCCTCCTGTTTCGAGTCCTTCTTCTCCGTGTCTCCCCCCAGCACCTCACCTCTCTTTGGACTGTCATGGTCACTGAGCTGGTGAGTACCCCAGTATCCCCACTGCTACTGTAATCTTTGAATATCATCGTACAATTTGAGTTGAACCAGCTCTCGTTGGGCATATTTACTTAACCAAATCTTACTCTGATAATAATTATGCTTCTAATTTATTCTGGTTACAACTCCTAGGACTACCAACCATTATTCAGAGATAATAATAATAATCATAATAATATCAATTAATCAATCAAGCTATCGATCAATCAGAATTTATTGTCATTGTACGAAGTACAGAGAGAGTAAAAGCTTAGCCTTAAAGTGCAATGACCACATAAAAAACATTTCATACAACAGCGTACAATGTACACAACATACATTTCAAAGCTGCATAAATAAGAGATAATCAACTCGTTGGAGTGCATCACACGGTTTTAAGGCACGATGCGGAGGCGAATAACCACCCGATGCGGAGCAGAGGGTGGTTGCCTCCGCGAAGCGCCTTAAAACCATGTGATGCAAACTTGCAAGTTGATTATCCCGCTTATACCATTGTCATTTGCAAGCAATAACAAATTAAGGCATTCAGTAATTTGTGGTGGAAGATTAGCACAGAAAATGTAAAGTTTATGAAACAAGGGCTTACCGTGTTTTGTTGTGCTTTGCTCTCGACAGTTGACAGCTTGACAGCAGCAGTCTCTAATGTTGCTATGGTTACAGGTTGGCTAGCAGATTAATTTTGAATGGTGAAACTACTGTAGCCGAACTACTTGTGCGTTCCACAGCTTTAACACTAGAATGGCCAACAATGCAGTACCTCCTAGAACAGCCGTGAGGTCATTTTGACCTCCAACTGTCATGGTTTTGGGAGCCTTGTAGGCTCCTTTTGTTACTCTCGTCCGGGACGATTTCGTTTTGCTCACCATTGGATTCTTTAGCCAGCTGGCATTGATTGAGGGCGTTGCCCGGACTCTATTTAAGCTCCTGCCTTTCCTCGTTCGTGTTGCTGGAGTGTCATTTTGTTCTTGACGCTTGAGCCGGTAAGGTATTTTGAGTGAGAGTATAGGCAGGATCTTAGCTGCATTAAAGTATTAGTGTGAGAAGTGACAGTATAGGCAGGATCTTAGCTGCTTTAAAGTAATAGTGTTAGGTAGTAAGGGATTTTTTCTGGATTGTTTTCCCTTTTCTTTTGTATTTTGTTGAGCTCGCCTTTTGGCTACCACGGACAGCGTTAGGTTCGTTGGTAGCGCGAGCACCGTTATTTCCATTTACTTTAGCCTCTCAGCGCTCTGCTGGATCACACCAACCACTGCGGGCTTTATGATTGCAGATTAGAAGTCTGTTACTGGAACAGTTTTAAATTATTTTGAAATAGCATGTAAAAATAAATGAAAAAACCTCTTATTTGATACATTTTTCCACATCAGGCTTTATTTTATTTTAACAATACATGTTAATTCATTTCTGTAGTTCTTAATGAGTGTATCATTGAACAATGGAAAAAAATACAATTTTATAAAGCTGTCAAACCAATAAATTAAGAACATTGCACATAAACATTGAACATTTAAATAACAATACACTTCTGCTCTCATAAAAAAGCAACATGAGAGAGAGAGCCTTGGTCAAACTGTTTGGGAGCTGCAACCTGTTCCTCCACAGTGTTTTATTGCAGTCTACTCGCAACCAGCAAAAACACTGAACACCTTGACATTCAGGTTCAAAATAAGAGTCGGATTCACTGGACCAAGACACATCACTGAGCCCTGATATTTCTTCTTCAACTGACTCACCAGAACTCATGTCCTGAAGTTTTTCCAAAGCCTGACTTATATTCATCCGTTTCCTCTGATCGATTTCCTTTTGTGGTAGCCTACCTGAATAACTAAATAATCTAAATCTCCAAGAGAACAGCCCTGTGACAATCACAATTTCTATCAGCAAAATGGGAGAACAAACTGATTCTGACGTCATGACAGTAACTGGTTTATATACGCACTTGCACACTAATGCATGATGCAGTTGACTGCCTTGCATAGCTGGCAGTGTATGAATGTGTTGTATAAATGGGCATATGTGAGGTATTAGGCTATTGTTTAGCTCTTTGAGCTGTCTGTGACTGTATGGTCCATTTACAGTTTGTTGCATTAGAAGCAATGGAGGTCAAAATGACCTCAAGGCCGTTCTAGGTATAATCAGTGATTTTTTTTTTTTCTTTCTTGAGGGTTGTCATTCAAACAGAGTTATGTGCAGTTTAATAGGCGAGAGAAGTCAAAATGACCTCACGGCCATTCTAGTGTTAATGCATACCTGCCAGCCAATCAGAAAAGAGTATTCACTCAGACTATGGTATAAAGGAATGTATTGAATTGTATATTGCATTGTATAATAATAATGAAAGTCAAGAGGTTATGTTGGTTTTGGAAAACGTCGCATGCCTTTTTCTTTCTGCCAGATCCATGTATTTGTCAATCTGGAGAAAACTTTGCTGGAAGGCCCGGAAGTTTCAAGGTTAGTGATAAGCGTTGATATTTCTGCTGGTCATTTCAAGGGATCAAAAAAGAATTCTCCTTTTGTAAAGCAATATGTGTTCTCAATTTCTGTTCTTTTCTCTTTCATTTGGTATATCTAATCCTTGCTTTGTCTTATCCAATGCACTGTTCTCCATCTATAAAGTATGGCAGTATGCGCACACAATAAACAGTTATGCGATGAGGAAGCAGTACGATGGTGAAACGAAGCAATTGATCAGCTGAGTTTCACCTAGCATTTTCTCTCCTCTCCCTGTGCTAAGGAACTGTGGCAAGGGACGAGGGTCACCAGGCTCGCAGGAGAGGAATGGGCCAGTGGCCCTCTTCTCCCGCTGTGAACTGGAAATGTACCTTTCAGCCTGCAAGTTTCTGGATGCTATGCTGTGCTTCCCCCCGGAGAGAATACCTCTTTTTCAGATGTGAGTGCTGAGCCACACCGTGCTTTTCCCCACAGCGCACACCCTTCTTCCCAAGTAAAACTGGCCTCTCAAAATATGCCTACGTCTGTTCCAGAATTGGTGGTAGTTACATGGGGGGTGTGTTGAGCGTGGATCTTGACTTAAAAAGGTTTGGTTGTTTGCACTGTGATAATGCCATTTGGCAACAGCGCATGGATTTGTTTGTTTGATTGTGCGCACAGGCGTGAGCATTTTGGGTGCCTGTGTGTAGGAAGAGCAACATGCATCTGTCAATTTCTTATGATTGCCCACTGACACGACGTCTGCGGCAAGACAGACCAGAGAGCTGAGGAGGATGCCTGACAGAGATCTCAGGGAATGAGGTTTCATTCTACAATGTACTTTATTATACAATAATAAAGGGGTCTACGGTGCAAGACTAAACACTGAGAAGGAGAGCACCTGGTATTTAGCAGTGAGATAAAGCAACAGGAATGTAAAGCCAGCAAAAACAATACTTCATAATAAGAGAATTCACTTCATGCTAACAATGGTCACACTAAGTAAAGGGGAGAACGAAAGGAGAAATAAAAGAGATTTGAAATCAAAGACATAGTCTGGTGTGACTTAGGATAGGTTAAATGTGCAGGGAATTGGTTAACATTAATATCAGAAAAAAAAATAAAATAAAACAGAAACTAAAAACCTATCCAGCAGTGGAAATGCAAACTTAGTAACAACACAAACTGGGAAACACAAGAAGCAAAGAAGGGAACGCAAGAACTAAAGCAGACAGAGACCTAAGAGAGCAAAGCTTTAAGAAAACACCAGAACATGGATGACTCCTCAATGAGCACAAAAGCTGAGCTGAGAAAATGAATGGTATCAATACTGTGGGGAAGAGAGCTAGCGAGCTAAACTAATCAGGGAAGGGGGAGACAGATAGCATAATGATTGGGAGAAATAATCCACTGATGAGACAGACTGATCAGGAAAGCACCTGAGGGAAGACTTGAAGAACAGGCTCCTTCTGGCAAACAGGGCAGGAAAATACAACAACTTATAATGTGAAGTTGTATTTGAAGACCACAACGGAAAAATGATCAGTAAAATTTTCACATTGTGGAGAAATGATGAATTAAAAAAATTAAAACGAGCTTAGAAACAAAGCACTGAAAAAAATGCAAAAAAAATATATATATATATATATATATATATATGTATATAATATATATATATAAAATATTCAATATTATATATTTTGATAAATATTATTATATATTATATATTAAATATACAAGAATGCAAAATTTGGACTCGTTTTTCCTTTGCGGTCTTCATTTATTTTCTGTGATATATTTTCACAGAGAGGAATGACCTGCTGAATCTGCTGGCATCTCCCAATGTGTGACATTGTATGAACTTCTTTATGCTCTTGGCAGGTATCGCTGGGCTTTTGTTCCTGAGGTTGACCTGGACAGCTACAGTGGACCGCAGAACAGTGTCATGGAGGGAGAACTGGATAGCCAGCCTCATGTGGTCCTAGTGCTGGACGGACTGCGGTACAGATACAAGGTAACACCTGCGTCACCTGAATCAAACCACTGAACACACCCCCAGTGGTGCATAACTGTAACAGCACTGCACACTTCTGATACTGTGCACTGCTAGATCCCGGGACACAGTCATCAACCAAGTCTGTTATTGCACACAGCTATTATCCGACAGCAAAGGGATATATACTGCAGATGGCTATCACCAGACTGCACAAATCTGTTGCCACACAAAGCTGCCAACTGCAACCACCCTCATTACTCAGAGTCAGACTCTGATCCCAGTTGGTACTGGCATGGTGAGGACTTTGGACCATGTGGCTCGCCTGGAATAATTTTAGATTTGCACATTGGAGTTTACGCAACCTGGTCTTTGGCACTAAAATTATGCATACCTATGTCATTAGCATGCCTATATTTGAAGAGGAATCATATACAGAGCATGCCGTTAAATGAATTTGAAACATGTTTTAAATGTTCTTATCTATTTGTGGCGCAAATCAGAAAAGCAATTTATACTGACGCAAGTATGCCTTGTGTTTTTGACGTGCGGTTCTGCCTCCTCAGGAGTTGAATGGCACAGGTGACCATAGCTGCCCAGAAAAACTGGAGCTCCCGCTCATCCCCCAGCACTCTATCTCCTGCATCACCCAGCTGGAGCCCTTCTTCAGGGCTCTGAGCACCATCCCCAAGGGCCCTCAGTCCATGGCCGACTATGTGTCCCCCGACAGCAACAAGATCCTGAGCAAACTGGAGGAGATGGTCCAGAGTGACTTTCTGGAGAGCATGGACAACTAGAACTTGAAACCCGCTACCAGGAACCCTATTTCACTCCAGAAAAAATATAAATTGGTTCTGTTGGGCTGTGACTGGAATGTGCTGCTGTTGGAATCTGACGTGTCAGCAGTCGACTGTTGAGCAAGCTTGTCGTAGAGCCAAATATATGTATTTTACACTTAATTGGACCTTAATCTCCAGTACCAGCATAGGCAGAGTCTGATTTGAGTTTAATTCGTGGAATGATTGTACTGTATTAGGTTCATTATCTGCCATCACATTTTGGCACATCTGCTGGAGGTGCTTGAGGTACATGAAGTACAAAATACATGAGCTCCTATTAGAGTGGAAGGATGTAAAGTCCTTTGGTTTCAGCTGTGCCAATGCATTATCAAAATAAAGTTGAGTGCAGTTTGCTGTGTGTACCAATCTGCTGTGCTGGGCTCTTGCTGCAGACATGAAATTTGCTGCTGCATCAAGTCCCTCAGATATAAATGATCAAGTACCTGATTATTTCTTTGAGTGGCATGTGACTATCATCTGATTTCAATGTTTTTAATTCTTTGGTTATGACCTCCAATTTTTTCCTCCCTGTCTAATTTAACAAACTATGTACTGATAATTTAAAAGGATGATTTTCTGTTAGCGCTTAAATCAGTAAATTATTAATTGTAAAGTAGCATTTATTTTTTCTGATTTATGATTTCTTTGCTTTGTGTATCAAAATATAATTAAAATGGATTTGAACCCTTAAGAATAATGTGCCATTTACAATAAATATCAACACTTTAATTTGCAAGGTTGCATTAACACAACACTGTCAACACATTAAGAAAATTAAAAATTATGCTTACATGTAGATTATTATGGTATAAGTCTTCATGTATTTTTTTTTTCAATACTTTGTCATCCGGACTCATCATATATTGATGCTACCTGACTAAACATCGATATACAAGGCAAGAGGAAGCTTTTGGCATAATTTATGTGAGGGTTAGGGTTAGGGGTTAGGGGGTGGGGTTCGTTTTAAACTGGCGTCAATAAAGGACGCTAAAAGGGACTTTTTGCCTCCTATACCCTGCTGAAAAATCAAGTTGAATATAGTAAGAAAAAAACCATTAGGTTTCTAATGGTAATCGAAACACCATTTGGAACCATTAGAAGAAACCATTATGAAACTACTGGTCCCAATAGGATGCAAAACCATTAGGAACCCACTGGTCCCATTAGGATGTAATACCATCAGAGACCTACTGGTCCCTTTAGAATGAAATACCATTAGAAAGTCACTGGTTCCATTAGGAGCTAAAACCATTAGAAAACTGGTCCCGTTAGGATCTAAAAATATTGGAAAAACATACTGAGAAACCTACTGCGGCAACAGACATTATAGCAGAGTCCTTACACTGAGCACCAGAGATATGTCTATACATATGTGTAATTGTGTATGTATTCAGATATTTTCCCCTCCGAATTGGAAACAGGACATATGGGAAGTGACAACTCATTGCAGTTTGTGATTTTAATTACATTTTTTCAGAACATGAACCATCAAATCATCAGGCTGTGTTCTTTTCCCTCCTCTTGGATGGATGAGTCATGAACAATGATTTAATCACAAAAGGCCAAATATGATTTAATCACAAATTTGATCGCAAAAGGCCAACGGTGATCTTGAAATGTATGAAATGAAATCACTGAACTCTGCAATCTACAAACAAAGTGTATAGCCTACACAAGGGCCCACTAGAAATCACACAGATGTGATCTCCAAAGAAGGCTATAACATTTGCGTTCCTCCGTCACATTAGGAACCATTAGAGACCACTACACCCAGTAGTGACCACTAGACCACTGTATAGTGACCATTACCATAGGCAGTAGAGCTTTTTCCTATCGTGCTCCCCTCTTATGGAACGAATTGCCTGCTCATATTCGGGGTGCAGACACTATCAGTATATTTAAAGTTAGGCTCAAAACATATCTCTTTAGTCTGTCCTATAGTTGAGGGACAGGAGTGGGTGGCTGGCATAAGCTATAGAATATTTGGTGGACTGAGCAGTCAGTGCTGTCACTGGATCATTGCTGGTGGTGCCCGATTCTGCTGAACTGGTCATGGTCTGGTGGTGACTGTCTCAACCTGCCCTCGTGGCTGCGTTGGCCCCTGCCCCTGTTTCTCATAACTATGCTGCCATAGTCTTATTCCGCTGGGGTTTCCTTATCGCACACAGGCACCTCTGTCTCTCCTGCTCTGTGTGCTCGCCATACAACTCCACCTCCCTAACAATATTTTTTTTTTCCTCCTCCTGCTCTGGGCACTTGCCCTGAGCTCTAGATCAAGCTTCACCAAACACCCCCTGGCCCGGAGCTCCAGCCTAAGACCAGCTGTTTACCATCTTGTTTCAGCTACAGGACCAAGAGGGTCTTCCTGCCACATGATGACCTCCATTGCTAATTATTTTACATTAGCCATGACATCTGTTGGACAGTTTTAAATATACAAATTATTTTAGCACTGATTAGATGGATTTCAATGGAACTCTTGTCATTATCTTGTTATCAACTAGCTAGCCCGCGGAGGATGGGCTTCCCCACTATAGCCGGGCTCCTCCTGAGATTTCTTCCCACTGGGGAGTTTTTTCTCACCACTGTTTGAGGATTTTTTCTCCCTTCTGGGAGTTTTTTTTTTTTGCCTCGCCGTAGTGGGAATAGGGAATAGGTAGTGGGAATAGGTTGGGCAATGCCCTTCAGTAACCCATCTCTGACTGTAAGGCGTCTTTGTGACAGTGTATCTGTAAAAAGCGCTATACAAAATAAATTGAATTGAATTGAATTAGACTGGTATAGAAATGCCTGTAGGAACCATTAAGTCTTCTGTTGGAACCATTAGACTCCTGTGGGAAGCATTAAGACCCCTGTAGGAACCATTAGTAGGGACCAGTTAAAGTCCTGTGGATTTGTGTAGGAGATAACAGAATCCCATTAGAAAAACAAAACGAACCATTAGGAAAACATAAGTAGCCATTAGAAACCATTAGAAACTATTACAAAACCACCTGGAACCATTAGAAACCAATAGAATATGCCCAATGGTTGCTTAATGGTTTCTCTGACTTTTTCTCAGTAGGCTATCGACGCTTGGTCAGGTAGCATTACATTACATTACATTACATTACATTACCGGTTCTCAGCAGACGCTCTTATCCAGAGCGACGTACAAAGGTGCACAAGAACAGTACTAAAGTGCAGACCTCCTAGGAGACAAGTACAAGTGCTAACAGTCAGTGACAGAACACGTTACATTGTTACAGTGCACCAAAGGGGCAGAGTCAAGTGCAATAAAAGGGCAATAAAATAAAATAAGTGCAATAAAAGGGCAACAGGTCAAGTGTAACAAAGGGGCAAGAAAATCAAGTAAACTGACAAAATAGGGTGCAAAAAAAAATGAAGGGAAACCAAATAAAGCGGTAACAATCAGGAAGTAAGGTAAACAGAATTAAGTGCAACAAATCAAGGGATGTAGGGACAGGATTCAGGGCAGTGGAGCAGGGGAAAGGGCGTTCTGGATGAGCTGCAGGGGTCTGATGGCGGATGCTGGGAGGCCGGCGAGGAGGGAGTTGCAGTAGTCCAGGCGGGAGAGGATCAGTGCTTGGACTAGGAGCTGCTTTGAGTAGCTGGTGAGGAAGGGCCGGATTCTACGGATGTTGTAGAGGAAGAACCTACAGGTCCGAGTCACTGCAGCGATGTTCACAGCAGAAGAGAGCCTGTCGTCAAACAGAACCCCAAGGTTCTTCACACTCCGCGAGGGGGAGATGGTGGTATCCCTCAGGTTGATGGTCAGGTCCAGGTGAGGGGAGGATGGAGCAGGGATAATCTCTGTCTTGGTTGAGTTGAGCTTCAGGTGATGGTTGTCCATCCAGCTCTGGATGTCATGTAGGCAGGCGGAGATGCGGGCAGAGACCTGGGCATCAGGGGCAAAAGAGAGAGAAAGTTGAGTGTCATCAGCATAAAAGTGATATGATAAACCATGAGCAGAAATGACATGACCGAGAGACTGCAGATAAAGAGAAAAGAAGAGTGAACCAAGAACTGAGCCTTGGGGGACGCCTGCGATAAGTGGGCGGGGTGTTTTCACCAGCCCAGGCAACCTAGTAGGAGCGACCGGAGAGGTACGATTTCAACCAGATGAGGGCTGTGCCACAGATCCCCAGTGCAGACAGGGAAGAGAGGAGGATGGAGTGGTCGACAGTGTCGAATGCGGCAGAGAGGTCGAGGAGGATCAGGATGGATGAGAGGGAGGCAGCGCGTGCAGTGTGAAGCGCCCCACTGACGGAGAAGAGAGCGGTCTCCGTGGAGTGGGCAGCTCTGAATTCCGACTGGTGGAGATCCAGGAGGTTGTTTGCTGAAAGAAAAGAGGAGAGTTGGTTAGCAACAGCACGTTTAAGGGTTTTTGACAGGAAGGGGAGGAGGGAGACTGGGCAGAAGTTCTGAATGACTGAGGGGTCAAGGGAGGGTTTTTTTCAGGAAGGGGTAATGATAGCCTGTTTGAATGAAGAGGGAAAGCATCCAGAGGACAGAGAAGAGTTAATAAGGGAGGTGACAAAATGGAGGATGCTGGGCGTGATAGCCTGGAGGAGGGGGGAGGGGATAGGGTCGAGAGCACATGTGGTAGGACGGTGAGAGAGGAGCAGCTGGGAGACATCAGTAGAGGAGAGGTGGGAGAAAGCAGAGAGGAGATGGGAGGGGACAGCGGGGGAGGGGGAGAGGGGAGTGAGGGGGGAGAAGGAGTTGCAGATGGACACAATCTTATCCTCGAAGAAGGCTGCAAAGTCCTCTGCTTTGATGGAGGTCGCAGGTGTGACAGGCGGAGTGCTGAGGAGAGAAGAGAAGACAGAAAACAATTAGCGAGGGTTAGAGATTGAATTCTGGATTTTAGAATGATGAAACTTAATTTTACCAGAGGTAATTGCAGAGGAAAATTCGGCTAGGAGGGACTGGTAATGGGACAGGTCTGCCAGGGCCCTGGATTTCTTCCATTTCATCTCTGCTGCTCGAAGGTAGCATCAATATATGACGCGTCGGGATAAGAATGGGCTGATTTTTTCTGCACCCAATATTCCAGTGCAACAGCAACACGCTGTCACTCCATCCTTATGGGATTGTATTTAAGTGCTATTTTACGCTTGAGAAACAACTCTCGTATTAAGAACAGCAAAGTTTCAAAGAAAAAGCCACATTGTCTGCATACCAAACGAGTGGATGGATATGTACTGCACAACTGTCAGATTTCGGCCTATTCAAATTTTCATTTTCTCACCCCATTTGACCTCTTACGGAGAAAGCAGGTTTATTTCTTTATCAAGAATATTGGTCACTGCAATAATTCACTCCTGACGCCTTTGTAATGAAAGGGCTGCCTGCTATGAAATGTCTAACTGGGGTCACAGTCCGATATAACTTGTCAAATCTGCACGTTATGACCCGGCAAACTGGATTGGATCATCCCCATCCCTCCCCACACAGCGTTGCCAATAGTTATTGGGCAGCGCTTAGGCAATAAAGCCTGCATCATGTCCACATGGCTTGGACATGCAGGGAGTTAAGTAGGAAAACACGGCTGATTTACATACAACACAACATATACATTAATACATACAGCCGTCTCAAGGAGATTTTGTGAATCAGGTATTTTTTTTTTAACAAAAATGCAGCCAGCGAAGCAGATTGGTTTGATTAAATGCATAGTTCGAGTAAACTAAAATGGGTGGGCCAACACCGCACTCCCAAATAAATTCCAGATTTGGCATATTGAAGTTGACTAAGCTTTGAAGATAAGGCATTATCTTATCTACTAATTCAGCGTAATTCTGTAGTTCGGCAATGGTATTCTCAATATAATCTATTATTACCAAAATATCACTTTAAATTGTTTTTAAACCACCCATTCGACTGAATGTTTCTTCCGAAAGTTTGGTCCTTTCGTCAAAATAAAACGTGGACAGTGTTGACAAACCGAAAGGGGCTGGAAAATGGGTGGGATTATGCAGAATATTATAGTACGCGTGCGCACTCCGGGCTTCCCTATAGTCTCACAGAACCTCCCTCTCCGCGTCGGAGAAAATGGCGGCGCAAACAGATCGAGGCATACCCCTGAGTGCGGTAAGAAAAAAAGGAAAGAAAATAGTCTTTTAACTGATCAGCAGGATTGTGTGTGGATAATTTTTATCTTTAAACGGTTTTCTTTGGTCGTGTTTTGTGTCACACGATAGTAACTTTCGTATTTATCAACACAGAATACTGACGTGCTTTCCCGTCTCGCGTATAGTTAGCGACTTATGTTTTAGCTTATCAGCTAGCGGTGAGCCGCTGCTCGGTGTTGGATCACGGCATGTTTGTTGGAACTATTGCGAGCTTGCCGCCGGAGTTTTATGGTCGCAAAGCCCCACCTGCCTGATTATCAGTCTTAAGACTTGTGCGTAATTCGTGTACTATCTCGATGATCGCAATTAGTCGCGATCAGTAAAGCTGTCTAGTTTGCGAGGCGGTTTTAGACTTCAGTTGCTTTAGAATGTTCTGTGTCTCGTTATGGCTTAGTGGGTGACGTGAATTTTAGTCATCGTACATTCGTCACGTCTTTTGGTTTTGGTGGTTCCTCTTATCATAAATCAAATACTTATGGTGGAAATATTTCTGTCTGCCACATTGTCGCCGTTACGTCGTTGTTGTTTTTTTCGTTGAATGGAAGCTGGCTTGTTGATAAATTGTCCAAAGACACATGGTAAGCAGGGGCTCGCCCCACTTCCTGAGCAAGCGAACATCGATCATCTGTAGAACAGGGTAAAACGGTGTCACCTGAAATGAATCCAATATTTCGATTTGGCTCTGCTTGCGCACTGAGTGCATAGCAGCTGAACTGTACAGTGTTCAGCCTTCTATCGATGATTTTTCAGCGGTCTTAGTCAGTCTTCTTGTACTCTAATGGTGATGGTGACATTAACATTTAAATATTAACGAGGTTATGAACATGCGGATATCATAGTCGATTTTCAACTTCCGAGATCGAATAGGAATGCTTTCATAGGAACTGCACTTGGTGACTTAAGAACGAGAAGACAACGCTACGTTATTTGGGGCTTGATCTGACGTATTCCTCTCAGATGCGCATACGATATTAAAATTGGGGCGCGGGGTAGCTCTGCGATTGATTTCACACCATAATTTGGAAAATTATCTCTGCCGTGGTCGTAAAACATTAAAAGGACAAAATGCTCTCTGAATCATGCCTAATGCTGGGCTTCATTGTTGCTCGTATTGACTACGTTCTTCCATGAGCAGTAACTTTTCAGAACTGCATTTTATTTTCAGCATCTTGGTCAGGTATTATTATTAGTAGTAGTAGTAGTAGGTTCATTCCATATGAACTCAACTAAAGTACAAGAATATTCCACGATCACAGATGCTGATTTGGCTCAAATTTATTTTTGGAATACCTCTATATTCATAATGGACACATGCAAAATTTTGGGATCCTTCCCTACTCCAAGATGTTTCCAAGATATGGCCCCCCTGAAAATCAAGGGCTTTGCCTAAGCAAATCACAAACGTCAATTTATTGGGATTTTGGAGGCCAATATTTTTGGAACAAATCATAGGTATGGGCCGAAAATTGTTACCCATGGTAATTTGGGTCCATGCTTTCAGACTCTCTTGTCAGAATTGATCTATCTCTTTTCATTTTCAAGATGTTGGCCTCTCAAATATGAAACTTTTTATTGGTGAAAATCAAAAATTCAGTTTACAACGGCCCCCTATGAGGCCAGGATCTTTTCCAGAGGCTAAATTGTGCTGGATTCCTTCTATTTGAGGACAGGCCTGTCTGTACAAGGAAGATTAACTGCACCCAGGGCATAATAGTAGAGTTAGGAGACCCTGATAAGGGTTCCAGCTGAAAAAGTCACCTTTTTGCCAACTTTGGATTGGCAAGTTCTCCATGTGGGCAGTTACCCATGGTAATGAAACTTGTTCTACATAAATGTGTATATCTTGGCTTTATTTGTTCAAAAATACAACTTGTTTTCTTATCTCCTTCACTGTTTGATCAAATATAGGCATTTTGGGGTAAAAACGCCCTTTATTATCCCCTGTCTTCTTCAAATAAAAGTTTGAAATACACAGTGCCTACTCATAAACTCAAGTTCCACGATTTCCTAAGATAATCTGACATCTGACATGATGTTTGATTCCCTCCCCAGGATCTCTCCGGTATTGCATCATCTTCCATGGCTATTGCATCATCCCTAGTTAAAACAATAGGGTAGCTAATTAATGAATTCATTGAAGCTTCAGCATGTCTTCTGAGGGGTGCAAAGTTGGGATTTCCTTGGATGAGGAATGCAACAAACATGCATAATGTCGCATTCCTCATCCAAGGAAATCCCAAAGAATTTGTAAATTACCTACCCTATTGTATCATCTCTGATTAAAACAATATACATGGAAGATGATGTACACAGGAGACATGATGCAATACCCATGGAAGATGATGCAATACCTGGCAGATCCTAGGTAGGGAATACAACAGCATGTTAGATGTCAGTTTATCTTAGAATAATAATAATTGTTCCAAAAATATTGGCCTCCAAAATTTTTAAATTAACATTTACAATTAGCGTGGCCCTTGATTTTTGGGGGGCCATATCATGGAAACCCAATGAAGTAGGACCCTAAAATTTTGCCAGTGTTCATTATGAATATTGAAGTACTTGAGCCAAATTTGAGCCAAATCTGAGTAGGTGACCCGGGGACCTCTGGTTTACTTCATATGAAATGATTGCACAATACCAATTGCCATTATAAAACACAATGTCATAGGCTGAATGAATGTTCATGATAAAATAAGAAGTCAAGGTGTTGCAGGCTAATGGACATCCATCTTAAAAATACTGTCCTAGCCTGCTTGGGTCATTCCATATCAAATCACCCAAAAAAAATCAAAATTGTCACCCCACCTCCTCAGATTTTGCTCATATTTGGTTTGTAGGGTGATTTATGCAGGCAAAGCTGAAATTCCAAATATTAGCTCAATCCAACCAGTAGTTCCTGAGTTATGGCCCACCCAATTTGGCAAAAATGGCCCAAAACGGGGTTACCAGCCGAAGTTTGACCACACGTATCTCAGCAACCAGTGGGGCTATCACAATAAAATTGGTGTTTCTAGACTGGAAATTCACCAAGGAATCCAAATCTGGCCTTAGATTTGATGTGGGGTAAAAATATATCCCTTGTCTCTGCAATTTTTGCTCAGTTTTTACACCAATGCCTGTAAAACAATGTAATGCTTC
Source organism: Gymnothorax reevesii (assembly GCA_029721435.1). Taxonomy (NCBI): domain Eukaryota; kingdom Metazoa; phylum Chordata; class Actinopteri; order Anguilliformes; family Muraenidae; genus Gymnothorax; species Gymnothorax reevesii. Next base: position 48,143,741 of record CM056587.1, on the reverse strand, counting down.
AACGCTATTCACAACAAACCTTTTTCTATAATGTTCTGAACTATTTTAATGATTGTTTTACTTGATTATCTAACATTCATTACTTATCCTTGAGCTGAGAACTTGCATTTCCGTTACAGCATGCATCTGAGTTCATCCAAATCTACTTATTATCAAGGGGCCACATGCTACAATTCTTAGAAATATTCATCACATCATTTCTAGTGATGCTGTGTCCTCGGGATGAGGAGGAACAGAGTGATGGAGAGAGAGAGAGAGAGAGAATGGATGAATGACAGCAGGCTCTGATATCCTGCTGGAGGAGAGGAGAGGAGAGGAGAGAGAGAGAGAGAGAATGGATGAATGAATGAATGAATGACAGCTGTCTCTGATATCCTGCTGGGAGATAGGGAAGAAAGTAAGGGGTGTAATCTATTCATCCCCAGGGCACCCAGAAGGTCTGCCAATTTCAAAAATATACCAACACTTACAGATGAGAGTAAACTTTGAAGAATATTACCAACATACTTTAGATCAATTTTTAAAATTTAAATTTATTAGAAAAGTTATAATCAATCATAGTTGTCATGCAGAGCCAGGGGTGCACTGGGAATTAAGTATGGTACTTAAAAATTGAGGTAGACAGCACAGCACCTTTCAAAAGTTAATATGTTGTTGATGATCACTGAGAATGATGAATACATACTTACACAGGGCGTCTAGCGGTCAGGGAAAAGTCAGGGAGAGGTGAACATTTTTCCAGGTCAGGGAAAAGTCAGGGAATTTTGAAAGTGGTCAGGGAAAAATTAGTAAACTGCAAAAGTCAGGTAAAAGTCAGGGAATTTTGATTTAACAACTTCGCGCGTGCTATTTTGATGATGGATTTTGCAACATTTTGCGCAGTTACACAGTTCGTTCCCAATGAAGGAAAACTGAGGGAAACTTCATTCAGTCTCTAGCTCATTGGACTTTACAACGTGTAAAGTGACCAATTGGAAGCTATTTTGGTCTTATAAAACGGGTGCTTCCCATCCTTAAATGTGAATGGCTGAGCCGCGTTCCATGCCGGTATAAAATTACTATAACCCACTGTGGCAGGCCGCAGCACAAAATATCCCTGCGCACAACGAACTGCTCTGTGCTCAGCTGACTCATCAGGTTATGTTTGTTTGAAGAGTTTAAGCTGGCTATTTCAGTCTCTGCGAAGTTTAGCCTTTTGACCAGATAACTAGTTGGCTAACTACCTAGCTAGCTATTGCAGTACAACGTTCGATATCACTTTAGTGTTGCAAGCTATGTTGCTAACTTGCTTGTTATTTAAGTAGCCTAAAAATTGTTGACTTTTTCTTGTGTGTTTATTTTATGGGCTGTGTGTAGGATAACCACATCCATTGTAGTGAACGCTAGCTAGTTGACAAACTGGCTAGCAAACTAATGCACAATTCAACATATTTTACTGGGTACCGGCAAGTGTGGAGGACAAAGTCAATCGTTCCCTACCCTCGCTGCTGGTTGTAATGATTCGGCCGATCGGCGCAAGTAGAGAACAAGGAAACTCGAAAACCGAAACGCATGTAAAATTAATGAAGAGGTCAAGCTAGTTGACTAGCTGGCTAGCAAACTAATGCACAGTTAAAACATATTTTTCCGGAACCCGGCAAGTGTGGAGGACAAAAGTCAATAGTTTCCTAAACGCTGCTGGTTGTAATGCTTTGGCCGATCGGCAAAAGTTGAGAACAAGGAAACTCGAAAACCGACACGAAAGCAAAATTTTAAACAGGGTCTTCGGGAGGCCAAAGGAGACATTCAAACTAGCCTGCTTTCATAGTATATCTGCATTAGCGAGCCCAAATAGCCTGATGTGACATGATAATGGCGCTAGATGAATAAGCAATCTTAGCATCGGTGTTGCTGGCCAATCATTCTGTCCACTCTTAATTGCTTGGTGGAAGAAATTCTCAACTTTATTGTTGCATTATTACCGATAAATTGTCGATTTTTTTTTCTTGTGTGTTTATTTAATAGGCTATATGTAGGGTAACCGTTTTATAAAAGGAATAAGCCCCTTGAAGCACTGGGTTACAGTGATTTTATAACGGCGGAGGGGCACTAAGGCACGACGCGCAACGCCCCTCCGCCATTATAAAATCACTGTAACCCACTGCTTATTCTTAATGCTTATTCCTTTATTATGTCACTTTCAATGATGAATTATGATACACTGTATACGATTCACTGGAAGTTTGCCAGATTTTTTCCTGTCTTAACAATGCTGATCTGTGTCGAGATCACTGTACTTGGTTTAGTTATGGTTAAGCTGTTTCCAAGTACTTTTAGTCAAAGTCAAGTCTAAGTCATGAAGCTGAACCTTGTATTAGTAGTCAGGATAAGTCTTAAGTCATGAAACTGTTTCCCTGTATTTTTAGTTAGGATAAGTATATGCTATGAAACTGTTCCTTGTACTTCAAGGGATGGTTAAGTATATTTTAAAGCTGTTGTACACTGTTGGAATTTCTCCATTATTGGAAAGGTTTGATAGCCACTTCTCGCGTGTTGTGTTAAGGTATGTGGCAATAAAATAGAATTTTCAAAATAATTCACAAATTTGTTTATTGATTTTAAGTGATGTTGGATATTGCAAAATTGGATCCGATGATCATATATTTGGTTCTTGTCACTATTTAGAACATTGATGTAATATATATGAGGATCTAAACATGATTTTTGCATTTTAAATGATGACAAAGTTGTAAATCGCAATGAATATAGTGCGATATATGGTCAGGGAAATTCACAAATTGGTCAGGGAAAAGTCAGGGAAAAGCCAGGGAATTTTGTTTTAGGGGACTGCTGGACAACCTGTTACATCTTCAAATTCACTTCACAATGTCAAAAATAGTCCAAAATCTCCCCTCTTCTTTCTCCATTCTTTCAGATAAATAGCCTTATTTGAGGTCCACACTTGAAAATTGAAGGACTATCACTCAAACGCTGTAAATTCAAGTAGATTAAGGCAAAACTGCACAGACAAGGTATATATGATGTGGATTTGTGGAAAATGAGGGGAAAATACACCTCTGGTTTTTGTTTATAATATAGGGAACATATGAGGCTACAATTTTGTGTGGGTTTTGTGTCAAGGTCGCTAGGTCAACAAGGTCAAGGTCAAAGTAAAGGTCAAAAGGTCATTATATTTTATTTTTACCCCACATCAAGATTTGGATTCCTTGGTGAATTTCCAGTCTAGAAACCACAATTTTATTGTGATAGCCCCACCGGTTGCTGAGATATGGGTGGTCAAACATCAGCCAGTACCCCCATTTTGGGCGATTTTTGCCAAATTGGGTGGGCCATAACTCAGAAACCACTGGTCGAATTGAGCTAATATTTGGAACTTCAGCTTTGCCAGCAAAAATCACCCCTGAAACCAAATTTGAGCAATATTTTAAGGGGTGGGGTGACATCCATTGGGTGATCTGACATGGAATGACCCTTTTACGCCTGGTTGACAGATGATCTTGGGCCTAATACTTGACCCTGGGCTAAGTTTTTGGTTATGCTCCTGCTTACTTGGCCCAAGGCCTTTTCTTGGCTCAGGGTTTCTCAGGCTTCTGCTTTTCACAGCAGCTTCAGGTTTGGGATAGTGATAGATTACTCTCATATTTGGTATGGATGTGTTATGCATAAGTTATGACATCCATCGATTTTGGTTGCCATGGCGACAGTATTGGCCAAATAATGCGCAAATCTGTGCTAAAACAGAGATTTCTTTGTGGATGCTGCACAGACTGCAATTTTTTGACTGATTACTTTCATATTTGGTATTAGGGGGGTAACAATTCTGAATCAAGGTTTTTTTTACTGCTACTATGGGGCGAACATCCGAGCTTTCCCTTTTCTTTTATTATCTCCGCCAAGGAGATAATGCGATCGGGTCCGTTATTTTATTTATTTATTTGTCTGTTTGTTTGTCTGTCTGTGGACAAGATTTCTCGGAAACTACTGGATGGATCTTTATGAAATTTTTACCACAGATAGATCTTGGGCCGAGGACGACCCCATTACATTTAGGTGGTGATCAGGATCCAGATCTGGATTCTAGATCCAGATCCAGATCAGAGCTATTAAGTGGAATTTCTCGGAAACAACATAACAGATCTTCATGAAATGTTTACCAGTTGCAGATGATGATCTGGGAACAACTTCGTTAAATTTTGGTGATGATCCGGATCCACACCTGGATTCTGGATCGGATGAAATTCCGGATCAAGAACAATAAGTGGCTTCTCTCAGAAAAGACTGGACAGATCTTCATGAATTTTTAACCAGAGGTAGATCATGGCACAAAGATCACCTTTTCTGATTTTGGTGATGATCCAGATCAAAATCAAGAATCTGGATCTAGATCCGGATCCGGAATTCTGAGGCAGATATCCCGAGAACTACTTTGCGGATACTGATTTAACAGGCGTATCCTGGAAACTACAGTAGCAGATGGAACTTAAATGACATTTTTGAAATTGCTACGCCCTCGAGAAAGAGATTTTGTTTTACTATCCACGTCATACCTTGGCGGAGATCTGAAATCTCGGATTGATCTTGTTAAAGTAGTACTCCTTAAGATTTCCGTCTCGTTACTATCTGTTAAGTCAGTGTCTATCAGAGAGGGGGGATAAAACAATGGTTATTGGGCCTACGACTAGGGATGGTCCGATCAGGGTTTTTGGGTCCGATCTCGATCACCGATCATCTGAAGTCTCACCGATTCGATACCCGATCATCACCGATCCGATCATCCTATTGAAACCGATTGGATAACCCGATCATTGCCGATCATCATATTTTTAAAAATGGGCATTCAAGAACTGGGAAGAATTGCAGGTGAAAGTTCAGTCAGTCATTTATTAACAGACCTAAAATACAAGACATTTAAAATTAACGGTAACATATAGACAGTCACTTATACAAACTTAAATTATTAGCCATTTAATCAGCTTTATTTTTGCAAACATAGTATAAATTAAAATAATGAAAATATTGATTGAGCCTATATAACAGGCTAAAGCTCTAGAAATATTGAGCTAAACAAACAAATATAAAATAAAATGCCTGTGAACATTGGGATTATAGTGGCACTATTGCACATTGAACTGGCATTATTAGTGCTATAACATTTGTCTTAGGCCATGAGGGTGTAAACAACACTTAAAGTAAATGGCCTCTAGTCTATGGTGACTTAACAGGGACTGGAAGAGTCAAATAAGAACTGAAAAAAAAAAAAAATAGCACACAGGCAGCTTCCTGAATCACATTTTGTGCATTATTTGGCCTACCTTAGACCTTTAGCACCTACATTTAATGGCTTGGTCTCCACTGTTGGCTCCACAAGTTCTGAAACAGTCAAAATCTGAAAATAAAATAATTAAACAAAATGGCACACAGGCCACAGTCGGACTCTTTTCTTGCATATTATTTGGGCTTTCTTAGACCCCCCCCCCAAAAAAAAAACTACATTTAATAGCTTGGTCTGTAGGCCACTGTGGCTGAAACAAGTTCTGAAGGAGTGATGGCATCTGAAAAAATAAAATAAATGGCACATCTTACTCTTTTCTTGCACATTCTTTGGCCATAAGGAATGTAAACTGAGGTAGCCTCTATTGAGGTTTAAAATGTCATACAAACAAAATAAACTGAACTAAAAGTGCATTTTTTTGCCTTACAGAACTTGGAAAACTAAGCTTCAGAGTCTGACGCTGAAGGCCCAGACTGTCGCACTTGAATCATTGTTGGCAGGTTCTTTTTGATAAAGAGCAGCTTCTCTGTCTTGTCGGCAGAGAGTCTGTTCCTGTGCTCAGTCAGGATGTTGGCAGCAGCACTGAACAAGCGTTCACTATTCACACTCGTGCTGGGTGCAGAGAGGTAAGCTCTTGCGACAGGGGCTAGGACAGGAAAGCGAGTCTTTGCACCCTTCCAGTACTCCAGAGGATTTGCCTTCCGAGGGATGGGTGGCTCTGAGAGGTAGAGATTCACCTGTGTACCTGCTGTGATGTCACCTTGGGGCTGTGGAGCTTCTGCCATGATTTTATCAAACATTGATGAGAGGGAACCAGGTCGTGGAACCTTCGTAGCTGGCTCGCCTGTGAAGGAATGAATGAATGAATTTTAATTCTGTGTCTATTCAAAACACAGAATTCACCAAAACACAAGTTAACAATCGGTGATTGAGATCAGACCATCCCTACAATACATGTCACTTAAATTAACACTGAAGCTGCAAAGAAAAGAGAAAAAGAAAGTTTTGATCAAACCTCACAAAAATAAAAACTAAATAAATATAATCTCTTGCCTGTGTTGTGGGCAGCACTAGGTCTTGGGGATGGAGCTGGGCCTGGGACTGCCTGGCTGGTTAGCAGATCCAAAAGCTGTCGCCGTGTTTTTGTCTTCAGCTCTTCAGAAAAACATCTGTCCTTGAATCTTTTTCATTTGAAACAAAACAAAGTGATATTATTAGATAATATTCATTTTATTTTAGCATGGCCATTAAGTTGTTTTAGCCCAGCAGATTTATACTTTTAGGTTCTATTTATACACTTAACTGATGTCAACACTGAGAATTTTATTTTTATTATAACTAATAATAGGCCCAAGCCTATGGAAGGTAAAATAACATTTCTGCCACACATTATGTTGTAATAATAAAGTAAATGAACTTGCAATTGTTAATTATATTTATTTCACTTATTAAACGTAGAATTGTTTATCATATTTATTTTACTTATTATCCCACACAATAGGTTTCTCACCTTGGGTCCAAGATAGTAGCCAAAGTGTAGAGGCGTTCATTTTCAATGTGGGCAAATCTTGCGGACACAGTTTCGAGCAGGGTTGACTTTGTTGTCTGCACGCCATGATCCGAGGCTGCAGGTGTCTCCAGGAAAAGTTTCAAAGCCATCACTGACGGTATGACATCGGCTGCAGAAGATGATGATGAGCTTATATCCTTCGTTAGCTCTTCAACGGTTTCAGAAGAGATAGCAAGTTCTCGATAAGCGCCCACTGGTAGGCAGTGAACGTAGCAGGGAGCTCGTAGCTGACGACATACGCACCCAAGGCATGCTTCTGTTCAAGTAGGCTTTCCAGCATGTAATAGGTGCTGTTCCACCGTGTTGCAACATCTTGCTGTAGCCTTTTTTCGGGCTGGTTGAGTTTGCCCTGTATAGCCCACAACTGAGAGTACGCCAGGGGCGAATGCTTGAAGTGTCCCACGATCCGTCTTCCCATGGCTAGGATGTCTTTTACGGTGCGCTGTGACAACACTGCGTCATTAATGGCTAGCTGCAGCGTATGGGCAAAACATGGAAGACTTGAGAATCCTGCATCCTCCATGGCTTTTGCCATGGTCCGTGCATTGTCTCTTAGCATGACGTGAACCCTTTTGTTTTCGATTTCCCAGGAACGGAGCATGTTCACAAACCACGTTGCTAAGTTGACAGCCGTATGAGAGCCGGGACATTCTTGCGTGTGCAGTATGACATTGTGCCTTTCGAAATCTGCTTCTATCCATTGAGCAGTCAAACTAAGAAATGACATGGGACTGACGTCTGAACTCCAAATGTCACTGGTAAAGCTAATAGATGGAACGTTTTTAATTTGATTTGCAACATGTGCACGCACATCTTCGTGTAGCGCAGTTAGGGATTTATCCGCTAACCACTGGCGTCCTGGTAGTAAGTATCGTGGATCCAAGTGAGCGACTAGTCGCTGAAATCCTTTACCCTCCACCGCACTGAATGGCTGGTCGTCCAGGCAGATGAATTCCATCACTTTCCTGCTGATGCCCATTGCCTTCTCACTGTGACGGTTATAACACTTAGTGTCATCGATTGTTCTTTGCAGCAGCACGGTCGGTGTAGTTGCTGTTTCCTTTTTTTTCTTTTCTGCTTCTGCGGTTTGTTTTAGGAAATCAACATGCGCCTCGCTGTGAAATAGTTTCAAGTGCCTAATTAAATTAGTGGTGTTGAAACTGCTCGGCTTTTTCCCCCCACGAGGGATCAGGCGTTTACATGTGTTGCAGGTTGCATGCGACACATCTGTGTCGCATACTTTAAAAAAGTTCCACACTGAAGACATGTTTTTAGCATGTGCAGACAGCGGCTCAACAACACAGCATAAGCAGCGTGGGGGACAACAACACACACTTCTTCTTCGTTGTTATAAGGCGGTAACGCCTGTGGAATTGGATCACTACCGCCACCCTTGGATTTGGCCCGAATGTAGGCCAGAGAATTAACACTTGTGTGAAGCGCATATATAAATGCGATCGGTCAGTGAATTTAACCCTCGAACTTCCGATATCCGATCATTCATATCGGGCCGATCTGATCGGTTCCGATCAGATCGGCTCATCCCTACCTATGACCCACTGATGAAAGCCTTTATATTTCATTCTTTGCCAGGTAAAGCAAACGATGTGTCTGTGGCGGCATTCCTGCACCATATTCAAATAGAGGCACACATGTAGTGATGCTTTTTACGTCAGTAAGCAGTGTTTGGTCTGACCAGAAGGTAGGACGAGCCACAAGCAAGCTTGAAGGAAGTAAGGAACCCTGGGAGAACCAGTGGCAAGGTTGACGTCTGAACGGATCCAGTAGCGGTACTTTTCCTAACCTGAACCTTGGCTCTATTCCCTAACCATAAATCTAACTTGTCCCTTACACTATATGTCAGTTTTACGGATGGAATTAAGGGAGGACCGTTAAAAATGCAGCCGTCCATCAACCAGAAAGTACCAATGGCAAATACCATACTGTGTAGCTGTACTGTGCACAGTAGAAACTAACGTTAGCTGAGTCTCTGTTGAGGCTACTACTGAAACTAATATTATTAAGTAATTTCAGGAAGCAAACGGGGGGAGGGGGGAGGGGGAGGGAGGAGGAAAGCTACGTTAACCGCCTCAACAAATTATTTTTATTAAAAAAAAGTTATTGCATCACCAGTTAACCAACTACCATTTTCATTATTTTCATTGGGCTCTCAACTTTCACATATAAATGACATATTCACGTTCCCGTGTTGTAGTCAGAAATTACTCAGACCGTTTTTAGAAATTATCAGGTGGTGTTGAAGTCCTTGTGCATTGAAGTTTATCAGTTTCACATGTTTTACAGTGGATTTCGCCACTAGTAATATGAGAACAATTATGATTCTGGAATTCTTACGCTTTTCTTCACTCAGGGGTTGGAAGCAGTGGAATTGCATAAAATGTTTCAAATGGTCTTCCTTCATTTAGACAATTTGAACAATCATGAAACACACACATTTCGTTGATTGAATAATTACTGACTACAGCTCGGGAACGTGAATGAAGCACAAATTCTCACAGCGAATGCGTGAGAGTTGGCAGCCCTTTAAGTTAATCGATTCATCATTATAGCCCAACATGCGACTGGAATGAGATGACGCTAATGAATGACTAGCGTCACATAATTTTTACTTATATTGAGTTCAGTTGCCATGTCAAAGAGAATCTTTCCCTTCTGCATGAGAATTGAGGAGGCGTGGAACTGGTAAGAGCTGTCAATTTTCCCACATCATACAGGCGACACTGTTGGGTCTCGACGAGAGTTATGGAAAATGAGGTCCAGAAGCGCATCTGCAATTACAGCTTACTGCCAAAGATGTCAGTATAAACAAGCAAATTCAAATCTTACGGATCACCACTTTAATCCCCATGCTGTCCTGAACGAAAGTGCCTAACATCAAAGGGCATGGGAAATGCCTCCAGAAAAAATTTGGCTGACATCAATATTTTTCGGCTATGTGCTGAGAGGAGCCAAGCAAATGAAAACAAAACTGTCACATATTTACCAATTAGGCAACTCTAAGAAAAGTATACCCTTTCCTGTTAACTTTGCTTGATTAGCAATCAAATGGTGGATTCGTTTACTCTTTAACTTGAATGAGTAGAGCTGTTTATTAAGACAACATATTTGATTGCTGCATTTAAAAATTTAAATGGCCATAGAATAGCATAGATATGCATGAACACGATTGCCATTGCCGCGCCATTTTGTGGGACTGTGATAATTTACATGTCACATTCACGTTTCATCCGCTTTTCAGAATGTTTTTCACCTTGTGTATTGTGTACGCTTAAACTCCAGGGTGATCTAATAACAAATCTGTTTTAAATTAATCTTGAATAATGTCCTAAAATATTGCAATGAGAGATGTAATTCACAGGGAGATTATTTTCTAATTATTCAAATTGGCATTCTTTCAATCTAACACCATAGCCCAGTTAGGTTTGTCTGCTTTTCACCATCACATCTTAATTGTTATAGGATACTGGCTAAATTTCTTGATTGTTGTTTAGGCCAAGTACACGGGAGCAGATTTAAGGAAGGGTAGAGCACCTGCAATTAGCAAAATCTAAACTCTGGCTTCTTCCCGACGGCATTTTAAATAGTTTTAAGCTGCTTCAGGTGTGTGTGTTTCACGTGACTGCACGTGACTGCCTACGCACCCCATGAAGGCAAGTTGTCTCATTATAACTTGTTCAACATCGCCACATCCCAACTCAGTATTCCATCTCTCATTGTTGTATTTTTAGGAGATCCATAATGATAAAATAAAAATAAAGAGATTTATTTTCAGATAGCCCAGGATTTCAAGTGTCTAAAAAATACACAAGATGTAAAACAAAGCGAATGAAAGGTGAATTTGAGCTATAAATTATCACAATCACACGAAATGGCCAAATATGCATTCTTGCAAATCTGTGCCCATTCAACTTTCAGAATACGGCAATGAAGCATGCTGTCATAATGAACGGTTCTACTCATTCAGCAAAGTAAATAAGCGAATCCCCTGTTTGATTGCTAATTGAGCAAAGTGAACAGGGACAAGACTAGAGTAACCTGATTGCTTAAAAGGAGACTATTCTGTAGTCCTTTACTTGGCTCCATGCAGCATGTCGCCGAAAAATATTAATCAGTCAATTTTTTTTCCGGAAGCATTTCTCATGCCCTTTGATGTTTGGCACTTTCGTTCAAGACTGCGTCAGGTGGAAAAGGGAAAGCTTGGATGTTCGCCCCATGACGGTCCTATGCCTTAAAAAACATTGATTCAGAATCATTACACCCCTATTTGGTATGAACATGTGTGATGCTTTACTTATGAAACCTATCACTTACGGTTGCCATGGCACCAGCATTGGCCAAATAATGCACAAATTTGTGCTGAAACTTGGGCACTTCATTGTGGGCGCAGTACAGGCTGCAATTTTTGACCGATTACTTTCATATTTGATATGGACATGCGTTATACTTTGCTTATGACACCTAACGATTTTGGTAACCATGGCGACAGTATTGGCGGAAAAATAGGCAAATTTGTGCTGAAACATGCACATTTCATTGTGGACACAGTACAGGCTGAAGAAACGGGCTTTTCGGGGCTACATCCACGCGGTCGCTGGCAACCGGACTGGCTAGTTACTTGTTCATTTGGGACAAACCTCAGTTTAAAAAGACTTCATTGCTCTCATTACTAAGTAATTTGCTAAGGATCCTCCCCAGGGGGATTTCAAGGATCTTTGTTTTCAAGGATCCTTCATGAATTTTTGTAGTATCCTGCCAGGATCCTGGTTTATTGTTAAATATCCTGCTAGGACCCTTGTTTTTCCAAATCCTTGAAGGGTTCTTTAAGGTTCCTTGTAGGATCCTGAAAGAATCCTGTCCTTGCAGGATTCCCCACGATCCACATGGATCCCCAAGGATCCTGAGAGGATTCCCCCCAAGGTTCTTCCAGTGATCATAGGTCTTGCTTGTGAAGAGAGAACCTTGTGTCTTTCAGTCCAGTTATCTGTGCAGCTCATTCCTGGCATGGTATGGTGGAATGGTAGGAATTATGTTGACCTGATTTGGCTTTCCTTCCCGCAATCCCTTAACTCTGCTTACCAAGCACACCCTCACCACACCTCTTCTGTGGGGCTCCCATTCGAACGTGGGTGTTGTAAGAGGTCAGGCCGCCGAGGGCCTGACGGGAAAGCATACCCAACTCGCAGACCTACATTTAGTCATAACCAGGTTGCAAATATATGGTGGTGGTTTTCTTTTCAGGGTTGGTGAACACGCAGAGGGGTTGTGCAGATCACCAGGGCTGGCTCAGATCCTCACCTTTTCGCGCAGTAGAGCGAAAGCTGCTGCCACAGGCGACTCGGTCCCAAAGCTTCCTGTCAGTTTTGTGGGAAACCTCCCTTCTGGAGGTAGTTCCTTTCTCCCTCAGTAGCTCCACTCACCCCTCCAGCCCTCCACTGGGTCTCATTCTGGCCTGGAGTAATTCAACCATTTCTTATTTCAGCATCACTACTCTCAGTGTTCCCCCTTGGAATTTTTTCTATTCGAGGGCCATGCTGCTCGCAGGTGTTGCCTGGGCTGTCACTCAGGTTTACACTGCATGTCAGTGACTGCGTTTACATGCACACCATATTCCGATTAAGGTAATATTCCGAATAAGCTGTTTACATGCGCGGAGCGACGGGAATATTCCGTTTACATGTTTATTAGCATATCCACCACTTAGGTCCAATCTCAACATTGGGCTTCCAGCAAATATAACGCTCGAAAGTAATCGTCATGGCTTTGGTTGCCTTCAGTTAGAGCTTTAAAGCCGACATCGACTCCACTTTCTTGGCCATTGCCATCGCCAGCGGTCTCTGTCCCAGAATTTCATCCAGGACCGCGAAATAAATGAAACTGGCTAGATCAGGGCCGCTGGTATTGTTTTGTTTTTGGCAGTGGCTATTTTTAGCCAGTCGTGAGCTTACTGCAATTTGCTATTCTTATGAACTCCCGTATCCGCATGCACAGTACAAAATTCGACCTCGGAGAAAAATTGCGACTCAACTGGGTTGAAAACATCCCGCTTTCACTGCGTGCCTTGTGGTAATCATTACTAGACCGGCTAGCCGGCTTACTTTAAGTTAGTCATGTCCTCTACTCAAGTTAGGTAAGGTTAGTTATTAGCCAGCTAACTTTGCCAGCTTGCCATCTAACTCGTTAGCCAATTTGTACTCTAGAATTTCTTGCAAGGACGAACTTTGTGCAGCTATCAGCTCTCCTACACGACACTAATCACTACTTACTACTGATTGTGGAGAGTGACGACCTGACAGTTCCCCAAATATTAGCGATCAAACGTTGAACCTAAAATTACACTCCCTTAACTACCTAACCCGTTAGCTAAATTAAGCAACTAGCAGGAAAACATAAGTAACGTTAATGTTATAGCCGTCTCGCTAGCTAACGTCAGACGATGCATTATAGTCCCATTTTCCTACATTGTGCATGAACATACGGAAGCTCGTAAGAATAGCAAATTGGAGTAAGATTACGACTGGCGTTAAAAGAGTCACTGCCTTTATTTTTTTTCGCTTTGGAATATGCCGCCTTCAGTTCAGCGATGCTGAACTTGGTCGGCACTTGGCAGTTAACACAAAACCAGCCTCTCCACTTTTCGCACACCTTAAAGATATCGTTGTTACAGTGCTTTCGACCATCGATATATTCCAATATATTCATGTCTTTCATTATCTGAATGCACACAGTCGTCTCCTCTTCGCTTCAGAAATGCATATTCCTTGCGAATTGAACAGGCGCAGACGTAGTTGAATATTCTGTTCGGGGCATATTCCGATTAAGGTGTATACATGAGCCAATATTCCGATTAAAACAGGCATATGACAGGGGTCTTCATCGGAATATTTCGAATCGGAAAATGACCTGAATCGGGTTATTGCACGCGTTTACATGACAGGTACGCAATTGGAATATTCTAATATTCCGATTAAAACAGGAATATTGGTGCGCATGTAAACGCAGTCAGTGTTGTGTGTGCGCGCATAGACGGCGCCCTCACACACAGCTGGCTTTTAGAGGCTGAGTAACACCTCTGGTGATTCACAGATGCTCACACCAGTATACAGCTCTCCAAGAGGCTACAATAAAATCACCTGACACAACAACCAAAGATTGCATTAAAAATACATTTTTTACCTGAATTGGAAGCACAATCATTTGCATATGTGTATATGAACAGTATCAATATAGCAGAATAATGTTATACTCCTAGCTCAAGGAAAAGAAAATTGTGTATTAATGTAGTCCAGAACTGAACTTAATACTTCAACAGATATTCTAAGCTATTGGGGCTGTCTGCTTTTTTAACATATCTGTAAAAGGCAGAACTGGCTGTCTCAGATATTGAGATGTAGACACCCTGAGCCAGTCTTTGCACCATAGGATTGAAAAAGGTAGAGCACATAATGCCACAGCGTAATGTTGTCTCAAATGTGCTGATAATAGGCGCCATCTTGGGTAACACTGAACCGTTGTTGTAAAAGGGGGAGCCAACAGAAAAGTAAGACCTTAGAATTCTATGCAGACAGGCCAATGGTAAGAAGCAATGGAGGGCTTGTCCAATCTGGCCTACAGGGTAGTAGTGTTGCAGGCCTGGAAATTCCCAATTTGCTTACAGCATGCTGTGGAGATGAAGAGCTCTCCACGGCATTTTTGTGTTCTACTACAGCAAAAAAAAAAAAATAAATAAAAAATGCTGAAAAAAATGTTTTTTTTTTTTTTTTTTTTTTTTTTTTTTTGATCTGGGACTTTTACTCTACTAAATTTAAAAGATAAAAAGTATACTTTCACTTCGTTACTTTGTCACAGACCATTTCGTTACACGTTACGCATTAAAATATGAATGTAATTCCTCATTTAAGGATTATGTGCATATGGCGCATTAGAGTAGAGCAATGGTGTTCGCGGGATATCTTAGCCGCTTTGTGCAGATGTTGATGCCAGCGGACATGGAGCTACAAATTTATGCACGCAGTTACAATATTGTATCACTAGATGGCACACTCGGATCAATTATTGTACTGTACTTAAGACCAGATTCCGAAGAATGGGGATAAAGAAGAAAGGCAAACAAGATTTTTTTTCGCCGGCAAAAGGTTGCCGTCGTTTAATAGTTCAATCGGCGGCAAATGCCGCGAGTGCCGTCGTATATTTCGAGGCCTGTCTTGTCCGTTCTATTGCTTTAGAATACTATGGTTGATGCACAAAGCTGCTGTTACCCTTCAGGCTTAATGTCTTCGGGCCTTCTGCTGTCCATTGTCTTGAGGCCAACACTATCACTTACTCCCTTCGCGAACTGCCCATCTCCCACTTGGCAGTGCTCAAGATCTGCGGCAGGAGAGCAGGTGTTCTCCTCGCGGTCTCCCAAGTGTGTTCAGCTTCGATAATCCTCCAAGCTGTTTGCTGTGCCATGTGAATCCCTGTTACTGTTCCCTGGAACGTGACCAGTTGTGTGTATGTCACAATGCCACTGGAAATGCCACTTTCCTGACTGGAACGGCCTCTTCAGTGCCAAGTTTCTGCCGTGTGGAATGGCTGGCACTGAGGTCCTGTGGCAGAGCTACCCCACCAAAGGGGGTGGGGGGGGGGATTGGGGGGGGGGGGGGTCCTGTGACTGGTGATGAGCTCAGTGGCTGGTTTGGCACCGCTTAGAAGACCTTCCCTCTGGAGAATCTGGACTCCTCTGCAGACCTCCAGGGCTCAGTCAGTAGCACAGCGCTGATAGCATTTCTCTTCAAATCCTGCCAGCAGCGAGCTTGATGGCTATGTTTCTGACTTTAGCAGTGGGCGTTAAAGAGAAGAGTTGATTTACTCAGCTCTCAACCCTACTCATAGTAGTGTTACAGCCATTTCATACCTATTTTAGATAGCCCGAGGTATTCAGTTGCATTGGACTCAGACTCAGTTAAAACAATGGCATAATTTGTGGCGCTAGCCCCTCTCCTGAGAAGTGCAAATGCAGGCTCATGGAATTGTGACGTTAGCCTGCTTTTGCTAAATCAAAGTTTACCCCTGGAAATTTCAGTGCTAGCCGCCTTGTGCAAAACCAGGTGTAGAATCAAAATATAACCCCTTTTTGCTTTGCAATGCCTCGACTTCAGAGCAATATGGGCGCTAAGAGGCCTTTACTGTTTTGGTGTTTGATAGAATGGCAGGGGTGTACATGTTGAGCCCCTCCTGGAGGTACAGTTTGAAATAAAGGAAACAGTAGGTTGTGGACTATGGTTCCTTTCACAAGGAACGGACTGCTCAAGGAGGTCAGATGGGGATTCATAGGCTACATCCAGGCAGCATGAATCAGTCATTTGCAATGAAGTTGAATGCTAAACTTGTTTAAAAAGGAAACCGCTATCAACAATGGAGTGAAAAGTATCTGGCGATTTGTGCGAAGAATCCTACCCTAATCCTCTCTCCTCAAGCGTCCCAGTGCAGGTGTTTATTCATGGCTGTCTCATCTCCATTCTTTTAAGGAGCTGACGATATTCACATTAATATGCAGTATGTGTCTTTATCTTGCTCTTTGAAAATGCAACTGGTATGTTTTTGGGGGGGGGGGGACGAAAAAATAGGAAATGCGCTGGAAGATGCAGAATTTGCGTAACCCCCCCCCAGACATCGGCCACCACACATTGCTTCTTGGTCTCTGTGGGAAACACTGTGGCCCTATATTCTCCAGAAATTCTGTGGGAAACACTGTGGTGTCTTATGAAACCTGAGGACCTTGAATCACTTGGAGCTTCCGTCTCTGGAGTTAAATTTCAAACGTGTATCCTCCAGTGTTCTCAAAAGTGTGTTGGCTTTGCCTCCAATAATCTTTAATTTTTTTTTTTAAGGGGCATTTCGTCTGAAGATTGTGATTTCAGAGTATTTCACCGTTTCCATGGAGTTGGCCCTCATCAAAATTGATTGGTGGTGTAAGGAAGACTAATCTCTTCCGTTTCCCCCAAGACGGAGACTTAAATTGTCAGATGACCTTTAGGTTCTCTATTAAGCAGAGTCCTAGATGAAAATGTCCCAGTGGATTCATACTTCACTGCGTACTGAAAAGACAATGACCTGCCATAGAAAATGGGTTGGGTTTTTTAATCTATGGGTCCTTAAGACTGTCAGATGGAGAATAAGCAAATTCATTTTTCAAAAGATTTTTCATGTAGAGTGCCTTTAAACTCATCAGTAATATTCTTCCCATTTAAATAATATATTTTTGGGTGGGTGTGCGCACCAGTCCCTCGTGCAGAAATCCAAGTTAGCCGTGGGCTTACTCTAGCTCTGTTTGTCCTCAATTTTGGAAATGTCGGTTGCATCAACCTATTGAACCTCCTTGCCAATTGGCAGTTGAAGATTATATCGGCTTGATGGCGCATCACATCAGTGTAGCCTCCACCATTAAATCACGTCAATCAGTGTTTCCTGCTAAAGAACACATTCCTTGCATGCATAGTCATCATTTTGTTGGTTGGTCTTGGAAAGACTAATTTTTATTTCTTTTTTTGTTCCCATGATAACTTTATTTTAATTTACCTTCATTTCAATGTATTCTTTCTCATAATAATTTGCACTGTAAATGCCCAATTTAAATCTAGCTTGTAGAATGTTTCTTATGCTGCTCTTTAAAACTACAGTTTAAAAAAAAAACAAATGGTGCTCGTAGTAGACTGTGTAGCTTAAACCCTAGTCACACTAGAGGCGGAATGAGCCGGAATGCCATCGGAATGAAAATTCTTTGCACATTCCTGGATATTCGTTGTGTGTTCTAAAAATTCTGACTGCTTTCTGACTGCATTCCATTCGGGCCCATTCTTGTGGCCAGCCTGATTGTTTTTCTCATGCTCAAAACGTTCGAGGTGCATTCGAAATGGAGAATTTTCGATCGGCATCGGAATTGTATTCTAACTGCGCTCTGACTGCATTATAAATATTCTTGCGGCATTCCAACAGCATTCAAAACATTCTGATTGCATTCGAGGGAGAATCAAAACTGCAAGCCAGGTCAAATTCTGCCAGAATGTCCTGAGTATGCCTTGAATGAGCCAGAATGCACCTTGATTGCTGCAGGAGTCTATTCCAGTATTAAAACAATTCAGCTGGATTGCACTTCAAATGCCTTTGGAATCAGTGGCCTCTGGTGAACTGGCGATAGGGGAGGGTGAAACCCATCCCTTAAAAATAATGATTGGTCATGACCTGTTTTCAGTCATTCATTTTAATTACCAGTAAAGAAACTCCGAAAACTCTCAACATTATCAGGTGTGGCCAGTTTTCATTAATAACGCATACATGTTAACTCTTACGCATTGGCGTCAGTTTTAGAGGCATATTTACGTTCCCCTGCTGTAGCCAGCTATTACACAATCAACGCATAAAGGGACACTTGTATTACCTTCTAAGAACATTCTGAGTATTTAAGCTGCATTCTTTTTGAATTCTTGGACGTTCCAACCATATTTGGCGGCCATTCCGGGAGTGTTCTGACTGCATTCGAGGTGAATTCGTACAGCATTCGAGGCACCTCCAACCAGGTGGTGTTCAGACAGCAATTGAGCCGCACTCGCACGGCATTCGAAGTGTATTCTAAATATTCTGACTGCATTCTAACAACATTCTAAGAATTCCTACTGTGTTCCAACTACATTCAAGCTGCATTCGAGAGCTAATGCACCCAGAATGTGCTGGAATCATTCGAGGTGGGTTTGAAGTGCATTCTAAGTATTCAAATGGCATTCTTTCCAAGCTGTAAGAATTTTGGTCAATTTGAAATTCCCGCCCGAATGTTGTGAATTCTTCATTCCCTGGTTCTGCTTTATTCCTGCTGATTTTGAATAAGTATGATGGGGGCATTATATTTTATTACCCATTTTGTTTTCTTCATTTTAATTATGTCTCCCCCTTCCTGGAGGGGGGACACATTGTTTTTGCCTGAATTCCCGTCGGCGTCGGCGTTCCCATTTGTTTCCGGAGCATAACTCTGAAACTGTGTGACCGATTCTCACCAAATTTCATATAGTGTCTCTCCATAACATGTAGATGTGCCTTTTGAGGGTTTGAACTGCTTTTGAATTTAAATGGCTCTCTAGCGCCACCTAGAAACATTTCATTTACACTTAGATGGCCACCACGACCGGTAGGAAAGTCATAGAAAAATGGAACCAACACTTTAATGTTCATCTCATCTAGGCCTAAAAATGAACAATCAACACCCATTACCTAAGTCGAACAGGAAGTCCGCAATTTGCATATCAAAATTTCCTTTTTCCCCTAAATTTCGCCAAAATTTGCCCTCGAACAAACGCGAACTCCTTTAAGGGCGTTCATCATATCGACCCTAAATGCAAATAGATGACAAAGCACACTCTGCCGATGAAAATTAATGTACAACTTTTTCAAAAGTCGAGCGGTTCGGATTTTATGAGGCGTCAAAGATGAGGTCCCCAGCCACTTTCATTGCCTTTTTTCGATGCCTAGGCAATTTCCAACCTTCATTTGACCCCTTAAACATGCTTGAAAACAAACCAAATTTTGCAGTAATTTCTACATGGCTTCAAATATTCTTACAATCTGAAAATTCTCCACCAAAGACACAAAATGGCTCTCTAGCGCCACCTAAATACACCAAAATGGGACTCTCTCTGTCACCACAGCCTGTTGCAATGTCATAAAATTCTGAAAAAAATCACTCATCATTGCTGTACCATGCCCTGTACTGTCACATAATTTCGTGAAAATCCATTTGAGACTTTTTGAAATAAAAATTTTTACGTACATAATACACTGTACAGTAAGATATACATTCTTGCTGTGGACAAACCGTTCATCGGATCAAAATGTCCTTTGGCATAATTCATAATCTCCATGTCGCCAAACTAACTGCCAAGTGTGGTACCATTACAATTGATATTTCTTGAGATATAAACATGTTATGAATATTCTTATACTCAGCAACAAAAGTTTCTGTGACACCATTTATGTGTATGTTATAAATGACACGCAAAGATCTCAATGCAATCAATATGTTTATTTAACAGGAGAAACACTAACTTTTCAGTGCCAACGTCACTCAAAACGAAAAATGTCATTTTCATGCGTCATAAAGCACTTGTCTGACGTCTAACCAATTGTGACCTTCACACTTCAATACCGGGTGTGACTTCCTCGTGCCATGATGCAAGCAACGCATCTCCGGCGCATGGACCGAATCAGATGTGCCAGAAATTGCTGTGGGATGTCATTCCAAATCTGACGTAGACGTTGTCGCAATTCCTGGAGTGTAGCTGGCGGGTTATCCAACCGCCGCAAACGTCGATCCATCTCGTCCCAAAGATGCTCGATTGGGGACATGTCTGGGGATCTGGCTGGCCATGGCAGGACATTGACATGTTGTTGCATCAGATACTGCTGTACAATCCTTGCAACGTGTGGTCTGGCGTTATCATGTTGCAGCGTTATTCCGGGACCATGTTGCATCAAAAACGGTACCACCAATGGCCGTAGCACTTCATCGCGATATCTTTGACCTGTCGGATTTCCATCAATAACAAGCAAATCTGTTCTGTTTCTAGCCGTGATCCCTCCCCAAATCATGACACTACCACCTCCAAAACGATCAAATTCCTGAACACAGTTGTTGGCATAACGTTCTCCACGTCGACGGTATACACGTAAACGACCATCACATCGGTTAAGCATGAATCTTGATTCATCAGTGAAGAGTACAAGATCCCACTGACGTTGGATCCACCGTCGATGTTGTTGCGCCCACTGTAGACGCAGTCGTCGGTGTTGTACTGTGAGTATTGGACGTCTTGCTGGCCGACGTGGGACAATGCCAAAATGACGGAGACGGCGACGGATTGTCTGTGCAGACAGTCGCCTAAAACCAGGTATCGTTCTTGCAGTTATGGTTGCAGGTTGGAATCGATTTCGGAGATGGGTTGTTCGAATCCAGTTGTCCTGTCTGGGAGTGGTTACTCGTGGACGGCCGCTGCGAGGACGGTCTCTGACATGTCTTGTCTGCTGATGACGCTGCCATAAGTTCCAAATGGTGTTTCGGTGGACATTCAGGCGATGAGCAACTTCCCTCTGCGAGGTTCCGGATTCAATCATCCCAATGGCCCTCCACCGATCATTTTCAGACAGTCTTGGCATTTAGAGGGTAGAGTTCCTGATCCGAAATGGCTGTGTTTTCGATAAGTGATGCTTCCGTCGTTCATCAGGCACAATGTGAACATTCCAAAAATTCTCCTCTTTTATTGCCATCCACAAGCATGATTTACGCACATTTTCACGTGCAAAGTCATTTTCTCGCATTTTCATGATTTCCATTTCAATGTTGTGTTTACGTGTACTGTTTCAGTCTGATATCACCATGTATGACAATTTCATAATTGTGTTATGAAAAATAATTTACAATATTGGTGTCACAGAAACTTTTGTTGCTGAGTATATTTTGAAAAATATACAGTGACGCACTTTTTAATTTGTGTATAAAACTTTTGTCTTTCTTCAGTGAACATGCTCCCGAAATTTCAGCTTTCTAGGATTTACCTGGAAGAAGCATTTATTAATTTCCTGATTATTATTGTAGGATCACAGTAGGATCACATGGCTCATCTCCCTTCACTAAGTTCATGAATGGGGGAAGATTGCGCAATACACAGCAGTGATAAAATCTGCTTTTGAAAGTTTGACCAGGTCGCATGGGTCATAGCTCCATTATACTAAAGAAAAATCTCTTTCAGTAAAGGGGTTTGCACTCAACTCAACATAAAACATTTTCCTCAGTCTCGTGCTGTCCAACGAATGACAATGCTCAACGGCGCTCGAACGCGTCTCGCCCCCGTTTCCACGTGCGCGGGAGGGCGAGGACCCGTCCAACGCTACTTGCAGCAATAAGATTTTTTTGCTTCCGTGGCAACAATTTGGATTTAGGCATATTGAAGGGTGGGACTCGTTTGCGAACCATAATTCTAAAATGTGAAATGGGGGAAGGAGGAGACATCTGTTTTTACGTGTAAAAACCATTTCTAGTTTGATCTTACCTCTGGTGGGAATCCTTGCAGGATCCTTGGAGATTCATGAGGATCCTGAAGGATTCCACCGGAATCCTGCAAGGACAGGATCCTTTAAGGATCTCAAGAAACAAGGATCCTAGCAGGATTTTAACAATAAACCAGGATCCTGGCAGGATCCTCTAAGGGGGTCTGACAGGATCCTTGAAATCATCCGTCAGGATCCTGAATGATCCTCAGCAGGATCCTTGAGGATCCCCAGCAAAATCCTTGGAGATCCTCAATGATCTTGGCACAAATACTTGGGGTTCCTTAAGGATCCTAGCAAAATTGGTGAAAACCTCAGGGGTTCTTGATAAATTAAGCCCAGTTGTTGCCAGACCAAATACAGTACACCACTAATTGATGCCTGGTTTGTGATGTCAGTCAAGATCTGGGTGTTCATTTGTGAATATGCCTTTATGCTTTTGTTGTGTGACAGTAAAGACTCTCAAGTAAAAAAAAAACTTGCCTTTTTGACATCTTGGATAAATGCTGAAATTTTGTCATTGGTGATAATTATAAAAAAGATTCCCATTTATGGTTATGGAAACAATACATATTATTGTGTTATGCATTTGCAATTTGTCTTTCTTGCTTTTTTTGCAAAGTTGCATAGTTCTTTAATGGCATATAAGGAAATGTTTTACTATGATAAGGTTAACAGGATTATTTATGGTTTGTTTTGCAGATTATGTCATATCGATCTGAAGAAAATTGATATAGCCATGAGCCTTCGAGTGAACATCTCTGATGTTATAAAATTCACCTTTTCAGAATGATATATAATTATAAAGGCAATAAAAACAACAAAATGAACAAACCATATGCCATTTGTTCTGTTAACAGTGTTGTAGAACTGAGAGATTAAAGCCTCTAGTCTTTTATCAAGCTTATTGTACTCGTAAAATTATGAATAATGGTGGACATTACAAATTAAAACCAACTGTTGATGTCTGTGGCTCTGTGTGGTACCAGCATGGCATGAGGCCCTAAAGACGGAGGCTCAGAGATTTATCCTGAAACAGGGCGGGTTGTTCTTTACAATAAAAATTGAACTGATTGGATACAAAACACAAATGGAAGGGGAAACCAATGATGATCTACAGAGGGGGTTTGGGGGACATTCAAAAGATAGGTACAGACTCAGCATGATGGGGAAGGGGTAAGGGAAGAGTGCCTCCTTCTCATGGACCTATAAGGAGAACTGGACACACAACTAGGGTCTGTAACATACGCCGACGTGGTCCTAGCGGCGAGTCTGATATTGCAGGTCACGTGATGCCATGGGGGCCAAAAAGGAATTTCTCCATAGGGAATAATTGAAAAAGTCCGTGAATAATTTTTTTTGACAGCCACAAATTATTAATACCGAAACGGTTTATTTTTCTCTTTTAAATCATTAATGCCTTGTTTCTCGGCAAAGACAAAATCTTTTATTTATATTCAGGCTATGCGAACACCAACAGGTTCTCATATGTAAGCGCGTTCTCAACTTTTCTGAATTTAGCACTGCAGCGGATGTGAATATGTGCAGGCACCATTAATGCTGAAAGGTACATACAGGTTTTGGAGCAACATATGTTGCCATCCAAGCAACGTCTTTTTCATGGATGCCCCTGCTTATTTCAGCAAGACAATGCCAAGTTACATTCTACATGTGATGCAACAGGATGGCTCCGTAGTAAAAGAGTGTGGGTACTAGACTGGCCTGCCTGTAGTCCAGACCTGTCTCCCATTGAAAATGTGTGGCGCATTATGAAGCGTAAAACACGACAATGGAGACCCCGGACTGTTGAACAACTTAAGCTGTACATCAAGCAAGAATAGGAAAGAGTTCCACCTGAAAAGCTTCAAAAATTGGTCTCCTCAATTCCCAAAAATTTACTGAGTGTCATTAAAAGGAAAGGAGATGTGACACAGTGGTAAAAAGGCGCCTGTGCCAACTTTTTTGCAATGTGTTGCTGCCTTTAAATTCTAAGTTAATGATTATTTGCAAAAAAGAAAAAAGTTTCTCAGTTTGAACATTAAACATCTTGTCTTTGCAGTGTATTCTATTGAATATAAGTTGAAAAGGATTTGCAAATCATTGTATTCTGTTTTTATCTACGATTTACATAACGTGCCAACTTCACTGGTTTTGGGTTTTGTAAAATAAAATTCAGTGTTATTAGGTCTCAAAGCAAACAACCTATCATTTGTATTGCAGATATTGACAAAAAATGATCTCACAAGTTCTTAACAGTGCCATATATATACAATGTGTAGTGTCTGAAAGACATTTTAGACTACAAAGAGGATTTGTACAAAGACAAGCTGTCAGCAAAAATAAAACTATTTAAATTATTGTTGACTATGGTCTAGAGCGGTGTTTCCCAAACCTCTCCTGGCGTACCCCATGTCCTGCATGCTTTAGATCTCTCCCTGCTCCAGCCCAGGTGATTCAAATGATTCCCTTATTATCGAGCAGCTTCTGGGGTTAATTATGACCTGATCATTTGAATCACCTGTGCTGGAGCAGGGAGAGATCTAAAGCATACAGGACAAGGGGTATGCCAGGAGAGGTTTGGGAAACTCTGGTCTAGAGAAACGAAACTTGTAGTTACTATAAAATATGACACCAAATTTTGAAATCAATGGAGGCTTGAAAACAATGGGAAGTGCTTCAAAAGTGAATATTTTTAAAAAGTCTCTGGGTAAAATGAATGAGAACTTTTGATTCCGACACCAGCGTGAGGTAGTCGCCTCAGTGCAGTACGTGCATGGTCCTTGTCTGCTTAGGGGCACGTGCTGATCAGCAAATGCACTGATGAAGGGATGCTCAATTGGGGAAAAATGGTTACTCCAGAACAATTATCAGCACTCGCACAAATGCTCTCAATTATATTTCGATGTCACACAGATTAAGTTTTGCATACGCCACCAAATTGGTGTCAGTTCTCAGCCCTGGTAATCTGCTGCAATTATAATGCATGTGCCTTAATGTGACACTTGTTTCAGATTGTATTTTTTGCCTTTTTTTGTGCTCTGCAGCTCAGTCCAAAGTTCTTACACACAAACTCCACTAGCCACACCTGGCCTTTCAGCGCCATTGCAGAGCTTATTGGTGAGTTCTTGTTTTCCCTGCTAGCAGGCGCGCACGCATATATATGTATGCATGTACAGCTCTATATGTAAATAAGTATATGCTCTTCCGTAAATACTCGCACATGTACGGTATATTGTGTCCTTCTCTTTCAAACTCACTCATATCTAGCATCACGCGTGCTCCACATAGTGTCTATCTATAACACTATAGATTAACCTTGCATGCTTCATAATCATGTTTTACCAATAAATGTTTATTTTTCAGTTTGATGAGCAGTTCTGTGCACATCAGTCATTTTAGCAGTACAACGTGTCCCAAAAGTTCATGCACCCCAATGGGCAACATGTCTGTCTCCAAAATGGGTTGCACCTGGTCAGCCGGTGTTGTGAGGTTGTTTAATTAATTTATCTATTTGCGAAAGGCTTATAAATTTCTTGGTTGACCAAGGAATCAAGAGAGAACTGTCACTGAGAAAACCTTTCTGGAGGTGCTGCTACGATGGCCAGACAACAACTGGAAATGCTGCTCTGTCAGAGCCTCAGGTCTGTGCTCAAGCCATTGCTCTGCGCAGGGAAGGGTAAACTTGCAGGGAGGAGCTCAGGACCTTAGCAGAAGCATACGATGGGTGAAGAAATGGTGGCAGAGACACCAGAGTTGTGACTTCTTGAAGACGAGCCCCTTGCAGGTCACCCCTCCGTCCTGAGTTCCAGGGCCAGGAACCTCATCTGAAAGCCAAGGGAAAGAGACACCAGTCCTGCTGCAGACTCAGTCAAAGACTGAAGAATCTTGGGGAAGCAGTCTCTAGGAGTATCATCCATTTTCTGACTGAGAAACTGGGTCTGAGAGCATTGAGAAGACAGTGGATTCCTTGCCTTACCAAACTGTAGAAGGAGAAGCGCCTGGCTTTTACAAAGAAGTATGCCACAATGACCCAAAGACACTAGGAAAGCTGGGTTTTCTCTGACAAGTGCCCGCTCTACTTATTTCCAACTCCCAACAGCCAAAATGACTGAGTCTCCACTGACGATTGAAAGAAAGTGCCACCTTCTGAACAAGTCAAGTTCAGCGCCCATTACATGGTATGGGGGGTGATGTCATCTTCAGGGCTGTTGGAGTTGCATGTTGTACCCCAGGGCACCACCCTCAATGCTGAGTATTATGTCAAGAACATTCTCCAGCCAGCGCTACCTCCCATACTCACCAGAAAAAAGAAATTGGGCCCTGTCACTGCTAGGAAGATGGTCTTCGTGCAAGATGGTACGCCCGCACATACTGCTTGTTCAATTCAGCAGTGGTGCTCTGAGCTGCTTACTGGCTTTCTGCGCAAAGAGGAATGGCCACCGAACTCCCCGGACCTCAACACGATTGAAAACTCCTGGGGTATCCTGAACAGTCGGGTCTTCCACAGCCCACTCCCTACCTCCATGAAGCAGCTCAATGCGAGGGCTGTGTGGGAGTGGGGCAACTTTGAGCCTTCTGTTCTAAACAACTTTATGTATTCTATGCCCCACAGGCTGAGGGCAGTAATTAAGATGAAGGGGGGGATACGCTGGCTTTTGAATAAATGCATTCTGTTGAATATTCATAATCTGAGTTGACTTTTTCTGTGGTGCGTGAACTTTTGGGACACGGTGTACTGTGCGTATCAGTCATTGAGAGATGCCCTAAACCCTTGTTCCTCAAATCATGGTCCTCAAGGACTGAGAACTGCTTGGTTCCAGTGTCCCTTTGCCCAAGAGTCAGGTCTAAAGCCACTCTGGCCTATTGGCAGTGCTAATTGTCTTGCAAACTTCCAGGAGGAAAGAAAATCAGGAATGAATTGGGATTTGAGAGCCAGATTTGAGGATCCTTGGCCTAAATCAAGGAATTGGTTTCAGGAATTCATTTGAAGTCTGCAATCTGTACAAGATTTTTTTAGACACATTAGGTATGGCTTTTTTAAACACATGAGGGCGTGTCATTGCCCATTTTGATCTTTTTTTTCACAGACAATGCATATGATCCAGATGTTAGTGCCAAACAGTTTTGGATTGACAAAACCCGAATAAAGGGCTTGGACTGCCTGACATTCATGGACAATGGAGCTGGGATGAGCTACGACAAAATGCACAAGATGCTGAGGTGAGAGAACCTTTTGACTCGCATTGATGGTTGCCCCTCTTCACTTTTCCTTTTCCTGTGGTGTATGAAGTCACCATCCTCTCCATTACCCCTTTCTCACTACAAACTGAGATAACCCCCGAGATAACCATTACCCCTGAGATAACCCGGAGATTTGTAGTGGGAAAGGGCTGTATGTGACATACTAAAGGTTTCCCCTCCTTACCATCTTTTTCTGTGGTGAATTTGGTCGATGTGACTTAGTAATGGTTGCCCCTGTCTTACTGTCCCTTCTTGTGATGTATTAAATCCCCATCCTTCCTCTGTGTGACGTATTAATGGCTCCCCCTCCTGACTGTCCCTTTCTGTGATGTATTGAGTTCCCATCGGCGCTCTCTCTGTGGCGTATTAATGTTGAACCTTCCACTCTCTCATCAAGAGACATGTTAATGATTCCCTACTCTATCCTTCAGTGTGGCAAATTACTGATTCCGCCTTTCTCCTTGTGAAATAAATGGTCCCCCCTCCTCTTAAACCCTCAGCATAACATAATAATGGTTCCCCCTCCCCTCTCTCTCTCATTCTCTCTTGCTCTCTCAGTCTAACATATTATTGATAACCCCAATCTCCTGTCCTGCTTAGTGTGACATTGATGTTTCTCCTCCCCTGTCTCCCTCAGTTTTGGCTTCAGTGATAAGCAGGCCATTAATGGCCACGTACCTGTGGGCCTCTACGGAAACGGGTTCAAATCGGGCTCCATGCGTCTGGGGAAAGACGCCATCGTATTCTCAAAGACGCGGGACACCATGTGTGTGGGGCTCCTGTCCCAGACCTACCTGGAGGCTGTCCAAGCCAATCACGTCGTGGTTCCCATCGTCACCTTTGCACGAGTTGGGCATAACCAGTATATCCTTCCAGAGAGCCAAGATGGAGTGGGCTTAGTTCTTGACAAATCTAATTTGTGTCATGCCATCAGTACGACTGACACAAATTGAACCACGCCAGTGTTGAACCACTATATATTTAAAGTGTAATAGGACGACCTGACGCCATGGGACAAACTGATGATTAGTCAGTATGCTAAATAAATTGCTTGATTGTTATTAGGCTACCTTTGGGAGCAGATTAAGGGAAGTTTATTATTCCTAATGATGGAAGCTTTCCAACTTTTGCTGGTAATTAGCAGACTTCTAAACGCAGTAGTGTTCCTGGAAACATTCCAAATGATTGTCATTTATTTAAGACATTTATTCAGGTATGAATGTGTGTTTCAATTGCCTTCATGCCCCATGGCGACAGGTGGTGTTTCTACGCTTCTAACAAATCAGGGTTTAACATCGGCATATCTCTAGTTTTAAGTTTTTCGGTGATACCTTGTCCACTTTTCAGACCTAGCTGAAATAACCTCAGGTTTCAAATCTCTGGGCTAGCATTTAGCCTCGGGCTAAGGAAATTGATTTCACTCCTGAAACATTGCACTCTGCAGTGGTGCTGCTAGCCCTTTCCTTGAGCAGGGTTAGCCTAGCCTTGAGAAATGGCTTTACCGGCCCATGTTTTCAAAATCAGGTGTGAAACCAAAAGAGTAGCCGGCGGAGTTTGCTGTGCTTAGCAATGAGACTTGACCTCGGGGAAAACTAGTTGCGAAATGGCCTTGAATGTGTTTCCTCTGTGCTAGAACTGTTTCCCAACCCAGTCCTTGGGATAAACCAATCTTGGGCTTGATTAGTTGTGCTTAAGGTGGAATACAATAAATACTTGGATCTGACTGGTGTGCCCCGAGGACTGCGTTGGGAAACGCTCTGCTAGAAACTCCTTGTAAGGTCAGTAGTTAGAGAGGACTCTCGTCTATCCTTGAGTGATTACCTTCTCAGCCTTTTCCTTGACCTCTGACTTCACTCCGGGCTTTGCCAGAGCATGCTGCCAGCCTGCAGGATATCCTGCGCTACTCGTTGTTTAAGACTGAGGCGGAGCTCTTCTCTGAGCTGCGCGCCATCAACGCCACCTGCTCCACTGGTTCCAGTGGAACGCGCATCATCATATGGAACCTGCGCAGGTGAGGCTCTGTGTTTTCTCCAGCCAGTGCAAGTTGTGCACTTGCACTCTTATTTAAGATGTTTATGATCTGCCTCTGTGATATTATCTGTGATGTTCGTGCTCTGCCTCCATGATATTATCTGGGCCCGGTCACACTGTAATGGAGTTAGAAAAATGGTGTATTTTGCATCATGGCTCCAAACCTAAGATAGAGGTGCAATTTAAATGGCTTTGTGTAGGTCTTCCCTAGCACTTCACATGACAAGATAGCTGATTTTGTTCAGCTGATTTATTGTGGGTGAAAATGGCAAAAAACTGGTCAGTAACGGGATTACAAATTTGAGAGAGTATTCAATGACTTCTGTCACTGAAGAGGTCACGGATGGAGCTTAGGTTTGTGTTTCTGACATAGGAAGTCACATATGAAGTTTCATTTGTTGACTTTCAACTTGACTGTTGATGACCTTTGAAGGTCAAACTTAACATAATACATTTGCAATGACTTGTATTGTCAAAACAGTCACAGATGGAGTCTAGGTTTGAATTAGAGACGTATAGGAAGTCAAATGAGCTTTCATTTTGTGAGCTTCTTATTGACCTTCAAAGGTCAAATGTGACCTAGTGAAAATTCAATGACTTGTATCACCAATATGGTCACAGATGGAGCCTATGTTCCTATTGCTGACCTCAAGGAAGTCATGTATGAACTTCCATTTGGTGGCATTCAACTTGAATGTCAGTGACCTTTGAGAGTCAAACTTGACAGTGAAATTACAATGACTTGTGTCACAAAATGGCCACAGATCGAGCCAAGTACAGACACATTTAGAAAGTGAGATATGAAGTCTGTTTGCTGACCACAACTTGACATTCTGTGACCTTTAATTTCGCAGTTGACGTATTGAATTTTCAATGACTTGCATCACCGAAACTGCTTCAGGACTTAAGATTGCGTTTATATTCCAGGAGGTCGTATAAATGTATGTGAACTTTTATTTAGTGGCCTTGACATTGATTTTCATTGATTCAAATGTCAAATCGCACATGAAATTTTCATAACTTGTATCATCACTATAAGACTACTTGCCAGTAAGCTACAGGACCCTTGATCCTATTTTATTAAATTCACAGGCTTTGACATTCAACAGCTGCCTGAAGTCTGTGACCTTCAGATATTGCCTGATGCTGGGTATTCTGCTAAAACGAGGGGAACTGAGTCTCCTGCCGAAAAATTTTAACTGGCAGGATACCATCATTTTCTTTGTCGACTTTATAGAAAATATCGTTGTTGCATTGGACGCTGCACCAGTAGCAGTCTAGCGAATGCATAGAGTGGGCTTGAATGACTGTGCCTGATTGATTCTCCCTCTGGATGTCTGTGCCTCAGGATGTCGACGGGACAGCCGGAGTTTGATTTCAACGTGAACAGATATGACATCCAGATCCCTGCTGACGTGTTTGAGAGCACAAGCGAGAAATACAAGCGACAGGACCGCCCCTTTCACTCTGTCCCAGAGAGCGACTACTCCCTGCGTGTGAGTATACCATGGGGCACTTGAGGTGTGACGAGAGTGCTCTGAGCAAGTACAAGCACACAGACTCTGTCATAGTGATGTGATGTAATCATGCTTACATAACGAGAGATGCTGAGGTAATGTGTGATTGTGTCACTTTGCTAGGTTAAGCTGAAAGAGTGTTATGGTGATGTGGTAACTGTGCTATCATAAGCGGAGACTGTGGGTTATTTCTGTGTGAAATCACCTTAGCCTGACACCCACCATCTCAATTGTTGCTTAAATTATCTCAGATGATGTACACTGATGGATGAAGTATTCTTAAAACATTTTTTGTGAAAATGTTAATTTGTTTCATAAACGATAGTTAACTTATATGGGCTAAGTTGACTGTGGATGTTTTAACTCCCAATAACTTAAAAATTATGACTCCAGGTGCTGCAATGATAATGGTCATAATGTGATAAATTTGGAGATTCAATTCTTCTGGCAGAAGAAATAGCCATCACAAATTTCTATGAGAACCATTTATGAAGAACACAGAATCTAATTTGAGAAGTTAAGCTCCAAAAGTCTTGTCCAACGTAGTGCAATTTTATTCTACATGGTGCAGTTAAATATACGTACATATATGCTGTCGTAGTGTGATGAAGTAATACTGTTAGTGTAAGCAGAGACTGGAATTATGATGTAGCAGCTGTGTGAGTATAATCTGATGCTTTGGTAGTGTGATACTGCTATTGTGCTTGCAGAGACCATGGCAGTGTAATGAAGTAACTGAGCTTTTATCAGCTGAGGCTCTATGGTAGTATGATATTATTGTAATCTCCCGCTCTGTTCTGCCTCTCAGGCCTACTGCAGCATTCTTTACCTGAAGCCTAGGATGCAAATTGTGATCAGGGGCCAGAAAGTGAAGACTCAGCTGATCTCTAAGAGCCTTGCCTATATCGCCAAGGATCATTACAGACCCATCTTCCTGGTATCCTTGTTTCAGCCATGTTTATCAAACCATTCTGCATTGCACAAGTTGATGAGCATACACCTTATCAACACAAGTCTCGTTGCTGGAGTAACATTCCCACTAATGTTACACAGTTATATAATGCTGTGCTGCCATATGGCTGAACGCACTCATAAAGGTCAACACATTCTCATGAATTTGTTTAATACTGTGTATATTGATACAAGGACATATTAAGTATTCCTAT
Source organism: Gymnothorax reevesii (assembly GCA_029721435.1). Classification (NCBI taxonomy): domain Eukaryota; kingdom Metazoa; phylum Chordata; class Actinopteri; order Anguilliformes; family Muraenidae; genus Gymnothorax; species Gymnothorax reevesii. Next base: position 48,111,854 of record CM056587.1, on the reverse strand, counting down.
GTGTACACTCACTTTATATTTGTGGGCGCAAGCATGTATATATGGAAGGCAGTGACTTCTGTGTATGGCTTCGAGATTTGCCCTGTTGATTTATGTATTTGTTTGTCATGAGTAATTAACTCTAAATTAGTTAAATAAATTTGCAAAACCAGGTTGACTTATCGGCAGATTGAGTTGCGTGAAAATAGTGTTGAGGTATTTACTCGGCTCATTATTTGCGGGTCCATCTCTGACACATTAGGTAAAGAGCTAACTGCAGTCCCTGTGCTGTGTGTGGAGGTGGACTGCAGCCAGCTACTTGCTTTTCCAGCCTCCAAATTGGCTTATTTAATTCTCTGGCCCAGAACAAGCGGATCCGCATCACCTTCGGCTACAACACAAAGAGCAAGGAGCAGTATGGGATCATGATGTACCACAAGAACCGACTGATAAAGGCTTACGAGCGAGTGGGCTGCCAGTTGAAGGTGGGCATGCACACAGCTGTGGGCTTGGTGAAGCCCAGCGATGTGCATTGTTGGGCAGATTCAGGTCAATGTGGTTAGCTAACATTCAGGCCTTACCTACCAAGGTGACTGGTAGATGCAGTAGTAATGTGGCTGTGCGTTTTTTCTTATGTAGTCATCTGCATAGTTTTCAGTGTAGTCTACAAAATAACGAGATTCACTGCAGTAACCATTGTGGACGAGAAATGGGGAACGTACACTACTTGGACCTAAAAACCGAGAAAGTGCACCTTTTTCCGAGAAATTTCTACAAAAACTTAGAATACGCCGAGGTTTATTGAAGATTGGAGGCCAACTCTGTTAACCTCGGAAAAATTTTACCGAGATACACCGAAAAGTTTTCAGAGGTATTAAAAAAACATGAATATTCGCCAAATTTCTCGGAAACTTTGGAATGTTCAATACTGTAGTTCAGCCTGCTGTGTCTGTGCTGCATACAGGAACTGGCAAAGGGCAAACCACCAATATTCTATTAAGAACAGCAAAAACACGTTCAATATTCAGAATGTATTCAATCTGCAAAAGCACCAATTTACAAACAAATCAGATACACAATTTAATTTTTGAAAGGGAGCACCTTGAGAGAACGTGAACTTCAAGGTGTTGTCCAAACTTAAGTAAACCGGACAGACTTGGGGATACCTTGGTAAAATTTTTCAGAGGTTTGCCGAGTTGGCCCCAAATCTTCATTAAACCTCGGTGTATCTAAGTTTTTGCAGGAATATCTCAGAAAAAGGTGCAATATCTTGGTTCTTAGGTGTTAGTATTGGTAATGCAAAGAATATCACTCAATAAAGCAGTGTTTCCAAACCCTGCTTTTAGAGTACTCCTGCCCTGCGTATATTGGATGTATCCCTGTTGTAACACACCCGAGTCAGTCGATCAGCTCATTACTGGAGTACTTGATGAGCGGCTGTGGGTTTGTGTGATCAGAGACATCAGGGGTAAACACTGGGTGAGCAGGGTGGGGAAACACAGGACTTCAGGATGGGCATAGGTACTCTTAAAGTGCTGGTGTTGGTTTGAGGACATGCTGTGCTCTGTTGGTGTTATTTAATCCCCACTCTTGTTTCCTCACAGGCTAATAACAGGGGAGTCGGTGTTATTGGTGTCATAGAGTGCAATTTCCTCAAACCAACTCACAACAAACAGGACTTTGATTACACGGATGAGTACAGGTAAGTATTTCGATGAGCTGTGACAGGAAGTGGTCTGCCCAACTGAATTAACTTAATGTGTGGTTTTTTATTATAATCAATTAATGCACTGATAAATTACCCAGCTGCTGCCAGGTGGTTGTAGTTATGGAAATACTGTTAACATTAACTCAACAGCCCAGTTTCACAGACACTGATTAAGTCCAGTCCTAGGCTAACAGTTTTTAAAGGAGCACGTATACTGGAGTTAATTTCAGGACTAGGTTAATTTGTGCCTGTGAATTTAATTTGCCCTCAGTGAGTCCTGGATTAATACTAGAACTGAGAGTGGGTTGGATCAGTTTTATCAGGGTCTTGTAGTGTTTTTCTTTAACAAATTGTCAGTCTGGGTATGTGGTATGCCAACATGGAGCAACTCTGACATGAAACTGTCCTGCAAGAAAATATCTTTTAGTAGCAGAGAATTTTTTTTTTTCTCAGATACTTCAAATTACCCCTTTGCAAGCTGTTTTTTTTTTTCTCTCTCTCTCTCTCTCTCTAGGAAAACCATTTACAACCTTGGAGTAAAATTGGAGGAGTATTGGAATGAAATTCGATTTAAGAGAGACCGAGAGGATCCAAACTGCACAATACCAGTGGAGGACACGATGTGAGTGCTAAAAAAAATTTTTTTGGTGAAATTTTAGAAATCCTGGCCTTTAGATTAGTTTTTTTGAGTATTGACCTCTTTCTTTTACACCCACCTCCAGGAAGCGGCCAGATCAGAATTGGGTCCAATGTGACAATTGCTTAAAGTGGCGGAAACTTCCTGATGGCATTGACTGCAATCTGCTTCCAGAAAAGTGGTTCTGCCACATGAACCCGGACCCCCAGTTCAGGTGAGACCCTGCAGCCACCTGGTACCTGGCACCACCTCGCTGCATAATAAAAGAAATGTATTTAGATGTGCGTGTTTTTCTTTGCGTGCGTGTATGTGTACGCTTTTGTGTGTGCGTGTGCGCGTTTGTGTGTGCGTGTTCGCACGTGTGTGTGTGTGTGGCTATGCGGGCGTGCGTCATTGTGTGTCTCTGCTTCTCTGTCTCGGTCTGTGCCTGTGTTTCACTTTGTGTCTGTGTTTCATTCTGTGTCTGTGACTCTATCTTTGTCTGTGTTTGACTCTCTGTCTGTATGTCTGTCTGTGTCTGTGTTTGACTCAGTGTCTGTGCCGCCATCTGTGCCTGTATTTCAGTCTGTGTCTGTGCCTCTATCTGTGTCTGTGTTTGACTCTGTGTCTGTGGTCCCAGGACCTGCCATGCGGAGGAGGAGCCAGAAGATTCTGATGATGACCAGCCTTCATACCAGAAAACCTACAAACAACAGTGAGTCAAGGGCTCTGCTCAGTCCCTTATCCTTAACCCTTTATATCTGAGTTTTCTCTCCTACCCTAATATGTGTGCTCTCTGTTACAGGGAGAGGTATAACAAGATGCAGCAGGAGAGGAACAGACAACAGGTATGGACATGCAGTGTACTGCATGTGCTTCAGATTAAGCTGTATTAGGGCACTGTGGGCTTGGGCTGTAGGTGTTTTAGTTAGTCTAAAGATGGCGCTGTTACAGATTGTGTGCATGAGGAGGGGGGGGGGGGGAGAGTCTCTGACTCGCCATTCAGATTTGAGGTCCAATTTCTGTGACCATTTGTGATGTAGACGATTATGAAGACACAAAAAGAAAGCATAGAATGTAATTAGTGGCAATTCTACTCCAGCTCTACGATCTTTATTTTCAGTTGCATGCTTGTTGGCAAATTTTTGCAGCATTCTTGTATTATACAGCATTTTGCTTTCTGTTCACCAGAAGGTGTTTACCATGGACGCAAGTGCTTACAAATATTTTGTCCCAATTTATTACATCGTCTATGTCACAAGGGTGCTAGCGAGCTAACAGCTGAATTTACCTTGGGACACAGTCTCACAAACTGCACTACTCACCTGATTTAGCTCTTTAACATAATTTAAACCCACAATTCTTTGTCGGAAGATAATGCAATTCAAATTTAGTTGCTTCTGTAATCTGTTAACTCGAGGATTGGTGGATGGGTAGATGGGTAATGGCATATTCTTAAGCTGAATTTCATTCAAAACGGTTACTTTCTGGTGGCTCATCGGCCAAGTGTGCATACCATGGGGCAGTGTCCTTTCCGCGGCGGCCCGGGTTCGAGTCCGGCCCGGGCGGTTTGCTGCATGTCTTCCCCATACTTCTCCCCACCTTTCCTGTCTGTCTCTACTGCACTGCCAAATAAAGGAGAAAACTCCCAAAAAAATAATTACTTTAAAACGGTTACTTTCTTACAAATGAGAACAAAATGGCTATCAACGTTCACATTTTTGTTATCCATTGTGCATAGGTATGCACCAATCGATATCACGTATGGCTTGCAAAGACAATTCATCCGCACGGCTTCTAACTTATATTGGTTACATTGGTTTCTTGACTATTTAATGTTACGCGGCCAGAGACAGCCTTGAGGTGCTGGCTTTGCGCCCTAATTAGTCCTAACTACTGCACCATCCCCTGATGTATCTGATTTCAGAAACGTGTTATTGTAGCTTGCCAAATGGAATGACCAACATACTGGAGATGAGTGACCTGGCAGTCCAAAAATGGCAGTTGGGACAGATTGCCAAGGAATCTTCTCCACTTACTTTCATTTAAATAGTTCAGCCAGTATTCTCCCCGGTTCGCACTCCAAGGCATACGCTGATGCAGTCTCATCCGGGAGGCCCAATAGGGAGGTGTTCCTCAGGCTTCGTGCATTTCAGTCGGGGCCTATAGTGGGTGCTGTAGGCTCAGGCTGTATGTTTATGCTTCAGATGGAGCAGGCGAAGAAGAAGGTGGAGATGGAGAGGATCGCAGCTCTGGCTCAGCAGAACGAGACTCTGCGGCGGCAGCACGAGGACCTGAAGCGCCAGCTCAAGCAGTCGGTGAGCGAGAGCTGCTCTCCTTCATGTACGAGGCTTTGTGATGCATCTGCCTCATACAGCGAGCGGGAGGCATACTTTCTTCCGGTCGTCCGTCCATCCATCTTGCACACCACGTGCACAATATCAACTAAAGGAGTGGAGGAATTTTGACTAAATTTGAGATGGTATTCCCCACGGAGGGTACATGATCAGATAAGGTTTTTGAAGTCATCATCTCAAAGGTCAAAGTCATATAAAGCCCTATGTGAAATCGTAAAAAATTTCTTGCGCGCATGATATCTCCTGATGCAATGGACAAATATTCACCAAATTTGAGATTGTAACTCCCTACAACGGGTAAATGGATTGATTAGGTTTTTCAGGTCATATAGTCAAAGGTCAAGGTCTCATAAATTTGTCACACCATCTGTCACAAATGTCTTGTGTGCTTGATATTTTTTGAAAGACGAGAGGTGTTAACACCAAACCAGACATGGTAACTTCCCACCGAGGGTAGCTGACCTGATTAGGGCAGTCAAAGGTCAAGGTGTAAAATGTTTAATTCATCAGCAACACACTTTTTGCTACATATTTCTTGAAGGATTGGACTGGCCAGTTATTAATCAACATTTAAAGGTTATTAGTCACATATATCTTGTTATTATCTAAAGCTGCATTAGATAAAAGCATTTGTAGTTACATATTCGATTTTTTGCAACACTTTATGAATTAGCCATAGCAGGACCCAAACATTTTTTTTCATTACATGAAACTGCATGAGACCGTGTGGATTGGTTATTTTAGAATTTAGTGTACTGGCTAATATAGTGATGGGAAAATCTTGTCGTTGTCAGGAAAGCAATGCATTTTACACATCACAGTCGGACAACACAAACATCAAGCTAGATCAGGGGTGCAAAATTACAAATCCTACCATGGCAAAGGCTAGACCCATGAACGTTCATCACATGAAGCAGATCTTTGCTGAAAATGCCTCCATTCCGTGACCTGAGATGATATTTAGGGTTTAGATTACAGTTACTATTAAACCTCCGCTACACACAGTGCGAGGTCGGTTGTCTGTCCGTCCGTTACACCATCCATCCGTTGCACACATCTTGTGTGCGTGATGACTCCTGAAGGAGTAGATGGATTTTGAAAGAATCAGATATGGTAACCTCCTATGGAGGGTAGCTGAACTGATTATGTTTGAAGGTCTTCAGGTCAGAGGTCACAGTCACATAAGGTCAGCTGTAAGCTGGAATTGAAGATCAGCTTTCAGAGCATGACACTAAAGCGGGTGGAGGCACTGCAATCAGTGCTTTGCGTCGACTTCTACCACATCACCCCAAATCTTACTCCTCATATACACATACAGACACTCACAAAGCCACCCATACCTACACATACACCACAGTCCTCATGCACGCTCAAACATACTCGCTCATTCCTGCATGCACACACACGCCAGCATATCTCTCTCATTCATGCATACACTCTTACTCAGAGATCTGATCTCTTATCATACTCATGTGCAGACTCACAGACACTTCAGTGTGTGTTGTTGCCTGAATGGCTGATGCTGCTACTGCCTCTTTTAGAGTAACTGGGTTAACACTGCTACTGTTCCTGATGTGTTAGTAGAACTGAGGTGCATCTTCCTCCCACAGAACTTACAGGCCCAATCACCTGGGACCATTTCACAGACTCCACATTCTACTGTGACTAACGGCACACCTCAAAGCACCACTCGAGCCGGTACAGGTAATGAAATAAACTCTGTTATTCCTGTGTGTGTGTGTGTGTTTGCATAGTACAGGGTTTGTGAGGACATAGAGCTGTGTATGTGTAGAGCTATGTTTGTTGTTGTAGAGCTGTTTGTGTACGCAGATGTGCACATGCTTGCGTAGATTTAGGATGTTGTATGTAAATGCATAGTGCTGCATTTGATTTGGTGTTTGTGCTTGCAGGAGTCACACCCAGCTCTGCCACCATGCCCATCATCTCCAGTGTCTGCTCTCTCTCTACTCCGTCCAGGTAGGAACACGCAGAATATTCTAGAGCTGCGCTGTAGTTGCTGCATCTGGGCTTCTGCTCGTTTCAGTTAAATATCATCTGCATCTCTCTAAGCACATATAAATAAATGGGCAGTGATCCATTACAGAGAACTGTTTCCAGGAAAGCCAGAATTGCCAGTGGCTAGCTATCGTGCTAGATGCTGTACCTAACCATTTACGAGCTGGGGACTGATACCATTGCCTTCGTCATAGGGAGACCTGTTGGTCTGCCACAATTAATTCTACTTTTTTGCCTGATTTGGACAAGCTGAGTTGTTTTGCTATATGTAACAGTGCAAATGTTTGATAATTTTATTTGCTGACATGATTTTAATTGTTTAGAGCAAATAATTAGATTTTAGTTGTCAAAACTCTTGGTCACTGTGATCTTATGTTAGTCTCATGCTGCTGTTGGCCCTATCCGAAGAATTAATACACTGATTCGGACTAATTTCGGACAAAAGTTCAATAGGATAAAATGAAGTGATGACATTTTTTATCTGGAAGGTGAAAGGTCAGCTTCACTGTGTTCTGCAAAAACACTTGTATGGTCATTATTCAACTCGGGAACAGAAGGGGCGATTGTGACCATATTTTGCATTAGGTTGGATAATTATTTGGTTTTGCTGATATTTAGGTTCAGATTAATGTCGCTGCACCATGTGACAAACCTCTATCTATCAGTGCTCTATATTTTTTTGTAAAAATAGTCTTAAAGTGGAGACAGAATGCTTCTCACTGGAAATCATTCACTGGAAGCATACATGTCAATTTTGCCAAATAATACAGTTAATACCTTTAACTGGTATTGAGTCTGGACAGTCACAAATGTATATTGCAACTTGACTGGTCAATAATTCTCGTTCTTGTATAAACAAGTGGTGTTGAGAATGAAGTCAAATGCATTGTTTTGTTTGAAACGATGCTTGTTTGTGTTCTGTCGCTGGGAATATGTGACACTTCCACCCTCAGGATGAAGAGGACATTACCACTGAACCCAGAGGGCACTGAGCCTAAGCGGGGCCGGCCAAACGGCCTGCACAAGAGGTTGAGCACGACAGAGCCTGCAGTCAGCGCGGAGACTCGCTCGTCATCCCCAGTGATCATCCCGGACGATGACGACGACGACATCCTGATCGTGGAGGCCAGCAGCACACCAAGGCCGGGACCCTCAAATTTTGACCTGGCAAAGGTGAAGACGGAACGGCGAGTGAGCGAGGACCCCGCAGGGATGCACATGGAGTGCACTGACGACGCAGCCGTGGATGTTCCCTCTGAATCCACTACCACTGTGACAGCAAGCGCCTCGCCTGCAGCACCCTCACCCGCAGCTGCGACAGAGTCTGTTACCACAGCAACCACCACTTCAATGGTAACCGTCTCAACGACTCCGACGACAGACACAACTGCTAGCTCGGCTGCTGTCAGCCCTGCTATTGTGGAGACGGCAGCTGTCACTGAGGTGCCCAGCGCGTCGTCCTCCCCAAGGCCACAGCAGCTGGTTTCCACGATGACCCAGACCGAGGCAAACCAGCAAGTGAAGGACGAGGAAGAGGAGCAGAGAAGGAAGGACAGGGAAAATGAGGAGCGGCGGAAGCAGCACGGGGCAATGCAGGAGGAAGAGAGGAGAGAAGAGCAGGAGGTGGCGCACAAGGAGGTGGAGGAGGGAATTGTGGTGAAGATGGAGAAAGAGGCTGACGAGAGGAGTGGGGCTGAAGAGCCTGGGGCGGAGCCTGTGTCTGAGAGTGGGCTGGCCCCTCGGGCCGATAGGGCACCGCCCACTGGGGGCGGGGCTGAGCTGTCCGCGGAGCAGAAGGAGCAGCTGCTCCGAGACGCGCAGCAGCAGCAGGACCAGCTGATGGAGCTTATGCAGGCCGTGGCCCAGGAGAGAGACCAGTACCAGGCCCAAGTGCACCAGCTCACCTGCAAAGTGCAGGACCTGGAGACGCAGCTGGAGGAGCTGTCACACAGCGTGGTGAAGAAGGAGCTCTGCGACCAGGCTGTGGGCACAGAGGAGCTGGGAGAGGATGAGGAAGCGGGTCTGCTCTACCAGCGCACCAAGCAGGAGGTGGAGGAGCTGAGGCGGGAGCTGGAGAGACAGGAGGCCATGGGACGGACGGACCGGGAGAGCGGGAGAGAAGAGGAGATGAAGAGCTGCGAGGAGGATGAGCTGGCGATACAGGTGGATGCTCTCTTCAGAGACCTGGACCAGAGCAACAAGGAGAAGGACGAGCTCCAGAGTCGGGTAGCGTCCTGTCACTGTAATCCAGAGCTCGGGGGGGAGGGGAGTAGTGCTGCTTTTATTAATGGAGTAACTTCTCTGTTAGACCTGAGGAGGTGGCTGTTTTTTTGCAAGGAGGTGGTTGTGTTTTTGCGAGGAGGTAGCTGTCCTTCTGAAGTGGTGGCTGTGCTTGCGAGGAAGTGACTGTGTTTCTGAAGAGCTGGCTGTGTTTGCGACAAGGTGGCTGTGTTTGCGATGAGATAACATTGTGTGTGAGGCTGTAGTCTGTTGACATTTTCTGAATGACTCTTAATCTCTTCTTGATGTAATGTCAGGTCTCTCTGTGCAGCGAGTTTTGACACTTATTTGTGGAGCACTCTGTGCCGGAACATTTTGACCTTGTGTGGTAAAGCGTGGGCGCTGTGTGTCCTCTCTCAGCTGGGGTTTGTGGAAGGGCAGAGGAACAGCCTCCTCTCCCAGTGTGAGCAGCTGCGGAGGGAACTGGAGCAGCTGCAGGCCCAGGTTTGCCCCAGCAAGGAGGTCTGCCCTGAAACCCACCTCACAGGGGAGGCCACACCCGGGCAACATGCTCCCCTTAGAACCGCGGACGGGGCGGCAGTTCAGCCTGCCGACCCCAGCGCGGATGCGATGGAATCTAATGGGTCAATGAGCCCAGACGCCAATGGAAGAACAGCAGACTGCTCTGATGGAGGGGTGTCCAATGGAACTGGGGAGTCCTGTAGAAATGGGGATGTTTTGAACGGAGCCGAGGACCCCTGCGCTGATGGAGGGGTATCCACCCAGTCGGGCGACCTCAGCGGTGAGGAGGATCTCCCAAATGACATCACTGGTAATGGCGTCGGGGGAAGGACGCAGAATGTATGCAACAAGCCAGGTCCCACAGATCAGGCTGACGGGTACGCTTACATTCAGTGGTCTAATGACCTTGTGTGTTGTTATGGATGATGGCTTGTGTGATATAAGTGTAATGTGTGCTATACCTTCCTCCCTCTCTCCCCTCCCTTTCTTCTTCCTTCCCTCTGCACTCTAACTCTTTCTGTTCCTTCCTGCTATCTTTCCCTACCCCCTCTATTTCCTTCCTGTCTTCCTTCTCTTTCCCTCTCTCCCTCCTTCCTTCCCTCCCTACCACTCTCTCCCCTTGATTCCCTCCCTTCCTCACCTTTACCCCTTCTCTCCCTCCCTTATGCCTCCCTCTGCCCCACTCGCTTTCTCCCTCTTTTCTTCCCTCTCTCTTTCTCCTTCCCTTCTTCCTTCACTCCCCTTTCCCATCCCTCCACTCTTTCACCCTCCCTCCCTCCCTCCCACTCTCTTCCTTTTTCTCTGCTGCTCTGTCTCCCTCCTACTGTCCCTCTCTCCCGCTCTCTGTCTCCCCCCTTCCATCCCTATCTCCCTCCCTCTCTCCGTTCCTTACCCTCTCCCTCTGTCCCCTCACCCTCTCTCACCATCTCCCTCCCTCCCTCTCTCCAGGCTGGCCTCACTGAGGAAGAATATGACCTGTTTGCTGGTGGCCTCCTTGCCCAAGCTGTATCCGGAGCGAGTGAACGACAGTGCGCTGGCAGAGCAGGTCCTGGATGAGTTTTTCAGCCGGATAGCCTCATTGGGTCATGATGTGGAATCCTGCCCCCCCTCATGAGGACACGCCCACCACTTATCCACCCTCTCTCCTCCCCCAAAAAAAAAAAAATTACCTCCAGTTCTGCTTTTAATTCACTTTTATTTTTTATACTGAGCGCAAACATTGACAAAACTGAATGTATCTTTTTATATTTGTACAGAACTGTATATTTTTTTATAGTTCCAGGTCAATCTCAGATCATAGTGGAAAAAAACCATTGACTCTTGCACTGAGAACACTGGAACCCTACTATGTGCTGTTCACTATATTCAATATTGAGGAATCTCCACAGTGAAGGCTTTATTTCTTCTCTGAGGGACAGCTCTTCAGCGGAATAATGGAGGGACTCCTCATGTAGCCGTTCTTGCCCAGACTGCATTGCTATCGTGTTTGTAATTTATAGGGCTGCAATGTCACGAGCCTCCCTCTTGGTGCAAGCATTTTTGAAGTAAATGACTAATCCTTTCACAATAATCACGCTTCCTGTTCATGCAGCCTACATAGCTCTTGTTGCTTTCAGACTTTTTTTTTTTATTACATTTTTTTGTATATTTATTTGGGATTATGATTTGAAACAAAAAAAAATTATTTGCCTTAAGGTTTTGTCAACTTTGCATATTTTCAGTTGTTTTTTTTTTTTTTTTTTTTTTTTGCCAACATTATTGTCTTCTCTCTACCAGGGACCTGAAGTGTTTTTCTTTATTGCAGTTTTTGTTTGTCTGTGTTTGTCAGATAATGTCTTCCAGGTGCTTGTGATTCAGATGGGCAGCTGCTTTTATAGCTTGTGCTGTATTTGTCTGCCTATGCCCTGTCATGTCTTCTATATAAGGGTGCTTCTCCCATCAGTATTTGCTTGTAGAGCATCCATCTGAAACAAGCCATGGAATGGAGTTTGTGCGAAGAGGTGTCTATGGACGCCTTCAGATTTGGGTTGGTTACTGTTTAAGCCCATTGGAGTTTCAGGAGAGCAGCTTTCTCTCACTGTTCAGTGCCTCCTTTTCACTTCCAGCTCCCAGGTGGTGGTTATTACGAATGTCAATCAATATGGGACCGTTCAATACAGTGCTGCCCAACTCTGTTCCTGGAGATCTACCATCCTGCAAGTTGTCATCTCAACCCTAGTATGACTCTACTTATCCGAAGTTCATTGAGGCCTCTAGCTGTTAAATATGGTGTGGTTTGTTAGAATTGGAGTGAAAATCGACTTGTCTGTTGGATTGGTAAGAACAGAGTAGGACAGAGCTGGTTAAGTATCATGTTCTTCATAACAATGCAGCTTGCCTGATGTGCTGTTTCCTTCAAATCTTAGTAACTCCTGGTGGACTTGAGACTTCTTTTAAATAATGAGTTTAATGAAGAACTGATTGAGCAGGAGATGTTACTCTTAAATGAGCTCTCGAAGTACTTTACATTTTTATTCCAAGTCTTGTGTTACAAAACCAGAATACTTTGCAAAAAAAACAAATTGCTTGTGTTTTTTTCTTGAATTTATTACTTTCTTTTTTTCTGAGTAAGATTTGACTTGACAGAAGACAGCAAGATTTTTTCAGTCTTCCATCTGAGAATGCTAACAATAGCCAACTGGATTTCTACAAGATATAGCTAAAATGCATCTATAGCAATAGGAGAGCCCATTATATGATATCTTAAATGCTGATTGTGATTTCTTTAATATTTTGTCATTTATACAGATTATATAAGAGGCTGTATTTGAGGACAAATGTTGATAATTGTTGTCCATCATTAAGTGTTCCCTTGTGTATTGTTTTGCTTTTTGAGCGAAGACCTGGTTTGAAGGAATGTTGTGTTGTAGGTTTACTGTGTCTCTCAAAATGCCTGTCCTGTTGCTGGCAGCATGTACATAGTATCCCTGAATGAACCACTGTTTATAAAATTAGTCCGGATGGTTTTGAGGTACTGAAGACGTGCATTTTGCATTTCATGTATTTATTTGACATTGTACTTGGGAATTCAAAGCCAAATGGATCATGGTTACGAACAATGAGACCAAGACTGTGGAGACTTCAAAGGGAGACTTAAATACATTATGATGTAGAAGTTCAGTTGATCTGATGCAGGTCTTTTACCGTTTGAGTTCTGTGCAAATTACTTCATCAGTTGTGATGCAGGATGTCACATTTGTCCATCACAAGCAATAAGTTGAGTGTTAAGGTAGACCATTTACTTCCATTTGAAAGGCTGTTATCCAATTGCTTCATCAGTCTGCCCTTGTTTCACCACGCACAATAAATATGTGAATAAATATCACCGGTTTTTGTGAAATTTCTGGAAATGGTTTCCAAATGTAAACAAAAAGTTTTTTTTTTAATTATAGAACTATCTTCACCATACTCTGAAAACTTAAGCCCATATTCCATTAATATCTGAATTTTGTGGATGAATGGGGATCCAACTCAAGTTTCAGGGCAGGGGTCATGGAACAATACTTGCATCAGTGAAATAGTGAGGGGTCTTTCACTGGTAGAGTGTGACGGGGAAGAAATCTGTGTTGCCTCATGAAATAAGCAGCAGTATCTGTGGATTTCTGCACAATTTGCATATATCACTGCATGAGAGCATCTGCCACAATTAAAATTGTGATGTGCCATTTTCACTTTTTAAAGTAAAAGAATCACTCCTGTTGCAATGAGGTGCCAGGCAGCGAAAACGAGCAGGAAAATATTAAAAATGGCTGCACACTCATTGCCCCTATGAAAAAATGTAACCCAAATTCATTGGGGTTGCTGTAGAAAACACATTTGACTAGAGTTTGCGAACACTGGTGCAAGCAATTAAGAGTTTAGTATACCACTTTAACTATAGGTAAAAGGACTAGTGTACAGGTCTGGAATATTCCCTCGACATTGCACCCTACTGCATTTCATTTATGGTAACTTGAATGCAGTGCAATATCTCGATGAGATATTGTGGTACCATTTGTCCGTCAAGTTGCCATATTCCAGCAGGACAATGCTAGACCCCACATCACCCGTGTATGCTCAGAGGTCCTTGGGGGTGAAAATATTTCAGTGCTTGAATGGCTAGCTTATTCACTGGATTTGTCCCCCATCAATCATCTTTGGAATGTCTTCATCTGACAAGTTCATCATCTGTTCCCACTTACGGCCAATATCCGCCAACTCCGTGCAGCTCTAGAAGAGACGTGGTAACACGTCCCCTATGTCACCATTGATCATTTGGTATGGTCCATGCAGCAGAGGTGTACAGCAGTGATGCATGCCAACAGCAGACATGGTCATAATTGATTTGTGAAATTCGGATAATAGACCCCATACCCTTTTTCATCTACACCTCTGTGAGATTCTTGTACGTTTCAATCAGTGATTGTGTGACCATATTGCAATATATTTCAATCTGTCAACGCTCAAGAAAAGTACAGTGAGTATCTGAACATGGTCATATTTCTCAAAATAAGAAGTGTTGCATTTATATTTTTATTCAGTGTAGTACTGCAAATTATTGAAGGAAAATGGACCAAATAGTCTGAAGAAGTACCATCAGATCAGCATAGGCTCTATTTATGCAACACCCCAACAAAATTCAAAGTGTATGTTCTGTGGCTAATTATTGGGAGCTACCCATTAAAAATGTAGAAACGACTAATGAAAAAGGTATTCGAGTGAAGTCCAGATTAAGACCAAGAGGTGCTACTATTTAAGGTTAAAAATCCATCCTGCCTCTTGTCTCAATAATAAAACATTGATGCCCGTCCTCTTCACGGTCAAGATTCCGTATCAATACCCACGTATCACTGAGAAGAAATATTAGTTCAACAAGAAATATTAGTTCAACATGTGTGCAACAACTCTTTCTTAGATATTTTCCGAGAGTGCAGAAGACCATGCAAGATATCTGTCACTGTAGCCATATGATCTGTAGTGGAATTTCTTGGTAATTTTGTGTAAAAATTGTCATCCATTAACTGTCTGTAGCACTCCTTTACAGTCAAATTTTTTTAGTACTACAACAACACTCTTTATCAGCCTCCCTTATCGTACTAAAATGACCAGGCTTCAGATCAAGGGTGTTTGTTTCTCATCATTATCAAGATTATGATGGACTCAATGCTTGTTTTTCTCCTGTAAAAGAGTCATTATATTTTCCTCCGCCACTCTACAATAAGTTTCAAAGCATGGGTTACAGATGACAGGAAGAACAAATCTACTTATGTTTCTAAAGTGTATAGGGACATTTTTGGATATATTAGGCATATCAGTATTAGAGTCAATGGCATTAATAAACAATTCCCTAAGGCAGGGCTCCCCAAATGGTGGCCCTTGGGGGCCAAGAACTGCTTGTTTTCCACCCTCCCTTTATCTGAGAGTCAGGTGTGAAGACAGTGTGGCCAATCAGTAGCAGATAATTTTCTCTGAATTGCCTGGAAGGAAAGAAAACTGGCCGGAGGTCAATGATCGACTTTGTGGTTGTGTCGACCTTCAACCTTCAGCCGTATTTCTCAGACACTTGGGTGAAGAGAGGGGCTGAGCTGTCCACTGATCACCACCTGGTGGTGAGTTGGATCTGCTGGTGGAGGAGGAAGTTGGACAGACTCGGCAGGCCGAAACATGTTGTGAGGGTCTGCTGGAAACGTCTGGCGGAACCCTCTGAGGGGTTTTCAACTCTCACCTCCAGGAGAGCTTTGGCCTGATCCTAAGGGAGGCTGGAGACATTGAGACATTGCGTCTGAATGGACCATGTTCTCCACCTCCACCTCCATTGTTGACACGGCTGTTCGGAGCAGTGGCCATAAGGTTTCTGGTGCCTGTTGCGGCGGCAATGCCCGAACCTGGTGGTGGACACCAGAAGTAAGGGATGCTGTGAAGCTGAAGGAGGAGTCCTATCGAGCTTTGTTGGCTCATGGGACTCCTGAGGCAGCTGATAGGTACTGGCAGGCTAAGCATGCTGCGGCCCGGGCGGTGGCGGAAGCAAAAACTTGGGTATGGAAAAAGTTTGGGGAGGCCATGGAGGAGGATTATCGGTCAGCCCCGAAGAGATTCTGGCAAACCATCCGGCGCCTGAGAAGGGGGAAGCAGCGCCCTGCCAACACTGTTTACAGTGGAGGTGGAGAGCTGTTGACCTCGACTGGGGATATTGTCGTCCGATGGAAGGAATACTTCGAGGATCTCTTCAATCCCACTGACACGCCTTCCATAGAGGAAGCAGAGGCTGGGGATCCACAGGCTGATTCATCCATCACTTGGGCTGAAGTCACTGAGGTAGTTTGGAAGTTCCTTGGTGGCAAGGCACCAGGGGTGGATGACATCCGCCATGAGTACCTCAAGTCCCTGGATGTTGTAGGGCTGTCTTGGTTGACATGCCTCTGCAACATCGTGTGGCAGTTGGGGACAGTGCCTCTGGACTGGCAGACCAGGGTGGTGGTCCCTCTATTTAAGAGGGGGGACCAGAGGGTGTGCTCCAACTACAGGGGTTATCACACTCCTCAGCCTCCCTGGTAAAGTCTATTCCAGGGTGCTGGACAGGAGAATTCGGCCGATACTCGAACCTCGGATTCAGGAGGAACTATGCGATTTTCCTCCCGGTCGTGGAACACTGGACCAGCTCTATACTGTCATGGTTTGGTCCCACCAGCAGAAGGCAAGAAGCCGGCAGGCACTGGGACCATGTACCCAAAACCAAGAGACCCACACGCACAGGCTGAGTAAAAATATAAAGACATATTTAATTTAAAGAATAAAAACAGAGAGGAGCAGTGGCAACCAACATAGACAGGGCTCCTGGACACAGAATGCAGCTGCACTGGCAGTTTGGCAATGCAGCCTTGTATATACTCTTCACAGCACCTCTACCTCAACGAGCAACTGATGTGGCTCATTGAGGTTGGGGTGCGGACAGCAGGAGAGGGAGGGACTGCAGGGCAGAACTATCATAGTACCCTCCCCATAAGGCACCACTCCTGGCGTGCCAGGAGCCAAAAGGCGCCCAACCTCCAGACCACACTGGGTCGCCCAACCTCGCGCTTACCTCCGGGAACACTGGCGCCAAACCTGGCACCTTCCTCCAGAACACGCCCTCCTCCGGAACACACCTCCGGGCTACAGGGCGTCCACCTCTGGGCTACATTAGCGCCCAACCTGGCACCCTTCTCCAGGAACACGCCCTCCTCCGGAACACACCTCCAGGCTACAGGGCGTCCACCTCCAGTCTACAGGGCATCCACCTCCGGGCTAAAGGGCGTCCACCTCTGGGCTACAGGGCGTCCACCTCCAGGAACAACTGATGCCACCTGGCACCCACCTCTGGGACACCTGGCGCCAGCCCCGAAACTGCTCCCCAACTGGGCCCTGGAAAAACAATGCTGCTGCTGCTCCCCTCATTCAGTCTGGCTGGGTCCCACGGTGGCAGCTGCATTCTGTCATGGTTTGGCCCTGCTGGCAGAAGGCAAGAAGCCGGCGGGCACTGGGACATTGTACCCAAAACCAAGTAAGAGACCAACACTCACAGGCTGAGTAAAAATATAAAAACATATTTAATTTAAAGAATAAAAACACAGAGGAGCAGCGACAACTAACTTAGACAGGGCTCCTGGACACAGAATGCAGCTCTTATATACTCTTCACAGGAGCTCAGAGTAGAGCCGCTGCGCCTCCCTGGGAAGTTGTTCCGGGTATGCCCCACCAGGAGGAGGCCCCGGGGAAGACTCAGGACACGCTGGAGGAACTATGTCGTTCTGTTGTCCTTGGAATGCCACGGGATACCCCTAGAAGAACTGGAGGAAGTGTCCAGGGAGAGGGAAGTCTGAGCATCCTTGCTTAGACTGCTGCCCCCGCGACCCAGTCCCGGATAAGCAGAAGAAGAATAGATGGATGGATGGATGGATGGATGGAAAGAAAACTGGGGCTGGATTAGGATTTGAGGGCCAGA
Organism: Gymnothorax reevesii; assembly: GCA_029721435.1. NCBI lineage: Eukaryota > Metazoa > Chordata > Actinopteri > Anguilliformes > Muraenidae > Gymnothorax > Gymnothorax reevesii. The sequence goes on along the minus strand of CM056587.1, from coordinate 48,094,437 downwards.
TTTGGGGAGCCCTGCTTTAAGGTGTGTTTTTCTGGAAAATGTAAATAGATCATCTCTCACATCTAAGTCCCCAGAATAAGGAGTAGGTACAAAGCTTAAACCCTTATTAAGCAATGAAACGTGGGCCTGAACCAATTCCTTACATAATTTGTTTATAACATTGACTCACGTTAATTCCTGCTGTGTGAGCATGTCAGAGCCCTCCTCGGCTCATCTTTCCCTCTTGCCCCACCTGCTACATTGTGTCAGCCATAACTCCCACATCTACAACATCTGCTGGTGCTGTTGAATAAAAACAGTGCCGCAGTTAGATGAAGTGGCACTGCCATGGGACAGTTGGTCAAGGTACAGTTTGTATTGGCGTGGAGGTTTTTCTTCTCTGCATCTGTGTGGGGAGAAGCCCTGGGTTTTTGTGCTCCACTAAAGATAAACTGTAACATCTGCTTTCTCTTTCTTGCCTTTATTGAATTTCTGGATCCTTATTTACAGCAAAGACCTTGTCATTAAGCTCCTGGTTTGCTTTCAAAACATCTTTTTCTTTTTCATTATTCATTGCTCTCTGCAATTTAGCGCGTTTCTCTCATATGGGTCTGTTCCATGTCTGAAGAGTCCTTTTTAAGTTATTCAGTTAGGAATTTCATAAGGTCTACGGAGCATTAATTGAGAATAGCACACCAGCGATCACGAAAGTTGTCAGTGCACCGGCCCAGGGCAGGTTCTATTTGCCATCTCAAGCCCCTTGGGATCATGCCTTGGTGTGCATAGTCACTAAGTGTCGCTATGTTTTTGTCTTGCGTTTAGATTAATTCAACTAATTTTAAGATAAGTCCGATTCTCCAGTTGGCCAATTAAAAAGCGAGTCTTCCAATATTCTTATCATGCTCCCGTTGGATGAATTTATAACATCCCAATTGTGGTTCCAGACTAGAAATGTCTTTGTCATCGTCGGCAAATGGCATCGTAAGAGCTATTTAGCCAGGGTGCTGATAGCAGATTAATTCTCTTAAAGTCGGGCTTACTGCCGAAGTTTTGTCAGTATCTCTAAAGATTTTTTAAATAATTCATACTTTTTTTGCATTCGAGTGGCGCATTGGTTCGCTGCACTCAAATAAGTTGTCTGTTACTTTCGGCCAGACTCGGAAACCTACCGGAAATGTACGGAAAAATACGTCAGTGATGACATCCCTCTGCAAATCAGCGCGGGAACAGACAAACACAAAACCCGTCAAAGCGACTGAGTTGACACACGGCTTATTCATATTTCATTGAGGCTCATATTCCGTTTTATTGTAAGTATCCATTTTTGATTGCTCGTAATAGCCATTATTACTTAGGCAGTTTGCGCTTTGTCGTACGATCGGTTTATTGTTACGCAGTAAGTAGCTAATGGTTGGTTAACTAGCTAGCGTTTACAAAATAGTCTCAGCTTGTTCCAATATTTGTTCTGACCAGTCGAGTTACAGTCAACGTATGCATCGCTGTTAACTAGCTTGTTAGCTGGCCCGCTATAGAGTAATCTTTCCAGCTTTAAAGTTTCCTAGTAACCATACCCCTTTAGATGTCGGCACTAAGCCGTTTGACTGATTAAATAAGTTGACGTTGATTATTCCTGGGATGGTGGCTGGCTAATTCAAAATTTTCTGGTAACTGTTAGCCATGTTCTTAAGGTGCCTTTTGGCAGCTTGCTAACGTTAGTTAGCGGAATTGGAGATAACTGCGCTCGTCCGTCTGAAACTTAAGCCGCTTTCACACTGGACGCGAAACGAATTTTTCGCACGACAGATTACATTCAAAGTCAATGCAAAGACGCGAATTCACGCGAAACGCCTGTGAAAGCAGCTTTAGGTTGCAAGATGACGAGATGGATTAACTTATAAGGTTAAGAACAGGGGGGAGCTTTACTCGCATAGTGATTAGTCTAGGAATGCTAACAAAAGGATAAGAGTGTCCAGTAATGTGGTGAACTGCTAGCTAGTTAGCAATTCAATTGCGCGTGACAGCTCGTGTAATATTGTACCTTTTGTGCGGTAGCGAATCGGTGTAAGAATTGCATCATTGTAAATGATGGTGGTGCTTGAGGAAGCCTCCTATTACAAATCCATCCAAACCTCAGACATGTATCCGTAATGGAGCCAGAGATATAAGGGTTTTTACACAGCATGTTTTGAAAAGTTCCCCCTACAGGCCATTTCTTCAGAGGTCCATTAAACCAGTACTTGAGGGGAATTCGCGAAATAAAATCAGAGATATCCATTTTTTGGGCCAAAATGAACAAACAGACAAAGTGAAAGTAAAATCCAAGACCGAGGTGTGTTTCCACTTGGCATGGAATGACTCTAATAAGGTCACCACAATTGCTAGGAATATCAATATTAGGTTTTCAGCTCAAATAAAGTAACCAACATGATGTTAAAGCTCGTTTCTTTATTTCCAGCTCATTGTTGTACATTGCCATGTACATTTTAATGCAAAGAAAAACAATGATTTTAACAGCCTTTTAGGCTGGCTTTTTGGTGGGAAACAGGCCTATGTACTGGATTTTTGGGCCTTAGCAATGTAATTCAGGTCATTAGACGCTGCTCAGGTGCAAAGTGGTGTCAGTGCAACTTTCCTCCGGGGTTGAGCCAGGCCCTTAAACTTGGGCTCTTTGACCTTAATTTCCATGGCATTAGAGCAAGGTTCATGTCAAGGATCAAACCACCTTCCAGATCTGCATCTGTCATAGAATCAAAGATATTAGACTTTTTCTGCTGCATGTTTTGAAAAGCGCCTCCTACAGACCATTTTTTCAGAGGCCCTTAAAATCCATACCGGTGGGCCGTTAAAAATTGGACATACCCATCATTTGAGTTCAAATGAACACATATACAAAATTAGAGAAAAATCTGAAACCATGATGGCCCAAAAGGTACCTTAAGCATTTCCACTTGGAATGGAATGACCCAATAGCGCAGTGTGTTAAGCCTTATCCTTTCAGTTTATTGTGATGATGTGCTATAGCGTCCACATACCTCTGACCCTGTAAAGATAAATCATCTGTTGGTTTCTTTTAGCGGCAGCTCTACCTGAATGCCTATTTTAAGTAGATTTTGGTTTCTGCGATCCTGGCATTACTGTGGGAACATTCAAATTTTATGCCCCATCTGCTATATTTTGGTAACAACCTTATTGCTATTGACACTTATTTGTTGATTCAGGTCTGTGTAACGTGCTACTCAGGAAAAAATGAGTAGTGTATGTATTACAAGTCTGCTGCTTTCTAAATACAGGATGCTGCAATACACAAAAATTTCCAAGATGTCCGAATGGTGAAATGTCATATGTGTAGAGACAGAACTAAAGTAACTGACTTTTGTTGAACCTTGGCCTATACTGTATCAAAGAGGAATGATGGTCTTGGAATACATCAAATGGAATGGGGAGAAATTGCCCTCCAAAAACATTAGGAGGATTAAGGTTAGAGAATGTTTCACGGTGAGGTGTTGAGGTATTGTGCTGGTGGTTTTTAATTGGGTTTGTCAGTTAAAGTGTGTGTTGCATTTCAGAGGGCTCTGCTGGGCTTTACTATACGCATCAGTATGAAGGTGGTTACCTGCGAGATCGCTTGGCACAACAAGGAGCCCGTGTACAGCATGGACTTTCAGCAGCAGTGTGACGGCAAAATCCAGCGTCTGGCCACGGCTGGCGTGGACTCCACTGTGCGAGTGAGTTTACATTCTCAACATTGATATTTAGCGGGTTTTTTTTTTTTGGTGGTAAAATGGGTTTTCATAAGTATTAGTGACATCACTTTAGGTGGATCGATCGTTACACTGAGGTCCTCAGCCAACCTGAACCTGCATCAACATTTGATTTTGATGAAGAAATCTAATACAGAAGTGAGCCAAGACATTCTCATTCCATCAGAGCTATTAAAGTATGGTGGAGAGGCCTTCACAGGACTGTTGAATCAAGTTTCGATTACAAAGAACATTCCCATTAAATGGACCTGTGGTATGATCATTAAGCTGTCTAAAAATGGACACCATAGTATATATATATAATAACTGAAGTGGCATCACTTTGTTACCTACAGTTTGTAAAGTGTTATGCTGAATATTCTTTAGTGGACTGCTGCAGGAAAGCAATGAAAATCTGAGAGGAACAAGCTGGATTTCATCCTGGATGCTCTTGTCGGCAGCAGATCTTCACCTTCAGGAATGTCAGGATAGACAATGGATTTCCAGAAATAACTAATGATCAACTATGTCAACATTAAAAAGGCATTCCACAGAGTCCATTGTCTCTCACTGCGAAAATGCGAAAATCCAGAAAATTGGTATGAATGATGGCGCATATTAATAGGAGGCATGCCAAATGAGTAAGTTGATCAGTTCACATCTTTATGTAGCAACCATTCAAATGACTGAGACGCAAAGTCAGTCCTTAAGTACCGATTTTGAAAGGCAACGTTTGTCTTTAGTCAACTGCAACCTGTGTGGTCCGCTAAATCATTTAATTTATCCACCAACTATTAATCAATAGTTGTACCCACAGCAATTCATGGAAGTGAAACCTTGAAAATCACTGTTAAAATGGCCCAAAAGTTTATCATGTTTCATCAAAGGTGCCTTTATAAAATTTCAGGAATATCTTTGCAAGATCACATCACCAACAAAGTCCATAGGCATGCGGGAAGTCGTTACGGAACATCAGCTACATTTTACTGGGCATATCCTAAGACTGCTGGAAAGCTGATCACTATAGACTGTATTCTGTTGGACCCTAAGAGATAGCTGATGCCTGAGAGGATGCCTCAAAAAGACCTGGAGAACCTCCTTCATAGAAGACTTTAACAGAGGGGGTATACAGTGGAGTCAGGTGCAGTCCTTTGCTGCCAACAGGGAAGAATGGGGGGATCTTCTGACCCTTTGCCCACTTTGGGCTTTAGGTGCTCGTAATGACATAATGTACCATGAGCCACTTTATGGCATTCGCCCTGCCACTTGATGGCAGTGGACCATGAAGCATGTGTCATGTGCAAGTTTGTTTGTTTGTTTTTTTTTTTAACTGTACTCCTAACGTCTGCTGTAATCGTTTGGAAAACACATAAAGAATGTAATTTACTCAAAAGCTGATGCCATAATTATTGTGAATGTGTTTATATAATTGTCGTAGGGTAAGTAAGTTAGACTAAAGTAACGTTGCTAGCTAACTAAAGACTCCTGATGCTATCAAGGGAGGATGTTTGGTTGCAGTCAGTCGAAGTAATACATTAACAGAATGTTAGTATTTTATTTGGTAAATTGCCCAATTGCCTGTGGGAAAAACTACACAGAGTAATAATTATTCATTACAATTACTGTATGTTCCATAATTGGAGAGAATATTGGCCTGTGCTCTACAGTGGGATAAATTCTGGCTAGTGTTCCCCAGTTGCTGAAATTTAGTGGCGTTTTTTTTTTTTTCCTTATTTCCCCCCCCCCCCCCCCCAACACAGATGTGGAAGGTGGAAATGGGACCAGACGGCAAGGCAACAGTGGAGTTCCTGTCCAATTTGTCTCGACACACCAAGGCTGTGAATGTGGTGCGATTCTCCCCCAGCTCTGAGCTGCTGGCTTCAGGTGGAGATGGTGAGGATTCTGCCCCTATCTCTGACTGCTGTTGGCTGTCAGTGGATGCCATAGTTCTCACTCCTTCTCCCCAGTACTGAAGAGCTAAAGGTGTTCTTGGATGAATGGCTACCATTGGCCTGTGGAAGAGCTTCTCTCTTTGCAAGGTCATTGAGTGTGAATTGATTACCACGGCTCAATGAAACTGAAGAGGAATGGTGCCTTTATGAGGAGTATAGGTGTGGCTTTGATGTGCAGAGCCTTGCGAGTTTAGTATACAGAACCTTGTGTGTCTGTATGGTTGTTAGTATGCATTGGTATTTGAGCGCCTTTGTTTGGCGTGTGGCTACAGACGCTGCCATCTTGCTCTGGAAGCTAAACGATTGCAAGGAGCCTGAGCCGGCGGCATTCCAGGAGGATGAGGATGCTCAGCTCAATAAGGAGAGCTGGACTGTGGCGAAGACCTTACGGTGAGCCCCGTCTTCCTCTCCTTCCGCAAACACACCCCCACAGCCACCTCTGCCTCCTTCTCTCCCCCTTGCTCAAGAGGCTCATGGGATATGTCCCGCAGGGGTCACATCGAGGACGTGTACGATATCTCCTGGGCCAGCGATGGGAACTTCATGGTGTCGGGGTCCGTGGATAACACAGCCATCATGTGGGACATCAACAAGGGTATGTAACTGAATGATTTAGGTTACAACGCGTTTGGGGAATTTGGGAATATTTTCTTATTAATGTCACTTCTTTTCTGGGGAAAGGCCTTCCCTGATTGTATGTGTGCCTATATCTTAGGAATGTGAGTGAGAATGATCAGCTTGGCTAGTACATTTTGATGATCAAATGGAAAATTTTGATAATCAAACGACAATCAAGCATTGCAGTTTAACACTTATTGGTTTAATTGATTGCCGAACAAGCTATTATCCTACTCTAAGTAGTTGTTAGTTAAATTAAATTAGAAATGCCAGGCTTAACAGAATTGGGATTATGGCTTCTCTATGGCTATTGCCCCTGGATGTATATTGTCTGCCGATTTGTGGCATGGTACATATGGTGTGCCAAAAGTGTGGGAATTGTGTGCTGTGTTTACAGGGCAGAAGATGTGCATTTTTAACGACCATAAGAGTTATGTTCAGGGAGTGAGCTGGGACCCCCTGGGACACTACATTACCACGCTCAGCTGTGACAGGTTTGTATGTGTATTGAGCGATGCGGTATAGGCACAAATGTGTACAAAATCTAATAATGTTTGGGTGCACTTGTGCCTTATCAGAATCAGCTGCTCAACAACCACCTCTGTGTTTATTATCTGCTGTAAAGCTGTAGTGAGCTTTTGTGTGTGTGTGTGTGTGTGTGTGTGTGTGTGTCGCTCATAGGGTGATGCGAGTGTACAGTGCACAAACGAGAAAGAAGGCCTACAACATCAGTAAAATGACATCGGGGTCTGCAGCAGAGGGCGAGGTGGGTGTTTGTCTTGGAGAAGTTCTGCTGAGCACGTGATGAAATGGAGTATTTGTCAGGTTTCCACATTACCTTTGTTGAAGTAAATTTGGTTTTTTCCTCTGCCTTTTAAGTTCTTCGCTCTTAATCACGTATATCATGCAAAGTCTGCCTTCAGCTTATTGGTAATAAATGGGTGTTCTGTGACCAAAATGATTTGCATTTTTGTGGATTACTCTGCTGGCATTTCTTGTTTTAGGTGCTGTGTCTACCAAGATTTCTATGCACCGTATTTTTCTTTGGTGCTGAATTTTAGAATCCTATTTCAATTGTTGTGTCTGACTGGCAGGTGAAGAATTACAGAATGTTCCATGATGACAGCATGAGGTCTTTCTTTCGCCGGCTCTCTTTCACTCCTGACGGCTCCTTTCTGCTGGTCCCAGGTAAGCTATGACCTTTGATGAGCCTGTATTCTGCAGTGCATCCATACTGTCCCCGGTTCATTAGCAGTTGATTTGTACTGCACTGACTTTTCCCCTGTAACACACATTTAGCACTGCTAATTAGACATCCAAAATAGGCTTGTCATGCACCTGGATTTCTTGTGTGGTGCACTTTTTACCAGGTCCCTTGCAGAAAGGGATTTTTTAAAATAATTTTTTTAAGGAAAGCAGACAGGTGTTGGATTTATTTTGTCCGTTTGTGTTGGACGTCTCTCTGCCCTTCCCCCTGAAAGCTGGCTGTGTGGAGGCTGGGGAGAACATCGCTAACACCACATACATCTTCTCCAGGAAAAACCTGAAAAGGTAAGGCTTTCAGTGGGTAGGTGACAAAAAATGTATTTCTTAAAGGATCACCCAATCCCCAGTGCCATTGGGAAGAGCTTAAAATACCCTGCAAAATGACGCAATTATCTATATTATCTACCCTCAAGTATCAAGGAAACTGTTGGCCACGTAAACATGTATGACATGCTGTAAATTTAAGCTTGAACTTGATAATGTTGAGTATTTTGGGAGTAAACGTAATGGTTATTGTCCCCCGCTGTGCGAAGCGGCGGGACATAGTATTCACAACCGTCCGTGCGTACGTACGGACGTCCCGGATCCTTGTCAGCGAGATATCTCAAGAACGAATTGACGGATTTCCTTCAAATTTCATGTCAACATGTATTAGGGTGGTACCCCGGCGCCAGTCGATTTTGGTGACCTTCGCGTCACACTTTATTTTTTTTTTATTTTTTATTTTTTTTTTAAATTTGGCATCTCCAATCCCACCCGAATCTGGAATGCCCAATTGGTGAACTATGTACAAAGCTTGCTCTTATGCGACCCTTTGCTGCCAACTCAGGATAGTGAGGACAGTTCACGGCTCTCCTCCGAAGCGCGTGCCTGTCAACCACTGATTCTTATATACTCATTGGTTGAATCCTCGTAAGTTCAGTTCGAGGGCGGAGGATATCCGGACATGAACAAACCCAGAGTCTTCCTGATGAGCGCCCATATGGCCAACAGGAGGCGCTGGAGCAACGAACAAAGCTGTTATTGTATCCCCAAATCAGGCAGTCCCTTCCCAATTTGGAACCCTGTAGCCAATTGTGCACTACTCTGAAAAAGCTGCCGACCCCTGCCGGTGGGTACGCTGGGGCTCGAACCCGCGACATGATGGTCACCTCTACACTGCAGCGCAGTGCCTTTACCGAGTGAGCTGTCCGGCAGCTACCTTTGCGTCACTCTCAAGGTTACACCGAGACACTGTTCATTTTGACACGATTTGCCATTTCCTGGCGGGGAGCTAACACATGTTAGTGGCAAATACTTGTTTAAATCAGTAATTGAAAAATTGTCAAGACTAATAATTATTTTCAAGGTATGTTATGCGCTTCACCAATTTTCAACTCATCAGCTGCCACTGGAAGCAGTACGAATGCGAATGTTTAATTTTCGGTGGAGTGCAAGGAGCCCAATAAATCGTGTTGCTCTTTGTGTGGAAGGTTTAAAAGTGAAAATTCATCCACAACTAGGCCATGCTGTGTACAAGAGCGATAGTCCTGCTCCAAAAAATGGAAAAATCAATTTTTGGCGGCTGATGTTTTATTTTTGGTTAGTATCTACAAATAAATTAAATGTATTGGAAGCCCCGTGCTATTTAGCAAGGATGTATTTACATATTTGCTGAAGCGCAAAACATAAGTTTGTTTGTATTTGAAAAAAGCTGATAACCTTACCTTGATGAAGAAAATCTAATGATGTAAAACTGGTAAGTTCCTCAATCTACATCATTTCTGGTTTACGGCTGAAGAGCTGAGTGAATTGTGAATGAGGCACTTCCCTCATTTTTTGGAAAATTGAGACGGATCATACTTTTTTTTAATCAAAATCTTTAAATTAAACAAGGTCATTCATATTCTAAAAGCGGAATGATGTTTTTGGTGTTGGAGTATCCCTAAAAAGGATCTGTATTATGCCAAATGCGTTTCCTCCGTGCAGCCCTCCTGTTCGGTGGTCTCCACTGTATGAGACCGCTTAGGAAAGGTTGACTTTGAATATCCCTGTTAAACCTTGAGACCTCCTTTTTCATGTTAGTGTTTGAAATAACATTTACAATTTTTTTTTTTTTTTGTGTGTGTGTGTGTGTGTGTCAAACACACACTCTACTCACACTCTCTACCTCTCCCTCATAGCAATAATGTTACTTTTTCTTGTTTAACTCTTCATCAGCCTGGAAAAAATGATTTTATCGGCTGGTTTTTGTTTATAAACCTTGAATTTAGACGTCCTATAACTTGCCCAAAAACAGCATAATATAGGACCTTTGAGAAGAGTACTTGTTGGTGGGTATCTGTGTGCAGGATTTTCGGCAGGGTGCAGGGTGGAGTTATTTTGGAAGTTATTTTGGTGATCCTTTTGTTCCAGGCCTGTTGCCCACTTACCCTGCCCTGCGAAGGCCACTCTTGCAGTGCGCTGCTGTCCTGTCTACTTTGAGCTCAGGACTCCCAAGTGTGACGGTAAGAGAGGTCTCATTCTCCATCTACAACCTGCTAGGTTTTCTAATCCTGTCTAAAGTCATGACCCTCAAGGACCAAGAAATGGAGAAAACCAGTGCCAGATTTATGTTTTGAGGTCCCTTGCTTTGCTTTACTGGTTGTGTAGAGAACGGCAACCAGGGAAAGTTAGGGCAAATCTAAATCACTGTCCAGTTTTCATATATTGCATATGTCCTCTCCATCAGTATTTGCCCTCCTCTGTTATTTCGTCTGATGGTGACTCTTTCCCTGTCGGACAGATGGCTCCACACAGCCCCTGCCAAACACCCTGCAGCTCCCATATCGCCTTGTCTTCGCCGTGGCGTCGGAGGATTCAGTCTTTTTGTACGACACGCAGCAGAGCCTTCCGTTTGGTTTTGTGTCCAACCTCCATTACCACACCCTCAGTGACCTCTCCTGGTGAGTGACAGTCTGCTTCAGTTCCTATCCACTGCCACACACTTTGAGTTCAAACATGCTCTGGGGGGTTTTGAAGATCAGGGATTTTATGGGCTTTTTCACCAGAAATAAAATGTAGGTTTCCATTTGCTGAGTTTACGATCTGTCCATCCAGGTCGTCGTCTTCATATTTTTTTGTTTTTTTATTTTTTTGGAGGTTTGAAGTGCTTCCGAAATTTTGTTGCTTATTCAGATGGAATCCTCCTTTACATGATGGACACGTTGGGGGTATAGTGTATGTTTGCAGTGCTTAATGCACCAAAAATGTAAACCAGCTGCAAGCTCTCTTGCTAATATAATGCCACAGTTATTTTGTAATTATCCACACTTCAATTTGTGCATTTCTTTCCGCTTGGTAGAATACGGTATTCATTCCAAAACGAAAAGCAAAAGTAAAAAGCAAAAGAAGCCTAAGCTTTTTCATGAATCCTTCCTCCGGAGACCGATGTATCCAGTAGATGGAACCCTCTAGTCCTGTTCCATTCGAAGTAATTCCCATTGACCATGTCTGTATCTCATTTAAATCCTGTAAATGTAACTGAACACTTCAAGGCCAGTTTTGTGAGCCTTCTTTGCTCTAAATCGCGTCTATTTCAGCCACGTAATGTGCGTAACGTAGACAGGATGCAACCGAGCCTGATGATACGCATAGGGAACTACGCATTTTTTAAAAGAGATTACTGTAATTGACAGTAGAATGTGAGATGATCAATACCATGTAGAATTCTTTGCTTCAGAAAACTGATATTTCTGAACCATTAATTGGAACACCGTTGGCTCACTGTAGCTAAAGTGGTTGCTACACAGGACAACGATTTTTTCTGTCGCAATAGATCATTTTTTTTAGACTGCTGGATCGATACTATGCGCAAGGATATTGACCAATTTGCACATCAGGTTTAGCTAAGGATTTTAATTCATGCAACTCTTGAAAAACAGGTATTGGAGGGAAGTTCTCCATACTCTAAATCGCGTTTCAGCTCTGCCTGCTTGGGAAAATTCAATAGCTGATCCGGGAGTGCCATCTCGTGGTCGAGTATTGTAACTAAGTGCTTAAATTTGCAGGTCCATAGACGCGAGCGTCTACATCTGCAGAAAGGGGTTAATGAACTATAAAACCCAAAACCAGTGAAGTTGGCACGTTATGTAAATCGTAGATAAAAACAGAATACAATGATTTGCAAATCCTTTTCAACTTATATTCAATTGAATACACTGCAAAGACAAGATGTTTAATGTTCAAACTGAGAAACTATTTTTTTTTTTTTTTTTTTTGCAAATAATCATTAACTTTTAATTTAAAGGCAGCAACACATTGCAAAAAAGTTGGCACAAGGGCCTTTTTACCACTGTGTTACATCACCTTTCCTTTTAACGACACTCCGTAAACGTTTGGGAACTGAGGAGACCAATTTTTGAAGCTTTTCAGGTGGAACTCTTTCCCATTCTTGCTTAATGTACAGCTTAAGTTGTTCAACAGTCCGGGGTCTCCGTTGTCGTATTTTACGCTTCATAATGCGCCACACATTTTCAATGGGAGACAGGTCTGGACCACAGGCAGGCCAGTCTAGTACCCGCACTCTTTTACTACAGAGCCATGCTGTTGTAACACGTGCAGAATGTGGCTTGGCATAGTCTTGCTGAAATAAGCAGGGGCGTCCATGAAAAAGACGTTGCTTGGATGGCAACATATGTTACTCCAAAACCTGTATGTACCTTTTAGCATTAATGGTGCCTTCACATATGTGTAAGTTGCCCATGCCTTGGGCACTAATACACCCCCATACCATCACAGATGCTGGCTTTTGAACTTTGCGCCTTAAACAGTCCGGATGGCTCTTTTCCTCTTTGGTCCGGAGGACACGACGTACTGTTTCCAAAAACAGTTTGAAATGTGGACTCGTCAGACCACAGAACACTTTTCCGCTTTGCATCAGTCCATCTTAGATGAGCTTGGGCCCAGCGAAGCCGGCGGCGTTTCTGGGTGCTGTTGATAAATGGCTTTCGCTTTGCATTGTAGAGTTTTAACTTGCACTTGCAGATGTAGCGACAAACTGTAGTTACTGACAGTGGTTTTCTGAAGTGTTCCTGAGCCCATGTGGTGATGTCCTTTACACACGGATGTCGGTTTTTGATGCAGTACCGCCTGAGGGATCGAAGGTCACGGGCATTCAATGTTGGTTTTCGGCCTTGTCACTCAACAGTAGTACAACCCAAGGACAGTATCTGCAGAGATTCCAAGTCTCACGTCTTATTCTATCAACGCGCACTGAAGAAATTCACTCGCGGAATTTAGGTCATTGTGAATTAAGTTAATCAGTTTCAGGGGCACTACGGTGGATTTCCTTACTTGTGACATGGAAATCGATTATGACTCGGGAATTCTCACGCTTGTCTTTACTGAGGGATTGAAAGCAATGGACTTCAATGGACGATCATGAAACACATGCATTGTTTCCAATCTGTGAATAAAGAGCAGCACGAGAAGTCCGGAGTCAAAATCGCTTTCGGTGTTCCTTTCGGTGACCGTCCACATTTACGCAAGTGAAACTGAAACTTCAGTGCACAAGGACTTATCTCATTAATAAGCGTTCACTGAATACCTGCGGACTACGGCGAATAACGACACGCGGCTCTTACTTTGTTCGGGCCTGGCTACACATTCGCGGATTATGCCGCGTGTTAACATCGCGTGAAAAGTCGCGAAAAATGCTCTGAGCAGACGCTGCGTAATGCGCTGCGGTGAACGGTCTACACCTTGGCAGGTAAAGTGGGTGTACACGCTTTGTCCTCCGAGTTAGCTGGAAACTCCTCCCCTAATCTGGGAAAAACCAAGTCACTCACTTTTCATGTAGCTGAGAAAACAAAAGAACTCAAGTCCTTCAGGATAAACTTGCTGTAAAAAAAAAAAATCAATAAAAAAGAGCAAATTGGTGACTGGGCACTTTATTTGATGATTGGTAACTCAGTAATTTCAAAAATTGTTCTAACCTACTTTCTACCAAAATGAGTTACTAGGACTCGCACTCTGTTTTTCTTCTCTTAGATAATCAAACGTTCAGTTTGATTGTCTTCTTCCTTTCGTCCCATTCTGCATGTAAATGAATGCGAACAGCGTTGTGTCTCAAGAGTTTGACAGGATAATTAGCCACGTCTTTTTTTAAAAATCTGTCAGGCCTGCAGATCATCACGTGGGAGAGTTTCCTGAATTTCTATTGGCTGACTATGGAACACGCTTAACTGGACGCGTCGCGTGATACCCTCAGAAAACCCTTGGAGGTTTCTGAAATTTCACGCGGCGGTGGCAGCGCGTTCTTTTTCTTCCCGTCCCGCCGATGTGTAGACCCGATCATTATAAATCAATTACTACAATCAAAGCGTTTTAGCGCCGCGCTTCACGCTGCCGTAACACGCGGCGTAATCCGCGGATGTGTAGCCAGGCCCTTATTTTACCATCTACGCAGTAAAATCCAAAATACTTCCACACAGCGCTTCTAAGATGTTTTGGTATTGTAATTGTCCGCTCGGTGCTCCGCTAGCTAACGCTCTCCATTGTAAAATAAGAAATAGAATCTTAATGGAGGTCAAGAGGGTATAAAACGGACCAGTTTCTCTGAGGGCGCCCTCTGCTGGGTCAAATGTCAAACTACTTTAGACTGCATGATGCACTGAAAGAGGGTTTTTTTTTACTTCGAACGTCTCATTTCAGTTCGAATATGAACTTTCACCCCCAGGTTCGAATGAATGTTCGAATTTCGAATAAAAAGTGACAGCCCTGTCACTAAGTGGTGACCCTCACCCCATCCTTGTTTGTGAATGACTGAGCATTTCAGGGAAGCTGCTTTTATACCCAATCATGGCACCCACCTGTTTCCAATTAGCCTGTTAACCTGTGGGATGTTCCAAATAAGTGATTGATGAGCATTCCTCAACTCTCTGTCTTTTTTGCCACTTGTGCCAGCTTTTTTGAAACATGTTGCAGGCATCAAATTCCAAATGAGCTAATATTTGCAAAAAATTACAAAGTTTACCTGTTTGAACATTAAGTAACTTGTCTTTGCAGTGTATTCAATTGAATATAGGTTGAAAAGGATTTGCAAATCATTGTATTTTGTTTTTATTTTCGATTTACACAACGTGCCAACTTCACTGGTTTTGGGTTTTGTTAGTTAATATGATGCTGCGGTGAAACCCTATCCAACAAACCTGTTCTGCGAACACCATGTCACCAAATTCAAGTTTCCTCTCCGTTTGCCAGGCTTCATGATGTGCTTTGGAGGAATGAAACGAGTCAAAGTAGAATGGAGCATAAATTCAGCGGTGGATGTTTTTGAAATAATTCCCTGCAACAGGCTGGTGGACTGCAGAAGATATTGTTGTGTTCCTGTCTCTTGCCCATTGTATGCAGAACAAGTCTCCAGCCCCACCCCAAACCCTGGCCCGGACCAAGAAACATAGACAATGAATGGAAGGATATTCATGAAATACCTGTGGCACTGTATCTATAAGAGACCTTGCTGTTGATTGCTAATTAACACACACACACATTTGCATTGAAAGTATATTTAACTAGAAGGGCATTCGGTAAAGCGCATACCTCCACCATGCCATTTGTCTGTATTATTGGTTCTTCTGGATCTAGAATCCAGAATATGTTCTGGATCACTTCCAAAATTGAATCCACTCACCCTTGGACAACCATCTACCATCCTACCAAATCTTGTGGCAAAAACGTTCATAACTTTTTAGCTGCAACCAAGCAGCTCTATGAACGCTTCTGTCCGTCTGTCCGTGACACCTTTTTCACCATGTTCCTGTCGTCGTATCTTCATGAAATTTTCAGGAGTTATTGACCTTCACCAAAGTGATGTCCATGCACAATGTTGAGGTCAAAGGTCAAGTTCACAGAGGTCACGACCTTGTTTGCGGGTTTTCGCGCTGTAACTCCAGTTAGAATTTATGGATCGCTATGAAATTTTGGAAATAGCTTCTAGGCATAGAGGAAGTGTTCCCTATTATTTTTCAAGGTCATCTGTCGAATCCCAAGGTCACACCGGTCAAAAGTGTCGATTTTGCCCCCATTTCACAGTTTTCGCACCGTAACTCGAGTTTAACTTGATGTATGGCTATTAAATCTTACAACAAGCTTCTTGGTACAGAGGAAGGGTTCCCTATTGATTTTCAAGGTCATTTGCCAATTTCGAGGTCACACTTGTACAAGAAACCACCAGTCATGGACACTAGGCCACGTGACGGATGCTAGGCCAGGTCGCAGGTATTAGATCCCTCTGATCTACTTGTTGATCTATCAAGTTAACAGACACAAACAATCGAACAAATAAACAAACAAACAGGTATGAAAACATAACCTCCTTGGTGAAGGTACAAATTCATTGGCCTGTGTTGAAAACCGTAAAGGTAAAATTATAGGTCGATGAGGCTCAACAGAACATGGCGAACTGCATCAAGAAAACTGTAACGCATCTCCTGAATTAATCGGGATGGATAGATGATTCTCTGGTTAAGTGGAAACATGTGCTTATCTCCTTTTTGGGGTGATTTTCCCCTTTATAGTTCAGAGGTTGTATTTTGGTGGTTCGTGTGTGAAGGGTGAGGGTCACTGTATCTCAAACCTCTTGCATATATGCAGGTCCCGGGACGGATCTTTCCTGGCAGTGTCCTCCACTGACGGTTACTGCTCATTCGTGTCATTCTCCCCGGGGGAGCTGGGGACGCCCCTGAAAGAGCGCCCCCTCCTGGAGACTCTCACACCATCCTCGATGCCCGAGAAAAAGGGCAGGAAGGTGTCGGGGGGCAGAACTGCCTCCCCTGTACCCCGCAACACGGACGCCAGCCCCGGGTCCCGGGTTAAAATTGGTACGGTGGGTGAGGGGGCTGGCAACATCCCCTCCACCCCTTTGTCCAGCAAGGCCCCTGACGCTAACACCCCTGCCTCCGGCGACCGCACCGCCCAGCCTGGGCTGCCCAAACCCCAGCCTCGCAGAATCATGCTCAACACCCTGGAGGCCTGGAGCAAAGCCAGCACCCCCAAACCTGCCAGCTCCCTCACAGCCGAATCCCCCAACAGCAGAACCTCCAGCACTCCCAAGGGGCCCACGCCCAGGTGTTTATATTCTGCTCATTGAATGTGTTAAGTTCAGGGCTCATGCTTTGGCTAACCGCACATGAACATGATAAACCGGTGCTAAGGCTACCCCTTGTGAATATGTTAGAGCTGAATGCTAAGGCTAACTCTTGTGTTTAAGATGCTCTAAAAGCACAATGCAGAGACTAAATCTTGTGATAATGGAAAAATAGTAGAAGTGCTAATATATTTTGATTTGATTGGTACAGCCATCATTGATTGTGTTTGTAACCAACCTCCAACTGTTCTCCTTTGCTCGTCCTCAGAATCTGCCAATTCATTATACCGCAACTGCTCAGAATCTATTAGTCATGCTTTTTTGTGTGAAATAAAATTGTGTGGTACTCAGCTGTGTAAATTGTAGGGAGACCATTTCATCTTTACTTGAAAGGAGATTGATATAAAAACCTTTTATATCAAGCTTTTTGTATTGGATCCTATCCATGTTTGCTTGTCGCACTGAAAAGCCCCTATTATGGAAATGGGCTTCTGCTTTTTTCTAATGTCTTGTACTTCTGTTCACCCATGAGCACATGCTCATGAGGCTGAAATGATGACTATTCGTCTACATTTTGATAATTAGTTGGAACATTTATTTTGGCTATGTTGTCTGTAGTTTGATTGGCTGTGTCTTAATTCAGTGTTAGTTGCTTGTGCTGCGATGTTGTGTGATTTGGTTATGCTACGCTATTCCATGATTGGGTCACTGTGGTGGTGTGATTAGGCTACTGTACATTGTAGCCAGATCTAGCCACTCTAGTGGGATTAGGCTGTGACTTTAGGTTTTTGGCTCTTCCATGGTGTGACTGTTCTGTGCCATTATGTGTTCAGTTGCACAGTGGTGTGATTGCCGCTTCTGCCTCTGCAGGCGGATCTCTCTGACTCCAGTCTCTGGCACTTCAGGCTCCTCCCAGACCTGCACTACTTCCTCCTCCTCAGAGAAAGCCAAACATGGTGAGTAAGCCCCACAGCAAGGCACTGACCTCCTGGATCATCCCTCTGCAAGTTAATTTTGAAAGCACAGACCCGACCGACCCCATTTCATGTGAACTGAACATTTTTACAAAGAGACGGATGTTTTTGAGGAAAACGTATATTGAAATATTGAAAACTTTCAAAGTCTTTAGTTTTCAAAATTTCTTGAAGTAGAAACTCCAGTTTATTGAAATGCGTATTTTGTAAATGCAGTAAAAAACAGCCTGCATCGCAAACAGCTGTGGTGGGAAAATATCCTAAAACATTCTAAGTTCAAAGTCAAACGATAATCTCAATTCAACAAGAAAACCTTTTAAAAACTGCTGTACAAGGTGCAGCAGCGAAGAAGCAAAAACTAATAGATAAGCCAAACTCTGCATACCCTCAAGGCCGACCTAATGAGCTAACCATTTACATCAAATACACCTGCCTCACCTCATTACCTGTATAAAAGACACCTGTCCACTCCCAAACAACCAGATTCCAACATCTCCACCATGGGCAAGACCAAAGAGCTGTCTAAGGACATCAGGGACAACATTGTTGACCTACACAAGGCTGGGATGGGCTACAAGAGAATCGGAAAGCATGGCATGAAGATATGGCATGACCATATCGGTCAGCCTGGTCCCACTACAGTGGGGGAAATAAGTATTTGACCCCTTGCTGATTTTGCAGGTTTGCCCACTAACAAAGAGTGAAACGGTCTATAATTTTAATGATCGGTTGATTTTAACAGTGAGAGACAGAATATCACCAAAAAAGTGTAATAAGACATTGTATGCATTTTAGGAATTTATTTGCATATTTCTGGTCAAAAATAAGTATTTGAACCCGTGGACAAACAGCATGTTCATATTTTGTAGAAAAGCCATTATTGGCCAGCAAAGATGTCGAACAATTTTTATAGTTGTTGACAAGGTTTGTGCACATTTTGGCAGGGATGTTGGCCCGCTCCTCCCTGCAGACAGCCTCCAAATCATTCAGGTCCCGAGGCTGTCGCCTTGCAACCCGAATTTTAAGCTCCCTCCAAAGATTTTCAATTGGATTCAGGTCTGGAGACTGGCTAAGCCACTCCAGACCCTTGATGTACTTCTTCTTCAGCCACTCTTTTGTTGCTTTGGCGGTGTGCTTAGGGTAGCTGTCGTGCTGAAACACCCATCCTCGACCCATGTTCAGCTCTCTCACTGAGGGAAGGAGCTGTTGGTCCAGAATTCCACGGTATATGGCCCCATCCATCCTCCCCTCAATGCAATGGAGTTGTGCCGTCCACCTTGGCTGTAAAGCACCACTGTGCTTCACGGTGGGGATGGTGTTCTTTGGGTTGTACTCTGTGTTCTTTGCTCTCCAAACACGGCAAGTTGAGTTGAGCCCAAAAAGCTCTATTTTAGTCTCATCTGACCACATCACCTTCTTCCAGGCCTCTTCTGAGTCATCCAGGTGGTCAATGGCGAACTTCAGGCGGGCCTGTACATGTGCCTTCTTGAGCAGGTGGACCTTGCATGCGCTGCAGGATTTCAATCCATGACCGCGTAGTGTGTTACCAACTGTTTCTTTTGTAACTGTGGTCCCAGCTGCCTTCAGTTCATTAATCAGTTCCCCCCCTTGTGATTCCTCATCGTTTGCATGATCGGGGACATCTCACGAGGCGAGACCTTGCATGGAGGCCCAGACCAAGGGAGGTTGGCGGCAGTGTGGTGGTACTTCCGTTTCCTGATAACTGCACTGACAGTTGATCTTTTCTCTCAAAGTTGCTTTCCGATTTTCTTGTAGCCCATCCCAGCCTTGTGTAGGTCATCAATCTTGTCCCTGATGTCCTTAGACGGCTCTTTGATCTTGCCCATGGTGGAGATGTTGGAATCTGGTTGTTTAGGAGTGGACAGGTGTCTTTTATACAGGTAATGAGGTGAGGCAGGTGTATTTGATGTAAATAATAAAGAAAGACTAACTGGCTTGTGGGACCCAGAATACTTGCTGTTTGGTCGGGGGTCAAATACTTTTTTTTCCTCATCAGATGGTTATCAATTTTTATAAATTCATATGATGGGATTTTCTGGAATTTTCTTTGTGATTCTGCCTCTCACTGTTAGAATGTATATACGATTAAAATCGTTGCATTCTTTGTAAGTGGGCAAACCTGCAAAATCAGCGAGGGGTCAAATACTTATTTCCCCCACTGTACCTGAGCCTGCACATCTGAGTGTTCTGGAACCATCCATGTCCTCAGATAGCTTACTAAACTTTAGGTGAACCCAAGGTTTGGGAGACTTGGGTGTGGTCTTTGAGCATCCCTGGTGGCCGAAAATGAAGGTACATTATTATGTAATGACAAACTTGTTACTAAGGGTGGGGGGTTGTTATAGGACAAGATACCAATCGGAGTCAATAATATTGGATAATGTAGACAGAGTCACTGTTGTGGTTTCCATTGAAACATATTTTCATATCATGAGATTCCTCAAGCAATTGGAGAGAGACAGATTCCCCAGAAAATTAGGCTTTATTGAGGCATATTGATAAATGTAAAGCGGAGTTCTTTTTGCAGAAGAAGAACTAATTTCTTACTTTTCACACCCGGTTTTTATACCTTCATCACAGGAAATATCTTCAAAATGTGGTCTTTCCGCAATCTCATTCTCACGCTACAATTGGACAGGCAAACCAAAACACTGCTAGCTAATCCTTCAGGAATTTAAAGCAAAGATGAGCTGCACATCACTAAAAAGGAGCAGAAAATTACAGTCAAGAGATGAAAAGTGCAGACAAAGGAATGGGATACAAGTGGATACATAAATGATTCAATTGTTTTTTTTTTTTCAGTAATAACTAATGATTTTACTGAACAAATATTGATCAAAGCTACAGAAATCAAATGCATCACCTGATTATGTTTTTGAATCAACTAAACAGTAGCCTGCTTACTAATCAAAGTAGGGATGTCACGATGCCAAAAATTCAGTTGTCTGTGCCAATATCAGCAAAATTACACAATTATCGATGCCAATTCGATACCACAGTAAAAAAGGAAAGTAGGATTTTCAAAAATCCCATTCACTTAAAAATTTGCAAAATATTAAAATGTAATTTCTATGAACAGAATATAACAGAATACAGTACAGTCACTTAGAATGATTCATACCTTCCAGAGGTATCATTTGTAATGGCAAATTTAACCCTGTCTTCACCAGTTAAAGTTTTTTTGTTTTGTTTTTTTCGGGGGGGGTAAACTCAGACCGTATTAAGCTTTTAACATCTTAATTTCTAACATTTCTTTAGGCTTAGAACTAGTACCGCACGATTAATCTAATCGCAATTGCAATCGCAATTTCAAACTCTGCAATTGCATAAGAGCAAAAAAGACTGCGATTTGCTATTTAATCTAAATAAACGTGTGCGTGCCAGTGAACATTACTACCTATCCTTCAATTGTATGGAGCCTGTTGACGTTACACCCACAAGCTCTCCTGGGCTTTGTCCGAACTTTCAAAATATTACGTCCTATACACTAATTCCAAACCACTTTTCTTTGTCTGAAGATAAAGGTGTAATGTGAAAAAATGTAATGTGACCTTTTTTTGGTTAACCCAGTCTGGAGCTAGGTTTGGGCATGTCTGAGAGGGGAAAGTCTCAGAGAATTAAAAAAAAAAAAAGTCTAAAAGGTGAGAGGGGGCTGCAAAAGATTATATAAGGAGAGAAATTGAGAGGGTAAAGTAGTAGGAGAAATTGCAAGGAGAAGGATACATTTGACCAGACCTGTCACCTGTGAAGTTTTTTTGTGAATTTTTGCCTGTGTTGGAGCATTTCCCTGTCCCAGGACATCACCAAGTAACCCCATCTCAAGGGACTGTAAATATGTTTTTTCTTGTATATATCAATCTTGGTCAGTACAGTAGTATAAATTGTATGGTAATTGTTGGTCTTTGTTAAATGAAATCTGTTTAAGTTTTAAAATTTTTCTGTCATTCCTTGCAGTCTTGTATGTCATAACAAATTTGGGCCATAACAAAGGCAAGGTGTAAAAGGGAATTCTGCGCTAATTGGAAAATCTGAATGCACTTAAAGCAGGCAATGTGATCGAGTCCCCTGCCCATCACATATGTTTCTTTACACAATTAGACGGATGAATGGTCGCCGCTTTAAATACTGCTGCTGCGCGGAATTGTAGAATGGCAAGATCTCCTTTCTTTTCTAAAAGAGTGCTTTGTGTACCCTTTGTGGTTAAAGGACGTAAATTAGGACACAGACTCCTTTCCTCAACATTTTAAAAATTCAAAGACACTTATCATAGTTGCCAAGTAATATTTTCCGGATCATTTTTTAGGAGTTGGGAACATTAATTGGCAAAAAAAATTGCAGCTCTGGCCTGTGAGCACGTATGGTCACGTGACTACTTGCTGCAGTTCCAGTGACCAACATGAACGCATGGATATAATACATCCATGCATGAACGCAGAAGAAAAGGTCTACTTTTTCGTGACCTCTTTCTGAATGCAAGTATCAACTGGAAGACACTGTAGCGTATACTGCCCCCAATAGTTCCGGAATAGACACAGCACCGAAACTTACCGTGCCTCGGTACTTACGGTGCCTCAAAATTACAAGCATCGTCTATGTTTTTTCATTTAAGAATTGAATGGTATCGCAAGTATCGGTTCTTGTGACATCCCTAAATCAAAGCTACAGAAGCCTGCTGCTTGTGTGTGTGTGTGTGTGTGTGTGTGTGTGTGTGTGTGTGTGTGTGTGTGTGTGTGTGTGAGCTGCTCATGCATGTGGGAATTTAATTGCGTGTGTGTGTATGAGTGTGAGAACTGTTTGTGTGTGTGTGTGTGTATGTATGTGTTTGTGTGCTGCTTATGCCTGTGCATTTATCTGTGTGTGTGTGTGTGAACTGTTAGTGTGTGTGTGTGTGTGTGTGTGTGTGTGTGTTACTGCTGCTTGCATAATATGGTTATTGATTATGATTATTGATTATAGTTATCCAACATGGCATTTGTTCTACTGATGACTCTGAATATGAGAAATATTGAGATATAATCCTCAACATCACTTTCAATCCCACCTAAAGGAACGTGCCAAAAGGCCAATATATATAAGTTTGGACAGCCAGAGGTCAGTCGGCGTGGGCTGTGAGCTTCATCTGGATGGATTTACAAAAACTCAGTCGCATCAGACTCTGGAGCATTTGTCCTTTTTTTTTTTTTTGGGAGTTGGATTTACAAGGGTCAGTGGAACACTTTATCCGCTTGCTCGGACAAAGCCCCCCCCCCACGTCGGTCTACTCCCTCGGTAAATATCTACATTATACATTAAATCGACAAGTCCACGTGCTCTGGAGGCCATCAAATAGTTCTTGTCCATTCTTTGATTTTATTCGTGTCTCTATTTCCTGTCAATTTATCTTTTAAAAAGCTGCATGTCACCATTTTAAAATTTACAGAGTTGAAATTCAGCAGCTTATTCAAATACAGTTGTTATTTTCGCATTCAAAATAGTTCTTGGTCATTCCTCAGTAGCATTCGTGATTTTTACCTGTGTCGCCGAAGGCAGCAGGTCTGGGAATGGCTTTTTCACTTCCAGACCCTAACTCTGAAAAATGCTCGGAGGACAAAAATCTCTTGGGAGAGCGCCAAACTCATCAAATAAAGCGGGTGAAATTGTGTCGTCCATTGTCTGTCCGTCATTCCGGCTGGCCGTCCGTCTGTCCGTCCGAAGTAGCAATGTTATCGAGAGAACTCAAATAATAATTGGCCCAGGAAGTTTTAGTTTGGTGTGATGTATCTTGACCCAAGGCAGGTCGCAATTGAAAATGGGCGGGCTGTGTCAAAATCCAAGATGGCCGCTGCTGTTTTTGTAAAAATTACATTATCAAGGTAACGCAAAAAATAAATTTCATGGGAAGTTCTAATTTGGTATGCTGATGTATCTTGACCTAAGGCAGGTCATTATTGAAAATGGGCATGCTGCATCAAAATCCAAGATGGCAGCCACCATTTTTGTAAAAACAACGTTCTAAAGATAACGCGAAAAAGAAGTGCCCGAGGAAGTTATAATTTGGAATGCTGATGTATCTTCACCTAAGGCAGGTGGATGGATCTGCCAGAACAGCGTCATGGCAATAACCCCAAAAATAAGTGGCCAAGGAATTTTGTATGGTGGTGCATCTTGACCTATTGCATGTTCTTATTGAAAATGATATCACTACATCAAAATTTAAGATGGCCACCAAACGACGTTATCTAGATGACTCGCAAAATAAGTGGCTGACCCAAGGCAGGTGTTATGGCCCCAATTTGCTACGACATTAGACAGCAAGGGATGACAGACGAAATTTTAAAACTCAAACAGATTTAATTAAACAAAGACCAACGCTAACCTAAAATTTATACCACTGACCAAGATTGATGATGTACAATAAAAAAAAATATATTTACAGTCCCTTGAGATGGAGTTGCTTGGTGATTCCGGTTGAGGAAAATGCTCCAACACAGGCAAAAATCCACAAAAAGCCTCACAGGTCTTGAAAAGAGTGACAGGTCTGGTCAAATGTATCCCTCTCCTTGCAATTTCTTCTACTTTACTCTCTCAATTTTTCTCCTTATATACTCTTTTTACCCCCCGCCGCACGTTTAGCGATATAGTATTCAGCTCCGTCTGTACGTCCGTCTGTACGTACGTACATCCGTCCGTCCGTCCCGAACATTGTCAGCGTGATATCTCAAGAAGGAGTCAACCTATTTCAATTCTTTTTGGTACCATCCTTCCTACTGGGAATGCGCAGACACCAGTTGGTTTTGATGACCTAACAGCGGGGGATATAGTCACTTTAGTGACAAACTCTTGTTTCAGCCCCCTCCCACATTTAGACTTTTTTTTTCATTCTCTGGGACTTTCCCCTGTCAGACATGCCCAGGACATGCCCAAACCCAGCTCCAGACTGGGCCCCAACAAAAATAGGTCAATACTGCCATCTAGTGGCATTTTTCCACATTACACAGGTCATTAATGAAGATGAGTGTGCTATGCCAAAATCCTTTCCAGTTTATCTTTTCCATATGGCTGCATCTGTCCATCATTGTCGTCAGCATCATCATAATTCACCATCGCTCAATCAATTCAAATTTTATTCACCAAAGCATACTTCTACATAACACCCGCGCAGCGTCGCAGATTCAGTGACTTCGCACTTGTCATTCTCAAAAATTGTGTTGCGTGACAGCTGACATTTCAAATTTATCGGGCTGCTCTTAAATGCTTACATGTACATGGGATATTTTTGGTTGATTGGTTAAATTTTCCACTTCAATTTGTATTTTATGGCAATTTTGTTTCAAAGCCGAATTCTTTGGTGCTCAAAAGCTGTTCTTTCCCTTGCGTCACACACACAGATGGACTGGGGTAGTCAAGTTGTGCAATCTGCAGCGCTATAAATGACATTTACATAACTTTAACAAAAATTTTTGCTGTTTCTCCTTTTTGGCACTGTGGAAAGATGTCGAAGAAATCACTGGTTTGCAAGTCATTTAAGAATGCTGGTAATGATCTCTAAGGGCACGATTATTAGGCCATCATTATTTCATGCCTTTTATTGGATTGGCGCGCTGCCTGTGCGTTTCCATGTCAACGAAAAAAAAAAAAT
Organism: Gymnothorax reevesii; assembly: GCA_029721435.1. Classification (NCBI taxonomy): domain Eukaryota; kingdom Metazoa; phylum Chordata; class Actinopteri; order Anguilliformes; family Muraenidae; genus Gymnothorax; species Gymnothorax reevesii. The sequence continues at coordinate 48,069,163 of CM056587.1, read as the reverse complement.
CCACGCTTCGAAAAATTAACTTGCTTAGGCCTTACTAAGATAAACAATGGAAAAATAGCAGTCCAGATTTGTCTAAGGTTTTCTTATGGCATGTACTTTGGCTATGGCTGTGCTTTGTGCACATAGTGCACTATATGCCAGTATGATCTGACATGCATGCATGCTTGTAACCCTGTGTCAAGTGAGCATCATAATTTTGTGTATGCATCTGTAATAGGGCTCTGTTCAGCCTTTGTATTGTACTGGGCTGTCTATTATGTGCAATTGGTGTGTGAAGGGGTATTCTCTACCTTGTCGCAGAGAGGCCATCTCCACCCAGTGACCCCATGTGCAAACCCCCTGAACCCAAGCGCTCCAAGAATGATGAGTTCCTCCGTGGGGCCACACCTGAGGCCCCAGCCAGCTGTTCAGAGGGGCCAGAGCCCCAGGACCCCTGAAGACCCCACCACAGGCCTAACTCCTGTCAACACGGACCACCTCAAACTCACTCACCCATCATCTTGAACTTGAAGTGTTGCTTTTGCTTAAGTGTGTGAGCATGCATTTTATTTTTCAGGGTCGTGTTGCTATCATCTTGTAACTTGAAGAAATTTGAGTGTAAGGGAAATATGCACTTGTCAAAGTTGGTAACCACATTTTAAAAGCTGTATCACATTAGTGGTTAAGGTTGCGCTTGCATTTTACCCTGCTGGTATTTACACCCGTGGGATCAAGCGACTGAACATTCCTCCCTTCTCTACTTCATTCAGAAAGAGGCTCTTTTGAAATTTCACTTTGGCTAGTTGTGTGTTTGGTGATTGTTGTTGTACATTGATTTTGTCTCATGTTATTTTAAAATTTAAACGATAAAATTGGATGTTATCAAGTACATAGACAGCTTCTATTTGAAATCTGTCAAAGTAAACTGTATCCATGTAAAAATTTGTTTTGATCGGTCTAAGTTTTGTAGATACTTTTTTTTTTTTTAAGGAGAGTTTGTAGCTCAAATTTTATGCTGAATGTGCAGATGGAAATCTTCCATTCCCACCACAATTTGGAATAGCCAGTCATAATCTCAGACATGTTCATGCTTTGAATCTCAGTGCCAGGAGACTCTGGATTTGGAAGAGTGTGTACATTCATGCGGTATTGTGAAGAAGTATTTGCCTCCATCCCAGTTCTGTATAGTTTTGCAGATTTGTCATTTGCTGATGTTACAGACATCCCATTAATTTTAATATTAGACAAAAAATGTGAGTGAAAACAAACTGCAGCTTTTGAATGATCATTTATTTTATTGATGGTAAAGAACTATTAACCTACAGTGCCCTCCATAATTATTGGCACCCTTGGTTAAGTTGTGTTAAAAGCCTTAAAATAAATTCAAGTTTTATTGCAGAAACATACTCTCACACTGAAAATTGAAGAAAAATGTAACCTTCAACTTAAGGATTTTAATCCCCTTAAATTTCACTTGACTAAGAAATAAATATTTCTCATAAAATGACCTGTTCCACAATTATTGGCACCCCTAACAATTCCTAGGAAATAAATGTAATTGAAGTATTCCTGTCATTTCTACAGTAGTTTACAAAGTTGATCAGAGTATCTAGGAACATTTAATTAGTAAATATTCACTTCCTGTTTCCCTGGGGTATAAATATGACACACAGAGGCCAGTTTTCTTATCCACTCTTCAACATGGAAAAGACAAAGGAACACAGCATTCAAGTAAGGCAGATGTGTGTCGACCTTCACAAGTCAGGCAATGGCTACAAGAAAATAGCCACTCGCCTGCACCTACCCATGCCTACTGTCAGAGGAATCATTAAGAAGTTTAAAACAACTGGAACAGTGGTAAACAAGCCTGGGCGAGGATGCAAGGCTATTTTGCCACCACGCACAGTGAGCAGGATGGTAAGAGAAATAAAAAGTTCTCCATAGCGCTCTGTTAAAGAATTGCAACAAATGGTAACATTTTGGGGTAACAAAGTCTCCAAAACAACCATCGGGCGCTATCTATATGCCAACAAGCTGTTTGGCAGGCATGGACGGAAAAAACCTCACAATTATAAACGCAAACTTCTGGAGTTCGCGAAGTGGTACTGGGACTTAAATTGGGACCGTGTGCTTTGGTCAGATGAGACCAAGATAGAGCTTTTTGGCAACAAATGCTCGCGGAACACAAAAGATGAGTATGCAGAAAAGCACTTCATGCCCAATGTGAAGTATGGGGGAGGATCGGTGATGCTGTGGGCCTGTTTCTCTTCCAGAGGCCCTGGGAACCTTGTTAGGGTGCATTGCATCATGAACGCTTTGAAATACCAGGATATTTTTTAATCTGGTGGCCTCTGCCCGAAAGCTGAGGATGGGTCGTCACTGGGTCTTTCAGCAAGATAATGACCCTAAATATGGCCAAATCTACACAGAAATGGTTCACCGGACCCAGAATCAAGCTCCTCCCATGGCCATCTCAGTCCCCAGACCTCAACCCCATTGAAAACCTGTTGAGTGAGCTGAAGAGGAGAGGACCCAGGTCGCTGGATGATTTAGAGAGATTGTGCAAAGAGGAATGGTCGATGATCCCACTTTCTGTATTCTCCCATCTTGAGAAACATTATAGGAGAAGATTAGGTGCTGTTTTGTTGGAAAAGGGGGGTTGTACAAAGTATTAACATCAGGGGTGGTAATAATTGTGGCACACATGATTTGATGTAAAAGAATTATTCCTCAGTGTGGGATTTTTTCCCACTGAATAGATGCACTTGGATTAAAGGTTGGATTTTCCCCTTTTTTTCATTGTGGTCCTATATTATTTAGAAAAAAAACTGAATTTCTTAGACGCTAAAGAACACATCTTAACAAGGGGTGCCAATAATTACGGAGGGCACTGTATATCACCCATGTGAAAAAAGAATTTCCTCCCTAAACCAAGTAACTGGTTATGCTGCCCTTGGCGGCAATAGCTGCTATCACATTTTTGTGATAGCTGGCAATGAGTCTTTTGAGGAATTTTGGCCCACTCTACATTGCAGAATTGTTTTAATTTTGTCACATTAGAGGGTTTTTGAGCATGAACTGCCTATGTGAGATCATGCCTCAGCATCTCAATCGGATTTATGTCAAGACTTCGAGCCCACTCCAAAGCCTTCATTTTGTTTCCTCAAGCTATTCAGAGATGGATTTTCTTGTCTACTTCTATTCATTGTCCCGCTGCATAAACCAACTGCGCTTGATTTCAAAAATTAATAAAGTAAAATTAGAAGGTATCAAAAAGTATTGATGAAAAACTGACGGCAGAGAAATTTTATTACAATCAATTACTGGCTACAGTAGTGTGCAGTGATGATTATACATTTAACAAATGAAGATAAATCGGGAACCAAGTATTATTCAAGTATTAAGTGTAATATTGGATTGTTCAGACGAAAATAAGTAATCGGATAACAATGTATAGTAAAAACAAAAATAATGTCTTTTTTAGAGAAAAAGTCAATATCTAGTGTGGCAAACCTTTGCTTTGATTACAGCATTTCATCTTTCAGGCAGTTTTCACATGGGTCATTTCATGAAATGGGGTTACCAACCCAAGGCTGTCAGCATGATCATTCTGTTCCACTTATTGTGTCATACGGCAAAAAAAAAAAAAAAAATCATACCTCATATATGTTTTTATCATCAAGGTATACATAAGATCTTGAACATTCAAGGGGGGAGGGGGGGAAATGGGAAGTGCACCAACACCCCATTTCAGTGTGACATTGTCCCAGTTTTCTGTGAAAAATTAACACTTGTTTTAACTAAATTGATTTAAATGAGCAATATATTGGAAAGTGTTACCTTTGTGTTATATTGTTTCATGGGTCTGGTAAGTTTTTTTTTTGTCAAGTAATTAAAAAAAAAAAAGAAAGCGAATTGAAATCAGGTTGTGAAAGTAACATGGTTGAGTCCTAATATAGAGGGCTGACTGCAATGAACAGTTATTTCCAATATATAACATCTGGACATAACGGTTTATTGCTGTCAGTCCTGGATATGTTACGTTCAGAACGCAGCTCACATTATTTGATACCGACTATAGAATAAGGTCTACACAATCAAATAGAAGAACCATAAGTGACATCCATAACATGAAGAACTATATTTTATACAAACCAAACAAGTAGTGAAGTTGTTTTGCTGAAAGGTAAGTATCGTGTCCATTTTTCTGTGGTTACGTTTAAAACCTAGATAACCGTGCCCAGTGGATGAAAACATTCAGTTATGCGGTTTAAGGACATCGGCAATACGGAGGAAGAGACCGACATACGGCAGTGGCGTTTTGTTTCTAATGTCCCCTGAGATCATAAAGCTGGTATCGCGTCTGCTGATGTTACATGCACAACAATGTTACTTTGGAACCAAGATCCCCCCAGAGGTGTATAATCCAGGGGTCAGAAAGTAAAAATCCTACCATGTTTTCATTCCACCCGTAAATTCCTGTCAGCAGATTTCACTTGTTAGTTTTACCTCCCAGCTGAAGAATAGGGTTAAGTGACAGGTCTTTTGTGGCTGGAACAATATCCTGGGAAGGACTTATACTTCCTGAACCTGGATTATACACCTCTGGATCCCCCCAGATTCTTGAAAGGACTGATTAAAATGTGTAGAGTTACGCATAGCACAAAAAAGTAATCAACTTTGACTAATTTTAAGGAAACCTGGAAATTTCTCGGTCAGCCAACGGCACCATATCAGCATGTATGTTGTCAAGGACACCGACCCCACAACTAATCAGTCACGTTCAAACATGAAATTAACCTCACTTGCTGTTTTTCCTGATGCTTTGTTGGAAACTGCTATGCACGTTAACTTTTCATATTAATTTTGCCGGGGTTTTATTAAAAATCGTTCTGGCCTCCCATGCTGATGTGACTTAAGCATGGTTGTGAACGTAACTATTCCTCGACTGGTTATGGGTGCTGTCTTGCGTTCGTCCATTTCAGCGATTTGGAACGTGTGATGGATCTAGTTAGACTAAATAGGATTTTTTTTTAAGAGCTCATCAAAAATCTTTGATAAATTATTACCCAAAATGCCGCCATGGAATGGAAGTGCATGATGTACGGTGATGTTAAAAAAAAAAAGAAAAAAAGATAACAGTACATTAAAAAATGAATTAAGTGCAAATATTTTTTATTGTCCTCAGTCCCAAATATCAGATGTAATGGAGACATTACAGATTCAATTCTTAAACCATTAACAAATTTTATCAAGCCTGTTACTCTTTTATTGGAAGCAAAGAAAAGGAATATTAATCTGCTCAAAAAATAGCAGTTTCAGCAATTTTCTCGTCAAACTCGCATGCTAAATTTAACTCGAGATCTAACTTCACTTTAAATTACTGAACTGATATTTAGTTACATAACCATTGTTTTGATAACTGCTGCCCATCTGTGTTGCATCGAGTTAACTAACTTTTGACACCCAGAAGCAGGTATTCCAGCCCAGGATGAACAAACTGCATACCGAAGTTCCTGTGAATTTTTGGGTTTTGCTTCAGAAACTGATTTTTTATGATCATCCCTCAGCCCTAAAGGCTGACGGGGTATTGCTATCTTTCGTGCGGTTGGGCGGGCAGGCGGGCATCTCCAAAAACTTCGACATCGGGCTGAGGGGTATTTTTCCTGCATTGCACGCCTATTTTTTATTTCACCCCGTAAGTTTTCAATGGGGTGAGGTCAGGAAATTGAGCTGGCAACTCAGTTTCCTCAATCCCGTTTGTCTGGAACTAAGATGTTGCCTGCTTACTCCTGTGTTTGGGGTCATTGTCTTGTTGAAACACCCATTTCAGGGGTATTTCGGCATATGGCATCATAATCTCCAAGTATTTTGACGCATTCAAAAGAAAAAAAAAGAAGTTTCTCAGTTTGAACATTAAACATCTTGTCTTTGCAGTGTATTTAATTGAATATAAGTTGAAAAGGATTTGCAAATCATTGTATTCTGTTTTTATCTACGATTTACACAACGTGCCAACTTCACTGGTTTTGGATTTGTATTTGCCATGCATAAATAACTCTAGCACCAATAACAGTGGTTAATTGGGTTAGGTTGGACTGCTATTTTTCAACACAACTGTAATTTCCCTTAAAGGACCACAAGCCTACAAAGCCTACAAAACCCAAAACCAGTTAAGTTGGCACGTTATGTAAATCGTAGATAAAAACAGAATACAATGATTTGCAAATCCTTTTCAACTTATATTCAATTAAATACACTGCAAAGACAAGATGTTTAATGTTCAAACTGAGAAACTTCTTTTTTTTTTTTTTTTGCAAATAATCATTAACTATAATCATTAACTCGCCTTTCAGTTTAACGACACTCAGTAAACGTTTGGGAACTGAGGAGACCCATTTTTTAAGCTTTTCAGGTGGAACTCTTTTCCATTCTTGCTTGATGTACAGCTTAAGTTGTTCAACAGTCCGGGGTCTCCGTTGTCATGTTTTACGCTTCATAATGCACCACACATTTTCAAAGGGGACAGGTCTGGACTACAGGCAGGCCAGTCTAGTGCAGTCTAGCACTCTTCTACTACGGAGCCATGCTGTTGTAACACGTGCAGAATGTGGCTTGGCATTGTCTTGCTGAAATAAGCAGGGGCGTCCACAAAAAAGTCGTTGCTTGGATGGCAACATATGTTGCTCCAAAACCTGTATGTACCTTTCAGCATTAATGGTGCCTTCACATATGTGTAAGTTGCCCATGCCTTGGGCACTAATACACCCCCATACTATCACAGATGCTGGCTTTTGAACTTTGCGCCTATAACAGTCCGTATGGTTCTTTTCCTCTTTGGTCTGGAGGACACGACGTCCACAGTTTCCAAAAACAATTTGAAATGTGGACTCGTCAGACCACAGAACACTTTTCCGCTTTGCATCAGTCCATCTTAGATGAGCTTGGGCCCAGCGAAGCCGGCGGCGTTTCTAGGTGCTGTTGATAAATGGCTTTTGCTTTGCATTGTAGAGTTTTAACTTGCACTTGCAGATGTAGCGACGAACTGTAGTTACTGACAGTGGTTTTCTGAAGTGTTCCTGAGCCCATGTGGTGATGTCCTTTACACACTGATGTCGGTTTTTGATGCAGTACCACCTGAGGGATTGAAGGTCACGGGCATTCACTGTTGGTTTTCGGCCTTGTCGCTTACGTGCAGTGATTTCTCCAGATTCTCTGAACCTTTTGACGATATTACGGACCGTAGATGATGAAATCCCTAAATTTCTTGCAATAGCTCGTTGAGGAATGTTGTTTTTAAATTGTTCGACAATCAGGTCACGCATTTGTTCACTAAGTGGTGACCCTCGCCCCATCCCTGTTTGTGAATAACTGAGCATTACAGGGAAGCTACTTTTATACCCAATCATGGCACCCGCCTGTTTCCAATTAGCCCGTTCACCAGTGGGAAGTTCCAAATAAGTGTTTGATGAGCATTTCTCAACTCTCTCAGTCTTTTTTGCCACTTGTGCCAGCTTTTTTGAAACATGTTGCAGGCATCAAATTCCAAATGAGCAATTATTTGCAAAAAATTACAAAGTTTACCTGTTCGAACATTAAGTAACTTGTCTTTGGAGTGTATTCAATTGAATATAGGTTGAAAAGGATTTGCAAATCATTGTATTCTGTTTTTATTTATGATTTACACAACATGCCAACTTCACTGGTTTTGGGTTTGTAATTCTCTGGGACTTTCTGTCTCAGACATGCCCAGGACATGCCCAAACCTAGCTCCAGTCTGGGCCGAACAAAAAAAGGTCAATACTGCCACCTAGTGGCTACTTTCCACATTACACCTCCATTCCAAAAGGGAAAAATTTTAACTCATAAAGGCAAAATTTTTCTTTTCAAGACAAAAATGGTTAAGTAGACACTTGTGTATATATACATATAATACAATATGCCAATAAACATATGATATATATACATACTCAAACACGGGATAAGCAATCAGCAATTACATTGTCAGTACCCTTTACATGCTTAATTTCCAAGTCAAAGTCCTGTAAAATCAAACTCCAATTCAGCAATCTCCAATTCTTGTTTTTCATCTTACTCAAAAACATTAACGGATTGTGGTCAGTGTACACAATCATTGGCTTTTGCCCTGTACAAACATAAACCTCAAAGTGCTGTAAAGATTGAACCAGAGCCAACAGCTCCTTCTCTATTGTGGAATAGTTCCTTCAGAGGTTCTTCCCAGGAGTCACTCCATGTGATCAGGTCGTCGATGTACGCACCTGTGTGTGGCAATCCGGCGATTGTTGACTGTATCATCCTTTGGAACTTGGCTGGGGCATTTTTCATGCCAAAGGGTAGGACTTCATACTGGTACAACCCAGATGGTGTGGCAAAAGCAGAGATGCTCTTGGCCCTCTCAGTTAAAGGCACACACCAATAACCCTTCAATAAATCAATCTTGGTCAGAAACGTTGCTTGCCCTACTCTATCAATACAATCATCAATCCTAGGTATTGGAAACACATCAGTTCTAGTTACAGCATTGACTTTGCGATAATTTGTACCGAATCTAGTACTTCCATCAGGTTTTGGAACGAGCACACAGAGTGAACTCCAATCTGAGTTAGAGGGTCTGATAATATCATGTTCTAACATGTACTCAACCTATTTCTAAGCAATCTTTCTCTTTTCAGGATTCATTCAGTGAGGATGCTGTTTTATTGGTTTGGCATCACCAATATCTACATCATGAGATGCTACAGAAACTCTCTTTGGAACATCAGGAAATAGATCTTTATATTTCTTGATGAACCTCTCAAATTGATCTTTCTATGAGGGTTCTAAGTGCTGGAGTTTTACATCAAGATTTTGCAACACTTCAGAATTTGACAACTTACATGAAAGAACTTCAGCTTTAATTCTAGGTTCATCATCTTGAATGTCCCCCTCATCTTCACACGTCTCAGCCATAGGAGGATCTGAAGTGACAGCTGCAACCTTAGCATTCCTATCATGATAAGGCTTCAGCATGTTAATGTGACACAACTGTTTTGGCTTTCTCCTATTAGGAGTCTTCAAAATGTAATTGAGATCATTGAGTTTTGTTAGAATTTCATCAGGACCATGAAATCTAGCCTGCAATGGATTGGACTGCAAGGGAAACAACACAAGGACCTTGTCTTCTAGTTCAAACTCACGGCTTCTAGCCTTGTGGTCGTACCAAGTTTTAATTTTTCCCTGACTTGATTTCAAGTTCTCTTTAGCTAAGTCACAAGCTGCACGCAGTCTTTCTTTTAACTTGCTAACATAGCCTAACAGACTGATATGCAGCTCTTTCTCTTGCCATTGTTCACTCAACAATAGCAAAGGTCCTCTCACTTCATGGCCAAACACTAGCTCAAACGGACTGAATCCAGTAGACTCCTGCACTGCTTCTCTAGCTGCAAACAACAGCAAATGAACACCTTCATCCCAGTCTTTCTCGTGATCATAACAATAAGTCCTCATCATTGTCTTGAGAGTGGAATGAAACTGCTCTAAGGCACCCTGACTCTCTGGATGATAGGCACTAAAAAGAATCTGCTTCGCACCTGGTTCATACGTTACCTGCTGAACAATCCGGAAATGAAATTGCTACTTTGGTCTGACTGAATTTCCTTGGGAAGGCCAAACAATGTGAAGAACTTTATCAAAGCCTTCAAGATTGCAGTTGCCTTGATGTTGCGTAGTGTTATGGCTCCAGGGAATCTGGTAGATGCACACATGATTGTCAACAAGTACTGATTTCCAGATCTAGTCTTGGGAAATGGACCAGCACAATCAACAATGACCTTAGAGAAGGACTCCCCAAATGCTGGGATAGGCTGCAATGGAGCTACTGGTGGGTCTAACTGGTGTTTTCCAACTACCTGACAAGTGTTTCATGATCTTATCAACAGTCTTGTTAACATCAAGATGACTTCCTAAAGGTAAACATTGAGCCATTGTTAAAATCTCATTCCTGTAGACCTTCGGAACAACAATTAGTCTAACCACTGCCCAATCTGCATTAGCAGGGATATTCGGAGGGCGCCACTTCCGCATCAACACACCATCCTTGAGATAATACCCAACTGGAATAGAAATAATAGAACTGCGTCTATTTCTTTATTAGGAAGGGCTCTCCTCTTTAGTACACAAATTTCAGGATCAATAGTTTGCTCCTGAATCAACCGCTTTCTGGACAGAGAAAAGTCTCCAGACACATCAGAATCACCAAACCCATCTGGCTGGCTGAACAAATATAAAAATATCTGATAAGTCCTCAAACGGAGAAACCATTGTAAGCCGAACAGAGTCATGAGGCGAACCACCTGAGTCATGACTATTCAATGTGGTGGACGGCACCACATCATCTTCTTCTTGAGCCTTCTTGGCCATAGCACGGGTCACTGCACAGGAAGGATACAGAGATGGGTCTTCATCGCCATCTTCAGTACTCGGCTGTGAAGTAAGATGAACAGGGGGAACTACATTGCCCTCAGCCAGGTCATTGCCTACCAACAGAGAAACACCCTTAATAGGTAGACTTGACATAAGTCCCAATCAGAGCGCAGGGGTACAGATACAGTCCTCCCTTCAATACCTTGTACAAGTATGAAATCCCCAGAAGCGGTCTCAACACGTAACTCCAAGGAGTCTATCAACAAAAGTGACTGAGAAGCTCCGGTATCCCTTAGGATATACATGGGGACAGGAGGAGAATGCTCATTCAGAACCACAAATCCCTCTGACACAAATGGAAGAAATTCCTCCCTCACGAAGTCAGCAGTATCAGGCTTCTTAGCTCCACAAGGAGCAGGCAATTTAGCAGATTGCTCATCTACTACAGGGGTTTCTAACCTTGTTTTCACAAAGGCATTTGGTTTGGTATCCTTTTCTCTTTCTTTGTTAGCTTTAAGGAACCAAAGTCAGTTACACTTTTGTAACTGTCAGCTTTCACACTTTGATCAGACCTGTAACTGGATTTCTGAGCACCATCACCAGATTTGTCTTTGTCTTTGGGTGAGGAATCTTGGGTATCACCGTTACCTTTTTTCTGAAATTGGCACCATCTATTGTTACTGCTAGACTGAAATTTAGACTTATGTGTGAGAACATATTCATCTGCAAATTTGGCAGCTGATTGCAAATTCAGTGCTTGCTTCTCATTAAGGTAGGTCTTAATATCATCCTTAACACAGTTCTTGAATTCTTCAACTAACACCATCTCTTTTAGTGAGTTGAAATCATCCTTGACCTCCATAGAAGTACACCAGCGCTCAAAGCAAACTTTCTTCTCGTTAGCAAATTCCACATAAGTCTGATTGTCAGATTTCTTCAGACCTCTGAATTTTTGTCGGTAAGCCTCTGGAACCAACTCATAAGCTCTCAAAATAACCTTTTTGACAACCTCATAATCAGAGGAATCATCTGCAGACAAAGCCGAATAGGCTTGTTGAGCTTTACCCTTGAGGACAGTTTGCAGCATCAGAGGCCAGTGTTCCTTTGACCACTGACAACTTTTAGCTACCGTTTCAAAGCACTGCAATAGTTATCAACGTCCTTCTCCAAGAATGGAGGCACCAGTTTTACCTCCTGGCTAGCACAAAATTTATTTTTAGTTTCAATTTTAATTTTTAGTTGCTCCATTTGGAGTCTTTCTTCTCTATCTAACTTCTCTAATTCAAAATCTCTCTGTCCTCTATTTCAATTCTAGCAGAAGTTCCATTTCTACATTTGGATTTTCCACTGGAAACTGATCCAGATCTCCTGGTGCAAACACATTTTCATCATTGTAATATTCAGCAATCTGTCTAGCCAGTCTTGCTTTTCGCATGGCTGGTTTTACCTCTGTCAGCTCAAACTGTCTGCATATTTCTAGCAGTTCTCTCTTTTAAAAAGACTTCAAAATCCCTACGGTTGGTGATGCCGAGAAATCACCCATTGCTGTTGATCTGTCGATATATATCTTGGAAAATTTAAAAAAAAAAAATTTTACAATTTGAAATTTTTGATTTTCAATAAATGACTCACACAATGGTCAAACCCGGACGAGCCCCCAATTTGTTATGGCCCCTATTTGTTATGACATTTACGACAGCAAGGGATGACAGACAATTTTAAAACTCAGATTTAATTCAACCAAAGCACAGAACTAATTTACAATCTAATCTACTGACCAACATTGATAATATACAAGAAAAAAAAAATATTTACAGTCCCTTGAGATAGGGTTGCTTGCTGATGTTCCAGGTGAGGAAAATACTCCAACACTGGCAAAAATCCACCAAAAGCTTCACAGGTCATGAAAACAAATGGCAGGTCTGGTCAAATGTATCCTTCTCCTTTCAATTTCTCCTACTACTTTACTCTCTCAATTTCCTCATTATACACTCTTTTGCAGACCCCTCCCACCTTTTAGAGTTTTTTTTTTAATTCTCTGGGACTCTCTGTCTCAGACATGCCCAGGACATGCCCAAAACTAGCTCCAGTCTGGGCCTAACAAAAAAAAAGGTCAATACTGCCATCTAGAGGCTACCTTCCACATTACAAAAGCCAAGCATGTTCACGGCTTGCACAGTGGATGTACGTCCGCATAAAATATAGTTCCTCAAAGGAAATATGCAAGGTTTAATCAGAGACTTAAAAGAATGATATTTGTACTGTTCTACATATTCCTAGGCAGTTTAAGCACTTCAGGTTGCGAAAAAGTAATTGAGACGAAGCTTACCTTCTGTAAATTTTTGGTGTCCATGTTACATTCAGAACCCGTCGCAAGCCCAGTTACACATGCTGTACCTCTCCAGAGAGGGTAAAATTGTGAAAATGTACTCTCTTGGCAATGAGTATCATGGACATTTACCGCTTTGTAATTTTTAGACACTGGCCCATATAGGTCATTCATGTGCAATTCCAATTTCAGATCCAACAGGTAACTTTTCTGTTTGGTGGAGTTTTTGATCAATTTTATAAAATTTGTATTTCACACCTGTTATTTTTGTATACAACGAGAACTTTAAAGCAAACAGGTTTTATAGTTGTTATGAAGATTTGACACACTAACTGGACTTTAAGTCAAGTTGGTGTCCATGTTACATTTACAACCTGTCAGATCAAGTTAAGTGATCAAGTGTTGTGGTTCCCATGAAGACATGGTTTCATCTTTGAGGTCCCCCTATGTTCAGATAGAATCTTCAAAAAAAAAAAAAAACACAAAAAAAAAAAACCCCACACACACCTCAGGTCACTTTGGTCCACCCTTTTCATGAACTGGTCCACCCCCCCTCCCTCAATGCTACAACGGATTTGCTCAATCTGAAAAGAGGTCAGGAGAACACCAGTTGCAGGATCCAGAAGTGTTTATTAAACACTAGGAGAAACTATGCAGACACGCCAGAAACAAAACACTGCACATGCACTGAACAAATGGCAGAACTAAAGTACACTGCTAAAGGCTGGCAGAAACACTCACTCCAAGAGTGGATAAACTAAGAAAACAAAAACTAAACCCAACTAAACTGACGGACACACTGGGAGACTTAAACACAGGGCAGACAAGACAAGGGTGCAGCAAAATACAAGACTCTGGAATCATACACCGGGTGTATAATCCAGGGGTCAGAAAGTAAAAATCCTACCATGTTTTCATTCCACCCATAGACTCCTGTCAGCAGATTTCACTTGTTAGTTTTACCTCCCAGCTGAAGAATAGGGCCAACTGACAACTGACCTTTGTGGCTGGAACAATATCCTGGGATTGACTTTTACTTTCTGAACCTGGATTATACACCTCTGTCATACACAGACGAAACTCGGAAGGCACGAGGAGCTGAGATTTCACCAGGTGGAACTGAGTCATACTAAGGATCAGTCTGACGTCCCCTCCCAATACTGCCACATAAATAGTCACAAGAGGAGGCGGGGACTCGGAATGCAATCTCAACTGAAACAGAAACACATGGGATTAATAAACAATTACACGAGAACCGGGTTAACAAGGTCGACTCGAGACAAGACGCTGAGACTATCAATCAAGCCAGACAGTTTAGATTAAGGTAATCTAAACGTGACGAGTAAAAAGCACCACCAGAGAAGCGAAGGAAAGCACAGCTTTAAAATTAGTTAATCAGAGACAGCTTTGGCAGAATTCACGAAAGCTAGGAAACACACGCACTCGCTAATGAGTTAATTAAGGTTAATACTACGTGATGAAATATTTACAATCACCCTCAAAAAAGTGCTGATTAGTACGGGTTAGCAATTATCCTATCAGAGAATGTATTTACTCAGAGTTTCACGAGACCCAGAATTAAACACAGGTGGAAGCAATGAATGAAATACCAGAGCCGAAACCGAAAGAGGAAACGTGATTGGACGACGAGACGCAGGCATGCTGAAGGCTGTCACGCGACATCACTGAAGGCAGAAAGGGAGTGGAACGGCAGAAATGAAACCTAAATAAAACTAAAGTAAGACACAAGCACAAATAAGCACAACGACAGCACACTCGAGGCAAAATCATAACACAATCAAATTTAAGTATGGGTTTTGATGGGGCCAAATCATTACTTTTATGTCATCAGAAGTTTCTCCCCAAATGAAATAATTCTTGCACAAGTTAAACGTGTATTTAGGGTCGTTATCCTGTTGAAAATTAAATCCCTGACCTGTCTATCTCTTTCCAGATGGCAATGGATGCCTCACAAGGATGCAGTGATACCTCTTTTGATCCATGAAAACGTTGATTTTTGCGTGATCACCAGCTCCTTTCGCGAAGACTGAACCCCAAACCATAATATTACCGCCTCCATATTTTACTGAGGGGTTTAAACAATCATTATTGAAACATTCTTAAACTTTCTGGCACACATAACTTCTGCATTTGGGTGATAAATGAAGCGCACAAAGACGTTTCAAATGATTTTATTTCATTTTAACAATTTAAACAATATGGAAGCACATGCATTGCTTCCAGTCCCTGAGTAAAAAAAAAGCGTGAGAAGTCCGGAGACATAATCGGTTTCCAATTAGTAGTGGTGAAATCCACTGTAACGCACCTGAAACTGATAAACCTCCTTGCACAAGTACTTCAGTTCCGCGCGAGAATCTCTTAAGCGGCTTTCACATAGCACGCGGTTTGGACGGTGCTCTGCGCTGGGAACGGCTTTCAGAGTGGGCGCCGAGTAGGGCGCACGCATGCACGTTGTACACGTGCTGGTTGCTATGGGACCGATACAGCCGCTAGGAAGTAGTTCGTTCTGGCGCACTTTTTCTCTGGCGGACCATACAGCAATACAGTCAAAGGACAGCTCTGGCAGTAATTCTTCTTCTGAGGAGGAGGAGAACACCAGCAGCAAGAAGAGTGTGGGTACATGAAATTCTCATGGTATGGCAGCAGTTGGGGGAGGTAAAACTAATCTTTAGTTTAGTTTTGGGAGGCCAAAAGATTGAGCAAAGACCAGGATTTTTCAGAATTTTTCTCCCAAAGGAGTGAGGTCTCACAACAGTTTCTCTAGGGCTATCACAGAGGTATGTAGACACTTTCTTATCCGCATATATTCCCACTTTTGCAAGCTAAACACTATGTCTTCGGGCGGATGTTACCTCGATTTATAGAATGCCTTTTTAACACTTTGAATATTCCATACTTAAAAATAATATGTCTATTTTTGACAGAATAGCTACTTCAGATTGGTTAAGAAAAAGTTTGAAATTCCCGTACGGGCACTTTGCAATCGCCATTGTTTACTTAACGTAGATAAGGTGTATACATATTAAAACGCAAGGTCGGGTTTTATTGTCCCGTTTAAATGTCATGCCTGGCACTTTTCGAGAATCGCTGAAGTTAGTTTGCAGCAACGAGATATGTAAACTAGAGGCGCCAAGTTGTTCGTGCCAGATCAGCCAATGTGTGCAGAGCTGACCGCCACCTTGTGACGGGCGTGCCTGCCGCTGGAACCCATGTAAACAATTATGTTCTGGTTAATATTTCGTTAAATATCAACAATAATCATTCAGCAGCGTTTTGGTTTCCGGTCTTTTTCTGAGTGACAACTGGAGAAGCTTTAGCTTGAAGCGCCATCTCCAGGGCTCTCAAGTCTCACGCACACGCATTTCAATAAGTTCACACGCCACACATAACATTTCTCACGCTGAGAAGTGATAAAATCGCCGCACATTAGTAACATAGACTGTATATAAAAGAGATTAGTAATCTATGAATGTCTGAGATGAAGGCAGACGACTCTACTTGAGTCAGCAACCTATCAGCCAATCAGAAAATAGTATTTTTTGTTGCCAGGTGAAATAGCAGCGCCGCAATCGCGTCTTCACAGACGCGCGCGAATGCTGCCATTTTGTGCAGACGTCAAAGAGCTGGAAGTGGAAGCCTGAAAAATCAGGTAATCACTTCATCACATAATTTTTTTGATAATAGCTGCTTAATAAAGTCGAGGAACTGCGCAGGATATTTGCTTTATGAATCATTTTTTTTACCTCAATTTAACGGCTTTGGACGGTTATTGTTACATGAATTGACTTGTACCTTGTTACGGGGAGAGAGGGGGCTCTCTGCCCTCCATGTGTATTTTGGCTGAAAACAAACCCTGCTCCGATCCGGTGTCACAGGTGGTACCGCAACATCTCTTGTTTGTGACAGACAAAACGATTCAAATACACAAAATAATTATTTAATTTAGCATTTATTATACTACTGGGGAGTCCCACCGAAATAAAAAGGTACAGATATGGCTAAACATTATCTTGTTCAAAACCTAATAACGCTAGTAAGTTGAAATCAAATTTTTAAGCACATGTCAAATAAGATTCGTGAATGGATGAAGAGCTGACGAAGAGTCACTTCTTCTTTGAGTTTACTGGCATTTTGAGTGTTCAACAACTGATCCTGGTGTGCCATCTAGTGCTAGAATATTGTAACTGCGTGCATAAGTTGGCAGCTCCACGTCCACTGGCGGACACATCTGCACAAAGATACACCGTTGTTCTTCTCGAACACGCCAAATCCATATAATCCGTAAATGATGAATTAAATTAATATTTTAATTTGAAAAGAGTTACTTTTTTTGTCAACTGGTATGTACGCTGCAATGGTTATTGAAACTGTTTCATATTACGTTAACAATGGTTCTCATGTGTATGGTCTTATGTTAGATGCTAGTAAAGCATTCGACAGAGTCAATTGCTGTCGTCTATTTAGAAAATTAATAGATAGTGGATTATGTCCCATTTTTTGTGGGTTTCTGTTAAATATGTATCTCAGTCAAAAATTAAGAGTTAGATGGGAAAACACACATTCACAATATTTTTCAATTTTAAATGGTGTTAAACAAGGTGGGGTTATATCCCCTATTTTGTTTTGTGTATATATTGATGATTTGATGAACAAATTGCAAAATCTAGGTGTTGGCTGTCATATGGGCAGTGTTTATGCTGGTGCTTTTAGCTATGCAGATGATGTTAAGTTACTGGCACCTAGTGTTAGCGCATTACAACTTATGATTACTGCTTGTGAAAATTATGCCAAGGAATTTGATATCATGCTTAATGGCAAAAAGAGTGAGCTTATTATTTACAAATGTTCTAGGGCTAGACCATCTGACCCCGTTATTTTCGTGAATAATGTCAGAGTTCCTAGAAATGCTAAGGTGACATACTTAGGTCAAGACCTTTATCAAGATATATTTGATTTAAATGCTGACAAATGTGAAGCAGATTTTAATCGTCAATGTAATATGTTTTTTTCTGATTTCAAAAATGCTAACTCCTATATAAGGAATGAGTTATTTCACAAATATTGTACGTCTTTCTATGGTTGCCAAATTCTTCCTTTATATTAAAATGAAATTGAAACCATTTATTGTGCATGGAGAAAGGCTATACGTAAAGTCTGGCGTGTACCTTATACTACTCATTGTAATATTTTGCCATATCTTGCTAATTGTATGAATATTGATCTTTTATTCGCGAAGCGTTGTATTAAATTTATTGATAAGATGTGTCAGAGTGACAATTATGTTGTTAGTACAATTACCAACATGGGTATGTTAGGAACACATTCTGTCATTGGTGCTAATAGTAGATATCTCTTGTACAGATTTCATTGTGATGTTAGCAATGTTTGTGCTTTTTGGCAGCATAGTTTTGATGAAAACATATTTAGACTTGCTCAACAAATTAAAGAATTGTGTGCAATGAGAGACAGTTGTGAGGTAAATTTATTTAGGGATCGAGAAATGACTGCGATAATTACACTACTGTGTACGGAGTAAGGCCTGGTGTCTTTGTTTTTATTTTGGTTTTCATTTTAATTGTTAATTTTTATTGTACAACTTTTTGTGTTGTGAATAAAGAAATGCAAACTAAGTTGCCAGTGTCAAAGTAACAAAGTGAAATATACTTTTATTTTTTAATTGTAGTAGAGTAAAAGTCCCGGTTTGAAAAAATCTTAAGTAAAGTACAAATCCTCAAAAAAAAACTCCACTTTAGTACTGTTACGACTTTGCACCTTTGAAAACGGGAGTATCATGCACGGTAAATTTAGGGGCAGGCAGCTAGTGGATCATGGAGAGATGTCGGCGAATTGAGTCAAAAATATAATCGCGCAGAAAGTAAACAAATTTGCATAGTGCACCTCTAAGTCGGGAGTGATTCAAAGTACTGCAGTATTTTTGCTTGTTTGGACTAAATGGCACTCAGTGGAGATGAAAATTTCTGGAAGG
The DNA here is from genome assembly GCA_029721435.1 of Gymnothorax reevesii. NCBI lineage: Eukaryota > Metazoa > Chordata > Actinopteri > Anguilliformes > Muraenidae > Gymnothorax > Gymnothorax reevesii. The sequence goes on along the minus strand of CM056587.1, from coordinate 48,050,426 downwards.
CATGAATCCACTCTGCTACACCTTTCTGTGATGGGCGCCCGTCACGAGATGGCGGCCAGACTTGCGCATTGAAATCATAACATAGCGCCTCTAGTTAATGTAACTCATTGGCTTGCAGCTTGCCGAAGTTGTCGCTACTCTCTTTATGTAGGTACTCTACTTCTGCCTAACCTCAGCTCTGTAGCCCTCTTACCCCAGTATAGCAGCAAAGCATGAGTTTCTATATTACAAATTTGACTACCTTTATGGTGATTAAGTATGTTTGTATCACACACACTAACTGATATGCTTTCCTTTTTTCTCTCGTTTTCAGTGAATGATGGCATACAGTCAGTGGAGTAACATTCGCAAAAGAGCTCTTAAAAGGGTCGATGCCATGCTTGAGTCCTTAGAGACTGAAACGTCTGGCATTTCTGCAATAGGGCTAGCTCAGGCTGATATGCCAGACTGTATTGCTGATCATTCTCAGCTGTGTGTCCAAGACAAGGCTGAAGAGGGTTTTTGTAGTGACACTGGATCTGATGAAAGTTGTGATGAAGAGCATGTTTCCCATTCCAATTTGGAATCTCTTTTATCAGACTGGGCTGTCCGGTTTGGTGTTTCTTTAGTTGCTCTCTCAGCACTTCTGACCATACTCAGAGTTTACCGTCCTTGTCTTCCAAAGGATGGTCGGTCTTTGCTGAAAACAAAGACAGATTATGTGGTAGAAAAGTTAGCAGGTGGTTCTTTTTATTATTTTGGACTCATGAATATGCTTCGTAAAACATTTGAGAATTTGGTGAGCCAAGTCAAAGATGGACGCTTGTTTAAATTACAGTTAAATATTGATGGTTTACCACTTTTTAAAAGTTCCTCTGTACAGTTCTGGCCTATCTTGGGTATGTTAGATTGTATGAAACGACCAGTATTGATTGCCTTGTTCTGTGGTGAATCCAAGCCAACTTCGTTGTCGGAGTACCTGGGGGCACTTATAAATGAGTTGAAGAATTTGGGGGGTGGATTTACCATGGCTGGAAAGACATTTTTTGTTAAAGTGAGTTCAGTAATATGTGATGCTCCAGCTAGAGCTTACATTAAAGCAGTGAAGTCTCACACAGGGTATTCTGGATGTGATAAATGTGTTCAGACAGGTGTGTATAGTAACCATCGTATGACTTTCCCAGATACGCATGCTGTTCGTAGGACTGACAAGCTTTTTAAGGATTGTAGTGATGAAGATCACCATCAGGGGCATTCACCTTTTTCGGAATTGAATATTGGCATGGTGAGCTGTTTTCCCCATGATTACATGCATTTAGTATGTCTCGGTGTGGTACGCAAGCTTTTAGATTTGTGGATGGGTACTGCTGGGCCTCGGCGTTGTCGCATTTCTGCTAGTCAATGCAGTATCGTATCTGACAAACTGATGAGTTTGAAAGCCTTTGTACCTGCTGAATTTGCAAGAAAACCGAGAGCACTTACAGAGAGAATGAGGTGGAAAGCCACTGAACTGAGACAGTTTTTACTGTATACAGGCCCGCTTGTTCTAAAGGGTGTGTTAGCTGAGGAGGTTTACAACAACTTCATGCTGCTTTCAGTCGCCATTCATGTTTTAGCTAGTCCTTCGTTATGTTTAGTGCTGAATGAATTTGCTCAGGCATTACTCATCTCATTTGTGGATCATTTCAGTCAGTTATATGGTGCGGAAAATACATGGTGTACATGGTGTATGGTGTACAAAATACATGGTGTTGTTCATCTCAGTGAAGATGTGAGGGTTCATGGTCACTTAGACCTCATATCTGGATTTACTTTTGAAAATTATTTACAGATATTGAAGAAAAAGGTTAGGAAACCACACAATCCTTTGACTCAAGTTATTCGGCGTGTCTCTGAAATGGACAGTGCCGGTGCTGAGAGTGTTATTAAAAAACAGAAATCTATAGCCAAAGGGCTGCACAGTGAAGGGCCTGTGCCTCAGCTAACGGACAGCAGTCTCAAGCAGTTTAAACACTTAGTGATTGATGGTGTGACTATCAGAACATCATATGGTGATGACTGCCTTATAATTAATAATGATGTGGCTTTAGTGCAAAACATTTTTCTGCATGTATGGTTTTATTATGTTGTGTATAAGGAGTACACCAAAAAAGATAATTTTTTCAATTATCCAATTGACTCTTCTGAATTGGACATTCTGGTTGTTTCAGGTCTGTCCCCAGACTTCAAATTTGAAAGGCTTGAGGGCAGTATAAAAAAATGTGTTAGATTTCCTCTTGAGATTAGGGATAGCTTTGTTGTTCTCCCTCTATTACACCTGAATTATTAACCCATGAAACTGACCTGTTAGCTGCCCCAATTTTCCTCAAATTTACTGATTGGACTTTCCTGCCAATTTTTTTTTGTCCTTTTAACTGATGGGAAACATTGTCATATTTACATTTTTTTGTCATATAGATCCAATTACCCTGTCACTTATTAAAATCCAGATTTTGATCGTACCTAATTTTAGTACATTCTTCTCTGAAAACATTACCTTTTTATATTGAAGTTGGTTTTCTAATACTTGGGTTCCATGGCAAGTATATATAAACATTTGTAATTCTCTAGCAAATTTAACACTCTTTAGAAATGTATGTAGGACTACAACAATGTATGTTAGCCTGCAGCCATACCACAATTCGACCTGCTTCAGGTGTGTGGCTGAAGTTAAGCAGGTGTGGGCTTGGTCAGTACTTGGATGGGAGACCACTGAGGAAAACCAGGTTGCTGCTGGAAGAGGTGTTGGTGGGCCAGTAAGTGGCGATCTTCCCTCTGGCGGGACAATCCCCAATGCCCCAGTGCAGTGACGAGGACACCAGGTTCCCTGGTGTCATGGCTAAAGTCCCAACCTGGCTCTTTCGATCTGCCGCCTAATCATCTCCTGATCTAATTGGCTGTGCAATTCCTCTGTCCCTCCCCACCTCCTCCCCCAGAGCTCCCTTGAAAAAGAGATTTCAATCTCAACGGGACTTCCCTGGTTAATTAAGGGTTAAATAAATAAAAAATACAAAATAAGTCTTTTCTATAATTTTTCAAAAACGTCTGTCAAGTTCAGGTTTTATTTGAAGTTGCCTTGAATAAAAGTCTGTTACATGCTGAAGTGTAAATCAATTTTTTTTTTTTTTTTAAAAACTTCAGTCAATTGTTGCCATCGGGATTAAATGGATTAATAGGGCAGGATTTGTTTCCCCATCACAGAACAACATATCAAGAACTTAACAATGTTCCACATTGTGAGCTTTGAAGACACAGAAGAGGTTGAGGTGGTGCCATCCTTGTGGGTCAGCGAGGGAGTGTGCCAGTGGCCCCCTTACAAGCGAGAAGGGGTTCAGAGGGCGATAAAGAATATGGAGCAGCCAAGTAACACCTGGGCTGTTTACAGGGCTAGGGTGTTGTACACAGGAAGTATGTATAAGAATACTTTAAATAATTAACTGACCACAGTTGTAAAGTCTGTGACATAATATTTAATCTGAGCTCTTTTATTGGCAGGTAATTATCAAGAGGCTCGCAGAAAACTGCCACTCGCAGAGCAGCAGACTGATTTGCAGTCTGAGGCTGAAAATGAGCCGGGAAGGCCACCAAAAAGGAAGATCAAGTAAGTATTTTTTAGTGCGTATTTGCGTCTTTGCATTGACTTTGAATGTAATCTGTCGTGCGAAAAATTTGTTTTGCGCCCGGTGTGAAAGCGACTTTAGGATGTTTAATACATTGGCATGCTAGCTGTAACATAATAGATATGTCTCTTTATCTTGCAAGCTAGGTAGCCAAACAGTTCGCTCGCAAGTATTCCATTGTAAGCGAACTGTAGTCTTTTTAGCTTGCTAGCCAATTGGCCATGTAGCTTAATACATTGGTGTGCTAGCTATGACACACAGTTCAATATCACTTTGGCCTGCTAGCTAGGAAGCCAACTAGCTCGCTATCAAGTATGACAGTGTACGCATTGAAAGCGAACTGCGGCCTTTTTAGCTTGCTAGCCAGTTGGCTAAGTAGCTAAATACATTGGTGCTAGCTATACTATTGCTAGCTAGGTAGCCAACTAGCTCGCTAGCGAATAAAACTGTACGCAAACCGTAACCTTATTTTGTCGGCGTAATCATGACACAAACTGACGTGCATTAAGGCCTGCAAGTTGAGAGGCAAAAACATCAGCTAGTCAGTGGATGTGGTTTTTGATTCGTCATTTGGGCATTTTTGTTACTTCCATCCCTCATACATGCACGGGAGATAAATCAATTTAGTAACCAAAACACATCTGTCTGCCCTGCGTCAGGTGGCGTATTGCCACCTTTCAGTTTTTTTGCGTTGGACCTCTTCCGGGTTGATTTATAACATTACAGACTAAACATTTAATTTACAAGTTTACTGTCTATGTGGCAAACTGGAAGCATGTTGAGTGCCGAAAACATCTGTTTAGAACTTTACGGCTCTGTACATTTTGTACGTGCTGTGCGCTATGCTTTTTGTGCAGTTGAGATGCGCCCTATCCTCGGTAAGAGTCGTTTTGAAAGAGTTTTCTGATGGCGAGTGGAAGGGAAAACTGAACAATCTCTTGCCACGTTGCCTCCGTTTGTGTTGTCACCGGCTTCTTCTTAAGCATTGCTGTGTGACTTCTGAGTCAAAGGTCAGCATAAAAAATTGTGGAGAATGCGCAGAGCGCACAGTCCAGTTCGGTTCGACTGAAGCATGTACATGCAGGGGCCATCCATTTTCTATACCCGCTTATTCCTCACTAGGGTCACGGGGCGAGCTGGAGCCTATCCCAGCTGACTACGGGCAAAGGCAGGGACCCATCGTGAACAGCTTGCCAATGCATCGCAGGGCGCACACACCATTCACTCTCACACTCATACCTATGGGCAATTTGGTGTCTCCTGATATGCATGTCTTTGGACTGTGGGAGGAAACCGGAGTACCCGGCGCTACACGGGGAGAACATGCAAACTCCACACAGAAAGGCCAGATTCGAACCCACAACCTTCTTGCTGTGAGGCAGCAATGCTATCTCAATTATCTGGGTGTGTTAGTCCGACTATTAGAACTCCGATTTCAGTCGAGCTAAGATGTTTGCGTGCATTTTAAAAGTCTGATTTTAGTCGGACTAATGCAATAATTTGATTTTCTTAAGTGTCATGTAAATGCACTGACTGATGCTTTGATGCTTTAATATGTTTATATACTCTCTCTTTGTATAAACATGTCTTTGCCCTTTTGTGTATGTTTTTCTCCAAGGCCAAGTAGACGCATGGAGGAAATGTATGACAGCGAGGAGGACACCATTGGTCCAAAAATGACAAGCCTACCCAAAGCCCCCACCATCAGAGAGCCTTTCAGACGGTATAAGATATCTAATCAAAAAATCAAGAATGTTGACATTCCACCTGATGGCTGTGGGCCCACTGAAGATACCGAATTCCAGGTAGAAGATATGCCAATTTCACAATTAATTAAAATTCTCGATGTTATATAAAGTCAGACCTATGTCTTAAATTCTTATTATGTCCCCTGTATCCAGAGGAGGAGGTATTGATTTTGGCATCGGGCCACGCACTGCATCATCAATGAGAACGCAATAACTTTTGAAAGACTGTACAGAACCTCACCCAGTTTTGTATCAGGGTACATATTAATGAGACCTCGGACCCTATTGGAATTGATGGCGCGCCCTGCAATTCCCAGTTTTTGCCTAATTGCCTAAAGTTGGGGAAGGATATGTTATGTACGTCGTCAGCTGATGGCTCATTCTAATTTATATTTAAAAACTGTTGTTCATTCATAATTCAGTAAGGTTCATTAAACGGAAATATTAAACATGATAAGGGAAGCCAATCGATTCTGGCACTGAAATGCAACCAAAATATTACAAAACCCAAAACCAGTGAAGTTGGCACGTTGTGTAAATCATAAATTAAAACAGAATACAATGATTTGCAAATCCTTTTCAACCTATATTCAATTGAATACACTGCAAAGACAAGTTACTTGATGTTCAAACAGGTAAACTTTGTAATTTTTTGCAAATATTAGCTCATTTGGAATTTGATGCCTGCAACATGTTTCAAAAAAGCTGGCACAAGTGGCAAAAAAGACAGAGAGTTGAGGAATGCTCATCAAACACTTATTTGTAACATCCCACAGGTGAACGGGCTAATTGGGAACAGGTGGGGGCCATGATTGGGTATAAAAGCAGCTTCCCTGAAATGCTCAGTCATTCACAAACAAGGATGGTGCAATCGGTCACCACTTAGTGAACAAATGCGTGAGCTGATTGTCGAAAAGTTTAAAAACAACATTCCTCAACGAGCTATTGCAAGAAATTTAGGGACTTCATCATCTGCGGTCCGTAATACCGTCAAAAGGTTCAGAGAATCTGGAGAAATCACTGCATATAAGCGACAAGGCCGAAAACCAACATTGAATGCCCGTGACCTTCGATCCCTCAGGCGGTACTGCATCAAAAACCGACATCAGTGTGTAAAGGACATCACCACATGGGCTCAGGAACACTTCAGAAAACCATTGTGAGTAACTACAGTTCGTCGCTACATCTGCAAGTGCAAGTTAAAACTCTACAATTCAAAGCGAAAGCCATTTAACAACAGCACCCAGAAATGCCGTCGGCTTCGCTGGGCCCAAGCCCATCTAAGATGGACTGGTGCAAAGTGGAAACGTGTTCTGTGGTCTGACGAGTCCACATTTCAAATTGTTTTTGGAAACTGTGGACGTCGTGTCCTCCGGACCAAAGAGGAAAAGAACCATCCGGACTGTTACAGGCGCAAAATTCAAAAGCCAGCATCTGTGATGGTATGGGGGTGTATTAGTGCCCAAGGCATGGGCAACTTACACATATGTGAAGGCACCATTAATGCAAGATGCAATGAAAGGTACATACAGGTTTTGGAGCAACATATGTTGCCATCCAAGCAACGTCTTTTTCATGGACGCCCCTGCTTATTTCAGCAAGACAATGCCCAGCCACATTCTGCATGTGTTACAACAGCATGGCTCCGTAGTAAAAGAGTGCGGGTACTAGACTGGCCTGCCTGTAGTCCAGACCTGTCTCCCATTGAAAATGTGTGGCGCATTATCAAGTGTAAAATACGACAATGGAGACCCTGGACTGTTGAACAACTTAAGCTGTACATCAAGCAAGAATGGGAAAAAGTTCCACCTGAAAAGCGTCAAAAATTGGTCTCCTCAGTTCCCAAACGTTTACTGAGTGTCGTTAAAAGGAAAGGCGATGTAGCACAGTGGTAAAAAGGCCCCTGTGCCAACTTTTTTGCAGTGTGTTGCTGCCTTTAAATTCTAAGTTAATGATTATTTGCAAAAAAAAAAAGTTTCTCAGTTTGAACATTAAACATCTTGTCTTTGCAGTGTATTCAATTGAATATAAGTTGAAAAGGATTTGCAAATCATTATATTCTGTTTTTATCTACTATTTACATAACGTGCCAACTTCACTGGTTTTGGGTTTTGTATTTTCTATAGGTGAAAGGACAGACCATTCTTGGATATTTAATTTGATCAGATTCAAAGATATGAATCATAATTTGTCTTTTTTCTGCATCCACTCCTAGCATGTGATGACCCTTGGGTCAACTCTGCGCCAAGCTATTGGGCTGGGGGAGTTGGCAGAGCCTCAGCCAGGCAACAGCAGGACCACAGGGCAAATGCGCAATCAGGGACAGGTTTCAGGCTGTTTTAACCAGGGAATGATGAGGGATGTCGCAGGTCCATTTCACATCGAGGGCCAGTCTGTCAGGGAAGCATTAGAGTACCCAGTAGCCCAGGCAGCAGCTCCATCCAGCCAGGAGCAACCTCGTCTGAACAACACAGCAGCAGGGCAGCGGTTGAAAAATATGCCCGTCTGTAGTAACGTTTGTGGATGTAAGAATTGTGTTGTAGATTGTGTTATAGTCCTTGTGTACACAGCCTTTACTTGACACAAATCAATCAATCAGACAGATTGACGGATGTTTTATTAAACATTTAAAAATACCTTGTATGACTAAAATGTGTCTTGCTTGTTTCTGTTTGAAATGCGTTTCAGCTCTGTTGCATGACCTCCTTGTGAAACAGGAGATAATTATTGAGCAGCAAAAGACCGTAATTCAAATGATCCAGGCTGCCTTCAATGGAGGCATCAGAAATACAAGTGTGGAGAGGCACCGGAGGCATTTTCCCCTTGCCGACCCACAGGCATTAATGGCCCTGGAGAGAGACCTCCAAACAATCCCAGACTTGCATCAGGAATTGGTGAGTCTCATTTAAATTTTTTAGGGTTCATTATGCACAAGGTGATTAGAAAATCATTGTGAGTAATTCATTCCATACGTCGGTTTTTAGGTCATCACTCTAGGACTGACTGGGGGTTCCACAGTGAAGGAGACTGTTTGGCGGATTCTTCAACTGGCCATTAAAAATGACCTGGCAAAAGTTATGACCTGGAGAGGACTGAATGGAAAAATAGCTTTTGAAAAGCTCCAGCTTCAAGCAGTAATAAAGGGTAAGTTGTACCACTGTTATACAGTCACATATCTGCCTTGGGCTCAGACATTCAATCCTTCCCAAGGTTTCTGCACCCACCTTGACCTGTGAGATTATCATATACACTCAGCCTTTCAGTAACAGTAACATTTTTGTTAGCTGATTATAAATTCAAAACCTGAATAGAAAATTAATCATTTTTATTTTGAGGTTGACTCCCTTTCCTCTCTCACCTTTGGAACAATTTTTTTCTGAAAACACTGAAAGGTACCACAATCATGAGCAGTTTAAAATCAAGGCTAAAAGCAGTTCTCTGTTCACTGGGTTTCATTTTGCTGGAGTGAATGGTTGTACACTGGGGACGATGCTCACTCCGCCAACCAATATGGCTGCCACGGCAGCCATCTTGAAATCCTTTAGAGCACTCGCCAGAGGTTTTTGCTTTTTGGTGACCTGAATGGTCATACATGGCAGATTATACCTAACACTCGCTTTCTGTTCGTGTTCTTCAACTGTTTCAGTCGGGGGCATATGCCACACCTTGCATTGCTCTTGTCTTGCAGTTACTGTTTCTTTTATGCAAAGAATACTCTTGAATTAGGCTCTGATTACACGATAACATTTTCAGGTGAAAATAAAAAAAGTTCTGTTTTTTCTCCATTCGTTTATACGACAACGCAATTTTGAGTCCCTGAAATGGCACTTTTTGAAAACAGGTCCCAAAGTGGAGCGTTTTCGAAACGCTTTGGTCTCTGTCTCCATGTCAAGTGGAAAACACTAGTTTTTTGTAACAAGTCGTACTGCACATGCGCACTACGGTAGCCAGTTGGTAGTTCTTCTGCAAATGCGTGAACAGATCGACAACAACAACAATGGCGGACTCCACTGTCTGGCGGAAGCAGTTAAATAGGCAGTGTCCATGTGCGTGTGCTGGTTGTTGCATTGCAAAACTCACACCGCCAGCCTGTGGCCTGGCATGAACACTACAGCGTTTTCAGCATTTCTTGTGGTCCTGTGTGAATGCCTGTCGTTTTCAAAATGTCTGTATGTGATACTTTTTTAACACGAAAACGAAAAAAGACACCGTTTCCAGCAGATCGTTCCTGTGTAAACAGGGCCTTAGTTTTGCATAAAAATTCTTTAAATTCTCAATCATTTCTCGGAGGTGTTTCACTGACTTCACTTAACATTTTTCAAATATAGTAGATTGAGTGACTTTATTTTGTCTGTTTCTGTGTGTGTGTGTGTGTGTGTTGTCAATTGCAGATGCAGTTAGAAGGAACCCCACCTGCTCCACTGCTGCAGATGCCGACATAGCACAGGCCGTTAAAAGATGGTTTTATTGGGCAGGGGATAGAGAAGGAGGGCGGAAAAAACGCCTGCCGCCTGCCAGTCGGCAATCGGCAAGGAGTCAGGAATGACTTTTTAATTACTTCTTTTTAAAGAATAAAATGTACTGAAATGCATGAATTCAGGAATGACATCTTTCTTATTACTACTTAAAAAAGAAAAAAAACCTTGAAATGCGTTAATTCTGGAATGACTTCTTATTAATAACCTTTTCCAAAATAAAACATTACAGTCCATGCATTTTGTTCTCGTTTTTCCTTGTTTATTAACACAATGTAATTGAACAACATAAGATTATGAGCCTTGGATACTAGGACATAGAAGTTAACAATTATTTGCAATGAAGCCATGTAAACATTACGCTTTTTAAAGTGAAGATTATTGAAAGGTTCCAGTATACAAGGGAAGGGATGATAAGTTTTGAGCCTAACCCACAAAATGTCTGGCATGGTTCTCCATCTTTTTTTATTCTTAGAAAGCAACATTTCTCTTGAGTATGTGTGAAATTTTGACTTACTGGGTGCAGTATTGCAGACACAATATTAGAGTGAAGTGAGTAGGGGTGTGCTGGGGAGCATGCTGTGATCCTGTACAAGTGAGATGAGGCTTCCTTCTCTAATGTCTTGATCATGTCCTCATGGATCTCTTTTGGAGACGTTCCCTTTTTCCAGAGACACAGGATCACTGCATGTTTACCAGCTTTGTCCATTTGCCAATCTAACACACCCCTCGCTTCTCACTTCACTCAAATATTGTGTTTGCAAAGTTGTACCCAGTGAGTCAAAATCTCATGCATACTCGAGAAATGTTGCTTTCTCAGAATACAAAAGATGGAGAACCACGTCCGACATTTTCTGGGTCAGGCTCAAAAGTTTTCAATCATCCCTTTAGAATAAAATTTGGCATAATTATGGCCCAACTTTGGCTTTGTTTAGGCTATTTTTTGGCTGGATTTTGGTGTCTTTGGGGATAGTTATGGCTATTTTTTTGGCTGGATTATGCACTCTTTTGGGTTGGCTATGGCTATATTTTGGATGGATTTTGGGAGTTGTGGACTTTTTTAGGGTTGGTTATGGCAATATTTTGGAATTCTGGAATCAGTTTTGGGTAAGGTTTGGCCTCCTTTTGTTTAGATTTTGGCATTCCAAATTTGGGCCATTTAGGGGCCGTACATCCTGCCAAAGCTTTACCAAAACAGCCTGCCTCATTTGGGCCAATATTGGGCCAAAATGATTTTGTTATCTGCAGGGGAGCAGTTTACAACTGTGGTGGTCTTTAATTGCAGGAAAAAAGAAAAAAAAATTGCCTATTGTGGAGATGAAAAACATATCGTTAGCCTCATAGTCATATTTTGGCCAAATTGAGATATCTTCCTAAAGGGCCGTCCACATCAAGAAAGAATACTATAACGATAACAATAAAGATATTGTTTTAAAAATCGTTCAAACTCACGTAGATCGCGAAGTCCACACCACAACTATAACGACAACGATAATTGCAAATGGTATCGCTGTGATCACTTTCAGAGCAATTTTACGATCGATGGAAAAATTGACCGCCCATAAAATCCGTCGGAATTTACAAGGCTTCACATCAACATGTCATGTTCATTCAACATGGCAGATGACATCGCAGAGAAACTCATTACAACACGTTAATCGAAGTCCAAAAGGATACCTTGTATAAAGTTAACGCTTCAGATGTATTCGCTGAATAGTAGCCGTGAAGCTAGGCTATGGAGTTAAATTACTGCCAAAACCTAATACACAAACTGAACATGTTTTACAAATGCACAACGATTCACAAACAAATACAATGTGATTTGCAAATACAAAAATGATTCACGTGCAAACAAAGAGTGGTTTGTAAATACAAAAACAATTTGCAAACAAACGCAGCGTGGTTTGCAAATATGAAAATGATTCACGTACAAACAAGGTGAGGTTTGCAAATATAAAAACGATTTGCAAACAAATACGGTGTGGATTGCAAATACAAAACACCATTAACATACCAATGTATTCAGTTTTACAAATACAAAACGTACCAATCACATGTATACGACGTGAACCATTTCCAACACGTACAAATCACTTTTGGCAGTTTTCTAACGGTGACATGGCGCCGATTTTCTCACGTGTATTTGTCCGAGGGATTTTCTCACAAATGCCCTCACTAAGTTATTGGCAGGTGGGGCTAAACAGCAGGTGGGGCTATGACTCAATTTCCTAGATCTCTTCACCGTGAAGTTGAACAGAGAACGGCCGCCAGCGACAACCATGGACATGAGGATGATGGCTGAGGCAAAATAAAAACGGAGAGTTTTCGTGTCCGAAATAACTCCGTGTTCGACAGTATAAGTCCGTGTCTGACAGTCGATTATTGATTTTTAATCTCTTGAAGTCTACTGAATCTTTTAGATATTAAACATGAATGTTTTGATCAGACAGCTCACTTCTTCAAGATGGGTACTGAGAATTTCAATCAATGTTTCTGTTTAAGCTCTGCTCAATAAAGTGAGTCGACAATGGCGCGGGACTTTGTGCATTTGTGACGAATTTAGCAACTGTCGGACAGACATCCTAAAATACCTCCGTGTCCATATGTCATAAAAGTTTTTGCAAAGGCTATTCCCCCTACCGTTGGTGGAACAGGGGGGAAAGTTGATCTTATTCTCCCAACCGTTGGTGGAATAGGGTGGCATGTTGTCCTTATTCCCCCCAACTGTTGGTCAAACAGGGGCAACAGCTGCTCTTATTCCCCCAACAGTTAAGTCAAACAGGGGCAAAAGTTGCTCTTATTCATATTTTTGAGCGACATGACATCTTGGCATTTGATCAGGCACCATAAAAAAGATTTGAACCCAGCCCATTACATCTCCCGTTTGATATTAAGGGGACACAATCAAATTACAAATGCAGTAATAAGGTAGAAAGATGTTTTATTGATTAAAAAAAAACAAACAAACATAAGATATTTCTGTTAACTTTTGAGTTAAGAGGGCAAATCACTGCTCTTGTTGTGATTCTGTTTCTGCCATGCCATGTATTCTGATTCTGCCGTGCCATGTGTTCTGATTCTGCCTTGCCGTGTTTCTGACTGACCTTTGTGTACTTGGATTATTTGCTTATGTCTGACCACTCTCTAGATTATGTATTGTGATTTGGATATTTTAGTATTCATGCTTTGTTATTTGTTTTAGTTTTTGACCATGATAGTTTATCCATACCATGTTTTGATTTTCCATGCATTGCACTTCGTTTCCCCCTGTCTTGTCATTAGTCTTGTCTTTGCTCACAGCCCCAGTATGCGTGCCACTCCTTCAGGTGATTTAATGGTTTCTGGGTTTCAATCTTCCTTCTCGATCTCGTGTGCTTCCTTCCCCTTGCTTTTGCTATATTACTAACAACTACTAACAGTTTGTTATTTTCGCTAAATTACTAACCAAAACTAACATTGTATATTAGACTAACTTACTAACGAGCACTCGGGATTGTATAGCTGCACTTACTAATTGATTGACAAGCTCTCAGCATTCGCCCCGTTCTAGTCTCCGCCTCTTGCTTTCGCTCAATCTACTTTGCTGTGTTTCTTGCAGACTCTCTGCACCTGTCTTGTCTCTGTTCTGCCACTCACTCCGTGCACATAGAAATCCCTAACCAGATCCTTTGTCCTGTCTATAGGCTGTCTCCTGATCCTTGTCTGCGTTTTGGCTTCTACCAATTTCATGTGATTAGTTTCCTCTCAATGTGTTTCTCCCTTGTTAATCAGTCCCATTGCTTGTGTAACCGCTGTCTGCGTTGTGTTGCGATTTCTTTTGGATGAAGGCCGACACTTTCTTAGTATTTTAACATACTTTATTGTCTCTGTAAAACAGCGAGGAAACACGCACTGGTCGGTCACGATCACATTCATCAGTCGCCCGGCACAGCATGGGCTCAATCCTCTCCTACTGGTCGCGTTATTCATAAATAATAATTAATAAATGCAACTTAACCCTAACCAAATATATATGTACCTGTAAAACAGCGAGGAAACACGCACTGGTCGGTCACGGTCACATTCATCAGTCACCCGGCACAGCTTTATGGAAAAGGAGTTAGCACATGTTAACTTAGCATTTGAGCTAAGTCGCTAACTATCGTGTCTTAATAAAACACAACTATTTTAACTCATTCAGTTCCGTACTATGTATTCAGCACCTTCTTGCGCATAACATCACATTAGCTGTGTTATTATATTATGTTATTTTCACATTTTTAGAGCAATGCTGTGCGTTGCGTGACCTACCATGGGCTCAATCCTCTCCTACTGGTGCTGACGTAACGTTGCAGCCATTATTTATAACCTCAGGAGAGTCGTGCCAACCAGTAGGTGTCCCTAATACATAGACTGCTTTATGTGACGGCAAATCTGATTGCCTCCTCGGTGCTAAGTGGAATCAACTCCGTTACACTCCCCTCTGCTGAATTCCACTTACACACAAAAAAAATCTTAACCAAACCAAAAAAAAATAGACCAGAGGAAAGAATAGAAAAAAAACAACCAACCCAGTGAGTCAGGCACTAAGTACAACTCAGAACAATAAACAACAATAGATAAAACAGAACATCATGTGAATAGGTGTGTCTCAGAGGAAAAGAAAGGGGAAAAAAAAATTGACAGAGGAAACCAATACCATGAAGTCACATGTAATCCAGTCAGGAGACTATTCTCATAAAGAATGAGAGGAGAAAGAGGCTTGCCAAACCCCCTAAACCATCTCAGGTAAACATGCCTGTTACATGTCTAATACACAATGTGACCCCACAGACCCTCATTAAAACTACACTCAGGGATACAATCATGAGAAACCCTGCCCTGTGTCTACTCCACACCTGGAAGTCAACTCTACCCACATAGGCGTGAGAAAAGGAGCAACAAAGAAAGAAAAAAAAACATTTCACATCCCAATCAATTACACAATTATTATCTCAAACATTAGGAAAGTGTATCTCCCCATCCACATCATATGACAGAATTGAAACATTCAAGACACATGATAATACTTCAAATCCTTTGAACATCCCTTTTTGAACACTATTGACCCGTCTCTCAGTTTACTCTTATCTTTTGGTCCATAAACTCAATAAGCCTAGTTACCGGTCTCAACAACCTCCCCGTCCTTGACCTAATGCTACGTGGCGGTTCCACGAGTGGACCTGGAGCAGGAGCAGCACGCAGAATGGGAATGTGGTCACTGGACTCAAAAACATTAGCCAAAGCATTGCAAGATTTGCCAGTCTGGCCAGATCCTGCGTTACACAACTCAGAGGCAGGCTGCTGGGGGTCCCGAGGTGCAAATCCCTCTGAAACAGGCAGAAGAGGTGGATCGCCCCGGAAACCAGACCGACCGGAACCAACATGTGACTGAACTAAAGACGGCTCAAGATGTGCAGTGTCCTGGGCATCCAGACATTGGCTGTCTAGCTCCCCACCCTGATCATTAGCCCCCTCAGATGGCAACTGAGAAACCCAAACTTCAGTTCTGTACTCAGTTGCATCTGTCAACATGTCATCATCCATACAAACATTATCCCTCGCTTCATGTAGGTAATCAGAAGCAGAAGAGACAGAAAAGTCCTGATCATCGACTGAAACTGTGTCAGGGAGTGGCAGAAAGGTGACGGGTGTTATCAGGTTGCGGTGGACTGTCTTCACATCACCAGTTGAGTCATGCTGAATTTTGAAGGTATGACTGTCAACATTGACACCGATGACAAGGCAAGTGGCATCCTCCCAGCGGTCAGCAAGCTTGCGTTTACCACGTTCACCCTTGTTGGCCAACAATACCCGATCACCGACCTCAACTGGAGCCCCCCGGACTTTCCGGTTGTACAGCTCCGCATGTCTCCTCAGCTGTTTGGAAGCTGAAGCTTGAGCAACCCCCATAGCCTCCTTCAAACTCTGCCTCAGAGACTGAACATACTCATCGTAGCTCACGACCTCAGGAATGTTCAAGACAGAGCTGAAAGCCAAATCAATGGGCAGCCGAGGTGTTCTCCCAAACATCAGGAGAAACGGGGCATACCCTGTAGTCTCGTGGATGGTACAGTTGTAGGCAAATGTGAGGGATTTTAGAGCCTGAGGCCACCTATGCTTCGACCTTGGTGGCAGGGCCCGAATCATGTTCCCCAATGTCCTGTTCATCCTCTCACATGAGCCGTTTCCCATTGGATGATATGGTGTCGTATGGGATTTCTGAATGCCAGCAAGCTTCAAGAGGTCAGCAATGAGGGCACTTTCAAAATTAGCCCCCCTATCTGAGTGAATGCGCTTGGGAAACCCATAGACACAAAAGAAGTTATGCCACAATTGGTGGGCCACAGCTTTGGCAGATTGGTTCGGACACAGAAAAGCATTTGCCATTTTCGTGAAGTGGTCAGTGACTACAAGCACATCCAATGACCGGTTCTTAGAATCCTCTGCACACCAAAAGTCGATGCAAACAAGTTCAAGAGGCTCCGTCGTGATGATGTTTTCCAGTGGTGCTCTTGCCTCTGGCTCAGGGGTTTTGCTCAGCACGCACCGCCTGCAGCCTTTCACATACTCCCTTACATCCTTCTCCAGACCTGCCCAATAGAAGCGCTGCCGAGTGAGGTACAAAGTCCGTTGCTGCCCCTGGTGACCGGCTTCATCGTGCACCCCCTCCAGCACAAGCGCTTTCAAGGAAGCAGGTACCACATAAAGGAAAGATTTGGTCTTTGTAACCGGGCTCTTGGACACCCGATACAGCACACCCTTCTGCATGCTAAGCTTTTCCCAACACTTAAGGAGATGTAGAACACCAGCTGGTTCCAGAGCACGCTCTCTTCTAGATGGTCGCCGCCCCTTTTCCACAAAGAAGATCACCCTACCTACCACAGCGTCAGACCTCTGCTTGTCCATCAGCTGGTCATGAGACAGCACATCAGTCCCAGCCCGTTCAACTGGCAACACTGCCTGGGGAAGCTGTGGCAGCAGCAAAGCATGAGGTGTCACAGAGCCTTCCTGAAGCTTGTGGGACTGCAAGACAGCCGCCACCTCCTGACTCGCTAAAGCCCTGGGCTGGACAACAACAGCACACTGACAACCAGCAGTAAGCCCCACAACAGAGTTCTTCTCAAGAGGGTGAGTAGACCACCAGAACACATCCTGCACCTGATCCTTCCCGACGGCATCAGCCTCAGCCAGCAATGTCTCATAACCCACTCTCGTTAAACGATGGAGTGCACTTGAGTGGACGAAGGGTTCCCTGCTAAGAGCGTCCGCGACAATGTTCTTAGGACCTGGGATGTATTTGATGTCAAAACGGTATGGCGCTAGTTTAGCGACCCACCTTTGTTCGCATGCATCAAGTTTAGCCTTTGACAAGATATACGTCAGCGGATTATTATCCGTCCAAACTGTGAATGGCTGTCCCCTCAGCCAATGATGGAACTTGTCGCAGACTGCCCATTTCATGGCAAAGAACTCCAACTGGTGCGCAGGATACCTTGACTGTGCATATGAAAGCGATTTGCTAGCAAAAGCAATTGGCCTTGCCACTGTGCCCCCGTCTGGCACCTGCGACAGGATCGCTCCGAGACCATTACTGGACGCGTCCACTGAAAGGAGGAAAGGCTCACTGAAATTCGGATGAGCAAGAACCACCTGGTCAAGCAAAGCCTGCTTAAGGAGATTGAAAGCCCTTTTGCACTCCTCTGTCCAGTCTGTGGCCACGAGCTTCCGCTGAGGAGGCCGGCCCTTTCTTCTCTTTTGTTGGTAAGGGACCTTAGGTCCAGCAGTAAGACCGAACAGCGGTTTGGCTATAGATGAAAAGCCCTCAATGAACTGCTGGTAGAAAACCACCATACCCAGAAAAGAACGGATTTTCCGCTGTGATGGAACCCCTGTCCCATCTTCCATAAGGTCATCCTCAGGCAAAGCAGGAATTGCTCGCACCTTTTCAGGATCTGTAGCAATGCCCTCAGCACTCACAATGTGGCCAAGGAACCGTACCGACCTCCGCAGGAAATGACATTTCTTTGGAGCCAGTTTCAAATTGTGGACCTGAAGACGCTCAAAGACCATTACTAGTCGCTCCAATGCAACCTCCTCGGTTGGAGCAAACACAAGGACATCGTCCAAGTAGCAAAGCAAACTCAAGAAATTCTGGTCCCCAAAGATGGACAGCATCATCCACATAAAAGTTGCGGGGCTGTTGCACAGGCCCTGTGGCAAGCGGTTATATTCGTACAACCCAAATGGCGATGTAAAAGCCATATACCTCTTGTCATCCTCATGCACCTCAACGTTGTAGTAACCAGATGTGAGGTCCATGGTAGAGAAGAAAGTATTGCCACCCAGCACCGCCAGGGCATCAGCCTGATGAGGTAAGGGATGAGCGTCCTTGATGGTACGGGCATTTATCCAGCGGAAATTCGGTACAAAGTCTCAGATCCCCTGACTTTTTCCAAACTAGGACCAAAGGAGAGGCAAAGTCACTGCTGGATTTCCTTATGATTTTTCGTTCTTCCATCTCATCCAGTACTTGTCTGAGTTTCTCGTACTGATTGGGCGCAACGCGTCGATACGGCAACCGAAAGGGTCTGTCATCACTGAGTCTAATCCGGTGAACACAGCCTTTAGCCTTTCCACAGTCCAACCTATGTCTAGAAAAGATGGACTGGTACTTAGCTATCAGCTCAACAAGTTTCTCTTTACAAGAAGTCGTCACATCACAAGAATCCACATCAATTTCAGCCAACCCAAGATCATGCAAAATTGAGGTGGCTCCACCATGAGGTCCACTGGGACCACCATCCCCACCCTGACAGTCTGGGAGGCTTGAATCATCTGACGTGAGATGGGAGTCTCCCTCATTGACAGTAGTATCATTTGACTTCTGCACCTGCTGCTGCAGAACACACTGAGAATCAACACGCACATCAGGGTAGTCAAAGTCCTCCAACTCCATACAAGGAAAGACATCGGCGAGCTTGGCATTACGTTTAAGCGTCACAGGCTTATCAGAAGGATTGATGACTTTAAGCCAACCATCACCGCGGAGCAATGCCACCGTCCTCCCCATTGAAACAGACTGTGGGCATGACCTAGCAGCAGTAGGCTCCATGATGACTGCACTGCCGACTGAGATGTTACCGACTTTCTGAAGCCGACCCCAAACCAGATGCTCGCTTAAAGGCTCAAGAGTCACGGCTCTCTTTAACCTTACTGTTCCGACTTTGTCAGGGATGTCGCTGCCTGACCACACCTCCACGTTGGCTAACAGGCTCAATAGCCTGTGTTTGGATGAAGTGATGTGACTCAAGGAACCCCTCGAAGCTTTCAAGCGCCGTATCAGGTATTTGAGGAGATTACTCCCCACAATGAGATCGTCATTTTGCACAGAGACCACGAATGTTGGAACAATCACAGGGAAGCCAAATAGCTCAATCTCCAAGTCACAAATTCCCAAAGGTTTGGTTCGCGACCCTCCACAACCAACCAAGACTGCATCTGTGGGGGCCAGAGAAGTGCTCTTAACGGCTCCCTCCAGTGACAGGTGCTGCAAAACTCTGGAACTCACACTGCATGCCATCGAACCGCTATCAAGCATAGCGTTTATATCAACTTTGCTACCAATCAGTGCTTTGGCATGGAAGAGCTCCTCATAAGGTGCTATTCTCTGTGTGTTCTGCAATATGACTTTACTCTTTAACTCTTCACATACACTCTCATAAAAAGACTCCAAATCATCATTTGCTGTACTTGGGGGATTGACTAATGGCCCAACACTTGCCCCCCCTAAATGTTGGCCCGCTCGTTTCCCTCCTGTTGAGTGCTGTGTTTGCTGGTAGTACCAGCCACTGGCTGAGGCACGACAGACTTTGGACAATCAGCACGGGTGTGACCAGAAGCATAGCAAAGGAAGCAAAGATGGTTGGAGCGGCAGTGAAAATGAGTAGTGTGTTCCCTATCCCCACACACTTCACATGGCAGCGCGGGTCGCGTTCTGTTTCTGGGCCCTCCCTGTGACGGTCGTCCTGGCCTGTCTTGGTACTGAGTCTGGCGAGATCCCTGTGCCAGAATATGTTCCAACATGCTGATAATACGGTCTAAAGGCTCAGCAAGCTCCCGTTGTGACTGACCTAATGCTGGGCCTGTGTTAGTGTCACTAGCAGATTTACCTGTTGGTAATGAAACCTGGGGAGCAGGACTGACATCTTGGCGCAACACTGTCACAGCAGTAGCACTCTTAGGCTGGGAAGAGTGCTTTTTGTCCCTCCTGTGTTCAACCAGTTTCTCATGGACTTCAGCAGCAGTCCACTGCTGCAGCGGTTTGCACCTGAATATTAGGGACAGTTCAGGATCAGGGCAGTGTCTGATAAACATAGTTGTAAGTTCTCGTGGAGGATCATCCATTGATTTATTCTGTCTTTTAAGACAGTCTTCAGTCACTTCCATAGTTTTGTTCAACCTGAGCCAATACTCAAAAGGATCCTCACCAGCGAATGGCATGGTGGCATAAAAGTCAGCAAGTGGCATGATGGAGGAAACTGTGTCACTGAAATGTTGTTTCAAAATGTCAAAGATGGGACCAGGGCCATCCGACAGAGCAAACAAAGGGTTACTGCGAAGGCCCACTTTAACCACCTCCCTCGCTCTCCCCATCAACCTGTTCATGACCTCCTCAGCCTGCTCTGCTACAAGTACTGCCTGCTTTCTGAAATATGACATGACCAGTGATTCCCATTCATGTACTATATAAGCATCCAAGCCATCCCCCTTAAAACACACTGGCTCTTTGACTTCAGACTTCACTACCCAGTTTGTGAGAGACGGGTCAACCCCCCCTGATCTGGATGAATTACTAGCAACATTACCTGTTGCACCACCAAGCTGTGATGTAATGCAGGAGGCAATGCTCTCTCCAATTGACATGCCAATTTCTTTAGCTATGCCTGCAATCATGTGGACTGATGGACTGCCCTCATTAGTACCAGGCAAGTCTAGCCCAGCACAGCCTATTTGTGGCGGAGCAGTGAATGCATCATCAGTATCTGGAATGTTTTCAAGACCTGGCATAGGTGTGGATGTGACTGGAGTAGACTGAAACCTAGCCCTACCCCTATTCAAAGGTGTTACAGGAGTGCACATTAATGCACCCCTCCCCCTGCCAATACCAGCTTCAAAGGCCATGTTAAGTATGAAAAACACTAATTAGAAAAAAAATGAGAAAAAAACTAAGACTCTAAAATGTCTGGTTTTTTTTTTTTTTTTTAAACCAAATGACAGAAAATAGCAATCATATGGGTGAAGTCACTGAGATCCAAAATCACCAAGCCCCAAAGGTATTACAGTTATCATAAAAAAAAATCTCCCCTTTTTTTTTCCTTAAGACTTCAAGTACACAGCAAATAAACCAATACTAAACATAAAAAAACCAAACATTCCCTTAAAGAAAAGTCACTCCAAAAGAGCAGATTATGCAATCATGTACAAGAAAAAAAACATAGCAGTAAGACTGTCCAGCACTGATAAATGATCATACTGTTCAACTGAGTCCAAATGAGTTCCAAAATAAACAAAATATAAAATTAATAGGTGTATCAATGACTCAAAGGCGACAAAATGCGTCAAAGTTCCCACTCAGGGTGAGCCGAGGAAATCAAACCTCTTCTTCAACGAGGATGTGAGCACCGCCCCACCTGCTGGCGTAAAAAGCAGTACTGCGCTCATGAAACAGTACAGCGCGTCAGTGACCCGTCGGCAGCAACCACGTTACTTTTCTCCAGGAGCAGACCTTATCTATGGAGCAGATGTTAACTCTCTCCCCGCGTGACGACTCCTGAAGCACGGTCACGGCACCATTGTAACCGCTGTCTGCGTTGTGTTGCGATTTCTTTTGGATGAAGGCCGACACTTTCTTAGTATTTTAACATACTTTATTGTCTCTGTAAAACAGCGAGGAAACACGCACTGGTCGGTCACGGTCACATTCATCAGTCGCCCGGCACAGCATGGGCTCAATCCTCTCCTACTGGTCGCGTTATTCATAAATAATAATTAATAAATGCAACTTAACCCTAACCAAATATATATGTACCTGTAAAACAGCGAGGAAACACGCACTGGTCGGTCACGGTCACATTCATCAGTCGCCCGGCACAGCTTTATGGAAAAGGAGTAAGCACATGTTAACTTAGCATTTGAGCTAAGTCGCTAACTATCGTGTCTTAATAAAACACAACTATTTTAACTCATTCGGTTCCGTACTATGTATTCAGCACCTTCTTGCGCATAACATCACATTAGCTGTGTTATTATATTATGTTATTTTCACATTTTTAGAGCAATGCTGCGCGTTGCGTGACCTACCATGGGCTCAATCCTCTCCTACTGGTGCTGACGTAACGTTGCAGCCATTATTTATAACCTCAGGAGAGTCGTGCCAACCAGTAGGTGTCCCTAATACATAGACTGCTTTATGTGACGGCAAATCTGATTGCCTCCTCGGTGCTAAGTGGAATCAACTCCGTTACACTTGCATCTGTGTTCCATAACCATGTGACCTCCCGGAAATGTATATTAGATGTCTGTTCACAGCACTTCCTTGTCAGATCGTTCTCCTTTGCTTACCTGTGCCATGTTCATTTCGCCTTCTACCCATTGTGATTATCTTTCTGACTGGACCCTCCTTAACTACCGAGTTTTGAATTCTCCCTGTACTTTGCCACCTTCTTGTGTTTGAACCTTTTTTCGTCTGACCGTGATTTTTGTGATTGGCGCCCTGTTTACGATTCTGGATTTTGCCCATTGGATTCTTATTTTGGATTGTGGAATTTGTACTGTTGCCTGCTCTGTTGGGGGGTTTCTCCCTTCAGAAAAAGCCTCCCTTTTGTATTTTACTGGTTCTCGCACTTGGTTCATTTCGTAAAACCTCACTGCTCTAAACATTAAATCCACTGAACCCCTTTGCACAGAAGCCAAATCTGGATATTTAGGGGTTACCTTATTATTAACTTATTAATGCAAGAGTGCAGCTTCACAGACAAGAAAGGAATGGCTCAAATGAGTCTAGAGACACTTGAAACCTTTAGACTCTCATCGTATCTCAGTTTATTTTCATAATTTTGTGAGAGACAAGGGGCTGCAAACACAAAAAATCTCCATGACAATTGAAATAAATAATACTGAGAATTGGAAAAACTGCTGGGGCTTAAAACTGTACATTTCTGGGATCATATAACATATATAATTCATCTTGTGCATTACATTCTATATTACCCTTGCCAGTTGGTTTTGGCAGTCCATAGTGCTTGCATGTGTATTTGACAAAACTGCATTTGAAATGGGATGGACATAGGGTCAATTTTTTTTTTTTTTTTTTTGCATTTTCCATAGTCCTGCAATTATTAGTTATTTATCAATATTATTATTAACAATTAACAGAACATTGTTCGGTTCGCTGTAGTTTTTTAGAGCTCTTTCAAAATCGGCTGGCTCTCATATTCAGCATTTACGCTTAAACCTAGGTTTCGAGATATTTTCCAGCGATGCCGAGCTCCACACGAAACCGCTGCGCTCCAGACGAGGCTATTAAAATGGTGCCAAAAAGTTTTACCAAAACAGGTCACTCACAAAATATTCCATGCATTTTATCGGCTGAGAATGGTTGGGTAAATAAGAGAACAGACACTGACAATTCGCCCACCTGTTGGGGGAATAACCACTCTGGCACGGACAAATCGCCCAACGGTTGGGGAAATAGCCACTCTGACGCGGGAAGGGGAGCTCCAGTGCGAAAGTAACTCCGCACGAAAGTAACACAGCGATTTACTCACAGCCATCCACACTTCGATGCGTCATACTAGGTCAGCACGTGCAGCTCGTACCCCTCTCCAGACCCGCAAACATTCTTGAGGCATCCAGTCTTCCTTGCGGCGCAAGACCGAGAAGACCGTTTTCCACAGCGGTGAGTAAATTCAGACGAATGCTAAACTTTTTCGATTTAAAAATTGTCTTTATCGTTCCATGTGTCATATTTATGATAAATGATCATTTAGTTCCGTAACATATGGTGAAGTTTGAAATGTCAGAATTTTTCCACTTTGGAAGTAATCCTCGTTCAAATGTTAGGAGTCACCGTCAGGACTGAAGTAGCAACTGTTACGTTCCTCCCTCTCTGCTAATGCGGCCGCATTTTGTGTTTAAAAGCTCAATAAAAATGTGTGTCATGTTTTACCAACAGAAAATACCAAGAGTTAGGGTCAGAACTACCCAGAGAGGAACGGTTGACTCGAAGGTTTACGCAAGGGCCTTTTTTGATGACCGAAGAGGCGATAGTATAAGGAGGGCAGCAGCGGTGCATGGCGTTTGTCATGTCACCCTGTTCAGGTACTGCAAGAGGAGGGCAGAGGCAAGAGGGCAGCAGACCAGGGCCCCAGGGTACAGGGCTCACAACAAAGTCTTCACAGAAGAACAGGAGAAGAGGTTGCAGGCATATATAAAGAGAGCAGCCAATATATATTTTGGCCCGAGTCCTAAAGAGGTGCGAGTAACACCGCAAACAGAGCTACCCAACTACTGCCAAATAGCAAGCACCTCCGCTACGGATCTGCCCCGACTCTGAGCCGGATGAGCTGGAGCCGGGGCAGATCCGGAGCAGAGGTGCTTGCTATCTGGGAATTAATTCTTTTTTTATCCTTTTTTTTAGGTGTGAAAGTCTGTATATGAGCTGGCCGAAAATATTAGCCTCAAAACTCCATGTTCATGGATGAAAAACCAGATGGCAGAGAATGATTGGCTCATCTCCTTCCTCGAGCTCAACAAAACCCTGTCCATCCGTCAACCTCAAGCCATCAGCATGTCCCGTTCCACCAGCTTCAATAAGACGAACGTGACTGTGTTTTTTAACAACCTAAAGACTGTCCTCACCCGCTATAATTTTGAGGCAAATGACATCTGGAACATGGATGAAACAGGTAAAATTTCTATTTAGATCAATTTAACAGTGATTTGCACCAGCACTAATTCATTTCACTCATTATTTCAGGTACCACAGCAGTTCAAGTGCCAGACAAAGTCATTGCCACCAAGGGCCAGCGCCAGGTCGGTGCTGTGACCTCCGGGGAAAGAGGGACATTGGTGACCGTTGCCTTTGCTGCCAACGCACAAGGCAACTTTGTTCCCCCATACTTTGTCTTCCCAAGGAAGAAGTTCCATGACCACTTCATCTGGGATGGTCCACCTGGCTGCACTGGTTCTGCCAATGGATCGGGAAGGATGGAGGAGACCTTTTTACAGCATTTTGCAAGACACACCCGCGTGACCCTGGAGTCAAAGTTGCTGCTATTCTTAGACAATCATGCATCACACCTCTCTGTGGTAGCTATTGACTTTTGCAAGTCACAGGGCATTGTACTCCTGTCTTTTCCACCTAACTGCTCTCACCGTCTTCAGCCACTAGACTAAAGCGCTTTTGGCTTTCTGAAGCACTACATTAACTGTCCAGCAGACAATTGGATGCGAATGAACCCTGGAAGAACTTTGACCATCTACAACATCCCAAGCCTTGTGGCTAAAATTCTGCCTCAATGTTGTGTTCTGGGGTCCTGGCCTTTGGCCAGGACAGTATTGTTCATGGTTTTAACAGTTTCATGTGCCCGGTTCCATAGTCCATAGTCATTATTCATATCATAGTTTTAACAGATTCTTGTATTAGGATATTGCATTTCATTATTCATGTTTATTGTTCATGTTTTTACTTTTCCATGTTTCATGCCAGGTCTGCCAAGCCACTCCACCGCTTGTCTGCGTTCCGTCCCGTGCCTTCGTTGTTGCACATTTCAGAGCTCTGGTTGGCTTGGGTATTTCCCCCTTCCTTCTGTGCTGTGCTGGATTCGGGGCTGTTTAAGCTTAATTGACTAACTGTTTTTAAGTTACTATCATTTACTAACATTCACTGGGTGGTGTAATTCTTAGATAGGCACATTACTAATATTACTAATTTAGACAGGGAGTTTATTGTCATGATTCCTGCTTTGCTATTTCAGGATCTTGCTGTGCTTTTCTGTTCTAAACATTCATGCTGTTTTCAAACTGCATACTTAATTGGTACTTAAGCTGAGCACGCTCATTCTCTTAATGAGCAAGTCATGTAAACCAATCTCTGTCCATGTCCAATGATCTTGCCATGCCTCTTGTTCTCCTTCTCCAGGTGTTGCCCCTCCTGTCATGATTTCTTACCCTTTATCTGGATGCGGTGGAAGTTGGCTGTCAGACAGTGTCTCGAGTTTCATTCCTAGTTTCTTTGCCAAGTCCATGTTCTAGTCTGATCTTCATGATCATAGTTCTTGTTGTTTTGTATATAGCGTTTTGTATTCCTAGCATCATTGTTCTTTCCTGTTTATAGTTATCTTGCCTGGAGTTTCCATTGCCTTTTGCTCTTTAGTTTATAGCTCTGTGAAGCTTTCCTTAGTTTGTATTTTGTATTTTGTGCCTTTAGCAAGGTACAGAACCCCCCAAATTGCTCCACGGACACCCACTGCTCTGGGTGCGTGTTCATTACTCTCAACTCCTTGTGTGTGAGAGAGAGAGTCTGAGAACAGATGTGTCACTCAGTCAATTAAAGTGTCCACGGTTACCATGCTGATGGGTAATAGTTTTGAGTCACACTGGTTATTTTAAAGTGCTTTAGAATGATTTTGTGTCACCCTGTCTGTTAAAGTTGCCACAATTACTATTTTGAAGGATAACAGCTGAGTCACACAGGTCATTTGAAAATGCTTTTCCCCTTGAACCACCCACTTGAAAATGGTGAATTTCTGGAAAATTGTGGATAGTATTGTGAAAATAATGTCACAGGAGGAATACTGAGGCTTTGCTGAACAATTCGCCATTAATTTTGTGTCATTAAAGTTGAAAAAAACTTACCTTTAGAGCCATTTGAAAAAAAAAAAAAACTGTACCCGATTAGTTTTTACCCCTCAGCCCGACAAGGGCACGAGGGGTATTGGCGGGCGGGCGGGTGCAATTTTGTCTGGGCTATTTCTCTGTAACCACTTGGGTTAGGAAGTTCATATCGCATATGGGGAATTCCCATGGAGGGTAAGTGTGCCTTTTCGAGGTTTCGTCCCAGTTTGACCTCTGACCTTGCAGCAGTGGTCTTCAGGGCTGAGGGGTATTGCCCACTTCAGCAGGGCCCATTTTTGGTGAAAGTCGGGCAATTGCGTAAAAAACCATTCTGTCTGATCGAAAGGAGCCAACGATCTCATAATCAACAGAGTCATGGATCATAAGACGAATCAAAGCATCCGTGTTAGCTATGCATTGCCATCTGGAAAGAGACTGATCGGTTGGGAATGACCCTAAATACTCAGATAATTCTTGCAAAACTTATAAAAGTCGGAAAGAAACATCTGGTGATATAAAAGTTATGACTCGGCCTGCTCAAAATCCAGACCTCAATCTGATTGAGTAAATCTGTCGTAACATCAAAAGAATCTCTTTGAAATAAACTTCTAAGCATATGGAATGGTTTAGCAAGTTAGGAAATTAAACAAAAAATATACTGAGCAACAAAAGAAATGCAAGTTTGCAGGTAGCTGAGGTACCTGCACAGTCACCCAGTTGAAGTGACTGCAAAACAAAAAAAATTTAAAAAGATGACAGTAAATGTGCATGTGTAAATAAAAAACAAGATTTTTATAATAATTACACACATGTTTAGTTTCTGGTCAGTCTTGTGTTAACTTGCATTTCTTTTGTTGCTCAGTATATATGAAAACTATGCCTGCTATAATCAAAGCAAGGGGTGGCCACACTAGGTAGATTTTTTTGTCTCAAAAAGACACTATTATTTTTGTTTTTACTAAATATTATCTGTTTACTTATTTTCGTCTGATCCAATATTCGCCAAAATACTAAATACTTGAATGTTACTGGGTTTCTGATTTAACTTTGTTTTGTTAAGTCTATAATCATTACTGCACAATACTGTATACTGTGAAATATAAAATGCAAATATATGTAGATTTTACATTTTTTAGATGATAGCGCAATTTTGGCCACAGGTTCTCATTAGCTCATAGATACACATGTGGATAAGCAAACAGCACTACATTCATACATTGGAGTCGGTTCATTTATACTCCCACAGCTGTTTCACTGGAGTACTGATTAACATTACATTTCAATAAAATTATTTACTTTAAACTAATACTCTTTTCATCTCTGAAATATCGCTTCTTTCCAAACTGAGCAAGCTAAGGGTCTTTGAATGTTTAAATCTATGTTGACTCTCAACAGTAGTAGTATATTCCAACAAAATTTCTGCGAGGAAATTGTAGTGACTTACGTGAGAAAAAAGTACCCCTCACTTGTGAGAATAAATTAATTTGTTAGTCTTTGAAGCATGTATCCTTAGCAGAATGATATACCAAATGTCTCGAGTTACCCGACTTCGCCCAGTATTTATAGCCTAGCTGATTTCTGTAACTTACATAAAGGAAACTGATTGCTATCAGAGTATTTCCGAGGGCATACTTGCATTTTCATTTCATATAAATCAAGTTGTCAGCACGCGCCGAGAAAGGCAGCAGATGCTTACATCCATGAAATGTAAGTAATAGACTAAAAATAACCACAATAACTGACAGGCAAGTCTATTGCCCAATCGCATTGTTTTGTACGGGAAATTCTCAAACGTACGCATTTGAAACTAGGCATTAGCGGAGTAGGGGAAGTTGTGTTTATGTTGAAAGGTTTGGTTGTAATGTGGTTACCAGGAAAGGCTGCGAATTAAATAATTGTGCAATCTATTATGAGCCATATAACTTAGCAAAATGAGAGAATAGCAATTCGGTGCTGCGTTCTGATGAATTTGATGTTCATCGAGCAGTTGCACAGTCGTGTCAGTTTGTCCTCGGCTCATCCTGCCTCGTGGTGGGCGCTCTCCCTGTCAATGTGCGTTTACTAGCCGGCTATATTATGGAGTCAGCGAATAGCTATCTAGTAAGATGAGAGGACAGCTTTACGAAAAGAATCCGCGGAACATGGGGATATAGGTTATTTGATATTCTTGTGTGCAAATCGAGATAGGAAATTGAAACGATAGTCCAAGAATCGTTTGATGTAACTTACATTTCCCCCCCTAACTCGGATAACGTTAAAGTCATGCTGGACCGTTTTTGATCGGGCTGGTGGACCTGTATTGCCGACTACTTCATAGGCTATTGGTTGGAATTCGCTTGCATCGTGGTTAGTGCATTTGCTAGCTAGCTAGACAGCTAACTGGCTGGCTATCGTTGAACTTTGCTAATAGCAAATAAACACAAACACGTTGTTAAATACCTATTTGTCCTTAGGTGAAGTTATGTTCTGTCTTAGTTACTGCGTTTACAGTTTGCTGGTATTATTTTGGTGTTTAATTTTGTGTCTGTGTATTTAACGTACACATTTCTAGCAAGCAAGTAACGTTAATTTAAGTTTAATTTGCTTATCTACTTGGAGCTGAGATGGCTTTATATGAATTATGTCAGATTATTATCGACAATTTATCAAATGTTACCCGTTGGGCATTTGTCTCAACTGGGAGCTGCTTTTTCTATGCTTAAATTCGGTGTAACTTAGTTTCTTAGATGTATTTAACTTGGCTAGCTCGCTATCTATCGTTAGCCAACCCGATGGTTGCCTGATTTGCCTGGGAATTAACGTTAAGCTGGCTGGAAGTGATAGGTGTGCAAGTCCGTTTATACTCGAGTATCATTTTTATTAATGTTTCGTTTTTACTTTGTGCGTCTTATTTGACTGTATATTTATTGGTATTCTTCAACCACGAATGTATGGTCGGGTTGAAATGGTTTCATCGGAATAACGAGTATCCCCTATTTCCTGCTATGGAATGCACATCGCTACCCCTTCATGCTTGCACAAGTCTTGTGTAAGATATGTGTTAGTGTGCAACATATTTAAGTTTGAGACCTGGCGGAAGCGGAATCTTTTTTCGGGACTGCTGTCAGACTAAAATTAGGCAACTGAGAAAGTTGCTTTGCGAATAACGCGGATTCAGCACCTCAAAAGCCGCTTTTACACCGGACGCGAAACTAATTTTTCGCACGACAGATTACATTCAAAGTCAACGCAAGGACGCGAATACACTTATATATGTATTCGGGTCTTTGCATTGACTTTGAATGTAATCTGTCGCGCGAAAAATTCGTTTCGCGTCCGGTGTGTAAGCAGCTAAACTGTTTAAAGCGCTGTGTTGGGCGGAACTCGTGGTGGACGTCACTTCAACGCTGTAACAAGCTAGGAAGAAGGTACGATATACAAATTGGGAAAGTGTAAACAGTGAAAATGGCCGGCGATTGCACATACCAAACGCGCTATGGTAATGATGACGCGCTTGGAAACGAGCAGTTCGTGAGAAATCAGGAATATACGATTGAAGGTATTCTTGATCCCGTGAAGAGTAATAGCGAGAAGATAGAGGCAGTTGTCTCTTCGCAATATTTTGAAATAATAGACGGAGTTTTGTACAGAAAAACGCTGGAAAAAGGGAACGCTAGTCTTAGAGAAGTATTGGATAGGAACCGACAACGAAGTGTGATCTCCGCTTTCCACGAAGAACCACCAGGAGAGCGACACCTCACTTTGGATGACACATACAAAACTGTGGCAGATAACTACTGGTGGGAAGGTAGGTATCCGATAATAAAGCGCATTTAACGTGTGCTTACGTGGTTGCCTAAAATAGAATGTTTTTAATGCAAACGTCTACAAGAATATGCGAATATCAACTCAACAAATTTCTGTATATTTAGATGCATGTAAAATATGGTTAAAGTTCCTGGTGACACTCGCTCGTTACCTCAGACTAGACTGGAGAAAAACTCATTAAGGGCGGATGGATCGTTCGTTTTTACAAAAGCATTTTCGTTGTACTGATTGGTCCGTCTGTCTCGCATCACTGGCTATCTTTTGCTGCTGACCACTAATTTGAAATACTTGTCTACATGGCTGCTAATAGAATATTAGCCAGATCCCTCTGCTCCACAACATTCGGACGAATGGTTTTTCTATCTGGATGAGAACACTAGGAGACACAGTGCCAGCCGCACTGGAACAAACTTGTGGAACAATTCTCCATCTGCCCTTGGTCACTACCGCTTCACCTTTACAAATCTATGTCCCCTCTCAACCATGTCCTCGAGCCTCCGACAAATCTTAGATCAGGTTTTGATCTTTTTTTTTTTTTTATTGCTTGGCCTCTGTTTTTGGGATTCTTTGTTTATTTTGAGATGTAATGAATGGAGTATTTCTTTGGTTTTGTTTGGTTAGAATAACATGGCTGCGCAGGTATCTTCATAATTTTCTGTAGTCCAAGGCCTTCTCTGACTGGCATTACTATTTTTATTACCATTTTGTTTGAATAACACGCACACTGAATGAAAACAGGCGCACACTTCTGAAACTACATCTATCTCTTTTCACAAAACTACAAACGAATGCAAAATAGTCCGTAGTTAAAAATGGTGCCTTCAAAAAGCCTCCAGATACAGATTCTGAACTTGCAATCCATTGTTTGAATATACCTGAAATGATAAATGAGACACATGAAAATCTACTGTGCAGTATTGTATACTTTGAGTATCAGTGTGCAGTTTCTTTTTCTGTTATTTTTGAATACAGAAAGTTCCTTCGGTAATCTTCTGTTCCGAATGAATTACAGTAATTTGATTACAAAGGTGAACTTGGATTTAAAGGAACCGAATAGTGAGGTATACTTATTTGTATTGTTCAGCACTGTAGCTTCTAGGTACGCTACTGCTCAAAAGTTTGGGATCACTTGGAAATTTTCTTGTTTTCCATGGAATCACACATGAAATTAGTCTGAATAGGACGTATAGCAAATGAACAGGACATGCTGCCATTGTCTGAGTTAGAAATAAATTTTAATGGAAAATGGTGAATATGTACTTCAAACTTTGCCTTCATCAAAAAAAACCACCCTCACTGTTGATACTGAAACTGGTGTTTGACTGGAACTATTTAGCTCAGCTGCTAGTTGACAACCTGTGAGGCGTCTTTGTCTTAAACTACACTCTCTCAGATATTTGTCTTCTTGCACAGTTGTGCATTGGGCCTCCCACTCCTTTTTCTGTCCTTGTTAGTGCCAGTTTGTGCTGCTGTCTGAAGGGAGTAGTTGACAGCATGGTAAGAGACTTTAAGGTTTCAAGTTTTTGCATTGTATAGCCTTCTTTTCTAAGCACAACAATAGACTCATGGGTCTCTAAAGGAAGTTCTTTCTTTCTGCCCATTTTTAGCCAAACAAACAACTGCTGATGCTTCAGGTACTAAACCAACCCCAGGAATGCCATGCTCCCTTTTGCGCTCCCTTATTAGTTCAACGGTTTTCAGCTGTGCAACACATTTGCAGAAGGGTTTTCTAATAATCAATTAGCCTTCTAAAATGCTTAACTTGGATTAGCAGCCATACCAGGAAATTGATGCAGAGGACTGACAGTTGCCAATAAAAGGCCTCTATGCAAAAATGTAGATAATTCTTTGAAAATCATCTGATAAATTTTAATCGTTTGTGAAATGAATGAAAATGTATTTTTCTTTGGAAAACAAAGAAATTTGCAAGTGATCCCAAACTTTTGAGTAGTAGTGTACACAGATGAAAACGGTTAAAAATGTGCTATCCTGGCAGTTCTGCAGTCTGTATACAGCTATCAGATTTTCATCTACTTCCTTGGATTTCATGTTGACTTGGGAAAATGTCGCTTCCACTACATGTTCCTTTAGATGTATACTTTTGAAAAATATTGAAAAATTGTTTCAACAGTTCAGTGGGATAATTTGGTCAGGAAATAGACATAAACAATTTCAGGTGTTCTGGCCTCGGCCCCTATGAGGATGTATGGTGGCATATTCTAATAACTTGAGACATACAGCGCCCTCAATAATTATTGGCACCCCTGGTTAAGGTGTGTTAAAAGCATTAAAATAAATTCACTTTTTATTGCAGAAGCATACTCTCACACTGAAAATTGTTGAAAAATGTAACCTTCAACTCAAGTGAATTTTAAAGGAAAAAAACTTTTGACTAAGAAATAATTTTTTTTAATAAAATCACCTTTTACACAATATTTGGCACCCCTAACAATTCCTAGGAAATAAATGTAATTGAAGTATTTCTGTCATTTCTATAGTAGTTCACAAAGTTGATCAGAGTATCTAGGAACATTTAATTAGTAATTCATCACTTCCTGTTTCCCTGGGGTGTAAATTTGACGTGACACAGGGGCCATTTCTCTTATCCACTCTTCAACATGGGAAAGACAAAGGAACACAGCATTCAAGTAAGGCAGATGTGTGTCGACCTTTACAAGTCAGGCAGAAAATAGCCACTAGCCTACACCTGCTCATATCTACTGTCAGAAAAGTCATTAAGAAGTTTAAAACAACTGGAACAGTGGTAAACAAGCCTGGACAAGGACGCAAGGTTATTTGGCGACCACGCACAGTGAGGAGGATGGTAAGAGAAATAAAAAGTTCTCCAAAGCACAGTATTAAAGAATTGCAACAAATGGTAGCATCTTGAGGTAACAAAGTCTCCAAAACAGCCATCAGGCGCTATCTACATGCCAACAAGCTGCTTGGCAGGCATGCACGGAAAAACTGGGTCTTTCAGCAAGATAATGACCCTAAATATGTGGCCAAATCTTCACAGAAATGGTTCACCAGACACAGAATCAAGCTCCTCCCATGGCCATCTCAGTCCCCAGACCTCAACCCCATTGAAAACCTGTTGAGTGAGCTGAAGAGGAGAGGACCCAGGTCACTGGATGATTTAGAGAG
Organism: Gymnothorax reevesii; assembly: GCA_029721435.1. Lineage (NCBI taxonomy): Eukaryota > Metazoa > Chordata > Actinopteri > Anguilliformes > Muraenidae > Gymnothorax > Gymnothorax reevesii. The sequence continues at coordinate 48,016,694 of CM056587.1, read as the reverse complement.
ATTGTGCAAAGAGGAATGGTTGAAGATCCCTCTTTCTGTACTCTCCCATCTTGTGAAACATTATAGGAGAAGATTAGGTGCTGTTTTGTTGGCAAAAGGGGATTGTACAAAGTATTGACTTCAGGGGTGCTAATAATTGTGGCACACATGATTTGATGTAAAAGAATTATCTCTTAATGTGGGATTTTATTCCCACTGAATAAATGCACTTGAATTAAAGGTTGGATTTTCCTGTTTTTTTCATTGTGGTCCTATATTATTTAGAAAAAAACAATATGAATTTATTAGAAGCTAAAGAACACATCTTATCCAGGGATGCCAATAATTATGGAGGGCGCTGTATTTATATCCCCACAAATACAAGTTCCGGGGATATCATGGTTTCGCCCTACCCGCAGATTTTTGCCATTAGCGTGATAACTCACAAAATACTTTACATTGGCTTCTAATTTTTAACGTATGGGTGGCTATGGTACAGAGGATGAACTAATTAGATTTTGGGCAAGTATGCACCACCGTGTCTGCAGATTTTAGCCATTAGTGCGATATCTCACAAAATTCTTTACATTGGCTTCTCATTTTTAGCATTTGGGTAGGTATGGTAGAGAGCATGAACTTCTTAGATTTTGGGCAAGTATGCACTCTTGGTTTGCCACCAGGTGGCGTTATATATTGAAAAGATCAGTTTTTTAACCATAGCTCTAGAACAATTACTTACACAAACCTGAAATTTGCCTCATATTGTAGGGCTAGTAACGGGGGCTTCGAGGATTAGGGAATTTCGGGGATATACCCCTTGCTGTCGGCCACCGACACCGTAGGCCTAGTTTCTGAAAAATGTTACTTCGTGTTTAGGTTTTTTTTTTTTTTTTTAATGTCTCCCACCCAGAGGGAGAGGGGAGGCATTTGGTATTTGCCTGTCTGTCCGTCTGGATTTGATAAATTTTTGTCCGGAGCATAACTCTTAGACTATTTGCATGATCTTAACAAAACTTTGCATACTTACTACTCCGGTCTTGTGGTGGTGCCTTTTGGCATGTGCTTTTGTGTCCGTCCATCCAGTGGGTTAGGCAGGGAAGGCGGCCGGGATGGAGACGTACATTTTTACGAGTAAAAACACAGGTCATTGGAGGACTCTTTGCATGTCATTTTTTGAATGATTTTAAATGATTTATTTTTTCCCCCTTGCTCCTATTGAAGAACTGCTTGTTTCTTTCAGGAATGTATTTCCATATCCGGGATTATGTACTGGGCTGTCAGCAGTGTCAAGCCCTGCAGAACAGAGAAGAGGTGAGTTTGCCTAATGAACTTGAATGCATTGTGATGAATTCGACTGGCAGCCAAATATTTGGCCTTTGAGGGTGAGCCACTGTGATGCTCTCTGCTCCAGGTTACAGGTAAACCACGTGTTTCCAGGACGCTTCCATCTCATGGTAATGCTGTGCTTTGCAAGCTGAGCAGCCAACGGGAGGCAGGACTTTTCTGTGACATCACTCTGAAGACAGGCAACCATTCCTTCCCCGCTCACCGCGCTGTTTTGGCTGCTGTCAGCGAGTACTTCCAGGAGATATTCACCGAGATGGACTCTGACGGGCAGCCCATCATAGACCTCACCGGTACTGTCTATCTCAGGATTATTTTTTCATGCTGTCCTCACCCCCTGCTTCTCCTCCTACTCCACCTTTTCTGTCATCTTCTCTCTGTGTTGTATTCATTTTGGGTTATGAACTTGGCAACGCTCTGTCTGCTTCGCATAGTGATTTCTGAATATTTAATTGTTTATTTGGGCTGGACTAAATATCAATATTATTGTGTCTCCCCGACGAGATAGTCGGGAGATACTATGGCTTAGTTCCGGGGCCGCTGCCGCCGCACCCGCAGAGATTTTCCGTTACGGGCTCTGGAAGCCACAAAAATTACAGACATTTTTGTCTAATTTTGCGCAGGCGAAGATATTTATTTGACAATGCTCAAGACCGATTTTCAGCTATTTTGGACATGCAATATGGCTGCCGGTGGCCATTTTGTCCGAAATTGGGGGATTGGGGAGATGCACGACTTGGTCCCTGTGGCAACCGAGTTATCTAGTTGTGCTATGAGATATCGTTTGGGGGCTTTATTGTGATATTACTGTTGTCTTTTGTGTTTTTGAAGCCTTCGTTACACTGAAGGAATGCAATATTCTCTGCTAATTAGACTATTCTAGCTGCGGCCTGTCAATCACCACATCAACATTACTAATGTCCTTTCATCAAAAATTGCATTGTGTAAATATTTTTTGAAAGAACCAATAGTTATCCCTAAAATACTGCCACAATATCGATAACAAGGTATTCAGTCAAAAATAGTGTTGTTTTTTTTTTTTTTTTTTTGTCGTTCGTATCGCACAGTCCTGGCATCTATATCAATAGGCTCTGTTCCCTTTCTTCACCAGTATTTGTCAGTTCTGAGGTCTCTACCATTCTTTGTCTGGAGTAGGTTTGTCTGGGGCTTCTGACTTTTCTATAGCATGAATGAATTTGCGGACTTTAGGCCTTCTTGCTGAAATATTCTATGTGCACATAATGAGATTGTACCTTTGGTGGTAAGTGGGAATAATGAGTGTATCAACTGTTGATGGTGTTTAGAATGGGTCCAACTTCTGTGCCATTGTCTTTGTTCTTGCTCTAGCTGGGCAACCATAGAACTACTCCTCCTGCTGCTCACTGGATCATTATTTATCTGTGTTTTTTGCACCAGGTTTTGAAGAGGAGAGTGTGCTGACACTGCTGGAGTTCTCCTACACCTCCACTCTGTGCTTAAGCACCAGGGACCTGGCTGAGGTATGCGCCCTGGCCCAGCACTTCCGCATGTGGGCCGCTGTAGAGGCCTGCAGGGTGCTGCAGAGTGAGCAGACATCTCTTAAGCACCCTCTGTCTATGGTTACCTGCAAAGCAGAGGTCTCTCTCGGGAGGAGGAGGAATGAGGGGCGGAGTGTGGGGGATCTTGATTCTGTTCAGAGCCAGGACGGGTCCGTGCCATCATTCAAACTGTCCAATAGTGCCCTGTGTGGGCGGGACTGGGAGAGCCCTGTCCGTCGGCTGAAACTGATGGACTTCAAATCCCCGTCGAGCAAGGTCAGGACACCTGCCCAAAACCTTCTTTTCCAGGTGCAGTCTGTCCCTGAGCAGGGCCCTTTGGTCTCTTGTGCACTGAAGTGCAGGCAGAAGCTGAGCTGGGCAGAGCCAGGGGTGGAGCCAGCGGTGGAGTTTGGTGAGGAGGAGGAGGGGCAGAGCTCCTTGGCTCAGGAGAAGTACAGGCTGCTCAGTGTGCTGGGTCTGCAGAGGCGGAGCCTTCTGCCCCGCCCCGAGGAGCTGACTGGCTGGAGGCAGAAAAGGCGTTTGCGCAAGTCGAAGGTGAGCAGCTACGCGCTAACGGCCCCGCGTAAGCCGCGAGCCCCGCCCCACAGCAACGTAGCTACCCAGTCCCACGGCCATGCACCTGCCGTGGCCACTCCCATTCTCCTGCCGGCTCAGATAAAGATTGAACCCCCTGAGCCAATCAGCATGGAGGAAGTGAGGCTTGGTCAGAGGCGGGGGCGGGGCCACAGGCAGAGCATGCTCAGTGAACACACAGAGCGGCGGGAGCTGAGGCGTTCGGTACGTGGTAAAACCTCTTGTCTGTGGAACCCTACCTCCAGCTTGCCCCTCCCGGTTGGCAGGAAGTGTGTAAGAGTAAAGCAGGAGTCTGCTGACCCCCAGATATGTGCTCCCCCTCCTTCTACACACAACACACTTCGTCCTCGAGGACGCCCTCGCAAGTATCCCGCCCACAACAGCCTGGACTCACAGAACATTGTGCCACCAAAGCCAAGGGGCCGTCCCAGGCTCAACCGCAGCTACACACATACCCAGACCCCCACTCAGTCCCTCACTCCGAGTTTGCTCAGGACCATCAAAGAGGAGCCAGCGGATGGCCTGCCGGTCACTTCAGCCGCGGCCGCCCCGCTGCCAGTGCGGCGTCGCCAGCGGCAGAGTAAGCCGCCGCTGAAGCTCCTGGACCCTGGCTTCCTGTTCCCCCTGAAGAGGCCGGTGAAGCAGGAGGAGGTGGGTGTTGCCGTATGGCAGGTGGGTGGAATCGCTGGCAGCTCGGGCAGCACCTCTATCTGCCGTCCCCTCTGCGGCGCCCGTGGGCTCCGGCACGAGGACGAGAAGCATTTTTGCCTGAAAGGGCCTTCGGCACTGCGCCTGAGGAAGAGGAAGGTGCGACACGGACTGTTGGACAGAGGGGTCTCAGGAGTGCCTCCTATGCCAGCGCTACTCCGAGCCAACTCAACAAAACGAGCAGGAACGCAACCAAAGGTGTGCTGTTTTACCTTGGAGATTATATCACATGCCATTGGTCGATTGTTCTCAAATTCGGTCCCGGGGTACCCTTGTGGATGCTAATTTTTGTTCCTACCACGATTGTGATTTCAGAATTTCAGGAAGCTGTTAATTTAAATGAATTATGTGTGTTTGCTGTTTAAAGGGATTACTTTCCTTTCTAATCTTCATTATGGCTATAACAGGTGAACCAATTGCATAAAAAGTGGTGATGAATGAGGATACAAACCAGTAGATGTTCTGCTGAGAACATGATTTCTTCATGCCACCCAGCACAGGCACTTGCAACACTAGATAATATAAAACATTTTTCCAAATGGTGAATTTTCTAATGGCATGATATAATCTGCTTAGAAACCTTAACGTGAGAAAAGCTGGCTAGATAGCTAACTAGCAAATTGGCTACAATAGGATACAGAACTTGAGTCGCTTAGCGGAAATGAGTAAAGGTAGCTTGTCATCGAAATTTGTTTGGAGGAAATCGCCGATATAACGAACATTAGATTAATGACTCGATAATCTGTAATGTGACTAGTTTAAGGGTTTGCTACATTGCATAATGTGATTTATTGCAAAGTCTAGCTGGCGTACTGTCTGACTCATGGCTAACTGACGTTAGACAGCATACTGAGTCCAGAGTTATTTTTAGCTTAATGATGGCAACAAACATATGAAAAGTACTTAACCTGCTTTTCATGCACGGTAGGATATCAGTAGTTCTCGTGATGTCACGAGCCTGGTCACGTGGGTTTGTTGACTAGCGTGGTTGGCAAAAAGCCTCAACATTAAAACTGATTTAATAGGTGAAGTACCTACTGTATTTTCTTCCACTTTCTGCAATAATACCAGTTAGTTGCAGTGTAATTAACTGCACAAATCGATTTGTAAAGGGCTCAGGAATATGTTTCCTTCGTTTTCCTGAACAAGAACCTAAAAAATCCGCTTGGATCAATTCAATTCAATGAAAGAACTGGGTGCCGTCAACCCACTCGCCTGTTTGTACTATTCACTTTCTGTCGGGTAAGTGGCAAGTGATTTTACATCATTTCTAACATGACATTTTGCTCAGTTTTCGCATTTTATTATTTGGTCATAGCAAGGGAACAATCTTCCTTTTTGTGTTGGGTAATTCGATCGGTTCCTTATGCCTTCCAGTAGCGAGTAAGTGACAGTTTGGATATTAGAAATGAAAAGAATTCAGTTTTCAACCGCCATCAGTATGGACTGAGATCAGTACTTCTAGCTTTTCTAGACTTTTGGGTACCCAGTGAAACATTTGAGTTTGTAGAAATGACTAGCGTACATCCAGTCAAGAAAATGTAGAGTTTGATGTCTGCTGCCGCTGTAACGGCGACAGCCTCGTTCTTGATGACACACCAGCTGGCTGGGGAATATATGCTCAGTATATGCATTCGCAATATTGAGTATTAATGATAAATTCTAAATCCCCATATCAGGAACAAAACCCACCATATTGGCGCTCCCTTTTAAAATCGCTCCAGTAAACGTGCTACTGTGAATTACTTGAACTGCTCAACGATGATCAACAAATGTACAATTTATGTTCGATGAAGGAATATCAAGTGATGATCCAGCCGACCCAGACCCAAAGAAGGGTCATTCCCCCAACCTATCAGCTTGTTAGGATCCAGAAGCCTACACAAACCTTCGTTGTACTTGAGCTTTGAGAAATATCTTGTCTTTGCGGTATTGTCAAGATTTTGTTCATATTCAGAGACTGCCGAATCGGTTCCACAACTGCAGGATGCCACACTTCCCCATTTTATTGTATTGATTTACTCTTGTTCTTGCCAACCATGCTAATGCGCATGTCTGAATATGATATCAATGTCAGTAAAGAAGAACTAGTCCTTTTCCACTATTTTGACCAGTTTTATCTCGATGTGCCGTTTATGGGGTGTTTGACTTTTCTGCATCGATTGCCAGCACTTCACCGTGACTCTTGTATCTCCACCTGTTCTGTTAAAAAATTGATTTCATGGATATATCCTTGTATAAAATAGTTAAGGCCTCTCTGGACACCTTAGCTGGACAAGTTGGACGCATTCTTTAATATACAAATCACAATATTTTTCGAATATGAGCGAGAGAGTGATTCCCCAACTTCTGCTGCGCTGTCCTCAATATGGAACTTAAACGAGTTGCATGGGGCCGATAGCAACAGTAACTAAAGGGATCGGAGCTGGTCGTAGCAAGTCGGAAAGGTCCATTGGCTAACTGAGTGACTTAACTTAAGTTAACCTAGTTACCTTTTTTGATTACAGGAGAATTTCTTATTTTTGTGCCTCTGCACTAGCAATTGCCATGGCCGGAGGCATTATGTTTTTGGCTTTTCCGTCCGTCCTTCCATTTCAGTCTTGTAATCTAGTAGTGGCTTAGGGAAATTATCGTTACAAATTGGATAAAAGTACCAAAATTGGCACAGACATACTTTGAGAGACAATTACCAAATTTATGATGGGAGCCCTCTTATATTTTTTATTTTTCACACATGCATACCAAAGTCAAAATGGCCGACAAAGCACAATAAGCAAAAAATTGAAAATTTCATTTTTAAGTCCACTATGTCATCTTACATATGGAATGATATGTCTGTATGCTAAATACACATATAAGGTTTTGTCCCAAGTAAATGTCCTTATTTAAATATGTACTTTGAAGGTTTGATGCCAAAGCATTAGATGTATTATTGACATTATATGTCGTACTCTATTTGCAAATATGGTAAACTACTTTCAGGAAATAATAGCAAATGTCTAGGGGTTCGTTCATGGTATACACAGGAAAGGTGAACTGTCAAAAATTGTAATATAAAAAAAATAAAACATCTGCCATTGTTTTGATCAAAAAATCTTATTTCTTTGAAGAAGTCATAAAAATGTAGTTTACCTAAGGTCTATTTGAGAAAGGAAAACTATTAAAAGATGACTAAGAATTTAGTATATTATTTTCAATTTTAAACCATTTTAATTTAATACTTATTTCAAAGATCATCTATTAAATTAATCTTCTAAATAGTATTTTAATGAGACATCAAAATAATGTATGCTTCGTCTGAGGTCAACTCAGGAAAACCAACCAATAAGAGATGTTTTGGGAATATAGTCACTTATATTTTTTTAATTTAAAATTTTTATTAAATCATCCTGAAATAATTTTATTACAAAAATAAAAAAAATCTAAAAATATGCTTTGGTTCATCTGAGGTCTACTCAGGTAGACCTTCTGAAAGATGTTGTTTGGAAGATGGTATCTTTTCCAAAGGGTTTGCAAGGAGGGAAGCTCAAATTCGATCAAAATAAATTATACCATTAACACTAGTTTCAGATATTCCTGAAAGCATTATCTGCCTTTTTAATTCCTGTGTATTTACAAATTTGTATTCAACATACAGTACAGGCCAAAAGTTTGGATACACCTTCTCATTCAATGCGTTTCCTTTATTTTCATGACTGTCTACATTGTAGATTCTCACTGAAGGCATCAAAACTATGAATGAACGCATGTGGAATAATGTATGTATCTAACAGTTGTCCAATAGGGCTGTCGGCTGTAGATCAACCTGACTTCTGCACAAGACAACTAATGGTCCCAACCCCATTGATTAGGCAAGAAATTCCGCTAATTAACCCTGACAAGGCACACCTGTGAAGTGAAAACCATTTCAGATGACGACCTCTTGAAGCTCATCAAGAGAATACCAAGAGTGTGCAAAGCAGTAAACCTTGTTTCTGCTCTGTCACTGTATTTCTGGTTCTACCTCCACGATAACAAATTGCAACAAGCAATGTCTTCAGGTAGCAGAAATGCTAAGTTTTAAAATATGTTATTTATGCATGATAAATATTTTAACAGAGTTATTGCAGTAAATAAATTGATGATGAGTTTCTGCAATAAAATAAGCTTTTTAGCTAATATTCATAGCATTTGCAACATTGAATTAAGTTGCATCATTCAGAGGTGCTCCAATTACATCAAAACAAAAATGAATTATGCACTAAAAGTTCTTTCTTTTGATATGCAACATGCCTCACTGCAACAAACTGCATAAAATGTTGGCCATATTGGAAATCCTGTAAAACAAAATATGGGGAAAAATGCATTCACAAGGGCTCCTTTTACAAATCGAATTCTCATCTCAAAACGATGACTTGGTCCAATTTTCACACTTTATCCAATCTGTAACAATCCTCTTCAAAATGGACCCTAAGCCACTAGACTATTATTAATTTGATATCTCTGTAAAGCATGGATGGAATTTCTGCAAATTACCTACAAATGTCCATCTTGACTTATAGAAGCATTGGATAGATTTTGGCAGTCAAAGGTCATGGTAGCTGTCCCTCGTTGTGAACGCGTTATTTTTGGAACACCTGGTGGGACTTTTCAAATTTGGCACAAATGTGCAGAAGGTACTGCTTAGATTCTGGTGGTCAGAGGTCAAGTTAACCTCACCTCCCTCCCATTACTTGTACCCATAGACATATGATGGGTCATTTATTAAACATCTTCATTCTCCTACATTTTACCTTCAAAACACATCAATGATTCCCTCCCCACTTACATCCCTACTTTTTTTTTTTTTTTACTTATTTGAATTCCCGAAATTTTTAAAAGCCCTTATGACCTCTCAATTTGATGCCTTGAGCCTCCTAACTTAAAATTCAGCTTCAGACTGTCCCAAAGGATGGATTTTAACGTTTCTGTATACCTTCTCCCAGTCTTTCATCCTTCCATCACACTATCATCCATCATCTATTTTTTTTTTTTCAAAAATTTCAATAATTTTGATTTTCACATTAAATATATAAAGGAATGCAATGAGATGCCAGTAAACAGTAAGAATCTATGTTTTTCCTCTGCCTCAACTTGTGACTTTAATTTTCAACCTTGTGGCTGTCATAAAATCATGAATATTCATCTGATTGGCTTGAAATTTGGACTGAAGTTGTATCTGTTAAAGATCTATGAAATGACAAGGATTTTCTAAATGGGTGCATCCCAAGGGGGTTAATTTTGAAAATGAAGCAAGTTGATAATGGCGATTTTCATTATGGTCAAATGACAGAGCTCATTAAATATTCATAAATGTTCCAAACAAAAAAAATCTTATGTCAGTTCTATGAAATGACATATCTTAAACCTTTCATATAAGACTAAATTGAGTAAAATCTGATCATGGGTTATTGAAATATCAGTGCCACAAAATATTTTCAGATTTGGCATTAAAGTGCCATGTCCATGGCAACCATGTAAATTTTTATCAATATACTACATTTTATGAGGTTAAAATCATGTTGAGTATGTTCATTTCTTAGTTCTTACATTATTATGGTTATTTCAACACTTACCCCAAGACCCCTTAATTTAATTCTTGCATCTTTCCTACCTTTGGGCCATATTGAGAACCACTGCTACTGGCCATTCAGCTTAACTGAAGATTGATTTGTTAATTATGTTGAATTTGTTTTATCTCTGTGTTTATCTCTGTCTTGGGTTTGTGCTGAGGGCTTTGTCTATGTGCTATGGTAATGTGCTTTCTTACACAGAATCTTTGTATGAGGTCATCGTTGCAAAATCAGCAGTCAGCAGCCTTGGAGCATGTCCGCCAGGCACGTGTCAAACGGCTGCGGCAGCGAAGAAACAATTCCCCAATGACATCACATTCCTGCATCCAGTGCAACGCTGTGTTCCGGAACTGTGATGGCCTGATCATGCATCGCATTCGCCACATTGAGGGAAAACACTGGCCTTGCCCTGTACGTATCCCCCCTCCTCTGTCACACCGGCGGCTTCCTGTCTCCCGCGCCGGCTTCCTGTCTCTTCTGCTCGCTTCCTGTCTACTACTCCTGCTTCCTGTCTCCCGTGCCAGCTTCCGGTCTCTTTCCCACGCCGCCTTCCTGTCTCCCGCGCTGGCTTCTGGTCCCTTTCCCACGCCAGCTTCCTGTCTCTCTCCCGCGCCGGCTTCCTGTCTCCCGCGCCGGCTTCCAGTCTCTCTCCTGCGCCGACTTCCTGTCTCCCGCACAGTAGTGATGCGCGGGTCGAGGTTTTTTAACACCCGCACCGACCCAACCCGATGTGACAGCTAACCCGCCCCCCCCGCCCTGCTAAAACTCGCACTGATTTTCAACCCGAACCCATCCCGACCCGACACAAAAAGGAGGCAAGAGAAAAAGAATACTGTAGGTCTGTGTGACATGATTTGCAATGGAAAAAAACAATTCCTCTGTTACGCTATGGATTTGAGTGGAGCACAACATACATTTGGCTTTTGGCTGGAATTCTTGATCCACAGTTTAGGCGCTGTTTATTAATTGAACCTTACCGTGATTTCTGATCTTTGCAACCAAACGAAATACCGTCATGCAAAACATTGCAAACAGGCTGTTTTATTGGAACAAAATGAACATGACAGTGGCGCTATCGCCTACTCTTCCATACAGTGTTGCGATATATGGTCTACGAGGAAATTTATTTTCCCCTCATATATTTAATTCAAGATTTTTTTGGGGGGGGGGGCTTTAAGGCTTTTTTTTCAACACAGCTTATAATATAGGCCTTGGCGTATTTTTTCCCAAACTATGCAAAAACAAAATCGCGTCAACAGTGCCAGGGTTTAAGTGATTACGGCGCGCTTCTGGACTTAACTGAAGGTTTGCTTGCTTTTTACTGGGACGCAGAGGACTGCTTTGGCCACCATGGAGTTTTATGCGATTATTCTTTGTCTCATGGTATGGTAATTAATGAGAGCAAGACTAAATTTATGACCATACATGCTCCAGTAATGATAAGTTACCTATTCGTTTGGGTGATATGTGTATAGAATGGTGTTATAGATATACATATCTAAGAAGTGTCTTTACTGCCGATGGCAGCACACGCTCCGCTGTTGGAGAACACATAGCTGATAAACGTAAGCACCTCAACAAGTTGATTTTATTTTTGAATAAGAATCATGATATGCCTTTCACTGTAAAGTGGCGAAAAAATGCTTTGTCTATGTGTTGTTTGGACCCACAGGTCAATAAAATTACTACTACTATATAATAATTCAGTGCTGACTGCAGAATGATTTATGCCGCGCACCAGTGAGTGCGTGTACATTGAGAGTAGGAAGAGGGAGAGGTACAATTGGCATTCTATCCTGCTTAAGGTAGCGTTACATCGTTTGACAAGAGCAAATAATCTCGGCTGTATGTCTTGAGCTCTCAAGTGGCCGATAGCCTATTATATTTTTTATTCACAATTTTGTGGGAATTGGACGTCGCCACTGTTTAGCCCAACCCGCCAGCACCCGCTAAATGCTATTAAAATATTGACCCGACCCGCGGGACCCACGGGTTCCCGGCCGACCCGCGCATCAGTACCGCACAGGCTTCTCGTCTCCTGTGCTCGCTTTCTGACTCTAATGCTCGCCTCCTGTCTCCTGCCCTTTTCTGTTTTTGAAATTAGGCAATGTAGTACATTCATTACTTGCAGAAATCATTCATGTTTACTTCTAACTGCAGCTCATTTCCTATAAACTAGCATGAATCTTTTGACTCAAGGATTATTTGACAAAATCCTCTGTTCTCACACAATTACTCTGCATTTTTTTTTTTTTAAATCAGTTCTAAGTGACATAGGCTCATCGCTATCTGAATTGAGAAACCATCAATGTATGTTGATCAGTAGTAATAAATGGATCTAATTGGCATAAACTACTATTCCTGGCCAAGAAAAATTGCTATTACACTGAGACCCTGTTGCTGCTTATGTAAAGTTGGATGCTGTGGAGATTAAATGTCTTTAGATTTTTTGCCTCACATTCTGGGACTGTTGTCACTGGTCAAGAATGAAAATTAAAATAATGCCCACTATTGCTTATGTTTGGGTACTGTTAGTGTCCTTATTTTGTTTTTTTTTTCATACAATACTAGCCCATCATTGAAATTGCCTGTGCTGACAAAAATTCACATGAAATATTATTTTTATTTTAAAATATTATTTTCCAAGCCTAAGCAACGTATTTTTGGCTGCCATCTTACTCTGCAGTAATTGCAGTACGCAAAATACTTGCAGGAAGTGTAGTCTTGTTGGCAGTTGGTTCTGACTTGACTCGTTCAATGTTTGACTCGTTCTGTAATCAGTTTGACCCGTAACCTCTTCCGTCACAAATTTTGATCAAATGTGACTAAACTTTGTTTTCAACATCTTAAGCCCAGGAGCTACAGCGCCCTCAATAATTATTGGCACCCCTGGTTAAGATGTGTTAAAAGCCTTAAAATAAATTACATTTTTATTGCAGAAGCATACTCTCACACTGAGAATTGTAGAAAAATGTAACCTTTAACTCAAGTGAATTTTAAGGTGGGAAAAAAAATCCCTGATTAAGAAATAATTATTTTTCATAAAATCACGTGTTCCACAGTTATTGGCACCCCTAACAATTCCTAGGAATTAAATGTAATTGAAGTATTTCTGTCATTTCTACAGTAGTTTACAAAGTTGATCAGAGTATCTAGGAACATTTAATTAGTAATTTATCACTTCCTGTTTCCCTGGGGTATAAATATGACATGACACAGTGGCCATTTCTCTTGTCCAGTCTTCAACATGGGAAAGACAAAGGAACACCCCATTCAAGTAAGGCAGATGTGTGTCGACCATCACAAGTCAGGCAATGGCTACAATGGCTGCACCTGCCCATATCTACTGTCAGAGGATTCATTAAGAAGTTTAAAACAACTGGAACAGTGGACGAGGACGCCAGGTTATTTTGCCACCACGCACAGTGAGGAGGATAGTAAGAGAAATAAAAAGTTCTCCAAAGCTCACTGTTAAGGAATTGCAACAAATGGTAGCATCTTGGGGTCACAAAGTCTCCAAAACAACCATCAGGTGCTATCTGCATGTCTCCAAGCTGTTTGGGAGGTATGCAGGGAAAAAACCTTTTCTCACTCATAATCATAAACGCAAACGTCTGGAGTTCACTAGGCGGTACTGGGATTTCAACTGGGACCGTGTGCTTTGGTCAGATGAGACCAAGATAGTGCTTTTTGACAACAAACACTAAGTGGGTCTGGCAGAACACAAAAGACGAGTATGCAGAAATGCACCTGCCCACTGTGAAGTATGGGGGAGGATCGGTGATGCTGTGGGCCTGCTTCTCTTCCAGAGGCCCTGGGAACCTTGTTAGGGTGCGTGGCATCATGAACGCTTTGAAATACCAGGACATTTGAAATCAAAATCTGGTGGCCTCTGCCTGAAAGCTGAAGATGTGTCCTCACTGGTTCTTTCAGCAAGATTATGACCCTAAACATGTGGCCAAATCTACATAGAAATTGTTCACCAGACACAGAATCAAGCTCCTCCCATGACCATCTCAGTCCCCAGACCTCAAACCCATTGAAAACCTGTAGAGTGAGCTGAAGAGGAGCGTGCAGAGGAGAGGACCGAGGTCGCTGGATGATTTAGAGAGATTGTGCAAAGAGGAATGGTCGAAGATCCCTCTTTCTGTATTCTTTCTGTAACTTGTGAAACATTATAGGAGAGGATTAGGTGCCGTTTTGTTGGCAAAAGGGGGTTGTACAAAGTATTAACATCAGGGGTGCTAATAATTGTGACACACATGATGTGATGTAAAAGAATTATTTCTTAATGTGGGATTTTTTTCCCCACTGAATAAATACACTTGAATTAAAGGTTGGATTTTCCTTTTTTGTTCATTGTGGTCCTATAACTGAAAAAAAAACTGAATTTATTAGAAGCTAAAGAACACATCTTAACCAGGGGTGCCAATAATTATGGAGAGTGCTGTACTTAAGGATTTCATTTCAGGCCTGCACCCCTGGAAGTGGGCGCGGCAAGGTTATCACAGTGGTCTGTTTCATGTCAACTGGGTTTGAAAAATGAACTTTTGGACACTGGTTGCTCTTAATTTCCTTGTCCTTTTAGCTATTTGTTTAGACACATGAACATTTCCCAGAAGTCAATTATTAGGACTATCTGCAAATTCTGGGTGGGATTTTATGACCTTCTAAAGCTCTACCCCACGTATGGCAATTTCCGACCCTGGAGTGGAGCATACCATTTCTTTCATTCAATATCTCAGCTGCTATTTATGCCACATGGCTGAAACATAACAACCTATACCCAAGTGTTTTTATCAACCTGAAGAGTGGGCCATTAACCTTTTACTTTCTTAATAATATGGCCTCAAAAGTTGCCAAAATTTAGGTTTTTTCTCTCATTTTGGCAATTTGTCAACCTCATAAATTGGCAACGGGTCAATTTTTTAATGGTGTCTTTTTTGTTTAACCCCTTTCTGCAGATGTAGACGCTTGCCTCTATAGGTATGCAAATGTAAGCGCTTAGTTACAGTACTCGACTACGTGATGGCACCCTCAGATCAGCTATTGAATATTCTTAAGCAGGCAGAGCTGAAACGCGATTTAGAGTGTAGAGAAGTTCCCTCCAATCCCTGTTTTTCTGGAGTTGCATGAATTAAACTCCTCAGCTAAGCCTGATGTGCAAACTGGTCAATATCCTTGCCCATAGCATCGATCCAGTAGTTTCAAAAAATTATCACTTGCGACAGAAAAAAACTACTCTGTAGCAACCATTTTAGCTACAGTGAGCCAACAGTATTCAAATTAGTGGTTAAAAAAATATGTTTTGTGAAGCAGAAATCCGACTTGGTATTGATTCTCTCACATTCTACTGTCAATTACAGTCATCACACACAAAATATGCGTAGTTCCCTCCCATGGATTAACGTGTATATTCCTCCATTGACAAATTCAGTGCTCCTTTCTATCCACCCAAGTACTGGTGTCGATAGCCAGTCATACTCAGATACATCTGCGTAACTCTACAGTTATAGTTCACGCCCTCGTGAAGCTTCCCCGGTAACGATGTATTGATAGACTCATTTCTTATCCAATTCCAGAGTGTTTAAACTTTCCTCAATAACTGAAATTGATCGGACAATAAGAATAGGATACAAAGCTAAGCGTAAAAGTAAGGTCGGTTGTGTTCTTCGAATGTTGGCCACGGTTGCGCAGCTGAAAATTATGCGATATCAAAGAAACAAAGACATTCAAAACCGGCCTGAAGTGTTCAGTTTCATTTACGAGATAAATGTTATATGGACGCGGTCAATGGGAATTATTCCGAATGAAACAGTACTGGAGGGTTCCTTCTACCCGATCTCTGGAGGAGGGCATCAATGAAGAAAACGGGTTATACTTCTACTCTGCATTTTGCTCAATATGGCTTTTTGCGGTAGAATTTATACCGCGTTTAAAGACATTGAATGCCGAGGTTTTTGTTTCTCCAAATGCATGCAGGCCACGCACGTCGGTGGATCCCTCGGTTCGTTCATTACACCATTCTGTTGAATATGCAGGCAAATGTCGTTTGATTTTTCCTGAAAGTGATATTTCTGTTCTGTTAAAATAAGGTGTATTTCAGAATTCAGATATTACTGAGTTAGTGAGTTTTTTCCCTTATAAGTTGTAAGGTTATGAGCTTGGATGTGAGAGCGGTTAGCTTTTCATTGCAGCGTGAATGTTATAGATGTTTAATTAGCACTTTATTTAATGCTTGGGGGACTTCGAAGAAAAATGGACAATATTGTTAACTTTATTATGGAGAAAAGTTATGTTTTGTGTTTGAAGAGGTTACTGGTGACCAATGATGTTCAACTGCTCTGACATTGATAAATTCATGCTAAACTCAACCCGAAAATCATTAGTTCATGCTGAATTTAATTTCATTTTTAACTTCCAAAAGTTAATTTGTCTTAAATATATGATTAATGTATGATTTGTCAGTGAACCATTTTGATAGATCTCAGACTTTGGGGAGACACCTGGATAGCTGTCTAATTTGGCTCATAACAAGCCGGTAATGTAGAATGTAATGTTCAAGATGAATTGTACTTGTGGTCAAGAAGTTTATGATCCCAGAAATGTATAGATTTAAGCCCCAGTAGTTTTTCATTTGTCAGTATTATTTTTTTTATGCTATTTCAATGGTGAATTATCATGAAGATTTATGTTTGCAGCCCCTTTTCTCCACCAAAATCATAAAAATAAACTGAAATACAATGGGAGTCTAAATGCTTCAAGTGTCTAGACTCAATAAAGCAGAGGTTTTTCTGTCTGTGAAGCTGCAATCTTGAATTATAAAGCCTTAAGAAGCGAGATTTGGCTTCTGCGCAAACGGGTTTATAGTGACCCAGAGTGCTTGACTGATCCATTATAAAAGAACAATTAATACATGCTCTGATATTTTTATACTTGGACCCAAAGACGGTCACAACTCAAAAGTGACCCCCCCCCCTTTTTTTTGTGTGGGGTCAAAAGTCAAGTGGGGATTATTCCAAATTTGAATTTGATATCCCATACTGAAGGCTTATGGCCTTGTCTTGACAGGGGAAAAGGATATAAATGTGTTTGAAGCCTCATTTTATGTGTATTTTCATCAAGAAGATTGCCTATGTTGGGGTTCTGATCCACTTACATATTGTACACAAGCAATGTACAGAAATGGACAGCAAGTATACAGGAGTGGAGAAAATTCCAGAAATCTATCAGAATTAAAAGAAAATCATATTTGTTTTATCCCAAGAGAGCCGCTCTGAACAGAATGGTCTTGGCCATGGACTGTACAGTGAAGGGGCTAGGCCTGTCCATGAGGTGGGACATTTCAGCCTCTGAGACTTCGCAATAGTTCTCAGATTTGTGCGTGCGTGCCTGTCTGTCTGTCTGTCTGTCTGTTTGTGTGTTACTCATAGCTGTTTTCTCTTCCCCAGTTGTGCAGTAAGGCATTTTTCCGCCAGCGGAACGTTCAGAGTCACATTCGCACGCACGACCCAAAGCTCTACAAGTGCTCCATTTGCATCTTTGCATCCTGAAGGCTGTCCCTGACACTCGCTTCAAATCATCGGAAACACCGCCATGAATACCAGCTTTATGACGCGAACTATGTTACAATTTTTGTTGACGGGTTTGGATGTGGCTTGAATCAATTCCATGGTGACTTTAAGAGCCCTGGTTCTATGGTTATTAGCAGCTATCCTTCCAAACGTCCATCTGACCCTGTTGGTGAGCTCTGACTTGTGGCCACAGTCCCTCTCTGCTGTTGCCATTTTTTGTGATAACCATGTTACTACCGTTTTTGACTCCGTTCCTTTCCCCATGTCAAATAATTTAGCTGTTTTTGTGACTCATGAACCTACCTTTCTGACTGCTACAATTATGCCCGTTTGGAACTCGCTTGGTTTCATTGTCGTGCTTTGGAGACTCATCGAGCATAATTCTGCTGGTTAGACCTCTGAGAAGCGGGTACATGCTGGAAACTAACATTCAAATAAATAGGAATGACCGGCGTTGATGGTTTTGTAATTGCACTTTAGATGCTTCAAAGAAAAAGCCATTTTCTGGGTTTCTGCTATTTTGTCCACTAACTGCTTATTTACTAGCCAAAGGTTATTGAATGCCTCCATAGGCAGTATGAGTTGGGGGTTGGATGGGGAGGGGGGTCATTGTCGTATCAAAGTTATCAAAAATTGTCCACAATATCTATTAATCAGAATGCCCATCCTCTGCCATCAACTGCTGAGCATATAAGATCAGTCCCACGGTTCTGAAAGGTCACACCCAGAACTACATTGGAGGTTCCTTGAACTTGATTATTCTCGCCAATATGTCCAAAATTAACATGATTTTACTGCCCTTGCTTTAAAATTTAGAAGATTAGTTCACTGGGTTATTGATGAATTGTGAATTTTTTTTTTTGTTTGTTTTGTTATTACAAACCAGCAAGCAGAACACTTCTGGGATAAGTTTTAAGTAATCGTAAGTATAGGTATGTTTGGGATCCTGAATATTTAAGCTTTCAAAAAATAGGTCACTTGCCCAACCTGTCTAGAACCATATGAATGTTCTGCTCCATCTGCAGTCAAGATTAGTTATTTTTTACCCCTGTATGTCTTCAGAGGGTAAGCCTTTTTTGTCTGCTCACTATTCATGTTTTGTGTTGTGCCATTCAGTGTTATTTCAGATAGTGGCTTATATTTGCCAAAAAACAGGAACAATAAAGCATGACATGCACCTACAGAATCTTGTGATTGGCAATGCACATCCTTAGACATTGTGCATTTGTGCGCGCTCATCTGAAATATTGATTCTTGTTGAACCAGCCTATTTCTCTTCCTAGTTTGGGCAGATGCTATGTGGCGTATCTTGGTTTAGGAGTTGTCGGTTTGTTATTTTTGAATTAATAAATGTAATCCAGTTGATCGTGGTAATCATGGTTAAATGTTGAATGCTACTATTATTATTATTATTATTATTATTATTATTATTATTATTATTATTATTATTGTCCAGCTGACTATTAGAACACCAAAATATCTTGTCTCCCTTTTCCTACTACTGAATTAAAACTTGAACCACTTTGAGTCTTTCACAAAGTGATTGACTGTTCTAGACGTAAATGCAAAGTAGATTATTGCAGTAGATTTTATGATATGAGGCATCTTCAGTGCGCTTGTACAGTAGAATGTTCATAAACCTAAGATTTTTTTGTCAAAGTAGGATAATTGATTTTATAATGGAGAATACTTGATGAGGATGAACTTATGAATCTCTAATTATGATATATGTTTGTGTATGAAAGGTTATATTGTCTGAAAATTTGTTCCTATTTGTATAACCAACACAATTACCCTGAACCACGGAAATTTTTATGGTTTTTAAAAGAACACTGTTGTTTGTCTTGCTATTTAAGTTTTAATGTTCAATTTTAGGAGCCTTCTTCCATATTTTACGGTTGAAGAATTTTGTTTAAATGGCGATTGTAGAAGTATTGATTTCTATTGAAATGTTGATTGTCTAATTAAACTGGTGGAAAAAGAATAAAATGTAATATTTTAATTAATATCATGCGAACTTCTGTGTAGTTGATTTCTTGTCTCTGCTGTGTCCATACCTTTGTTATTACTCCTGTCGGATTGTCAGAGGCAACATTCGATCCCTGTTATACTGACTTGAGCAGCGCTGTGGGAGAAGCTGTGATGTACACTGTCAGTTGATTGATATCACTGCTGTGTGTATGCGCAGGCGCGTGGATGGGAATGGTGTGTTTGTGTGTGCACATGCGCGCCGTGTGCGTTTGCATTTCACTGTGCATGTGCTTGCATGTGTTGAAATCTAATTTGAATGCAGGCTGAGGGTGTGGTAAGTGTGCCTCTGGTGTGGTGTGAATGAGCTAGCCGACAGCGCCAGGTTGTGTGCTGTTCTTCGCTCGCACACTCACCCAGGTCACACCACGGTTACCTCACTGCCCCTGAGCTATCCGGTTCCATCCGATCTAAAGAACTGTGGGTTACTGCTCACCCATTCTGGCCATTTCGACACCTACCAATATAGGTGTGTGTGTGTGAGTGTGAGTGTGAGTGTGAGTGTGAGTGTGAGTGTGAGTGAGAGTGAGAGTGAGAGTGAGAGTGAGAGTGAGAGTGAGAGTGAGAGTGAGAGTGAGTGTGAGAGTGAGAGTGAATCATTTTGACTTCTCTCTGAGCATTATCCCAGATTAATTTTTTCTGTCACACTGGCAGTTGTCTTTGTTTTAGCCTGTTGAATTGCATAGTTCCAGTGTTCTGTAATATTTTGGGCCGTCTTTTCATGTTTTGGATCAGTACTCCACAATTTTACATTTTTACAGACCCGGCTCACGACATCCTTGTCCACCTCCCAGATCTTACTTTGCAGATGATATTGCACTCTTCGAAGATGCTCAGCCAAGGCTAACTTCACCGTGTTATACTGGCTTCTCAGTACTGAACACCAGTAAATTCAAGCTGATGCACCTAATGCCCTCAAAATGAGTCATTTTGCACCTTCAGCAACACAGTCATAAAGTTGATGACTTCAAGTACCTTGGCAGCTGGACAAAACATGCAACCTAGAGTGCTGGAACTGATGGCCCTAGAGTGGGGTGCCCTCCACGCCCTCACCAGAGTATGGGCTGCCCCTCTTATTAAACAAAGAAAGATCCGGGTATTGAAAGCCTCCTTGGAATCCATAATTCTGTACGGTTTGGAATCCTGTGACAAAAATACTGAAGTCCCTGTACTTGGCACCTAGACCCACATGGTATTTTTGCGAAGCCCTGAGGAGAAGCGGAGGTTCAAGCGGCCCCCACAAGGCCCTTAAAAATGTCCTAGAGGGAGGGACGGACCTATCTGGGAGTGGGCATATGGTGGCGATGGCGGACAGGATTTTATGGCAGTGGATAAGGCCTTGTGCCACCAGTTATTTAGACAACCGATTAAAATCAGTAATCAATCAAACGGCCCACCCAGTCCACAAGGTTTTTTTTTGCGCACTGGCAATGGCCATGGATGTAGCTATTATGTTTTAGGTAGTCTGTCCATTCATCCCTACATCTTGTTAACCTGATATCATCGAAACGCAAGGAGCTAATTGTTTTTATTTTGGTACAATGTCCACTTGGACACAAGGATGAACAGACTAGATCAGGGCTATTCAACCTTATCCAGAAAGGCCTGGTGTAGGTCCAGGCTTTCTTTCCAACCAAGCTCTTACACCACTGATACTTCTAATCACGCTCTTAAGCCAAGACACTCGGGGTTGATTAGAGTAGTCAGGTGTGTAAGTGCTTGGTTTGAATGAAAGCCAGTTGCAAGTTGTAGTAGTTCAGGCAGGACTAGACCAATGCCTGAACCAGAAGCTGGGTTGAGTAGGTGGTTAGAAAGGGATGATGGAGAGGAGGAAAAGAAAAGTTGGGTGTCATCTGCAGAGCAGTGATGGGACAAACCAAGAGCAGAGGACTAAGAAAATGGGTATAGAAAGAATTAAGAGGGGGACCCAGAGCTGAACCCTGGGAGACTCCTATCGTGTTGTTACTGGTAGCCCATCCCAGGCTACCCAGAAAAAGTAACCAAGAGACAGTGCTTTCTCCAGTTAGGGGCAAATGCCTACTGCTGCCAAGGACAGGAGGTGGGGGTGATGAACAGTATCAAAGGCAACAGATAGGTCAAGGAGGGTCAAGACACTGGAAAGGGAGGCTTCTCTTGCAGCATGAAGTGACTGATTAACAGAGAGAAGTGCAGTCTCAGTTGAGTGGCCAGGTTTGAGCATGTACTAATGAGGATCTAGTAAGTTATTCTGGAGTGACAATTAGTTAGAAGCTGCTCTTTAGAGTGTTTTGGCTAGAAAAGGAAGCAGGGAGATGGGATCGTAGTTCTGTAAGAGAGAAGGATCGAGAGTGGGCTTCTTAGAGAATGGGGTGACATGGCCACGCTTGAAAGAAGAGGGAATACATCCAGAAGAGAAAGAGCAGTTGACAAGGGAGTTTAGAAAAGGAGGGATATCTGGTATATGAGGTCAAGGGCACAGGTATCAGAACAGTGGGAGAGGAGAACTTTGAAACATCATAACTATTGAACTGTTTGTCGTAGGGAGTTTGGGTTGTTTTTGAATGCTAGCATCATTCAAATGATAAGTTTTGCTTTGTCAAGCCAATGGACAGTTTGTTCATTTTAGTTGGCTCTGCTAAGATTAAGCTTCAGGTGATCATCATTGCGCCATATGATGAAGTGATGAAGCTGCTTATCGGTCCTCTGTACTCCTGTGTAAAAAATAGTCTGATTCTTATGGGAAATTATTCTTTGGAGTCATACGTCAATGTAGTAATCACTTCCATTTTGCAAAAAATACACTGAATGCCTTTTCTTAAATTCCATCCACTTATGGCACTACTTGATTGAGGCATGGATGTGAACTGCTACTTGAGTGGTTGGCAGAGGCATACAGCCGTGAGAGTGACAGTCTAGTTTGTGCATGGCTTCTATTTTCATTTTACCTATCAGAGATTTTTCCAATTTTTATACTTTGTTCACCTCATTTGAGAACCCCAATAAGTTGTATAACTGGATAAATCATTTCAGTAGATGGTTTTATCAGATACACAGTATTCAATTACTTCCGTTCAGTGTCTATTTTGCCATTTTTTGGCTTTTTAGCTCTTTTATTTAAGTTTCGGGGGCATATAGTTTTTCACCTGTCCATCTGTCCGTGTGTTTGTCCGCAGTGAGAAAAAACTTTAACCTAGGCCATAACTTTTGACTGGTTAATGGTAGGTCTTTGATACTTGGCACGTGCATCCCTTGTGATGAGACCTTTCAGATGAGGTCATCAAATGTGACCTCGTGACCTTGACCTTGGCGTAGGTGAGATTTTAATAAAAGTTTAATCTTGGCCATAACTTTTGACTGGTTAGTGGTACGTCTTTGATACTTAGGTATACGATTCCTCTCGTTGAAGAAAGGTGATCTAGGCCTTGATCCTGTCTTCTTGACCTTGGCATACGGGGGCATTAGTGTTTTACAAACACATCTTGTTTAACTAGCTACCATGAGGACAAAATGGCTTGGGAAAAACACTGCCTTACAAGAAAATTAATGAAAATAATGGCCCAAAATCCCCCAAAATGTGTGCCTTAATCCTGTCAAAAATTACAGGAAAAGATTCCAGGCTGTTTTCCTTGCCAGAAGTGGTTGCACTTAGTGCTAAATGAAGAGTGCCAATTATTACGAAACCTTGATTTTGTTGAAATATATTTTGCATATTTTTGATCATTCTGATTTTGGTTGTGTCCATCGAAATGTACAGCGTCCTCCATAATTACTGGCACCCCGGATTAAGATGTGTTAAAAGCCTTAAAATAAATTCAATTTTTATTGCAGAAGCATACTCTCACACTGAAAATTGTAGAAAAATGTAACATTCAACTCAAGTGAATTTTAAGGGGAAAAAAATCCCTAAGAAATAATTATTTTTCATAAAATCACCTGTTCCACAGTTATTGGCGCCCCTAACATTTCCTTGGAATTAAATGTAATTGAAGTATTTCTGTAATTTTTTTTTTTTTTTTTAAATTTGGCATCTCCAATCCCACCCGAATTTGGAATGCCCAATTGGGGAACTATGTACAAAGCTTGCTCGCATGCGACCCCTTGCTGCCAACTCAGGATAGTGAAGACAGTTCACGGCTCTCCTCCGAAGCACGTGCCTGTCAGCCACTGATTCTTATACACTCGCTGGTTGAATCTTCGCAAGTTCAGAGCGAGGGCGGAGGATACCCGGACATGAACCAAGCCGGAGTCTTCCTGACGAGCGCCCGTCCGGCCAACAGGAGGCGCTGGAGCAACGAACAAAGCTGTTATCGAATACCCAAATCCGGCAGTCCCTTCCCAATTTGTAACCCTGTAGCGCGATAACCAATTGTGCGCTACTCTGAAAAAGCTGCCGACCCCTGCCGGTGGGTACGCCTAGGCTCGAACCCGCGACGTGGTGATCACCTGAACCGTGCAGTGCCTGAACCGTGTGAGCCACCCGGCAGCTCTGATTGTCTGTAATTTTTACAGTAGTTTACAAAGTTGATCTGAGTATCTAGGAACATTTAATTCATAAATCATCACTTCCTGTTTCCCTGGGGTGTAAATTTGACGTGACACAGAAGCTATTTCTCTTATCCACTCTTCAACATGGGAAAGACAAAGGAACACAGCATTCAAGTAAGGCAGATGTGTGTCGACCTTCGCTTGAATTAAAGGTTGGATTTTCCTCTTTTTTCCATTGTGGTCCTATATTATTTAGAAAAAAAAACTGAATTTATTAAATGCTAAAGAACACATCCTAACCAGGGGTGCCAATAATTATTTAGGGCGCTGTAAATAAAGTTAAGTATTTCACAAGTCGGTATATTCTTTATCTCGATAATTATATTGTTTATACACACTGATGGACTTTAAAAACTTACAACCAGAATTGTAGTCAAACTCAGATTCAAATTTGTAACCATTTATTGTCTTTACTCATGACAACAACTTTGACAAAATTTCAGATAACATCAACAAAAAAAGAATGACAAAAGAATCAACAAATACAAGTTTAACAACAAAATCAACAACAAAGATCAACTCCAATCTCAGTACCGAGTGTGACCGCCACAGCAAAGCCATCACTTGTCTTGGTATGGACAGCACCATTCTGTTGAGCTGTTGCTGGGGAATGGCCTGCCACTCCTCGAGAAGGGCTTCTTGGAGCTCCGCCCTCGTCCTGGGCGCTGGAGTGCATTGCCGAGCCCGCCGATCCAACAGTTCCCTCACATGCTCGATGCACTTCATGTCAGGGCTAAAAGGTGCCTATTCCATGACTTGCACATCATTCTGGGCCAGGAGCTGCTCACTCTCAGAAATAGGGGTACAGCAGGAGTCCATTTCTGTTCCCCAAGGTACGTCCAGCACTTATGTACCCTTTCGGGCTAATTATAGGACTTCAAAGTACATGCGTGAACCTTTTTGGGGTCTAAAAGGTAGTTTTATGTTCCAAAACAAATAAAAACCCACTTCTAAGGTACAACAGCAGTACCTTTGAGGGTACTGGCCCAGTGACAACCACAGTTTTTATTTGTTAATTTGGAGTCCAATTTATGCAATTGTCAACATGAAGAAATGTGTGAGCGCCATTGAAAGTCTAGGGAGCCATTATCCATTTGAGAGAGAAAGTTGGGGACAAATCTTGGGGGTACCAAAATTAGCTGTTTGAAACATACTGCTATGGTTGGTATTAATGTCAACGCAACAATTCTACCTGTAGCCGCTGAAGTGTACCTTGTGTATTTATGTAACATTGACTGATGTTGAAGATGTCTTTGTGTCATTGACGCACTGCAAAACCTATAGAACATCAGTGTGGACCACTATGAAACAGAAGTGGAAGTAACTTGCTGTCCAAAAGGAGTGTTTTTCAATGTGCCGTTTGTCCTTTTCTCTCTCAGGTGTTTCAATGCCACTTTGTGAAAATGAGTGGAGGTGTCAGCAGGTCTTAATCCATAGATCCTGTGTCCCAGAGATCAGCAAAACTGTCAATCATAGCATTTTGATCAGCTTCTGCTCCATGTCAGCCGCCAATGTGTGCTGCTGGGATGTGTGCAAGCTTCTTAAGAGTTAAAAGAAGCTTTTCTCTGAAATGGAGGAAAGCTTTCCCTCTGTAACTGTTGGCGGTTTCATCAACTCATGAGTGTTATCTGTTATGAATGTCCTGGCAAAATTATGTGGCACAGTGTGGTTCGTATAAAATTGTTCAAAAAGATGTTGCTAATCCCAGGCCACCACTACAGTCGTGCTGTTGAGTTCTTGGGGAAGCTTTGTATTGAAGCAAAAATGCTCAGGGGAGCTTGTGTACATCCCTAAAACACAGTGCTGCACCATTTAGCTGTATATCAAATCTGTATCAGGTGTATGACAATATAACTACATTTAATTCTTTTACAGTTTATGGTTTATTAATATATGATAAAATGTCAATGTGAGATACTCGGAGTGGCATGATGGCACAGTAGCTCATGCGCCTCACAGCAAGTTGTTTATGGGTTTTAATCAGACCTGGGGCCTTCTTGTAAGGAGTTAGCATTCTCTCACTTTGTTTGAGTGGGTTTCCTTCCGGAACTCTTGTTTCTTTCCAAAGTCCGAAAACATGCATGTAAGATCAATTGGAGACTCTAAAATGCTCATTGGAGTGAGTGTGTGATTGAATGGTGTATTAGGTCTGCCATGGATCGGTGAGCAGTCAAGGATGTGTTCCTGCCTTACACCCATAATCTGCTGGGATGAACTCAAGCCCCTAAGTGACCCTGAGGAGGAAGAAGTAGTTTAAAAAATGGATGGATTTCTGTTGGCTTTTCTTAATTCATTAATTTTTGGTGTTATTTTTACTTTTTCTGACATAGTTATTTTGGACATGCCAAACAAGTTGAACTCAGAGTAAGTTGCTTCTTCAAGGTGGTAGAAGAAGCAGAGGAGCTGGCCTGCTAAGTTTCTTTTTACCCTCATGGTCTGTCATGCTGACTCTGCCATCTTACCTTCAGGAGGTTTTATCACAAATGCGGAATTTATTGGCCGTTATTCGAATAGTGCTGCAATGTAACAAAATAACCACTAGATGGTTCCCACTTGCTACGATCGAATCTTGAGAGGTCGCTAATGGCATAAATTTTGTACGCGTGTTACTGGAGCTCGTTAAGGCGAACATGCGGGAAAACTGCACGTATGACAAATTTTGAACATGATCTTATTGTTATTGGAAACCTACGGAGCCCAGGAAGTGGAAAGACATGAAAAAATACACATTTCTTGGCCACGAGATCGTTCCCACAATTCAGTTAATTCCTTGCCATTGGGTATTACCCGTTAGCCCAATTTAATCAACTAGCCAGTTAGCTGACACGTGGCCACTTGATATAACAGGTTCCCACAACCTTGGTGACTCGTGGCCACGATATATGAGACCCTCCCTCAGTTTAATGTCCTGCACACTACGAATTCGGCTGCGCAAATTGAGGGAACAAATTATACCTCGTGGCCACGAACGTGGTCTCGAGTTATTGTGTACACGGGCAAATTTTCTTTGCCGGTTTCTTCCTACATACGCGCCATAAAATTCTATTTGCTGACGGTCATGACCCCGATCGCCGACGGAGGGAACGGACTACATAACTTTCAAAGATAGGCTGTACTGCATTGCAAACTCATTAATACTTGCACATACTATCGTTGTGAACTGTATTTTCCAGAAGATTAGAAATTATGTCATCAAAACTCACTGAAATGTGCAAGCTGTTGAAAATAAATTTCTATGCTGAAAAGGGACATTGAAAATGCCTACTAATACCTGCAAAGTGAGGAAAAACGAAAATGTTGATGTGGGGGGATTGTTTTTATTCCTGTAATCAGGGCTGGATATGTTCCACAGGTACTCCCGTGTCTGGAGTTCATCTAATAATGTACTAACTGCTGTACCCGACCAGTATAAAGCCGAGATAAACTCAGAATGGACAGATACAGCAACTTTTTACAGGATCAAACTGAAATCAAAACAGGAGGTGACGTCGTGGTTCAGATGCGCGTGCAACAATTTGTCACATTTTATTTGTACACCAAGGGCAAATAGATTTGCTGAAAAGCTGGGTGCCTAGTTTTCGTGATATTTTCTTTGTTACAGAAAAATTTCACTAATTTCCTTGTACACACGGTCAAAGAAAATATGTTTAGGGAAAATTGAGGCAAAGAAAATTTGCCCGTGTGTATGGGTCTTTCACTAAATAGTGGAAACGACTTGATGTTTGCCTATCGGACTGGACTAGTAACACCTGATGTGTTCTCTGCCACTTTTACTGTAAGCCCTTGTACTTGTCTCCTAGGAGCTCTGCACTTTTCGACCGATCTTTTGCACTTTTTGTTCATCCCTCTGAATAAAAGCGTCTGCTAAGAACCTGTAATGTAATGTAATGGTGTTTTCTAGAGAAACTTGATCTTAAATTTTTGTAGTTGCAAACAACTGAACAGAAAATGCACAAATGTCTGCCATTGTCAATTAATCAATATTTATATTTTAATTGCACTGCCCTTCTGCTCATGGCAGGATAAGGAGAGAATGGAGCTTTTCGCCTTTAAAAAATAATAATAATTTTCCAGACTCTGTATCAGAGATGTAAATTCAATTCATTTATCAGCTGAATTTTGACTCTGTGATGACTTGTCCTCTTCCTCCTGGACTCGTCAGTGGCCTGCCTGGGCAGTCCTCTCCATCTCCCGCAGCCAGTCTGGCTCCCACTGCAAAATGGAAGATGGAAGCAGCAGATTTTGTGAACCATAATGAGGATTCAGTATGTCTGCAGTGAAAATGCAGAGCGTCTGTAATAAGAACATGGAGCGTAGGCACCTCACTGTTCTTACTCCTTCACCAGCTGCCTGTTAGAACTGGGGGGAAAAGTCACATACACAGAAGCAGATTGCCACATGAACCTCTTAAATGTTGACCAGCAATTTACGCAAACTTGACGCATTAAAAATACAATTTATAAATAAGTCTGTGAAAGGTACACAGCCTAGAAATGATGATTTAGATCTGCCTCAAACCCAGGCCAAATTATGGTCTGTGGAGCACTGTTGCTGGGGAATAAATAAACCTGAGCTTGAGGGAGGGAGAGAGAGGGAGGGGGCCTTACAAAAGCCTCCTAAACTAATTTTTAAACCACATCTTACGTTGTCGACATGCCAATTCACCAGTTGCTTTTCTGAACAAACTTGGTTCATGTTGAAATGAGCCCAAGTGATGGTGAGGATTAATTCCACAAGAGCCCTTGCTCTCACAAATAACTACTGCTCTCTGTGACGTGGTGAGAATGTCTTGCCTTCAACCCAGCCAACATAGGCGCACAAATACGCCTTGTTCTCCAAAATTCACCCAGTTCCCTCCCTATTGATTATACTAACTTGGGGCTGTCATTCCTGACTGCTGTGCAATGCATGTTTTTGGAGATAATTGAGAACAGATTCTGGCTTGCCTTAGATGAATGCACTTTCTCCCATGTTTGAGTCCAGACTGGATAGAAAAGGAAAAATGAAAAGCTTTCAGAAAAGCTGACGCTCTATAAAGCTTAGCTTTGATCACTTTCAACTCTTTTTACCCAAAAAGACTTCTCATGCTGTGATAGTTCTGCACAGACACATCGCACCCTGGGAGTACTTATATGGCATATATCTTTGTCTCCATTCTCAACATCAGTATGACATTTGTCCTGTATGTCTTAATTTCAACTTCAACGTAATACATCGTACTTTACCTACTAGTTATAGAGTAATGATGACCACGTGTTTAAGACTGAATAACGTTTGGCCAAGCTTTACTTTAACACATGCATGCTGAAGGCTAATAAGATACTGCATTATGTTGCTGCTAATGCATCTTATTTTTATTCTCAACACTTTTTTTATGGATTAAAAAAAGTCTGCCTGTTTTTCAAGGGACGGTAATGGAGTGTCATATTGCAGCTCGAATGGGGGGTGTATACAGAGGGCTATGAGTTGAACTCCCCCCGTTCTTCTGATCAAAGTGGTTCAGGTCTGGCTCAGCCAATGTAGTCACATTCAATTTTCAGTGGAGCTCTGCTCTTTATCTCCGCCCCAATCCAGCCTTTCTTTTACACGGTTGGAGGCAGGGATTGTTGCCACCTTCAGCTCCCGCCCTCCTGCCCTTTTGGACACACCCCTTTAAAATGAAATTGCAAACCGTCACAAGGGCAGCCTCACCTCTCCGCTGACCCTGGGTGACCGTGTTTTACAAATCCCAAGGCTGAGTTTTCAACCCCTACCCATCACAGTACACCAGAGGCGGGCAACGAGGGCCATAACTGTTCCTGGTTTTCCACTCCAACTTCTGGCCTTTAACCTCGCCCACCTTGGACTTGCCACCAGAGGGATTGTAGTCCTGCCCTCACCTTGCCTTAAAGCACATTACTCCTTCAGACCTGCTCCCATTTCCATTTCCTAATTCGCACCTAATTAATACTTTGTTCAGCTATAGGGACCATTTGGTAGAATTTCTGTCCATTTCCCCTTAACTTGCTCGATTGTTCATTTCAACAGTTATCGAGCATTTTTCTATCAATATTAAGGGTGACATAAAACGTCAATGTCTCATGAAGCTTCTAAATTCCTGTAGCTCATAAAACAGAACTTTTTTTTTCCTGTGTCAGAGTCCGATCGGCTTGATATGCCAAACAAAATATTTTAAAGATGCAGTTTTGCCGACTTCGGTTCACGTGTTACATTTACTGATTTAAAAATAAAACTCTGTCTACAACCAGTGGCATTGCCATTTTGCAGGTGTGCTCTCAACCGGTTATCAGTTAAGAATCGGGCAATTAATTTACTAGGCAAAAAGGCTACCAATAAGCTGCATTGCGATTAATGATTTAGAATGATAGCTTGAAGTCAAAGTCAAAGGCTACAATATCAGATTTCATGGATGGTGACTACCTGAAATTTCTTGAAATTCCATCTTCAAGTAGAATATTATGCAGTAAATACTGCAGAAGAGGGTATTTAGATGAGGCCTAGATTTTGTTTCTTATTAGATAATTGCCATTGATACGATCCAATATTGTAGCCTTCCTACTACTGTCCATGAAGCTGGACTATTAAGACCTCATCCATGATTTTGCTGCCATGAAAGTTCAACACATGGCATGCATTTCAATGATCGCAAATGTATGCCATGCATCGCACTTTCACGATACATTAATAACCAATTTACTAAATTATTCAATTACCAATGTTTTGACATAAGAAGCCTTGGGAACTTAATTAATTATTATCATGTGCAACTGGGCATCCCTGCAAATGTAGCCTATTCTTTTGAATGCTTAAAACATTGTGATTAAGTGCAATCTTAAAATAAATTAGAATTCACTGCTGAAAAAAATCACAAAAATGAAAGGCTGAGTGCAGAGATATTGGATTCATTAATTGATTTTTTCCCCCATCCCTACAATATTAAAGTAAGCTGTCATTATAGCCAATCACTGATCTCTGTCATCTCCTAATTATTTATTAATAATTACAGGCTTATATATTGGTCTTCATTATTCATTTAATACATTTTCTGAATACTAATCAAGTGATCTTAAAAACAGATTGCGAGTAAGGGTGAGAGGCTCACAGAACTTTATTGAAAATCCCATAGTGCCGGCGTTACCGCTAAGGGAATGTTGGGCGTAAAGGTTGTTAATTTACTAATTTGCCAAACCATATTCGAAATCACACATTTCAGCTACATTTCTAGAAATGTTCATGAATTACATCCAAAAACTGTTCATGTTTCCCAAAATGAAGCATTTAACTGTGAACTAATACAACTCCAATTCCGAAATAGTTGGGACAAAGAGTAAATTGTGAATAAAATCAAAATATAATGACTTTCAAATCGCGCCAGCCAGTACCTTATTCACAGGAGAACAGAGATAACATAGTAAATGTTGAAACTGAGAAATTTTACAATTTTATCCACAAAATGAGCTCGTTTCAAATTTGATGGCTGATACAGGTCTCAAAAAAGTTGGGACGGGGCCTGTTTACCACGGTGCAGTATCCCCTCTCTTTTTTAACACGGAGTGGAGGCGCCTGGGCATTACGGAGATAGGTTTCTTGAGTTTAGACATTGGAATTTGATCCGACTCTTGTTTAATACAGACTTCCAGCTGCTGGAGAGTTTTGGGTCTCCTTTGACAGACTTTGTTTAATTATGCGCCAATTGTTCTCAATCGGTGAAAGATCAGAAGTGTAGGCAGGCCATTTCAGCACACGGACTCTTTTACTACAAAGCCGTGCTGTTGTAATAGCTGCAGTATGTGGTTTTGCATTGTCCTGCTGAAATACACAAGGCCTTTTCTGGAATAGATGTCATCTGGAGGGGAGCATATGTTGCTCTAAAACCTTTATATACCTTTCAGCATTCATGGTGCTTTTTAAAACATGCAAATGTCCCACACCATATGCAATAATGCATCCCCATACCATCAGAGATGCTGGCTTTTGAACTGAACGCTGATAACAGGAGGGGTGATCTTTCTCCTCTTTAGCCCGGAGGACACAACGCCCAAGATTTCCAACAAGAATGTCAAATTTGGACTCGTCTGACCACAGGAAACTTTGCCACAGTCCATTTTAAATGAGCCTTGGCCCACAGAACACAGTGGCGCTTCTGGATCATGCCCAACAAGGACTTCCTTTTCGCATGATAGAGTTTTAGGTGGCATCTGTGGATGGCACAGCGGACTGTGTTTACAGACAGTGGATTCTTGAAGTTTTCCTGGGCCCACTTAGTAATGTCAATGACAGAATCATGCCAGTGAGTGATGCAGAGGCGTCTAAGATCACGGGCATCCAATAAAGGTCTTTAGCCTTGTCCCTTACGCAGAGAGATTTTTCCAGTTTCTCTGAATCTTCTGATGATTTTTTGCTCTGTCAATGATGAGACCTTCAAACCCTCTGCAATTAGACTTTGAGGACGTTTGATATTTTTAAAGTTTTTAATAATTTCTTTACGCAAACCTTCACAGGTTGGAGAGCCTCTGGCCATCTTTACTTCTGAGAGACTCGGCCTTTCTAAGACATCCCTTTTATAGCCAATCTTATAACACACCTGATACCGGTTAACTTAATTACTTGCTAAATGTTCTTTCAGCTGATTCTCTTATATATTAATTGCTTTTTCAGCCCTTTTTTCCCTGTGTCCCAGAACTGCCAGAAAATTTGAAAGAAGCTCATTTTGTGGAAAAAAGTAAAATTACCCAGTTTCAACATTTGAAATGTTATCTGCGTTCTATTGTAAATAACATATTGGCTCATGTGATCTGAAAGTCATTGCATTTTGATTTTATTCATAAGTTACACTTCATCCCAACTATTTTGGAACTGGGGTTGTATATGAATTAACCTATGTTTCATTTATTCATGGTAATTGACAGAAACAGAAACCTGCACATATATCGGCCCTGCAGGACCAGAATTTCTTTCCTGGCTCAACAGACGCACTGCTGTTCGTTTGCTCTCCCAGTCAGTAATTGTCTGATCTGTAAATGCAAACAAGTGAACATCATGGGGACATTAAATATTTTCAATACCTCCATTTGTCTGTCAGCAGCTTTGTCACATTGAGCTCATTTTGAAATGAGTGTCCTATAAAAATAATGTATTGGTAGTTATCATCATGACAGTGAGCCAAACCTTGGGTATGACTTTGGCTCTGGCTGCATACACTTATGCCCTGCTGAGAACCAAATGTTTTCGACTAACTGCTCAAACATGGACTGAATGAGCACCCCGCTGGACAAATGTTCAGGATTGATGGTTAGATTTCACATGAAGGAACAATATGTAATTCTTTATCAATATTATAATTCTGTGTCATTTCTCCCTGCCCCCTCCTCCCCAGACTCATAGCTCACACCTGTTACCAGTTTAAGGACATACAACTTACATGAACGAGTGCAAGAGGAATGCAACATTAAAGTTTGACAACAGCGGGCAATGACGAGCCCTATACTGAGAGTTGCACAGCTAATGTTTATGTTTGCACCGGTTTTTCTTCCTCTCGTTTTTTTTTTTTTTTTTTGCAACCTATAAACCCGCTCATGGAGTTTTTTTTTTTAAATTCTCACTATCTGTGAGGTACCTTTCAGGAGCCACTCGCAAAACAGCGTAATGCAAAAAACGTATGCCTTTAATGGGGTCCGAGTCTAAGCCAGAAAACACAGAAATTGCCAAGCCACAATACAAAATCCAAAAACAGTATTGACTAGACAGGCCGGGGTCAGAACCAGTAAGACAGATGGACAGAGGTACAAAAACGACAGGCAAAAAGTCGTAGTCGATGGGCAAAGCCAATGGTCATACACTGGGCATCCAAACACAGAACTCGTGGTCATACAAAAATGGGTCGAAATCCAGAAAGACAAAAACAGTACAAAAAGGGCAATGGCAAGAATCAAGGTCAGACTATCCAGTAGAAGCGAAACAATAATCAATGGCATACGAGGCGCTCTGCACAAAGAAATATTGATCAACGTTCTGACAAGAGCTGTGAGTGGAAAGACTCCTAATATAAACACAGGAAAGGTCATATGCTATACAGAGATCCGCTGTGGGCAATGAGGCTAATTACATTGGGAGAATCACATGAGGGAAACCCTAACCACGAAAATTGGTGAGAGACAAAATACGAATGGGAATCACCCAAACAGCCTATGGCATTTAAACAGCTCCGGTCCAGGAGTTCTACGTGCACAGATAACAAGAGCAGGAGAGTGATTAAGCACATGCGAGAGATTCTCGCTGAAGCTCAGGGAGAGGAAAGCGATAGACAAGGGGCGGAGAATAGGACAGGGCGATTGCGGAGAGGTAATTAGTCTATTAGTTGCGGTGCAGCTTTACAACTTAAACTAGAGTGCTCATTAGTAATTTAGTAATCGAAAATATACATGGTTAGTTGTGTTAGTGGACTATAATACAAAATACAAATGTTAGTCTTGTTAGTAATCAGAACAGAAGGGTGAAGGAAGAAAACGAGATAAGAAGGAATATTTTAAACACCGGACTTCATTTAAATCACCCGAAGTCTGTGAGCACGCAGACAGGGAAGACGGACTGAACCAACTAGATCACAAGACAGGGGAGACAAGTGCAATGGAACTGAGACATGGAATGAACCAAAAACCTGAAAGTTACAATAATCAAAAATAATAAATAAAAGACAATAATCATGAACACAAAACCAGCACATAAACATGACCAAAAACCAGAAACATGACACTATCAGTGTTGGCTAGACGCATGGCTGGCTATATAAAGTATCTGAAGCTTAGCTCTTGATAGCTCAGCTGCATATGGAACACAAAGTATGAATGCAAGCATACAAATGTTGAAATTACTTGAAATGCCCATCCAAACTAGTAGCTACAAGCAGTTGGTTAAGGTTTGCTAACATTAGCTGAAGCTGAATGCTTACCTGTTAAAAAGAAAATTAGCCAACTAGGCATCCATCGTAAAATTCTATCAGGCTTTGACCACCTTTCACATGCTTCTCTAATTGTAATGCCCCTCCCCTCTGGCATTCCTTCTCCCTGGCTTCCTGCCCTGCACCTAATTAATCCATTATCTGTTCCTCATCACCTCATTATCTTCACCTGTTACCCTTTAGTTAATTAGAGTTTCCTAGAGTACTTGTAACTTAGTTCAAGGGTCACCAACCCTGTTCCTGGAGAGGTGCCATCCTGTTGGGCTGCGTCTGAGTAGTCTTTTTTGCTTAGGAAAGTTCCCAACTCCTCGAAAACGATCCGGAAGTATTTGGCAGCCATGATAAGTATGTTTGGATTCTTTACATATAAAGGAAAGGTGCTACAATACTTCCTAATTTATCACCTTTAGCATACCGTACACTGAACCATCCTTTTCGAAAAAAAAGGAAATGCTATCCTACAATTCTGCGATGACCATCCTTCTGGCCAATCACGAAAACAAACAAACATGATGGGCAGGAGGTGGATGATTCCCGTGCTAAGTGTAAGTGCATTCGGATTCTCCTATTAGTGTGGTTCTCTTTCTAAGCTGTAGAAGTTTCCTTTGCAGCGGTCCTTTACCTCATGACGTTTTACAGAGGTTAAAAAAAGTGGTCAGGAGTTCGACGATAGGACGTAATTTTTTAAACTATTCGGACGCAGTCCAGGTTTCTGCTCTACCTCCTATTCCGCACACCTCATTCAAGTAATTAGCAACAGAAGATCAGGAGCTGGGCAATTTAGTTGCAATTACTTGAATCAGGTGTGCTTAATAGGCGGTAGAGCAGAAACCTACAGGATGGTAGCTCTCCAGGAACAGGGTTGGTGACCCCTGCCTTAGTTCTCCCCATTTGGGCAGGTAACCTTAGTTTGGTCTCCCCTTTTGTGATAGATGCACTCCCCTTTAAGTTCTCCTAAAGTTTTGTATTGGCTTGCTTATCCCTTCACCCATTATTTAATAAACTCCACATCCCTGCAACTGGGTCCTCACCACTCCTTGCCCTGGTGCCTTCTACAACATCCTGGGTGCCAGGGCCTGACTAATTTTCCCACATGACTACATCTCTGGTCATGGAGTTTCTAAGAAACATGCTGAGGCTTTTAGGCCAGGTTGAATCTAATGTTATCTTTATCAATCATTGCTTGCTACCATCGTTGCAACACGCTGCGTTTTCTTGCAATCTGTTTCATATCTGTCAACTCAAGGTGTCAACATGGGTGGTGGGGCCAAAATAGAAATACACAAGTAGATATTCCGGTCCAGAATGGAAATTTAATGGGAGAAAATAGCCGTCAGTAGCATTAATCTGAGATGCCAGTATTTAAACTTGTCATGCATCTTCAATCTGTGTATAATGACTTAACATACACTACAGAAAATACATTACAAATTGTTCCTTTTAGTTTCATAAACTGGATCTGATATCTCTGGATAATGGAACGAAACAGCATTTCCCTGTTTATTTGAAGCAGAGCAAATTTATTATCCAAGGTTCCATGACCATTTTACTCAAGCTGAGCAATTTTCATGGATGAGCCCTTATGAAAAAATACTACAGTTCGAAGCTAGTCGTCCTATAGTAAATAGATGGTATTTTCTCCACCATAGTAGTATTACTATAGGGATTCAAACTACAGAAATGCAGTTTGGTGGACTATAGTAATATCGCGGTACTGTTGACAGTGATAATACATGTACTATAGTTATAATCTGATGGCTATAGTACCACTCTAGTTATTGTTGGGATTCTAGATTCTGCTGTCTAGTTTAAGTTCTGTGCCTGGCCAAGTGCCATGATGATTGATTCTTGTGTTTAGAGACCACTGACTTTGTCTGACCATTCTTAGATTATGTATTGTGTATTTGGTATTAAGGATTTCCTGTTTTATTATTTTCATGTTTTGGTTATCAGTCTCCATGCCATGTTTTGTTTTCATAGCCATGTTTCATGCCATGTTTATTTTCCATGCTTTGCACTTTGTCTCCCCTGCCTTGTCATGTGTGTATCTTTGCTCACGGTCCCTTGTCTTGTGTGCCACTCATTCGGGTGATTTATTGGTTTCTGGGTTTCAATCTTCTTTCATTATCTCGTGTTCTTCCTTCCTCTCTCTTTTACTGTCTTACTAACGCATACTAACAGTTTATTGTTTTTGCTAATTACTAACCACACTAATCTTGTATATTTTTACTAACTTTCTAACATGCACTCAGGATTGTAAAGCTGCACATACTAATTGACTAACTACCTCTCAGCAGTCGCTCAATTCTAATCTCCGCCTCCTTGCCTATCCCTAATTATCTCTGCTGCATGTTTCTGTGGATTTCCACTTATACTTTGTGCTTTCCTTTTCTTTTATCTTGGCACTTTAGTACTCCTTAACCGGAGCTGTTGTTTGTACTTAGGTTTGTCTTGTGATCCCTGTCTGTGTTTTGGCTACAGCCTAATTCATGTAATTAGTTTATTCCTCATGTGTCTCTCCCTAATCTTTGTTCCCACTGATTGCACCTGTTCTCCCTGGTCATGTGTTTACCCCGGGTGTGTATATAAGATGTCTGTTTGGTACACTTTCTTGTCAGATCGTTCTCCCTAGTTTTCTTGTGCTACGTTTCTCTCCTCGATATCTCAGTGTTTATCTTTCTGACTGGATTGCCCGACTATTGTTTTTGGTTTGCCCTTTTTGGATATTGTTGCATCTGTGAATTTTGACCTTTTTTCTGCCCGACCTTGATTTTGTGATTACTGCCCTGGTTTTGGATTCGGACTGTCTTTGGCTTATGAGTTTGTTTCTCCTCCAAACCTACGCCTGTGTACCGAACCCTTTTTGTCTGACCACGAACTTTGTTATTGGTGCCCTGGTTACGATTCTGGATTACGCCCATTGGATACTGTTTTTGGATTGTGGACTTTGTACCGTTGCCAGCTCTGTTGGGGGGTTTCCCCCTTCAGAAATAAAGCCTCCTTTTTGCATTCTACTGGTTGTCGCACTTGGTTCATTTCGTAAATCACAACATTACGATCTGACCATGACGGAGCCAGCGTCAGACCAGTCTCTGCAGGAGGCAGTGCACCAACAGGGCGCTCAGTTAGAATTCCAAGAGCGTCAGCTTCGGGCTCTTATGCAACATATGCAAACCATGAGTCTTCAGATGGCGGATCTCACTCGCTCTGTGCAAGACGCTCAGCGGCTACAGTCTCCCCAGCCTGCCATCCATGCCACTCCTGCTCCTGCGTCTGCTCCGCCACTGCCAGTCTGCGAGCCACGTCTGCCACCGCCTGAGAGGTACGACGGGAACCCGGGAGCATGTCGGGCTTTTCTCACCCAGTGCAAGCTCATTTTCAGCCTACAGCCCTCGTCATTCCCCACCGAAAAAGCTCGGGTTGCTTTCATCATCACGCAACTGACGGGAAGGGCCAAGCAGTGGGCTACGGCTGCATGGGAAGCAGATCTACCCTGCGTGCAAACATCTAATTTGCTGGGTGAGGAGATGAGGCGCATCTTTGACCGCACAAAGCTGGGTCACGAGGCGGGACGAGAAATTCTGCGCATTCGACAGGGAAGCCGTTCCGTGGCCGACTACGCCATCGATTTCCAGACACTGGCTACCAACAGCAGGTGGGGACATAGAGCTTTGTTCGATGCCTTTTTTAACGGGCTTTCTGAAGCGTTAAAGGATGAGCTGGTTTCCCGGGAATTACCGGAGGATTTGGATGACTTTGTCGACTTGGCTATTCGCGTGGATTCGCGATTGGAAGAACGCAGACGCTTCGCCTCCTGCAGACGACCTAATCCACTCCTCCAGAGCACTCCGCCTCTACCACCCCCTACTGGCGACAGTCCTCCTGAGCCAGAACCCATGCAACTGGGACGTACTCGCATCCCTTTGGAGGAGAAGAACCGCCGTCGCAGAGAAGGGGCCTGCTTCTACTGTGGCAAGGGGGGACACCACATTGCTCAGTGTCCCAACAAGAGAAGTTCCCCTGGTGCCCAGAGAAGTGTAGTGATTGGAGTGACGCCAGTGCAGGAGACTAAGAACCGTACGTGCCTCCCAGTTATCCTGGAGTGGGGAGGAGGGAGTAAGTCCACCCTAGCCCTCATTGATACCGGCGCTGAGGAGAACCTCATCGATGTGGAGCTGGCTCAAGAATGGGGAATCCCTACCGAGAGGATCTTTCCTGACCGGGTGGCCAATTCACTCAGTGGCCAGAAAATAGCCCAGATAACTCACGCTACCAGCCCCATCAAACTCAAAACCTCAGGAAACCACCACGAAACCATTCAGCTCCTCCTCTTACATTCTCCCCATGCTCCCATTGTTTTGGGCCATCCATGGATGGCCAAACACCTCCCAAATATTGATTGGCGGAAGAATGAGGTTAAGGGTTGGAGCCCCAACTGCTCCCTGGCATGCCTCCACAACGCCCGCGAACCTCAACACAGCCCATCCCAAGAAGAAATACCAGACCTTGAGAAGGTCCCCCTAGAGTTCCGTGACCTTAAGGAGGTGTTCTCCAAGTCCCGGGCCACCAGTTTGCCTCCTCACCGACCATATGACTGTTGTATTGACCTGAAGCCAGGTACTATGCCCCCTAGAGGTCGACTATATTCCCTCTCCAGACCAGAAACCCAGGCCATGGAAAAATACCTTTCTGAGTCACTTGCTGCTGGCATTATTCGACCATCGTCCTCTCCCGCTGGTGCTGGGTTTTTCTTTGTGGCCAAAAAGGATGGGACGTTGAGGCCCTGTATAGATTACCGTGGACTGAATGAAATAACTATCAAGAACCGCTACCCACTTCCACTCATGAATACTGCTTTCGATCTCCTACAGGGAGCTAAGATTTTTACCAAACTCGATCTTCGCAATGCATATCACTTGGTGCGTATCAGAGAAGGGGATGAGTGGAAGACCGCCTTCAACACTCCCACTGGGCACTGGGAGTACCTGGTTCTTCCTTTTGGCCTTACTAACGCTCCAGCGGTGTTCCAGAGTCTAGTGA
Organism: Gymnothorax reevesii; assembly: GCA_029721435.1. Classification (NCBI taxonomy): domain Eukaryota; kingdom Metazoa; phylum Chordata; class Actinopteri; order Anguilliformes; family Muraenidae; genus Gymnothorax; species Gymnothorax reevesii. The sequence goes on along the minus strand of CM056587.1, from coordinate 47,976,838 downwards.
ACGATGTTCTGAGAGATATGATAAATAGGTTTGTGTTTGTATATCTCGATGATATTTTGATTTTTTCAGTGTCCCAGGAGGCCCATGTCACACATGTACGCCAAGTGCTCCGCCGTCTCCTGGAGAATCGCCTTTTTGTGAAAGCCGAGAAATGTGAGTTTTTTGTTGAGACCACTACCTTTTTGGGCTACATCATCTCTCCGGGCACAATCCGTATGGACCCATTAAAGGTGGAAGCTGTCACCAATTGGCCCAGACCAGAAGACCGTAAGTCGCTCCAACGATTTTTGGGCTTTGCTAATTTCTATCGTCGGTTCATCAGGAACTATAGCACTGTTGCCTCTCCTCTCTCTGCTCTTACCTCCTCTAAGTCCAGATTTTTTTGGTCCGAAAAGGCTGAAGACGCTTTTCGTGATTTAAAGGCTCGATTTACCTCTGCACCAATTCTCACTATTCCTAATCCAGAGCTCCAGTTTATTGTCGAAGTGGACGCCTCCAATATTGGAGCCGGAGCCATCCTGTCCCAGAGGTCCACGAAGGATGGCAAGATCCACCCATGTGCCTTTTTCTCTCGCCGCCTCAGTTCCGCTGAAAGAAACTACGACATCGGCAATCGAGAACTGTTGGCAGTGAAGCTGGCCTTGGAGGAATGGAGGCAATGGTTGGAGGGCTCCAAGGTACCCTTCATTGTCTGGACTGACCATAAGAACTTGGAGTACCTGCAGACTGCTAAAAGACTCAACCCTCGACAAGCCAGGTGGGCATTATTCTTTTCTCGATTTAACTTTCACATTGCCTACAGACCAGGAAGTAAAAATGTCAAGCCTGATGCCCTCTCACGCTGTTTTGAGATTAAGGAGGAGGAACCATGCCAGGACACCATCCTTCCTAAGGAAGCATTTATTAATGCCCTTTATCTAGACATTGAGAGGGAGGTCAAGAACGCCCAAGCCAATGCTGCTACCCCCAGTGCATGTCCCACTAACTGCCTCTATGTTCCAGCTGCCCTGCGCCCCAAGGTCCTGGAATGGGGGCATTCATCCAGGTTAGCCTGCCATCCAGGGGTTCGTAGAACCAGAAGCTTCATTCTTCAAAGATTCTGGTGGCCAGAAATGACCCAAGATGTTCAGGGCTTTGTTGCTGCTTGCTCGGTCTGCGCCCAGGCTAAAGTTTCACACCAGCCCCCTCAAGGTTTGCTTCAGCCCCTTCCTACACCACATCGTCCTTGGTCCCACATAGCACTAGATTTTATCACAGGCCTTCCCCCTTCCAATCACCACACCACCATTCTCACCATAGTTGACAGATTCTCCAAAGCAGTTCACTTAGTCCCCCTCACTAAACTTCCTTCTGCTCAAGACACTGCCAACCTTGTCATTCAACATGTTATTAGACTCCACGGAATACCTACCGACATCACTTCAGATTGCGGCCCCCAGTTCACTGCACTCTTTTGGAAATCATTTTTTAAAGCACTAGGCACCTCAGTTAGTTTATCATCAGGATTCCATCCCCAAACTAATGGCCAGACCGAGCGAGCTAACCAGTGTGTGGAAAGTGTGCTTAGATGTCTCTGTATTAGGAACCCCTCCTCCTGGAGCTATCAGTTGCCGTGGGTGGAATACGCTTTGAATAGCCACACCTCTGCTGCCTCCGGCGTCTCCCCATTCAAAGCCTGCCTGGGTTACCAGCCCCCTTTGTTCCCGTCTCAGGAGGAGGAAGTAGCTGTCCCCTCAGCCCGCGAATTCGTCCGTAGGTGCAGGCGCACCTGGACTACCACCCGCCAGGCCCTGCTCAGGTCAGTCGCCCGGATGAAGGAGCAGGCCGACAAGAGACGCACTGCGGCTCCTACGTACCGACCTGGGCAGCGGGTCTGGCTGTCTTCAAGGGACATCCCCCTCAGAGGTAACGGGGGTAAGCTTTTCCCCAAATACCTGGGCCCTTTTACCATTGAAAGGGTCCTGAGCCCCACTGCCATTCGCCTCCGTCTCCCGCTGTCTATGCGACGTATACACCCCACTTTCCATGTGTCACAAGTCAAACCTGCTATAACCCACCACCTGTCATCTGGACCTGATCCCCCACCACCCGCCCGGATCATCGACGGAGGCGAAGCCTATACGGTCCGTTCCCTCCTGGACTCTCGTCGACGAGGCAGAGGATTACAATACCTCGTCGACTGGGAGGGCTACGGACCGGAACATCGCAGTTGGGTGCCAGCTAGGCACATTCTGGACAAAGAATTGATTAAGGACTATCACGCTTCTCATCCACGACCTTCAGGTTGAACGCCAGGAGGCGTTCGTTGGGAGGGGGGTTCTGTTGGGATTCTAGATTCTGCTGTCTAGTTTAAGTTCTGTGCCTGGCCAAGTGCCATGATGATTGATTCTTGTGTTTAGAGACCACTGACTTTGTCTGACCATTCTTAGATTATGTATTGTGTATTTGGTATTAAGGATTTCCTGTTTTATTATTTTCATGTTTTGGTTATCAGTCTCCATGCCATGTTTTGTTTTCATAGCCATGTTTCATGCCATGTTTATTTTCCATGCTTTGCACTTTGTCTCCCCTGTCTTGTCATGTGTGTATCTTTGCTCACGGTCCCTTGTCTTGTGTGCCACTCATTCGGGTGATTTATTGGTTTCTGGGTTTCAATCTTCTTTCATTATCTCGTGTTCTTCCTTCCTCTCTCTTTTACTGTCTTACTAACGCATACTAACAGTTTATTGTTTTTGCTAATTACTAACCACACTAATCTTGTATATTTTTACTAACTTTCTAACATGCACTCAGGATTGTAAAGCTGCACATACTAATTGACTAACTACCTCTCAGCAGTCGCTCAATTCTAATCTCCGCCTCCTTGCCTATCCCTAATTATCTCTGCTGCATGTTTCTGTGGATTTCCACTTATACTTTGTGCTTTCCTTTTCTTTTATCTTGGCACTTTAGTACTCCTTAACCGGAGCTGTTGTTTGTACTTAGGTTTGTCTTGTGATCCCTGTCTGTGTTTTGGCTACAGCCTAATTCATGTAATTAGTTTATTCCTCATGTGTCTCTCCCTAATCTTTGTTCCCACTGATTGCACCTGTTCTCCCTGGTCATGTGTTTACCCCGGGTGTGTATATAAGATGTCTGTTTGGTACACTTTCTTGTCAGATCGTTCTCCCTAGTTTTCTTGTGCTACGTTTCTCGCCTCGATATCTCAGTGTTTATCTTTCTGACTGGATTGCCCGACTATTGTTTTTGGTTTGCCCTTTTTGGATATTGTTGCATCTGTGAATTTTGACCTTTTTTCTGCCCGACCTTGATTTTGTGATTACTGCCCTGGTTTTGGATTCGGACTGTCTTTGGCTTATGAGTTTGTTTCTCCTCCAAACCTACGCCTGTGTACCGAACCCTTTTTGTCTGACCACGAACTTTGTTATTGGTGCCCTGGTTACGATTCTGGATTACGCCCATTGGATACTGTTTTTGGATTGTGGACTTTGTACCGTTGCCAGCTCTGTTGGGGGGTTTCCCCCTTCAGAAATAAAGCCTCCTTTTTGCATTCTACTGGTTGTCGCACTTGGTTCATTTCGTAAATCACAACAGTTATACTTGGCAAACTATAGCAATGCCATATTTATGCTCTTATACTATAACATTACTAAGAAATGGCTATAGGATATTTTAATAAGGGCTTAAAAGGAGTGTTTACTGTATTTTCTGTATCAGAACAAAAACCAAAAAAAATTAAAGGTAAATAAAGTTATGTGTTGAAGTCCTTGATTTAAACGTAATCTGTGTTGCAGTATGTGTTTGTACAAATATAGGCTGAATAACAGGAATTAGTTCAGTCTACAGAGATCTACCTTGCTTCAATTAAGCTAAGTTGTTAGCCATCTCATTATTTCAGGCCATTTAATAAGTTATTGAAAAGCTGACTAAATGTAAAGGGTTTCTAGCTGATAACAGTAAAAGGGACATCAAATTTATGTCCGTATTCAATGGACAGCTCAATTAGACCTCATTAAATCTCAGCAAGGTTTGAGAGGAACATTTGCAGCAGGTCAGCAAGACAACAAATATTTCCCTGCAACTCAAGAAAAAAGAACATTGGCAAATTTGGGCCTTACACAGGCCTATAGTTTTAATTTGGAACCCACCGAAGTGCTACTCTTCTGGAAGGCATCTGGTGCAAGCTCATCTGTAGACAAAAGTTGCAATCAGGGGTGGAAGGTAAGTAACGTGTTATTGCAGTGAAGTTGAAATGAGTTCTATTTGTGTGCAGTCCTAGATATTTGTCATGTATGTTTTGATCAAAGCCGTGTTGAAAACATTTACTCATGAACTAAATTTTCATGCTCCTGACTTGGCCACGTAGTGCATTGTATTTATGCTTGTTTATGAAGCTCACAGGGATCTGAGAGAGCTTATGAGCGATATACTGTACACTAAAATGAGTAAAACGTTAGATTTGCTCAGAAATCTTCATGTCAACTTATTTACCACAACTGAATTAAGTGACTGACTGTTAATTTGTTTTAATTAACTGGCTTAAAATCTAAGGTTATTTAAAGCAGTTGTGCAGAAAGACATTTTAAAAAATAACAGCGAGAAACCAGCTGATATATTTTGAAGTGAATCAACCATTTAACTTATTTGAGTGATCACGTATACCACCAGTTGAAGTCTCTCGTCTTTCATTTTTTTTTACTTTTCCCCTTTTTTCCGGCTCTGAACACAGCCAAACTGTTTAGCCCACTGCAAAGAGACCTGCTCCCTTCGACTCAGGAGGAAGATACTATGGCACGTGATTCCTCGGACTCACTTGACGACTAGCTGTCCCTTCTTTACCATCCTAAAGTCCAAGGTCCCCCTAGTGGTAATGCTGTCATTACGAGATTTTCAATGGGGTGCTGTGAGCTTCTGACCCTTAAAGTAGTAATCCATAAGATTTCCGTGGTCTGTTAAGTCAGTGTCTATCAGAGAGGGGGAATAAAACGATGATTGTGCCTACGACCCACCGGTGAAAGCAGTTGTACTTTATTCTTTGCCAGGTAAAGCAATCTGTTTGTCTGTGGCGACATTCCTGCACTATATTCAAATACAGGCGCACATCTAGTGACATTTTTTTCGTTAGTAAGCAGTGTTTAGTCTGTCCAGAAGGCAGGAGGAGCTGTAAGCTAGCTTGAAGGAAGAAAGGAACCCCAGGAGAAGCAATGGCAAGGTAGACATCAGAGGGGATCCAGTAGCGATACTTTCCCTAACCTGAACCTTGGCTTTATCCCCTAACCCTAAATCTAACTTGTCCCTTATGCTATTTGTCAGTTTTCTGGATGGAATTAAGGGAGGACCGTTAAAAATGCAGCCTTCCAAGAAGCGGAAAGTACCGCTACTGGATCCCTTGACGTCTACCCAATGGCAAATACCATACTGTGTAGCTATACTATGCACAGTAGAAACTAATGTTAGCTGAGTCTCAGTTGAGGCTACTACTGAAACTAAAATTATATTGTAATTTCAGGATGCAAGCGGGAAAAAAGCTACATTAACCGCCTTGATAAATAATTTTTATAAAAAAAAAAGTTAACATTACCTGTTAACCAACTACCGTTTTCATTTTTTACACAGGGCTCTCAACTTTCGGCTTCAGCTTTTCGGGTTTCGTATTCCGCTTGAATTTAAACAACATATTCACATTCCCGTGCTGTGGTCAGAAATTATTCTATGAGACCCTTTATAGAGATTCTCAGGTGGAATTGAAGTCCTTGTGCTGTAACGGTGCGTTCAGGAGCCACATGCAAGAGAGGGGAATCCAAAAAACGTATGCCTTTAATGGAGTCCGAGTCAAAGCCAAGAAACACAGGAATTGCCTAGCCACAATACGAAATCCAAAAACAGTGTCGACTGGACAGGCAGGGGTCAGAACCAGTAAAACAGATGAACAGAGGTACAAAAACGATAGGCAAAAAGTTGTAGTTGACGAACAAAGCCAAGGGTCATACACAGGGCATCCAAACACAGAAATCGTGGTCATACAAAAATGGGTCGAAATCCAGAAACACAAAAACAGTACAAAAAGGGCAATGGCAAGAATTAAGGTCGGACAATCCAGTTGAAGAGAAACAATACTCAATGGCAGACGAGGCGCTCTGCACAAAAAAATATATTGATCAACGTTCTGACAAGAGCTGTGAGTGAAAAGACTACATAAATACACACAGGGAAGGTCACATGCTATACAAGAATCAGGTGTAGAGAATCAGACTAATTACAACGTGAGAATCACATGAGGGAAGCCCTAACCACAAAAATTGGCAAAAGACAAAACACGAACGGGAATCACACAAACAGCCTATGACATTTAAACAGTCCAGGAATTCTACGTGCACAGATAACGAGCGCAGGAGAGTGATTAGGCACGTGTGAGAGATCTCACTGAAACTCAGGAGAGGACAGAAACGGCTGAGAAGCGGAGATTAGAACAGGGCGATTGCTGAGAGGTAATTAGTCTAAATTAGTAGCGGTGAAACTTTACATATTAAACTTGAGTGTTCGTTAGTAAGTTAGTAATCTTATATACATGGATTAATTGTGTTAGTAGACTATGATACAAAATACAAATTTTAGTCTTCTTAGTAATCAGAACAGAAAGACGAAGGAAGAAAATGAGAATTGAAGAAATATTTTAAACACAGGAATTCATTTAAATCACCCGAAGTCAGTGGGCACGCAGACAGGGAAGACGGACTGAACCAATTAGATCACAAGACAGGGGAGACAAGTGCAATGGAACTGAGAAATGGAATGAACTAAAAACCTGAGTATTACAATAACCAAAAAGAATAAATAAAAGACAAAATCATGAACACAGAACTTGAACATAAACATGACCAAAAGCCATAACCATGACATGTGCATTGAAGTTTATCCGTTTCACATGTTACACATGTTAGCTTGTATTTACGTTGCTTTGTTGTTGTCAGTAACTTGGTATCGTTGATCATTGTTGTTGATGATGACATTTAAATTTTGCATTTCTGTTTGTTTCTGAAACACTGGCCATATCGTGATCCTAGTCACCGGAGACTACTAGGACTTTGGTACTGTACATATCTGAAAGCGAAACCCAAACATAAACACAAGCGATCGGTCCATGCGAGTATGAAGTTGCCGTGTCTCTCAGTCGCTTCTATGTTTTAAGTCCGAAATTTGCACTCATTTTGTGTAGCATACAATGCAAGAACGCGTAAAACGACTGTACACGCATTTACGACCAATTGCAATCCCACATGAGATCAGAGCTTCGTTCACGGGAAAGTTAAAAACCCACAAAATCTGGACATTTTGTGTCAAATCATTTCATTGGATATGTAGAATATGTATCGATAAGAATATTCACCCCAAACAAGTCATATTATGTACAAGCTCCGATGCAACTTACTTCTCATACGTGGTAGCCGATTAGCCAATCGCTCACGAGTATTAAGGAGAGGTTTTAAAATGTCTAGTGCAGTGATTCCCAAAGTGTGGGCCGCGGCCCCCTGGTGGGCCGTGGTGGTACTGCAGGTGGGCCGTGAGAGGTCATTAAAGGTATGATTCATTTTTGCAAATATGATTTTTTATTATTTTTATTGTAAAATATTTATTGCTGTATTTTATAAAATATTTCAAAGTAATAACCTATTGAGTGTTATTGACCTCACAATATTTTAGGAACCTTATATAGTTTATGATCGGAACGTAGCTTTCTGGTCATCATGACCGGGGGTCATAATCGGAGGAGCACGTACTGTGTTCGATAATTAATTCTGTCTTGTGTGTACACCACAGATTAAAAGTGGTGGGCCGCGGACATTTTTTTGATTTTCAAGTGGGCCCTGATTTGGAAAAGTTTGGGAACCCCTGGTCTAGTGTCTTCATTTTTTACCAATTTGACATACAATTATGAATTTTAAATGCTGTAGTAGACCTTTAATCACATTTCCAGGCTCAGTGACTGAAGGTTAAGGCTGTCCTGAGACAATATTTTGTAACATTGCTGTAAAAACAGATGGGAAATCAGCTGTCACGCAATATTAGACAGAGCACGGTGAAAGAATGGGTGCTATTGACTCTTAAAACATAGAAATGAAACTGTCTTGTGTTAAACAAGAAGGTTCAATCACTTCAGTATTAGATTTTTTTTTTTTTTTACCATTTCATGTCATTTTTGTCAATATGTTGCAATAAGGACGATAGGACCTTAGAATGGAATTGTTTATGTCATTACAAAGCTAATGTTATGATTCTGTATCTGTCTGGTTCTGCATTTATTATGTTTCATATTTATTCATCCATTCTATTATTACATTGCACATTGTTTCCCCTGTAATGTCTGATGTGATTTGTGTTATCGTGCCAGTGAACTCCCCTGTCTGCCTGCAGACACGCTTCTGGTGATTGCGGAAGTTTTCCGGTATTTCTCAAACTTCCCTCAAGTCCCGTTTTATCTTCCTTCCCGCATTTCTGAAATAACCATATTAATTAACTGCGGGGCTTTTTAGTTACTACTGGTAATTTCACTAGTCTAATCCCTTTACCAGTATATAAACTAACCAATTAACATTTGCATATTTTGATTAGGTGCGTAGATATCACTGTTTACTATTATAACTAATTCTGCCCTGCTCCGCTCTGTTACTCTGCCCCTTTTGCTTTCCCTGTACTCTGCTTTGATTACAGCTCACGCACCTCAGGTGCGCTTCTCTCTCTGTCCTGGAATCTTAACTGTGCACTCAAACACCTCCGGTCAAGGAGTTCTATCTGGCTGTCTGCGTGGATCCTGTCCGCGTTTTGGTTTTTGCCCATTGTTTGTGGTTCAGGACTTCCCAATGGCCCTCATTAATCAAACTTGCGTACGCCAAAAAAATGGGTGTACGCCGAATCTCCCGCAAGAATCGGCATTTATCAATCTGAACGTGAGCGAACGGTCCGCAAAAATCTCACGCCAGCTCTGACCAGGTGAAAGAAAATCTGAAAACAGCGAACAACATGCAGGAACGAGTGCAGCTGTCAAAATGGGTAATAAACCATATGCAGCGATGCGAACGTCATGCTGTTGTTGTTGTTATTAGTAAAATAAATAAATAGACTAAATAAATGAATGCATAAATAAATGAATAAAAGCAGGTTCTTTCCAAATATAAGTGTAATTAATTACTCTACATAGATGTCATTATTTATTTATTTATCTATTTATTCATTTAATTAATTTATCTAATAAAAAATAAATTTTACCTGTGTTGAGAAATTAGTTACTCTTATTTGGAAACAACTTGCTTGTCAAGCCAGACGGCTGACGATTACAATCCATTTGATTAAGCGCAATGCGCAGCTTGGCAGATATGCAGTGTATGTCAGATGCTCCTCCAGTCAGATATATACTGAACAACAAAAGAAACAAAAGTAAACCCAATTAAAGGCAGACTGAAAAATAAGTTTGCGCGTAATTATTTTAGAAAATCAAATTTATTACTAGCACGTGCACATTTATACTCGTTTCATCAAACTTATTTTTATTTTGTGGTCCCTTCGACTGAGTAACCATAAGAGTAGCCTACATTAACTAACTAGCGAGCTTGCATTTCTTTTGTTGCTCAGTATATAGATGCCTACGGACACTTCAACAGTGATCACATTTTGACAATGGCAGATCTTCCATTGTTAGAGGAATAAGCTTCTGTCCGAAGTGAGAGGAACTTTCGGCACATAGATCTCATCCGGGAAAGTGATGAGTGGCTGCTCGTTTTGTGTGGCACCAATAACATGTCATGGAGAAACACTGATAAAAGTACAATGAAGAGTGATCTCTGCAGACTGTATTATAACAATTACCCACATGGTGCTCCGATCGAGGCGGAGGGGACTCATCCATGTCCCCACCAGCTCGTATACCCACGATGGAGGGGGAGCCCATCAGCGCTGTGACAGCTGGATGTTCGAGTCTGGTTGGCCTCCACCGGTCCGTACGCTGTTGTAAACTGTTTTTGGGAGGCGGTCTTAAAATCGGACCACTTTTTTTTAACCTACATGTAACGTATTTGGATTGCCAATTATGTAGGCAATATAACATGACATATCGTGGATCTATAAATTGGATTTATTAAGGCCGATGTTATTCGCACTTTTACGTGTGGCCAATGCTAATTTTTTTTCTTGACCACACTTGTGAGTGCGCAAGTTGATGACCATTCCAATGCTGCTTAGAAAGTACCGTTTAAAATAAGTTTGGCCAGGAAAAAATTTTAGCTTTGGAATAAGTGTGGGCAATGGAGAAATGTGCGTCTTGGCCACAATAATAAGTGCGTCTAACAAGAATTTTGGTCATTTAAGTGCTTCCAAGCACAAAAATTAAGTGCGAATAGTCACTTTGTTTTATTTAATTCATTAATAAATTATCTGCTGCACTCCAGTTTTCCACCCTAACGGTGTTTACTACTGCAGCAGCAGTAGTTTTCCAAACTGCAGCCTACTGGGCTCCCTTTATATCACTCTTAAGACTTCCAAATAAAATTATTTTCTTTCTCTCCATCTATCGTCGGCCTGCTAATAAAATCTCGTATCTTCAAGATGATAAACTTTACAGGAGAGCAAAAAAAAAAAGTTACATTTTGCATGTAAGAATGCAGTCGAGCTGTGTTCAGGTAGGATGACTATTTTTCCTCCAATAATGTTTCCAATCAATGAAAAGTATTTTGCAATGTTTATGCTATTATCGTGGACATACGAGTTTTTGTTTCTTATCAAATTGTAGATACAAGGTTTATCTGCGGGCCGACGATATTTCCTCCTCAGTTAAGTTCTTTCTTTTTTGCCGTCTTTTGAGAGTCCATGTCATAAAGTGGGCAGGACTATGCCTCCCAGAGCATGAATTTTTAGGGGCGCGTCATGTAAATTACGATGGTTTTTGCCGCCAGATTTATCAACGCCACGACAGTTCTACACCGAAATCTGCGACGTACACACTTTAAGTAAATCAGACGCGATTACCTGGCGAACGATGATATTTACACCAGAATCTAAACCAGATCCTACGCAAGTTTGATAAATGAGGGCCAATGTGTGCTTTCCTCTGTAATTAGTCTAATCCAATTCACCTGTTACCTGCATAGCATGTGACTTCCCTTTTGTCTATTTAAAGTCTTCACTGTAGTTCATTTCTTGTCAGAACATGGATCAATTTTCATCTGTGCAGAGCTCCCCGTATGCCTTTTGTTAATTGCTTCTTCACGACTGTGTTTGCCCAACCTCGAGTTTTCCATTACCCATCTGTTCTTGTTTCGCCTTTTTGGATTTTGACCCATTATCTGTCTGACTACGTTTTCTGTTTTTGGATGCCCTGCGTTGACTTTCTGCTCTGGAATATAACTATGATTTTGGCCAGCTGTCTATGTACCATCGCACTTCTGATTTACTGATTTTGACCCTGGCCTGTCTAGTTGACCTTGCTTTTTGGATTTCATTGTTGGCTTGGCAATCCTTATGTCTTCTGGTCCTGACCCATTTTGTAATAAAGCCTTAAGATTTTTGGATTATCCCTGAGTTGCAACTGGTTCCTCTAAGTGTACCATCACAGCTAATTTTGGAATAAAGGGGATTTAGAGTGAAAACTAATTCCTCTAACCTTGCTATTGTAAATTACCGTAATTTTACAGTACATTGCAAGTGCCGATTCACAGTAAATGCAACGTTCAAAATGCCCACGTGCAATTAACAATTAATTTACCCATACAAGCATTTTTTTTCCACCTGGCATGCATTAGAAGTAAGGACCAAATGATAAAGCAATGGGACTAGTTTAATTTAGATTAGATTTAGGTTTTGGTTACCCACAATTTCACCGTTAGATTTAATTTACTGTCTCCCATTATTTTACTTCAAAAAGTACTGGCGCCACTGCTGAATGATTTTCAAGTATTAACAAGAGGCTCCTCAGAGTGTGTACTCGGGCCGGGTCTCGGCCTGGGCCAATCGCAAAAACGGGCGCATGAGCAGGACAATTGTGACCCCAAAAAAAAAGAACAGAGCCGACACTTAGGCTCGCGGCCTACCAGCCCGAGTAATGATAGCCTACTTTGTCACAATCAGTCAGCCAAATGACAACTAAAAAGCTTAAGATACAAAAAGAAAGATTCTTTCAAATCAAATGGAAAATTATATATTTTTTATTTGCAGCATTTAACACGGTAGGTTATAGTGTGTGTTGTGATTGATTTTCAGGCAGGTTCCAAATTCTTTTCTTTTTCAAATATATAAACGCTTGTAATCTTCGGTTTCATCTGTGTTGACTCTTCATTATCATTGTGAATATATTGGTATGCAGTGGAATGCATCCTTCTACCCTCTACAAGATTTCCTGGGATGTTAGCCACCACAGGCCCCCAGTAATCCGACCCAGGGTTTCACAGTGGGAATGGTGTTCCTCAAATGCTTCTTTTACTTCTCCCCAGATGTATGGTTCTTGATTGTTGTTGAACAATTAAATTTTTGTTTCCTCATTCTGTAGCCCTTTGTTTCAAAATTTCTTGGGCCATTCATCGCTTAAAATGGCACTTTGCAGTCATTTATAAGGACTGATTAAAAATGATATTCATTAGTCTAATATTTTAAAGGTTGTCGACGCATCAGCTGTATTTTTGTTCAATGTCATCTTACTTTGGTGAATAACAGTACAAACTTCTCTCGGGTGCAAGAAAATGTCTCCTGATTCCAAACTTTTGAACAGTATTGATTATAATTAACACGTGAAGCAATGTACCTGTATCCTGAAGAGACTGACTTCTCACTCTGAGATTCCACCAAACGTGATTTAACCTGGGGTGCCAAAACCTTCTGCATAGCACTGTGTGTTTGTGTATATTCTGGGAGGGGGTGATTGCATTGTTTCCCATCATTAGAGAGACAGTAAGCGCACGATCACTGCTGCATGCTGCAGCTATTTATATGTGTGTGCCAGAGTTAGGGGGCTCTCGTTCCGAGGGGGAGAGGGAGGGAGAGTGAAAAGGAGTGGGTTTGGAGCCTGTCTTGTTTGTGGCTTGTCAGCAATTGCTTGAGACAAGCCCCCCCCCCGCTCCATGTGCGAAAGCTACTTGGGTGAATGCCTGGGCCATACCAAGTGCGGTGAACCAGGAGGGGGGAGTGGTAAGAAAAACGAATCAGACTGAAGCAGACAATAGGCCCCTCAAGTGTTCCCCCCAAGTCGCTTTGATGTTGTCCTAGTGTCCCGATACTGAGGGGCACCAGCGATTGCAGGGAGAAGGTCTTTGTGTGGATGATGTGTACACTTTTCTCTAGAGCAACAAAAGGAAGAGAGAAAAGGCAGAAAGAGAAAAAAGGTGAAAGGGAATACTGGGAGAAAGAAAAAATGAGCCCGTAGATGCGGAGCGTCTGTCAGAGAGAGAAAGCTAGATAAAGCGTGGCAGAGGGGGAGAGAGAGAGAACGAGAGAGAGAGACAGCAGAGGTAAGGATTCTATTATCACCTAAAATCGCTTGTGCTGAGGGTTGGAGAGAGCTGCTGATTTTTTTGAATTTTTTACATTTATTTTTAAATTGTTTTGGTGGTTCGTTTGGGCTGTTGTGAGTCTGTTGGGCTCAGTGGCTGTGAGGGAACAATGGTTGTGATTTGACAAATATCACTGAAGGGTGGAAAGTGCAGCTTTCAGTCTAAAATAGAATCCCCCCCCCCAAGTCCAGAATTTACACCCCCCAACCTCTCCCCATGACAGACTGGGCTTAGGGAGGGGGGATAGTTGGAGAATGTCTTTGGAAGCGATCGCGGCATCACTGGACTGATTGTGAGTTCGTGCTCTTGTGCTGTGAGCAATTTTGGAGGGGGATCAATTTTTCTTGAGGCCAGAGGATTGGTGTGTCAGTGTAGCGACTAAAGACAGACAGTTTTCATTGCTACCAATAGAACATCTGCAGCAATTCCAGTGTCTCTGCAGATTTACTTCATTCCACCTCTTCTCCTTCCCTCTATCCTCCCTTTTCCCTCCAGCATGAAGGGTCTCATGTAGAAAGACCCTTCCTCAGGCAGATGTGATGGATGAAAATTTTTTTTGAGGTGGTGGGATTTATTGATTTCACTGTTAATAATTGATCCCTGGGACACATGTGGTTTGCACTGGGGAAACTTCTGCATTATACAGGAAATTCAGCTCTAAAATATGCTTTCACAGACAAAGCAAATGGCCTGCTTTTCTGAATATGCTGTACATGAACTCTGGCTTTTTAGACGCACCCGACTTTTGGGCCTGGATTTCCTACTTGAAATCAGTCTAAATCAGTAGGATTTGTGCTGTTACTGTGCAAAAAGACTGGCGGATATAGGCGATGAAAGCAGTAACACAAACTTTTATCATTCTTTAACTGAAAGCCAATTCTGGGAAACATTTTTCTTGCATGTTTGTGTCAGCTTCACTATAGGTACAACTTGAAATGCTCTGAAAACTTTGGGGAAATATGCAACACATATTTCCCCAAAGAGGAATTATAAATAATGTCATTCGGAACCTGTTTGGGCTAGTGTGACACCCGCTCTCTGTTTCTGATAAGTATCTACATTGCTTAAGCCTTCATTTGCCATGACTGCTGCCCCAGGCTATGGCTGAGCAGCTACAATCCCTTCTAGACCTCAATACCAGCTGGTTTTGGATGCAGCTGTGGGACTACATTTCCCATAATGCATGCTAGCCTGGGTACAGCTGAGTGAATGTAGTTCCATTCAATACCAGCTGGCCTGGGAAATAGCTGTGTGACTACAGTTCCTGGGTAGAGGTGTGCAACTAATTTTTCTTTAGTACCTCCAAGCTTGAGCTCCAGCTATGTGACAACATTTGTCATGATACCTGCTGGCCTGGATTGAATTGTATGATCATGTAGTATATCTTATAATACATGATCGCTTGGGTTGATGCTATGGTGGTTTCCGTAAAGTCTGATGTTGGAAACTATAGATGTGACTGCATTTCTCCACCATCTTGGCTGCCTTAAATGAGGCAGTGTGACTGCATTTCCCACCATAACTGCTGCCGGTATCTTCAGTGAAAGCCCTGCAGTGGGTGTATTTACCCTTGCCCTGAATGTGTCAGTAAAGGTGCAGATTTGTTTTACGAAACTGATCAGATGCACGTTTCATTCTACAAATCAGGCTGTTTATCAAAGTCTGGACTGCAGTCAAGGTAGGTTGCATCTCCCAGCTGCTACATTGACAAGGCCTGTTCCAATATCAAGGCTGCTTCGAAATCAGCCAAGAAATGTGACCTACATCGGCTCCATTTCGATGGATGGTTAAGGTGTGTCCTCTGCGGTTGCATGTATCCCAAAATCGTGCGCAGACAAAGGACAAGGTACCCATTCAAAATACAAAAAAGCAACCGAGAGCAGAGCTCCAGTGGAATCTGTTAATAAATATAAATAAAAAACCATACAGTTATATAAGATTAAATCATCTGTTTCTACATGTATGATATCAGGGATATTTAAGCAAGCTAAAAATCCAGCAACTGTCAGAACTGTCTGAATGAAAACGGTCGCTGTTCTGGGCATTGGCTTTGTGTAAGTTGTAATATTTCATATGATGCAAACATCCGGTTTTGGTCAATTGTTTCAAAAGAGAAGCCTTCATACCAAGGCTTCATATCCTTCGTAGTGCATTGTAAAAAGGACGCTTCCGTTTCCCAGCTGCAGTCTAGGCTTTGAGAAGCTGCCCTTGTGTCTGAAGTTGGGACGGGGCCATAAAATTCATAGTTAGGCAGAGATGGAAAATCTGGATTCACAATGTAAAAATCCCTCAACCTCTTGAATGTTTCTATGCCACGCCAAGGAGCAGAATTAAGCGGTGGAATCAGCTGGCTGTGCTCATAGCTAAAAGAAGAACATAGCAAGCCCTGTACTTTCTGAAGCCTGGCTTTCCCACCTCTGTGGCTTGGTTTGTCAGGATTATTTGAATTTCAAACAAACATCCAGTGAATTGCAGGGAGCAATGATAAAGATAACCACGCAATACACCAACAGTACATGGCAGCGTTGTTGACGACGTTATTCAACTAAAAATTTCCCAATCATTACCAAAATCTAAAGGGATCCTCCTCATATCACATTTGACCCATAAAACTAAAATTAAAAGAATCCTACAAAAATTGTAGCCCGTATAGCGAGAAAAATACATTGTGGACGGACTGATTAACGGATTGACGGACCAAGTGGTGGACAGGGCGATCGCAGTACATGCCCATCCAGTAGAGTGGACGTATAAAAAGCGGCATAGATTGTGTGACATTGGCTGTGTTGAAAACCAACTGAGCCCCACCATTCTAGATGCAGTTGTGGTGCTTATAATGCAATATAGATTTCGCTTAGTGGCCATAAGAAAGAAAATTCTGATAATAATCTACATGCTTGAACGAACCACAACTGGGCTTGTGGTCTCATTCTCATTCATTTGGCTCTTCATCCCCAAAATTAAACTTGTTCTCCTTTAATTTTTGAAATCAATGTTTAATTGAGTGTCAGTTGGATTCTGTTCAATGTTCTATTTTGGTGCCGTTAAAACGGCAAAATGGGAGTCCGACCTCCTCCCTGCTTTCAGATGAGATGGATCACAGCTGATATGTGGTCACTCCATCCACCCCATGTGAGCTTTGCATGGATGCAAGTTGTTGGATAACACTCCATGTGAATCTGAATAGTGACACATCCCAAAATAACCAGCAACAGGTTGCTGGTATATGCATAGTCACTGCAGTCTTTGCCATCTGAGATCCTCTCATGCCTCAGCAATGTTAAAATGAATTGTGCATTGATTTTGGGGCTGACGTCCACAGTCTGCTTCAAATTGAATGCATCTAATCCATGCACTGGAATAGCAAAATTGCAGATGCTTTTTTTTAAAAAGCATAGAATTTGAGTAAAATAACATTATGATTTGGAATACTTATAACACAGAATGCCATATGAAATATTATTAGCAATACGATTAACGACTACCATGACCATTTACACTATTTATTCTGTTTACTGTATACTGCACTTGCTCAGCAGATGATTATCACGGGTTATTGCTCTATTTATCCAAACTAATTTCTTTCAAGTATCTGAATTAATGTATTAATGTATTGTATGAAATTGTGAAGATGCCCTTTTTGTGGTAATATTCACCTTTCCTGGGAGCCATATACTCTGCGTTATTATTCTCTCCCATGGGTCTGCAAAAATGCACCTGTAATTAAAAAATGCTTCTATGAAATAATCCTACTGGACAGCATATCCAAGCTTGAGGACAATATGCTTGGTAGCTTGCAGTGATAAGCACATGTGAGTAGGGATCTTTAGAAATGTTTCTGAGTTTTGAAATTGGATCTTTTTTTGTGTGGAAACAGACTTTCAGAGTGCTCAAAGAGGATAAATGGGTTTATTTTTCACGCTTGTCAAATATCTAATGCATAAATTATGCCTGCAAACCTCGTCTACTACAGACACAAAAGGCCCTTGACAATGCATTTACTTAGATGACAGTTTAGTTAGCGGAAGGTTATGAAATGCGGGCCATGATTGTTTCATTACATTCATGTTACCTTGGGAAATCTGTTTGCCAAAATGAGCAGTGATGTATAAGTAATGCTGAGTTTTCTGTCCCTAATGTTGGATGCTTTGCCTGTTGTCTGTGGACTAATAATTTTTTAAATGCATCTAGATGTGAAAACTGTTTGTGCCTGGGTGACTTCTCTTGAGAACAGATTGGAAACGAATTTTGTGGCTTATCAGGCACACTTATGGAGATGGGGGGAGGGGCGGCTGAAATCTCACGGGTTTAAATGCTCATTTGTATTCATGACTGAGGGGGGAGAGACACCACAGACAGCAGCAGTATGGTGCGCGTCTGGAAAGAGCCAGGAGTCGGGACTTGACATTAACCTGCAGCATCAGGGCTGACAGCAGCAAATCAAATAGCCCTGATCTAGCATCCTGCAGAGCCATAGAAAGTATACATGGTTTGCAAGCACAAATGCAGAGGATCTCAGGCGTTCACTGGCTGAGGGCTGTCAATCTTGCACCTGGACACCTGGAACGTAACTGTAAAGCAGGAGTAAGATTCCCTTGCCAGTATTCAATGCTATGACTGATCTGGCAGAAAAGATTCTATCTGCTACCAGGATTCATAGTAAGATGAACAAGGACAGATTTTTTTAGTGTGGGGGGTGGGGTTGGCAGTTATTGTTCATTACCTGGTTGGTATGTGGGAGGGGCCAGAATTTCTGGTTTGTTAATTTAGTGTAGGGGTAACCCCATCTATCCACCTCCCCCAACCGCATCGCTGTTGCTCGTATTGCTGGGCCTGCAAGAGGAAATCTGTCAGTATCACCTCAATTTCAGACACTGTTGCTATTGAGGGGACCTGCTTGACAGAATCCCATCCGCTGTTATAAAATGAATGTAAGAAAGATGATGCAGCCTGTTCCACAGGTCTGCGGGTCTCCTGAATGTGTCAACAAAACACAAGTGGATGCCCATTGTCCTGTCATTCTACTTTCATCTATCTGAGCATTTGTACTCCAGGAATCTTCTGTTCAATATATCTGCACAATTTCAGAAAAAAATTGTAACTGTAGTTGCAAAACCAGGCAATACATACAGCCCCATTTCCAAAAAGCTGACGATATCCCCACCATTAATCAGTGCACTGTGTAAGAACAAAGCTCAATATTCTTTTGCTTGATGGAGTAATTCAGGTTAGATTACCTGGATGTTTGGTGAGGCAATATGATATACTGGTCAGTGATTCATGGAACACAATTTTAGTCAAAAACCTGGGTAAATGCCAATCAGCACCTCACTACTACTATTCTCAGGATCTGCTATTGCATCGCGATTCAATGCCTAAGCACTAGTGACATCACTCTACAGAAGCAGTGTCTTTGGGAGAGTTTACTTCCCTCCTAACTGAATAAAGAGAGAGAGAGAGAGAGAGAGAGAGAGAGAAATGGAGAGCGATGAACAGTTACCATGGATTCACTGTCGTCTTCCATTTGTGAAGGGCTGTCTCAAATAAGAACTGGCACAGCAATACCAGCCACCCAGTATATAGCCCTCCCAGAGCAGAGAGAGAGGCTCCCAGTTACTGAACGACTCTCACAAAGAAGTCTGTTGGAGAAGAGTTTTATTTTCATTTTATTATCCATCCAATTCAACGTCAGCCTGACCTTGATGCATGGGCTGCACTATTCAATAAGCTGCAATAATTTTCTTTAAATTCTGTATGTGTGTGGGAGAGCCCTTCTACCCAAATACACTTTGTAATGTTTCAGCAAAATGTTTATTCTATCCTTTAACTGATCCAACGTGGACAGCTCAATGGATTCTGGGCAGGAGACACTGTGATGAGTTTCTGGTCTCAGTTACTGCAGCTCTACCGCACATCTGGTTATGGGTAGTCGGGCATGGCAATGGGTTTAGTCTGAATATTTTCAGCATCTGCTGAAAAACTGAAGGAACTGATCCGCTTTATTAAGGCATGGCAATAAAACATTTATCGCGAGGAAAACACACATACAGACTGAGGGCTGGAGATGGAGGAGCCACTCATAGTCCTATGATATAAGATTGGGGAGATCAGATCTTCGAGGAAGTAAAATGAAAGACTTGTGCGTGTATATAGCATTAAAGTATTTGAGCATTCTGCAGAGCTGCATGAGGTCATAGAAATCACCAAACTGGACGATGTAAAACTATTGACCTCCAGCTGATCATATAAATTGATATTGGTAATAACCCCGTCCCGCACCCACCCACCGACCCACAAAGTGAAGCAGGGGATCGTACAGATAAATTTGGGACAAGTTTCTTCAAAAACTAGTTTACCAAGGTGAATTTAATTTTTTGTGTATGTTGAGCTAATCATGATGTTGATTGGATTCAAACGCAGGATTTCATGGTGGCGAGGGATATTAATGACAATATTTTCTTGTTTTTTTTTCCCTTGTTGCTCTGTTTGTTTGCAATCAGCCAGTCTAGTCATGAATTGACCTTATGTATATGAACAGGAAAAGAGTGTTCTGAGAATGCGCGTGTCTGTATGTGTGTGCACGCGCGTGTGTGTGTGTATTTCACGCACTACGCGGTCGTATGTTACCAAATTGACAAAAGCACTCCTGGAGCTTATGTTTCAGACTCTGTGGGAGAGAAGCCTGTTGAATGAAAAAGAATTGCTCCATTCAGCAGACAAACACTGTACACCGCTGAATGCCGGCGCTCCAGAGATAGTGATTGTTTCCATGCTAATATCGTATCTGCATGAGTTTTCTTGGCATGATGGGCTGGTGCTGAGCTTGGTGTTTTAGCACCACGTCAGCACATATTTACGCTCTCAGCATGGGTGCATAACCAGCTCCCACAGCAATGTAAACACCTCCGGCGAGACTGCGCTTTGGACGTTTATCAAATAAGTGCTTTTACTTACTTAATGTCCATTACATCACGTGTGTGCCCATGTTTGAGGGTCTTTGTCTCCGTGTGTGCGTACCTGCGTGCATTTCTGCTTGTGTCTGCATGTATGTATGTATATATGCATGTAACGTAAATGTGTGTGTCTGTGTGCGCCTGCGTGCGAGTGAGTGCATAAGTCTGTGTGTATGTTTTTACGCGTGTACATGAGTGTGTGTGTGTGTGTGCGTGTGTGTGTGTGTGTGCGCGCGCGCGTGTGTGTGTGTGTGTGTGTATGCGTGTGTAATGGTAATGACATAACATTCTGGCTGAAGTTTATTGAGTCCAAACCCTCCTGTAGTATTTCTGTCATTCTGCTCCATGTGCAGAACTGGAGGGCCTGCTGGGCTATAGCATTCATTTGTTCTCATTTTCTCTTGAATGTCTTAATTCAATGCAGTTTAAATTATTGCCCTGAGATGCATATTGTACACTGCCGCAAATTACTTCATCCTGATTTCTGTATTAACACACCACTTTTTCTTTGGACTTTCCATTTTACCAGCTAATTGAACGCCTCAGGCAATAATCTGCCCACCCACTTTTCTATTTGTTAAGATAGATTTACCATTACTTCTGAATTGCCATTTAGCTTATCTTTGACTATTGAAACCAGGCTGGGCAACTGAGGACGGGCTTTGCGTGTAGATCCAGGTTCATCCTAAGATGAATCCCATGAGATTTGTCATGTCTCTGTGTTTTTATTGCCCATGAGGCAGTTTAATTACATTCTCCAGACGAGACATTTGGGGACGAAATCAATCTGAATCTGAGTCTTACTTTCTACTTTCTTCATTTTTTGGACATGTTTCCATAAGAGGAATACACAAATTAAATCAGAAGTGCACACAACACACCACTGCAAAAAAAATAAAAAAATGGGAATAAAGCTTTGTCACAAATGCACTGAATATAAACACAAGCACTGTGCACTGCTGAGTCAGTGCAATCATGCTGTGGAATAAATTCCTGATTTATTGATGATGGGACTGTTTACATTCAGTAGCTTGACTCACTAAGATATAGAGGCATGTAGAGAATATGGGGGCACTGTGGACCAGTCCATTTGAATAAGCACAGTCCATAGTCCTCTACTCCTCATGACTTAAATGAAGCATTGGCAAATAAAAGCTTGTGCTTTTTATAGACATATTCAATTCAAAGTAACTGTTGTAGATAATTTATTTGTTAGTAACTGTAATGCAATTACTTAAGTTAACAAAGTAATGTGTGACATTACTGTGCTATTGATAAAATGTAATCTGATTACAGTAACCCCCAACACTGGAAATAAAGTAATGAAGTTGAAATATTGACCTGTTGAGTGCAAAGCCAGAGACAAACAAAGAAAGAAACAAACAGACAAATGACAGATCGTTCATGGAACGATGACTTGCCGAATTTCCGGGCAGGACAAGAAAGTTATCAACCGACTTGTGTTTGTGACCATTTGTGTGATCTTGACCTTGACGATAGGATCACATAAAAGTATAGACTTCAAGCCAAGACACTTTTAAGACTCAATGATATAAAAAGAAAGATGATCACTGCAAGATGAAGGCTGTGACTAACTGTTGATTCACAAACAAACAAAAAAAAAGGTCTTTTGTAGAACGATGACTTGCCGAAATTCAACCCACTTACGTCAGACATCGTTGAGAACGATAATCGTAAGGACCACATTGACTTGATGAGCAGAATGGCGATAGCTTGAGGTCTTTAGTTTGAATAGAAGCGAAGTTATCAAACAAAAAGTGTTTTTGACCTTTCTGAGGACCTTGACCTTGGCCTTGATGATAGGATCACGCAAAAGACTTCAAGTCGAAAATTTGAACTGAATCCACCAACGTATTTGCCAAGTAACAAATTAAGAAACAAACATATCTGACAAAACCTACTAACATACTGTACTTGCAGAAAGAATTACATAAAGTAACAAACGCTGTAATAGAACAGAGTAACTTACAAATATTCCCACAAACCAACGGTAAAATATAACTTCCTTAGCGGAGGTGATAACAATAATCAAGTACATGCTGTATGAACTATTGCATATAGTATATATTTTGTTAAAGATATACTTATGTTTTTGTTGATGAAAATGAGAAATACCATTTATTTTATTTTCTTATTTAATTCTTTTTGTAATGCATGTTTCAGCGCAGTTGAATTATGGCTCAAAATTAAGAATCAACATGTCCCTCAAATCAGACATGCAGTAAATACTTAAAAATAACTGGTTCATAAAAGGATGTAGTGTTTTTAAAAATGTCTAAGTTAACTTCTGAGTATTTCAAGGGAATTAACTGTGATAATCCAATTGATTGCCCAGCTGCCTTGAATGGAGTTACTGAGTAAGAGATGTAATGGTAAATGCAAATGGGATTGACCCTGGGGCTAAATTATGGCTGTCAATATAACTCTTACAAAGGGAGCACTATAGATATGATGGTGATAAATGCAGTTTCTCGGTGGATTGGCTATGTGTCGGTTGCAACAAATGGAGCATTGCGTTAGTTCAGGCGGGCCACAGAGTCATGCCTAGCTCGCAAAACCTGCCGTCGCCAGCGATGGTGGCAGGTCGCAAGCCAAGTCCACAGCAGCTGACAGCTTAGCCGATTCCCTTCAAGGCACTCAATTGGAAAATCTCAAATCTCAAGGTGCCTTATTTAAAGATGCTTTGTCTGTCTACTACTGCTGCTTCGTCTGCATCATTTGCAATGCACCTCCATCCCCCGCTCCTCCTTTACATGAGTGTCAGACTTATTCAATGACTTAAGTTGTCATTGATGCTTGTTCTGTTCTGTACGCTGTGGAGGGGAGGGGGTTGCTGCTGCTCTCTCTCTCCAATGGCTTCTCTTGCATATGCATGGAAGGGCAGGGAGGTTTTTTTACTCTCCCTGCCTATTGGCTTTTCATGCATACGCGTAGAAGGGCAGGGTGGTCCCAGAACAGACCCATACTGCCAAATACAAATATTGCAAATATACTTGTTGTAAATAATTAAAATTTTGATGAAGTGGTGCTGACTGAAATGCAGTTCTTAAGCAGGCTGGTGGTGTTTATGAAAGACATTTGTTTCTTAAGGGAAAAGTTCTTTTTCAGTTGTGATAGGCACCGACTCAAAGCAGAATGGTTGTGTTATGGTTGGGACAGACACAGATTCTTGGCAGTATAGTTGCGTTTCGGTCGTGATTGACAAACAACCTTCCCGAAATAGCCGTGTCTCAGTCACGGTAGTAGCTAGGAATTCTGGGCCCCCTGAAAGAATATCAGTGTGGGCCCCCGCTCCCGACTTTTCATTGCCATTTTTTAAAGACAATGGCTGTTATTCATTTTTCTGTTTCTCCCACTGATCTATATAGAATAACTGGATTGATGACGTGATAGAGAACTGCGTTGGGAGGTTGAAGCAAGCGGAAGTGGTCGAGCGGCCATTTTACTATGCCCGGCAGTAAGCAATTGTTATATAGTATTCTATGGCAGAGAAGCACTAATGTGCAGCCTCACAATGCGGAGCGAAATTTTTTGGGGGATGAGGCGAGACAATGCACTTGCTGTAGTCAAGACGGATATACCTAAATTAATTTCAACTAATATATTGCTTATTATTGGCCACTGGCCATCAACCTTAACGGCAGATAATGTGTCAATGTTAGCCCAGCTAACGGTTATTATTGGAACTATTCAAATTAATGTTCGCTAACGTGATCCATCAGGTTAGCCTAAAGCTACCTATATGACCAAATTGAAGTTAACCAGATCAATCAATGTCACACGGCATAAATTAGATAATACAGTAAAAATGTTGTGTAACGCTGTTTATATTAGACCAGACTAACTAGACAACAAAACCAGGTGTTGACTGGTGTAATCATTAAGGCAAATTTATGCCAGCACTAAAAAAGGCTAATGTTCCGCTGACACTCAATTACCGTTGACGGACAAATTTAATTCTGCCAGGTTATCAATGAGGATGAACCGTTAGAGCTATTTAAATTGATAATGAGATTCACACTCGACAATGAATGGCAGGCAGATTTGCATATATCTCCATAACGCACAACTCACTTCACTCCTTATGTGACCGCTGATTTAACGACCTTGGTAAGTTACATTGCGTACTCTTCAGCGAACCCACTTTCGCTTCGAAGGAATATTAGCCTACAGCTACATGGCAGCTTCTGAGTGAAGACAGCGCAAGGGAAAACTCAAAAGACATCCGTTCGGAGTTACATATGCGGTATGCGCGATTGAATCTCACACCCAGTGTTTCTAAAATAAAGACAGCAGTTGACAAAGTGCGAGCTTACGGCTACTTTATTTTTTCAAATTCCCCCACACAGAATAATAATAAATGCAGGATTGATATCTTCCTCAGTCTCAATGACTTTGACTTCAATTTCGTTGTACCACTGCCCCACTCAGGCGAGATGTAGAAAAATCCGTATAGACTTCCTATGTAACGCACTCATTGGTCGTACTGTCAAATGCTGATATCGCGAGTAGGGTATAGCAGGGATGTAGTATTGGATATCGTCCATTGAAAATGTTAAAGGCTCGTACAACTGCTGCCTACTGTAGTTAAATCTGCGGTCCTAGAAGCATTTTTCGTACAGTCAGGTCTATCTGAGGAGGAAACATAAAATACCGCCTCTTTCGTGTCAGTGAAAAGATATCTTCTCAATTAATTTTATCGTTGGCTGCAAGGTGTTCAATGTGAGTAATGTTCTGAGAGATAGGGCATACCAATATGGCGGCACGGTTACTTCAAAATTATGATGTCATCAGCTATCCAGTTCTTATAGATCAGTGGTTTCTCCGTGTTCTTGACAGTGCTAGATGCAATACACCCAATTTTTCCAATTTTTAAAGAAAAAATTTCCGATTAACCACTCAACACAGAGTAAAGAGTATTATTATGCAAATTCTGAATTAGATGTGGCACGTATTCACAAAAGAAGCTACCTGAAACAACATTATTACACCTAGTCTGATCAGAAATAAATGTTCAATTATCCACTCAGCAAATGGGTACTGGGTATTCTATTGTAAAACATCGAGCACTGATGTGCAACAGACAATAACTCAAAGTATACTGGCTACAGATACAACACAGGGTAGAGCTGTTGTAGTGAAATCACAAAAGGTAGCAATGTAACTTAACTATTTGTTAAGGATACGAGGGGGAAAAATACAGGGGAACTCGGAAACTCGGAATACCATTCTGGAAACAGGAGGGAGACACAAAAGGGGAGTGAGACGCCAGATGCGGGGATCCAAAAAGATATTTATTAAAATAAACACAGAAATAAACCAGGGGGAAAAATGGGCACTCCAGCCAACAAAAACACCGTGCCTCGCACTGAAAAAGGAGAACTCAGAAATCCAAAAACTTTAACAAACACCAGGGGGCAGACTCAGGAACAGAACTCCAGGGAGCAGACTCGGGAACAGAACTCTGGGGGGGCAGACGCGGAACCGGGACTCGGGAAGCTAGGGAGTACTCACAAGACAAGACAGTCGGCACAGCTGGCAGATGGCTAACTCAGGTAGCACAGCTGGCCAGGAAAAGGATAAGGAAGAACATCAGGAGGGGGACAGGCAGGAACGCTGGGGCTCAGGGCAGGCAGGAACTTGGGCTTAGGGGCCAGGGCGCTGGAGCACAGGGCAGGCAGGGCGGCCGGTGCTCAGGGCAGGCAGGGCGGCCGGTGCTCAGGGCAGGCAGGGCGGCCGGTGCTCAGGGCAGGCAGGGCGGCCGGTGCTCAGGGCAGGGAGTGGGTGCAAGTGGCAGTGGGAGTGGGGGTGAGGGTGAAGTCAGATCTGCTCGCGTGCAGAAAGAGCTCGGATATATAGGGCAGGGGCACACACAGACACAGGTGTAGAAACTTAATCTAATAAGGGGTGGAACATGAGGGAAACCAATTACATGAAAACAGATAAACATTAACACAGACAAGGATCACAAGACAATCCCAAAGATGGAATAAATAAACTCGATAAAAAGAAGTGTACAGAAAGAGCCAGAATAGATTATAAGAATGCAGAGATTCTGCAGGAAACTTTAGCAAAGCCAGTAAACAGTAAGGCGAGGGGCGGAGACTAGAACAGAGCGACTGCTGAGAGATAATTAGTCAATTAGTAAGTGCAGCTATACAATCCCGGGTGCTCGTTAGTAGATTAGTATTATATACAAGGTTAGTTTGGTTAGTAATTTTAGAAAACAGCAAACTGTTAGTAATGTTAGTATGTATAGAAAAGCAAGGGGAAACTAGTAAACGAGAACAGAAGGAAGGATGAAACCCAGAATCCATTAAATCATAGTGTCACAATGAATTAAGACAGAAACTGCTACAAACAATGACGCGACCGGGGAGAAAGCAAAGACAGTACATGGGTAAAACGTGGACTGGACTACACGGGAGAGGAATGAAAAGTGAACACTAAGACCTGGACTAAAAAACTGACATACCAAAATAATAGAAACCTAAAATTGACTAACCAGACACTTAGACCACGGAACACAACACTATTTGAATTTCTTGCAAGTAATATTGACAACACAATGAAATACTTTATTGTAAAATAAATATCAAAAACTATAATTTTAAGTCGTCCGTTATGTCAATTTGAGCTTAAGTTATTTTGTTTGTTCACAGCTTAAGGTATTTGAAGTCCAACTGTCTGCTTAACTGACTTCTAATTGAAAGTCTGGCAAGGCTATTAAGCCTCTCCTGGGTTGTTGTAGCTGTAGCCTACAGCTACGATCTGCTTCACTATTCCCTTCACTATCTGAAGTAGCCTTGCTTTGGGGAGATGGGCCTGGCTCTGTCAACAGGATGGATAGTGACTTAAGTAGACTTATAAATAAATCCAGCCTATTTTTCCATTTAATTCAAATGGCTGAGAGACTGACCAATACGAAAGTAATTGCAATTGGTACAACAGTTCACTAATAAATCTGAACAGCCAACCAGCTTCTGCCACACACACTCACCATCAAAAGCATCTTCAGACTGCTGGTGGTGAGGGTCTGCTGTTGGGTCAGGTTCTGATGAAGTGACCACAGCATTTCATATTGCTTTTGTAAACATTTAAAATTATATTTTATGGACCAACTAATGAAGAACTAACATGCCTAGTCTTGGAATAAACCAAATTTAGATGGGCTTCTCTCTCAATACCATAGCTCTAAGCATACAGCTTCTCTTTGATATTGTATGAGGGCAAGCTCTGTAAAATTACCCCCTGCATTAATAAGACTTATGGCCACAGAATAAAGTAGCAGTTTAGTTTTAGTGAACACTTTTGTAAGAAGGTAAAATGTCAGCCTTGTCAAGCAATTGTTTGAATTACACCTAAGGTTACCACACTGACTGCATGTAGTTCGTTAGCCAAACTTAGCCTGTCCAGTCCAGTCACGAGAGCCAACTATGCAGTAATCACTCATAATAAGGATGGGGAATGTGTCCTGCTGCTACCGGATTTTTTGACGGTATATTATAATGGCTGGCGAATTATGGCCATACCGATCTTTTCTGTAGATGATACCGTTAATAACAGAGTAAAGACACTCTTGTCAGGCGATTATTTACTCAGCTGACCGCATTTTACGTTAACGTAACGTTAGCAGCTGAATAACTAGCCTGAACAGCTAACATAGCAAGCAAGTTAAATACTCTCACCTTTCTTTGAAAAGAATTTTGTAATTTTCTGGGCCCCTGCTCTGCTGGCCTCTCTCTCTCCTTTTCTGGTGTCTAGATTTGTGTGTGTGGGCTGCACGTACTATTGACTGCCGTAGTTCGCGAACCTCGCAAGCAAAAAATGCACAGAAATTTTTCCAAGAGGAGCACGGAGCGTGGACTGAACCATTTTATAAGAAGGGGGTTGGAAATTTATTTCATCAATATAGTATATCTTTGTGGCTTTGCGATGAACTCTGGTGCATTAGTATGAATAGCTGTAGGTCTATGCATAATAATTTAGTCATGGCGGTTACGGTGGGTTTTGTGGGCCCTAATGGACCCACAAATAATTGTCATCACCTTTCCCACCTATACGACGGCCCTGGTCTCAGTTGCAATGCATAAGTTTACTCTCCAGAGATGACCTTAGTGACTCTGCTGCCCAGCATCTCTCCCCCTTCCCATAAAAGTTGTCTCATGACACTGGTAGCACTGTACTGTACCTCACCCTAAAGGTCAGATGCCAATGATTATTTTGTGTCTCCTTGTGCATGTGCCAGCTCTTCAAGCAAAGGTGACAAACTTTGCTCCTGAAGGCCAACCGTCCTGTTGGTTTTCACACCAACGTTAACAAAGCTAATCTCATTCAACAGCTGGAGATTGGTGCTGAGCTGCTCATGGGTTGAGTCAGGTGTGACTAATTAGGGCTGGAGTGAAAGCCAACACAGCGAAAGTTCTCTAAGAGCAAGGCTGGTGACCATGGCACAACAGCATGGGGACTGTGCCGAATATGCACGTTTGTTGAGCTCCCCAGAAAAATTGGGAAATAACCGAGGCCGCTTTATGTGTGTTCGTCTTAGAGACAGGAGCTTCAGACCTGTCACAAAAAACCAAGTGATTCTATTGCTCGGCGTGGAGTTGATTAAAAAATGACATGAGTATTATTACGTCATGGAATTGACTGGGCATTGATGAGGTTATGATGACTGGACATGGGGGCTGATTGGGTTGTGAGGAGGTAATGAGTACCACTCAGTTATTAATTGAATAGGGATGCGGTTGTGATGACCTCACAGTGCTGCTGATGGGAAGAATGATAGCACAGTCTATGGTTGGCTGTGTGCGGTGGTGGGTGAGATTTTTCTTACAGTGAGAGAACAGCATTATTGCAGAGACATTAATACAGCACAGATATATGGCCAACATTCAGCCTGTGAGCAAATAAGTGCATAATGCAGGAGCTGATTGGGAAAAACACGTAATA
Organism: Gymnothorax reevesii; assembly: GCA_029721435.1. Lineage (NCBI taxonomy): Eukaryota > Metazoa > Chordata > Actinopteri > Anguilliformes > Muraenidae > Gymnothorax > Gymnothorax reevesii. Next base: position 47,947,383 of record CM056587.1, on the reverse strand, counting down.
TCAGTTCTCACTTAGTGTATATTACAGCAATACTGTTTGCACCTTAATTCAGTGCTAATTATTTACATTACGGGTGTTGCTTTAGTTACATTGAGTTGGCAGCAATAAGGTCCCTAAATGCAATGAAAAAGCAGAATATGTGGACTTGTGAGCATGTGGTGTTAATATAATATGTATGTTGTATGTATATGAGGGTGTCTGTGTTTGTGTGAAGTCGGTATATACATACAGTACTATGGATTTGTGAGCATCTGGTCTGAATATTACTATGTACGCTGCCAGGCCAAAAAAAAGTTGCACTCTCAAATATTTAATTGGAACCCCTGAAGCATTGATGACAGTGCAAATTTGTCTTGTCATTGTTACGACAACGTGTATGCAACGTGAGGACATTTTTTTAATCAGAGTTGCAATTTTTGGTTTGAGAGGAGATAGTTGAGTCACTCTGTAGTCCTCTCCAGCACAATCCCAATGACTTTCAATGTGGTCAAGGTCAGGACTTTTTGGTGGCAATTTTGTTTGTGAAAATGATTCCTCTTGCCCGTTTTCCTCACTCGTGATTTTTTTGCTAGGCTGAAAAATTTGCCCCTTTTGAAATACTGTAAAAAAAATTTCACCACCAAGGGATATGGCTTTCGGCAAGATTTTTTGAGAAATGAGAAGCTACGCTCTTCATCCCATCCATTAGGGTTAAAATAATTATTGACAGCTGAAGCATAACAATCATAGCAATAAAGATCCAGTCATAGCATTTGTTTATTTGTATCCAAATGGCAACTTATTTATTTATTTTTTTTGGAAAGACAGTGTATATTGTATATGAGGGTGTGTGTATATGGCTTTGCCTGCATCATGTGGAATATTGTGTGTACTCTATATTCTGTATGCGTGTGTGAGTGTATGTGCACACAGTGCATGTGTTTTATAAATTTGTGTGTATGCGGTGTGCCAGTGTAAATGTGCCGTGAGCATGCAGCTGTGCTGCTGACAGACCATTAGTGAGCAGCTGAGCGCAGGTTTCCTCGCCTTCTAATGCTGCATGTTTGCTGCTTTGGATTAAAGTGATAATTTATTTCATTGGGTTACTAAACTCTGCTTGGAAACTGTGTTGGCCGATTAAAACCATAAACTAAAATAGAATAAAATAGGCGCTATATCTGAGATGCCCAGAATGTGAACTATTCCTTTATCCTGACAGTTATTCCAGCTTGCTTTGAGTCTGCTTTGTGTTTGTCTCAATGTTTTAAAATGCCAGCCTGTTTGGGTAAAGACACTTCTGCCTGGATGAATTTAAAAGGGCAACAGCCCATTGACAAGGTACCAGACTGGCCCCTAAAAACAGTGCTGCCCCTCTGGTGTTGTACTTTGAGTCGTTCTACAATCCCCAGCCTCCAGACTCTAACCCATTCAGTCCATGAGATACACTGCTGCTAACTTGCTCTCCAGCTAAGTAATTTTACTTCATGACTCTCGTTTACTCAAAACATGATGTAAATGACCTTATATTAAAATGAAACAAAGCATTTCAATGTAGTTTTTGGGTTATAATTTAATCAATTTGTAAAAACCTTTTGGTTAGCTTCAATTATCACATCTGTCTCTTGTTAAACCCCTTCCACCATCTATTGGTGTTGGTGTTGAGGGTTTTCACCCATGAACGAACATCAGTGCTGTGCTACGGTAATGGGAGTGCCCCAAAGAATCTGGAGTTGCTGTACAAAATAATTCAGTTATTTAAGAAGGATGAAAGCCAATGCTGCAGGCAAGATTTGAGTGTTTTTGTGAGTCTGTTTCCATCCGAAAAGTAATCTCCAACTGGTTCAGATCTGTGTGTCTTCCTCTTGGCACACAAATATGTAAACAATCTAAATGTCAACCAGACTGGATGCCTGGAGGTTGGATTGAACATAGATGAGTATATGACTGGTTCTATATAAAATGATGAATGTGGCCGACCGGGGATTGATAGTGGGGCGACTCTTGTGATCATCACAGCTGAAACAGATAAGCAGGGAGTAGATGTTGTTTTCTGGCTGACTGAGCAAGTACATTAGTGACTTATGAAAAGAGCAGCGGACTTCTCCTCGAGGCGTTGGATAACAAGACTGTCTGGCTCAAGCTCTGGCCATTATGGTTCAATCTTTACACCAGATGATTTTTTTGTTTATGTCTGAAAACACAAGAATTGATTCTTTAGTCTTTGTCTGAACTGTTGTTCACACATTTCCAGCACATGATGAGAGTAGCAGATTCCACCATAGCAGCAGAGGTATCCTGAGACCACCTGAACCCCTCAGGCCTGACAGGGAAGCCTGCTCTGGTTCTACTGCTGGGTGCGTTTGTCATACGCATGTTAAACTGAACCAAAACCAATCTGCTGCCATTGATGGCAGAAAAGAAAGTAACGTGTCCTGTAAATGTGCCATCTGACGTAATTAGAGTCCAGATTTACTTGGACCTTCACCCTCAGAAACAACTTGACTAATGATTGGCCCATTTGCTTTGCACCTATCATTGACCATGTTATTGGTTTTGCATGTGCAAAAAGGTTCTGCCCTTGCAAATAGCCCCAGTCTGTCTTTACAAAGCAGCCAAAGTTTGTTTCATTAGCTAGTTTGCAATAGTCCAACAATATCCATTGTGCAAATTGGCTCGGTTTCGTGCAATGGATGCAGAATGTATCCTATGGTTGAGTTGTCCTGACTCTCTCTAGGGAATCTAGCCAGGTCCTGCAAGTACACTTGAGTGTGAATTTGTCCCTTCCATTGCTATCTCTGATTTATGACTTGCTGGCCCAGACACACAGGAGGAACTGCTGAGTCCATTTACTCATTGTGTGAAGTATTAATTGCCACATACGCATACGCACACACACACACACACACACACACACACACACAAGGACACGCATGCACACACACACACAGATCCACACGCATATGCACACACACACAAATGCAAGCACACACACACACACACACACGCACACACACACACACACACACACATTCTCGGGACAGGGATATTTTTTGCAAACTCACTGTAATCAATAGTGTTTTCTGCTCAAGTAAGACCCTGCACTAGCTGTATTGGACTGTCAGCACTATCTTCCAAATACGCTGGCAGATGTACCTGTTTCCCAGCTTCTGTCAGTCGCCATCAGCCGCTATCAGCCACCTAAGCTAAAGTGATTCATCTGGGGGATTCTCTGAAAGTGAAGCTTTTGTGTGTGGTGGATGTGGCCAAGTAGCATGATTTGGGAGGGGGTCAGCAGATCTCTGCTATACTGGCAGGAAAGGGGCTATTTATGCTCCACAATACTCTCAGGTGAGGGGTTATTTGTGCAGTGCTATGCTCTTGGCTAAGGAGCCAATACTGTGCTACACTCCCTGGTACACAGAACTGGCTTATTAAAATCTTATTCGGGATGTAGGCCTGAATGGCTGCTGAAGGCCCCAATAACAATATCTTAAAAGGGCACCGTCATGACACGCTTGTGAGTGAACTTTAATAACATACAGAGATTTGAAAAAGTCATAAATTTGGAGATTCACTGGGAAAATCTTGTGAATATTTTGAAATTGAAAGTGTTTTATGGCCCAGGTTTTGCTAACTATAATAATTACTCATGTAGTTCAAACTAATGATGACAAATGAGGTGAGGATTCCAGAGGAGACAACTAAGGTAAAGTTCTTTTCATGCAGAAAAATCTTCAGTTTTAGCTTACATCCTCGCAAAACTAAAACTGACAAATATATTATGTCCTTAGGGAACTTGTATCTATAGCAAGAGATGTGAGACAAGAGAACTGGACAAAGCCATCGGGGATGCCCATGTAAAGGAAAAAATCTCAGGAATAGTTCTCTTGCCCATCATGGTACCATGTCAAAACCCTGCAAAATTAAAACTCAAACTAGCTGAGTTTTGTTTGACATACTGTAGCTCTCCTTCCAATAAATTATCTTACAAGGATGCAAAAATATAAACAATGAATTAGAGCTCACGAACACGTTAAGAATAATAACAGCTCAAAAATATAAAATGATAATCAATCTAAACGGCACAAAAGCTAAAACAGTTTTGTGCAAGGATTGCAAGAATAATACGCGATAACACTTGATACCCAGAGATCCTCAAAATTCTTTGCATCTCTTCAAAATGTAACGTGAATGATTTTGAGATTGTAGCTAATATTTGTGCATGCACATGTCATGACAGTACTCCTTAATGGGAAGCAAGAACCATTCATACACCTGTTTGTTTTAAATTTGCAGTGAGTCTACATTTTCCATACAAAGTTTTTATATTTTATTTTTCAAGGTAAAGTATATGGGTATGGGCAGAGGCGTACAGAGTACACAACTTCATTACTTAAGTAAAAGTACAGATACCACTTGTTACATTTTACTCAAGTAAAAGTTATACAGTCAGATTTTAACTTAAGTAAAAGTACTGGAGTACTTATTTCTAAAAATACTTAAGTGTCAAAAGTAAAAGTAAATTTTCTAAATATTGTGTTATTACTGCCACAGTGCTTACCTTTACCTATAGAAAACTGCTGGATGGAGCTTTTATTGATACTTTAAAGAGATGGTTCACTCATCTTTAAATTGAAGGAATTAATAAAAATATCCACCCCAATTATAATATCAGTATTTTGCTTTTGATTCAACTCTACTACATCCCCAAATTTTGGTTTATTTGCCGAAAATTGTAAAGCGTCAGGGGCGCAGCCATGTTATGATCATGTGACGAGATCTAGGATGCCTGACGTCACATGTACGTAAAGCCACCAAGGCCAATCTTACTACAAGCAATGCTTTATGTTTCTGTGCCATTCTTCTCTGTCGTGCTGTTAAAATTAGCACTGGGATGTCATGATGTGAAGCATCTAGAGCAGCAAATGTACTTGGCACTGCATGTGGCTGCAAACACGCGATTGAGAGTCTCACTTTCTCTGCTGGCCGGACGCATTTCTCCTGCCATTGCCTGCGAACCTGTGGCTTACTTAGCTTGGAGGGCAAGATAAAAAAAATGTGTGGATTTCGGGTTATCTCGGTCGGACACGTGGCAATACTTTGCAATACAATAAGGCATTTCTGCCTACAAAAAAGCGAGCAAGGATGACAGCACAGACCAGACTTGTGCTGGTCGAACAAAGTTGGCTGCGTTGCTTGTGGTCAGCTTGGCCTTGGTGGCTTTACGCACGTGTAACATCAGGCATCCAAGATGTTGTCACATGATCACAACATGGCTGCGCCCCTGACGCTTTACAATTTTCGGCAAATAAACCAAAATTTGGCGATGTAGTAGAGTTGAATCAAAAGCAAAAAACTGATATAATAATTGGGGTGGATATTTTTATTGATTCCTTCAATGGACTTTGCTCCAGTCCATTTTAAATGAGCCTTGGCCCACAGAACACAGTGGCGCTTCTGGATCATGCTCAGCAATGGCTTTCTTTTTGCATGATAGAGTTTTAGGTGACATCTGTGGATAACACGGCAGACTGCGTTTACAGACGGTGGTTTCTTGAGTTATTCCTGGGCCCATTTAGTAACGTCAACGACAGAATCATGCCGGTGAGTGATGCAGTGGCCTCTGAGGACCCGAAGATCATGGGCATCCAGTAAAGGTTTTCAGTCTTGTCCCTAAAGCACAAAGATTTTTCCAGTTTCTCTGAATCTTTTGATGATGTTATGCACTGTCGATGAGGAGACCTTCAAAGCCTTTGCAATTTGACATTGAGGAATATTGTTTTTAGAGTATTCAACAATTTTTTTTACGCAAGCCTTCACAGGTTGGAGAGCCTCTGGCCATCTTTACTTCTGAGAGACTCAGCCTCTCTAAGACATTCCTTTTATAGCCAATCATGTTACACACCTGATACCAGTTAACTTAATTACTTGCTAAATTTTCTTTCAGCTGATTTTCTTATATATTAATTGCTTTTTCAGCCCTTTTTTGCCTGTGTCCCAACTTTTTTGAGACCGGTTGCAGCCATAAAAATTTGAAATAAGCTCATTTTGTGCATAAAAATGTAAAATGTCTCAGTTTCAACATTTGCAATGTTACCTATGTTCTATTGTAAATTACAAATAGGCTCATTTGATCTGAAAGTCATTGCATTTTGATTTTATTCGCAATTTACACTTTGTCCCAACTATTTCGGAATTGGGGTTGTAAATACAGCACTTGATATTCGAACAGTACGACAAAATATGCTGCCAATTACATGGCAGATGCCAATTACAGACGGCAATGCAATAAACAGAGCTTGGCGAAGGTATGTTCGAGCCTGCGTGTGCCTGTACAGTTATAAGTCAGAGAGAGGCTAGGATGAATCTGAATTTGCACAAGAACCTGAAGGAAGATGACGCGAACGTCTCCCATGGTTTCCGTGGCAACGAAAGGCTTGTGGCTGGCTGCCAAACATTTGTCTGTGTATCTGTGCAAGTGTTGTGTGTGAGTGTGTCCGGAGGGGGTAGGTGTGTGGGCTTAGAATTGTATGACCTATTTATGAGTCACCATATCTATTACTATGACCATTGCAAACAATAAATGAGGCCAGGTGGAGGAGCCAATATTTGTTAATGTCATTTCTGCTGAAAGCCTAAAAAAGTATCAAGACCTGAGATGGGGTTTTTTTAGGGTGTCATTTGCGGAGACTTAATGGGCCATTACTCTCTACCAGAGCGCAATCCCGTGCCCCGCTGCTGTGGCTGCTTCCTGGTGGTGGCTCTAAATTCATTTTCTGAGAGTCAGAAAAAGAGACCATGCAATCGTGCCTAGGAGCTCTGAACCAGAACTTGCAGTAAATCCAGGAGCAGAGAGAGATGAAGATTGTTCTTCATTATGAAAGACTGGGAAACCCCAAATTTTCTACGATTTTCTCCACTTGTTCTTGGCGTCAAGAGATCAGTGACTGGTTTTTGTGGCTGGCGGAGCGCTGGTCCCCGGAACAGAGGTCTCATTGTTAGCAGATGTAATGCAGCATGGAAAAGAGCAGGTCTCAGCACACAGTATTTCGACAGCCAGATGCTGCAGTCATTTTATAAACTAGCAAGATAAGTCAACTCCAGACATGGAAGAATCTGGGGAATTTTTCAAGGAACCAAAAGATCATCATTTTCCTTTTTTTTTGCTTCACAGAGATGGAATGCTCTGTTAATGTTGCTATATCAGTTGGATTTCTACCTGTTAGTGTTCTATAGTTTTGTCATAACTGGTAGTATTGATATAGCAATGAATGAGCAGCACTGAGAAAAAACTGTACTTTTCCATCTCACGCACACAGAGAAGATGCAAGCATTGTAATGAAGCTTAGTTTTTGTTGATAAGATTGCTAGTGTGCAAAACAACAGTGCTGACCCCAGGTGCGTTACCACCTAAAAATATTTCTTTTTTGGTGGTTCCATTGTGGTCATCCATTCAGTCAGCTGTCACCTGCTGCCCTAACACATGAACCCAGGGCAGGGAAGGAGATTAGGAAAGTGTCCTGCTCTAGGAAGCCAAAAGGCCGTATTACCACTGGCCACACCCATCTCTGGGATCTCGGAAGTTGTGTAATTGCCGAAAAAAAGAGAAATAAAATGACTGTGTGAGAAAACGACAGTGCAGGAGTGTGGTAGAGTAATACCCTGTGTCAGAGTGGAGGTGTTGGGCTGGAGCCAGCAATTAGGAGACATACGATATGTTGATACCCATATGCTAATACACAGTACAAAGCAGCAGTAATTCAGCTCAGTCACTCCATCTCCTGTTTCAGCTCCCTCCTTCCCCCATCCCCTGTACTGTCTTGTAGCCCTGCTGTGCTAATATGCAGTCCTTCCCTGTGGCTGCAGTCGCACATGCTTGTACTGTGCTGTCCTGCTAAGGTAAATCCTAGCACCGAAGCCAAAATCTGACGTTACCTCAGCAGCTTCCTCCTACCCCTGCCAGGCTATGGGGGTGGGAGGACAAAATCTGGATGCAAACATGAAATGGCATGTATTTGTGTGTGTGAGAATATGTACACGAGTGGACGTGTGTAAGTGTGCATGTATGTGCGCATGCATTTTTTATTTTTTTTGTAAGATCTTCTCTCCCCTGCCTTTGAACTGGTGTCATACTGTATATGAAGACTGCAGGGGTATGGCTTAGCCAGGCAGGGGAGGAATGGGAAGATACAATCAGGCTGCACATTTCAGCTCTGATCTATCATTGTGAGTCAGGCCTGTTTTATTTTTAGATTCGCGCAAGGAACATGGAGATACTCTGGGAAATATGTACAGCAACTGCCATGCAAGGTATTCCTCACACAAACCAGCTCTCCTTAAGTCAGATTCCATACACAAACCAGCTCTCCTTAAATCAAATCCCACACAAACCAGCCCTCCTTAAATCAAATCCCACACAAACCAGCATTCCTAAAATCTAATTACACATGCAATTCAGGCCACAGAAAATCAGATTCCTCAAACAAACCAGCTCTCCTTAAATTAGATTCCACACACAAATTCCTAAAATCTAATTACGCACACAAATCAGCTCACTGAAAATCAGATTCCACACACAATCCCACATTCCTAAAATCTATTTACACACAAATCAGCTCACTTAAAATCAGATTCCATGCAAACAAGATCTCCTGAAATCAGATTCCCCAAACAAACCAGCTCTCCTAACATCAGATTCCCCACTCAAACCAGCTGTTCAAATATCAGATTCTCCAAACAAACCAGATCTCCCAGAATCTGATTCTCCACACGGACACGATCTCCTATAATCAAAATTCCCCACACATACCAGATCTCCCAAAATCAGATTTCCCTCACAAATCGAATTCCCCAAACACACCAGATCATCTAAAATCAAGATTCCTCGCACAGGCCAGATCTCCTAAAATCAAATTTTGACAAAAACCAACGCTCCTTAAATCAGATTCCCCACATAAAACACAATTCCTAAAATATAATTACACTCACAAATCACCTCGCTGAAAATCAGAGTCCTCATGCAAACCAACTCTCCAAAAACCAGATTCTCCACATGTACCGACTCTTCGAAAATCAGATTTCCAACACAAACCCCCTCTATTTCAGGGCAGGAATTAATTTCTCCACACAAATCATCTCCCTCAGCAACTATCTCCTTCTTGCCATCTTGTTTTCTGGAAATTCCAGTGCACACAATAGACATATGATGGCTTAATGGCTTCTCGCCGGCTCAACCACCACTTCTACAATGAAAAAAATAATAAATCCAGAGAAAAGGATCAGAATCCAAAAATACTATAGGATTCTTTATAATTAGAAATGACTGTTCAGTGAGGTTTAACTCCTGTGCAGTGAAATGGAGCTACAGTGCATTATTCTGGTGTGTTCCCTCAGAATCAGGAGCGCTAATGGCTCATTACAGGACCAGCAGGGGATGTGTTTTTCTGCCTGCCAGAAACGTATCAGCATTCTAATTAAGCATTATTTGTTTTCCACAAACAAAAATACAGCATGTTTATAAAGTACACCGATGGGCACGCACACACATACACACACACACACACACACACAGACACACACACACACACACGAGCAGATTTACACACAAGCACACACATTCTCAATAGCTGGTTGCTAAGGAATTATGTATGTGCATTTCGGCTGCCGGATGCTTTCAGCCCAAATGATATTCAATGTTGTCTGTCTGAGTATTGTGAACAGTCTGCCTCTTCAGTGCATTGTTTTATTGCCTCTCTCATTTTGGTTTAATCTATTTGCAAATTTCACAGATTTTGAGGATAATAGAATACAATATTCTATACAAATGCTAACTCCGATCTAAGTTTGGCCCATATTGAAAAAGCAGGCTTTGCCAAGCAATAACTATTGAAAATGTAACTGGAACAATAGTCTTAATCTGTGTACTTGGATCAGGATATCCAGATGAACTACAAAACCCAAAACCAGTGAAGTTGGCACGTTGTGTAAATCATAAATTAAAACAGAATACAATGATTTGCAAATCCTTTTCAACCTATATTCAATTGAATACACTGCAAAGACAAGTTACTAAATGTTCGAACAGGTAAACTTTGTAATTTTTTCCAAATATTAGCTCATTTGGAATTTGATACCTGCAACATGTTTCAAAAAAGCTGGCACAAGTGGCAAAAAAGACTGAGAGAGTTGAGGAATTCTCATCAAACACCTATTTGGAACATCCCACAGGTGAACGGGCAAATTGGGAACAGGTGGGTGCCATGATTGGGTATAAAAGCAGCTTCCCTGAAATGCTCAGTGATTCACAAACAAGGATGGGGCGAGGGTCACCACTTAGTGAACAAATGCGTGAGCTGATTGTTGAACAGTTTTAAAACAACATTCCTCAACGAGCTATTGCAAGAAATTTAGGGATTTCATCATCTACGGTCCGTAATATCGCCAAAAGGTTCAGAAAATCTGGAGAAATCACTGCACGTAAGCGACAAGGCTGCAAACCAACATTGAATGCCCGTGACCTTCGATCCCCCAGGCGGTACTGCATCAAAAACCGACATCAATGGGTAAAGGACATCATCACATGGGCTCAGGAACACTTCAGAAAACCACTGTCAGTAACTACAATTCGTCGCTACATCTGCAAGTGCATGTTAAAACTTTACAATGCAAAGCGAAAGCCATTTATCAACTGCACCCAGAAACGCCGCCGGTTTCGCTGGGCCCAAGCTCATCTAAGATGGACTGATGCAAAGTGGAAAAGTGTTCCGTGGTCTGACGAGTCCACATTTCAAATTGTTTTTGGAAACTGTGGACGTCGTGTCTTCCGGACCAAAGAGGAAAAGAACCATCCGGACTGTTATAGGCGCAAAGTTCAAAAGCCAGCATCTGTGATGGTATGGGGGTGTATTAGTGCCCAAGGCATGGGCAACTTACACATATGTGAAGGCACCATTAATGCTGAAAGGTACATACAGGTTTTAGAGCAACAAATGTTGCCATCCAAGCAACGTCTTTTTCATGGACGCCCCTGCTTATTTCAGCGACACAATGCCAAGCCACATTCTGCACATGTTACAACAGCATGGCTCCGTAGTAAAAGAGTGCGGGTACTAGACTGGCCTGCCTGTAGTCCAGACCTGTCTCCCATTGAAAATGTGTGGCGCATTATAAAGCGTAAAATACGTCAATGGAGACCCGGGACTGTTGAACAACTTAAGCTGTACATCAAGCAAGAATGGGAAAGAGTTCCACCTGAAAAGCTTCAAAAATTGTTCTCCTCAGTTCCCAAACGTTTACTGAGTGTCGGTAAAAGGAAAGGCGACGTAACACATTGGTAAAAAGGCTCCTGTGCCAACTTTTTTGCAATGTGTTGCTGCCTTTAAATTCTAAGTTAAAGATTATTTGCAAAAAAAAATAGTTTCTCAGTTTGAACATTAAACATCTTGTCTTTGCAGTGTATTCAACTCAATATAAGTTGAAAAGGATTTGCAAATCATTGTATTCTGTTTTTTATCTACGGTTTACATAACGTGCAAACTTCACTGGTTTTGGGTTTTGTATTTTTTTTAATGGAAATTGTTTAAACCATTTCAAAATAGCAAACAAGCTCGAGATATAAATGATATCAACTGGTTTTGAGGCAGTAGAATATGTTTTCAATACACATAACTAGTTTGTGGGGAATGCACGAATGAGAGAAATTAATCCACTTATTAGAGATCCTTAATATGACAATAACTTAAACATTCATTGTGTAATATGTGTTTGATGAGAAACTCCCCTGGATCTCTGATTCTGCCCATGGTATTAATTGAAGAAAGGTAGTCTGGAAGCCAGACAAATCTGCAAGATCATGTTTTTTTTTGTTCTGACAGATGTGTCTGGCAAGCCCAGTGTCACCCCGACGCATCATATAGTGACGCTACCTGACCAAGCAACGATATACAACAAACAAGGAGTCCTAATTTGATGCTAGTTTAAAACGAACACAAGTCCCTATCCGCGCTATCCTTAACCTGGACCCTAACCCTAAGGATCAAATAAGGATGCTGAAAGCCTTCTTTTTCATCGCATGTTGATGCTTGACCAGGTAGTGTCACGATATGATGAGTCGCGATGAGAATTTGTCGATTTGGCCCTCCTCCCATTCAGACAGATTTCCATCTGACCAAATTCTGGTCAGACCAATCACAACCATCTACCGAATATCGGGCAAGTATAATACAATGACATTGAAGCATTTTTGTACATAGTCAGGATGGTTGGTGCTGATGTTGAACGGTTTGTTCAACCTGTAATCACGACTGAATTAAACAAACTGGATGAGATTCTTTCTCTAAAAGAAAAACAAACTACTATATTAAAGCTTTAGCAGATAAGGCTTCTTCTGACAGAATTTGATGTGAGTTCCAATTACCAATTGACCTACCCGTCGCCACAAGGAAAACAAACAACGAAAACCGTTAAATGCCGTGGCTATCATTTATGTTGGGTAAAAATGGTAACGTTGGGAGTTGGCTACTAAATCATGTCATGCCAAATGCGAATGTACATTGTTCAACTAAAAGCCTTAGGAAATGGATGTTGGAACTTTCTACTGGGCCTAGTAGCATACCAGTGGTTACAGAAGCTAGCTCACTGCTAACATTAGTAGAAGTGCTGAGTTGACCTCGCAGTAGCTAGCTAACTTTCCTAAGCCTTAACTATGACTCAGTGAGAGCTAACAAGCTTACTTTTCATCTGCCCTGAGCGATATATGTTTCATAGCCCGATTGGTTGTAATCTATCTGATTGCATGCAAAGTCATTTGGTCTGGGCCAATTGATAACGCCCTTTGGAAATTACAAATGAACTGTGTAGTTCAAGAATAATTTGCATTTGCTATTTGGTCTTGCAATGCCAGGTGAGGACAGAGGCTCAAGATACATCCAGTAATGGTGAAGATAAAGACAGGTAATAATAGTAATAGAATAGCTGCCGTAGTTTGCAGGGACAGTGATTTTTTTTTCGCTACAGGTTTGTAGGGATGGTTGATGCATGCATGAATTACATCTGTGTCATTTGCAGCTGCCTGCCATGCCCATATTGTTTACTGAAAACAGGAAGAACTTGTGTTTCTGGACTGTGATCACAACATAAGGACAACGAGTCAGAGAGCACCGGCCCATTGGGGCTAAATGACTCGGAGAGGTCATGTGAGAACATCATTTACTTCTCCATTTGCCTAGTATATGTACTGCCTCACTTCACTGGTTCAAGAGTCAAAGGTTAATTAACCTATGGCCTAATTTTCCTCCCTGCTTTGGAGTGGGGAGGTTGTTAATTACAGATGTTACCTCCCCACAATGTGTCAAAGACCATGACCTAATTAATCACTGTAATATTCCCCATCCTTCCACACTTTCCATGGACAGCATCACACCGAGACGCTTTTCTTACTTTACGGACAACAGTGGCTGCGCTAATGAGTGTGCTTACTTGCCTACTATTGCTTACGTAAACTGAGAACAGAATTGGTTAATTAGCAGTATGTTCCATAGAGTGCACATACAATATTTCACACAAAGAGTAATGAGGAGGCTGTTTCAGACAAGTTCAGAGAGTGTCTTCGGAATTACAAGCAAACTGTGTTATCTATCATCCCCAAACAATACAACCATTGGATTTGCACCTGTTTACAAACCTGAGCACCTACTAATTTTGTTAGCATCTTGCTCTAATTTGCCAGAACCTGAACGGCTCCGCAGCATGGTGTCAGCATAAGTAAACTGATTGTCAACCGCATCTCAGGGTTTTTGGTGCCCGGTCTAATTGGACAAACAGAAGTTTCTGTTGTAAGGGTTCTGCCTTGCAGCCCCTCCCCCTCCGGCTGTCTTCGCCTCCACTTTGGTGAGCCACACCTGTTGCTCGTTGAAGTGAGGTGAAGTTAGGATATTTAAGAGCTGCATTGCCGTTTGTAAATTGTAGCTGCATTCTGGTTTTTAGAGCCCTGATGTTTTGTGCTGCTGCTCCCCTGATTTGTTTAATGAAAGTTTTTGTTTGTTTTGTAATGTTTATTAAAAAAAAAAAAAAAAAAAAAGCCTTTGTTTGTTTTATCAGCCTGTGCTTATGGGTCCTGTCATCCAGCTTTTAGGCCCATGGTCCTAGCTCCTGCCGGATTGTCACATTCATCCGGCGGGAGCAAATCCATGACATTTGTTTTTACATCTCTCCAGAAATTCATAACTGCATTTAGATTTTTAATAAGCAGTGTTGAATTCTGACCTTCTTGCACTGTTTTGTGATGGAACTATGTTTCAGTTCGGTGTTTGTCCCAGTTTGCAAACATCTTGCTTTGTAAGCAAACCTCAAATTTTGCAACTGTAAGTCTATTTCTAGTTGCATCTTTAATTGAACATACAGCAATATCCTGCAAGCTTCGTCATTTGGTTTATTCACAACTAGGTTAGTACCACCTTTATCTAATCCTCGGGTATTTTTAATTTATATTGTATTATTATATTTTCCAGTCTCCGCGAGTTTAACACGACTCTTGATCCTACATTTTCAGGTAATTTCATTATATTTTACTCTTTCTTTTCTTTTTCTATTATTTTATATATGAATATTCAAGATAAGATGTTCTTGTTCTGAGATGTAGCACAGAAAAAAATACTGGTGTTCTAATTGTGTGCGCAGTTTATGCATTTTTGTATGTTATGAGCAGTTACAGTTTGTAGTAGTTATATGTGTGTTTTAAGCAGTTAGAGTATATGGCAGTTACAGTATGTGTATGTCATGAGACGTTACAGTTTGTAGTAGATATATTATGAGCAGTTGTAGTATGTGGTTGTGCATGCCTAAAATTATATGGTATATTGATGGTTTTTAAACGCATAATTCCTGTTATTGTGGTATAATTACATTTTTCTTCTTTCTCGCGGTGGCCTGCAGGTCATCAGAACTAATGCGTCTGAATGGCGCCATTAGTGAAATGTTAAATGGGTCATTCCTACAGTTGTCAGGGTGTGCTTTGGGGAAAGAGCAAAAATGAAGTCATTGATGCTTAGATGATGTGGCTCATGATCGTTGTACATAGATGGAGCCTCACAGGTAGGTGATTATGACAATGCAAGGCCCGGCATGTTCTGAGCATTACCAGCTATAAACAGATCGTGACCATGAGCATCACATCTTGTGGCCCAATTCACTCTCACACTGCTACTGCATCCAAAAAGTTTATAGTTAACAATGAATCTTGTGCTTTGCTATCATTCTGTGGAAGTATTTTCCGACATTGCTGATCTCTCACTCATGACTGCGTGTTTGACTGGGAATTTGAGTGCAAAAATCTGCAAATTTAGGTGGCTGAATTTTTTTATTCAAATATACCTGAGAGAGATCTCGGCGAATTTACCCAGCCCATGTTTGCGGGGACAAATGAGTTTAGGAATGGGGGACTGATTGGAGTGAGAGGTTATGGTCGGTTAAGCATGTCACTGATGTTAGATAGTTGCTTTATGTGCATTTGCAAGCTTCCAAAGTTGATCTATTAAAAATATAAATATGTGCATTCCCGGGTGCAGTATATGACACATCACTCCTTAAAAGGACAGTTTGGATGGTGCTTTCAGGGTCCTGGCTCCCAACTGGGATTTTGAAACCTCTTACACCCTGGACTTGCTATTGGAGGGATTATAGTCCTCCACTCACCTCACCTTAAAGCGCATTCCCATTTACGTTTCCTAATCAGCAACGAAATGTGAATTCCTTCAGTTGCGAGGATCAGTTGTTGTTGTTGATTTCCCCTTAACTTGCCTGATCGGTCATTGCAATAGTCTTCAAGCATTTTTGTATCCACATTAATGGTGGCATAAAATGTCAATGTTTTTTGAAGCTTTTAAATGCCTGTAGTTCACAAAACGGTGCATATACTGTTAGAAATCGGTGATTTGTCTGTTTTTAGTATGTCTTTCGTATATTTTTAGTAGTTTTAGTTTGCTATTTATATATTTATCATTTTTATTCGTTTAGAGTATGTATGTTTCTGAAAGATTGCGCTGTCGTTTGTCTTCAGTGTCTTCCTCTCGTTTCTGTCTCATAGAGTCTTGTCTTTTTCATCACACTCTCTTCCCTGTAATTTTGGTTAGGTATTTCCTCTTCCTTCTCTCTCACTATTCTCATTGACTGTCCGCACCTGAGAATAGTTTAGCGAGGCACGGGTGATTAGTTAGATTAGAGTTAGAACTCCATCTGTTTTCCTCTTTCTCTCCTATCACCGTCCTTGCTTTTCTAGTTCCACCTCTCTCTACAGCTGTCCTGTGTTTAGCTGGGATTCCACTTGATTTATTTGTGTATATAAGACCCACTTTTTCCTCAGCTTCTGGTCTTGTTTCTACCACAGCTCGTCTTGGTCAGTCTTGTTTCTGCGCTATTTTTCGTTTCCGATTGTTGAAAGCTTGTTTCTCGTGATTCTCCCGTAAGTCTCGTAATTGATTGTTTGTATTATGTTGTGTGATTGCAGATTGATTGATTAGTACTTCGTTCTCCCTTATTCCCATTTTGTACCCATCTGTTTAGTCTCTCCTGTGTTCTCCCTTATCCCATCCAACTCCCCTTTTCCTTCCCCTTCCATTCCCTTAGCTCAACCCCTTTATTACGGTCTTTGTGTGGACTGATTCCCTGGCTACTGAATTACTTTGCTTGTCCCCTGACTTCGATTCTGCCTATGATGCATTACTCTGTTTGACTGGCTATTGATCCATTTCTGTCCTTGACCATGAGCTTTGTCAATCCTAATAAACGTCCTGCCGATGCAGAACTGCACTTGGAGTCTAAGCCCGTTCCTTTCATATACAACTAATAAATATGTAAGGGATAATTAACGAGAAGGGGTGCATTCCACAGTTTTAATGCATGACGCGGAGGCAAATAACCTCCGGTTGCCTCCGCGAAGTGCATTAAAACCGTGGAATGCTCACCTTCGAGTTGATTATCCCGCTTATACCATGGTCATTTGCCAGCCATATCAACTCATAGCATTCAGAAATTTTTGGTGAAAGTTTTGCACTTAAAAAAAAAAGAGCTGGTAATCATTGAACAGGCGCCACGCCTTCTCATACCCAATAGCCGACTATAGGCCAAGTTAAATTGAACCAGTTATCTTAGTTCATCTTGCGTTCACGGAGAGAATTTTTTGCACACGCTAACATCCGTTTACCAGCTGATTTGATGACGGGTTCCAGCTGAAATGGACATTATTCATAACGCAACATTATGTGCGATTATGCAGACTGTAGCTAACTTGCTATCCACAATTACAATGAACTTATGACGGTTTCCGCAGTCAGCGAGCTGAAGTCTGCTGGCATAGCACGTAGCTAGCGAACTGTCAGCAGTTGCTGACACATGAAGTGGACACGTTAGCTTCCTTTGTAACCGTACACAATTAAAATTGTTTAATGAATAAAGCCTGATTACTTCGCTGCTAAAATATTTCGGGTCATTATCGCTCGAGTACCAACAATTAACCGCCCCGCAGCCGCAGGACGCAACTTGTATGACGCCGATAAATTTACTGGAGATAAATGAGCAGCTCTGTTTCTATTGTACCCAGCCGAATACCAGGTCTAACGTTGCTAGAGTTACAAGTTGGCTAGTGGATGAATTTCAAATGGTGAAACGACCGTAGCCGAGCTATCTGTGCGGTTCCACGTTTTTTAATGCCAATCAGAAAAAAGTATTCATCCAGACCATGGTATAAAAATATAAATATATATGATTTTTTTTTTAATGTCAGTGTCCGATTGGCACAATACACCTAAGAGAACGTCTTTAAAAATGCGATTTTGCTAACTCACTTCCGAGTGTTGAGTTTACCTATGTAATAATAAAACTCTTATTACCACAATGCAGGTGAACTCTTAACCTGTTTCCGATTAAAAATCAGACAATTAATTGAATTACTTGACTGAGCAAATGGGCAACCAATTAGCTGCAATGCCATTTTTGTATCAAATATGACTTCGCATCAATGAGAGAGGATGCAAAGTAAGATTGCTTTGATGGCAATTAACAAATTTTGTGAAATTCCATCTTGAAGTAGAATGTCATATTGTAAATGCTGCTAAAGATGGTATTTAGATAAGGTTTAGATTTAGTCTTAATTTAAGTAGGTAATTGCCGTTCATACAATCGCACATTGAAGCCTTCCTACAACTTTCCCAGAAGCTGATGAAGACCTCATCAATGATTTTGTTACCATGAAAGTTTGGCGCATGGCATGCATTTTAAATTACTTTAAATGCCTGCCATGCCTCAAACTTTCAGGATGCACTAATATCCAATTTACTAAATTATTCAATTACCAATGCTTCAACCTAAGAAAAGTTGATAGTTCAATAAATAAATTATTATTGCATTGCATAAGTGCCACTGCGCTTCCCTGAAAATATTCTTTTGAAAGCTGAATACGTTTTGATTTAGTGCAATCTTAAAATAGATTGCACTGGTGAAAAAAAAATTGCAAAACAGGGGATGGAATTGAGAGTGTTGGATTAATTTATGTTTTTTATTTCCATCCCTTCGATATCACTTAAGTATGACATCAATGTCGCCTGTCGGTGATCTGTCATTTCTTGATAATTTCTTAATAATTACTGGCTTATTTTGTTCTTGATTATTCAATAAATAAACTGGGATTATGTATTAAGCAATCTTAAACAGGAACAGCAGGAAAGCATTTATAGGGTCAGAGGCTCCTGGCAAGCCATGGAAAATCCCATATTGCTGGTGTTACCGCTAGGGGGACAATGGGTTTTAGGATGTGAAACTGCACCACTCCAGGACAGTGGCAAATTTTGCAGCAGTTGGACAGATTTAAGTGGCACACCAAGTTTATCCCACAGATACAACAAATTTAAAGAGAACCAGACAAAGTAGTGTGAACAGGCCACTCAGCCCAAGAAATATTGCCATTTTCCAACAAACAATGAGTGCCAAACACTCAGAAAACCTAATAACTGGACGGTATCCGGTACTGCGCCAAGCCTGGTCTTGAGAACCCCAGAGTTTCCACCGACACAATCTGACTGGGTCCATTCTCTCTGCAAAAAAATACTCCCAAGTACCTGCGCTAAATTTACCTACTGTATATCTAACTACCATGACCCATATGCTCAGCCAACAGAACTTAATGCCATTAATCCTGTGTTTATTACTTTAATCTCCTCTTCATATTTAAAGGCCTCAATTAGATCATCCCAAAGTCTTATTTCACTAAGACTAAGATAACTTTTATCTTCATACCAGGAATTAATTAGGTGCCTTTGCAGATATGCAAGTTGCCTGTGAGCTTTCTTCGCGCAGTTGTTGTGCTCTGAGCGTTCGTGTACACATGCATGAGGTAGAGCGTATGTGCGCTTCTGTCATGCTCATTGAGTGCACTAATGACTCTCTGGGAGTAGTAGGAGGGACAGAGGGTCATATTAACAGGCTCACAAAAAGAAAGGAAAGTTTGTCTCCTTTGTCATCTCTGTGACTGTATCATTCTCAGGGAAACAACATTTTTTCTAGCAGGAAACTTCTGGTCATACAGTTCATCTGAAAAAAAAAGAAAAGTAGAAATATAGATACATTTAACAGGGCTGAGATATGGGCCTCAATATACATATGTGTGTAATACGAGCTGGGGCCTCGCAGTTGAGAATTTGAGGCCAGCCTGAAGTGACCCTGTGCGCAGATACAGGCACCATTACTCACTCAGCTGGTCCCTCACTGCTCTGTTCACTTCCAGATGGGGAAAATAAACGCGAGGTTCGAAAAGCACAGCGCAATGCTAAGATCACAGCATTGCCCCACACACTACGTGGTTCATGAAATCTCATTCCTCCATAATATAATGCTTTGTACGAATGTTATGGACTGTGTGCTCAAGTGACAGAGCAGAGCAATTTAATAACCTCCATGTGTGGAGATTTGATCATCTTGTCTCATTTCTTGTGCAAAAGAGATTTGCAACTCAGTCACCCAGCCTGGTCAAGATTACAGAAAATAAATTTCTTTCTTTTTCTGATTCAAGTCTGTGGATGAGGCTCCAAACAATAGAATGCTGTGCATACATGTAAAGTAGTTTTTTTTTTTTTGGTTTTGTAGATGCATTTGTAAGCTATATACAAATTAATTACCTTTAGCTAGAAATTAAGGGACTCCAATCAACAGCCAGTGATGACTTTTTAAAGCATCCCATTGGATTGGTTGACTTGGCATGACCTGAGTACCTCCGAACATAAGCGCAGGTTATTCTATGAACTTACGTAGGTATTCTGTTGTGGGTGCGATGAACAATGAACATCTGTGACTGTGTGGTTTAATTGCTTTGACTGCAAACTATGTGTTGAATTCATTAAGAAAGCAATGGAAGATAAGAATGAAAACAAATAACCCAAATGGACGCCTTATTGTATTGCTTTTAGAACTGTTTTCGTGAAACTAGATGGTACAGGCTTTAATGGAGGCATTGCTGGTGTGACCTAACAGAACCCAGTCTGAGCTGCTGGAGTCCAATGTGATGGATGACATTGGCCTGATTTTGGCCCTGGGTTGAGACACAATGTTTCCCTGAGGTCGCAGTGACGGAATAACATGGGTAAGATGTCAGAGGAAACGCTGGCCTGTCCCTTGGCCTTGCTCCGGGAGATTGATGTGAAGGTGATCCAAATAGAGGGGCTTTCAGGCCGGGGCCTGACAGCAGTCAGAGTGCTGCTGTTGTACTGATGGATGAGGACTTAAGTAGGAAAACAGGCCAGAGATCCATGAACGCAGCCAGTTAGGGACAGCCCTCCTGAGCACCGCTGCACGCACTCTCATTCACACACGTGCACACACATTGTGCACACGCACAAACATACACAGACACACACACACAGTTTGTGGGGACATTCCATAGACTTACATTCATTCCTTAACCCCAGAAAATGTCCACACACAAGTACTAGAACTCTCAAATTCCATTTCTTATGGGGATCCCCACAAGGATAGGTAAACATGGTACACACACACACACACACACACACACACACAAACAAAGCACAAATCCTTGAGCTACTTGGAGATCCTTGGAGTTTACAGAATGTGCTGCATGGGCCCCTCTATGACAAAGGCTGCTGTTGATTTAAAATTTGATCTCTGGAAGTTTGGTGTTATTTGAATACAAATCCCTGACATCCTACATTGCCTGAATTGATACACTCGCTCAGTGAAACTTTATTGAAGGCCATGGCTGTTGTCATAGAAAACTAATTTTATTTTAATTTCAACAAAGGAACTTACTCAGGCCGGGTCAATAAGTACCGGGTTGAATACTCTGTATTCCAGGGTTCTTTCTGAAAAATCTGTGTCAGGTCAGAGCTTGTTCCTCAACTGTAGCTTTTGGAATTATCATTCAGAAAACTTTTTAACCTCACAAGATTCAGCGCTGACAATCACCTGTGTGGCTATACAATCTCTAACAAAACGTATGCATCCACTCAGCCAAGCACAATGGGTTTTGTTTGTTTTACAGATAAATATAGCCCCAAATCAGGAAAAGGATGTAATGATAAATTCAAATAAAAACTGAAACCAGTGATCTGTAAATGATCCTTGACCTGTATTACTTTTAAAACAATGCAACAACACTGTTATGATCTGCACAGGGAACCATATGCAAATTCGAGGTGTAATCCACGAGAGAGTATTTATTAATGGGAAGACGGTAATAACAGAGGGAAAAGCCATTGCCCAGAACAGGAGGAGGCACTCCAGCTAAGTTGGTGATGACTGAAGAGGATTGGGGAGTGTCTGTGCCAGGCCAGTGGCCATACCGAAGCAGAGGCCAGGTGGTGAATTTCCCTCACACGGAAGATGGAAGAAACCCTTGCAACAAGAGCATCGCTCAAAACTAGAAGATCATAGAACAAGACCATAGCTCAATACAAGAAGATCACATGAAAAAAAGAGCATCGCTCAAAATGAGATCTTATGGAAGAACAGCATAACTCAAAACTAGAGGGTCACACCGAACAAGAGCATATCTCAAAACAAGAAGATACAAACTGAATTGGAAGGCTATATAGGGAATAGAGCATTACAATCCAATCCAGCAACCTGGATATTAAATATTATGTAAGCTTATGTAAACTAGAAAGTCACATTGGGGGAAACACACTGGCAATGCTCAGCCCATCTTTGCTCATGAAGGACAAGACCTTTCTTGAATGCTGCTCTTATACCAAATCATGATTACATTCACCTCCTGGCATGAAATCACATCATCAGTTCTGATCATTTTTTTAACCTCATTACTAGTCCTAAATTGAAGACACTAGTGCTAAAAGTATGGAAGTCAAAAAAAATTCCATTTCAAGAAAATTGACTTTGGCAACTGTGAAAGACATTTTCTCATCCTTACCTCAAGGTGAGTGAATATGTGACTTAAGTACTTATAGCACTAGGCCCTCCAGTTGCCCCCTTCCCAGCTTTTTTGAATATGTTGCAGGTCCAAATGGCAGGAATGGATGTATTATTACAAATAAAATAAAGTTGACCTGACAATACAAATCTTATCTTCATACTGCCCACAATGAAATGCAAGTAAAGAAAATTTAGAACTCACTTCTTTCTGTTTTATGAGCATTTTCTTAACTGTCCTGACTTTTTTCGAATTCAGGTCATGTAATGATCACTTTCACCAGCTGTTTCACAATAGGGACCATTTGCTCAGAATGTTTTACAATTTACTGTTTTTTTTTTTTTTTTGTGGATATAAGTGGGGTAAAAAAATATATGGTGCGTATGATAATACAATGGGTTTCAGCAAAGTATTAGAAGACAAGCACAGGCTTTAATCCTGGAGCTGTGACGTGGGCTGGATATAGAGTTCCGTACACAAGTAAAACTAACTCATCAATATCCCCACAGTTACATAAATTCTGCCTCATTTCCCTGTTCAAAAATTTCAAAAGATTCTAATGTCATTATTTAACTCTTTTCCCCATAATGACTACATATGATGCCTATATGTATATCAGTGGACCTTTTCCCCAGCCTCCCCATTGATTGAAAATGGGGGTATCCCCAAGGCGTCAAATGTCCTCCTCATTGATATGGCTAAGGTCATCATTTTTATAGTCATTATGGGAAAAGGCAGGGGGGAGTCTTTATGGGGAAAAGTTAAACACTCTGCCACAGATGAGCTATGCATGACCATTTTCTTCCACTTTTGGCCAATCATGTCGCCTCCTCTCTGTTGGCAGGCAGCATTTGATATTTTCCCACTCCTGTAGAAGAAAGGGACAGGACCCCCCCTCCCACAAATCCTGTCCCAAGCGCATGACAGATCTAAGCCAGCAGAGAATATTTAAACAAGCAAATCATTTTTACTCCATTCTGTTGTAGTTTATTGAAGCGCACACTTCAATAAACATACATGTCATAATATATTTCCTTCATTGTATAGTGCTGCCACAGTATTTACATTATGTAGTAACAGTGCCGTCTCGGTATGAGACATTGAGCGTGTAGAGGACCTCGCGGACACGCTTGAGCACTGCAATCTGCACATTGGTGCTGTTTTCAAAGCTGCACTTGTCACTCAAAAATGAACTGTGGCTTAAATTAATTCTGTAGAGCCCTTCGAGCGTTTGACTGCTTCCTAGCAGGTGCACGTCAGCTCCTTCAGTTTCTTCAATGGCTGGAGCACAATAAGTGTGATGTTCTCTTCAGAACCAATTGCCTTCACTCCTCATTCCTCCAACACTTGTTTTTAAAGATTTTAAGATGGTACCAGTGACCATAATTGGTACTTGCATGCCAAGAGGCAGGCTTAGAGGGCTCTTCCTTTGATACAAATGTGGGGTTAAGATTTCTGAATGGTTTTTACTTATTCTCGTCAACAGAAGGATTGAACTGATGTTAAGTTAGCAAACATTTAGACTAAAAACAAAAAATTTTGTGTGAGATATAGAATGCATCTGTCTCCATGTATGTGCATAATTAAATGTGAGTGTACGTGTTTGTGTTTTTGGGTGTTTTGGAGACAGGCCTAATCCTACACCCCAGGAAAGGGAGGGGAATAGGACAGGCTCACTTGAACATGCAATATCACAGTTGTGCTGCCACAGTCAACTGCATGCGATTCTCACGTGC
Source organism: Gymnothorax reevesii (assembly GCA_029721435.1). NCBI lineage: Eukaryota > Metazoa > Chordata > Actinopteri > Anguilliformes > Muraenidae > Gymnothorax > Gymnothorax reevesii. The sequence goes on along the minus strand of CM056587.1, from coordinate 47,923,242 downwards.
AACAGTCCCAAGGTAGCCTGTCTGAGGTGACCTGGTAGTGCAGCCTGGAAAGCACTGACCATATACTCATTACAGTACGGGTGGCCTGCGTCACATCTCCTCCCCTCTATCTGCACTGTGTTAGGGTTGCAGGATGGCAGATCTCCACGACAAAGCTCAGATATATACACCAATGAGCCAAAACATTAAAACCATACACAGAAGAAGCAAATAACTTTAGTTTCTTACAACAGTGCATGTCAAGTTCTGCAGACAGACCTCAGATGGTAAGCAAACAGTCGGTTCTTGAAGTCCGCAGGTTGGATGTGGGAGAAAGGTTTAGGTAGGTGGTTTTATGTTGTGGCTGATTGGAGTGTGTGTGTGTGTGTGTGTGTGTGTGTGTGTGTGTGTGTGTGTGTGTGAATGCTGCTGTTTCTGGGGTACCCTTGGCCTCTGAGGGTATGGAGGCGACCTGATGTCATTTGTTTGCCTCACAAGACTAAGTTTTAAATAAATGGAGTGCTACATAGTTGGGAGGAACCTGGTGAGAGTGCTCAGATTACTGAGTGCAGTAGCTACGATCTTGTCTTCATAATCCAGGACTGAGAGGAGAGTAACAATATTTATACACCTATGCGCGGACACACACTAACACACCTGACCAATGCTCGAATAAATAATGCTTTATTGAATAGCAGTTCTTACTTTTAAATAAAACAAATAAATGGAGACATACTGTCTTATTGTGAAAACTGTGCAGTCTGTATTAATGGCTTCCCCGTGGTCTAAATTATGTTTCGATGTTGCGGGTGTCCCCGGATTTCACAATTTTTTCGCCCTTTTTCAGTAAAACCTGTATTTCAACAGGCAATTTCTTCGAAAATGACAAATTGCGTGCTTTATAGAATATTTGCAGGTATGTTTTTATTATACACCCCATTGACCACAATTCCGAGGGCGACTTATTAAAATAGCTAATGGTGATGATAGTTTAATCAAGATCTCCAGCAACGGCTGCACTTTTTCTCGTTTCGCTATAATTAGACCTTTTTCCGGCACTGACTGCGAGCGTTTCTCATTCAGTGGCACATAGACCTGACCTAGAATTGCGACTTAGAATTTGGGTTAAACCAACACAGAGAAGTAGACAGGGGAGACGCGAGGAGCACAGTGTTGAAGGTGTGCTGCAAGGCGACCCAGCATACTCAAAACAAAACATATTCGAAAATATTTTTCAAATTCTTTATTATATGGTTGCTTGGTTTATTCCTAGGTTTTTGCAAGATACAGCAACATTTTGAGTGACTGAACTCAACGGTGCATTATTTTAATTTCTGATGCTCACCGCAGAATTTCTCCTTCACAAAAGTGCAATCGTTCCTCCTACTCCTCGATTAGGCTACACCGTGCTTTGATGAACGGATACATTTGTGACGCCCAGTGAACGAACTGGAGAAGCATATCGGCTGCAAGGCTGCGGAAGAATTCAATGATATCCCGTTGACTGTAAATGAGTGCCGCCTGTAGGTTACCAAAAGCACGGGGGCACGGATTTGGAAAAACGGACAGCGTTTTTTTTTTGAAGTATTGTCTGTTTTGTCCGAAATCCTGCTGTCTCGGTGAATGTAAATTACAACAGGAATATTATTGGAAAGAACGCTGCTTTATAGAGACGCTCAATTCACCGCTCTATGCTTTCAAACTGTTAATCTGATCCAAAATTAAGATATTTGAGCAATAATGTATGTGAAATTAAGTATAAATGTGTCACAACCCGTATGATGCAAGCTAAGTTACATGTTAAACTACATTTTAATGCTTGGAAAGTGAACATGGGTTCTGAAAAGCATATTTTAGCATAGCTGCATATTTTATGAAATAAGCAGCACTTTCGTTTTCAAGTCCTTATGATATTTTGTCCATGTTCTGAATGCAGTGGCTAAGCTTACTGCCGAAATGCACCCCTCCCCCAAACTTCGGTGAAACAGGAACAACCTCTGAAAGAATAAGAGTTGCTCAACTTTGAAACGTCTTGGATTTTTGAGGGGTTGTTCGGCGTTGCCTATCTTGCGATGCGCAGAGATGCCGTTGAAAATCATAGCAAAAGATAAGTGTCATTGCAGGCCCTCTTCTTTATCTACCTACAAGAGGCTTTATTATCCTGAAAATTGTAATCGAGTAAATGCTGTCGTTCGAGGAATAAGCACATCTTCCTGAGACATATCATAGGAATCGTGGCTCAACTTGTCCCTGTTTGCACGTAAAATCTCTTGTGACAATAGAGAAAAGCTCATATGCAATACGGATTCATTTACTTGGCAAAAATGGGTAAGTTTTGTTTATGTGTTTAGACCATCCATTTAGCTTATATGACGCCTGCTGGTCGGAAGTAAACACGCTTGGCCTTACTGCCCGAGATGGCAGCCAATCATTCTTAAAAATGACACTACTTAGAATATCTCTCGATGTGTATATTTGAAACTCGCCTGTACGATCAAAAAATAGTTTTCGGTGCCATGTGAAAGACTTATGGAAATCGTTGAAAGGAATATGATGATTGCACTAGCCAAGTTTTCAGCTTCTGCCTACAAAATGTATGGATATGCAATGCAAAGTCATTTCCCAGCCGGTTAGTTTGCTTGAAAGCTGCTTTCATGTATGTTTTAAATATCGAAATCTGGTATTTGCATTGCATGCACCATGTCTTAGTTTTCCTCCTTATTTTAAACATTGTTTTGTTTGTACACGTGAGTGGAAGTTGCTAACTCAATAATGACACTGTGCCTGAGTCCGATACCTCTGGGGAATGCTTTGTTGTTGCTCTTCAGTATTACCAGTTATTTTTGCGTTTTGTCTTTAAACAGAATCTGTAATAAATGCGAAATTTTTGACTCAAGAGTCATTAACTGTTACAACGCTTTTCAATTTTCAGTGAGGTGCTCGCTTGAGGCTGATGAATGAAACCTGAAGCCCAATTTTAAAGGGTTTGCTAACACGCTGCTGTAGCTTACGGTTTATTTAGGCTGTAAATACAGTGGCACAGATGTTTAGGTAATTTCAGAGCTGTTGAAGACGTAGACACGTCGTTAATGTAGTAGCCTTTATAATTCTGCCCTTTCCCCCATTAATCGCGCGCGAGCAAAAAAAAGAAAAAAAAAGGAATTGAACAAACCTTTAATCGGTGCACTTGGGAAAGAACCTTTGGCTATAACTAATGGAATTCCATTTAGATTTTGTAGATTTCGTTTCTTCAAGGGATTATAGTAATGCACTGACGAAAAATACTTCTGCCACCTCTGTTTGGGTAAAGGCATTTTTTTCCTTTGGAAGCGTACCCCATTCTAGTGGTAAAAATTCATTCTTCTCATTCGTCTTCTAATTCGTCCTCACTTAAGTTCCAGAAATCAATTGTTCTCTTTTGATTGGATCATTCATCCCTTGTTCTCATTTAGAAGCAAAAACACTGAACGCACTTCTCACAAAATACAGGCTTGATTAATTTGCTTTTCTTATGATTAATTCTTGCATTATAGTTTTGGTGAAGGGAGCTTTTAGATGTTGAACCAGAGGTGATGTTTGCTGGTGATGGTTTTATGTCTGCCATCCTGGTTATGTAGGAAGGGGAGCTCTGTTCCTCTGTAGGACCACGGCCTCAACATGGAACTCTTGCTGTGAAAATCCATGTAAATGCATCACCATCAAGTTCTGAGCAAGGTGACCGTTTTCAAGCAATAAGTTGCCTTTTGGTCATCAGAAACTGTGAAAGTTAAGTGTTACCGTTTTCCTCCCAGTTTGAAGTTCTGAACCGCTTATACCTGTTGCTGCTGTGTACCCGATGTTGAAGAGTACAGAGAAGAGTGTGCTGAAATGCGAAACGTGTGATGTGAGCTGCCACTTCTTATGGAACGGCAGTTTGTAAGTTGGTCTTCCACAGCTGGAAGACACTGCTGTAGTAATCAAATGTACCTCCCCATGCCTTCATTGAACAGTGAACTGCAGAGATACAGCCATTCTGGCTGGCTGAAGACCACCTGTCCTTGGGCTTACCCAGTGTGTCACAGGTTGAAATGCTTTCCTCCATCAGCACTAACTAGATATGACTGGACCATGGGGTACCTTTGTGGTTTGAAGTGCTCAGGGACCACACTACCCGTATGCTTGAGTGTGTCATCTCTGACCATTGCGTGTTTTCCCCTGGTGTGTGTCAAGGAGATGGAAGGCTCCGATAAAATTACTGCTCCCATCAGTAGGGCACACAAGTTAGAATCATTTAATCACTTCTGCAGACATAGTCACTTCCTTCAGCCGTGTACAGTTATGTTTGCGCCCTTCAGTGATGCACAGTAATATTTAAGTTTTTCCAAAATGCCGTTATATCTGCCGTGCATGAATTGCCTTCGAATGCTGTGACTCACTAAAAGGCGTGAGTCGTCTTTTCCAGTGTGCGTCATTGGGGGAGTCTGTTTGCTGTTTGATTCAAGGACTCTTCAAGTTGTGTGCGGATTTGGATGAAGCACTGCGTAATGTCTTTTTTTGTGATGCGTAGCTGTTGTGTTGGTATTCAAAACAGGCTATCGGGTTGGTCACAATCAGGGTGCAATCTACGGCATGTCACTGTCATGAAAATTATTTCTCTGCCCTGAAAACACTGTTAATGCTAAGCACACACATTTGTGTTACTAACCTCCAAATTTCAGGTGTAAATCTTTTGTTGTTTTGCAGAAATCAACATTTAAACATATGCCTGTCAGGGCGTAAATTGTATGTCATGGACACTACCATAAATTAATCAGCTTGTTTCACTAGATTTCTAACATGTTGTGCTCTATTTGATAAAAAAGAACATTGTTCAAGAACATTCTTAAACACATGGTATATTAATGGATGTATATAGACACTGGAACTAAACTGACAGCAGGTATCCTTCGTGTCACGGACACGCGTAGTGTCTGTGACAGATGGTTATTCCCTGCTGTAAGGAATGGTATAAGATTGAGCTACATTTATGACCAATAGGTGTCTTTATCATCTAGCTTGACACAATATGAAAAGATAACCCCTTGGCTTGAATGCTGTTGGCTCTATATGGAGATAAAACACGTCACGGACACTACAAGTTTTTGGCAGATCGACTGTCTTCCAGCTTGAATGGTTGTGAAGAAAACACTTGCATTATGCGCATACAAAGCTCACTGTACCATAAATGCCAATCCTTCTGTAGTCAAAATGAGATGCGTTCTTGTTATATATGGTAGTCTAAACAACACTGCGTAATAATACAGTGATACATGTTGAAATTGGTGAAATTCTATTACAAAATGCGCAATTTCAATAAATGCACACCATTTTGGATATTTCACTCCAATTTAGATTTTTTTTTTTTTTTTTTTTGCACATACAAAAAAAACAATATATAGTTACAAATAAATGTTCATGCTATAGCAAGTTTACCACACAAAACAAAGAATAAACACAAAAATAACCATTAACACCTGGTGACTCGACAAAAGGCTAAATTTCCAGATTGCAAGGCACCATCACCAGATCCACGCTTTCACCCAAAAATGTCTAGCATCAAGTATCGATACACCATTATGGCGTTCACAAAAAGTATAACCCAAAACTACTTGTAATATGCTATTTACATATTAAATAGTCATGATATAAGACAAAAACATCCAGTAAAACTGTAATGCACTCTGATTTTGACCGACCCATATACTGCCTTCCTTGTTTTGCATAATTGGATTATTTATATCCCCCACCTCAAAGCGGATGGGTTTATTGTAATGAGTGTTGTCCCGCCACGTGTCCGTCTATCTCACTTCCTTTCTAACCCAGAACTTCTAAATCGTGAAATATTTCTAAAGGAAATTTAATATATGGCTACAGCTCATTGTGCAGATTTCCCTTTTCATACTTCCATCCATCCTTGAGTCCATCTTTCCATCCCATTGCTGTGTTTTTTTCCAGGCCAGATATCAGCCACGCTGTGGTGGGGCAACTCTGTATTTCATGCTTGTTTGATTAACTGGATTGTCCTTGATCTACATGTTTATAGCTACATATGTAAACTAAATGAAATTTGGTAATGAGCTTATATGGTACTACAAGGCTCTTTATTCACTAAAGAGGAAATGCTTTTGCTGGTACTAGATTTTTTTTGTTTGTTTTTGGCTGAGTCATCGATGCATTGCCCCTCTCTCTAGGTATGCCATTGGCTGGCGTGATGTGCAACTGAGGTTGAGCTGCGTGATTGGATTGTGCGGATTTGTGCACAGCCTTCCATTGTCTGCTGGGGAGGGGTCAGAGTTCAGAGGTCATCGCCCTGGGGACCCATGTGCTTTCTGATGAAGTACTACCAAAGTCTGTGACCTGGAGGCTGTTGAAGGTGAGGACTGATTTGGACTCAAGAGTGTGTGTCTGTGTCTGTGTCTGTGTCTGTGTCTGTGCGTGTGCACGCGTGCAAATTTAAGGACTATGGGCTCTTGGCCTGAACTCTGGTCTTATCCACTGTTACAGCACTTTTTACCTCATAAACTCATAGATAACAACGTTTTCAAAGTTTAATCGGGTTTTTTTTTTAATTTTTTGGTGTGTATTTGAGGATGCATTCACCACAGATGGACCACCGATTGTATTCCCTGTGATTGTACAAATGCATGTCACTGGTATAAGAACTCTGTCTTTTAGGACTGTTGGAACCATTAATGGTTCTAGTAGTTTATTGGCTAAATGAACACTCCAGGTTTGCAATTTTCTGAAGCTCTCTTAACTGTTTTATTGAGCGGAAACTGAAAGTGCCTGTAGAATGTGCAGCCTCTCCAGGTGCTGAATTTTGCAGTGATGGGTGTGACAACTTACTCTGCAACCTTAAAAAAACAGAAGATGTCAAATGTGCATGAATGAGCGCCTCAGAGCATAAGCACTTCATTAACTGAGATTAATCATTGCTATAGGGCTAATACTAGGTTCCCACAATCACGATTCGCGGCACGATTGAAATTGTGGTCTTAATCATGGAGTAATCGTGATGATCCTATCAGATCTTATCAGATCTTGAGGTCAGTCGTGGCAATCGTGCTGACTGTAGATGGGTACAGCGCCTTCCAGAATTATTGGTATCCCTGGTTAAGATGTGTTAAAAGCCTTCAAATAAATTCAATTTTTATTGCAGAAGCATACTCTCACACTGAAAATTGAAGAAAAATGTAACCTTCAACTCAAGTGAATTTTAAGGGGAAAAAAATCCCTGACCAAGAAATGATTATTTTTCATAAAATCACCTGATCCACAATTATTGGCATCCCTAACAATTCCTAGGAAATAAATGTAATTGAAGTATTTCTGTCATTTCTACAAAAGTTTGCAAAGTTGATTAGAGTATCTAGGAACATATAATTAGTAAATCATCACTTCCTGTTTCCCTGGGGTGTAAATTTGATGTGACATTTCTCTTATCCACTCTTCACCGTGGGAAAGAAAAAGGAACACACCATTCAAGTAAGGCAGATGTGTGTTGACCTTCACAAGTCAGGCAATGGGGTACGAGAAAATAGCCACTCGCCTGCACCTGCCCATATTTACTGTCCGAGGAATCATTAAGAAGTTTAAAACAACTGGAACAGTGGTAAACAAGCCTGGATGAGGACGCAAGGTTATTTTGCCACCACGCACAGTGAGGAGGATGGTAAGAGAAATAAATAGTTCTCCAAAGCTCACTGTTAAAGAATTGCAACAGATGGTAGCATCTTGGGGTCACAAAGTCTCCAAAGCAACCATCAGGTGCTATCTACATGCCAACAAGCTGTTTGGGGGCATGCACGGAAAAAACCTTTTGTCACTCACAACCATAAACGCAAATCTCTGGAGTTCGCCAAGCGGTACTGGGACTTCAACTGGGGCCGTGTGCTTTGGTCAGATGAGACCCAGATAGAGCTTTTTTGCAACAAACACTCTAATGGGTCTGGCGGAACACAAAAGATGAGTATGCAGAAAAGCACCTCATGCCCACTGTGAAGTATGGGGGAGGATCGGTGATGCTGTGGGCCTGTTTCTCTTCCAGAGGCCCTGGAATCCTTGTTGGGGTGCATGGCATCATGAACACTTTGAAATACCAGGACATTTTAAATCAAAGACTGGTGGCCTCTGCCTGAAAGCTGTAGAGGGGTCGTCACTGGGTCTTTTAGCAAGATAATGACCCTAAACACGGGGCCAAATCTACACAGAAATGGTTCACCAGACACAGAATCAAGCTTCTCCCATGACCATCTCAGTCCCCAGACCTCAACTCGATTGAAAACCTGTGGAGTGAGCTGAAGAGGAGAGTGCAGAGGAGAGGACCTAGGTCGCTGGATGATTTAGAGAGATTGTGCAAAGAGGAATGGTCAAAGATCCCTCTTTCTGTATTCTCCCATCTTGTGAAACATTATAGGAGAAGATTAGGTGCTGTTTTGTTGGCAAAAGGGGGTTGTACAAAGTATTAACATCAGGGGTGCTAATAATTGTGGCACACATGATTTGATGTAAAAGAATAATTTCTTAATGTGCAGTTTTTTTCCCACTGGATAAATGCACTCGAATTAAAGGTTGGATTTTCCGGAAAAAGAGGGGAATTCCTGGAAATCCCATTTATGATGTAGATAAAAAATGACCCGGAACTCCCCTTGTTACCTTGTTTTTAATTTCCGATTTCCTAGATGGCCGCCTGAGCGCTTCAAAGTTTGACGTGACAAAAACACGCTTCGGTTTTATAGAAGCTGGGTAGGAATTCAAATAAAAACTGAACAGACTGTTTGAATATGTATTCAAGATCTAACAGACAAAAAATTATGAGATTTGGAGCGCCAGCAGTCTGTTTCTTCCGTCAGCAAAAAAAAAAAAAAAAAACTGTCTGTGGTAAAAATTCCAGAAATGACACCCCATTGGGGGTTGCACAGCGAAATTCAATTCTGTTTTCATTCATCACTTTGAAATAGGCAGGTGATATTCCAATGAGCATTATCTTAAAGTTTCATTGGAATATCTTAAGAATTAAGAAAGTTATTGCATTTTATGCCAACCATGTTTTCGGTCACAGATTTCTCATTTTTTCTACAGAAAACGAAGGACATTTTTTACTGCTCATTTCCCAATTTGAAAGTTTAATAATTCTTAACCTATCACATTGATCTTGGTGTCATTGGAAAGTTTATTTCAAGCGGTTTCAGGATAAATAATAAATTTCAGCATTGAACCATTTATAAAATTTTAGTTACACAGGCTACCCATCATAGAAAAGTTTTGGATGGTTCAAAAATTTCCTACGATCAACACGATTAATTGTCAATCGTGATCATCACATCACCTCTCCAAACCTGAAATTTTAAGCCGCTTTCACGCGAAACGAATTTTGCGCACGACAGATTACATTCAAAGTCAATGCAGAGACGCGAATACACGGGTTTCGCATGTATTCGCGTCTTTGCATTGACTTTGAATGTAATCTGTCGAGCGAAAAATTAGTTTCGCGTCCAATGTGAAGGCAGCTTCAGAGAATTTCCACGATCAGCTACGAATGGCCAATCGTGGCGTTCGTAATGGAGTGTACGTCAGTGGGAACTGAGCATGATGTATCTTAAAATTGGGCCAATGTGCTGTTTCCGTTGTGTGGTTTATCAGATCACAGACTGAACTGTGGGAGAAAGGCGGTGTGTAGTGGTTGGCTGCCTTCAGGGATGAAGCTTAAGTTCATTTTAATTCTCATTTGTTAATACCCAGTACTGTGAGTGGGAAATGTATGAAACATCAGCAATATTACTTTGTGTATAAAGAAAATGGAGGTAAACTAGGCTAACTGTTGAACTTATTTCATGTCCTGTGTTTGTTGTGTAAAGATAAAATGAACAGTGATGGGGGAGTTATAATTTTGATCTGTTTCAGATGTTATTTTTTTTTGTCTGTGAAGTTATTCTGTTTTCCTGTCAGTTGATTTCCTGCATTAATTGCGCTGCATTAGTGAAAAATTCCATAAAAAGATAGATGCGTGTGTGGGTGGTTGTTAGTGCTTAGTGCTGTGAACTTTTTTGGTGGAGTGTTGTGAGTGTTTTCATTATGGCAGTTGTCATAGTCTGTTTCATATTTCAATGTTGCTCAAAAGCATGCAAGATTTTTTGAGCGAGCATCTTCCTGAAAATGGGCTCAAGTCATTGTCATGGCAACCGGAGCTCTGGCCTGATGTGACATGGCGTGAATGGCAAACACTGAAAATTAAAATTGTGTTTTTATCTTGATGTATGAAAGGAAGGAATTCAAAGAGCTTAACTTGACAAATGGACTGGAATATTGACAAGAGATAGAAAATTGCATGCTGGATTTGAATAAAAAATTAGCTGCAAGATTTTTTGGAACAATCTTCCATATTACCTCTGTGATTGAGTTACTTTGGATTTTGGAATCATCAGCTGCCTGTAAGAGAATGCATGCCTTCATCCAATTTATTTCACCTTGATTTTCAGAAGAGCAATGATATTACATTATGAAGTGAAATTGATTATTTTATGGTCACTGATTGTGGTGTCACTAATTTGAATGTGTTGTATTACACAATGCCAATTTAATTTTATTGTCCAGTCACATTATTATTTGATGGTTGTTCTGTCTGGTTGTTGCTGTATGGCGTGAAGCAGTTGTGATGTCATGTAACATTTTTACTTTGACTAGAAGTTTTACTCTCATCAGCTGCCTGTGTGTAAGATGATGTTATGATGTTTTACTATTTGTTTAACTAATTACGTTGAAATTGCCAAATGTTGAGACTGCTTGTTATTGAGATGAGCCTTATGATGTAATTTGAAGAATGGATTGGTCCCTTTATGCAAGACACATCACATCGATGTGCTGTGATTGCAGTTGTGCATTGTGAACTTGCGGAGTTTGTCCGAGAGAATATATGCTTGTGTTAGCAGTGCATGGAATGTGATTACAGTCTGTGTGTGCAGATGTGATCCCTATAGTGTGAATAGCATGTTTGCGGTGTTGTGTATGTCAGTGTTTATATACGCTTACAATTTCTGTTTGTGATTTCCCTTACTCAAACTGAAGTTTTGGATCTTCCAAATCTGGATATAGAAAATGAATCATCCCCTTGTCCTAGCTTGGGTGGAATTGTGTAGAGATCTACACCTCTAGCCTCTCGCATGTAGGGTATAGGAGGTACAGTATGTTGTTAGGTTGATGTGCATACATGTGACATGTGAATTTGCCTGCTAATGGCGTACATTGCATTTCCATTCCCCAGTAATTGGTGCATATTGTGATAGTGTCCCTAGTTCAGTGTCTTACATTAACTTGGTCCCTCAATTCCATTGCCACCTTCGGAACCAGGAAGTACAGTTGTGCCTGGGCTGACCATTCTAACTAATACACTCCTGCCACCTGAAGGGAAAGGGAACATTGGGAGACCGCTGATTTTAGCTATGTCCATTCGTTCGTTCGTCCATGGGTTTGTGATTTCAATCTTTGGGGGGAGGGGGGACTCTCTGACCAGCATTTTTTTTTTGGTTTGTATTTTCCCGTTGATCAACTAAAATTTTGTCTAGCTTGTTACGTGGTAACAAAGTATTATTAAAAAGTATTATTTAGGTGCTAACTGAAAAGCGTCCAAGCTCTATATAATATGGATGTAAGGAAAGCAGGCTGGCTTGAAACATGTACGATGGTGGAGGCCCATGGAGAACACCTATTTCATGGTACTGGCAGATTCTGAATGCTTACCTGAGCTGCATAGTCTCAGGACTAATTAACTGCCTTCACAACCTGGATTTCCTGTCTTTGGAAGAGCATGCAAAATTTGGCCTGATGGTGAAGATGATGGCAGCGTGAATGAAACTGAAGCAGTTTCTGGGCTAAATGTGTATTATTTCTTCTTTTTTGCATGGGTTTTATGGTACTGAAGGCCCATTTGTGCTGAGCTTGATTGGCTGCCTGTCAGAAATTGCCACATCAAGGGATATATGTACATGCAACAACCCTTCAGAAGAAGCTTCCAGAAGACAAGTGTGAATTAGGGTAGTTATTTGTACTGACTTGTGCTACTGATGCCCAGCCTGTAGTTTTGTGTCCCGTAATGTCAGATTTTTCCAATACCACAATCTCATATGCATCAGCTCATCTGTAACCTTGAGCTGGTAGTAGGACTCATACCTGCCCAAGCTGTGTCTAAGGCACTCGATTACTGGACCTTTTGTGGCCTTAAAGCTGCAGTTGGTAACTTTGAGGAGAGAGAGGACATGGCATAAAAAAGGCTGCTGTGCACGCAAGCTGTTATGCATGCAACTGTGGCGAGATTTTGCAAGTTCACATTATGAAAATCACCAAGTTGCCGAGGCTAGACATTACTATTGTGAACAGTCGACACTGAAATGAGCAGAAATAAATCATATTGACATGAAAAGTAATCTACAGCAGTATGTATTCAGTAAAAACCCAGCACACTCTTATTTCAGTAAGTTACCCGTTTTTTTGAGTACGGACACTGTTGTGAATCTTGCTTGTTATGGCCCTAATTTGTTATAACATATATGACAGCAAGGGATGACAGACAAAATTTTAAAACTTAAAACAGGTTTAATCAAACAAACACTTTTAACTAATTTACTATATACTCTACTGACCAAGATTGATAAATACAAGAACAAAAATATTTACAGTCCCTTTGGTGGGGTTGTTTGGTGATGTCCTGGGTGAGGAAAATACTCAAAATCCAAAAAATCCAAAAATACGCAAAAATCCACAAAAAGCTTCACAGGTCATGGAAAAAAAATGACAGGTCTGGTCAAATGTATCCTTCTCCTTGCAATTTCTCCTCCTACTACTCTCTCAATTTTTCTCCTTATATACTCTTTTGCAGACCCCTCCCACCTTTTAGACTTTTTTTAATTCTCTGGGACTTTCCATCTCAGACATGCCCAGGACATTTCCAAACCTAGCTCCATTCTGGGCTTAACAAAAAGGGTCAATACTGCAATCTAGTGGCTTATATTCAAATTACATGCGGAATGGCCAGTAAACCATGTAAGACAGCATTTAGCTGTGACAGCACAGAATTGTTACACATATTTATGAGGACATCAACACAACCGATAAGACTGCCAGGTCACTTCATAAAGGTACTTTCTGCTACTTTCTAATAAAACGAGGCTAGTAATGTTAGCCCTAGCATCTGAAACAAGCTAACGTTAGCTCGACTGCAACATCACAGTAACATCACATGCAGTACGGAGTACTGTAACAATTACAGGATGCTGGCTATTCGAACAGCGACTGTGCTTATAAGCGACGTTCTCTCTCTTATTTGCAGAGTGAAAATGAATTGATTCCGGTTAGGACTTGGGTTAATAACGGCTGTGCATGTGAGCGACGCCAACTCGCTGATTTGCAGAGCATTGCGGAGCAAAAATGAATCAACGAATAAACCCCTGCTTTATCTGTCAAGCAGAAAAGTCGCCAACTCTGCGTCGGTTTTTAATCCTTCCAGATCACGGGGTTCCCTCCACCTCTGAAAAACCACTCCGATGTTCACTCTGGTTTTATCCCGGCTTTGTCTAATTCTTTCTTTTGTGCTTTTTTTTTTCATCTGGCTTCCTCTTCTTACTTGTCTTAGCCGTGTGTGCTGTTGTCGGTGAAGGAGGTATTGGCATTTTTTTCCTCGCTGATGGCTGCTGTTGCGCTAGTAGTTTCTCTAAGCTCCTGAAATCTCTCTCAGAGATTTGAGCTTGACTGAGCACTGGCGGGACCTGATGAGGAAGGGGGAGGAGGCTGTCTGCAGTGCGTACATGTGCACTGTTGGACAGCTATCAGACACCATCCTGGCTCTAACTGGTTCTTTTTGGGCGGTCCGAATGATTCTTTTAAATTGCAGTAGGTGGGTTTAAAGGAGCCTTCTTTTAAGTACAGAGTACTAGTTTTACGTAATACTGTCTATACACAGTGACAGTTTTAGCAAAAATTACAAAAAGTTACTTTTATAACACTTACCAACTGCAGCTTTAAAGATGTCTGAGGCTTGAACATGATTAAATAAACCGGTCAATGCAAACAATGTATCCTGAAATTTGTTGAAAATGTCTTTCTGTGTTGGTCTTCATAAAACCTGATGGCAAGTATTGAAACATTAAAAGGTATTGAAAGGTAAAAGGATTGTGAGGAGCTATGCTGAGATCAGCTGATTTTGTTTTGATCTGTCCCTTTTTCCAAATTATTTTGCTGGTGCTTTCTCTAGTTAAAACCAGTTTGAGATCTTGAAATGTTCTTCAGATATCTATTGCCTGACTGAAGGAACATGTGTCTAATGCCAGAATATCTTGCTTCAATAAATAAATTGGTTTGAGTCCATCTGGTCATCCCTGTTCCTTGGGTAATCAAGGGTATACTCTGTACATGTTTTAATTGTCTACAAGTAACTCGCTGGTGTTGTTTGTTATAGTGGAAGGTTAGCAAGTTTTACTCTGTGGATTTGAATCTTGGACAGAGATTACAGTTTGCTCTTCCCCTGGCCAACTGTCAGGTGCATGCCTCAGGTTTTTTGCTAAACTAATCTCATTTCTTTTTCATGTTGTAGTGAAAATTCATGCTATCGAGAGAACAGAAAGAGGACTCAAAGCCTGGTTCAATTGTGTATGATCTAACTGAAAAGGTGGAGATTTATATATTTTTTTCAGTATCTGCAAAACGAGTGGCATGTAGAGCAAAGAAGGCGGGTAATAGCCAGTTTTAAATGGCTCAGGATTATTTAGCCAGTTTCTCTTGCAGTCTGTGTCCTTACTGTGCCATACACAAACTAGAAAAGCACTCAGAGAGTGCAGACCTCCGCCAAGCACAACGTTTCCCTTCATATTGCGACTTCCACCGTAGATATTAGTCTTACATTTATTTTATCTTCATTTTTAGATTCCTTGACCATGAAAACATGGGCAATTTGATTCACAATGCTATATCAATATTAGTTCCACTGCGTCTTGGCTGTTTAAAGATGTCTGTTGCATGTTTCTAGCTTCATTTGTTTTTTTTTGTTTTTTTTCTTATGATGCAACATTTCTCTTCATGTTGTGATTTACACATAAATATTAGTCCTACATTTATTTCATCTATTTTTTTCAGATTCCCTGACCAAGAAAACATACCATTAGCAACTGAATTCATAATGATATCAATATTAGTTCAGTAGTTATTCACGAAAATCAAATTTTCCGTAATTGTGGTTTTCTTCTGGATCTAGTTCCCTGGCTTTTGAAGATACAGTAAATCCGGTGACACCTTCCTAATTCTGCAATATCTTGGCTATATAATGGTGTTTGTTGCATGTTTGTAGCTTAATTTGTTCTCTTCCTATAATGAAAGTTCCGAAGGTCCCCTACTTTTGTATTCTGGATTACTTTTTATTCTGGATCATTGTATCATAGTATCCGGAATTATTCCATTTTCAGGAATAGTCTTTGATATATTGTAGACCATGTTCGAAACTTGTCCTGTATTTTTTTTCCAAGTGGCCTGACCATTTTTGGTGGAGTTATATGCATAAATGCTGAAAATGGCCCTATCTCCCAATGTTAAAGAATCCTTTAAAAAATTCCTGGATCCAGACGGAGATCCGGATCACTTCCAAAATCTAGTCATTTCTTCCTTTTGACAATCTGTACAATCCCTGAAAATTTCATCAAAATCTGTTTATAACTTTTTGAGTTATTTTGGAAACCAACAAACAAACAAACAAACCCAGGCAAAAACATAACCTCCTTGGCGGAGGTAATAAGAGCTTTGCACCACCATCACAGTAACCGCTTCATTTTGATCCTCTCACAATGGTAGCAGAACGCTGCTATTTTGGCAGTCTTAGGAGCACTGCTGCAGGTCTACTGTAGAATACGCTGCCTTGAGTCTTCCAACGACGAAGAATCGAGTGCTTCGTTAGTACACCGTTATAAAGTGTGTGCAAAACAAAAATGGCAGTTTCTGCAAAGTGTTAGGGCAAAGGAAGTGTCTCGAGACACGGCAGTTTTTATTGGTATGGCAGTCGATTCCAAGGGATTAGGATAAAGATTTGGGATTGTGGTTAGGGGTTTGGGTCAGGGTTAGGTTAGTGCAGGGCTTGAAATGGGGACTGCCGTACATCTCCACATTGAAATGCATAAAAAACTGCCTACAGGTCCCGGCCGGGCACAGCCCGAATGTGCGACATTGGCTCGCCTTCCCGTAGGCCATCACCCGCGGGAGGGTTCAAAAGGGGCAGATGCCTTGCGATTTGGGTGGCAGTCGTGGGCGGGTGCCCCGGCAACCCAATCCCTGGATGCAGAAACTGGTTCTCGGGACATGGAATGTCACCTCACTGGGTGGGTAGGAGCCTGAGCTTGTGCGGGAGGTCGAGCGATACCGGCTAGAGATAGTCGGGCTCACCTCCACTCACAGTCTGGGCTCTGGAACCTAACTCCTCGAGAGGCTGGACTCTCTTTTGCTCTGGAGTTGCCCGCGGTGAGAGGCGGCGAGCTGGTGTGGGTTTGCTTATAGCCCCCCACCTTAGCAGCCATGTGTTGGAGTTTTCCCCGGTGAACGAGAGGGTCGCTGCCCTGCGCCTTTGGGTCGGGGACAGGTGCCTCACTGTCGTTTTGGTTTATGGGCCGAATGGCAGTGCAGAGTACCCGGCCTTCTTGGAGTCCCTGGGAGGGGTACTGGAAAGTGCTCCATCGTTCTGCTGGGGGACTTCAACGCTCACGTGGGCAGCGACAGTGTTACCTGGAGGGGCGTGATTGGGAGGAACGGCCTCCCCGATCTGAACCCAAGTGGTGTTCTGTTATTGGACTTCTGTGCTAGTCACAGTTTGTCCGTAATGAACACCATGTTCAAACATAAGGGCGTCCATCAGTGCACGTGGCACGAGGACGCCCGAGGCCGGAGGTCAACTTTGTGGTCGTGTCATCTCATCTTCGGCCGTATGTCTTGGACACTCGGGTGAAGAGAGGGGCTGAGCTGTCCACTGATCACCACCTGGTGGTGAGTTGGATCCGCTGGCGGAGGAGGAAGCTGGACAGGTTTAGCAGGCCCAAACGTGTTGTAAGGGTCTGTTGGGAATGTCTGGCAGAACCTTCTGCCAGAGGGGTTTTCAACTCTCACGTCCGGGAGAGCTTTGACCGGATCCCAAGGGAGACTGGAGACATTGAGTCTGAATGGACCATGTTCTCCACCTCCATTATTGATGCGGCCGTTTGGAGCTGTGGCCGTAAGGTTTCCGGCGCCTGTCGTGGCCGCAATCCCCGAACCCGGTGGTGGACACCGGAAGTAAGGGATGCCGTCAAGCTGAAGGAGGAGTCCTATCGAGCTTGGTTGGCTCATGGGACTCCTGAGGCAGCTGACGGGTACCGGCAGGCTAAGCGTGCTGCGGCCCGGGCGGTGGCAGAAGCAAAAACTTGGGTATGGGAAAAGTTCGGGGAGGCCATGGAGGAGGATTATCGGTCGGCCCCGAAGAGGTTCTGGCAAACCGTCCGGCACCTCAGGAGGGGAAAGCAGTGCCCCGAGGAAGACCCGGGACACGCTGGAGGGACTATGTCGCTTGGCTGGCCTGGGAACGCCTTGGGATACCACCGGGAGAACTGGAGGAAGAGTCCAGGGAGAGGGAAGTCTAGGCATCTTTGATTAGACTGCTGCCCCCGCGACCCGGCCCCGGATCAAGCGGAAGATGATGTGATGTGATGTGATGTGATGTGATGTGATGTGTGTGTGTGTGTGTGTGTGTGTGTGTGTGGGTGTGTGTGTGTGTGTGTGTGTGTGTGTGTGTGTGTGTGTGTGTGTGTGTGTGTGTGTGTGTGAAACTGCCGTACCTGTAGCAACTGCCTTGGGCAAAACAAATGGATTGATTTGGTAGATTTGCCTGGCTTTGAAGTGCACTTTAAGCGCAAATGACTGTGGCTGGGTTCTGGGCCCTTGCTCGTCCAGGTTAACTCAGGCATGGGTATGATATAGCACCGTGTCCAATCCAATCAAAAGACAATCATATTTGTATAAAAGAATTAAATTTAATCACCTTTTCCTGTGAGGCAGAGCTGTAGTTGACTGGTTGAATATATATATAAAGTGTTTACGTGAAGTGTTTTTATTACCTGTAATTGGGAGAGTTTTGCGTGGGAATGTGTGATCTTGTGACTCATGCTGGGATAGAGATTTACTTCCTTGTTTTTGGTGTTCTGCCTAATTGATGCTCCTCATCCCCTTGTACAAGGCTCAGACTGTGTATTAACCCCATAAAACCGGGGCTGCTGGATAGCTCACTTGGTAAAGCATTGCGTTGCGAAGCAAAAGTGACTATCACGTCGCGAGGTTCGATCCACGCTTCGAACCAGCCGGCAGTGGTTGGCAGCTTTTTCAGAGTAGTGCACAATTGGCCATTGCGCTACAGGGTTGTAAATTGGGAAGGGACTGCCGGGGAGGGAAAATAATAGTTGCCTTGTTCGTTGCTCAAGCGCCTCCTGATGGCCAGATGGGCGTTCGTCAGAAAGATTCTAAGCCTGATCATGTCCAGGTATCCACTGCCCTCATTCTGAACAGGCTGAGATTCAACCAGTGATTTAGAAGCAGTGGCTGACAGGCGCGTGCTTCGGAGGAGAGCCGCGAACTGTCCACTCTAATTGGCAGCAAGGGGTCGCATACGAGCAAGCCTTGTACATAATTCACCAATTGGGCATTCCAGATTTGGGTGGGATTGGAGATGCCAAATTTTTAGAAAAAAGAAAGAAAGAAACCCCATAAAATCTATGCGGCCATTTATGGGTTTTTCAAATGCAGCTGCTTTATTCAAGCCTTAGGAATGTTAGGCCTATTTTTAATTTTTGTGGGGATTCAGTTGTTTCCAAAAATCCCAAATGTGTCTTGCTGAATTACGTGATTCAAAAAAATGAAAAGCTAGATATTGTCTTTTAGATGTAATGCTGTGGCCACAGAAACATGGCTTCCTGAGTTTGAATGTTTCACTCAAAATGATGCGGCTTCAATGAGGTGCTGCAACCAGCTAGAATATGTTTGCGGCATTGCCCTACATTATGGCAAAAAATGCTTATCTTAACTGACTAAAAGGAAAATGTAACAAATGGTTCAAAAATGAACTTTGGCTCCTGGTTCTGTTGATTTATTTGATGATAAACTGTAAAAAAAAAACAAACAAAAAAAATGATTGCACATTTTGGAAAGCAAAAATTCTACTCTCTGCATTTCAGTGCATAGGATATTTGATGTCACCTGCCTTCTCCTTTAAGAGAAAATCCATGCAAAAATCAAAGTTTAAGGGGTTAATGGTTACTGAGTGCAACAATCATTTTACTTTTCACCGCAGAATTTTCCCTCCACTCTTCCTTGATCACAAGTCTCTTTTTCTGCATCATAACGAGCCACACATTTTTAGGAGGAGATTTGTCTCTGGACACTCCAATTATGGAACCACATGCACATGACAGAATGTGGCTTGATCTGGTCTTGTTGAAATAACATTCAGTGGAAAAGACATTCCAGAAGACTGGATATATTGCTGCAAAGTGCATGTATCTCCTGTGTAAACGATACTTGCACTGGTGCGCAACTTATCTATGGCTGTGGCTCTAACACTCCTTCACTCCATGACCAATACTGCCTTTTGAGCTTCATGTTGGTAGCGGCCAGGATGGGCCTTTTCTTTGGTCTGGAGTATATGATGTCTATTATTACCGCTAACATTTTGATAGGTTGACTGGTAAAGCCACAGCATGTTTCCACTGTATGCCATTCCATTTATGATGAGCTTAAGCCCGGAGAAAATGTGGCATTTCAGGTTGTTGTTGACGCATGACTTCTCAGGTGCATAGTACAAAAGGACTTGATTAATATCTGTTTGTCCATTATGAGGTATTTTCTTGTATTATA
The DNA here is from genome assembly GCA_029721435.1 of Gymnothorax reevesii. Taxonomy (NCBI): domain Eukaryota; kingdom Metazoa; phylum Chordata; class Actinopteri; order Anguilliformes; family Muraenidae; genus Gymnothorax; species Gymnothorax reevesii. Next base: position 47,903,346 of record CM056587.1, on the reverse strand, counting down.
AGTTTATTTATTTTTCTTTCTTTTTTTTTGAAGAGAAAGGGTACCCTCATGTGGCCATATTTCCAATGCTCATAAATCAGAAACTGCTGGACCAAATGAGAATACTATTTATGCTTATTACTTGACAGCTATTACAGATCTTTGTGATATCTAGTAAATGCCTTCAATCTGGCAACATCTCTGACACAGGGTCAAAACATTTTCACTTATAATGCATCTCTCCTTCATTATTAAAGCTGGTCTAACTGCACAGTTTCACACTTCCGAGCTGGGCTTGTGAGTGGTCTGGACGAAGTAATAAAAGCATTGGACTATATGATATTTAGATGGTTATCCTGCACAGAGCTGAGTGAAATCTCAGGTGGAGAAAGTCTTTTGGAGTGCATTTGAAATGCCATGTAAGATGAACACTGGTTGCACTGAATGGATTGCGCTTTGTACCGGCAGCATTGAGGCACACCGCTGAGAAAGGAGGCAGGGGCTAATTTTTCAGTGTACAGAGGGGGGAATGAAGATGCAGGGGTGGGGCTGGGGTTATTATAAACTGTACAGTGAATGAACCATTTGATTCTGCAGCATTTTGAGCTTAGAAATTAACCTATTAATGTCCTTACCAATACAAGAAATTGAAGAAAGTGAGCTTTACAGACATGGTGCGATGGAAGTTGGCTGAGCATTTTGAATTTTATATACTTTCAAATAAGTGCAGTTCAGTTACATTTCAGAATAGAATGGCAACAGCGCAGATGCACAAACTCCACTGTGTTTCCGCAACAAGGGCTTTGTAGGGGCATTCTCCCTCCAAACAGTGGTCTTACATTCATGAGCTTTTAAATGGTACTTTGTTGAGGTACTTTCAAGGAATGAAAGGTGTTTCAATCATTTTTTTTCGGTGGAGTGCCCTGGCTCCTGTTCTTTCTTGAGGTTCTGTTTTTAGTCTTTAATCAAGTATGGGTTAATTGCTCGGTGTTGTTTGGGCTGGACTGTGATTACAGAGCTGTGCTCTAAGCTGATGGACAGGAAGCTCAGATCAGTGGCAGCTTCCTTCCCTGCGAGAGGGCCAACCTGGCTTCGCAAAAACATGCCGTGTTCAGTTAAATGGGGTTGGCCTGGCTGCAGTAAAAACCGAAACCTAAACCAGATGGAAAAGCAGTGGAAAATGCATTACTGTGGTGGGGGAATATAGCTATGCTCTATTAGGGTAAACCCGGTTCCAGAAGAGCAGTGGTTTGGGTCGGTTTGTAATGTCCTGGCCCTCACCCGGAACGGGTCCAAGTCCAGCTGGCTCTGACCCCAGTCTCTTTGATGGTGGCTGGGGCTCTTGGAGTTGACAGTGGGCAAGTGGCCTAGTTGGGGCTGGGGATTCTGACCTGCATCTGTAGAGATGACATTGGGATAAACTATGGCGTTGGACCCTTGAGCAAAGCTCATAACCCTGAAACCGCTCCCACGGCTTCACCCGTTTCTCTCTTGCAGGCTTTACTAGCAAATGTTCTATCTGGCATTTCTTCTGGGGCATTCTTGGAAAAGACAAACATGTTTTTCGATGGAATTTCCTTGCTTAAATAAAGCCTGCTCTGCAGAGAACTAGGTTATAGATGGAAGAGATGGTTGCTGCAGATTTGGAGAACTGCAGGATGAAGAAATTCTGTGGTTTATTTGTGAATGTTTTTGTTGGACAGCTTGCATGTAGGGGCCAGAGCTGAACTGCATTTGTATCTGGACAGCCCTCGGTGAAGATGGAAATACTGAATGAAAACACTTACACTGGCTTACTCACTTCTGCTTCTCTGAACCTGCAGCACGCTTCTGGTTGGACCTGTGAGCACATGTGGTTGAGGAAATTTCACTTTCTTTGGTGTGTGAGTGAATGGGCAAATTTTCTGAAAATGGGATTTTGACTCTAAGCTCAGGAATGGTAGTGCACCCTATCCTTCCCAGCTTGCGTGTACATAATGTAAGGTTGACGTTCTGACCCTATATTATCGATGTCTTGGGCTGTGTGAAGCACTAAGTTGAAGTTTAAGGGCTGCATTGGTGCCTGTAACACTAACCCGTAATGCAGAGGTTAGGAATACTTTTATGAATGCTTATGTCTGCTCTTGACTCATTTGTGCCTCGTATTATATCTGTAATTAATTGCTGTATTTTGGAAGTCCAAGTTATTTTTGGAGAGTTGCCTTTAAAGAGGCTGAACTTGTGTTTTTAGTTCATTTTAAAGTGTTTGTTTGCAGCTTGAAACTAGAGGTGTAAAGGAGTGCTTGAGTAAATAAATACTTTCCAAATAAATCAACCCTCCAGACTAACTTTCAGACCTAGGAGTGCATGCACTCTCAACCTGAAAAGGTTGGGTGCGCAGGCCAAAATTTTGGCATGCAGGCCAAAGCTGTGGTCACGCAAAGTACCATGATACTTTTCTGAATATTTACAAGCCCAAATAAAGATACCTGAACAGACTATCAGTTGTTGCTGCATTTATTTAAGAAATATTATCAGAAAGTACTTAGTGAACTGAAAAGTAGATATTGATGTTCACAAGAATGTTTGAAAAATTTATAAATGCAGTTATCATTTTGGAGAGTTATCATACAAGTCTATATGTATGCACAAATCTCAATTTCTCAAGGGACAACATTTCATCAAACCCTCCCCAGTACATAAACTGAATCATTCACAGAAAAATTATGGCCAAGTTTAGATGAGCACCCCCCTAAAACCAACAAATGGGGATAAATCAATAAATGACTCTCAATTATCACAGTGCTTGTTCTAAAATGTATAACTTTTATTGTTGCTGCCATCCCAAGGAACAATTTGACCATATGGCCTAATTGCTTTGAAAATATGAGACCCGGGAGGAATGAAAGCTGTAAAACGCATAATTTGGATACATCACAAATTGAAAGTTTAACATTAAATTAATATATGTGATATTAATTAATATATATTAATATATGTGATATTAATTAATACATATTAATATATGTTCCCAATGTGATCCACCCCAAATATTTGGTAAAACGTAGGTGCAGTATGCCAAGTCCGTTAGATTCAAGAAATCTTTCACCGGTAACAATGTAGTAGTACGGCTTATTATAGTAATTATTATCATTTACCAGTTTTTTTCCCGCTATGTAGATTTTGCACATTTCAAGGGGTAACGGAAACGCGCACAGAGAATGAGGACGATGTCCGACGTTTTTAGCCCCAAGAAAACAGTCTGCTTCGTGACCGTACACTGTTCGTGACAGAGACTCATATTTGAGGAATTGCGCTTATAAGCCTATGGTCGTCGCTGGAGTACATTGGAATGGCGTCACCAGTTAGTTTTTGAATCAGTTTTGAACATTTGTTGCAATCGACAAATGCTACTCCTCTGACAGCTGGCCAATTATCGGAACCCCAAAGAAAACGGACTACAAATCTACAAGAACCGCTGCTTTTCTCTTCTTTATCGTACTCTAATGAAAATAAATAATTTTGCACTCGGACCAACCAGTCACCGATTTCATACATATTGCGTGAATATGTACATGCGGAACTTCAAATCAGAGTGGAAGTGCGCATCCAACCCAATCCATCCGGATAGAAGGTTAGCGATTGATATTGAAACGCTATATAAAACCACTCGCCACTGGACGCAAGCACCCATAGTTGGTATCAACAAGATTCAAAACTGTGTCACGAACAGTTTACGGTCACGGACCAGACCGTGTTTTCGGGCTAATAACGTCGGACATCGTTCTTACTCTCCAGGTGCGTTTCCATTACCCTTAGAAATGCGCAAAATCTAAATGGCGAATTAAAAAATCGGCAATGAAAACACTTTCTGATATCATGAAATTTGCTCTCCGGTCTGCGGAATTAGTCACCGAAACCAAGGTCTAATACGTAGACTATTGGAATACTGCAGCAGACCAGCTAGTGTACTTGTAATATCGCGTGTGGTGGAGCATTTACATCGTTATTGTCAGACAAGGTTTTGCACATTTGCTGCGCGCACAACTCAGCTAACAGTGACGAGATCGAATGCTCTGCCATTCTCATTGATACATGATAGCCGTGCTATGATTGGCTGATGGCACCAGCCGGTCTGTGATTGGCTGATTTACGTAATGGTACCAACCAGAGCCATGTAGAGAGAGTCGCGTCAACTCCGTTCACTCCGATGGACCAATTTTTTTACAATAATGGCGGGTCGTGGAGTCTCGCAATAGTTCCCGGAAGTAAGCGACTAACACTAGTCCATCAGCTGAGATGAAGCGGAATGGACCGTTCGTAATGATCTTTCCAAAGGTAAGAAGATTTAAGAATTAGACTGTGTATTGTCGGCACATTTGAATTAAATTAACACGTACAGTAAAGCGTTTTCCTGGATTATCCCTTGTAGAATTCGAGATGTATTGAACGTTTAAGGGCAGAAAATTAGGCCAGGATACTAGCTAGGTGAAGTTAGCGACATAGTTACTGGCGCCAACCATGAGTAGCAGCATAATGGAAAAATCCATTCTCTGTGTCATTTCACTATATTAGAGAAAAAGGCTTCTTAGTGATTTTTTTGCCGAGTGGCGTGGAGGAGTGAAATGTAAGATAATTAGCGTAAATATCAGACTGGCTATAATAGTGGAGGTGGTGAAGTAAGGTTCTCTTTGAGTACAAGGTAGCTAACGTTACTTATTATAATAAAGTTGATGTTACACAATGTTAAAGCAGAAAGTAATCGGTTGCTGTTAAATCGCTATCAATCTTGATTGTTAGAGCTAATTTTTAACTGCTAGTCAATGAACTAAAACGTTATCTATAGTTATAGTTTTTAGGATTCGAGATTCAATTGACAATTACTTGTCAATACTATGTCGCTGCTCATTTTTGGATTGATGTTTAAGGGAGAGGGAAGCTGGAGATCCAAATAGAAAATTGAGAATAGAAAGTATTGGCCAAATAGGCCAGACAATTTGGAAAATTAAACATAGAAGACTAAGTGGGGAATTATACTGAATAGTATAAATATTGAGCTGTACTGTATTACTTGTCTTTAAGACTGCAAAGAACATGATCCATCTTAATACTAATTCCTGCAACATGTTACTGATGCCTCTTACCATACTTTCTTAAACATCAGCAGCAAAAGCTGATCACAACTATTTAAGTTCCATAAGTTGGGAAACAAAGACCAGCCTCATCTCTCAGCACCATTTCCCACCCAAGCCCATATAGGTGTGTCTAACCCTTTGTCTTTTTTTTTTTTTTTTTAACCCTTTGTCTTTCTCCCCTCTCTCTCTCTTTCAGCAGAAGAACTGCAGACGATTCAATATGAGCCAAAGAAATCCCTGCAATTAGACAGACGACATTCACCCTGCACCCTGAGTCTTAACTCCCTAAGCTGTGCAAGCTTTTCCCTGTTCCTTAATTTGAATAAACTAGATAATAAGCTTCCAAATCCTATGGTCTTTGGTTGTGAAAAAATGCATGTGCAGTGTTTGAATATGATCACCTCACATTTTTGTTGTTGTAATTTTGAATGATTGTCAGATTTCTCCTGTTGAATTGAGCCTACAAACTGAACATATGTACTCAACCCCAGCCCCCCCCACGCAGCACGGCAAGCCATGGTAGAGATAATGTACAAGGACAACATGGAGGAGAGGGCATAGACAAACTGCCTCACATGCTATTCATGTTTCTAATTTTATTCAAGATTTCTGTTTCATGAAGTAATTGTAATATTTAAGAGCACAATAAAAAGATATACAGAAAATGTATGTGTTTAACAGTATAAGTTTATATGTTAATGTGTCTTGTTATGTCTGGATATATAGAGTTCAATGAGCCCTTCCTGAAAATGTTACTATAACATAGAAGCCTAGATAAATGTATAACTTCTGCATGCAAAAAGTCAATGAAAAAGTTGTTCTGAACTTATGTATTGGTGTTAAGTGATAAGTGCCGTTGTGCATAAAATTGTGAGCAGATAAATTATAATTATTACCAGTGGATTTTCTAAGATGCCACACTGAACATTATGCTGCTTTTAATAATGCAGGGACTAATTGTGCTGTCAGTTGATACTCATTGATAGTCACCTGTCAGTCCTCTGTCCTTTCTGAAAGTCATGAAGATTACATTAGCTAATGACTGAATTGATAACTTAGATCCTTAATTTCCATGGGATGATTAAAACCCTGAGCAAATGAAGAAATGGTAGAAAATGAAACAATTTTGAAACGTTTCTCCTCCCTCTGTATAATAAACAATAGATTGGGATTAAACAAGCATTGTAGTCAAAAGCAAAAACCAAGAATTCAAAGCAAACGAGATCAGGAACACACTCTTTATACTGACTAAATCTCGTTTTAGTCATCTTAAAAATTTAAATAATTCAAAGGCACTGAAACTGCTCAAATACTGCCTGTAGTGAGTGCAAATGTTCAAAATTCTGCCGTTTTAATGTAGCTTTTTCGCGGTTGTTTAACGTTGGGGTCACTTAAGTGAGACGGCAACATTCATTCAAGCCTAAAATATGTAAACAAGGCAGAAATAACACTATTTATTGACTAGTAATTACCGAGAATTGCAGGTATGTCTCTCTGCAGCCTATTTGACAGACGCATTTAAATTTCCCGCCAGCGACTTCCGGGAACTATTCGCCATCTCCATGAAACACGTGACGATCGAGAATTTTGGACCTCCATTGACCTCCATGGCTCTGGTACCAACCAACCTGCAGAAACAAATTCTGCCCAGAATAGGCGCACACTGCATGATGTGTTGGTCGTGCATTGCGCAACCAATGTGAGAATGTCGCAAAACGTAAAATATTGGTAGCAGTGTGAAGCGCTGTAAATAATAACCGGTTTCAAAAAAAGTATTTTATCATCAATTTGCAGTCCGATATTGATTTATCCCAGTAAGTTCCTTTGTCATGTAAGCCTATGCATGTTATTTACAGTGTTGGGCAGTAACACGTTACTAGTAACGTGTTACTGTAACGTTGTTACTTTTGATGGTAACTAATATTCTAACGCATTACTTTTGAAACTAGAAAATTACTCAGAGAGCGCAGAACCTCCGCCAGGGGGGCAGCAAAGCCAAAAGCACTGCGATTGGAACTCCGGCCCATTGGAAAGACTTGAAATCTTGAACTTTGGCGTATATCTCGGCAGTACTTTGGCCTAGATATGCCAAAATTTAATCACCTCTTCCTTGAGTTAATACCCACCTGAAAATTTCGTCAAAATCCAGCCATACGTTTTTGAGTTATGTTGTACACAAACAAACCAACAAACAAACGGCTCCGAAAACATATACCTCCTGGCGGAGGTTACTAAATAAACTCCGATACCGTTACATTATGGTGCCTTTGTCCGTTAGGCCTACTCAGTAAATTAATTCATAGAGTATGTAATGCCGGTTACATCCAATGGATGGCAATGTTGTAGACATCCTTGTCTGAAAGCTCCGTCAAAACTGGAAGTTGATGGATAACGACGGTAACCCCAAGTTTTGGCTTCAGGTGATGCTGAAAATTGAGGCAAGAAAAAAAATCTTGCCATATTTCATGTTCCTGATGCCCTAACTATTATATTTTTGTTGACTGGCAGAAACGTTTCAATAAAATGAATCGCTGTGCTACCCTGGAAAAAGTGCTCGACAGCTCAGTCGAGTTGCCCAGTCACGGTAAACTGAAGCTGATGCCGACTCGGCGTATTAACACAGTCAAGATATGCAAGACTATGTGCAACTTAGTATATGGCTGGGCCGCCAAGTGGTGTCTGAGAATGTGCTACCGAGAAAAGGGTGCGCTTTAAGACGAGATTGAATATTATTTTGAAATTATTAACCTACCTTTTCCCTCCTAAAATGGCGCCCCTTTTAAAATCCTGGCGAGTAATTAGCCGAAAAAAGTGGAGGTTTGGTACGTAATTCTTTCCCTTTCTCTGAATCCCATCTCTCATTTCAGCATTTTTTCCATTTAAAACATAAACTTATTCCTGTCGCAACCTATGAAACATCAGTGTAGAAGGACGAGACATCGTAAGCCTAACCACCGTGTGCCGTTCTAAAATCCTAATCGTTCGGACAAAATCCTAAATTTGAATAAAGTGATTCATCGTATTATAAATTGCTTACTTTTTTAATTCAATAAACTATCTTTAATGAATGTAACTTTTCACTTTCGCCAACAGAAATGCATCCAGGCTAATCCCATAAAAGGCATGAAGTAATGGTAGCCTGATAATCATTCCCTTTGGGCTGCCCGCTTTGATTCTAATGCATTGTCCTACTAGACTAGACCGCATTAAAAAAAAAAAAAAACATTTGTGTTTAAGTATTCTCTTATGCAATGGGATGAGTATTTTGTTAGAGAAAATGTTGAATTTCTGCACCCCTTCTAGAAACCTAAATATCCAAAAGTACATTTTTGGTTGTAATTTATTTATTCTGGCCCTCTAGGACTGAAGCTCAATGCAATGGTGGTGGGAAGAGCCAATCAGCTGCAAATTCAGATTTTTTTCGTTTGAGTGAAGCATGTACGGAATATGTAGCATCTTAATCTTTGTTCTTACTAAACAGTTGCTTATTTTTACTCTGTTTAGAGATGCTGCTGGCAGGTTGTACTGCTCTGCATGCTAGATATTCTACTGGTACAGGGAATGGGACCAGATTGATGTTGGCTGAAATAAATGGACATTTGTACACGTGTGACGAGTCCTCTCTTGTTCTGTGTTAGGTTTTGGAGTTTCATTGGTCCATCCCGTTGCAACGCTGAGACCGGGATGGCGACTGCTATATCGTGACATACAGGGACAAGGTAAGTGCTTTGTGGAAGCAACTTGTGTATTGATGTATTTGACTTTATTTATTAGACCTGTTGGTGATAGTGTGCTGTGGTAGTGGACATAGCCCAACTCCCCACTCCTGGGTCATGGAGCTGACTATCTAGGAGTCTGTTCGCTTCCAAAAATTCCGAGGCACATTACTAAACCAGGCCTAGTTAGAGCTTTGAAAAGTTGGGTTGTTTTTTGACTATATAGAATAATTGGAAAGTGCAGGGTAAATATTTGAAATGGCTGATATTCAAGCATAGAGGGTACTAATGTTGAAGTAAGCTGAAAGCATTGGCAGAACTCTCAAGGGGGAAACTGGGGCCATGCTTCAGAGATAATGTTTGCAGTTTTTAATTTTTCAGTGCTCATGTGATGTTTCCAAATTGTGATTCAATCCAAAACATTTGCATTATTGGTTTGCATGTTTGCATGCGTTTATTGTGTCTGAGAGTTACTTCTGATATATTGAGAATGGCAAAGATTGAGAGCAGTTTCAGAGTAGTGGACAAGAAGAGAGTAGTGATTATTCCTTTGTCATTTAGAAATGTAAGATTGTAAGCTGTGTTTGCATGGTGCTGTACAGAATCACAGATTCTGAACACCATCACAGATGGTATCACGGAGCCATTAACCTGACAATAACTGGTTAGGCATACAAATGCAGAATGTATTTTCAGTTGCTTTATGAATTTTATATATCTACAGTACTGTGCAAAAGTCTTATGCACATTTAAAGCCATTTCGTTGAGCAAATATGCTTGCAAAAATAATGAAATTAAAAGTTTATTTTAACTGAGAGATGTACTAAACTGAGCTGTAACCTGATAAAAACTTAATCAAATCAATATTTAGTGTAAGTAGCCTTTCCAAAAAAAATTGGGTCACTGTCCTGTTGTGTAATTGGCTTTTTGCTTGTTCGAAGCAGAGAGGAAAACTTGCCACAGTTCCTCTGCAGACTGACTGTCTCACTTGTCTGTCCCTCTAGGAAATTGCAGACAGCTTTGATGATGTTGACATCAGGGCTCTATGAAGGTGATATGATCTGTAATTACTGTTTTTAATGAAATATAAGAAAATTTCTTTAAATAAGCATTTAGTATTTCAAATTTACTTTTAATCTTTAGCGACTTTAATGTGGAAAACAAAAAGTAAGCATCTAAAGCAGATATGAATTTTAAAAAATTGCAGGGTACCGAAGACTTTTGCACAGTACTGTATAGACAATTTGATTGTCAGTTTAATCATCATAAACCTAAGACCATTCTGGCTTCAAATCTTTCAGGGGTCTAAGCTTAAAAAAAACAAGTATTTGCTACCAACGTGTCTTTGTCCCCCGCCACAAAATGTGAAATCGTGTCAAAATGAGCAATCTCGGTGTGACCTTGAGAGTGACTCAAAGGTCACCAAAATCGACTGGCGCCGGTGTATCACCCTAATACATGTTGACATGAAATTTGAAGAAAACCCGTCAATTCGTTCATGAGAATTCTCGTTGACTAGGATTTGGGACTGACGGATGGACGGATGTACGGACGGATGGTCGTGAATACTATGTCCCGCCGCTTTGCGCGTTCCGCGTGGCGGGGGACAAGTATTTTATGGGCCTCCAAGTGGCTCACAGCTAAGACATTTTTGACTGGGAGTCCTGGGGTGGGTGATCGAATCCTTGCTACGCCATTACTGGCAATGGCTGGAGGTCTGCATGGGCGGGGCAACTATTGGCGCAGCCTCACCGAAGATGATGGGAGTTAAGCCATTTAAGAATTTGATAGTTCATCACTCTCTAACAACCACTTCTGGTCGGCCAGATGCATGTAGTTGTACGAGCTAAATTGTACCCAGATTTTGTCGTCCTCCAGCGACATAGGTGTAGTGCAATTGGCGGTGTGACTGCATGGTGTAAAAAGGCGAGGGCTGGTCATCTTGTGAGTTGGAGGAATCATTCTACGGCATATACGGATTTCCTGTGTCAGTGGAGCAGATCACTTTGTGTTGGGCTAAACAGTTTGGCTGTGTTCAGGGTGGGGAAAAAAGTGGGGGGGGAAAGAAAAATATATTAATTTTTAAAATCATGAAAAATAAATAATGTTTGTCCTATTGGGTATTTCTTAAGAATAAACCCAAAACCAAACCAGACACAACACTATCCAAGGCACATTAAGTTTTGCCCCTCATGTAAGTTTCTGTTTGCACTGTGCAGATGAAATGGTTGCGGTGCACTGAATGATTTTGGGTGATAAATATCTTCATTTCTGTTCTATGCATGACATTTATCATACTTTTAGCCACAGTGTTCTTAGTGAGGTGAATGATATAGCAGCTCTAAATTTATCTCCCTTGTCTATTCATGATTCATCATGGTAAAGTGATGACTGAAGGTCATCTAGTCTCATCCCTACTGTTTGGGAAATTGTGCCCTTAGACACAATTGTTTGACTGCCATTCTTTATATGAACATGGATGTATTGAAGTTTGCTAAGTGAAGTGAGAATTCCAGGCTGAATGATGTGTGTGTGTGTGTGTGTGTGTGTGTTTGTGTTCACGTTCTTGTTACCTATTGCGGTAGTATAAACACTAACCTTGTCGGAACCAGTTGTCTGAATGGGGACCAAAGCCTGGTTCTAATATTGCAAAACGTCATCTCTGAGGTCATGGTTGAGGTTACGGGTCAGGTGTGAATTGAGGTTTTTTTAAGGTTAAGGTCAGGTACAGTGTTTCCCACTGACCAGGAAGCAATGTGTGGTGGCACACCTATGTTTTCAGACAGAGATAATTGTCATTTGTTGAGCGGGGGGGTAGTAGATATGCATTTCATTTTGTTGAGCAGGGTGAATGGATATTCTTCTTATTTTCATGGGGGATGGCTGAGTAAGGATGGCTCACATTCCGCATCTTCTTGTGCCTTTCATCTTTTTCCGGTGTCCCCCCCAACGTGCAAATGCAATATCAACAGGCGGCAATTGCGTATTTACTCAGAATTAATGGGAATCCATTTCTTTCGGTCCAAATTGATTCTATGGCGCCCCGCCACACAATGGTCTATGTGTGGGAAACCCTGAGGTATGATTAGGTTAAGGTTAGGGGTAGGGTTACGGTTAGGCTATCGAGAATGAATAGAAGTCAATGCAATGTCCTAACAAGGATAGCTGTGCGGACTTCGTGTGCATGCGTGTGTGCGTGTGTGTTTTTTTTGTGTGTCTGTGTGCGCTCATGAGTGTGTTTGTGTGTTTGTGCATGTTTGTGCGTGTGAGAAAGTGTGTGTGGGGGCTTTTTTAGTGATACTTGTGCGAACCAGCTCTTGAGAAACTACAAATGTTGTGAGAGGATTTGGGATTGTGGGGACATTTTGGGTGTTCTTGCAAAGGATTACAGAGGATTATGGGTAATTGTTTAAAGTTGGGCTTATGGTTACAGTTTGGGTTAGGTTAAGACCTTGTCCACACGTAGCCGGGTATCTAATAAATCGAAGATATTTTCCTCCGTTTTGACCTGTGATCCACATGACAACGCATCAAAAACGAATGTTTAAAAAGACTCAAAGGCAAAGTGAAGATTTTTGAAAACTCCGTTTATGCATTTGCGTGTAGACCGGAGTTTTTGGTTTTCGAACGTCACAACCTGCGCCAAAATGACAACAAATCTGCTCTGACGTCAAACGTGCGACCTTTGTTTACTGCAGAAGCCAGAGCAGAAGCATGGACGAAGAGTAATGGATCGGAGTAGTGCCTTGAAAGCTGTGATAGCGTTAATTATTGTGCAGGCGCTTTACACATGTTTAATTTTAGAAGCCCAACTACTGCTCCAAGAGCACAGGCGACGGACAACATTGTGGTCGGTGTGACGCCAACAGAGGGCTGTTCTGATGTGATTTGGTAGGATTTGGGGAAATAATGGCATCTACAGATTTGGAGGCTTATTGAAAACGCAGATGCACGGTTATGTGTGGATAAAATGTTGTTTATAAACGGAGGGGGGGAAATATTCGTTTTTAAAAATACCCGGCTACGTGTGTACATGGCCTAAGGTTAGGGTTGGAGTTCAACATAAATTTGTTATCATGAGGGTTTGGGAAAGGCTATATAGAATGTTCGTTAGTCAATTCAATGTTCTTGCAAGTGTAACTAGACATTCAAATGCGTGCACATGAGTGCGTGAGAAACACTGAGTGTTATCCTGATGCACTGTGTGGAATTTGCATTCAGACTCTGCTGCCATTACCATGGTAACAGTCCCTGTGCCTTGCTCTTGATCAAGCCCGATGGTATGAACATTTCACCTGTCTCTCTCACCCATCCTGGACGGTGGTCGTATCACATTGAACACTGAAACATTTTTTTCATGGGGTAATTTATTTCAAATTATTATTACCTGTTTGCACTCTTTCACTCTCCTTCTCACAAAGTACCGGCTGAGAATCTCTCCCGTTAATGGGGTGTGAAAATTAGTTTAGGGATAAAGAATTTGAATGATACATGCAGTGTTAGGCATTGTTAGCATTAAGCCATCTTATTCTCTCCTGTATCCTCTAAATCTGCTTCACTTTGAAGTCATTGAGATTATTTTTGCTGCCTTCAAACACCAGGACATCATATATCTATCAGAAAAGGATGGCCCCGGTGCAGCGCTGTGTGTGTTTATGCATTTTGCTATGTTTTGCTGCACGGTAGTCTTCATTATGGTTGTTATTCTGGCCACATCCCTGAAAGATTTATTTGGCTATAGAAGAGGTTGTGTCTGCTTGGCGGTTTGTGTGTTGCTAATGAGTAGCATGCTTGCTCTATCTTGCTGCAGCAACCTAACTGTGTAAGATTCAGGGTTCTCCCCCCTGCCATCCTAAATATTATCCGGCCATCGACAAACATCCAGTAATGTAAATGTATTTTCATTGTACCCTGCCATCACATTTCTTTTGCACCTTTGTCCTGAATCAGTTGTTCACTGGTAACTTCAATCTCTATTGTGCTAGTTGTTAAGAAGGACTCTTGGCTATTTCGCAAATTCATTTGATTTATGGTGATGAAGCAGGCTTGCATTTAATAGCACACAAACGGCAATTTCATTGTTGACCTGGCACAGTAGTGCATTGTCTCTTATGTAATGGTGGTATTTGCATTTGAGCGAGGTGCACTGTGCTTGCAGTGTGCCCGTGGGCTGTGAGAGCTGGGGAGAATGTTGGAGGTGCACCAGGAGAGGGCAGCAGGGGCAGCACACTTTGGCAGGAAAGAGCGTGCAGAGAGCGAGCGCGAGGACGGCCCGGCCCACCGGAGCTGCCGCACGAGGGCCCCGCACGCCGCAACTCCCAGCCACTCCACTCTGCCCTCCGCCTCGCTGGGATCTCCCTCAATGCATTCCAGCAATTCCAAAGTGAGAAACTCGCCATCGGAACACACTCAGAGGTGAGGCCTTTCGCGGGGTGCGGAACGATAACGTTGCATGTGATGCGACACATTGACGTGAAATGCAGATGTGCTGGAAAACAAAACAAACGGGCAGGTTGTGTGCTGAAGCCACATTCACTCTTAAAAGGGCTGCATGCATGTGTAATTTATTCTTGCTCTAACCAATTGAAAAAACATATTAAAATAAGCTTCTTTCAAGCAGCAAAAATTATTATGCAAAAGTTTCTTGCTGCTACCATCCATTTTCAGTAGCTTTACAACCAGCACGAGCTGACTGTAAAAGCATCTGCACGTATATGAAATTGCATCACTAAGTCACATGGTCTCAACACTGTTGTCTGACAAGATGCAGCTAATCAGATTCCGCATTCTGTGATTTTGTATTCAGGCTTCTTTGGCACCTCCTGTTGCGGATGGTTGGTGAAGTCGGGGTGCTCTCTCCTCTTACTTTTTCTTTTCGCTCTGTTAGCAGCCCAAAATCCAAACAGGAGGCTATGGTGCGGTCACCTCCTGTTATGTCGCCATCCAGCGCTGCACAGATGGACTCTAAACTGGCCAATCCTGCAAAGCAGGGGGGCTCTTGTGGCCAATCGCTACCTTCCCCCTGTGATTCTAAGACACTGAGCAGTAGCCATGTTCCCAAAGGAGCGCAAGCCACAACTGGCAGCCTACCACTAAAAAATGGTCAAGGCCTGAATTCAGCCGCTTTAACTAAAGGCTTGAATTCAGCTACTGGGCCTAAAGGCCTTAATTCTGGCAGTGGAGCTAAGTGTAAAGTCAAGAGAGAGAGGAGTACGTCACTGGAATCATTTGAGCCGAGAGATGCCGGAACGCAGAGCAATGAGCCTGAACAGAAAGGTGAGCCTCCATTTCAGAAACTACATGTCACTTTTAATCTGCCACCCTTTGGAGCTACTCTTTCATTTTCTTTAATTCCCACCCCTATTGAAATGGTCTTCAGGACATACTGGTCTGATTGCTGCTGTTTGCCTAACTGCGACATGTTCTGGGTGGTAGACCTGATGCCATTGTGATTATTGCAAAGGAAGACATGTGTCCCCTATTGCAGGCTTTGTATGACCCTGTGCTACCGGCTTGAGTTTTCAGTTTGGCAAAAGGGAGGAACCTGACAGCCATAGTGGCTGGTTCCTCACAGGGTCATTTTTTTCAAGGAACTTTGATTGTGATTGATGATTCTGATGCTAATGAAGCTGCAGCTCGTGGTGCTGATGTTGAAGCACTACTAATGCTGCTTCAGTTATTAACACCGAGGCTGAAGCATTGCTGACGCCGGTTAATGCAAATGATCCTTGAGCTCCCACCTCCAGTGGATGCTGATGCAGCTAATGCTAATAAGGCCACTGCTCGTGCCACCAAGGTAAAGTAAATCTTAACTAGAGCATATGCTTCCCCATCTTTCTGGGGGTTTTCAGGGCCAGGCTTGTTGTTATACTAGATACCATCTAGTTTTTCCTTGACTTAAAGTGGACATGTATTGAGAAATCAAAAAATGGGCCAATTATACAGCTATGGAAAGCTAATGTCATTGTAACTTGAATAGGGAAGGGTGCTAAGGGTGACATGATGTAGCCTGTACAATCAATGTGCATAAGTTTTAGATCACTTGGTCCAATGGACCAAAAGGGGCCGAGGGGATCACGCTACAGCATCGGCGTCAATGTCTGCGTTAACTTTGATTTTCTTCTGCGAAACCACTGAAGGGATCAATGTGAAATTTGGTGTGGAGGTAGATATGGATGTACAGATTGAAGTTTGTTTGAGGCGTCAACTCGACATCAAACTGCACTGTATCATGCTGGAGAGCGATTAAAAGTAGCTAAAATGCTGAAACTTTGTACACACATACTTTTGAAGACATAAGAATAAAAAGCTTAGCTCCTAATTTGCTACTACACTACTCCCTTGAGCAACACACTTAAGCCCAGTAGCTCTTCAGTATACAATGCTGGGCACAATGATCTGGTGTCTGGGGCTTGATATTTCAATGGAGCTGCACTATAAAAAGGGCATTGTGCTGCAAAAAAAAAAGAAAACATCATGAAACGTCAAACCATGACGCAGAATTTTGCTTGAATTGTTTTTTTTTCCTGCAAGAATTAGAAAAGGTGTCTTCATTTTCCCAATGTTGGACCCAAGCATAAAAGATACTGCCACTTGTGAGCTTATGTAATTCTAAAGCCTGGAATAAATCAAGTGAGCTAAGTGCCCATTGCACAATTTATTTTACTATTACATTTTTCTAGGAGGTCATATTCAAGGTTCTAATTCAGTTGCAGGTGAAGTTCCTGGAGAGAAATATCAGGGCAAAGTATCAATCAGACACGGTTTCCGTACAGCTTAGACAGCCCTGTGTCCTTTTTTATGGTCTGAAACTATTGCGAACTTGATGAAATTTTGAATATTAATTGCCAGTGTGGAGTCTGTTGATTGGCTGGAAATATTACCATGGCTAATAGACAAAGTTTCTGGTGAAGCAGAAATGAAATGTATAGTGCCTTGTAAGTAATACAAACTTATTAAAACATTTAAATAAGACTACTTTACAACAGTCAAATGCCAATGATGACATCAGAGTTTAGACTAACTAAATCTGTCAAAGTTGTCTGGAAATGCATTGTTTGAGTAATGCTTCACATTGACATTTTTTAATTAGACTTTCTGCAAATTTTGGACTTTGACCTTAAAGTTGTTAAAGTTAAAGTTTTAAGCTGTAGTATTCGATTTGAAAGTTTGATAATTTTGTAATAACCTCATTTAGATGGTGGTTATGGTCCTATAGTACAATCTACATAATATGAAGAGCTAAAAAGATGAAAAAAAATCCATTCACTCTAGTGGCTGCAGGGCTGCAGAGACGTTGACCAATGTAAGCCATCCGGCCGGACAGATGTCGACAGATGGCGCCGTTTATTTTTAGCATTGTAAAATAGCACAGCTATCATCAGTGTTGTGCCTGAATGCATTCAATGAACTCATGAACTTAGTCGTATTTCCGATTGATGAACGTTATTGTGAACGTGTTCAAGCTTCATTGTGGCGTTTGTGAACGATGCGCTCTCTTGCTGATGCATTGTAATTTACGTTAGGTTTAACATGCATTTAATAACTTTCAATGTTGCTATACCTGCGAATCCAACATGCTAAATCATCATTCAAGGCTGGCTCTGTGTCTGTTTACTGCAGGTGTTCTGACAAATTTTGCTACCTATCAGAACATGCTACCTTGCGGTCCTGTGCTTGCACAAACCAAAAATCTCGGGTTGTTTCCTCGCTCATATCTTGTGTATCTTCAAAAATCATAGAAATATATTTATTTTCGGTGCATATTTCGACCTGTAAGCGTACATATATTTGGATGTACACGCTAGGTTTTCCTGAAAATGCAGAAGTTAGATGATAATGGTGTATATAGGCATATATCTTTGAACAAACTTATCCACCTCGTTATAAAATGTGCTTATGTTATAATAAGTTAACAAATAACAAAGTTACAACTGTTTACTGATTCATATTGCAATATCAAGGCGAAAACAAAGACTTTATGATCGCTTTGCATCACGGTAGCATTTTTTGACAAGGGAGCAAAATTTGACAGAACACCGGCCGGCTTGTTGCTCTGGTAGAGGGGGTGTGTCTGGGAGTCTCCACGCAGACAGCCTCACGTGCTCAGTGGGAGGGTTTAGGAGCACAGAGGGGTGTGTGTGTGTGGGCAGGATGCTTTTTTCAAAATTTTCTCAACGTCTCAATCTTTCTCAACTGATTCTCAAATCGTATACTACAGCTTTAAAACAATTCAGGATTCATACATGAAAGAACAGGACCGCTTTTGGATTCCACACTTTGAATGACTCATTGATTATTTCTGTTGGCATTTTCTTCCCTCGTAAGGTTTTTTAATTCAAGAAAATTTATTAAATGTCAAACCGCCTCAACTTGGGAACTGCTGGCCCAAGTGATATTTTTTTGCCATTTAATTGACTAATTGTGATCTACAATAGTGATTTATTGCAATATTCTTGGCATAAGACTAAATACATGTGTCCTTGTTTAGTGAGGGCTTGTGCTTGATGCATGTATAAGTTGTTTGTGTGTGTCAGTCCTATGCGTGCACGTGTGCGTTAAGGAATTTAGGTTCGCTTTAATTATTCTCACAGTAATGAAGCAATACCTGGTGTGTCCGTATGTGCTGTGTCCATTTCTGTGGTCTGTACTGAACATTGATTGGACGGTGATGGATTACTGTGGTTTGTGGTAAGTGCTGATTGGGCTTTTGCATATTCTTGTGGTCTGTGTGTGGTGTCAATTTGGCAGTGATGTATGTGTGGTCTGTACTGTTTGATTAGTGATCTGTTTGTCAGGGCAGATTAGCCTTTAGCCCATGCAAGGAATGGTCAGGCATGCTTGTTGGGTCATTCCATATGAACTCAACCAGAGGTCCCAGGGTCATGGACATGGAAAAATGTTGTGGGAGTACATCTACATATATAATCTGCACCTCTAAAATTTTAAGGCTTCAACTCCCATAGGTTCTGAGATATCCCCCTCCATAAATGGGGGGGCCCATGCCAAATTTTTCGCAAACGTTAATTTTCGGAGGTTTTGGAGGCCAGTATCTTGGAAATGCATCAGAGCTTTGGGGTGAAAATTGCTACCTTGGGTAATCTGGACCCAGGCTTTCAGAATCTCCTGTCAAAATGTGTCTACTTCTTCTCATGTCAGTGTTATTGGCCTCTCAAAATGAATCTTTTCATGGGCGGAAATCAATAATTCACTCTTCAAAGACCCCGATTGCAAGACTCGGGACGTGGATTCATTCACCCCAACACCGTACGGAACCGTCTGCGAGCTGCAGGCCTGCGTGCACGACGTCCTTATTTCGGCCCCATATTGATGGATCGTCACCGAAACCAGCGTCTACAGGACGTGGTGCACGCAGGCCTGCAGCTCGCAGACGGTTCCGTACGGTGTTGGGGTGAATGAATCTACGTCATCCTTGGACTTGAGCAGCCGTTCTTGTCGCTGGTAGTGTTCGGTCTCGGACATGATCCCGTACGATCTGACGGTCCTGATGTGCCGTTGTCACACGTTGTTGACCCGGTCAAGGACGGTCCCGAGTGCTCCCCGTTTGCAGAAACCTTTGATGGAGTCTTGCGATCGTTGTGTGTGCGCAGTGTAGTCGTCTGGCTATTTCCCTGGTGCTGGCGCCAATTTGAAGCATGCCTATGGCACGTTCCCGTTCAGGGGCTGTAAGTCGCGGCATAGTGTCGACGTTTCACAAGTGTCAGTGAAGAAGTGAAATTTTATTTGGATTCACATGCTTTTAAAGGCAACGTGTGCACAAATTCAGAGTGAAATTCATTTTTCCTGTGGTGTGCGTGCAAGATGTTGCGTTTTTGCAAAAAATTGCCTTGCATTACAGTTAACTTGAAATTCTCGCTTTTCTTGCACCTGGCATGTCGGGTGACGTCACTGTAGTGTTGTTGTTGTATAAAAATTATATTGAAGTTCATTTGAACTTAAATATTGACTTTTTTCAAGTGGTGCATTTTCATTTGTACTCAATATATAACAAGGCCTTAATTTGGGGGTCAAGAGTCTCTGACAAGGGGTCCCGGCTGAAAAGATGACTTTTTTGCCAAATTTTTTTTGACAGGGTCACTAGGAGAACAATAATCCACGGGCATAATTTTTTTTTTTTTTACATAATTGTATATATCTTGCCTGTATTTGTTCAAAACCTCAACTCGTTTTCTCACCTCCGTCATCATTGAATGATTTTCTCATAGGAGGGCCTTTTTTTGCTTAAATACCCTCCAAATCACTTTTGTTCCATTATCAAAAATTGTCACTAGGTATAGATATAAACATGTTTAATTGGTGAAGGAATGAGAAGTGATTATTCATAGTATCATTTGTCTTAAAATTAATCTTTGAAGGAAAGTGAGCTGCACAGAGGCATAATTTGCTCAGAATTAACTATGAAAAGTCATGAAACAAAAGTGTCTTTCATTGAACACCAAAAACTAGTTGTCAATAGTCAATGTCAATAACTATAGTGACTGTAAAGAAGTAATCCTACTCATTCACTACACAAGGAGTTTTTTAAATGTTGGCAACTTCTACTGAATGAGGACAGTATCCTGTAGAGCAAGTTTACAAATGAGACAAAGCATATTACATTCTGGAATGACACCCAGCAGACATTCTTACGAACTGAAGCTGGCCATGAGAGAAGTCCTGTGTTTGATTGCTGCATGAAGTCGTTGAACACGTCGCTATTTTCATCAGAATGCTCAAAAATACTGCCAATATATTGCACTAGATGTACGGTACTTCCCTGGCTGTAGCTTAGCATTATGCAGCTTGGCCGCTGGTTGCTTTTCACTAAGTACTTAATAATGATCATCAGCTAACATCCTTTTCTTCCTCTGTTTAGTTTAAGAATTTGGGGTAAAGTAATGGTGGGATCTTGTGCCAGTTGGTTTGGCAGCCATGTCAAACCATATGTCAATTTGTAGGCGCAGTGCTCATATACAGCGGGGAAAATAAGTGTTGAATGTGTCAACATTTTTCTTAGTAAATATATTTATAATGGGGCTATTGACATGAAATTTTCACTAGATGTTGGTAATAACTCAAGAAATCCACACACAAAAAGAAATCAAAACAAATAAATCCATAAACTAAGTTATGTGTAATAAAGTGCCTTTTAAATGGCTTTTTTATTTCTGATTCTATTACTGATCATGACCAAAGTTTGCATGAAATATACTGTATGTGGCCAACATGAAATTTGTTACTATGCCAGGTACCCAGAATGCATGCTACACTGGTCAAATTTTACTGTACGCTGCCTGAGCTATCTTAGTGCTGTATTCTGTCCCAGAATGCAATGCAGTCAGTTGTCATGTCCTGCTGAGGCCTTGGTGATCTTAATATCCTGCTGATCGTGTCTGTTTAGTTCACAACATGGTTATTGTCACATATTTGCTGCTTCCCAGTATACTAGTACTGCCATGGAGAGTAGTGTGTATTATCCCATATATATTGGTTCAGTATGCAGTCCATAGTTAACAAGTTTGTAATTCTGAATATTACCCCCTGTCTCAGTGGACTTGCTTGGCGATGGGGCCCCCCAGCTCTCTGATGGGACCCCTGCTCTTTGTATGATTTGCCTCTCTTTCCCTCTCAGACTCTTCCAGAGTAAAGCGACTGTGTGTCGCAGAGCGAAGGCAGCCCAACAGGGGTGTAGACTGGTGTTCTGAAGGTGACAGTGATGAGGATGAAGCACGCTATTTCAGTGAGTGTTGAAATGACCAGCATTTTCTCACTGAGTGG
This sequence comes from Gymnothorax reevesii, assembly GCA_029721435.1. NCBI lineage: Eukaryota > Metazoa > Chordata > Actinopteri > Anguilliformes > Muraenidae > Gymnothorax > Gymnothorax reevesii. The sequence continues at coordinate 47,881,760 of CM056587.1, read as the reverse complement.
GGAAATGACCTACAATATTTCTCTTTGTGGGGAAATAACCTGTAATTTTTCACTGAGAAGGGGGTAAGCCCTACCCTGTTTGATCAACCACGGCAAGGAAGAGGGAGGGGGTGGGGGGGGGGGGGGGCGTTGCAATGAACCTGTCTGTCTGTCCGTTTGTCCTTCCGTGTGCCTGTTCATCTGGAATTATATTTCACAGATTGCAGTGAGTGAGTGAGTGAGTGAGTTCAACGATTGGCTGGCCGGTGGGGAAGAAGTTCAGCGAGTGGTCAGCTGGCAGGGAAGAACTTAAATGATTCGTTGGCCGACAATTGGGTGGCTGGCTGTTCAGCGATGGGTCGGCCAGCGGGGAACAACTTCAACGATTGGTTTTCCGACGATTGGCTGGCTGGCTGGTATGGAATTATATTTGTGCCACAATCCTGAGCGAGCAATTGGAAATTTTGAGCGCAGAAAAATATATTTCGCAAGCACACAAATCTTGTTTAGAGAAAAAAGAAATTTTGTGAGCAAACTAAACCTTCCGATTGAGCGAACAAAACTATTCTGTGCTCAACAAATATTTTTACATGTTTGCTATGATCAATATAAACGTGCAATATTAACCCCCTTCCCTCAGTTTCACTCTATACCCTCTCGCAAACTCATGTTCTGCACGCTGGCAGACCGCAGCATGCTCGCTCGAAGCATGTCTCCCCCTCTCTCTCAGTCTGACCTCTCTGTGTGCGCTCAACTTCAACTGCGCGCTCGCTCGAGCTGTGCAGAGTGTTATAAATGTGCCATAATTATAATAAACTAACAAATGACAAAGTAACTACTGTAAACTGATTCATGATGCAATATCAAGGCGAAAATAAAGACTTTACGATCGCTTTGCGGTAAGGTAGCATTTTTTGACAAGGGAGCAAAATTTGGCAGAAAACCGGCCTTCATAGCTGCCAGCGGGGACACGCGCATCAAAGCACGGCGTAACGCCACCGAACGCCCGCTTTCACGAAAATTAGTGCCAAGTGACACTGGTGAACTGAGCTGACGCTGGCACCAGCGGTCCCGTAGTTCGAAGCACTCGCCTCGGTAGGGGTCATTATTTCGGTCGGTTCATTTGTGAATGAACTTCAAGGCAAACTTTAATGGCGACAGACATATCGGCAAAGTGCCTTCTTCAGGCGTTATATGTTGAAATAAATCAGCCGGAGAATGATGCAAAACTATTTTTTTAAGACTGTCAAGTTTGCCGGCTATCATGGAAATAACGTTAACGTCAGTAATCTTCTGCTTTTCTCCAGACATTAGTTAGCTGAGCTGACGCTAGCAACCTAACTAGATAGCTAACTTGGTTCGCAAGCCGAAGGTGTACAGACTAACCAACAAAATTTCATAAAGGTCCATAAAACATGGTGCTCGTGGCTGCGGTGTGGCATTTTGGTTTTGATGTTCAGAAGACATTGTGTAATGCTATAGTTAGCAGCAGCCAGTGTTGCTTAAGAGGGATATAAGTTAAGAGTCACACAACACTCGATGTCTTAAGATGCATAGAGATTTAACATTAACCTTTACCCGTCCCAAACAAGGGCAGCACTATTATCCAGTCACAGACGAATTTTGTCATGACCTTTTCCCCTTTTCTTTTGTGGTTGGGCATAATACATCTAATTGGAGACCGAAGCAGCCAATCAGAATCGTGGCACATTTGTAACGCTCTGCACAGCTCGAGCGAGCGCGCAGGTGAAGTTGAGCGCACACAGAGAGGTCAGACTGAGAGAGAGGGAGAGACATGCTTTGAGCGAGCATGCTGCGGTCTGCCAGCGTGCAGAACATGAGTTTGCGAGAGGGTATAGAGTGAAACTGAGGGAAGGGGGTTAATATTGCACGTTTATATTGATCATAGCAAACATGCAAAAATATTTGTTGAGCACAGAATAGTTTTGTTCGCTCAATCGGAAGGTTTTGTTTGCTCACAAAATTTCTTTTTTCTCTAAACAAGATTTGTGTGCTTGCGAAATATATTTTTCTGCGCTCAAAATTTCCAATTGCTCGCTCAGGATTGTGGCACAAATATAATTCCATAGCTGGCAGGCCGGTCGTTGAGGTCATTCGTATATAATATGAAGGGCGCCGCTCCCTTTGCAGCACTTCCTGGTGCCGGCTGCAGACTTACTGCGTTCTCAATGTAACAGTGACTTTAAACAGTAAAAATTAAGACAGAAAAATAAAAACGTGAATTGGGTTAGAACTGTTTTGTACAATCTATACCTAAAACCTTTGTTTCAAAAATCTGGGTTGACTTTTTTTTACATTTTTAATTATGCATGTAGGCAACGCTTTCTCTAGGAAGCGGAAGGCGCCGACACAATCGCCGTGGGAAGTGAAAACGGCGAACGGCAGCAAAGCAGAGAGGGATATCTGTTTTTCCCCTACAAACAATATTTAATAGAAAACTAAAGTAACTGATGCAAACACTTAGGTTACTCGTGGAAGCAAGGACAGTAATGAAAATAACATTACAGATGATAGAATTAAGCAACCATACTGTCACCACAATAGCGTGCACTGAGCACCAGTTAGCTTGTCGCTCCGGTGAAGAGCATCGGCAGTGGACCATTAACTTCAGCGCTGCCGTGCACTTGGAATCCTTCCAACCAAGCATTGCATTTTCTGGAAGAAAATTCGGCACGCTGTGATTAGACAGATCCTTTCAGTGAGGTTTGTTTGAAAAATGGCAAAACTTGCATTGTGCTAAGGAAACCAACGGTATTCTTTGATTTATCTGCACAACTACGGTGACGGTTTATTTGTTAAGGGGGGCTTGAGCAACTGGGAAAAGGCAAAACAAGAACTTGGTCAGCATAAGTTGCCAGGCCTGCACTCTGATACATTACACGTGTTCACTATGATTTAAGTAACTTAATTCAGCGCTATGCTGTCGGAGTTTGCAGCTAGGAAACAACATACAGCTAGGACAGTGTTGTAAAATTTATTCAGATCTGCTAAATTCCTAGGCCATGAAGGAATACCACTCAGAGGGCACAGTCATCGCGACAAGCACTGCGTCAGTTTATGTTTGATAGAATGCACTCGTTACCGTAAGCTTGAGAATGGCTTTCACGGATCCGCAGTAAAAAGATGAAAATAAAATAAACAAAGTGACTATTCGCACTTATTTAAGTGCGTCCAAGCACAAAAATTTTTCTAAATTCGCATTAGACGGACTTATAAGTGTGGCGAAGATGCAAATTGTTCCATTGCCCTCACTTATTTTAAGTGTGTCCAAAGCCAAAAAATTTTTCTTGGCTAAACGTATTTTTTAAGCTGTGGCATAGAAAAAAATTCAACATTGGCCACACCTGTAAGCGGGAATATCATCGGCCTAAAATAAAATTGCCGGTTTCGGAGCATTTTAAGAATGCTGGTGATGACCCTTAAGGGAATGATTATCAGGCTATCATTATTTTATGTCTTTTAGGGGATTTGCCTGCTGCCTGGATGTATTTAGGTTGGCGAAAGTGATATTCATTAAAGATAGTTGATTGAATTAAAAAAAGTAAGTCCTTTATAATGCGATGAATCAGTTTATTCAAATGTAGGATTTTGTCTGAGGATATTTTGTTTATTTTTTGGACTGCAGACCTCGAGTAGCTCATAAAACGGCACATGATTACTAGCTTACGAAGTCACGTCCTTTTGCGCCGATGTTTCATAGTTTAAATGTAAAAAATGGTGAGATGGGATTCAGAGAAAGAGAATTCCGTCTTAAACCTCCACTTTTTTCGGCTTTTTACTCGCCAGAACGATTTTAAAAGGGGGCGCCCTATTAGGAGGGCGAAGGGAGATTTATAATTTCAAATTAATATTTAATATCGTCAAGGCGCACCCATTTCTTGGGCGCACATTCTCAGACAGCACTTCCGGCTCAGCCGTATAATAGGTTGCACCTAGTCTTTTTTTTTATCTTTTTATTTTTTATTTTTTATTTATTTTTATTTTTTTTTTATAAATACAGAGACAATCGCCAGGGGGTGACATACTTTCAAGGACAAGCTTTTAGAATATCATATTACATAAATATATTAAAAAGAGCAAATAAATTCAGAGTTTTACAAGCTTTTGCATTTGTCGAATGTCTAATGGTCCTAATATATTGCTTGACTTCATTTTCAAAAATGCAGAAGAGTGGGTTTTGATTAGTATAACGACATTTGTGAATGTGCCATTTAGCTAATAGTAATATAAGATTAATAGTATCAAATTGCTTTTTTTTTTACAGATGGATAATTAAAGAAGCCAAACAATATATGTTCAAAACAAAATGAAAATTGTGGTACAATACAATTAGAAATCAAATTACAAATATCTTTCCATAGTTTGACAGAGAATGGGCAATTCCAAAATAAATGAAAAACATCATCAGGGGATCCTTCACAAAAACCACAGTTAACATCTATATCTTTCTTGAAACGTTGTAAAAAAACTTTACAAGGATAAAATCTGTGAATTATTTTAAAAGACACTTCTGTTATGGCCCCAAATTGTTATTACATTTATAACACAACAGCAACAGCAAGGGTTGACAGACAGAGTTATAAAAACTTAAACACATTTAATTAAACAGACAAAGACTAATAACAACTTACTAACTGACCAAGATTTAACACAACCAAAAACAGAAATATTTACAGTCCCTTTTTGTGGGTTGGCTTGGTGATGTCCTGGATGAGGAAAAATGCTCAAAAGAAACTTAACAGGTCTTGAACAGAAATGACAGGTCTGGTCACATGTATCCTTCTTCTTGCAATTTCTCCTACTACTTTACTGTCTCAATTCCTTTCCTTGTATACTCTTTTGCAGACCCCACCCACATTTAGACCTCTTTTTTTTAATTTTCTGAGACTTGCCCCAGGCATGTCCAGGACATGTCTAAACATGACTCCAGTCTGAGCTTAACAAAAAAAGGTAAATACTGCCATCTAGTGGCCTATATTCACATTACACCTCCATTCCAAAAGGGAAAAATTTTGACTCATAAAGGCAAAATTTTTCTTTTCAATACAAAATGGTTAAGTGAACACTTGTCTATATATACATATCATACAATATTCAAACACATGATATATATATATACACATTCAAACACGGGATAAGCAATCAGCAATTACATTGTCTGTACCCTTTACATGCTTAATTTCCAAGTCAAACTCCTGTAAAATCAAACTCCAATTCAACAATCTCCGATTCTTGTTTTTCATCTTACTCAAAAACATTAACGGATTGTGGTCTGTGTACACAACCATTGGCTTTTGCCCCGTACAAACATAAACCTCAAAGTGTTGTAAAGAAAGAACCAGAGCCAACAGCTCCGTCTCTATTGTGGAATAGTTCCTTTGGTGGCGATTGAACTTCCTGGAGAAGTATGCCACGGGATGCTCAATGTCATCAGAGTCACTTCTCTGTAGGAACACAGATCCACAAGCTTGGTCGCTAGCATTGACCGCGATGGAGAACGGTTTGTTGAAGTCAGGAGATTTGAGCACGGGGAAGTGACACAGCAGAGACTTCAGGTGATCGAAGGCTCTCTGGCATGCATCATCCCAGGTGAACTTTACGCCTTTTTTCAGTTGGTTAGTTAGACTGAGAGCAATCTCAGCAAAGTTCTTGCAGAACTTGCGGTAGTACCCGATCATTCCAAGGAAGCGGCGCAAAGCTTTTTTATTGTCAGGAACTGGAAAGTCCATGATGGCTTGGACTTTAGCATTTATGGGTGCCACCTTACCCTGGCCTATGACGTAACCAAGATAGGTGACAGTAGCACAACCAAAGTCACTCTTGCTCAGGTTAACAGTCAGGTTAGCCTGGGTCAGGCGCTGGAACAACGTCTCTACATCTTTTAGATGTTCTTCCCAGGAGTCACTCCATGTGATCAGGTCATCGATGTACGCACCGGTGTGTGGCAATCCGGCGATTGTAGACTGTATCATCCTTTGGAACGTGGCTGGGGCATTTTTCATGCCAAAGGGGAGGACTTCATACAGGTACAATCCAGATGGTGTGGCAAAAGCAGAGATGCTCTTGGCCCTCTCAGTTAAAGGCACACACCAATAACCCTTCAATAAATCAATCTTGGTCAGAAACTTTGCTTGCCCTACACTATCAATACAATCATCAATCCTAGGTATTGGAAACACATCAGTTCTAGTTACAGCATTGACTTTGCGATAATCTGTACAGAATCTAGTACTTCCATCAGGTTTTGGAACTAGCACACAGGGTGAACTCCAATCTGAGTTGGAGGGTCTGATAATATCATGTTCTAACATGTACTCAACCTCTTTCTCAGCAATCTTTCTCTTTTCAGGATTCATCCGGTACGGATGCTGTTTTATTGGTTTGGCATCACCAACATCTACATCATGAGAGGCTATAGAAACTCTTTTTGGAACATCAGGAAACAGGTCCTCATATTTCTTGATCAACCTCTTAAACTGATCTCTCTGTGAGGGTTCTAAGTGCTGGAGTTTTACATCAAGATTTTGCAACACTTCAGAATTTGACAATTTACATGAAAGAACTTCAGCTTTAATTCTAGGTTCATCATCTTGAAACTCCCCCTCATCTTCACACATCTCGGCCATAGGAGAATCTGAAGTGACAGCTGCAACCCCAGCATTTCTGTCATGATAAGGCTTCAGCATGTTAATGTGACACAATTGGTTTGGTTTTCTCCTATCTGGAGTCTTCACAATGTAATTGAGATCATTGGGTTTTGTCAGAATTTCATAAGGACCATGAAAGCCTGCAATGGATTGGACTGCAAGGGAAACAACACAAGGACCTTGTCTCCTGGTTTAAACTCACGGCTTCTAGCCTTAAGATCATACCAAGTTTTCATTTTTTTCTGACTTGATTTCAAGTTCTCTTTGGCTAGGTCACAAGCTGCACGCAATCTTTCTTTGAACTTGCTAACATAGTCTAACAGACTGATGTGCGGCTCTTCCTCTTGCCATTGTTCACTCAATAATAGCAAAGGTCCTCTCACTTCATGACCAAACACTAGCTCAAATGGACTGAATCCAGTAGACTCCTGCACTGCTTCTCTAGCTGCAAACAACAGCAAATGAACACCTTCATCCCAGTCTTTCTCATGGTCATAACAATAAGTCCTCATCATTGTCTTGAGAGTGGAATGAAACCGCTCTAAGGCATCCTGACTTTCTGGATGATAGGCACTAGAAAGAATCTGCTTTGCACCTAGTTCATACACAACCTGCTGAAACAATCCTGAAAAGAAATTGCTTCCTTGATCTGACTGAATTTCCCTGGGAAGGCCAAACAACGTAAAGAACTTTATCAAAGCCTTCGAGATTGCAGTTGCCTTGATGTCACGTAGAGGTATGGCTTCGGGGAATCTGGTAGATGCACACATGATTGTCAACAAGTACTGATTTCTAGATCTAGTCTTGGGTAATGGACCAACACAATCAACAATGACCTTAGAGAATGGCTCCCCAAATGCTGGGATAGGCTGCAATGGAGCTACAGGTGGGTCTAACTGGTGTTTTCCAACTACCTGACAAGTGTGACAGGTTTTGCAAAAGTTGGAAACGTCTTTCCGAAGCCCAGGCCAAAAGAAGTGTTTCATGATCTTATCAACAGTCTTGTTAACACCAAGATGACCTCCTAAAGGTAAACTATGAGCCATTGTTAAGATCTCATTCCTATAGACCTTCGGAACAACAATTTGCCTGACCACTGCCCAATCTGCATTGGCAGGGATATCAGGAGGGCGCCACTTCCGCATCAACACACCATCCTTGAGATAATACCCAACTGGAACTGCGTCTATTTCTTTATCAGGAAGGGCTCTCCTCTTTAGTACACAAATTTCAGGATCATTAGTTTGCTCCTCAATCAACCGCTTTCTGGACAGAGACAAGTCTCCAGACACATCAGAATCACCAGACCCATCCGGCTGGCTGAATAGAGAACTGATAAAAGTATCTGATAAGTCCTCAAACGGAGAAACCATAGTAGGCTAATCAGAGTCATGAGGCGAACCACCTGAGTCCTGACTATTCAATGTACTGGACGGCACCACATCATCTTCTTCTTTAGCCTTCTTGGCCATAGCACGAGTCACTGCGCAAGAAGGATACAGAGATGGGTCCTCATACCCATCTTCAGTGCTCGGCTGTGAAGTAAGATGTACAGGGGGAACTACTTTGCCCCCAGCCAGGTCATTGCCTAGCAACAGAGAAACACCCTTTATAGGTAGACTTGACATAAGTCCCACCTTTACCTGTCCTGTAACTAAATCTGACTTCAAGAATATAGAGCGCAGGGGTACAGATACAGTCCTCCCTTCAATACCTTGTACAAGTATGAAATCCCCTGAAGCGGTCTCATCACGTAACTCCAAGGAGTCCATCAACAAAAGTGACTGAGAAGCTCCGGTATCCCTTAGGATATATATGGGGACAGGAGTAGTATGCTCATTCAGAGCCACAAATCCCTCTGACACAAATGGAAGAAATTCCTCCCTCACGAAGTCAGCTGTATCAGGCTTTTTAGCCCCACAAGAAGCAGGCAATTTAGCAGATTGGTTATCTACTACAGGGGTTTCTAACCTTGTTTTCACAAAGGCATTTGGTTTGGTATCCTTTTCTTTTTCTTTCTTAGCTTTAAGGAACCAACAGTTAGTTGTAACATGACCAGATTTCTTGCAATAACTGCAAACTAGACCACTTTTGTCACTGTCAGCTTTCACACTTTGATCAGACCTGTTACTGGATTTCTGAGCACCATCACCAGATTTGTCTTTGTCTTTGGGTGAGGAATCTTGGGTATCACCATAACCCTTTTTCTGAAATTGGGACCATCTATTATTACTGCTAGACTGAAATTTGGACTTATGTGTGAGAACATATTCATCTGCAAATTTGGCAGCTGATTGCAAATTCAGTGCTTGCTTCTCATTAAGGTAGGTCTTAACATCATCTTTAACACAGTTCTTGAATTCTTCAACTAACACCATCTCTTTTAGTGAGTTGAAATCATCCTTGACCTCCATAGAAGTACACCAGCGCTCAAAGCAAACCTGCTTTTCATTAGCAAATTCAACATAAGTCTGATTTTCAGATTTCTTCAGACCTCTGAATTTCTGTCGGTAAGCCTCTGGAACCAACTCATAAGCTCTCAAAATAACCTTTTTGACAACCTCATAATCAGAGGAATCATCTGCAGACAAAGCCGAATAGGCTTGTTGAGCTTTACCCTTGAGGACAGTTTGCAACATCAGAGGCCAGTGTTCCTTTGGCCACTGGCAACTCTTTGCTACCTTTTCAAAACATTGGAAATAGTTGTCAACATCCTTTTCTGAAAATGGAGGCACCAGTTTTACCTCCCGACTGGAACAAAATTTATTTTTAGTTTCAATTTTAATTTTTAGTTTCTCCATTTGGAGTCTTTCCTCTCTATCCAACTTCTCTAATTCAAAATCTCTCTGTCTCTGTCTCTCTCTTTCTGCTCTTTCCTCTTTCTCTCTCTCAAATTCTCTTTGTTTCTCTTTTTCCACCCTTTTTTCTCTTCTCTTGCTAATTTTTCCAACTCAAACTGCCTTTGTTTTTCTTTTTCTTCCATTTCAATCTCTAGCATTTTTAATTTAAGTTCCATTTCTATATTTGGATTTTCCACTGGAAACTGTTCCAGATCTCCTGGTGCAAACACTTTTTCATCAATGTAATATTCAACTATCTCTCTAGCCAGTCTTGCTTTTCGCATGGCTGGTTTTACCTCTGTCAGCTCCAAATGTCTGCATATTTCCAACAGTTCTGTCTTTTTAAAAGACTTCAAAACCCCTACGGTTGGTGATGCCAAGAAATCATCCATTGCTGTTGTCAATATATATGTATTCAACTAAAAAAATCAATTTTACAATTTGAAATGTTAGATTTTCAATAAATTACTCACAAAATGGTCCATCCCGGACCTTGAGCCCCCAATTTGTTATGGCCCCAAATTGTTATTACATTTATAACACAACAGCAACAGCAAGGGATGACAGACACAGTTATAAAAACTTAAACACATTTAATTAAACAGACAAAGACTAATAACAACTAACTAACTGACCAAGATTTAACACAACAAAAAACAGAAATATTTACAGTCCCTTTTTGTGGGGTGGCTTGGTGATGTCCTGGATGAGGAAAAATGCTCAAAAGAAACTTAACAGGTCTTGAACAGAAATGACAGGTCTGGTCACATGTATCCTTCTTCTTGCAATTTCTCCTACTACTTTACTGTCTCAATTCCTTTCCTTGTATACTCTTTTGCAGACCCCACCCACATTTAGACCTCTTTTTTTAAATTTTCTGAGACTTGCCCCAGACATGTCCAGGACATGTCTAAACATGACTCCAGTCTGAGCTTAACAAAAAAAGGTAAATACTGCCATCTAGTGGCCTATATTCACATTACACTTCTTTCATTTTATTAGTAATCAAGTATTTTGCTGGTAAATTCCAAATTTTTTTCCAGTCAAGATCATCAACAAAATTGTTCCAATAAGCTACCACATATGGAATTGATACAACATCTTTCTGAAATAAAGCACGTAAATGACAATTATTACGTTTTGAGGAGAAACAAATTTGGCCAATTTCAAGTTTGGTTGGATCAAGAGATAATAAAGTTGGGACCTGTCCTGCTGTATTTTTGAAAAGCATAACAACTCCAGCAGGAATTGCATTTATAACAGTATTGAATTCTCTGACAGGAATATTAATATTATATTTCAACATAAAGTCTTGATATGTCAAAAATGATCCATTTGAATTAAACAGCTGACCAACCAAAAGAATGTTATTTGTAAACCAAAGAGGGTAAAATAAAGATTGGTTTCTGCATATGATGTCTTTGTTGTTCCATAAGTAGTATCTATGCGGGGAAAAATTATGTTTATAAATCAGTGACCATGAGAGAAGCATCATGAGAAGTTTATGAAAGTTGGATAATTTTGCGGGGAGTTTTTCTATATTATAATTACAAAATAAAAGGAAATTTAGGCCTCCTAATTTGGAAAAAATCAAATTTGGTACTAAGTTCCAAATTGAAAATGGATTCTTGATGAATTGTTTAAGCCAATTTATTTTGAATGTATTATTCAACGTATCAAAGTCTAAAAAGTTAAGGCCACCCTTATCATACGAGTTCATTATTACTGATTTTTTAACAAAATGATTTTTGTTCCTCCAAATAGAGTTGAATAGCATCTTGTCAATATCATTTGAAATCTTTTTGTTTATCTCAAGGCATAAAGCAGCATATGTAAGACGGGATATTCCCTCAGCTTTAGTAAGTAAAATTCTTCCTCTTAGTGATAAGTCTCGCTGCAACCATTGGTTCAACTTTTTCTGTGTTTTGTCAATAATTGGATCAAAATTCAAGTTGCCTCTGGCCCTTCCATCTTTGGTGATAATGATACCGAGATAAGTAATACGGTCTTTTACAGGTATATTACAAATAAAAGGGGTGTCACAATATTTGAGAGCAAGCAGTTCACATTTATTTATGTTTAAGCAAAGTCCTGAGGCAGCAGAGAAAATATTAATCAAGTCAATAGATAAAGGTATCTGAGAATGTTTTTAAAAAATCTATGTCGTGTCATCAGCTAATTGGCTGATGATAACTTCGTTGTCTGCAATTGAGATACCTTTTTATGGACAAAGCTTAATAAAGTCAGTGAGTAACTGAGTACAGAGCAAAAAAAGATAAGGCGATATTGGACAGCCTTGCCGAACCCCACGTTTAAGGAAGAATCGAGGAGAAGTACCAGCATGCAGCTTAATTGAACAGTTTCCATTTGTATACATTGTTTTGATAGCACTGCTAAAATATGAACCAAAACCAAATTTTTCCAAGGCATGATAAATGAATTTATGTTCTATTGTGTCGAAAGCCTTGTAAAAATCTAAAAACAGAATGAAACTTTCGTCAGGGCATAAATCTGAATAATCAATTAAGTCAAGTACTAATCTGATATTGTTAGAAATATGTCTTTCTCATGAAGCCGGATTGAGTCTCGTCAATTATGAAATCTAGAGCATTTTTTAATCTTTTAGCAAATATCAATGCAAATATCTTGTAATCATTATTTAGTAAGCAGATTGGACGCCAATTGTCGATGAAAAGTAAATCTTTCTTTGGTTTTGGAATTAAAGTTATGAGGCCTTGGGTTAGAGTGGGAGGAAGAGATTCATTATTTATACATTCTAAGAAGACCTCAAGAAGAAAGGGTACAAGCTGTTTAGAAAATGCCTTATAAAATTCTGAGGTGATACCATCTGTACCCGGAGACTTATTAATCTTAAGGTGTTCTATAACAGACGTAACTTCTTGAAGAGATATCGGTTTGTCACATAAGTCTTTTAAATCAAGGTCAATTGATGTAGTTTCTGTTGAAGATCTCAAAAATTGACATGCAGATTCCTCATCATATTTTGATTCATATAATTTGGTATAGAAATCTGAACAATATTTAGCTATTTTCTGAGGGTCATCTGTAATGTCACCATCAATATTTAATTTTTGTATTGTATTATGTTTAGCATAAAATTTTTCAAGCCGAAAAAAATAAGCAGTGTTCTGCTCCCCTTCCTCTCACCATCTTCTTCTACTTCTAACAAAAGCCCCATCAGCCTTTAATTTGTAAATATCATCCAATCTATTATGTAGATTCATGAAATGTTGCAATTCATTTTCTGATAAATTTCCAGGTTTTTTTTGTGTTATTGATGTTATTTCTGTGATTAAGTTTTCTTCTTCAGCCTTTTTAGCCTTAGTTATCGAACTTCCATATGCTCTCAAAAAATTAGATAATTCAAATTTAAAAAGTTCCCAGTTACAGCAAAATTTCTTTTCTAATAAGGATTTATGCCAAAAACGGGTTGCACCTAGTCTTGTTACCAGTCATGACCTTGATTGGGTTTGAAAATGGGATTCCATGGTGGTGGGGGATATTGATGACGATGCCTTCCTGTTCATTAGCCAGGTGGCCCATATTTATATTTGTCCCTCATGCAGACTGTAAGGTGGCTGATATATTTTATGTTTTACATTTCATTAAACACCTAGAGCAACAGTGTTTAGTTTCACTTCAAATTAGTTATTTTACCAGAAACTGATTTAAATTTTATTTTATTTATGGTAACTCTGCAGATTTTCCTTTTTGAAAAATGTGATTGAAACTTCAGTTGAAATATGGTAGCTTTTTTTAAAAAGTATAGACCAGCCCTTTGGTACTGCATAGCTCCCAACATGAATTCATCCATTCATTCATCTTCTATACCCGCTTATTCCTCCCAACATTAGTGCTCTGTTGAAAGTATACTTCTGCTCCTTGTTCTGGTTGTATGGTGTTTTGTTTGTTTTTGTATGGTTGTTGTATGGTCTGTAATAAACTCTGTACTCTGTGTGACGGTACTCTTCCTCTCCTCTCTCAGACTGTAACTCCAGTGATGTGAAGCCCCAGGGCTCTGGCTCTCTTCCCTCTTCCAACGTTGGAATCAGCCGGTCTTCCACGCCGTCGCACAATGTCATTTCTGAACCAGCCACCAATCAAAAGCCTCCCTCAAAAATTGTTTACGTCTTCACCACAGAGATGGCCAACAAGTAAGGGTGCTGGTTATTCATTTCCGTGCGTGCACCTACCTGCTTGTTCTAGTGGTGAAAGGAGAGAATGTGTTCTCTTATGAGCCTGGTGGGCCACTAAAGGCCTTTTCTCACTGGCAAAAATTTCGCTTAGCCACAGTAATTGGTGGGGCTAAGGCCCCCCTTTAGCCCCACCAATTTCCCGGGGTTAAGCTTAGCACTGCTCCTGTTCTCACTGGGTTTTTGGAAGGTGGGCTAGCCCCACAGGTAGCACAGGAATATCTAGCACCAAATAGCGGTGCTAAGAATGCCAGTGTGAACAGAAATAGTCCGGGGCTAAGGAAGCCAGCGAAAACAGGTGGCACTGCAACCAATCCGAGGCAAAACGGTCATGAATATTCAATTCCACAACGTGATCGCGAAGACATCAAGCAGTATTTTGTAAACAAATCTGCTTTGGTGTGTGGTCGTTGCGAGCGGAAGTACCAGACTCCTTTGATGGAAATAAATATTTATTGAATTGATATCAGAGATGCCAAGTCTCGCACATCAGGCGTGAGCCTCTCCTCTTAATGGAATTCACGTTCCTCTGCCAATTATTCAATCAACGCGCACTGAAGAAATTCACTCGCGGAATTTAAGTCATTGTGCATTAAGTTAATCAGTTTCACGTGCATTTCGGTGGGTTTCCCCACTAGTGACACGGAAATCGACTGTGACTTGAGAATTCTCATGCTTGTCTTTCCTTAGGGATTGAAAGCAATGGAATTGCACGTTTCAAATGGTCTTATTTCATCAAAACAATTTAGACGACCGTGAAACGCATGCATGGTTTCCAATCCCTGAGTAAAGAGAAGCCTGGGAAGTCCGGAGTCATAATCGCTGTCCATGCTACTTGCGGTGAGGTCTACCTTCTTGCAAGTGAAACTGAAACTTCAATGCACAAGAATTTTAATACCGCATGAGAATCTCATTAAGCGTTCAATGAATAATTGCGGACTACGGTGAATAAGCCTAAAAAATGCGTGAGACCTACGCCGAATGCGTGAGACTTGGCATCTGTGATATTAAGCCTTAAATTATTGGTAGATAGCTGAAAAGACCTTTGTAATATTTGTTTTTATTCTATGATAGAGTTTGAAAGAGTGATAAAATGGATTAAATAAGATCAGAATGCATGACGTTTTGTGTCGATGTTGAACGGTGCTGTGATTGACAGGTTGCTTGGACACACATGTTGTATGCGTGACAAAAAGAAGCTTTGTTACATTGACCGTACGAGTGCACCTACCCACGTGTGCGTCTGGTTATTTGTATCGAACACACCACACAGACCATGCAATACTTAGCTAGCTACCTGTACTTCGTTTGGACTGTCATCATCTTATTTGTATACAGGAGCAAATTTTTTTAAGCCCTCGTTTCGTCGATAGTACGGTACTAAAAATGCAAGTAAGAAAGGGGGCTAAGGATGGTCCGGGGTTAAGGATAGTAAGGGGCTAGGGATAATACGGGGCTAAAGAAAACCAGGTGAAAAAAGGCCTCAAGTCTGGTGGGATTTTCTATTCCGAAGAACTCAGCAGATTGGATTTCTATGCACAAGTGATTTTTAATTCTTCGCTTATGTTAAGGCAGAATGCTCTGAAGAGTGATCTTGATGAATTCCGCTCCCAGTATTTCAGCCTTTGCTATTGAGGGATTTCATATTTTTTTTCTGTTTCTTACTATATTGCAGTGGTCACCAAATGGCATCCCTGAAGACCTATCATCCTTTAGGTTTTCATTTCAACCCTAATTTGGTGGACCTGATTCTATTGCATTGCTGCCTAATGTAGATAACTGTTGATCGAGTAATGCTTAGAGCGGGTTGGAATTAAAACAAGATGGTGGGTTCCTATGAATAAGGTGGGTGACTGCTGCTACGTAGTGTGGCATTTTAAGATTTTTTTTCAGTGCTTTGTTAGATTCTGAATGGCGCATCCTTTGAAAGTCGGCACAAGTAGACCATAGTATCCATCTTTTAAGGGAGGATTGCTATTTATCACTTACCATCTCAATATTTTGTTTATCGTTCCTAGGAATGTGACTAGCTGTTATACATCTGGGTTTTTATGAACTAGGTTGCATATTCAAGTATTCGTTAGCCCTTTGAGCAGAAGCCAAATTTGGCCATTTATGGGTTACCCAATTTAATGCTTTATAATTCAATATTTAAGCTTCATAAAGAGGAAAAATGTAGCTTTACTCAGAAAAGACACTTACAGCATTTAGAGTTGCATCGTATTTCAGTTTATTTTCATGATTTTGGTTAAGAAAATGGTCTGCAAACATAAAAAATCTAGAATTCACCATTGAAATTGCAAAAAAAAAATACTGGGAATTGAGTAACTGCTGGGGCTTAAATCTATACCTTTCTTGGATCATAAACTCCTTTACCACAAGTAGAATTCATCTTCAACATTACATTCTGGATTATCTACATGCTATTAGCCAAATTATACAGCTATCCAAGTGGGTCTGAGTCTGAGTCTCAGATTTCTAAAAATGGTGCACTGTCAAATCATAAAATAATCATGTATTTTACACAAATAAAGTTTTGAGGCATGAAATTTAATTTGAACTAATGATTTTTCAGTTGAGTTTAGCATGAATTTATCAATATCCGTGCAATTGAACAGCAGTGGTCACCAGTAACCTCTCCAAACAGAAAACATGCCTTTTCTCCATAATAAAGTTTAGAGTTTTGTCCATTTTTCTTCAAAGTCCCCCAAGCCAGCACATATACTCATTAAATAAACTGCTGATTAAACGGTCAGAACATTCATCCTGCAATGAAACTAGCAGTTTTGACTTCCGAGCTCACAAACTCATTTCAACACTTAGAAGGAACAAGTACAACTCACTAGCTCAGTAATATCTGAATTCTGAAATATACCTTATTTTAACAGAACAGACATTCCACTTTCAGAGAAGATCAAACAAAATATGCCTCTCTAGGTTCAACAGAACCGTGCAATGAACGTACCAGTGGGTCCACCCAAAGGCATGGGCAGTTCAGGTTTTTAACAGGAAATAAACGTTGGCATTCGACTTTGTTGAATACGGTATAAACAAATAGCAAAAGTAGCAGCCTGACCTTTTTCATTGAATGCCTCCTTCAGAGACCGATGTGTCCAGTCGAAGGAACCCTCCGGTCCTGTTTAATTTGAAATAGTTCTCATTGACCATGTCCTTATCTCATTTAAATCCTGTATATGTAACTGAACACTTCAAGCCCAGTTTTGCAAGTCTTTTTTTCTATAAATCGCGTCTGTTTCAGCCGCGCAATGTGCGCAACGTAGACAGGATACAACCAAGCTTGCTAATACACATAGGCTTGTGTGCTATTATGTTTGTCCAATCAATGTGTTTCACTTACTGTGGAACGTTTAAACACTCGGGAATTGGATAAGAAATGAGCCAATCAATACATTGTTACTGGGGAAGTTTCACGAGGGCATGAACTATAACTGTGCAGTTACGCAGAAGAGCCTGAGTGTATAATTGAGTGATTGGCTATCATCACCAGTACTTAGGTGGTTATAAGGAAGCGCTGAATTTGTCAATGAAGGAATCTACGCCTGAATCCACGGTACACATTTTTGATTGATACTATGGGCAAGGATATTGACCAGTTTGCACATCAGGCTTAGCTGAGGAGTTTAATTCATGCATCTCTTGAAAAACAGGGAGTGGAGTGGACTTCCCCATATTCAAATCCACGTTTGAACTCCGCTTGTTTGTGAATGTTCAGTAACTGATCCAGGGGTGCTGTCTAGTGATAGAGTACAGTAACTGCGTGCTTAAATTTGCAGTTCCATAGACGCAAGCGTCTACATCTGCAGAAAGGGGTTAATATGTGCAAAGAAGGCTTTAATAACTGATATTATTTATATATATTTTTTTTTTTGAAGAGCCCCATCGAATTTAAATTTTACCCTTGATGCCTATTTCCAAAAACAAAATTTTATTCATATTTTTTGTTGACCTTTTTTGACGTTGCATTTAATTGGCCAGCACCTTGTGAATATCCTACTAAAACTAGGCTTATGCCGTCGGAGGTGACGGCTTGGGGTATATCCCCGAACGCCCCCAATCCTCCAATTCCCCAATCCTTGAATAGACCCAATATAATATAAAGCCCCTCAGGTCATGACCTTTCATTTGCACTCGATTTGAGGTCAATTGGACAAATATTTCCAGAGATATGATAAACAGTGATTTTTTTCAGTTTTTGGCCCTGGTGGCCAATCTAGAAATTGTAAATTGTCCAAAATTGAATCAGTTCTTCCTCTATATGATACTTACTTAAATGCAAAACTTGGAATTTCTAATTGAAATATTTCTGAAGTTATTGCGTTAACACGAAAATCAGTTTTTGGCCCCTGGTGGCCAATCTAGAAATCGTAAATTGTCCAAAATCGAATCACTTCTTCCTCTTTATGATACTTACTTATATGCAAAACTTGAAATTTCTAATTGAAATATTACTGAAGTTATCATGTTAAAGACAAGTTCGGGTATGGTCAGAAGACAGTATACAGTCTTTAGAGAGTTGTTTTGAATGCACAGACTGGGACATGTTTAAGGACACTTGCCAGGACATAAATGAACTCACTGACGTTGTTAGCAGTTACATCTCTTTCTGTAAGGGTTACTTAGTGCCACAGAAACTTAGTAAAATTCACCCTAATAACAAACCATGGGTTACCAAATCCCTTAAAGTATTACTAAATAAGAAGAAAAGGCTGTTTATGGAGGGTAATCTTACTGAGTATAGGGAAGTTGAGAGAGAGTTGAAATCAGAAATAAGGAAAGCTAAGGATAGTTATAAAGATAAAATTGAGAACAAATTTAGCTCTGGGTCTCTGAAATCAGCTTGGGATGGGATAAAAACTATGGCGGGTCTACAGTCTAAGGGGATAATATTAAGTGGGGAAACAATTCAGACAAAGATTTTGCAGATGTGCTAAACATGTTTTATTCGAGATTTGATGTTCATGATTTTCATGAGGAACAGGGGAGAATTAGGGAAGCTATCGTCACCAATGAGCAGGGATTAGATGATGTGCGCTTGTCCCTTAAAAATACAAAAACTAGGAAAAGCCCAGGTCCTGATAACATTAGTGGTCATATTCTTAAAACATGTGCAAATCAGTTATGTGGCATTTTTCATTTGATTTTCCAATGATCCCTTGATCTTCAGAAAATACCATATTTGTGGAAACAAGCTAGTGCAGTACCTATTGCAAAGAAAGCAACAACTAAGGTTTTAAATGATTTTAGACCCATGGCTCTTACATCACTTGTGATGAAATCCTTCGAAAAGATCATCAAGAGATATATTTTAGACAATACCCAGAACATGTTAGATCCTTTGCAGTTCGCTTATAGAGCAGGTAGGGGAGTGGAGGATGCCACTCTGACCCTCCTTAACTTAATTTATAAACACATCGAAGGTAGCAAAACGCATGCCCAGATTCTATTTGTTGATTTCTCATCCGAATTCAATACTATTCAGCCGCACATTTTAACTGGTAAATTATTGTCTCATTTTAACATTCATCCTAAGGTTGTTGGTTGGGTTTTGGGCTTTTTAACAAATAGATCACAACAAGTTCGTGTAATTGGTACTTTTTCTGATGTATGTATTTCATCTACTGGCTCATCGCAAGGTTGTGTATTTTCACCACTTTTGTATATTTTGTATACTGATGATTGTAGGAGTCATCATGATGATAGATTTATAATTAAGTTTGCAGATGATTCTGCCATAGTCAGCCTTCTTCAGAATCATGAAAGAAGTCATGGGCCAGTAGTTGACGACTTTGTGAAGTGGTGTAAAAGTTATTTTCTAGAATTTAACATTGATAAGACCAAGGATATGTGTATAGATTTTAGGAGAGATGCACCACAAGTTGATGTAACAACTAATGGTAAAAAAGTGGAAGTCGACGAGAAATACAAATATCTTGGTTCTATGTTGGACAATAAGTTACCATGGGAAGATAACATTAACATGATTTTAAGTAAATGCCAACAGCGGCTGTTTTTCCTGAGGAAGTTGAATTTTTTTAAAGTTGACAGAAAGATGCTAGTGCTTTTTTATAGATCCTGTATTGAAAGTGTTTTAAGTTTTTCACTCAATTGCTGGTTTGGAAATCTTAGTGTACACTGTAAAAACAAACTTAGTAGAATAGTAAACATCTGTAGCAAAGTTATTGGAACACAACAAACTAGTGTTAGCACATTGTTTAAGAAACAAGTTTTAAACAAAGCAAAGTCTATAGTTAGTAACCATCACCACCCACTGTACCAGGAATTTAATATTTTACCATCTCGTCGGCGTTATAGGGTCCCTAAAACTAGAACAAATAGATCAAAACAGTCATTCATTCCCACTGCAATTTCACTACTAAATCAAAAGAGAAGCGGCTAGAACATTTGTTTTTAAATTGGAATAGTCCACTGTTTTTATTATTATTCAGTGATAGTACTTTTTACCATTTTTGGATCCCTTTTTGCATTGATTTTCATTCTTTATATTTAACTTTTTCACATCTCAGTTTTTATTGTTTTTGTTTTTCTAGTGATTTTTGATGTGTATATGTACAAATATCCTTTCTGGTTTTTTTTTGTGTGTGTGTATACTTCATAATTTTTTATCTCGATCACTGTCCTGCAGAAAATTGCCCAAATTGTGGGATAATAAAGAGTTATTGTAATTGTTTGTTGTTAACATGTAGGGCGGCACGGCGGCGGTCGGACCAAAAACATAATATCCCCGGAACGAAATTCGGCGTTCAGGGATATAATGATAATGATGGTGAATATTCGCGTCAAACTGATTTGAGGTGTGTGACCCTGAATAACCCTACCCTCTTTGTAGCCAGACCCAATTTATTAGTAATCAGTGAGTCCAGCCAATGAGGCACAGCCTCTGCTGATTGGTGGCTTGCGAATATGACCAGTTGGTTGCTTGAATTAGGATGCACATGAGGGAACATATTTGTTTTCCCTTTGGATTGGCTTGGGCAACTCGCATTTTGGCAGCAGTGATATGATGTGGAGGCATGCGGCGTGACGTTTAAGGAATTCTCTGTGTTTTTGGCTGTTCTGTGTGAGTGATGGCGTTAGCCCTACTTTACTCTTAAAGCACTTGGGGTCATTAATCCATCAGCCAGCTTATTGCACTGGCAGGTTGTGCTGGTGCAGGCAATTTTGCTCTCTCTCGTTCTATATCATTAGCGCTAGCTATTACCCCGTCAACTGCTCTCTGATTGACAGCCTGATGCGTCGTCTGCACGTCATCGCCATAGTGCATCTTTGCCGAGATCACACAGCATGTCTTCCCCTTTTCATTGAAGGATTCTTTTTTTTTTTCTGTTACATTCACCTTTTTCTTGCTCTCGGAGTTTGGGCCTGAAATTATTTGGTTTTAAAGCTTGACAGCCGATTGTAATTGTTATCAAGGTTGTGGGTGTTTTTGGCAGGGAGTGCTGCATTGACCTTCTTAGGTGTCAACGTACTTGGCAGTGGTGTTACAGCATGATCTAGTATGCTACACACAAGTTCAAGTGCTAGTCACAGACATCAGCCCATTAACTCATTGTGCGTTTCTGGAATGGCTGTGTTCAAAAATATTTTTGACCTGGGAAGACCTCATTCTGCTGATCAGATGTTTGGCATCAATCAAAAATCAAAATTGACTGATTTGAAATGCCCATTCACCCCTTCCTATATTTTAAACTGTGTAACAACTTATTATTTGATGTAATTACACGTGACTTTAATTGCTTATTGACGATACACAATCTGATGACTGCAACAAAATCCAAGAAAATTTCCATTGAATTTGGGTCTTGAAGGCACAAATGAGTCCACGTTCCTCCATTTATGCAGGTCTTAAGCTGCACTATTGTTCCTTATGTTAAGCTTCACGATGTGCCATACTTTCTCAATCATAGACCCATCAGGACAGCAGGCGAGCCAGTCTAGCACTCTCACACTCAGCATACACAGCCATGCTCTTGTAATATTGCAGCATATGTCGCTTCAAAGTGATTACCTCTCTTTTATCATTAAAGGTGCACTATGCAAGTTTGTTTACTTTCTGCGCGATTATATTTTTGTCTCAATTCGCCGACATCTCTCTGCGATCCGCTGGTTGCCTGCCCCTAAATTCACTGTAAAAAAAAATCTGGGCTCTGGAGACCACACAGGCTTCATAAACTGCAAATAAACACAAGGGGCACAGGCTGTGCACCATAACATAACAAATCGTCCCGGCCAATCACCGACTAGAGTTGACAGTTACAGAAGCATTGGAAGAAAGGAACTATGGGAGGGAGGGGCGGGCTATCTCTGCTTTGTTTGAATTCGAATGTCAACAGAAGTGAAAGTAAGCAAACTTGCATAGTGCACCTTTATTGGTCTTCTCACAAATGTGCAAGTCACCTATGCCATGCACACTGACATGTCTCCATACCATGACAGGTGCTGGCTTTTGGACCTGATTCTGGTAACCGCTTGGGTTGCTCTTGTGACTTTTGGTCCAGAGAACACAATAACTGTTTTTCTTCCCCAAACACACTTAATTTTGATTTATCTGACAACAGCATTTGCTTTTAATGTCTTACTGTCCAACTATGATATGGAGCCCAGAGTAGTTGGTGGTGCTTTGATGTATGACTTTGGCTTCTTATGGTAAAGCTTTGGCGTTGACTAAAAAAATTCACCAATGTATATTTGAACCCCTCTGGTGATATCCACTGCAGTCGCATATTGGCTCTCAAAACAGTGAGGTTTTGGGGTTGGAGATCACGCACAGTCTGAGGTGGCTGTTGGCCTTGCCCTTGTGCTCCAAGATATGATATTCCTTTCTTCTTTTAAATTTATTATGCACTTTAAATGATGAAGATATTTTTCTCAAAATTCTTGATTATAAGCTTTCAAGTATGTTGGCAAATTGGTGAGCCCTGACCCATCTCTGCTCTTGAGGGACGGCCATTTTTGGAGGCTCTTTTCATATCATAACTTGATTAGCTCACCTGGGAAACATCACTGTTTCACATCACCTCATTATTGCTACCTGTACTGTCATATTTAGTCCTAAATTGGCCTTGCGCCAACTTTTTGGAAGTCATTGCAGTCATCGGATTTTAACTATGTATTTTCAATAAAAAATTCGCTAGTTGAAGTGTCACATCAGGCTTTATTGTAGTGTTTTCAATGTAGTAGAGGACAAATTAACAGTTCAAATGACTTAAATTGGCAATTTCCTTTATGTGCCAACTTTTTTGGAATTTGGGTTACACACAGTTGGCAAAAAGAAGGCAATAGATTAAATTAAATTACACTGAACAAAAATATGAATGCCCCATGTCAAATTTTTGAGTTTTTATTAACATAAAACTGTAACCAGGATTCGTCTGTGAATAGCACTCTTCTCCAGCGTGCCAAGGGCCATCGAATGTGTGCGTTTGCCCATGCGAGTCGGTTCCGACGCCGGACAGCGGTGAGATCCAGACCATGGTGAGGATGCCGAGCGTGCAAGTTGGCTTCTCGCAGGAGGTTACGGACTGTCTGTGGTGTGATGCGTCTGTTGTGCAGACCAACAGTCTCATCCACTGTTCGTGTCGCTGATCTGAGCCGATCCCGCAGGTGGACGAGCCGGATTTAGCGATCTTGTGCTGGTGCGGTCACACGTGGCTGGCGTGGATGAGGTCGATTTGCAGTACTGCCCGTCTGTCGGAAACGAACTCTCAAACGGCCTTTCGTCCGATTGTTAACATTCAGCTGCACAGCGACCGCTCTGGAGGACATCCCCACATCCAGCATGCCAATGGCACATGACCTGAGACATCTGAGGCATGATAACTTTTGACATTTTGAGGTAGCCTTTTATTGTCCTCAGTATAAGGAGTGTCTGGGTACTGCTCATTCTGTCTGATCACCGTCGGGAAATGCCACACCCATGTACTGAGTGAAATCGCTGCATCACTGAGCAAATGCTCACTGACAGATTATGGATTAAAAAATGGTACACAAATCAAGAGAAATATCCCTATTGTACAAGGAAAAGTCGACATATGCTCACTTAGAGTTGTTAACTCCATGTGGCATCAATATTTGACGTGGGACGTTTATATTTTTGTTCAGTGTAAGTCATTTTCATGCAATCTGTGTTATAGGCATTATGTGGTCAGTCGACTTGTCAATCAGTTTTAGCAGTTTGTGCATATTTGTGATTGACAGCATTGTAAGTGCTTAATTGCCTCTAATTGGATGAGAAAACTAGTTCTGAATTAGTCAGCCTTCCTAAGGTTTACTGTGGCAACTGTAAAATATCTGTGCCGAGTGCAACAATTATTGTGAATATTCTGGCCTTATGTGCTAATATGTTAACCCAAGGTGTGAAGTAATGAGATGGATTTCAGCAAAGCTTCAAATTTATTAGGAAAATACTAAGTTGGGCAAAATCATTCCTTGCACTCCTTGCAAATTCATTCAAAATATTTATAAAATGTGAAAGGGAGAGTGCCATGAAGGCATTTATTTTCACTATGTCACTTTTTCATTCTTCCTTGGAATAGATAAGCGAGCAAGTATTAGAGTATTAAAAAGCCAAAAGGTGTTGCAATGTTTGTCTTAAAATGTGGAATTCTCATTCATACTGTTCATGTGGAAATGGATATGCATGGGTGTCCACCACGCACTGCGGGTGAAAATAAATCTGACGCTTATAGACACTTTCTAAAAGGAGCAAATATAGTCATACAGCTAAAATGTGGAGCAGCTGCTTAAAATTGTTTGTAATAAGCTAGAATTCCTCTTGTGAACCGGTTGAGGTATCTTCGCACTGTCAAGCTAGCAGTAATAAGCTAGATCTGGACTAATGGCATTGATACTGTAAGAATTTAAATGTTAAACACAGTGAGCAATGCATTGAAAGCTGTTTTAGCTTTCTCATGCAAGGGTTTTAGTATCCCTAGACCTATCTCTGCGTGAATCTTGTTTTGGGCTCTGGGTCTGCTGTGGTCTGCAGTACTTGCGAGCTGTAAGGCATTGGTAACCAACCCCGTTCCTGTAGATGTACCATCCTGCGGGCTTTCCCTCCAACCTTAACAAACCTCAGTCCATTCCGCAGCTAGAGATCTGAGTTGACCTGCAAAAAAAGGTTAAAATGAGAAAGTATTAGATCCCCAAGAACACGGCTGGTTACCGCTGCTGTTATGGGCGCAGTTGCCATTTCTCTGTGCAGCCCAGTCTCCTCTTCGCTCATGCCGTGTCTGATTGGTTGCCCTCCCTCCTCAGGGCAGCAGAAGCAGTCCTCACTGGCCAGGCGGACTCCATCATCGCCTTCCACGCAAGGAACATCTCCCACAGCAAGGCCGAAAAACACCACCTGCCACTGGTGAGGCTGGCAACACACTGTTGCACGTGCATAAGGAAACATGCTCTCACACACAGAATAATTTATAGAATGATTCAATTCTGCGTTGATAATTTGAGCTGTTGTGGTTTTTTTTTTTTTTTTGGTATGAGCAACTTTCCGACAACGTGTCTGTCTGTCCCTGCCAGAGCTTTGACATGTGACCACAGTGACTTTTCAGGGGTTTTGCATACTGGATGTTGTCACAAATGTTTGAACAGTTCCCGTTGCTTCTTTAAATCAATGGGAATTTCCTTTGTAAATTTGTAATTGTACGTTAGAGACTTCAAAGTTAACCATCTATTTATCAAACCCATTTCCAATTGTGTAAAAAACATTTCCACAGGCAAATATGTTGATTGTAGGCCAATATTTGGAAAAATAGTAAAAAAAATAATAAATAAATAAATATTCTTTTCAAATTAATTTTGAAAAGAAATCAATTTTTTTTTTATTTTAAAATTTTAACTTGACGGATCATACAAGTTATTCCCAAATGTTTATTTGGCAATAAGAAACAAAACCAGCAGGGTGTCCAGGCTGTTAACTCTTTCACTTTATGTAGCAGATATGCAACGGTGGTTAATAGAGGGTTAAAGCAATTTGAACAAGGTGTCTCCTGTACTTTTTCCACCCTCTCTACACACAGAGTCGTCAGTGTTCAAATCTGTGCCGACAAACACTCGGGCACAAGCAAGGGTACGTGCACACAGTCTTACGGCCCGGTCCCACTGCACTTGCGGATGCAAAGAGGATGTAAAACGTAAAAAAATCTTGCCATCTGTTGGAAAACACTATGCATCCGTTGTGTACTCATTGCATACGTGTTTCATACGCTCTATCCATCGAGCATCCTTCCACTGTGATTTCATCCACGCAAAAAGTTTTGAGCAGCACAAAACTTTTAATACGGATGAACTTTCCGCCGTTTATGGATGTAAATCCATGACATATACGAGTAACAAACTTTCTATGTCCGTTATCATCCGTTAAACGTCTGCTGTATCCTCTCTGCATCCTCTGGGCATCCTCACAACTCACATCCGCTGCAGCTGAAAGCGGAAAGAGGGAGGAAAGATAAGGTACATGGAACGTCTATACATCGTTAGTAGCACTGAAATAGAAAGGATGTAAGCGTATGCATCTCGTATATAAAGTATTCAAAACGGACAAAGGGCTTTATCCACTATGCATCTGCTCTTTCTGCTATGCATCCGCTTCGCAGTCATCCCCGGTAACCCCTTCGGAGCAGTCATCCACTTCCATCCGCTTTCATCCGCTAGGCTTCCTATGAACATTCGTTTAACATCCCCGCTACATACTACCCACGTCCGTTCTTTTCTGTTCTGTTTTCGCAAATTTTCGCCAATTTTGTCCATTTCTGGAGCGGATGAAAACTGATGGAGCCACCCCCGAAATTTTGCTCATCCACTGTGTCCTTTTTGCATATGTTTTGTGTCCATCGGCCAGTGGGACCTGGCCTTTACATGCATTTCCTTTGGTGTTGGGGCGGAAGAGGGGTATGAGCGCTAAAATACACGAATGAACATAACTCTCGCAGGGCAACAGAGGCTTATATGCTGCTTCTTTTGCCAGATGATGTGTGGTCAGTGGTCAGCAATTTTATCACAGCTGAGTCCACACTCATGTGCTCACAGGGCTTTATTAAATGGTTTC
Source organism: Gymnothorax reevesii (assembly GCA_029721435.1). Lineage (NCBI taxonomy): Eukaryota > Metazoa > Chordata > Actinopteri > Anguilliformes > Muraenidae > Gymnothorax > Gymnothorax reevesii. The sequence continues at coordinate 47,854,969 of CM056587.1, read as the reverse complement.
CTTTTAACACTGTACTCTAAGCTAACACTCCCATGGTGCATTTTTTTTTTTCATTAATGGACCCAAAGTTAACGAAGACGGTTGGCCTGTTCTGATTTCCAGCCCACCGGATGATGAGTGCAGTGAATGTTGTCTGAGGTTTTTGTGTTATGAATTTTATTGTAATTGGTGCCTTAAAACCCTCAAATTGATGTCTACGGGGCATGGTCAAAAAACCAGAAGCACTGACCAAAACGCTAGCTTTGAGAAACTCATGATGTACATTAGAGCTGTAGTTCTGTGATTATAAGCAACTTTCCTACCAAGTGACCACCTGTCCTTGTAATAGAGCTTTTTCACTGTTGCTGTATTTTGGTGTTTGGCATGTTTTGTGAAAATCTTTGGCACCATTGCCTTAGCCGCCTGAAATAATTTAGCTATTTTTGTGATAAACACCTGCGATGTGGAAACTGGCTATTTGGCTCTTTAGGGACACTGTTGGTGTGCTCAATTCGCTTAGAAGTGCTGCCTATCAAAATGCTGCTGGTCTGACCTCATTTAAGCTGACACATGATCCTTATTGTCATTCAAATGAATAGGAATAACCTCTGTAGATGCTTTTGTGATTGTGAATTACAGACTGGAAAGTTGCGGCCTTTTAAGGTTTTTGATATTCTGCCAGCCCCTTGTGCATTTCTGTTTCAGTATATTATGCTGATTTATCTGTTTGGGTTGTAGGTAATCTGTGCGGTTGTTTTTATTGCATAAAGTACACAAGTGTTCCTGTATAAATATTGTATGGACTGTCAATTGATATATGATGTTTTTACTTCATTGATGTCTTCATCAGGCTGCTAAAATATCACTAGGTTATTGCTTTGCTTTTTTGCTGTTGTGGTTTAGTAAAGGTCAGGAGAATTAATGTCATGAATGCCCCTCCCTTTGTTTGTCTATCCAATCAGGTCGCACCCCTTCGAAATGAACCAAAGCCACGGCAGCAGGCAGTCACGCCCCCTGAGCGGAACCACCAGCTGGGCCCTAAGGCCCCGCCCTTTCCCCCTGCCCAACCTCCGCCTTCCTCACAGGGAGCCAATCCGACCCTGGCGCAGGGCAGTCCCGCTCCCCCTGGCAGCCCGCGGAATGGCCCTCCTGTGGACGCGCCTGACTCGTCAGGACCCCAGCCTGGTTTCCACTCCGAGGAGGGGGGGGCTCTCAAAGGCGGGGACCCCAGAATGACTGTGCAGCAGCAGCAGCAGCTGGCAGAGGAGATCATGTCCAGCATGGGGGGCAACCCTGAGGGGCTCTCTCAGGAGCAGCTGGAGCACCGCGAGCGCTCGCTACAGACACTGCGCGACATTCAGCGCATGCTCTTCCCCGATGAGCGCGACACCGCCCCGCCCGCCAACCCCGCTATGACCGAGGGCCCCAAGAAGCCAGACCAGGGGCCCCTGCAGGCCATGATGGCCCAGTCCCAGAGCCTGGGTAAGCCAGGCCCCTGCCCCCGGCCAGAGGGGCCCCATTTCACACCGCCTGGGCCCAGAGACATGCCCTTCTCCCCGGATGAGCTGGGGGTCCTGCCACCTGGGCCTGGGATGGAGCCTGGTGATCACATGACTCCGGAGCAGGTGGCTTGGCTGAAGCTGCAGCAGGAGTTCTATGAGGAGAAGAGGAGGAAGCAGGGGCAGCTGCAGAATCACCGGCCCCAGCCCGACTTCATGCTGCACCAGCATGGCCCCCGGGGCCTGATACGGGGGCCCCCACCTCCTTACCAAATGAACCCCGGTGAGATGTGGGGACCGGGGGGCCCTGAGCCTTTCCCCGAGCAGATGGGAATGGCACCTCGTGGCATGCACCCCCCTCACCCCATGCAGAGGATGCCAGGGTTTCCCATGATGAACCCGGATATGGACCCCGGCCATAACCCCATGTCGAGGCCTGGCTTACCTTGGCCTGATGACATACCCAAGATAGGCGATGGCCGGGGCTTTCCTCCAGGGCACGGGGTCTTCCGAGGGGAGAGGTTCCCCAATCCCCAGGCTGTTCAGGAGGCCATGTTCCAGCAGGGTATGGGCGAGAAGCAGCCAATGGGCCTCCCTCCAGGCATGGCCATGGAGATGAGCAGGATGATGGCAAACCAAAGAGCCCTGGACCCCCGCATGCCTGCAGGTGAAGGCCCCATCAGCCCCTCCTGCATGGAGTTTGTGAAGGGGCTAGGAAGGGACATGGGGCCAGAGTGTGGCGCAGGCCCCATGAGGATGAAGGACATGCACCTCGGGGTCAGTATGGGCCCTGGTTATGGGAAACCACCCATGAGCCCAGAGCAGATGAAGATGAGGCAGGGAGGGGGACCTCTGCCACTAAGCATGGGGCCCCAGCAGAAGATGCTGCAGGGCCTCCCCTTCCCCGACCAGCCCCAGCCGGGGGACTTCAACATGGGGCCCAGCAGACAGTTTTCAGGAGTTCCGCCTGGGCCCCAGGGGCCGGGAAGCGCGAGAGGCCAACGGGGCGCACCGCCTTTTGGTCCTGAGCAAAGAACTAACATGAGTGGCAATGGCCGACTGGGCCACATGCAGCCTCTACCTCCCAACCAGTCCCCGAACGCCCCCGGTGCAGGCCACCCCCCTGCTCAGCGCGGCCAGGGCCGCAAGCCTTCGGACCTCAACGGGCAGGCCGGTCCTGTGCACCCACTCAAGTCCCCCCCTCTTCGCCAATCCCCCATGCTGGGATCTCCCTCTGGAAACCTGAAGTCCCCTCAGACTCCATCTCAGTTGGCGGGAATGCTTGGCGGACCCCCCGCGCCTTCGGTGGCTTCCATCAAATCGCCCTCTGTGATGGGCTCCGCCGGCGCCTCCCCTGTCCATCTGAAATCCCCCTCCCTTTCAGCCCCCTCACCAGGCTGGACCTCCTCTCCCAAACCCCCCATGCAGAGCCCTGGGATCCCCCAGAACAGCAAGCCCCCCCTCAGCATGACCTCACCCAACATGATGGCCAACATAGACCAAGGTAAAACTCCCTCTTCCGTCCTCCCCAATAAACCACTTCACTGAGAGTGTCCACTGATTTAAAGCTAAAATTTAGCATGGGTAGCTTTGATCAAATATTTAAAACCAGAACATGATTTTAGCTGGTCGGTTGGCCCCCTCAAGGAATTAAAAATGTGGTTATCCTGAGCTGTTGAAAACATCATGTGGCAACTTGTTTAAAAGAGCTCCCATAGGTGTCTGATTTTGATATCTTACATCATTAGGTGACTGTAGTTGCCCACGGCGCTGAAAGGGTTAAAATAGTTGATTTTTGCCTTCTCTCTGGATGGAAATGATTTGCTTCTGAGGGGCATCATAACAGCTCACTTGTATATTTAATACTTAATGTATTGAATGGAAGTGCCAAGATTCATGACAGGACAGGACATGCACTCACTGATTGGGTTCACCGGCTAGGTAGAACAAAGAGCCATGTCCTCCAAATCACAAATGAAGTAGCTAGACGTTCCAGTCATCTTGCAGATGAGGTAATGTGGTCATACTAAACACTTGAATGATTAAGATGTGTGATCACAAGACATTATTCATATAATGATTTTTGGGGCCTGTCAAGGTGTTTCCGGCATCTTTTGGAGTTTATTTCCTTTTATAGCCCCACCCACTTTACCCACTCCCTTACCTAATTTTGTTTTGCATCTTAATTTACAGCTCAACAACAAGATGGTTCAGGCAAATACTAAGACTTAGTCATTGGTGGTTGGCTTGCTAAGAAAGATTAAAAGAAAGCAAAATGTTGAGGCACCCTCTTTCACCACATGCTGTACTCCCCATAATGTTTTTTTTTTAGAATGGACTTTAAAGCTGCAGTCCGTAACTTTGAGGAGAGAGAGGACTTCGCACAAAAATTTGAAAAAAAGCAACTTGCAGATCCCTCCCCCTCCTTCTCCACTGCACTCCTCAGACCCTCCCATAGAAAGCTACCGTGCACGCGAAGGCGCGCGAATTGTGATCCATGCAACTGCGGAGAGATTTTGCACGTTCACATTATGAAAGCGGCCAAGTTGCCGAGGCGAGACGTTACTGTTGCGAACAGTCAACACTGCTGGCCAACACACGGCGCGTTGTAAGACCTGAAAATTCCGGGGCTAATATCACTCCTTTTATTGAAAACAAGTGTTTGCCACCAACACGGCAATATCCCCCGCCGCCTCAATTTTGTGTCTGTACAGACGGAGCCCAATGCTGTATCCCCTGCTTCGCGCTAATCGCGCAGCGAGGGATGATAATTAGTCCTGGCAGATTCTAGACGGTTTTCCTTCATTCACACGTTTTCCAATTCAAGAATAATCAAGTGGCAATTGAAGACACGGCTTCTCTCCCCCATGCGATTTAAAAGCGACAAAATATTGGGCTATATTCAGTACCGAAAAATTATTAGATTATAATTAGGTCTATGCACTATCACTCGGCGATGGCATTTCATAACTCTTCAGCGAATGAAGGTAATTTCGGCGACAAGTAGGCGAGCGCGGGGAACCTCCTAACGCGGGGTTAAATTTAACACTCACTTTTTAAGTAGTTGCACATGGTCAAGCAGGGGGTGCTTCCGGTCAATATAGTTCATTGTCAGAAGACAGTCTCTCGCGAATTTTTCGAAGGATCGGACGGATTTTCAGCGAGATACCTGGACGAACGTGTTTTAATGGCATATAAGTAAATATTTTTATTGTACTAATTTTTCGATTTCTGAGCTGTGTGTAGGAGTCACCGAATCCAACCACATATTGTCTTAATAACTGTCCTGTCTCCGAAAACATAAATCTGTTTTTGAGATTTGTAACCAACTCATGGCAAGAGTTAGCTAGGCTTAAGAAAAGCTAAACAAGGCAGGGTTCGTTGTAACACTACGTTATAACTAAGCCGTCTGTGATGAAAAGAGACACTTAACTAAAAAGAACTGATTCCCATAATTTTTTATTAAAGCCTGTTTTTATTCCATGCTGTATGTTGAGCATGAACTTTAAAAGGGTTTCAAGTTTCAGATTAGCAATGTATATGCTGCAGCTGAACTATTATTTTAACTGCTGTTGACAAAAATAAATTTGTCTGTTTGACACAGTCTCTCTTCAATATTAATGTGTTTTAATGTGTGGATGTAATCTATCTATCCATTAGTCCATCAATTTCAATATTCATCAATGATAGACCAATAGATGGCTGGAAGGATAGATAAATAGACCTGTATAGATATCCATCCATGAGGAGGTGTTGTGTAGGTATCTGCCATAGATTCACAAACAGTATTCTCCTATAGTATATTGATAGAATTGTATTTGGATAAATTGCCTTCAAAAAGAGTTTCCTAGCAAGTGTTTCAATTAACCCTCTGTCTGTTACAATTCACCCCGCCTATGGGGTTAGTTTTAACATTTCACTCCTGCCACTTTTGGAGGAATTGAGCAAGAACAGTAAGTCTTACAAACAAACTTCAAGTTTTCATTTGTAGCAGAGATGTGTATATTACATGTATAAAAATATTATTAATGTAGCTTTAATATTTTTTCAATTATTTAGCCAAAACCAAAATGTGTTAGGTTGTGCCCCGGTCTCCCCTACATACACCTGTTTTTGCAGCACGGTCGCTCAATTCGTTGTTTAAAAAAAAAAAAAATAGACAGCTGTCCGATTGGAAAATGTAAACGGACGAAACCACTTACTAGTCTGAAATGCCGTCGCCCAGTGCAGGTGCATAGACATAATTATAATTAAATTATTTTTCTGTCCCGAATGCAGCGCATTATTTTGTCGCTTTTAGATTGCATGGGGGAGAGAAGCCGTCTCTTCGATTGCCACTTGATTATTCGTGAATTGAAAAACTTGTTAATAACGGAAACCCATCTAGAATTAGCCAGGATTAATTATTTTCAAAAAAAGGAGGAATATTAGCCCCGGATTTTTCAGGTCCTACGACACGCTTGCCAACAAAGGAGCAGAAATAAATCATGTCGACATAAACAATAATCTACAGCAGTATGTATTCATTAAAAACCCAGCACAGACTTATTTCAGGAAATTACCCGTTTTTTGAGTACAGAAACTGTCGTGAATCCAGCTGAATGGCCAGTAAATCATGTAAGTCAGCATTTAGCTGTGAGAGCACAGAAACGTTTCACATATTTATAAGGACAGCAACACAACTGATAAGACTGCCAAGTCAGTTCATAAAGAGATTTTCTGCTGCTCTCTAAAAAACAACGCCAGTAACGTTTGCCCTAGCATCTGAAGCAGGCTACGTTAGTTCGACTGCAACATCACAGTAACATCACATGCACTGCGGAGTACTGTAACAATTTCAAGACTCTGGCTATTCGAACAGCGACTGTGCTTGTAAGCGACGTTCACTCGCTTACTTGCAGAGCGAAAATGAATTGATGCTGGTAGGGCTGGGGTTAGTTTGGTGATCATGTCAGCGACGCCAACTCGCTTATTTGCAAAGCAAAAATGAACCAACAAATAGGCTATAGTAGGGGTTTACCTGTCAAGGAGAAAAGTTGCAAACTCCGCGTCAGTTTTTAATCCTTCCAGATCACGGAGTTCCTTCCACTTCTAAAAATCCACTCCGATGTTCACTCTGGTTTTATCCTGGGTTTTGTTAAATTCTTTCTTTTGCACTTTTTTTTCTTCTGGCTTCCTTTTTTACTAGTCTTAGCCATGTGTGCCGTTTCTGGTAACTGAGGTATCAGTATTTTTTTCCTCGCTGATGGCTCTAAGCTCCTGAACCCGCTCTCGGAGATTTGAACTTGACTGAGCACTGGCGTGAACTGAGGAGGAAGGGGGAGGGGGCTGTCTGCAGCGCGTGCATGTGCACTGTTTGACGGCTGTCAGACACCATCCTGGCTCTAATTGGTTCTTTCTAGTCGGTCCGAACAAATATTTTAAATTGCAGTAGGAGCATTAGGTGGGTTCAAATTAGCCTTTTTTTAATTCCAGAGTACTAGTTTTATGTAATTCTGTCTGTACACAGTGACAGTTTTGCCAAAAATGACAAAAAGTTACTTTTCTAAAAGTTACAGACTGCAGCTTTAAATCTACCAAGCTAGCAGGGAAAAACTGATGACTCCGCCCGTTGTTGTTTACCACCTCTAAATTGCTCTAAACTGTGACACGCACTGAAACTGAAGTTCATTTCCAAAGTAGCCAGCTGCCTTACATCCCTAATTTTATGCTGAATGAGGTGCTTGGAGAACCACATCATAAAGAAAAACATTTATTTAGTTGTAGATATGTGGCTAAAAAAATTCTCAGAGAATAGCTGTTTAGAACGATGGTTTGCAGCGGGCATCTCAACGGACACTCGTTGAGCGTTGATGCAGATGGGCTAGCACAGCAGAAGGCCATGTCAGGTTCCACCCAGGTCAGCCAAGAATGGAAAGATGAGGCTACAGTGGGCACATGATTACCATAAGCGCACAGATGAGGATTGGTCTGATCTGACAGCATTTATTCAAGCTCAGTTTCCGTTGCAGTTGATTGTAGGATCTGAACTGGGAGTAAACTGCTTCAGGGCCAGGCCCACTCATTTGCGCAGTGGCTCATGCTGACAAAAAAGGCACTTGACTGAATGACTGTAATGAAATTATCCCTAACTTATCCTTAAGACTATTAAAAATTAGAAATTACACAGGTTTATTGCCGAGAACATTAATTTATACATTACTTTTTAGCAACCATTTATGTGGTCAATATGGCTATTGACAAAATGGAGTAATTTACATTAAAATAGCACTGTAGAGGAATTCTAGATAATTCCTTGAAGACTGACGAATGAGAGTTTGGTCTCAATTTTCCATTACTGTTCATGTTATCTTTATATTTTCAAGGAGAAATACCACATTAGGGTACTGATGAATGAATGATACCATTATTTACTGTCGCTCTGTCCTATTTAAGGAATGACCATTTTCTTTTTAACCTGACCCTGCTTTTTTCTGTCATAGTTCTTTTGTGATCATCTAATATCAGCCCATGTACCCTCCTGATGTGGTTTCTCCCGCTCACCAGACTCTCCCTCATTCGCTGCGCTGGTGCCTTTTGCTTGTGTGTCATCTTGAATGGAATTAAGTATATGAGAATAGATGATAATATAGGTTTGTCTTTTATTTAGCTCAAAATCCTACCTGTCAAGAAAACAAAGCAGGGTATTTTTAGTTGGCCGAGCAAAGCACATTAGTCTAACATGGCCCCATTGAAAATCACCCTGGACCTGCTACTGACCGGCCCTGCTGCCAAGCAGCCTCGCATAGTGTGAACATGTCTGCGAATGGCATGAATCTATCGACCCATGCTGCCTGGCTTAAATGGCGCCGGCGGTTCCTGAGGGGTATTAGAGTGGGGAAATTCCTTCTTGGCTCACATTAGGCCCCTTGATACTAACTGAGCACCATTTGACTGTAACGTCATACCCAAGCGCTGTTATTGCTAGAGTGTGTTCGTTATGACCTCAATCTGATCTCTGTCAAAGGGGTACCTTCAGCGGGATGACACATCCAATGACCGTGCATAACATCGCAAGGTAGTACCACAAACACAGTTAACGCTAAAGACCGGCACGGAACTGCCAGTCCAGTAGAGCCTCCACAATATAGTGGAATGGGACTCGTGGAGCATGAATTTGACTAATACGTTGAAACTGCTCGATGTTATTGACTAAACTTGGGTCTAAATCCTGTGGGAATATCTCCTGCATCTACTCAGAAGAATTGAGACTGGGCAAATGGTGGTCCTCTCCGCTAATATACAAGAGTACCTAATAAAGTGGTTGTGGAGTGTATATTTGAAGCTTTGGGTATGTATGCACATTCATGCTAAAGCTGGTGGTGCCAGAAGAAGAAATCATGCAAACACACCCACCAGAGGAACAACTTATACAAAGATGAGGGATGGTGCTGGGCTCCCTGTACCCATTTGTGTGCATCACAATACAGTCTTCATGCCCCTCTCAGTCTGTTTGGGCTTATTTATTGCTTTATTAGAGTTTCATGGGCTCTTTTTCCGTTGCTTGAGGAGTGGTCTTTGTCTGTGAACGTGCCCATTTCCTGTAAATGCAACCATTTAATTTGATTATTCTGTAGTTGAGCAATGGCGCCACTCTGTGGTCGCTTAGTTATTTTTCTTCCTATTTAAGACCCAAACAAAATATGTGCTTATGTCCTACAGTTGAAGCCCACCACAGTGTAAAATATTTCATATCGATTGGTTGGTTTTGTTTCAAGGGCTTAAAAAAATGATTAAATCAGCCCTTGGTTTTGTGTATTATTGCGTATTTTGCTTCTGTGTAATGTCTACTACATTGTCCTTTTGATAGATGAATAAAATGCGTTGTATCCCTTGCTGTTCTGTCAGATATTCACTCACATTGGAAGTGCCTCAGTGCTGATATTGGTAGACTTTGGAAAGGATTTTTTTGAGCGTTGCTTCGGAAAAATCTTCCTTGATTCCTGCTCTCTTCAGTTCAGACCTTATATATCTGATCAAGCATTGTTTTAGGACTGAGATTTCCATTGCAAAGGAAATGTGGCATTTGTAGTTGCATGTGGTATGCTTGGTGTCATTGTGTTAGTGAAGGATAATTGGCAGCGGAAACTAGATTTTTCACATAAAAGTCTTTGTACTCACTGGAGTTAATGATGCTATTGACTGAGACAGGAGACTCAGGCAGAGAGATTCAAGAATAGATCTGTAAGATCAAAAGGAACTCTGCCATATTTCACTTTAGGTACAGCATACGTTTTGATGCTCTGTAACTACAGTGTCTGGCTCATATCAAAGTTCTGTGAGGTTGACTAAAGCCAGAGATACATAAGATAAATACAATGTACTTGAGCTATGCACCAGTGCTAAGCAGTGTATTAGAGCTCACTGCCGCTGCAGTACTTGTTCTGTTCAATGTTAACATCAGGGGTTCCACCAACTCCCTCTTATTTTCAGTGTGTCACGCTGTAGATTTGCCACACAATGAAGAAATTATATGGGTCTATATATTCCCTCACTCTAATCAGGCTTAGTGGAGGAGCACAGTGGACCTATCGCTACATCAATGAGACAAAATGCTGGGATGCCCCACTAGCCACAGGGCATGCTTGGCTTGGGAGTGTGTGGAATGCTGGTGTGTTGGGCAGCTTACTTACCTCTCTCCTCTCTTCTTTGCAGGGGGCGCTGGACCTCCTACAGCCCCCCAGTCCTCTGGCCAGCCTGGCCCACTCAATCTTCCTGGAAGTCTTCCATCTGGGAGCCCGTTCAACCTCCCACCAGAGCCCACGCTATCTCAGAATCCCCTATCCATCATGATGTCTCGCATGTCGAAGTTCGCCATGCCCAGCTCTACACCCCTTTACCATGACGCCATCAAGACTGTGGCCAGCTCTGACGACGACTCGCCACCCGCCCGTTCTCCAAACCTCCCTAACAACAGCACACCTGGTATTAATCTACACGCGCGCACACACACACACATACACACACGCACATGCATACACATTCACATTCAAGCTCACTCATTCCAGCCAATCCTTAAACCTCTCTGAATATTGCCATCACTGCTCTGTTAAAGCTAGCACTCAGACATACAGATATGATCTTAGAGCAGTAAGCAACGCACACAGATGTGCCCTCTGGTACACCATACAACTGTAGATTGCATCGTGTAGCAATGCAAGAAATTACGGTATTTGGATGTTTGTATTGTAAAAGGTGTCACATTAGTAAAGTAATTTCAAACAATCTGATTTCAAGCAGGATTTTGGGATCTAAAATGCAAATTGTGAAATGTGCTGTGAAAGCAAAACTTCTACCAATGCAGGTTCCCTGGCACTTTGTTCACATTCCTGCTAAAGAGCTGAGATTAGCCAGTCGGCCGCTCTTGTTTGTGCCCAAATCGAGGCTCAAAACAAAAAAACCTTACAAAACCTTACCTCTGCATATTTAGTCTTCCTCCTCTCTAGAACATTTTAAATCTCTATTGAGAACCCACTCTTTTTATTTGGCATTTCCTTGATGTAAATTCGTAATCTATTCATATTTTATTGTCGTTGTTATTGATTAAATTTTCGTTCAAAGTGTGCTGCAACAAAATTAATTATTTTCGTCTCTTCTTGTGCTCACCTCATAACAGCACTGACTGAAAGTATTCCCTGCCGTGTTTTGCAAATTATGCGGTCTCTTCTCTGCCCCCTGCAGGTATGGGAGTGAATAATCACCTTGGCCACCCCAGAATGTCAGGCCCGAACCCAGCCCTCAGTCCCATGGGGATGAACAGCATGGGCCAGCCCATGTCTCACTCCATGCCCGGCCAGGTGCCTTCACCCAACCCCATGGGGCCTGCAATCCTGCCCCATGGCATGATGATGGCCCAGGATCCAGGCATGATGCCCCAGGGGCGTATGGGCTTCCCCCAGAGACAACAAGGCTTCACTCCAGGACAGTCACCCCCCCAGCAGGTCCTCTTCCCCCATAACGGCCCGGGACCCCAGGGAGGGTTCCCACCCGGTATGGCCTACCCTGGAGAAGGGGGCCCGATGGGCCGGTTAGGTGTCGGGGACCCAGGCAGCCGCGAACCATTCAATAACATGGCTGGCATGTTTAACGATGGCGACCTGCACGAGGTGATCCGCCCTGGAGCTGCGGGAATCCCAGAGTTCGACCTGTCCCGCATCATGCCGTCTGAAAAGCCCAGCCAGACCCTGTCCTACTTCCCCCGGGGGGAAACCCCAGGGGGCAAGCCCCCGCACCCCCTCCAGATACAGGGCATGATGGGGATGGGGGAGGGTGGGGGGCCGCGGATGGGACTCCCCATGCCGGGCCCCGGGCACATGGGCCCCCAGGACATGCCCATGGGTAACCAGGGGCAGCACTGCATGCGCACTCCAGGCTTCATGCCACAGGCGATGATGGGTGCTCAGCACCGGATGCTGTCTCCGGGGCAACACGGAATGATGGGTGGGCCTGGAATGATGCAAGGCAAAGAGAGGGGCCCGATGTACAGTCACCAGGGGCCACTTGGCTCCCCCAACATGATGATGTCCCTGCCTGGGATGGGCAGCCCCCAACAGACTGCAATGATGCCTCCCCAGATGAGGCCGCGCGGTCTGGCAGGGGACATCGGAATGGGCTTCAACCCTGGACCTGGTAACCCGGGCAACCTGATGTTTTGAGCTGCTGGAGAACAGTGTGACAGAAAGCTACATTACAATTTAAACAGTAACGAGGCATAAGTGGATAAGTAGAGGAATAATGAAAGGAATATGAGGCGTCTTGGAATGGCATAAAGTGTGGAACTGCGAGATTGAGTGCCCTTACCCATAATGCCGTGTGCGCTCTGTACCATGTACTTCAGCCACAGGTTGGATCTGTTCAGTAGAGAAATGGATCTTGTTCAAAAAATAATTTTTCGGAGGGCCTTTAATTCTTCTTGGGAAACCAGAATGTTAGGAATAAGTTGCATCCTTTGCTCAAAACTCTTCCTAGAATATTTTTGATGAATTTTCTGGAGTTGGCCATAAAAAACATAAATATGAAAATAAGCTTCAAGGGGCACCGCTCCCAGATCTTTCCTTTTTTTTGTTTTGTATAAATTGATGAATCTAAAAACTGAGAATGGAGGTCTTCATTTTTTCACAATTTACACTAGTTCTGATGTATGTCGGCATCTCGATATGTTCCCTTCAGAAATAAAAAACTCTTTGTATTTGTGTACTTTGTGTAATTGTGTCGTTAAAGGGATTTCTGCCATGGTGGTTCCTTCAGTTTTCCGTCTTTGGAGTTGGCAGGTGGAATGTTGAGTATGAATGAGCCCCATTTTGTCCCCCCCGCTTTAGTTATAGCGACTAACCTCTTGTGGATGATGGTATTTTCAAAAAAAGAAAAAAGCACAAAAACGGGATGAATTGAAAAGACAATTGTCTGGTTTTGGATTCTGGGGATCAATATGGGCGTAGTAAATTGCAATAGTGAATTGCTATGCTTCGTGTCTTTAAGAGGATGGTTGCGCATAGGGTGTTGTTAGGCAGCATTTCAAATGTTACAAACGGGCAGCTGTCTGCAGATTCGGAAATGTTTTTTGAACATTAGATAATACTTTTTGTCTCATCATTTTTATATTTTACTTGGCGTCATATTCAACCCCCCAAGAGTGTGGCACAACCAGACATGGGCTGAGTTTCATGGTCAAGCCTACAATTTTCTTACAAAAACCTGACAAGGTAACCAAAAATGGAGGGGAGAAAAATGAGAACAGTGGTCGTACTGGAGCATCCCTCGCCCCTTGTGTGTAATCTTGTCTTGTGTAACTCCATTGACTTTGGTACAGAATCGATTCCCAGGTCTGTGTCGTTGGAAGGGAAATAAAATATATTGTTTGGTATGAAGTGCCATGTAGCGGTGTTCTTGCTTCTTGCTCACCTGCCACGCCACTGTGGTACACCTGGCGCAACTACTGCATACTTGCCCCTGTAGTGCCTGGCTGGGGGAACTATCTTGCAGTGTGTCAGTGAGTATGACTCATTATGAACTTGTCTCATTAAGAACTGACCAACACCCCCCCCCGCCCCCGAAAAACCATTACAAGTTTTTTATTATTATTATTATTCTTCCCCTCAATTGAGATTATGCTGGAAATGAATATGCAGATGACCTAAAATGGGTGATTCAAACCCCAAGTTGCTCTGGCACTGGATCTTGTATCTGAAGTCTTTTCTTGTGGCTGAGCAATCAATGCTGCAAGGATTAAAAAGCAATTATGCTGAAGAACTCAACCTGTTATGAAAAATAAGAAGCATTGGGCCCTACTAATTTTGCCTGAGAAAACATCTTTGTTACTTCAGAATACTGATTTGGTCTTTCTACACAATACTTGAATTTACATCTATGAAGATTCAGGAAGTTCTGAAGAAGTGCCATATTTTTCCATGTTTCTAGGATTTGTTTTTATGAAGCTGATTGGTCACTTGCAAGAAGACCATCAGGCCTAAGGAACAAAGCTTTATGTGGGGAAATTCAGCTGTGACACTAATCTTTCCCTGCAACAGCTGCGCCAGACTAAAGGCTTCCCAGCATCCATTTTGCCTCAGTTATGTAGATTCCCCATTCATTTCATTCTCCCTGGCTTCAGCTTTTGACGGTGAAGAATATAATGATACAGAAATAATTATATAAAATACTTGTTCTTTCATGTCAAGTGCAGGTCAGATCAAGCATGCCAGTCTGGGGAAACAGACCTATAGGGCCCAATTGACAATTCCGCCCTAAGAATCATTAGTGAACATGAAGGATGGTCAAATGTAGGGCGTTCGTTAACTTGAATGAGGTGTTTGACCCATACATCAGTGTGAGTAGCGTTAAACAAGTTTAATGTGGGAAAGGGCTGGAACAATGATGAGATCGAATGCATACTTTGATCAGCATGCATGCTTCGTAACCTGGTGATATCCACTGCTTGCAGTCGGAGGGGGAATTCCCTTTAAAGATTACCAGCAGAGGACAGAACCGAGTCAAATGTATTTGTACTTGTCAATGCAGCACGGAGTTTCTGCCTCACTCTTTCTACGAGGAGTGCCAGTCCTCTCCCAATTAAAGTAATTACTTCTATCATTCCATTTAGCTAAAGTTTGCTGCAATTCACCTATAGGGTGCTCGTGAGATGGTCCTCAGTGAATGGTAGTGAATGAAGCTAATTGGCTAAAATAATTATATTTGCCGACAAAAGAGGATTTTTTTTTTTTTTTTTAACTTTTTGCACATATTGTATAGATTATTAAGCAGAATTGATAAGAAAAATGACCGATGTCCTTTTATTTTCCACTCTGGAAGGAGATTATTTCCCCCACAAAATGCTAGCATTCTGCTAATTCCTCTGGATTGATAGCGACTGAACACCCGCACTTGACAGCACGGGGAGTCTTTAATTAGCTAGCAATGTTACCTTAGTCTAATTTACTTACCCTGCGACAATTATATGAGCACAACCACAAAAAATTATGATATCGGCTTTTGAGTAAGTTGTAGCCTATTCCACTTGCGTTTTCCAACCGACTTCTACAAAAGACACTTGGCGCGCGAGTAAATAATGAAAAAACTCACATCTTGTGCCGTGGTCTACTGGTATCAAAGTGGCTGGGAGAATGCCATGAAGTTTTCGTGGTGCGTGGCGTCACTAATACTTACAGAAACTTGTTAGACGATCATTTAAAACCCGTAAATAATTAAAAGTGAGGATATAATATCTTGATGGCACCCAGTACAGTTTGATTACATACACTGCCCGGCCAAAAAAAAAGTCACTCACTCAAATATTTAGTTGGAACCCCTGTAGCTTTGATTACAGTGCAAATTCATTTTGTCATTGTTTTGACAACTATATGCAATGCCAGAACATTTATTTTCGATCATACATGCCATAATTTTTGGCCGAGATCTTGTCTTCTCGACATAGACCACCGAGTGGTTCAACCATTTGCCTTTCTTGAGCACATCCCAATAACTTTTACTGTGTCTAAGATCAGGACTTTGTGGTGGCAAATATGTTTGTGAAAATGATTCCTCATACTTGTTTTTGCATTCACGAGTTTCTTTGCTAAATACAGGCCAATAAGTTGCCTGTTCTGAAATACTGTAACATATTTTCCACCAGCAAGGGATGTGTCTTCCGACATGATTTTTTGAGAAATGAGTAGCGATCCGCTTCATCAGTCAGGGGAAAAATGATAATTGACTTCTGAAACATATTAGTAACCACAATAATGATCCAATTCTAGAATTTGTTCATTAATTTCCAAACGGTGACTTTTTTTTTTTGGCCGGGCAGTGTATTTTATTTCAACTTGCGGCTTATGACAGTCCCTTCATCCATTTGGCATGCAAGCGCAAATGCAATGTACAGTTTTGTTGTTTTTTTACGTTTTTAATAGAAATGAATCGTCAAAGCAACTGTATTCAAAACTTCTGCCACAAGTTTTTTTTTTTTTTTGCTTGCTCACTTGCCAATTATACGGATTCAAAAATTCCCATAATGTACGATCGCTAAAAACTTGTGGAGCAAGTGAGGATGTCTCGAGCCGCATGTTTTATTTCATTAAAGGAATGTGCACTCCATATAACTTTTGGCATCGCAAATGACTCGCGGGGCGCAGCTGAATGTTCACCTTTTCTGGCTGACTAGGGCAAGATTCGGCACCGATCCGGCTGAATTTGCTCGTTATCGGGCTTCTCTCCTAATGACCATTAACAATAATTATCATCTTAAATATGCAAAATGGCTGAAAATGAGTGGAAGCATCCCACTGTGCCCTAAAAAGGACATGGACAAAAAAGTCTATTTTAAAAGGCTTTAAAACAACATGCACCTCTAAATTCTCAGTAATATTCAGTTAAGGCTTTCATACACCAAAAAAAAAAAAAAAAAAAAAACATTATAAACGATACAAATGTGATATTTGTATGAAGTTGATCATTCTCCTCCCATACGACCTTAGTAGGTGATTGCTGTGATGCCCGCCGGTTTTTTTTTTTTTTTTGCAAAGACAGGACATGTGATCTGTTGGCCACACCCCCTTTTGTATGACATCACTGGAAAGCCCAGGATGTATTCTTCACGGTACATTCGGACTCCAGCAGGCTACATGCATGGTATTTAAAATAGAGGCCTCAGTGCCATATCCCCCACCGAGGACAGGAAGTGTTGCCACTACAGGTGGCCATGTCCCCCACCAGATCACAGAAATCGACAGGGGTCGGCGTATCACACTAATACACATTGAAGCAAAAAATGAATGAAATCGGTCAAACCGTTCTTGGGATATCGCGTTCACAATAAACGGGACGTGACGGACGGACGGAGCTGAATACTATGTCCCCTGCTCCGCTCGCTACCACAGTGGCAAGGGACCCCCTAAAACACCTTGATACTAAAGATGAATGAATTTGATCAAACCGTTCTTGAAATATAATGATGTAAAAGCATTTGTAATTGGTAAAATGGTCGTAATGACCTTTAGAATAATGCCAAGGTCACGTAAATCGAGTGGGCTGTGAGCACCCCCCTAATACACCTTGACACCAAGGATGATTGGAATCGGTCAAACCGTTCTTGAGATATCATGTTGACAAGGTATTTGTAAGTGGTCAAATGGTCATAATGACCTTGAGAACAATGACTAGGTCACGTAAATTGAGTGGGCTGTGAGCACCTCCCTAATACACCTTGACACCAAAGATGAATGGAATCGGTCGAACCGTTTTTGAGATATTATGTTGAAAAGCATTTGTAAGTGGTCAAATGGTCGTAATGACCTTGAAAATAATGCCACGGTCACAGAAATCGACTGGCGTCGGTGTATCGCACTAATACACATTGAAGCCAAAGATGAGTGAAATCGGTCAAACCGTTCTTGAGATATCATGTTCACAACAAACGACACACGAGGGAGGGACAGAGCTGAATACTATGTCCCCCGCGGGGGACAAAAACGAATTCCCGGGTCTTTCGAGGATAAGGCCAGGAGTGTAGATTGGGGGAGAGCTCGAGACCACTATAATGTGATGCATGCAGCCTGCTAATCTGCTACATGCAGTGCAGGGATGAACTGAAATGTAAGCTGCATTTAACCGGTGAACCGCAAGCAGATGTTTCTCACGATATTGGCCTATGTGCTAAGAATAAGGTTTACAACTCTGGAGTTCCCTGTCCCATGATTTTACGCCGCTACAACTATTTCTGATTATGTCATCCACTCTCAGTGTGCACTTTCTCATAGAGAACTGGCCTCTGCGGTAAGGTGAAGAGGTTCACTGCAGCACTGGCACTTTAAGATGGACGGGTGCTCTTCAGAAATGTCATCATTTCTTCTTTCTTTTGAGTAATATCTGTGATGTTGGTGGCTCAATAGTTTTTCGGTTTTATCCCTTTGGTATTCATTATTATTAGTAGTAGTATTATTGTCAGTATTATTGTATCTTTTTTTAAATTAATGTTGTAAAAATGCCGCCCTCTTGTGGATATGTCAGGGACTTAAAGGATGTGCTCTGGAATTCGAGAGGAACCTCGATGTTTTTCCCCAGCATGATATAAACTCTTCAAAGTCTAAATCGTTAGAACTATATGTTATGTCACCGCATGGGCTCAGGAATACTTTCGCAAATCATTGTCAAGTACTGAAGTATGTCACTGCATCCTTAAATCCCAGTTCGAACTTTACTGTGGAAAAAGAGAGCTCTATGGTAAGTGTCCAGAAATGCTGTCGACTTGTCTGGACTTGGAGGCATCTGCTGTGGTGGAGATTTAAGGAAAAAACTTTTCACCTTGTGAAAATTACTGATAAAATTGTGAAAAATGGAATGTTTAAGTTACTGTAATACAGAATGAATTGCATAGTCCTCTTACCCCTCGAACTTACTTTCTCTCATTTTTTAACCTCAGCTAAAACAGTGCTACCTTTCTTTGGGTTTACTCTTCATGCCTTATAATATTATGATTACATTTTTTAAATAAAATTTCTTATATCCATCCATTGAGGACCACATGAGCATCACATTTATTTGGTTAGCTTGTAAATTAATAAGTGACTTTGAATGTATGTACTCTGAGTAAATTTTGTGGAAGAAATGCATTTTGAGAATTTGGATGCAGTCACCAAGCACACAATCTATCTTGTCAAGTTGGAGGAAGGGTGTAATTGTAAATGTGCAATGAGACATCGATATTCTCAAGTTAAACAGTTAGGCAGCTCAATTTCCTGCTAATAAAGCACTGAAACAATAGATATGGGCGTAAATTATACTAGATAAAGCAACTGTATATGGCTTGGTACTATTATGTATAATTTATTACAGGCTGAAACTACAAAAACAATTGTACTTAACTTCCTATGTGCTGACAGGCTTATCTCTATCCTTTCTTCATAATTTTCTTGTGTACTTGCACAAATACACACACATACACACACACACACACACACACACGCTTTTTTGGTTAGAATGTTTACAACAACCATTGGTGCATCCTATATTTGATTTAGGGCAGTATATGTGGAAAGCTAACTAGGAGAACAATGCTTTGGGCGTGCCTCAGTAAGAATGACTCTTACGGTGTCTCTCATTACCTCAGTTAAAAAAACTCTCCAGCATCTCATGATTTCAGTACGGAACAACTGTGGGACGATAACTATGTGGTTTTGAGATCAAGTGTATTTCTGTCAGTGTAATATGGATCTCAACACAATAACAGCTGCATGGTTTCTTTTTTAGCACAGAGCCATTTGAGAGGTGTTTCCATTAACCCCTAAATGCTGTTTCCATATTGTTTTCCACCCTGTGCTTCTGGCAGCTTCTGGTGACGGGCTTGAACAAATCAGAGTGTCACCAACACGCTTGATGTTCAGGCATGACCATGAGATTTATTGGCAGCATTACCATTCGCAGTGTCATGGATGTTGCCTTTTGGCATTCCACAGCCTCAAGGGAGGTGGCTTAACACTGAACAGAGATACCCGACGGCTGCAGACACTGATAGCGTGGTGTCAAACACTTGTTATGCTGGATGAGTTAAGGGAATAAATATAGTGCTGCTCAACAGCAGGTTTGTGCCTGTTGAGGGATGCGATGTATTGACCTTGCCACTTGAAAAAGAATGTACTGAAGTTGAAAATTCCCCTTACATCACAACCACCAAAGTCTTCGTGAAAATCATGGACCTCTGTTTTTGCTTTACGTTACCAACTTGGAAGATGAGAAATTTCAAGGCTTCAAGGTATCATAATGTGATGCAATGTCAGAAAATGGTACAAATATTTCAAGATTCACATCAAAACAGTAATTTTCACACTTTTTCTCACTGATAAAAAATCTTCCCTCATTTGCAAGTGAGAGACAGCACAGCCTGTTTCACAGTGTCCCCATTGGCTCCAGGGGTATCAGTACTAAAGTGCACTCTCACGCAGGTGACAGATTTGGTCAGGCTTGTAGTCCTCGACAGTCTGACCTGGATGGATTCATTCTCTCTCTCTGCTCCCTTCCTCAAATCTGCTAAATTTTTCCCCTACTTCCTCTCTATCCCTCCATCTCTCATCCCTCTGTCCCCACTCTCGACCCCCCTCTTTCTCTAATTTCTCTCCCTCCCTACATCCCTCCCTCCCTCAGTTTCTCCTCCTCCCATCCAGGGTCTGGCCCTAAACAGCCAGGTCGCCCGGCCGCGCGCGGTTGCTGGAGCCACTGGTCTTGCTGAGACGGCGTTTATCTTTGAGGAAGGCGCCATGGAGCAGAGGAGCTGGGGTCTCTGCCCCTTCCACTGAGCTCATCTCCAGGAAGTCCTCCGCCTCCAGGTCATCGCGGCTGTGGCGGCGCTCGGTTGCCAGGTTGACAGAGTTCTGCTGGTGGGCCATCCTGTTATTGAAGGGGTGGCAGTTGGGGTGGGTGCGATGCGAGGGTGGCGTCGACAGGCACTGACTGAAGTCAGGTGGCGGGGTGCAGGAGGTGTGCGTTGGGGCAACAGTCTCTGGAGCAACCTGTACCACCATGGCGGGCACGCTCTCTCGAGCGTGAGTGGTGGTGTATGCCCTCAGGCACTTTCTGGACTGTTTCCAGGCCAGGTGGTAGAGCTCCAGTACACTCAGAAGGAGTGACACGCCTGCCACCACCAGCATGAAGACAATGAAGACGTTCTTCTCCGTCGGGCGTGACATGAAGCAGTTTACCCGGTTGGGGCAGGGCCAAGCCTCGCAGGGGTAGAGAGCGTTAAGAAAGATCCCATAAATCATGTACTGTCCCACGATGAAGGTGACCTCCATGACAGTGCGAATCAGGATGCTGAGCACATAGGTCTTCAACAGCGCCCCCTTCAGGCGAATCTTTCCTGAGGCCTCGGCCCTCCCAACCTCTTTCTCCTCCAGGTAGCCCTTTGCCGCGGCCACGCTCCTGTTCTCAGCCTGCTCCTGTTCCCTCTGCCTCCGCTTGTCCTCCATGCGGACCGTGTGCATGGCATGGCCCATGTAGATGAGGGAAGGGGTGGAGACGAACACGATCTGCAGCACCCAGAAGCGGATGTGGGCAATGGGGAAGGCCTTGTCGTAGCACACGTTGACGCAGCCCGGCTGCTTGGTGTCGCACATGAAGTCAGACTGTTCATCGCCCCAGGAGGACTCTGCTGCAGTGCCCAGCACCAGTATGCGGAAGATGAAAAGGACGGTCAGCCAGACCTTACCTACTGATGTTGAGTGTTCCTGCACCTCTTCAAGGAAGTTTCCCAGGAGACTCCAATCACCCATCACTGCTCACACCGTCCTCGGGAAAACAAGCCTGAGGGAGAAGGAACCAAAACGGTTGCTTGAAATTTAGAAACCAATCATGTAGAGGATGCATACCAGTAATTATTGTCATGCTAAATGGTATTTCTACTTTGTGGCACTACTTGTTACTGTTTCAGTGTTAAGGAAGAAAATTTTTTAATCCTCACCTTTAAGCATTGTCTAAAAACTAAATTTAACTTTGGAAGGATGAATGTTTTTTTTACGTCCCACATTCAGAAAAAAATAAAAGAACTCATGCGCAATGTGTTTGTTAGCCACTCACTATATTTCTTTTATTTTCAGTGTTTATCTCCATGATTTCAATATCAAAATGACAAACTATGCAGATTTTAACTGAAAAGTGCTCACCGTTATGCATTGCAGGATTAATTTCAAGGGCAGTACCAATTTGAGATTTTTTTTGCATATTCAATCAAATTCAAGTTTCATCCCCCTTTGGGTCATATAGCATCCTGGCATCCAGTGCAATATGCAGAAAAAAATAAGAATGCCCCAAATTCCTAAACATGAAGCAGATAGCTGGACTCAAAATACCAACATATGATGTTGGTGGTGATCACTTCGTGGAACCCATCCTTACCTCACTTGTAATGGCTGCATCATGTGAAACTATTCATTGTGTAACTTACACTCAGATCATAGTGTAAACAATGTGGTTGAAGTTTGCGCGGACTATTGTTAGAAATGGTCTGTGGTGGAAAGTCTGCCTGCAGCCTTTGCAGTGCCTGTAAAATAGGGCCTACTTGTGTCCAGGGAGCAGTTACTGGCATGTGAAGTAGAGTATAAATAGCCTCTTGTTTCTGTGAAGATCATGCAGACTGGACTACTTGCCCTGAGATCGCAACCTTTCCCACAGTGCCCCAGGCTTTTCTCACAGTACTGCAGAGGGCTTGGTTTTGAGAGAGTTTAAAGTAGACATAAGAAGAGACAAATATATCACAATATTAGTCTTTGCATTTCTTGGCTAGGGTCACTGAGGCAGACCCAGCCATTTTAGGATTCCTGTATACGGATTGAATAAGCTCCCGTAATTACCTACTATTTTAAAAGCATCAGTTAGCAGGGTAATTGCCGCAAAGTTTGGAGCTTATGCTTGTGTTAAATATAAGCTCTCCGTCTTTCTCTCTGTTACAGATTTTGCCATGATACTCAAAAGTTGTCGATTAAATACTCTGGTGAAGACCTTCATAAAATGAAAATTCACATTCTTCGGAGAGAAAGGAAAAAGACACTAATAAAATTTTAATTTTCTCAAGCTGGCAGAAGGGGGGAAATGTACCCTTTTCATTCCCATCTAATTGTTATTATTCAGGAATCATTATGTATTGTCCATTTTCCCTGCACATTTTGAAGATTACAGAAAATTTTTGAGAGTGTATATTTAATACACAAACATGAAAGTCTGCACATTGAATATTTCACTGAGACATTGACTTAGCCTCATGGTGGACAAATTCAAAGCCAGAGAGTCTCCCTTTGAATCAATAAAAGTCAGCCGTGAGGATATAGGAGGACATACTGTGTCGCATGGACAGTTTTTCAGCACATGAAACAATATGGCTGCTACAAGCTAATCAAATTCAACATTTAGTTGGATTTGTTTTCTCTCTTTTAGTAGCTCACTCTTTCACACTTTTAGCCCTTGTGATTCTATGATGCATGACTGTACCACTGAAGCCCAAATCAATTTGTGCATCAATATGTTCTCAGAGCCACTACAGCAGTAGCTTTTGGAGTAATTGTAACCCACCATCTGTTTTCAGTTCGAAAGAGCAAGAATATCGCACGAGCTGTGCAGAGAACACGGGTACATGCAAAGAATGTGCTAGAGAACATGCTTAGAACACACAGAATGGCACGCATTTACCAAATTTTTAGCACATGGAACCAGGCTTTAGTATTTTACTCCCCCAGACCAGTGGATGCAATACGACCCATAACATCAAAAATCCATGACAGATAAACTGCTTGTGCAAAGCCTTTTGCAACGTAACCATCCTTTCTCATAACCATTTCAGGCTGATTTGACCCCTTAGAAATTTTTGTCAAAATTTGTTTAGTTTACCTTTTTTTTTTCCTTAAAATTGCGTCTTGGTTTTAAGTTACCTTTGCAAAACTAATGAAAAAGGCTGGGCTTGATCACAAATACTTTGAGGACTGATGTCAAGGCTTCTCATTAGAAACTTGCTTGTCAGAGATCATTTTAGTTCTGCATTGAAAAAAAGTAGCAAAATTGGTTAAGACTAAGAACTGTTAAGCCACAAACAAAATCAACTGACTGGTCATAAAATGAAACAGGTATATCCAATGTATACCTGTCAGAAGTTACAGAATTAGACCATTTTAATTGTAATATTTGTCATTAAAGTACCGTTGCTATTGCAGCTGTGAAAATTGTCCTGATTCAATTAAAAATGTCATAATTTACGACCGAAAACAAATATCTGAGGGCAGGTTGATTGTCAGATCCATCATCAAGTAATTCCGATGTGCCTGTGATTACTAATGATTTGCGCAAGTTCCCCACTCTTGCGTTTGACTATGTACAGACGTTCCAAAGAACAGGAGATGACACTGAGATTACAATCTCTTCCGTTGAGACCATTCAAGTGATGTACATTGTAACACTCATAAAATTTGGGATATTCTGATGTTTCATAACGGTAATGGCATTTATTCACAAAAATGTTCAACAAGGATCATCTCCTCAGAGAGACTTCCATCCAGGGATGGAAGCCCAACAAGAGGAAAGCTGCCCAGAATCAAGTCAGATCAGATACCAATATCCTGCTCATTAATTTTCCCAAACAATCGTGTCTCCCTGCCATGAACATGAGGAACTGGGCAGACAAATGTCCACCGCACACAAATATCAGATGCATTACGTGGTTTCAAGAGCTTTTCCTGCTAATCATGACAATCAGTGTTTTTTTTTTTATTTATATTTTGTGTGTGCAATTTGCATCATTTGAATCAGGACTTAAAAAATAATAATAATAACACAATATATTATCTATAATGTACACTTGGAGGCAAAAGAGGCTCAGTTTAACTATG
Source organism: Gymnothorax reevesii (assembly GCA_029721435.1). Classification (NCBI taxonomy): domain Eukaryota; kingdom Metazoa; phylum Chordata; class Actinopteri; order Anguilliformes; family Muraenidae; genus Gymnothorax; species Gymnothorax reevesii. The sequence goes on along the minus strand of CM056587.1, from coordinate 47,830,599 downwards.
AAATAAAAGGTCAGCTCTGCCTCGCCCATACCTGCTTGAAGGGAGTCAGAAAGTGAAGCGTGATGTTGCCCACATCTACAACAAACTGTCTTATGTATAGTATCATTATTTCTCCTGGCAACTAAAGAACCCAACAGGTATGAGAAAGGGTGCAGATTCATATAGCCAGAAAAGTGTGAAGTGAAGCTGTTTGTTCGTCTTACCAGCCATGCCCAAGAAACCCTGGAGTGAGTGTTTGTCCCTGAGTCTAATCCATAGGCTGGGACATAGTCCCCTCTGTCCTTCACTCCTCACAGTGGGGTAGGATTCAGTGCCAGGCTTCAGGCTCTGTGCTGTGTATCCGCCTGAGACCGCATGTGATCTGTGTGTGTGGGGGCGGGTGTGGGGGCAGAGGGAGGGATGAGGATGAGGATCATCAAACGAAATGCCAGAATGAAGCCATGTATGGGAAATATGGAAATGGCTTGTGATGCTAGCAGTTTAGTGTTTTCATTTATTCTTCCATTTGGTTTGAGCTTCTAAAATTGTCCACAATAAAGACTGTCGAAAAAACTAAATACCGTCAAATATGTTGAATTGAATGCTCGAATTTCTGAGCAATATGATTCATCTCAATACTGTAAGTGGCATTCTATGTTTCACTGGGGCATTAAAATTTGGCAACGCAATATAAAATCCATGAGTCTTCATGAATACAGAGAAATGAAAGTAATGAAGTAGCACGAGTGTTGTTTGGCTTCTAAGGTCTGTTCCAAATGGGAGCAAAAGGTCGAAGGTCAAAGCATAATCAAGAGGATGTGAAACACAAATTACTGCTCAAGAAAGGAATTTCCTTGCCAGTCAACAGAGGAACCTACCTATTGATAACCCTGACAGAACGAGGGCAGCATGCTCTGAGTGTAGTGTTTCTGCCCATTAGTGCCTGAATCCTTTCAGATACCACCCAATTTTTTTCTTCTTTCAGTGACCATGGCTATGTTAGTATGTCTGTCAAATCTGATGAAAGCCACTACTAGTCAGCACTGTTGATGCAATTTTGGCTCAGGACACAGTCTCCTGCCAAGTCATGTGAACAGAATGTCTGCCTCACAAGGAAGGGGCTGAGAAGAATGGAATATAATTTGTTTCCTGGCTTTATAGTCGCAGTCTTGTTTTACTCTTTTCTTATTTTCTCCCCCCAAGGAAGCAATCCCAAACAATACAATTTCCTTGTGACAAGGTACTTTAAAGTTAATGACTCACAAGGTCCTTTGACAGACATGCAAAAATTAAGAGAGGGCACCGGTCAATGAACCTCTGCCGCAGAACTGAGCGTGTGAACCTGTTCCTGCAGCCACACCTCTGTCTGGGGTTGTCTGAACTGCTTAAATAATATTCATCAGGAGTGAAATTAACTTGCTAATGATCTGCTTGACTGACACTGGGCAAGAAATCGATCAATATGAATGACAGAAGAATCAACAATGCTGCTGGTGAATATCTGGTTGCTGACATCTCATTCTTGAAGGCCATATCAGAGATATGGGTGAAATTGGGATTAATTATTGATGATGACAACCATATCACCCGATGCTTTGCGACTTGTTAAAAGTGCCACCTTTTGAAGCTCCTTCATTTGTCAGCCAAACTTTTAAATTACAATAAACACATTTCAGACAAAAGCGGTGTAACATATTTGATTATAGAATCGGGACAGACAGGTTACAGATGGGTAGTTAGTGCAGTGGAATCACTGTCATAAATACCAGGTTTCTAAAACTCTAAATGTTTTGGCTGAGAGAGGTTCAAGTATGTTTCCACAGTGTGATGGTCTACCACAGATGCTTTCAAACCCAGGGAGGTTGACGGTGCTTCTGGATACTGTTACAATAAGGCCTCATTTTTGTGTAAAGTTTTAACTAGCATTTACGGATGGAACTACATATTTCAGGACTTGACTCAGGTATTCCAGAGTAATTCTTGGGCCATGTGGTTATATTACTCATAGATAAAAGGTGGTTCTTGATGCCGTGTCACCTGAGTGATCAGAGATCATGCGTCTTCAGCTTAGGTTTGTACCCTTGCCTTTCATTCCCAGAAATTCCTCAAGTCTCCTTGAATCTTTTAATTATGTTATACAACATAGGGGGCAAAATATCCAAATCCTCTTGTCTTTATTTCAGGAAAATAGTTTAAGCCTTACAATAATTTTCTCTCCTTTTTGCATGCGAATTGGCAATTCTCTGGCTATCTTTGCTCTCAAAGGACTAGGGCTGCATTTCAATTGTGGTTCAACATGCTCCCGTCAACGTCCCTGCTGCTCTTGCCCTCGGTGAAATTTCCACCGCCAGCATAAGCGTCATTCCACTTGCCTGTGAAACTGAGTTGAACTTGGTGAGATTGACCCTTGGTGGGCTGAGGGCACCGGTCAAACATGATGGTCATACTGAAAGTGTTTGTCGCCCACAATGCACTGCAGTTACATTCACAATTAGGTGGCAGCTATGTTTGCAAAACTTCAATGTCTTAATTTCTTCTGAAGCAGATCAATAAATTGAGCAAAGTGAAAAAAACTGAACAATTAATTAATTATGCTCATCCTGTCGCAGTCTAACTTCGCTTAATGAGCAAGCAAACATTGATGCGCTCAGTTGCTGAGACTAATTGGTAGTATGACCAATTACTAACCATTTCTGATTAGATTGTTGTGCATTGCATCACAAAGTTATGAGGCCTTTTACTTTGCACAGAAATTATTTTAAATGTTGTGTATTATGAAGATTCTGAACTGATGTACAGTATCTCATGAAACAGCCCAGAGTAGCATAAATTTGTTTGCAAGGCTTATTGTAATTCACCCATTAATGATCACTGTCCCATTTTTGTGACATGGTACATTTTAACCTCTGTAACCCAAGTGAAAGCATTACTGTGACTAAGCTGCTATTGGTTAATCAGGGGAAGTAACTCGCATCCAAGAGAAATGATTATGAGACTAGTCTCCCTATAAAGCAGTGCTGAGGGCCGCCCTGTGCATGAAATTCTTGAATCTGTTACATCACTATGCGATGCTCTAAAAGGTGAGTGTGTCTTTTTTTCTGAGACACATTTTTATGCGACACAAAGAACAAAAATTGAAGGTTATAGCATTGCCCAAATATGTTTTTATCAGAATGATGATCTAAAAGGTTTTAACAGATCTGTGTACATTTGTACTGGGACATTGTGATTTACGAAATGAACCAAGTGCGACAACCAGTAGAATGCAAAAAGGAGGCTTTATTTCTGAAGGGGGAAACCCCCCAACAGAGCTGGCAACGGTACAAAGTCTACAATCCAAAAACAGTATCCAATGGGCGTAATCCAGAATCGTAACCAGGGCACCAATAACAAAGTTCGTGGTCAGACAAAAAGGGTTCGGTACACAGGCGTAGGTTTGGAGGAGAAACAAACTCATAAGCCAAAGACAGTCCGAATCCAAAACCAGGGCAGTAATCACAAAATCAAGGTCGGGCAGAAAAAGGTCAAAACTCACAGATGCAACAATATCCAAAAAGGGCAAACCAAAATCAATAGTCGAGCAATCCAGTCAGAAAGATAAACACTGAGCAATCAAGGCGAGAAACGTGGCACAAGAAAACTAGGGAGAACGATCTGACAAGAGTGTGAAGCAAACAGACATCTTATATACACATCCAGGAAAACACATGACCAGGGAGAACAGGTGCAATCAATGGTGACAATGATTAGGGAGAGACACATGAGGGATAAACTAATTACATGAATTTGGCTGTAGCCAAAACGCAGACAGGGATCACAAGACAAACCTAAGCACAAACAACAGCTCCGGTTAAGGAGTACTAAAAGTGCATGGTCTAAAGACAAGGAAAGCATGAGATATAAGTGGAAAACTGCAGCAGAGATAATTAGGGATAGGCAAGGAGGCGGAGACTAGAATTGGGCGACAGCTGAGAGATCATTAGTCAATTAGTAAGTGCAGCTATACAATCCCAAGTGCTTGTTAGTAAGTTAGTCCAAATATACAAGGTTAGTGTGGATTAGTATTTAGCAAAAACAATAAACTGTTAGTATGTGTTAGTAAGACAGTAAAAGAGAGAGGAAGGAAGAACACGAGATAATGAAAGAAGATTGAAACCCAGAAACCAATAAATCACCCGAATGAGTGGCACACAAGACAAGGGACCGTGAGCAAAGATACACACATGACAAGACAGGGGAGACAAAGTGTAAAGCATGGAAATGAAAACATGGCATGGAATCTGAAGCATGAAAAAATAATAAAACGTGAAATCTAAATTACCAAAAACACAATACATGATCCTAAGAATGGTCAGACAGAGCAGTGGTCACTAAACACAAAAATCATAAAGCATGGCAAAGCCAGGTACAGAACTTAAACATGAGATGCAGAATCAGAATCCCAACAGACATACATATTTGGGGTCCTCGATCATTAAATAATTATTTCTCACCAGAATGTAAATGTTACATGTTAATTGTATTCGTACCCGATAATAAAAAGTAACTTTTACTTTGAAAAGAAATTTGGGCATTAATGAGTTAAAGCCTTTTACCCAAAAGTATGGTTTGATACCCCAAACATTTCTTCCTCCCAAAATGTAGGCTGTCCATTTGAATGTTTAAAACATTACAATGAAATTGAGAGCCATCTTATGATTAATTACACTGTTGAAAAATGCGGAAATGAGAGATTTATTCTTGAACAACTTTCAGAAATCTTAGGTCAACATACAATTCATTCAAAATAACAGGCAATTTAGAGTCTCAAATTTGCCTGAGACACATGTCTTTGGGAGGAAACCCAAGTTAACACGGGGAGAACATGCAATCTCCTCGCAGAGAGGCCCCTGGCCACATTTGAACCCAGAACCGGCTTGCTGTGAGGTGGCAATGCTACCCAATGCGCCACCATGCCACCCCGAAATGATTGATGGGAAAAGTTGAGGATTTTAGATATTTTAGCCAGATCTCACAAACTGCACGTTACTGTCCTCAAATTCAGACCAAAATGGGTTGAACGACTCATTCCTGTCACATTTGTTTTCCTATACAGATACCATCCACTCTACCTTCTCTCTAGCAATACATTGCAGGAGGACTGCTATCTGTTTTGCCATCTATCCAGTCCAAACAACCAAAACATAGAGCAAAGACATTTTTACAGCATGTTTAAAAGGCCTGAAACTGTAAATCAACCATTTAACGAGGCACATCCGCTGGGCCTGTTGAGAAGCAAAAGGTAACATTTCTGTCTGTGCATGTAGTATAAAATTCAGTTTTGTTTGTTTTTGTTGGCCTACCTCTATACTACGTATGACTGTGGGGTAGTTAGTGCAGTAGAATCACTGTCATAAATACCAGTTTTATAAAACTCACCATGTTTTTGCTGAGAGAGGTTCAAGCATGGATTGATTCAATTCTGCTGTGATTTATAGTGCTGTAGTTTTGTGGTTGTTAGCATGTGCTACCAAGTGTCCACCTATCCCTGATATAGAGCTTTGACTTGGGTCCGCAGTTCTTTTTTGCTGTTTCTATTTTTTGGTGTCAGGAATATTTTGCCGTAATTTTTAAAACAGTTCCTCTTATCACCATAAATAATTTCGATGTTCCGAGTTAAAAACATCTGCAATTCAGGAACCAACTGTTTGGCGCTTGGAACTGATAGCACTTTAATCTTGCCTTTGAAAGTTGCCGAGCTAAGTGCTGCTGGTTACATTTCTTTTAATTAGACTCACACTTTTATTTAGCATTCAAATTAATATGATGGACTTGTGTCAGTGTTTTTGTAATTGGTGTTTAGAGACCTCGAAGTCAAAGCCATGTTTTTCTCGGTACTTCCAATATTTTGTCCACTCTCTTTATATCGGAATTTGTAACATATGTGTAAGAGCTGGTAATGCTCTGACATTGGCTGGTTTACACTGAAACTGCCAGCTGCACCCCGTTGACAAGTATTGTTGACAGCTGTTATACTGGGTTACAGCACCACAACCTGATTGAGTGAAACCTGTTCAGATTATTTATGATGTGACTGGCCAGCAAAGAGGTCAAGACTTACAACAGTATATCAAACAGACTCCGTGGTGAAAGTCAATTATAACTGTTCTTTCTGGCATGTCAACAAGCCTTTTCATTTGAAGTCTGGCTTCCCTTACTAGCGAGTTTTAAGATTTTCTGCCAAAATTTCTTTTTTTTTCTGGTTGCTGTGTTTCTCCCTCTGTTAAATAATGATGTAGCATTTCCTCTGCTAAAGTGTAGCACTCGGCATAAAGCAAATTTGGCAGTTACTCTACTTTAGCTGGCAGAGTTTCCCTCTCCTGATTCCAGGGCAAGGCTGTTCCTCAGATTAGGAGTATCGCACCATATGAGGCTTTGCCCACCACTCCTGTCTCATATGCCCCACCAAATTCCCAGAGCCTTGTACCATTCTTCTCTAATGTAAATATTTACACAGCCACCTCATTCGTCCTGAGCATTACACCCAATCATATTCTGGACAGGCTTGTCCCTATTTACAGTAACCATGAGCTACGGATCAAACCTGTCTGAACCTGGAAGTCGAGTTGGGCCTGAGTTGCAATAAAGCAGATGACAGTATCCCTGTTGTTGAGGGAATCGGGTAATATCTGTGACCAGAACCACCTGCTTTCTGTCCAAAATGCCATTGCCGGGCATAAAAGCCACTTGATAGTGGCCTGTATTCATTTTGTCAAAGGGAGATAGAGTAGTGTTGACACATTGCCCAAAAATAACTGCAGTGATACTGGAACAACACACACTGCGTCATGCCAGTGCATTTCTAAAATTCTTGAAATTATACAAGACAGCAACTGTTAGGACGGAAATGCCTCAATGTTGGCTCACACATGATCTGTAAGCACAAGAAGGGCTGAACAGGGCTGATACACACCCTACAGAGGACAAGAAGGAGTTAATAGGAGTAGGCAGTGTAGAGAGAGAGAGAGAGAGAATAATTTATCAGCCAAACAAATCAGGGGATGATTTTTTTTTTTTTTTGCCAGGTTGAAGGAACCAGGCTGGAAATGCAATTTGGATACTGAGGAACCATGTGGATGGAGTTACATTAGGGTCAAAAGTTTTGTACTTGGAAAAAATAAAAATTGAAACCGAAAATTCATGTGTTGAACTTGAATTCTGAGAAATATAACAACATATTCAAAATAAAAATAAGTGTATTAAATGTTTTTTTCAGGTTAAATATAATTTTGATTCACTTTGGTAATTCTTTTGAATAAATTATTTATTTTCACTTTTCACTTCCATACATATTTTGACATTTGAGGTCTTATTTTTTTCAGTTGCATGTTTTATCTTTTCAGATTCAGATCTTATTTTTTCAGTTTCAAATCTTATTCTTTCAGTTTCAAACCTTTTTTTCAGTTTCAAATCTGTTTTTTGAGTTTCAGACTTCTGACCCTGATGCGGTGTGGGGGGCGTGGTATCAACTGAGCTGGGCGTGGAATCATGAGTGACAGCTGAACAAAAAGGCTTGGAACCTTCCCCAGTGACAGTGCCTTCAGGGAACGTGGGAACTAAAACAAATCTAACTCAAAACTTATATTCACCAAATTCATGTGATTGGCAGTGTAAGAATTGATGCCAGTGACAAACTTCCATTTAAAAATCAGTTTTAGACAGTACTGAGCACCAATTGAAGCACTGATTACTAAAACCCCACAAGTCAAGTCAAGTCAAGTCAAGTGTGACTAATGGGGTTTTAGTAATAGGTGCTTCAATTGCGGTATAAGAGCGATCGATTATGCCAGATTTTGCAGTTCAACAGCCACATTTTAAGTGCCGATATGTCCGATTTCCACATAGCACTGTGAACGCAGCGTATTGTCCGCTTGGCTTGCAAAGACGGCGTCCGTCCGGTCGGGTCAACTTGTTGGAGCCCATACATCCAACACACCAGTGAGACATGTTAACTAGCTACGTTTTGGCAGGGCTTCCGCCAAGCAGCGCGATTGTGAGATTCCCGCAAAAACTGCCCTAGCGCCCGCAATAAAAAATAGTCAAAGCGGGCCATTCCTGCACGTTTTCAGTGAATTAAGCTGCTTGCACACTGGACGCGAAACGTATTTTTCACACGACAGATTACGTTCAAAGTCAATATAATGTGTCGTGCAAAAAATTCGTTTCGCGTCCAGTGTGCAAGCGGCTTTAAAGTTCCTATGCAAGTAGCCTACTGCTTGACTCACACGTTCATTCGCATTCGCCGCATCAGGGTCAGAAGTCTGAATATCAAAAAACAGATTTGAAACTGAAAAAAAAGGTTTGAAACTGAAAAAATAAGATTTGAAACTGAAAAAATAAGATATGAATCTGAAAAAAATTTATCATGCAACTGAAAAAAAGACCTCAAATGTCAAAATATATATGGAAGTGAAAAGTGAAAATAAATAATTTATTCAAAAGAATTACCAAAGTGAATCAAAATTATATTTAACCTGAAAAAAACATTTAATACACTTATTTTTATTTTGAATACATTGTTATATTTTTCAAAATTCAAGATCAAGACATGAATTTTCAGTTTCAAATTTTAATTTTTCAAGTACAAAACTTTTGACCCTAATGTAACTCCATACATGTGCTCTTTGGAATCTTTTATCAAACATACAGTTTAGTTGGGGCTGCAGTTTGTCATTTCATTTGAAAAGGAGACTCTCCCACCACTGTGTCCCCATCACTGCCATGGGGCAGAGGGATTCATTTGACAGAAAAAAAGACAGCACCCTACTAGCCCTTGACCTACACAATGCAGCCGCTAATAAGTTCTGCCATTTTGCAAGAGCAGGGTAAATAGTAAAGGGATGTTGCCATTTACGCAACAGGGAATCAAACTCAGACCTGAAAGTATTCACACTGTTGGCTGTAATTTCTTTGCGCAGCGCAGGTGGCGTGGCGCAGCCCACGCAGTGGTAATTTTTTCCAGCGCATCCCGCACAGTGGTAATTTCGTGAGGTGCAACACCGTGCGCAGCCTTTGGTAGACGAACGTGAGCCAAGATGGGTGTGGCGGCGTAGTAGGGGGAGGTGTCACATATTCATCAAGACGCAGTGACAATTTCGTAGAAAAAGTCTCCGCTGGAGTTGCGCAGAAAACTTGCCAGCTCCAACCTGGTTTAATTTCTGTACAGTGGTAATTTGGCTGACCGGCGCACAGTGCGCACACGTCACCGAAATCTCACAGGCAGGTTTCCAGAATGTCAGGCACATTTCAATGCAATAAATAATTACAGGAAGCACTATTTAATGTAGATATCTGAATAAGGACATAAATTATAGTATCTACATCGATTGTCCTGACGTCAGATTGAAGGCGGTTGGCACGCGTAATGGAAACTTGACCTGGCTTAATCAACGCAGCTGAATCTGTGATGCAAACTAAGGACTTCACATCTTTCACAGCCAACCACAGACTGGATATATATCATGCTTGCGTTCTATGCTCAGTAAAGTCGCTTGCACAGTGGACACAAAACAAATTTTTCGCATGACTGATTACAGACAAAGTCAATGCAAAGACGCGAAAGTTGGACAGGATTTTAATATAGCTCCGTGTCTGATAGTCTTAGAAGTTATAATTTTTCCGAGTATTCCAGGAATTTTTAGACGTGCAAACTTGGCCGTGTTTGTGTTCGACCTTCACAAAATGCAAATTGATAGCTATCGACTTTTCTTGGTCTTTTTAGCCTATCCGTCTGTTTTCTTCCGTTGAAGATAGACAACAGTCTTTATTCGGTCTTTCTTTTGAAAATTAGTCAGATGGATCGAACAGATTCTCGCTTTATTTCCACACCAGAGATAAAATAGTACTTCTAGTTAATGATCAAATCAATTCCATGACCATTGACAGTGTGAATAAATTATTGCATGCACAATCAAGACTGTCCGACACGAAATGCAAAATACTCCATGTCCAGCAGCTTGCAAAAAGTAAAAGTATTGATATGAGAACACATTTATAACGAAATAAAGAATAAAATATATCACCAACAAACGGAACATCCAAAAAAGTTGACCCGCAAATAAATAAATCGCAGTGTTCATTGGATGTTCTGTTGTTAAAATGTTTCTTTTTATTCTTTATTTCGATATCGATCTGTTCTAATCATCCTCTTTTTTTTTTGTCTAACACGGTGGCATTGTACATTGTCCCGTGCCAATGTCGACTCACTTTATTGAGCAGAGCTTAAACAGAAACATTGATTGAAATTCTCGGGACTCATCTTCAAGAACTGAGCCCGCTTATCAAAACATTCATGTTTAATATCTAAAAGAGTCAGTGGATTTGAAGAAATTAAAAACAATAATCGACTGTCGGACACGGAGATATTTTGTATATTAAAACCCTGTCAGACTTTCCGACACGAGACACTGTGTTCAATGCAATCTGTCGAGCGAAAAATATGTTTCGCGTCCAGTGTGTAATTAGCTCAATACACTACTATTATTGTCAGTTAGGTCGTTTTTAGTGGGGGAATGGAATACAGCCTGATTGCGATGATGTCGTACTGAGTTAAGATCACATATTGAAAATAAATGTGTAACGTAGCCGATCTTGCATTGTTGTCCATGCATGTTAATCTCAACATTTTAAGCAGCAACCGGGTGTAATAATAGCAACACGTTATCCATCGTTTCTCTTCCCAATGAGCAACCGTCGTATTTCATTCCAACTTCATAAGTTTGAATGATCTGACGTACTTTTGTTTTGAAATTCCATTCAAGTACGCTAAAGGTAATAATTTGCAAATGCCCTAGCTAGCCAGCTAATTCATATTCGTAATGCTTAATATAGACGTAAGCAGTGCAGAAAACATGCCTGAAGCAGCAAAGTAAAATGCAGCATTAACGAATCATGCAGATATAGTACAGAGGCTTCTAAATTCCAACACATTAAAGGTGAGGAGAGGAGCTCATTTGACTGGTGAAGATTTGACTGGGCTGTGTTATACCCAAACACGCTTTCTTTGCCACTTGCGCAGGAAGGCGGGACAGAGGCGGGACAGAGGAGTACTTGCGCCAGGCTACGCCAGGCACGAAATTGCAACATACGCCTGGACACACCCCGTTGGCGCGGCGTACCCCCCATTCGCTGCGCTGCGCCTCCGCCCGGTCTACGAATTTAGATCCCTGTAACTCTATTTTCATAATTTCAACCCATCCACCACCACAGTAGATTTGAAGTTAATCAAGGTAAGTTTGAAGGGTAGTCCTTCAGGTTTAGAGCACTGAAGTATTTTGACAAACTATTATAATCATAAATTTTCATTTATAACTCTTGGTAACAAATCCTTTGCATGCAATAATGGCATGAAGTATGGAACCTATGGAGATCAGCAGGCGCTTCCCTGAAAATAATCTGCCAGGCCCTCTATGCAGCTCTCTATGCAGTTCCTTTTTGTTCTTAGGGCATTTTGCCTTCGATTTTGCCTTCAGCGAGTGGAAATCATGCTCCTTTGGATTCATGTCAGGTAATTGATTTGGCCACTGCCATCATGGAACATGCCACTTTTTTGCCTTAAAAATAGTTGGGGAGGTTTTGCTGTGTGCCTTATGTCCTGATCAATCTGCTCAGTGAAGTATAAAGGAATGCGTTTTGAAGCATTTAACTGAATCTGAGCTCAAGACATTGTCAAGTAGAATTCTGAATTTATCCTGCTGTTTTTGTCAGCAGTTACATCATCAATAAATACAATTATTATTCTATTTTTTAATATTGTATTATTAAATACAAAAAATTTGTTTCATTGGCAGCCACTCATGCCCTCCCGTGCCGATGTGTCACAGGTGATGTGGTAATCTTCTAATCACGAGCAGTTCCTTCTCTTCTTCGTACTCGTCTCCTACCATTATGTTGAAATCTTTGTCTCATCAACCCCAGGATGTTGTTCCAGAGCAGCGTAGATGTTAACAAATGTTTTTTTTGGCAAACATCTTGATTTTGAGACTTAACATAACATAACATAATATAACATAATATAACATGAATGGCAAGAACAGGCCGTTCCGCCCAACGAAGCTCGCCAGTTTCTTTATACTATTGTTAATATATGCCGTCAGATACTCAATGACTCAATGGTATCTAGCTTTAAGTCAAGCCTGCTCTTGAAAACCCCCAAAGTCTCTGCCTCAACAATATGGTCAGGCAAGCTATTCCACGTTGAAATTTGCTTGAAGAAATATTTCTGAATATCAGTGCTAAATTTACCTGTGGTCAACTTCCATTTGTGACCCTGAGTTCTACTCACAACACTTGGTCGAAGGAATCCTACATAATTCACTTTGTTAACCTCTTTTACATATTCAAAGACCTCAGTCAAATCAGCCCTGAGTCTCCTTTTCCTAAGAATAAAGAGATTAAGGATCTTCAGCCTCTTCTCGTAGATTTCATCTTTTATTCCTGGAATAAGCTTAGTGGCTCTTCTCTGAACCTTCTCTGGAGCCTCTATATCTTTCTGGTCCCCAGAACTGCACACAATACTCCAGATGTGGTTTAACGAACGTGTTGTTCTAAAGAAGCATCACCAGCTTAGATTTGTAGTCAATACTTTTGGCAATGTATCCAAGCATTGGCTTTTTTAACTGCTACGGCACAATGGCTAGAACCTGCGAGGGTTTGGTCAACAATCACTCCCAGATCTTTCTCGTGTGCAGCACATTCCAGTTTTAAACCTCCCATGAAGTAATCCCGTCTAATGTTTTTATTACCTACATGTGTAACTTTACATTTTGCCAGATTCAATTTCATTTGCCACATTTCTGCCCAATTCTGGATTCTATCCAAATCATCCTTAATCACTTTTGTGGACCCTAAACTATTTGCCAAACCCCACAATTAAGTTTCATCTGCAAATTTAACCAGTCTGCTTTCAATATTCCTATCAAGGTCATTAATGTACAAAACCCAAAACCAGTGAAGTTGGCACGTTATGTAAATTGTAGATAAAAACAGAATACAATGATTTGCAAGTCCTTTTCAACTTATATTCAATTGAATACACTGCAAAGACAAGATGTTTAATGTTCAAACTGAGAAACTTTTTTTTTTTTTTTGCAAATAATCATTAACTCAGAATTTAAAGGCAGCAACACATTGCAAAAAAGTTGGCACAGGGGCCTTTTTACCACTGTGTTACATCGCCTTTCCTTTTAACGACGCTCAGTAAGCGTTTTGGAACTGAGGAAACCAATTTTTGAAGCTTTTCAGGTGGAACTCTTCCATTCTTGCTTGATGTACAGCTTAAGTTGTTCAACAGTCTGGGGTCTCCATTGTCATATTTTACGCTTCATAATGCGCCACACATTTTCAATGGGAGACAGCTCTGGACTACAGGCAGGCCAGTCTAGTACCTGCACTCTTTTACTATGGAGCCATGCTGTTGTAACACGTGCAGAATGTGGCTTGGCATCGTCTTGCTGAAATAAGCAGGGGCGTCCATGAAAATGACGTTGCTTGGATGGCAACATATGTTGCTCCAAAACCTGTATGTACCTTTCCGCATTAATGGTGCCTTCACATATGTGTAAGTTGCCCATGCCTTGGGCACTAATACATCCCCATAACATCACAGATGCTGGCTTTTGAACTTTGCGCCTATTACAGTCTGGATGGTTCTTTTCCTCTTTGGTCCGGAGGACACGACGTCCACAGTTTCCAAAAGCAATTTGAAATGTGGACTCGTCAGACCACAGAACACCTTTCCACTTTGCATCAGTCCATCTTAGATGAGCTTGGGCCCAGCAAAGCCGGCGGTGTTTCTGGGTGCTGTTGATAAATGGCTTTCGCTTTGCATTGTAGAGTGTTAACTTGCACTTGCAGATGTAGCGACGAACTATAGTTACTCACAGTGGTTTTCTGAAGTGTTCCAGAGCCCATGTGGTGATGTCCTTTACACACTGATTATCAGTTTTTGATGCAGTACTGCCTGAGGGATCGAAGGTCACGGGCATTCAATGTTGGTTTTTGGCCTTGTTGCTTACCAGCAGTGATTTCTCCAGATTCTCTGAACCTTTTGACGAAATTACGGACTGTAGATGATGAAATCCCTAAATTTCTTGCAATAGCTCGTTGAGGAATGTTGTTTTTAAACTGTTCGACAATCATCTCATGCATTTGTTCACTAAGTGGTGACCCTCGCCCCATCCTTGTTTGTGAATGACTGAGCATTTTTGGAGAAGCTGCTTTTATACCCAATCATGGCACCCACCTGTTCCCAATTAGCCTGTTCACCTGTGGGATGTTCCAAATAGGTGTTTAATGAGCATTCCTCAACTCTCTGTCTTTTTTGCCACTTGTGGCAGCTTTTTTGAAACATGTTGCAGGCATCAAATTCCAAATGAGCTAATATTTGCAAAAAATTACAAAGTTTACCTGTTCGAACATTAAGTAACTTGTCTTTGCAGTGTATTTAATTGAATATAGGTTGAAAAGGATTTGCAAATCATTGTATTCTGTTTTTATTTACGATTTACACAACGTGCCAACTTCACTGGTTTTGGGTTTTGTAGATGAGGAACAGAAGGGGTCCCAACACCGATCCCTGGGGGACGCCACTCCCCACCATACCTAGCTCAGATGAGATACCACTGACCACCACTTTTTGTGTTCTGTCCTGTAACCAGTTTTGAATACACTCCAGAATACCTACTGTAACTCCAATGTAGCTCATTTTAAAAATAAGTCTCTTATGCGGTACTGTATCGAATACTTTCTGAAAATTCAAGTATATGATGTCATAAGACCTTCTCTGGTCATAAGTCCTGGTGGCCTCTTCAAAAAATTCCAGAGGGTTTGTCAGGCATGACCTTCCCTTCCGCAAACATGTTGGCAATCCCTCAAGATACTGTTACTTTCAAGAAATAAGTCTAGTTCATCTTTTATGATAGATTCCAATATTTTGCACGCAATGCAAGTTAAAATGACTGGCCTGTAATTTCCTGGCTTGGTACGGTCCACTTTCTTATATATTGGTATTATATTGCCCTGTTTGCAATCATTTGGTATTTCTCCAGTTTCTAAGGACTGTCTGAAGATGGCGGATAGCGGCTAAAAGATGATCTCACCAGTTTCCCTGAGCACTCTAGGATATAAGCCATCAGGACCCGCCGCCTTATCTGCCTTTAGTTTATGCAACTTGTCTAATACTTCGTTATCCCAAACCTCAATTTCCGCCAAATAATCTTGAGCATGTAACATGCCCTCTGGCCAAATAAAGACCCCCTCTGAGGTAAAATTCTTAACAAAGTAACTGTTTAAGGCATTCGCAATATCCTTGTTATCATATAGCAGCAATCCGTTTTTATTCTTTATGCACTTAACCTGCTTTTTAACTTTCCTTTTTCTGCTACAGTACTGAAAGAAGTGCTTAGGGTTAGTTTTTGCCCCCTCTGCAATTTCAGACAGTCTTCTAGCATTTCTCAGCTCTTTTTTGACCACAGCCCGCATTTTACAGTATTCAGCCTCAGTGTTCTCATTGTTATCCTTTAGGTACATCTTATGAAGATTCCTCTTTTCCCTCAAAATCCTACAAATACTTTTGGTCATCCACTGAGGATTATGCTTTTTCAGCTTACTTTTGGACACCTTTGGAATAAATCTGCTTTGTGATTCAAGTAAAACCCCCTTAATTCTTTCCCACATCTAATTTACGGACTCACAGTCCAGGAGTGTCTCCCATTTTATTTCACTTAGAAAAATTAACAGCACAGTGATCACTCGTCCCAAGTGGCTCCAGGACCTCAACATTGCTAATTCTATCTGGGTCATTACAGAGCACTAAGTCTAAAATTGCCTTCTCTCTGGGAGGTTTATCAACATACTGCACCAAGAAATTATCATTTATCACATCTAGAAATTCTTCCTCCCCCCTACCCTGTCCTTTCACCATTTCCCAATTGATACCAGGATAATTTAAGTCTCCCATAATAATAGTCCCTCCACCTCTACAAGCTTGCATAATCCTCCCAAAAAGCATTTCATGGACTGTACTGTCCAAAGCTGGTGGTAGACAGCATACTCCTATGTTTAAACCTGTCTTGTGTTTGCCAATGAGCCTGACCCAGATATCTTCGCAGGGCAAGGCATGTTCAATTTCGTGAATTTCCTGTACATTTATGTTTTCGTTCACATAGATTGCTATGCCCCCTCCTCGCCTATTACATCAATCCTTCCTAAAGAGCTTATAACCTTCTATATTACATTCATCTCCATACTCTTCACTTAGCCATGTCTCTGTAATCCCAACTATGTCATAGCCCTCACTAATCATTACAGCCTCAAGTTCTGGAAATTTATTTTTTATGCTTCTTGCATTTAAATAAAAATATTTCAGATTATTACTAATGCTCTTCCCCTTGATTTCCCACGTGGCCGCTGCTTCAAGCCCCCCACTATGCTTTGTTGCTTAAAAAGTAAATCATCGATAGTGCATGTAACGCCGTCAGCTTCCATCGGGGGCAGTCTGCATTTCCCTATGTGTTACACTCACTAAACTCCCTGCCCCCCAAGTCCCTAAGTAATCCTGTGCTACCCTCAACATACGCTGGCCCAGTGCAAAGGTACCCCTCCGGTTCAGGTGCAGCCCGTCAGGCTTGAACAGGTCACCCCTGTCCTTGAAAAAGTTCCAGTGCCCCATAAACCTAAACCCCTCATTCCTACACCAGGTTCGTAGCCACATGTTAAACCTTCAGATAAAATTCTGTTTTCCTCTGCTTGCACGTGGTACCGATAGAATCCTGGAGAACACTACTGTTGAGGATCTGCTCCTAAGCTTCTCAGCAAATTCCACAAATTTGCCTTGCAGAACCTCAAACCTACCCTTACCTATGTCAATTGTGCCAACATGGACCATGACAACTGGATCCTTCCTTGCTCTGGCCAACATGTACAATGTTGTTGTATGTTCTAGGATGGAAACCCAGAAGGAGAGGCAGGGCAGAGCCCCAGAGAATAAGGGTACAATTTTATATGGGGGTTATGGCAAAGCTGAGCTGTCAATCACTGGCCATTGGCTTCCGGGATTGCAGTCAGATGGAGTGCACACTTGAGCCAAACTGCTTGCTTAAGCTGAACTGTCCCACAGGAGGATGATATAGCTCGAGGGGAACTAGGTTCTGATCCTGATAGCCACAGAGGGACTGAAAGCCAGCTCCAAACAAACTGAACAGAGTAACAGACTTGGAAGAGTTAACAAGAGCATGGTCCCAATCCAGGACCTTGATTTGACTTGGGAGCATGTTCCTATTAAAGTGGACAAAGGAACGGACATAAGATAAGTTAACTTGAACATGGTTCTACTCCCGATTCCTGAGTAGGCTTGAGCGCTTGTTCCTCTTAAACTAGACAGATTTAAACCGATTTAAACTGGGTTAACTTCAAAGTAATTTAAACCCAGGAGTAGGAGTCAGCTAGGAGGCTTATTTGTGTTCTCTGAGTAAAGAGGAAAGTTTCTACTTATAGCCGCCAAAAAAGATTACATAACGCTTAATAAGGACAAAGAGTTTCAACTAGGAAAACTGGCTGGTTTAGGATTGCGTTGTACATATGAAAGACAAAGAATTAATACCAACTGTTAATCTTGGGAAAACACTTGATTAAGTCGTAGAGTTCCTACAAGGAATAATGACTGGATAAAGTTGACCTTACATATAATAAAGAGAAAGGATTACAACAGGGAATACATATTGGTTTGAACCACAAAAAACACATTACAATCCAACAACTTGCGATTCAAAGCAAAATACTTAACAGGCTTAAATACCCGTCCTGAAGTCATCAGGTAATAATCATAAAATGAAACTCAGTCAAGCAAGACCAAATACGCAAGACATGAACCAAGCAAAGGCGCCATGTGTATAATAGACACGCAAGTTTCTGATAAGGAAGGAAATCAAAAAGCTTTCACACAAGGGCTGTGACACGCTGCACACTAAGAAATGTTGACTACAGTTGAGATCTGTTGTGATTCTGCTTTGGCTCGTGTTCTGCTCTGCCTTGACCATGTTCATGCCTTGCTTATTCTGACTGCCTTTTTTGTTTTTTGATATCTGATATGTCTGACTATTCTTTCTAAGTGTATTTGGGATTTGGCAACTTTGATTAGTTTATGTATCGTCTTACTTTTTACTTTTCCATGTTTTACATTTTACCATAGTCACATTCCGGTTCATGTTTTTCATCATGCATTGCACTTTGTCTCCCCCGTCTGGTCTCTTGGCTTGTCATTTCACACAGCCCCAGTCCTGCGTGTTACTCTTCGGGTGATTTATTGGATTCTGGATTTCAACCTTCCTTCCGATCTTGTTTACTGACTTCGCCTTACTTTTCTATCTTACTAACCATACTAACAGTTTGTTATTTTCGCTAGAAGTTACTAACACCAAATAACATTGTATATAATACTAACTTACTAACAAGCGCCAGGGGATTGTATAGTTTCACTTACTAATTGATTAACAAACTCTCGCCCTGTTCTAGTCTCCGCCTCTTGTCTCTCACCATGTGATCACCCTGTAAATGTATATTAGGTGTCTTTTCACAGCCACTCTCCGTCAGATCGTTTTCCTCAGTCTTCTTGTGCCACGTTTCATTTTGTCTTGATTACTCAGTGTTTATCTTTCTGATGGACCGCCCGACTTTTCGATTTTTGCCTTTGTGATTTTGGATTATTGTTGCATCTGTGAGTTTTGACCTTATATTGCCCGACCACGAGATCTTTGTTTGCTGCCCTGGTTACGATTTAGATTACGCCCATTGGATTCAGGTTTTGCTTCTTTGACATTCCTGTACCTGTGAACCAGACCCATTTCTGTCTGATTACGATTATCGTGATTGCTGCCCTGGTTTTCGCTTCTATTATTGCCCAACTGTATTTTGATTTTTGGAGTGTGGACTTTGTACTTTTTCCTTCTGCCCTGCGGGGGTCCTCCCCCGTTTTTTTAATAAAGCAAATTCTACTGCATTGCCTGGTTCTCGCCACTGGTACCTGATCACACCATTACAAGGTCCCCATTAGAAAAAATAAAAAAAATCAGAACAAATCACGTCATTTGTTTGGTATTGAGTAGTTAAAATCTTGAGAAACAAGATAATCCTGTATGCAATTATAAGTGACTGGAAATATAAGTTTATATTTATATAAACTTATATTTATATATTTATTTAGCATGGAGCCAGCGAGTTCCCAGCATCTTCAGGCGGCAGTAGCAGAGCAGGGCTCCCACTTGGAGCTGCAGTAACAGCAGCTACGGGCTTTGATGCAACACATGCAGGCCATGATTAATCAGATGGCGGACCTTACTCGCTCCCTGCAGAGTGCACCTAACATCCGCGCACCTCAGCATCCTGTCACTACCATGCCTGCTTCTAGTCCTGCCTCTGTCCCTCCTGCTCCGCTTCCAGAACCACAGTTACCCCACCCCCCCACCCCGGAGAAGTATGTTGGTGATTCGGGGTCTTGCCGTGCCTTCCTCATTCAGTGTAAACTGATATTCATCCTGCAACCTTCCACCTTTCCCTCTGAGCCAGCTCGGTGGTGTATGTCATCACGCAGCTGACCGGCAGAGCGAAGCAGTGGGCTACAGCTACCTGGGAGGTGGGATTAGCCTGCGTGCGGTCCTTCAGCTGTCTTGGGGAGGAGATGGAAAGAGTGTTCGACCATGCCAGACATGGACATGAGGCCGGGAGGGAGATTCTCCGCATCCGCCGGGGGCCGCTCTTTGTCTGATTATGCTATCGAATTCCAAACGCTGGAGACCAACAGCGGATGGCATGAGAGGGCCCTCTATGACGCATTTATTGCTGGCCTATCTGAACGGATAAAGGACGAGCTTCTCCCTTTCTGCCTGAAAGCCTGGAACGCGTCATAAGCATGGTCATTCGCATCGACTCCCGATTGGAGGAATGAAGACGATCTATGTTCCAGTCCTACCCTTCCAAACCACCTGTGACTCCTTCGTTACTGCAGTCCAACCCTGGCAAGCCTTCCCCCGACACGGAACCCATGCATTTGGGTTGGATGAGACTTTCTGGAGAAGAAGAGGACCGTAGTCGTAAGAGCGGGCCTGCTTCTACTGTGGCCGAGAGGGCACTTCATCTCTCGGTGTCCAGAGAAAAGGCGACGCCCTCTAACGAGAAGAGGAGCGGTAGTGGGCGTTAGTCCTGTGGATCACTCCTCCAAGAACCGAACCTGCTTTCCTGTCTCCCTGGAATGGGCTGGGGGAGGAGGGAAGACCACTGCCCTGATAGACTGTGGTGCTGAGGAAAATTTCATCGACCTAGATCTAGCCCAGAAGTGGGGCGTTCCTGTGGAATCGGTCTTCCCAGATTGAGCGGTCAGTTCTATCAGTGGCCAGAAGATCGGTGACATCACTCAGATTACTAGCCCAGTCAAACTAAGCATCTCTGGTAACCACCACGAGCAGGTTAAGATCTCTTTAAGTCAGTCACCCCATGCCCCAGTCATTCTCGGCAACCCTTGGATGGCTAAACACCTACCTGTCATTGACTGGGGGAAACATGAAATCAAAGAGTGGAGTCCCAACTGTGCTCAAGCCTGCCTCAGTGACGCTCAGGATTATGTTCTCACTGCTTCCCCAGAAGAAATCTCGAACCTGGAGAAGGTTCCCCCTGAATACCATGACCTTAAGGAGGTGTTCTCTAAATCTCAGGCCACCAGTCTACCCCCACATCGACCTTATGATTGCGCCATTGAGCTCAAGCCAGGAACCATGCCCACTAGAGGGCGCCTTTCTCCCTTTCTCGTCCTGAAACTCAAGCCATGGAGATATACCTCACCAAATCCCTCGCCGCAGGGATTATTCGCCCAACATCATCACCAGCTGGAGCAGGGTTTTTCTTTGTGGGAAAGAAGGATGGCTCTCTTCATCCCTGCATTGACTATCGCGGACTTAACAAAATCACTGTTAAGAACCGGTTCCCTCTCCCCTTCATGAACACTGCCTTTGATCTCCTGCAAGGGTCCAAAGTATTTACCAAGTTAGGCTCACCCAATGCCTACCATCTAGTGCGTATACGTGAAGGGGATGAGTGGAAACCATCATTTAATACTCCTACAGGGTACTCAGAGTACCTGGTTCTTCCCTTCAGCCTTACCAACGCTCCAGCTGTTTTCCAAAATTTAGTTAACGATTGTGTTGCGCGATATGATCAATAAGTTTGTGTTCGTGTACCTTGATGACATCTTGATTTTTTTCAAGTCGCAGGAGGAGCATATTCACCACGTGCCACGAGTACTCGGGCGCCTACTGGAGAATCGGCTGTTTGTCAAGGCTGAGAAATGTGAGTTCTCAGTGCAAACCACCTCCTCCCTGGGATACATTATCTCCCCTGATCCTATCCAGATGGATCCTGTCAAGGTTGAAGCAGTCACCAGTTGGCCCACTCCTCACGATCGTGAGTCCCTCCAACGTTTTCTGGGCTTTGCAAATTTTTATTGATGTTTCATTGGAAACTATAGTTCAGTTGCCGCACCCCTCACAGCTCTCACATCGTCTAAACTCAAGTTTCAATAGTCCTAGAAAGCAGAGGAAGCTTTTTGCATGCTCAAGTCTCATTTTACTTCTGCCCCTATACTAACTATTCCTGACCCCAAGGTCCAGTTCATGGTGGAGGTGGACGCCTCCAATGTGGGAGTCGGAGCAGTACTCTCCCAGAGGTTCCCTAAGGACGGCAAGATCCATCCCTGTGCCTACTTTTCCCGGCAATTAAATCCAGCTGAGCGGAATTATGACATAGTGTTGGGAAACAGAATTTTTGGGTGTTGGCAATATGAGTTGAGCCAGACGGTTTGATCAATGGGTCATGAATGTGCATTAGGTGATAAAGAGAAGCCATCGGGTCCTGAAAGGACATATCGCCTATTTGCCACTCCCAGCTTGAATCTCCGTTTGTCTCCAGTTCCAACAGGACAATAGGCACTAGCACCTTTTAATTGGAGGCTCCGTATGCCCACTTATGGTTCAGGAGAGGCCCAATTGTAGAGTACTGCTTTTTATCAATGTGTAAACCCTGGAACCAATCAGCAACAACTTCTGATAACATTAAAGAAGTCATATGCAAATGTCTGTACTTTAACATGTATAAAGCTTCTTCCAAAATGAAGGAATTTTAGAACTTTGCATCACGCTGTTGTTCTCACGGCCGGCTGTGTAATAAACTCTTTCCTGCTTTTGCCACGAACATCGGAGTCTGCTTCGTCATCGGGACAATGTTCTTGGTTTTTTATTAATTTATCAACAAATTTGGCGCTGCGGAGCAGGGTGGATTCGTTTCCGGACCTCCGTAAGTTTCCTGACCAATTCAAGAGTGAGTACTTTGTTTTATCTAAATATAATTTGCAAGGCAAAATTACGGAGATCTGGAACGCTCCACCCAGTGGTACGTTAACCTATTAATTTTAAATTGACCGGTTTAGAAGCGATCAGTTGTTCGTGGTTAAAAAGCTGTGTCTTTGTGTAATGCGATGGTTATCAGTGCTGCTTGTGATACCAGTGCTGTTGTGTGATACAAGCCTATGTATTGAAAACATAGCTATTTTGTGACGGGGTGAATGTTGGTCATCCCTGCCTTCGAAGAGTGAGAATTCACGCCAAAAAGGCGAATACCTGATTGCGTGGCTGTGGCAAGCGTATGTGGGTCGCCCACGGCACAGACGTGAATAATTATTTTCACGACTGGGTATTAGGTAGCCTACCTAAGAAGCGCATATCGTGTCTTTGTTTTTTTTTTTTTTCGGTTTATGTTCCGGGAGAGTTAGTGTTAGCGCCCCGGGCCCAGAGTGAGCGTCTTTCACTTGGGTATTTTTTGTCTGTGTGTTATAGGTTGAGAGAGAGTGCATGTGGCGCGCCTCCAACCCGTCTTGTGGGTATTTGAGAAGCCAACTCGTGCCCGCCGTGAATCTCGTCATTGTCGCACTTGAAGTTTGATGTTGTCCTGAGTCTTTATTCTTTCGTGTTGGTTTTTATTCTTGACCGTAC
This sequence comes from Gymnothorax reevesii, assembly GCA_029721435.1. Classification (NCBI taxonomy): domain Eukaryota; kingdom Metazoa; phylum Chordata; class Actinopteri; order Anguilliformes; family Muraenidae; genus Gymnothorax; species Gymnothorax reevesii. The sequence goes on along the minus strand of CM056587.1, from coordinate 47,807,551 downwards.
GCCTAGTAAGCTACTGGCTAGTTTGGCGCGTTTATACATTTCTGAAGGCCTATCTTACCACTAGAAATTAGGCTGCACCTTGACAAACGCCGTATTAATCACAAATAAACATGGCAAACAAAGGAAATTCAAATGCCCTAAAATACGCCGGCAGTATTACTACCTATTTGCAAAATAAATATGAAAAAAAAGGAAAAGGCGATGACCAAAAATGGCTGGAACCCAAAAGGATCCACGCCGGATTCTTTAGATTGGTGGTTGAAACAAAAGAAAAATAGGACGGCTTATGGTACCGTTGTCTTGATTACAGAACACCGAAAACTTATAGAGAAGTGTGACAAAATGCACAGTCGGCTACAAACTCAAGACATAGAGTTGTCGGATATGCGAAAACAGATCGAAGAATTAAATGAAAAATGCAACCGCCTTAATCACACCACTGCTCTTGCAATTCCAGAGGAATCAAAAAAGGTTCAAAGGTTATATCCCGATTTGAGCGAACTACTTTCAGTTACCGATCCGATACATTCTGATGATGATACCAAGTACGTAGCTCCTATGGCTCCAATGATCACCAAGATTCGCGGTAGAGGAAATGAACAGCGATTTCACGTTGACCATGTACCTCTCAATGTAATCGACATGAGAGCGCTACTAAAGGATTTACCAAGTCTTCATGCGAACGACGATAACTTGCAATTTTGGCGACAGTTAAACGAGCTACAACGAAGCATGTCTTTACATCCGTTAGACTTGTTTTCAATTGTGCGCGCTAAGTGTCCCACTCCAAGCTGGAACACAATCGAGCCTGAACATCACCGGAGGGAAGCGTGGGCTTCCGGGCCCTGGGCAAATCACGCTGAGCTTCAGACAGCGATTACAGACTTTTGTGAGGCTGTGAAAACTGCTTTGGGTAAAGGTGCACCCAAATGGCACCGATTCACTGCGGTAGTTCAGCATAACTTGCCATTTACAGAGTACGCTGACCTAAAATATGAGGCATTTGAAACGCATAGTGGCTTCCCTAACCCCAATAGAGACGTGGCTGTTTTTACTCAACAGTTATTAGCAGATGCGGCCCTGCACATCCAAAAGGTTCTAGCAATTGGCATAAATCCAGGTAACACTTTCAATGAAATCGTTGCGTGGGCTTCGCGGTTAGAAGAACAAATCCGTAAAAACGTGCCTACCCCTCATCCAATTGCGGCCGTGCGTGACAATATTACGAATATAAAATACAATGCGGGAACTGTGGAAAAATAGGTCATCGGGCTCATCAATGCAGAGGAAGGGACCACAGGAAGCATAGGCGCTACACTCATCAACACCGGGATGATGATAAATGTTTTCCCTGCGGAGAAAAAGGACATCGGGCACCACAATGTCTAGCAGCTTTACCTAGAGCACACGCTTCTAAAGATGACTGCACACCCGCACACCTAGAGCAACAGAATACTACGGCGCACGCTTCCACTGACGACTGCATACTTGTAAGCCGAGAACTTCAGGGTGCTAAGGTGCACGCTCCCAATGACGGTTACGCCCACTTGAACAGAGAACAGCTCATTTCCCTGTTAAACAATTTGAAACAATAGGAATTACCGGCCTCCCTTTCACTCAGCAGTATAGAAACTCAGACTCATTGTCGACCATATCTTAGTGCATGGTTAGGAGGCCGGCCGTGTGAAATGCTAATTGATACTGGTGCTTCTGTTTCTATCACTGACTTGCCACTCCCGTGTACAAGGCATTACATTGATCTTGTTGGTATTGGGGGTAATTCCGTCCGTGCATATAGATCCATACCAGTACTTGTCGAATCCAATGATGCTTATTGGACACAATCATTTTTTGTCTGTCAAACAGCAGAAGGCACTATCCTTGGTTCTGATGGCTTGAAGCTATTGAAAGCTACACTTGCATACTCACCTATGGCTTTATCAATCTGTGATGCCTCTGATAAACGCAAGACATTGTCATTAACAACTAATTGTCTTTCCCACACTGCCATAGCCTCTGTTGCAACACCTATTATCCATTCCTGGGATTTATCCAATAAGTTTCAAGCTCTATGTGCAGCGTTCCCTGCATGCTGGTCCGTTCACAAATTGGATTGTGGAGCTGCTCCAATACTGCCACTTGAGGTAACCGGGAAAATGCCCTCACCTGTGAAACAATACCCAATTAAACCTGAAGCTACTCAAGCAGTTGACTCAATTATTCAATCGTTGCTTTCACAGGGAGTCATTGAACCATGTGCATCACCCTGTAATTCTCCTATCTGGCCAGTCCAAAAACCAGATGGCTCATGGCGCTTGACAATTGATTCAGAATCTCATAACTGCCTCTAAGCTACCAGACAAATTAGCAGTGGTAAAAGTCAAAGCACACACAAAAGGACAAGATGCCATCAGCTTGGGTAATCACTGGGCAGATGAAGCTGCCAAAGCAGCAGCTTTAAACGACTCACTGCCTACCTATAAAACCGCAACTATTCAAACGTCAGAGCCGATTGAAATGGACATCGCTAAATTACAGAATGATTGTACAAGAGCAGAAAAGTGGACTTGGATCGAGAATGCATGCACTGTTCATGACTATAACATTTGGCGCACACAGGATGGGAAGGTTGTCGCTCCCCTATGCATCCTTTCACTGCTGTGCGAGGTATACCATGGTGCTGCACACAATGGAGAAAGAACAATGCGACACAACATTTCGCTTTATTGGTGGGCTCCAAAAATGACAAAAGTCATGAAAGATTTCATCAGACGTTGTATCATTTGTGCGCAATGTAACCAAGGCCCGAAAATCAAAGTCATGATGAAACACCAACCACGGCCTACTGGCCCCTTTCAGCAAATCCAGATGGATTTCATAGGCCCACTTCCAAAAAGCTTTGGAAAACAATACTGCCTTATACTCATTGACCACTTCACGCGCTGGGTAGAAGCTTACCCTGTAACTTGTGCAAATGCCGCCACCACAGCAAGGATAATAGCATCCGAATTCTGCCCACGCTGGGGTCTTCCCTGTTTCATAGATTCAGACCAAGGAACCCACTTTACAGGGAAGGTCATGAAACAGGTATGTTCGTACCTCGGAATCAAACAGAAGTTCCATTGCCCGTACCATCCTCAAAGTTCAGGTCTGGTTGAACGAACAAATCGGACGCTGAAAGAAAAACTGACCAAAGTGCTGCTGTCAAAAGGGGGAAGCTGGGTCCAGGGCCTCCCAGCCGCACTCTTGGCAATGAGAGCAACTCCTAATGCGGTAACAGAACTGTCTCCATACGAGCTGGTGACCGGCCGAGCCATGTCACTCGCCCCTGGTCTCTGTAAGGGATCAGAGAACTCTCTTATAGTAGGAGACACTTTGTTGAACTACTGCAAAAACTTGAATGATGCTGTGAAAAACCTAATCACCCATGCTTTGTCATTACAGACCTTAAAAGATCAACAAAAGGAGGGGGGACACGAAGCACAGAAATACGAAGCTGGACAATGGGTTATGATTAGAGCCCCTCATCCTAAATCTTTCCAACCTCGATGGCAAGGACCACATCAGGTTTTACTAACCTGAGTCTGCTCTTCGAGTTACAGGTATCCCGGTCTGGATCCACCACTCCCGTGCTAAACTGTGCCCATCACCCGAAGACACCAAACTTCTGAAGGCTGACTCAAACCAGGATACCTCGGACACCCGCAGCCTTCATTAACTAGGTGCGTGCGTTCCCATACTCCCACATAACCAAATTGAATATTTTAGTTTGCCGGACTGTATACATCAGTCACTACCAAGTGTGGGATACAGCCATCTACTATGCAGGCAATTCCATTTCTAATAATGATCATTGTTTTGAGATATGACGGAATCAGTGCTGCGGACAACAATAATATTTACATGCAGTTAGTGCATATGACAGCCAAGCATGCTAACAAAACTGGCTGTTTTGTGTGTGGTTTAATACCACGTTCTGTCGCACGTGGTGTTCCAATGATGTCTGCGCCTATCACTTCCAAATATAACACAGATGAAACAGAATTCACACCAAGCAATGGCAAAACTGAACTCATCATCAGATCTAAACATACAGTTGATTCTGAGCCCATCAACATTGCTCTGTCTCTGGGACCCTATCCATGGTGTCTCAAACAAAATGGTTCTGTTCCTGTTGGAGAGACTCTGCACTGCAACAAGGTCATGAACTATAACAATCATCATGTATTAAACCACACTGCTATGGGAGTCTATTGGGTTTGTGGCAGCAATGCTTATTCTCAGTTACCTAATGCATGGTCTGGTATCTGTGCTCTAGGACATCTGGTCCCAGCCATGAGAATTACATCTACTTTACCTGTACGAGCCAGATATGAAAGGTCAACTGACATTTTTGGAACACACCATCAGTCTGTATGGAAGAGAGTGCTTGGGACCCTCATTCCTTCTTATGGGGTTATGTCTGCTTTAGATCAAATTGGCGACCTCTCCAGAGAAGTTGAGCTTCTAGCCAATAGCACGGCACTAGGCTTAAGCAAAATTTCTGAGGAATTAACAGCTGTTAGAGTGATGGCCCTGCAGAACAGAGCTGCACTGGACTATATTCTTTCCGCTCAGGGAGGAGCATGTAAAGTCATTGGTATAGAATGTTGTTCTTACATTCCCAATAATCAGGACGATTTAAAGAATGTTATTTCCAAAATCAACAATGTCTCCCAAGTAGCACATGAAATATCATCTGCAAGATCTGGTTTTCTTGATTGGCTGCCTAATTATTTGGGTAATCTTGGTAAAATTGTGATTGAATACGTTTTTCTGATTATACTGGTATTATGTATACTTATCTTAATAATTAAAGGCGTGAAATTCATCCTCATACAGTTAATCTGGGGTAAAGAGAGGAAGGAAACTGCACAACTTGTTCACTATGAGAGGACTCCAACAGCAGTCATAATATAGACCCAAGTGTGACGAATCAGGTGTACTTGAAAAATACCCTCACAATATATTCTGTTCTCTCCCTCATACACTGGAGAGGAAACCAGCATCTGACCATACTGCCGAGGACACCTGCACCAGACCACACTGCCGTGGACAGGATGCTGAACTTTCGGACCACGCTGCCGCAAACTCCTGTGCCAGAAGAATACTGCACAAGACAACCCACCACAACAATCTTGCTCATCATACAGCTCATTGTTGTAGAATTCAAGAGGACTTGTGCCAATGACAATAATGGCATTCACGTATGCGACCAGTACACATGACAGCCAAACATGCCAACAAATCAGAGCTGTTATGTCTGTGGACTCTAAGTAGCAGTGCCTGTACTTGGTAATAGGCTATGTACATGATCTATTTTTAAAATGTTTCTTTGACACTTCTTCCCTGTTCTTTTCTTTTATGCACAGCCGATCACTAACAGTGGGTCCTCTACATCTCATACTCATGTCTATTTCATATAGCCTTCCAGTGCCGGTCATTGACAGATGACATTGGGCCTCGAGAGCCTGGGTCTGTCCAAGGTTTCTCCCACTTAACTGGGGAGTTTCTCCTTGCCACTGTCGCCTCTGGCTTGCTTTCTTGGTCCCTGGCCTGGTATCGGTGTGAAGTTGTTGCTTTAGATATTTTGTCATTAGAAATTAATTTGCCATCACTCTTGTAATTTTCTTTTTAACTATTTGACTGTGAAGTTGACCTCATCATTCGTTGTCTGTTGGGTCAAAAAGTAGGGACTGTTAGGAAACAGAATTTTTGGGTGTTGGCAATATGAGTTGAGCCAGACAGTTTGATCAATGGGTCATGAATGTGCATTAGGTGATAAAGAGAAGCCATCGGGTCCTGAAAGGACATATCGCCTATTTGCCACTCCCAGCTTGAATCTCCGTTTGTCTCCAGTTCCAACAGGACAATAGGCACTAGCACCTTTTAATTGGAGGCTCCGTATGCCCACTTATGGTTCAGGAGAGGCCTAATTGTAGAGTACTGCTTTTTATCAATGTGTAAACCCTGGAACCAATCAGCAACAACTTCTGATAACATTAAAGAAGTCATATGCAAATGTCTGTACTTTAACATGTATAAAGCTTCTTCCAAAATGAAGGAATTTTAGAACTTTGCATCACGCTGTTGTTCTCACGGCCGGCTGTGTAATAAACTCTTTCCTGCTTTTGCCACGAACATCGGAGTCTGCTTCTTCATCGGGACAATGTTCTTGGTTTTTTATTAATTTATCAACAATAGGAAACCGCGAACTGTTTGCAGTCAAGTTGGCCCTGGAAGAGTGGAGACAATGGTTAGAGGGTGCTGAACTACCATTTCTGGTCTGGACGGACCATAAAAACTTGGAGTATCTCTAAACGGCTAAGCGCTTGAACCCCAGACAAGCCAGGTGGGCATTGTTTTTCTCCAATTTCAACTTCCATTTTGCTTATCGCCCAGGTAGCAAAAATGTGAAACCAGATGCACTCTCCCACTGCTTTGAGACCAAGAGAGACCTGCCTGACCCAGATACCATACTCCCCAAGGAGACGTTTGTTAATGCTGTCACCATGGATATTGAATCTGAGGTAAGGAGTGCCCTTGACGATGTCGCTGCTCCTAGTACCTGCCCTGACTACTGCCTGTTTGTTCCTGCCTACCTACGCTCCTGAGTCCTGCACTGGGGACACTCATCCAGCCTCTCGTGCCAGCCCGGAATCAGACCTACTCTGCACTTTAACACTCAACGGTTCTGGTGGCCTGAAATAAGGAACGACTTCCAGAGGTATGTCTCCGCCTGTTCGGTCTGTGCCCAAGCTAAGGTATCACACGAACCCCCTCACGGCCTGTTGCAACCACTACCCACTCCACACCGCCCCTGGTCACACATAGCTCTGATTTCATCACTGGTCTACCCCCTTCCAATCACTTCACCACCATCCTCACCATTGTTAATCATTTTTCTTAGGCTGTTCATTTTGTCCCCCTTACAAAACTTCCACACAAGAAACTGCCAATCTCATCATTCAACACGTCATCAGATTACACGGCATCCCCACTGACATCACTTCAGATCGCGGTCCACAATTCACAGCAAAATTCTGGATATCCTTTTGTAAATCACTCGGCACTTCAGTCAGTCTCTCCTCCGGTTTTCACCCCCAGACTAAAAGCCAGATCGAGCGGGCCAACCAAAGCATTGAAACAGTCCTAAGATGCCTTTGTTTAAAGAACCCCTCCTCCTGGAGCCATCAACTCCCCTGGGCTGAATATGCCATAAACAGCCACACCTCATCAGCTTCTGGTCTCTCCCCTTTCAAAGCGTGCCTTGGCTATCAACCCCCATTGTTTCCTTGCCAGGAGGAGGAGGTGGCGGTTCCTTCTGCCCGGGAGTTTGTTCGCCGATGCAGGCGTCAAGGAGGACCACCTGTGAGGCACTGCTCAGGTCGGTTGCCCGGATGAAGTCCCAGGCCGTCAAGAGACGGGTTGCCGTTCCATCGTACCGACCTGGGCAGCGTGTATGGCTGTCCTCCAAGGACATTCCCTTGAGGGGGAGTGGGGAGAAACTGTTTCCCAAATTCCGGGGTCCCTTTACTATTGATAAGGTCTTAAGCCCTTCTGCTATCCGCCTCCGTCTGCCCCTATCTATGCACAGAATTCACCCCACATTTCATGTTTCTCAGATTAAGCCTCCAGTTACGCACCCCCTGTCATCTGGACCTGATCCAACACCTCCCGCCCGCATAATTGACGGAGGTGAGGCTTTCACTGTCAGGGCACTGTTGGACTGTCGTCGACGGGGTCGTGGACTTCAGTACATCGTCGACTGGGAGGGCTATGGCCCAAAGCATCGCAGTTGGGTTCCCTCCCACCACATCTTAGACAAGAACCTCATCAAGGACTTTCATGTGACTCATCCTCGACCTGCAGATTAAAACGCCAAGAGGCGTTTCGTAGGGAGGGGGGTACTGTTGTGATTCTGCTTTAGCTCATGTTGTGCTCTGCCTTGACCATGTTCATGCCTTGCTTATTCTGACTGCCTTTTTTGATATCTGATATGCCTGACTTTTCTTTGTATGTGTATTTGGGATTTGATAACTTTGATTAGTTTATGTATTGTCTTAGTTTTTACTTTTCCATGTTTTACATTTTACCATAGTCACATTCCGGTTCATGTTTTTCATCATGCATTGCACTTTGTCTCCCCCGTCTGGTCTCTTGTCTTGTCATTGCACACATCCCCAGTCCTGCGTGTTACTCTTCGGGTGATTTATTGGATTCTGGATTTCAACCTTCCTTCCGATCTCGTTTACTTACTTCGCCTTACTTTTCTATCTTACTAACCATACTAACAGTTTGCTATTTTCGCTAGAAGTTACTAACACCAACTAACATTGTATATAATACTAACCTACTAACAAGCACTGAGGGATTGTATAGTTTCACTTACTAATTGATTAACAAACTCTCAGCACTCGCCCTGTTCAAGTCTCCGCCTCTTGCCTCTCCCTAATTAGGTTTGCTGCATTTTCAGTGGAAGCTCCACGTCTTATCACGCTGTCCTTCTTTAAATATCTATGCACGTTAGAACTCCTTAACTGGAGCGGTATGTCTTTGTATAGGTTTGTCCTGTGATCCCTGTCCGCGTTTTTGGCTTCTGCCAAATTGCATGTGATTAGGTTTCGGGTCATACTGTCAGAACCCGGATGCTTGCAATTGAAATGTTGTTCCATTCTTCAACAAGGGCATTTCCGAGCTCTTCTAGAGTTGTGGGTTGTGCCCTACGATTGGACATGGTGACCTGCTGCATGTTCCACACATGCTCGATAGGGTTTAGGTCCGGCGAACGTGCGGGCTAGTCCATGTGGACAATTGTCTCCTGCTCTAGGAATTGATTCACCACCCTAGCATGATGGCTACGGGCGTTATCATCCATCAAGATGAAATCAGGGCCAACAGCACTATCGTATGGTCTTACGTACACATTGAAGATCTCATCCCTGTACCTATCCCTGTCATCATCCCTCTACCCATGACATGCAGGTCCGTTCTGCCGTTCCTGCTTATTCCTCCCCAGGCCATAATTGATCCACCACCATAACGGTCGTGTTCATTCATGTAGGCATCATTGAATTGCTCACGTTGTCTTCGCCACACCCATTGCTTCCTGTCAGTCAAGTCCAAGCAATATTGGCACTCATCAGTAAAGAGAACTGGAGCCCAATCGTTGTGTGTCCATTTGACATGATCATGAGCCCAATCCAAAGGGTCATGCGTATGACGCACAGTCAGTGGGATTCGAACAACTGGCCTTCTTGAGTTGAGGCCGGCAGTATGAAGACGATTCCGTATTGTCTGAGTGGATACCCTGTCCCCTGAGGCATTATAAAGGTAATTTCGTAGGGTGGTGGCTGTCCAGAAAGGATGACGTCATGCCTGAAGTGTGAGAAAGTGATATTGTCATTGTGTAGTCAATGCCTGACGACCACCCCCATGATGGTGTGCTGCTGTACCAAGCGTTTGATGCCGGTTCCACGCTCTGTTCACAACGCTTTGGCTGACGTTAAGTGCATTAGCAACGTGACGTTGTGAGAAGCCAGAGTCAAACATTCTGATGCTTTTTCCCAACTGCTCTGAAGTCAATCAATGTCTAAGACGTTGAGGAGACATTGTTATTGCTAAATTTAATGCTAAAAATTTGGGAACTTCCAAATTTTCACCAACAAGCAACACACGTCTGTGTTAGTCAAAGCCAAAATGTGAGGCTGCACGCTCATTTAATGTTATGAAATGCACGTGCAAATGTGTTTTGTGTCTGACTGCATGTCATTTATCCAATATATTGCTCATCAGTGGCAGTTACCAAATTTGCATGTCAATTCACAAAAAAATTCCTATGATCCCTATTAAATTTTGTGTAGTATATTTGGTTCCTTCTTAAAGAAGAAGAATGCTCTTGTGACTTAAGGAACACCAAAAGGCTTGGAAGACCAAAGATAGCAACTGTGGAGGATGTCAAAAGAATTCTTTCTCAGGTGAAGAAAAATCCCTTGCAACAGTCGGACAGCTCATTAACACAATAGGAGGTAAGCATATCTGCGTGAATATCGACAATCAAGGGACGACTTCACAAGAGTACATCCAGAGGGTTCACCACCATATGCACTACAATGTTAAGGCAGATAAAGGCGGTGGGTCCTGATGGCTTATATCTTAGAGTGCTCAGGGAAGTGGGTGAGATCATCTTTAAGCCGCAATACGCCATCTTCAGACGGTCTTTAGAAACTGAAGAAATGCCAGATGATTGGAAACAGGGCAATACCATATATATACCAATATATAATAAAGGGGACCGTACCAAGCCAGGAAATTTCAGGCCAGTCAGTTTTACTTGCATCGCGTGCAAAATATTGGAATCTATCATTAAAGATGAGCTGGACTTATATCTTGAACGGAACAGTATCTTGACGGATAGCCAACATGGTTTTCGGAAGGGAAGGTCATGCCTGACAAACCTTCTGGAATTCTTTGAAGAGGCCACCAGGACTTATGACCAGAGCAGGGCTTATGACATCATATACTTGGATTTTCAGAAAGCATTCGATACAGTACCGCATAAGAGACTAATTTTTTAAATGAGCTCCATTACAGTAGGTATTCTGGAGTGGATTCAAAACTGGTTACAGGACAGAACACAAAGAGCGGTGGTCAGTGGTATCTCTGAGCTGGGTATGGTGGGGAGTAGCGTCCCCCAGGGATCGGTGTTGGGACCCCTGCTGTTCCTCATCTACATGAATGACCTTGATCGGAATATTGAGAGCAGATTGGTTAAATTTGCAGATGATACTAAATTGGGGGATTTGGCAAATAATTTAGTGTCCACTAAAGTGATTCAGGATGATTTGGACAGAATCCAGAATTGGGAGGAAATGTGGCAAATGAAATTTAATCTAGCATAATGTAAAGTTGTACATGTAGGTAATAAAAACATTAGATGGGATTACTTCATGGGAGGTTTAAAACTGGAATGTGCTGTACACGAAAAAGATCTGGGAGTGATTGTTGACCAAACCCTCACAGGTTCTAGCCATTGTGCAGTAGCAGTTAAAAAAGCCAATCGGATGCTGGTATACATTTCCAAAAGTATTGAGAACATATCTAAGGAGGTGATGCTTCTTTTGTACAACACATTCATTTGACCACATCTGGAATATTGTGTACAGTTCTGGGGACCATACTTTAAGAAAGATATAAATGATCTCGAGAAAGTTCAGAGAAGAGCCACTAAGCTTATTTGAGGTATAAAAGATGAGAGCTATGAGAAAAGGCAGAAGATCCTTAAGCTCTTTAGTCTTAGGAAAAGGAGACTCAGGGGTGATTTGATTGAGGTCTTTAAATATGTTAAAGGGATTAACAAAGTGAAATATGTAGGATTCCTTCGACCAAGTGTTGTGAGTAGAACTCGGGGTCACAAATGGAAGTTGACCAAAGGTAAATTTAGCACTTATATTCGGAAATATTTCTTCACCCAAAGAGTAATTTCAATGTGAAATAGCCTGCCTGACCATACTGTTGAGGTAGAGACCTTGGGGGTTTTCATGAGCAGGCTTGACTTAAAGTTAGACATCATTGAGTCATTGAGTATCTGAAGGGATATATTCACATAGAATATATAAAGTATGAAGAAAGTAAAAAGTATAAAGAAATAAATATAAAGTGTAAAGAAACTGGCGAGCTTAGTTGGGCGGAACGGGCTGTTCTTGCCATTCATGTTATGTTATGTTATGTTTTGTTATGTTATGTTACGCTGGATTGTACTCAGCCTCTGCACTTGATTCCTGGTCCAGTTCATAACACATTGCTTCAGTTCCTTATTACCACCGCCTGAAATTTGAGCAAATCACCACATAATTATGCTTTCACACCGGACGCAAAACAAATTTTTCGCACAGCAGATTACATTCAAAGTCAATGCATAGACACATGTATTCAAGTCTTTGCATTGACTTTGAATATAATCTGTCATGTGAAAAACTTGTTTTGCGTCTGGAGTGAAAGTGGCTTCAGAGTGGATTTTTCTGAATTTTCAAGCTTCCTCTACTTTTTAGTGAGGCTGTTTTCTGAGACCTAACCTGGGGTGCTTCTCAGCTGAGAGAGTGTCTTTATTGCGTGCCTTATCTTTATTGTATGTAATTGAATGTAATCATGAATAAAACATGAAATATTTAAAGCACTTTGTAATGCCTTGAAATTACAAAAAAAGTTTGTTTTTTTTTTGTTGCTAATTCTGCATTCATTCTCTATAGTTTATAATTCACCCTCTGTAATAGACTTTTATAAAACCATGCTTACAATGTTACCCACATAACCAAAACACTCTGAGAACACTCTTTGCTCTGGGGCAGTTATTCATTTTTCGTTCCTCAGAACATAACACCTGACTCTACAGCACATAATATAATGACACTGCTGCTACTACTACTACTACTACTACTACTACTAATAATAATAATAATAATAATAATAATAATAATAATACATTTCTAATTAATTTTACATATGGCGTTGAGTATTTCCCCATTCCTGCCCAAGTTCTCTAGGTTTTATCCAATCTACAGAAATGCTGACTGAAGTCAAACACTGTACAAAGACTTCTGTGGATAAATAGTGATTCATGAAAAAGAAACAAAAAAAAACATGACTGTAGACATTTATCTAGGGCTGCTTTGCCTCGTTTTTGGCAGTTCAGTGTTATTTCATCTATGTTACAAATTTACAATTCTGCCTGGCATTTGGTAAAATCGTTGCTCTTCATTTGCACGTCTGCAATAAAGCTACCATTTATTTATTAGAAGCACATTGTGCGACAGTAATATTCACTTTCTTTTGACACACTTTGTAGTTTGTGTTTTATATTATAATCAGCATCAGCAACTGAATAAATACAGATGATAATCAGGTTAAGTTCCTTCCACAAGGGTGGGGTTTCATGAAAACAGTTTGTTACTCCGTAATCAGTAAAAATGGCATGTTTCTGCATTTTCTTTTTTTAGTTAAATGCTGTGTACGTTTTGTGAATAATTTCAAGGCTATTTACCGTCAAAAATTATTTGTCCCATGAAGCCATGTAGTTTCAGTGCAATGAGAAGTTACCAGGTCTACCTAATGTAAAAAATATAAACATGACAGCATCACTTCAACTAAACATTAAAATTTTTACTTCAGTACTTTGACCCAGTTGAAAAAAAATGTTTCAGCAAAATGCCTAACTGGTATTTATTTGAAAAATAGGTGTATAATATACACGTAAGAATCAAAGAATGGCACCACACTATCCCACCACTTAGGTGTAAACTTACTGCTGACAATGTCATCTCCGCAAACAGTTGCTCTACACACACACACACACACACACACACACACACTTGTTACTCTTCTGGATACCTGCAGGCATACTGAATGAATCCTGCTTCATTGGCCTCAGACAAAAATATCCAATTATGAGGAATTACCAACTCAACTGATGATAGGAACACAGGCATGTACTTGCTACATTCAACAAATCCCCACAGTTCTTACCCATCAAAAGCCCTCAATAAGCTCCATAGACACTCTTATCCCCCACCTACACAAAAACAGAGTGGGAACTTACCTGTCAGGCAGGGGTGAGAAGAGACTCACACTGCAGCAAGAGGGTGTCCAGTCTTGGGAACAAGTCTGCATGTGCCCACAGTCCACCAAGTCCCTGAGTGATGGGACAGAATTGTGTCGATGGAGTCTGTGGGCTAACAGTGAGTGCGTGCGTGCATGTTTGCGTGAGCGCGCATGCGTGCATGTTGCTGTGTAAGTGTGTGTGTGTGTGTGTGTGTGTATGTGTGTGTGTGTCTTTGCAGGCAGGCGAATCAGTTATGGATGTTGGCATTAGCAGCAGTTGTACACCATTCCCGGTGCTTGTTGGATGAAGGTATGCATGTGATGTTCGGCTGAGGGCTGTGTATGAGAATCAGGGTAGTACTTCTCTAACAATTCTGTTTCCCCATCCTCTTGCTTCCCCGACTCTCACACGAAATCCCTCCCCATCTCCATCAAAGTCGACCCTGTTTTGCCCCTTAAATGCTATTTTTGCTAGAAGAATACTGCTGCGCAAGGAGAGGAAGTCAGATTGTATTCGAAAACAATAGGGATTCTACTTTTGTTACAGGTTTACAACATTAAAAACAATGCACGTCAGGTTTCATTTACTCTTTAAATTTTGCGTCGGTCCTGGACAGACCTTCTTAATGTACACTCCTGGAATAAACCCATGGACAAATCCACACTTGCTGGCTTTTGAAGTTTTACAGTTCTATCCCTCTCTTTTGCCAACATCCTTTTTTAAACGTCTGACCAAGGCATAAATCAGAGAACAAATCACAAACAGTGCAGGCTGACCGGGAACCTGGATTATGCATTTGTCATCTTAGTTTTAACGGTGGTGCAGCAGGAGTGCTTGAAAGGCCAGTTTGCAATGTGTGGTTGAATCTGTTTGTGCCTTGTCTGAGGCACTAGTATGTAAAGATGGATTGCTAGTGTGTTCAGCGAAGCCCTGGATGTCCCTCTATGACTACTAGGTTCTCTCACTGCTTTTATTTAGCTACCCCTCAGAGCCAGGAGATATTTGACATACTTACATAATGGAAACCTTTTAGGCTGTTTCCCCCTTGCTACTGGCTGTGTGGTACTGACAAAGGCATGCATTCACACAATGCTAATATGGTGTTGAGGGGAGCAACAGTCATCTGTGTGCCCTCACCCTTTTCACCTCATGACCTAAATATAACTTGTAAGTGCAGCTCTCACTCATATTTTTCATAGAAAATGTTCCTTTTGGTTTGAATTTGCTTGACCTTGATACTTAATGTTGTGTTCCGTGGTCTGAGTGTCTGGTTAGTCAATTTTAGGTTTCTATCATTTTGGTATGTCAGTTTTTAGTCCATGTCTTAGTGTTCACATTTCATTCCTCTCCTGTGTAGTCCAGTCCACGTTTTACCCATGTACTGTCTTTGCTTCTCCCCGGTCACGTCATTGTTTGTATCAGTTTCTGTGTTAATTGATTGTGACACTATTTCGGGTGATTTCATGGATTCTGGGTTTCATCCTTCCTTCTGTTCTCGTTTTCTAGTTTCCCCTTGCTTTTCTATTCATACTAACATTACTAACAGTTTGTTGTTTTCTAAAATTACTAACCAAACTAACCTTGTATATAATACTAATCTACTAACGAGCACCCGGGATTGTATAGCTGCACTTACTAATTGACTAATTATCTCTCAGCAGTCGCTCTGTTCTAGCTCCGCCCCTCGCCTTACTGTTTACTGGCTTTGCTAAAGTTTCCCGCAGAATCTCTGCATTCTTATAATCTGTTCTGGCTCTTTTTCTGTACACTTAGGAGTCTTTTTATCCAGTTTATTTATCCCATCTTTGGGATTGTCTTGTGATCCTTGTCTGTGTGTTAATGTTAATCTGTTTTTGAGTAATTGGTTTCCCTCATGTTCCACCCCTTGTTAATTGGATTTAGTTTCAACACCTGTGTCTGTGTGTGCCCCTGCCCTATTTAGCTGAGCAGTTTCTGCACGCATGCAGATCTGACTTCACTCACGCACTCATTCCCACTCTCACTCTCCCTGCCCGGTGCACTTCTCCTCTGGTCCCCTCAGTTTCCCGTGTGTTCTCAAGTTCAGCCTCCTTCCCTGTCCAGCCTGCCCTTCCTGCTGCTTTCAAGCCCCTGGTGCCCCCTGTCTCCTCCAGCGTCTGCTGTGTCCTTGTGCCAGTCTTCTTCCTCTGTCTCGTGTTGTCCTGAGCACCAGCCGCCCTGCCTGTCCCGAGCACCAGCCGCCCTGCCTGTCCCGAGCACCAGCCGCCCTGCCTGTCCCGAGCACCAGCCGCCCTGCCTGTCCCGAGCTCCAGCCGCCCTGCCTGTCCTGAGCTCCAGCCAAGTCCAAGCCACAGCCCCAAGCTCAAGCCATGCCAAGCCAAGCCATGCCATAGCCATTACCTTAGCCTAAGCCATAGCCCCAGTGTTCCTGCCTGCCCTGAGCCCTGTGTCCTGTCTGTCCCCCTCCTGATGTTCTCCCTTACCCTTCTCCTGGCCAGCTGTGCCACCCGAGTTAGCCATCTGCCAGCTGTGCCAACTGTCTTGTCTTGTGAGTAGCTTGTAGAGTTCTGTTGTTCCCAAGTCTCGTTCCATGTTTTTAGTCTTGTTCCGAGTCTGTCCCCCTGGTTTCTGTTAGTGTTTTGGATTCTTGAGTTCTCCAGTTTCAGTGCTAGGCACGGTGTTTTTGTTGGCCGGTGTGCCCCCTTTTTTCCCCTGGATTATTTCTGTTTATTTTAATAAATATCATTTTGGATCCCCGCTTCTGGCGTCTCACTCCCCTTTTGTGTCTCCCTGCTCTTCTGAGTTTCCAAGTTCATGTTTCCCAA
This sequence comes from Gymnothorax reevesii, assembly GCA_029721435.1. Taxonomy (NCBI): domain Eukaryota; kingdom Metazoa; phylum Chordata; class Actinopteri; order Anguilliformes; family Muraenidae; genus Gymnothorax; species Gymnothorax reevesii. The sequence goes on along the minus strand of CM056587.1, from coordinate 47,791,111 downwards.
GCTCATGTTCCCCTCGTGTATCAGACCGTAACACTTAAAGGTAGAGTTATTTATTGTTGGACTGAAGGCATCATTCATGCCACTGACAAGCCACAGTTTACTGCAGTGTTCCCAAAACCAAACACGGGATGCATTTTACATAATACAAATCGTTCCTAGTGCACATCTGACTTTACTCCCTATTTTTGCGGTTGCGATGTCATGGTTTTTGATATTAATCAAAAACACCAGGAAGGCAGTGCTAATTATGATGTATCAACAGCTGTTCTCAACTCCTGTTCTTCAGGTTTGGCCTGTGCAATGCATATTATTCCTGTAAAATACATCTACAGATCTTACTGTTGAATTTAATGAGTCTAAAAACTTGATCAGGGCATCGCACATCCCAAATCCCGCGTACTGAGTTGGCAGGAACACCATTAATGAGGCGGAGGGGCTGCAGGGGATGGAAAAGAGGGCTGAAATGAGAGGAACAAACAGGTTTAGCAGGAGACATATGGAACACAGGACGGGTGTAGTATTAGACAGATTGAAAGACAAGTCTGGCTGCCAAAGGCAAGATGACTACAGAAATGAGAAATTATTTGATGAACTGGTGGGCTTGTTATTTGGAGTGAACCTTCAAGGGAATGTCTGTAGGCAACAGCTAAACTGTCTGTCCCACCTCGTACTTTATTCACTGGGTAGTGTCAGCGGTTGCTCTGGACCTGGAAAGCTGAGACAAGCTTGTGGAAGAGGGCACAAGGTTTTTTTACACCTTTGGGGAGCATGACAGACCAGCAGCTGGGCTGAAGGGACCTCTCCTTTTGTTTTGAACAAAGGAGGTTGATGGCTCAGGCAACATTCAAAAGGAGACATGCCAAGACCAGACACTGGAAGGGAGTTATGGGCATATTCCATCCACTAAATGAGACAACGCTACTTGCTGGAGGTTCCCTTGGATGGGCAGTGAAGACCCTTCCCCAGCTCCTGGCTGAGCCCCTCGCTCAGGCCATTCTTTGGGTGGAAGCGAGACAAAATGCATGGAGTGGTTCCCATTAGGGAAAAGACTGCTTTCCAGGACTCGCTGGTAAATTGAGGGCCATGGTTGGACACAATCTCCTGAGGAACATTATGAAGCCAGAAGACATGCAGGAGGAGGAGTTTAGGCATTCCCTTGGCCATAGATAGCTTAGCTGGAGGGACAAAGTCACCTGCCTACAAAAAACAGTCCACAGTATTGAGAAACACCATGTTACCATCAGACTCAGGCATGTCCATGACAAATTTCATGGCTATGCATACCCACAGCCAGTGAGGGACTTTGAGGGGTTGGAGAACACCGCTAAGAGATTACTTGCTAGACTTGGACTGGATGCATGAACCACAGGTAGTGATGAATTCCCGGGTGTCACGCTTGACGGAGGGCAATCAGAACTAGCAGCCTAGAAGATATAATAAAGTGCACAGATGCCAGGCATGGGTGGAGGTGGAGGGAGTCCAGGCAAGAACCTTTGCCCTTGCCCCTTCAAAAAAAACAGTCATCCATCAGGGCACCCTCAGGGGCTTGGGCATCACTGGAGTCAGCTGTCCATATATGTTTGCAAATCATATATATAAAAAAAACAATAAAGTTTATCAGTTTGAACATTAAATATCTTTTTTTGTGGTGATCTTTGAATATAGGTTGAAAAATATTTGCAAATTATTTTATTCTATTTTTATTCACGTTTCACACAACATCCCAGCTTCATTGGAATTGGGGTTTGTAGAACTTAGGTGAGGACACAAATTTTAAAGTCTATACTTTGCAGGTAACTAGTGTAGAGATACCAACACTGAAGAAATATGTGAAAATTATTTTACTCTATGCAAGTTTGTATGCAAGCTGCTACATGCTGTTCCAGTTGCAGACTCTAAAGTAAATTATTTGTGCAGCAGATGAAAGGGCATGGCAATAATCACATTTAAGTGTGACAAAAGCATGGACTAACTTTTCAGCATCTTCACAGTGATTCATCATCTGTGAATAATTTTCAGGATTTCAACATTCTTTTTTCGAATTATAGCAACATGTGTGATCCACTGAAGTTAATGCAGGATGATATTGGCTGAATGAGGCTTAATAATTTTATTCAAAATTCCTTTCTCAGTGAAGTGATTTGGATGACAATTTGGATCATCCATGGCCAGTCGAGGTTAAAAACACCTTCTCTGTTTTGGCTTTAAACGAAGCAGGAAGTTGAATACCTGATGATCATTATGATCAATCACCTAGAGTGATTGTAGTTCATAGTCATGGATATGATACAAAATGCACTCTTTCAGAGATCTCAAAGAGATTTTTTATCTATTTTGTACTATTTGAGGCAGTTGACTTGGTTGAAGTTTAGAGAGGCAGAATTGGATAAATTTCCGAAAACTTCACTGCTGATCCATTCACTTAGTGGAGCCTAAACTAATGGTGTAGTCTGCTGACTTTATTTTGTTATTGTTTCTTTAAGTAATTGAAAGTCTTTGGAAAAAAATTGGGTGGGGATGTATATTTCAGAGGGTCTTGTTAATTGCTAATTCTATTCCAAGACTGACTAAATCTGCCTAATAATGTCAGAAAAGTTCAAAGTCAAGAACACGAACACATGGATACTTGTCAGAAGAAATCCAAAATGTACCTGTATCTGGGCCCTTAAGCCGGTCTCACACAAGCGTTTCATCCGGCGTTTAGGCCGTGCGCCTAGGTGCGTTTGTGAAACGCCAAATGAGCGCATGGTAAGCGCAGGATTGACGCCCTGCGTGCGCCAACTCTGCGTTTGCAAACGCAGACCTCTGGGTAAACGCATTGGATTTGAACATGTCCAAAACTTTTTCGAAAACGCAGAAGAGTGCGTCTATTGACGCAAACGCTGCGTTTAAGAACGCATGAAAATGCACAAGATCGCACGAGAGCGCAATTCAAAAATATGCATTTTTTCATGCAAATAGTACATGGTACATACAAGTTAATACATTTGTGTATTCAACATTTATTCAACACGTGAAAAATCAATGCGTTGTTTGTGTTACGAACGAGAGTTTAACCATGTTTGTAAGCTGAGAGGTCCCCGAACTACGGAGAAGCCAGAAGAGATGCTACATACCGGAAGTCGTCAAAATGCACGAAAATGCAGCGCCTGCGTTTTGAAAACACAGGACATGCGTTCACACGGCGTCAACTATGCGCTAAATTGTGCACTTGTTGGCGTTTTCAAAACACACAAGTTGACTCCGTACTCAGCACTCGTGTGAGACCGGCTTTAATCAGGACAAAGGAAAAAATCTGTGCATGAATTAATCCCTTTTTACATCATTTTAGTCTCTATTGTTTCTTCTCAAGACTTAAATCTAATCCCATTATATTCAAAGCACTTTGGGGGGCTTCAGTATTTGTTGATTCATGGGCCATCATGTAATTTTAGTCATTGACTGCTCGTCAGAAGACAAACTTGAAACATATACAAAGCAATGGTGAGTGTGATTAACACAGAATTCAAAAAGTAATTCCCAAAAAGGGAGTATGTCATTCTGAGGCATCTGAAATTAAATGCCCATCTTCCAAAAAATTGTACATGGTTTTTTGGGGTCATCTGATTACTACCCAATTTTTTTATAATCCTAAATTATGCAAGATTTCTTAAGAACCTGTTAGGGTCTGTGTGTGCGTGTGCGCGTTCGTGTGTGTGTGTGTGTGTGTGTGTGTGTGTGTGTGTTCCCTCATGTTGCTTCAAGTGTTCAGGTTTTGCCAAGAAAACACAGTGGGCTGAAAATGCTGACACTTCAATTTATTTGGATGTTTTTGAAAAGTGTGAACTCTCTCAAGCAATCCCTCCAAGTTTAATGGACTATGACCATTTTATTGCAAGGAGAGGGATCATATGTGAATGAAATAATCACTGAATTAGTAGGCGATGGTCAAGCCCAACTGTATATGGTCACCAGATGAGTTGGTATCCATGCACTATTCACTTAACACGAGAGTTTTGACAACTTTTATTTTGTTCAACATCTTGTTATGAGGGGTGTGTGTTTCTGTGTCTGTGTAAGCAATGTGGAAATGGGTATTGTGGCAGTGTTCTGCAGATAACATTGTGTTTTGACTGCTGGCAGAAGGAGGTCATGATGCGATGTGTTCGGAATCAGGTTTCAGGCAGGGCAGTTATTCTGTCGAACCCCTGTGCTGGAGTTCACCCCTCCTTTCCCACTCCCGGCCTGCGCTTCTGTCTCCAACACTGCCCACCTCCCCTCTGCACCAGCCAAGCGCTTTTCCTTTTCTCTATTGTGTCTCCATGGGACCCACGACTCCTTCACCCTGAGCACCAAAAAAAAAGAAGGAAGTCGTATTTCCCCTTCCTGTCCAATCGGAGGGAACAATCGATCTCTCAGGACTCTTGTTCCACAGAGTGTGTGAGTGGACTCCCCGTATTCCCTGCTTCCTGGAATTAGGCTGACGCCAGCGCTCTCACACACACACATTCGCAAGCATCTCCAAAGCACGATTGCATGCTCGGCTCAGACTGTGTGCTCGGTTGGCCACGGATCAGCACTAAAGCCACTGGTCAGTCATAAAACCATGGGGTCAGACGCTAATGCCATGGGTCAAGAGCAAAAGCCTTTGGGTCAGGTGCCAAAGCTTTAGGTTGATTTAAACGGGTGTGCAGAACTAGCTGACCATCGCAGAGTCATCAGTAACACCCTGCAGGATAAAAACAAATGATGCCAGGAATGTTTCTCATGGGATTAGAAGCCACAGGAAATGTACACCCACTTAATGCAGAACATGAAAGTAATTCAGCGAGTGCTCTTGGGCCCATTGTTAAGGACACAATACAGCGACATCATCAATATTTCATGTTTCAGTCTTTAACTCCAGAAAAAAATGAGTAAATGTGCTGAATAATACTGCCATTGTTCCCTTGATTGTACCGTGTTGTGATAAAATATTCACCTTCCTGATTTCTTCAATTTTTCCATATATGTTACTCTTAAATGTGTCAACCAATTTTAATATCAAAGATAGCCTGAGTATGGACCACACACAGTTTTTAAATTATTTCATTTAGTGAAGAAAAAAGGTATCCAACCCTACCTGGCCCTAAGGGAAAAGGTAATTCCACCCTTAGTCAAAAAATGAATCAATTAAACAATTTTATTTGATAATTGGGTTCAATCTCACAAATCCAGACATGATTGCTTCTATCCTGGTTGAATCTAAACATCGCTCAATATAGAAGCTGTCTGACAATGTGAAGTAGGCAAAATGTAGCACGATGCCGCAATCTAAAGAAATTCAAGAACAGATGAAAAACAAATTCATTAATATCTATCATTCTGGAGAGAGTTAAAGGGTTACAAAGCCATTTCTAAGGCTCTAGGACTCCAGCAAATCACAGTGAAAGCCATTATCTACAAATGGAGAACACTTGGGAACAGTAGTGGACCTTCCTGAGAGTAGCTCGCCAACCAAAATTCCTCCATGAGTGCATCAATGTCTCATCCAGGAGGTCAAAAAAGGACCAAGAATAACATATAAAGAACTGAAGGCCTCACTATTCACAGTAAAGAATTTAGGTCAGTGTTAATTCCATGATAAGTGGGACTGGGCAAAAATGGCATGGAAGGGAGTGCCACAAGGCAAAAGCAACTGCTGTCAAAAAGGAACACAAAGGCTTATCTCACATCTGCCAAAAAATTATCCTGCTCTTAAAGACTATGGGATTATATCCCGTGGATTGCTGAGTCAATGGTAAAACTTTTTGGAGGATATACATCTGACATAATGCTAACACAGCATTCCACGATAAGAACATCAAACACAGTGATGGTAGTGTGATTGGCTGGGGCTGCTTTGCTGCAGCAGTATAGGCTAGTTGCCACAATTGATTGAACCATGAATTCTGCCCTCAAACCAGAAAATCCTGAAGGAATATGTCCAGTCATTAGTTTGTGACCAAAACTCAAGTGCAGTTGGCTTATGCAGCAGGACAATGATCCAAAGCACACACGCAAGTCCATTTCTGAATGGCTCAAAAGAAACAAAATGCAGGTTTTGAAGTGGCCTAGTTGAGCCCTGACTCAATTCCAGTTGAGAGGCTGTGATATAACCTTAAGCAGGCAGTTCAGGCTCAAAAACCCTCAATTGTGACTGAATTATGACAGGTCTACAAATAAGAGCAAGCAAAAATTCCTCCACAGCGATGCAAAACTCATTGGTAGGCACAACCAGTGGTTAGGTTTAAGGGGGCAATTACTTTTTCACATGGGTGACAAAGGTTTTGAATAACTCTTTACCTTCAGTGATTATACAATATGACAAATAAGCAAAGATAATTCATAGAACTGCATTATGATTTATGTTTATGAGATTAATTTGACATTTGAATGACCTTGTTTAGTCTGATGGGAGGGGGGGGGGAAATAATGAGAGGTGGCAAGATGTTGAGGAAACCGGACAAGAAATATAACTTTTAATTAACTTTGGCGCAACAAATTGTAATGCAAACTATCCTTTCAGCCATGATTATATCGATAAAAAGCATGACCTCTCATGTGTTACCACTTTTATAAAATGGTGGCTATGTCATTGAGGTTATTAAAAGGACACCAATAATCTGTAAGTAAATATACATTTATCAATAAAACTATAAGAAATCAAAAAATCAATTTTTAAAAATGTATTCTACATGGTGTGTTTTTTCATGGTCAAAGTTTGTGTTTTTCTATAAAATGCAGTAGGCGCCAATATAGAAAAAGCTGATTTACTCAAAATCAGTAAAATGGATATATTGCATTTTGGAAACAAACTCTTTGTTTGTGTTTTTTTTTTTTTTGACAAATGACAAATGCACTAAGGAGCTTTCTTGAATTTGATAAATAATGCAATTAATGGAATTAATTAAGGTCCTCAAAATAAAACCAACCGCCTTCATGAAAATAAACAAAAGTCAATCGTGTGTACTCTCCTCTTGACTGCACACCAGAGGCCTGACATAGGGTGGCAGTATTGCTATTAGAGTTCACCCAACCACTTTAGGTGAATCTCCAGTCTATTTGTTGCCCTTACCTGCAGCTATTGCATGATGCACGCATGCGTTTAAATTTGCACGAAACAGTCGCTCCCATTGACAGTTCTTGGAACAGGTTGTGATAGTCCCTGCATGTTTAAATTCAAACAAAAGAGCTTCTTCTTTGGGCAAATCATAGAAGAGGTTGTAATAGTCCCTGCATGTATGTATAACATAGGATTGTTCTGTGATTGATTGTTTCATGATTGAATGTTCTCGGTTTAACTTTGTGCAGCTATCTGACTATCTAGGTGATCTTGTCTCGTAGAACAGACCTAAGGGCACGCCCAATTCCCTATCATGCTCCTTAGGTTTCTTAGTTCTCATCTAGTATTCTTGCATTTTGTTACTTTTTTTGGTCGTCAGCCAAACAAGGCCTATGGGCAGGAAGCATGTGATGGGGAGCGCATGTAGGCAGATCGGCATAAGATAACTTTGTTCCAGGGATGGTGTTCCGATTAGCTGCGGGTCGCGGCTGCCTCATTGGCACAATATGGCCTCACGCGTCAGCGCTCCAGCTCAAAGGCGCTGCGCGTTCCGTCATGACATCATGTCTTTGTGCGAAATCCCAGTGCCATTCAGAGCCATGCTTGTGGCTTAGCCCCCACGCCTGCTACATCAACATGCACAGCTTTTACAGGGAGGCTCCCCTTTTGCACGGCTGAAAGGGGCTGGGCTTTGCCCATTTTTACAACTTCATCCAGTTTCCTCCGTTTTCCATTTTCACTCTGTATCTACATTTAAAAGTCTGTACAAATACCATTTAAATTTACCATTTTGAAATTGTGTTTTTCTGTCGGTTGTTTTAATTCTAAGACTGCACCTTCTATTGAATTAGAATACTGCTCTAATTCCTTGCAATGTCCTATCTGACTCCCTGCACTACACTCTGGGTCGATCTCAGTGGATGCACCTTCGTCTTTTTTGGCCTTGTAATCACTGTCTGCTTTGGTCTAATAGTTTCCCATGGCTTTGCATTTAAGCATTAAGGATAGCGTGCTCTATGCTGTGTCCCTTGTATGGACAGAGTGTGATAGGTACGCCCATAATGGGAGGCTCTACAGCAACGCATGATCAGGACTGCATCCCCCCACCACCATTCCAGCCACCTGACCCCCCCCCCCCCCAAACCCCATCCACCCTAAAATTTCTGTACATTGATGGGATTCTTCTGAGTGCAAGATGAAAAACATATTAATACCTGCCATCGTAACATTCAGCAGGCACATGTTGATTGTGGGCTCTGAGGTGTGCATCGCTGAAATCCAATCCCACACCCTAATATGACTGCTTGTTTTACTAAGCCCAATTCCAATGAAGTTGGGACATTGTGCAAAACGTGAATAAAAACAGAATGCAATGATTTGCAACTCTCATATTCCTACATTTTATTCACAATAGAATATAGACAACATACCTGGGCCCATAATCACAAAGCATCTTATCTTACCGCTAGGAGTACTCCTAAGTCGCGCTAAAACATTTTATGTTGGAGTAAAGCCTTAAAAGTTATTCACAAAGCTGCTGAGAGCTACTTTTAGATAAGAAAACTGGTAACTCCAAGACTAGGAGTAGCTCTGAGATAGGTGGGAGTAAATCTCCGTTGCTATGCATAACATCAGTTCTCATGCACGAGTCTTGGGACAATGAGCACAGTGATTGGTTGTTTGGTGACAGGGCGGCCCATTGAATAAAATATCCCACATACAACCCATGTAGGAAAAAATTAGGGAATAGTCCAAGTGGCTGGTTTGTCCCATAAAATAGTAACATGTTGAGCACTCCTGAAAATGCACTATGCGCAGTCCCCACATATCACGCTCTAGGCAAATAAGCATACATAGGAAAGAGATAGTTGTAAAAACACCAATAGCATAAAATGAGTCAATAATAAAACACGTCACTTGCCCCAAGAATTAGCAACTCATTACCCAATAAGAATATGTTGCAATCATTCAAATGTCGGGCTGTTCAAGTTGATTTGGCCTAAACTGTCAGGAATGAAAGTTAAAAAAGGACACAAAAGCCCAACTGGAACCACGACCAGTTACTGCTGCTGGGCCAGTTGGTGCAGGAGCGAAAGCATGTCGCCTAATCAAAGCGAAATTTCGCTCAGGGTAAAAAGAAAATCCAAGCAGGATGCGTGGGATAATATCAGCCAACAGATCAATGCTGCATTCCCCGGTGTCTCGAAGGGCCAGAAGCGGTGGTATGGGCTGCAATCGCAGATGAGCTCCGAGATTGCAGCCAAAAAACGGGCTATCATTCAAACAGGATAGCATACTAAGCTTGGTTTGTAATTTATAGCCTACAATTTAAATATGCAAACAAAATATGACATAAGCTGGTATTATTATGACGATCTATTAAATTTAACCCTCACTCAATAGACTAATAAAATTATTCATGCATAGCAGAAGGTGGTACCGCACCAAAGCCACTGTCCCAAAGCAAGTGAAATCCAACGGGCACATAATGTCTGTCAAATAATTGGCATAAGCTGCTTTCCATTAAAATGCGAGTTGTGCGTGGATCCTGGCCATTTAGCAACAATGTCCAAAATATTGTTTTCGGCATCAAATGCTATCTGGGTGTTGATGGAATGACAGATGATTGTGAAATCCCTAATTGTCTGCGTTGCAAAGTTGCATTTTTCATTTTTTTATTTCGGGGCTTAGTTGGTTGTTTCTCATGGTTGGAGACGTAATTCTGTCCCTCACCAAGTCAACAACAAATAAAATCCCTTCACGGTCGATCTGATATCTTTTCAAACAACTGTGCATCATTCAGAATTTCCAAGTCATTCTGTCTTTCAACAGCAGAAGCCATTTTCCGACTCTTTGTGAATAGGTTTTAGCGAATTAGGAGTCCTCTGGACTACTTTTAAGTTCTCCCAGACTTAGGAGCTACTTTTAGGCCTAAAATGCTTTGTGAAAAACACTTAGCAAAAATAATTGGGAATCCTAAATTTACGACTGACACGCCCATTTTTTTTCGAACTTTCTCCTAAATCTGGCAGTTAGGACCTACTTTTTGCACTAAGATGTTCTGTGAATACGGGTCCTGATGTTGAATGTGCGACATTTTACCATTTCATGAAATATATACTGAGTACAAATGAAAACGCACCACTTGAAAAAAGTCAATATTTAAGTTCAAATGAACTTCAATATAATTTTTATACAACAACACTACAGTGACGTCACCCGACATGCCAGGTACAAGAAATGCGAGAATTTCAAGTTAACTGTAACGCTAGGCAAATTTTTGCAAAAACGCAACATCTTGCACGCACACCACGGGAAAAATGGATTTCACTCTGAATTTGTGCACACATTGCCTTTAAAAGCATGTGAATCCGAATAAAATTTCACTTCTTCACAGACACTTGTGAAAAGTCGACACTATGCCGCGACTTACAGCCCCTGAACGGGAACGTGCCATAGGCATGCTTCAAATTGGCGCCAGCACCAGGGAAATTGCCAGACGACTACACTGCGCACACACAACGATCGCAAGACTCCATCAAAGGTTTCTGCAAACGGGGAGCACTCGGGACCGTCCTCGACCGGGTCAACAACGTGTGCAACGGCACGTCAGGACCATCAGATCGTACGGGATCATGTCTGAGACGGAACACTACCAGCGACAAGAACGGCTGCTCAAGTCCAAGGACGACGTGGATTCATTCACCCCAACACTGTACGGAACCATCTGCGAGCTGCAGGCCTGCGTGCACGACGTCCTTATTTCGGCCTCACATTGACGGATCGTCACCGAAACCAGCGTCTACAGTGGGCAAACAGGCACCAGAATTGGCGACTACGACAATGGCACGGTGACATCTTTTCTGACGAGTCAAGATTTCACTTAAGGAACGCAGATGGCCGTATGTGCGTTTGGCAGAGACGTGGTGAACATTATAACGCCGATTGTGTCGTTCAAACGGACCGTTGGGGTGGTGGCAGCGTTATGGTGTGGGGTAGAATAAGCTACCGTCACAGAACCCCTCTCCATATCTGCAGAGGAACGGTGAACGGTGTCTACTACCAGGACCAGGTGCTGCAGAACCATGTTGTGCCGTTCTTCAACCAACACCACAATGTCCACACGTTCCAACAGGACAACGCTTGGGCACACACTGCTAAGGTGTCCATGCAGTACCTTGCACAGCAGAAAATCCCCGTGCTTCTGTAGCCAGCTCTGTCACCCGACCTCTCCCCTATCGAGCACTTATGGGATGAAATTGGACAACGTCTTTCACGTCGACGCTAGATGGATAACATCAGAGAACTTGAGGTTGCCCTGGTTCAGGAGTGGAATGCTATCCCTCAGAACACTATCCAGAGACTGATCAACTCCATGCGACGACGATGCACCGCATGTGTCAATGCAAATGGCGGTCACACCCGTTATTGACTTTCCTGTTTGACCCCTACACCAGTTAAACCTCTCTTGCGCATTAACATTATCGTGAATAAAATTGAATGATGTTTACATGTCTTCTTAAATCATTCATTATCTCAAATGCATCATACGTATGTACTTCACATATCAATCCGTGGAGCTATTCCAGATTTCGTGAGTGGTGCGTTTTCATTTGTACTCAGTTATATTAGCTCATTATGAATTTGATGGCAGCAACATGTCCCAAAAAAGTTGGGACAGGGGCAACAAAAGGCTGGAACTGTAAAAGATACTCATAAAAAACAGCTGGAGAAGCATTTTGCAACTAATTAGATTAATTGGTAACAGGTCAGCCACATGACTGGGAATAAAAAGAGCCTTTCAGAGAGGCAGAGTCTCTCAGAAGTAAAGATGGGCGGAGGCTCATCAATCTGCAAAAAACTGAGTCTATAAATTGTGGAACAATTTCAGAAAAATGTTCTTCAATGTAAAATTGCGAAGATTTTGAATATCCCACCATCTACAGTACATAATATCATAAAAAGATTCAGAGAACTTGGAGAAATCTGTGCGCAACGAACAAGACTGAAGGTCCATTTTGGATGCTCACGATCTTTGGGCCCTCAGACGGCACGTCATTAAAAACAGATATAATTCTGCGCTGGAATTCACTGCAAGGGCTCAGGAACACTGAGTCTGTGAACACAGTTTGCTGTACAATCCTCAAATGCAAGTTAAAGCTGTATCATGCAAAGAATATGTGAACATGATCCAAAGATGTCGCCATCTTCTGTGGGCCAAAGCTTATTTAAAATGGACTGAGGCAAAATGAAAAAACTGTTCTGTGCTCAGAATAATCAAAATTTGAAATTGAAGCACCTATTACTAAAACCCCATAAGTCACACTTGACTTGACTTGTGGGGTTTTAGTAATCAGTGCTTCAATTCTTTTTGGAAACCACGGACGCCGTGTCGTACGGGCAAAAGAGGAGAGGGGCCATCCAGCTTGTTATCAGCACTCAGTTCAAAAGTTTGCACCCCTGGTGGTATGGGATTGCGTTGGTGCCTTTGGCATGGGGAGCTTTCACATCTGGATAGGCATTATTAATGCTGAAAAGTATATAGGGGTTTTACAACAGCATCTCTGTCAGGGAAGGCCTTGTATATTTCAGCAAGAAAATGTTAACCCATATACTGCATCTATCACAACAGCGTGGCTTCACTGTAGAAGAGTGCGGGTGCTGAAATGGTCTGCCTGCAGTTCAGAAGCAGAGCTACAGGGGGAGCAAAGACACGTCCTTTTTAGTCCTGGCGAGATCTCAATCATTTTCCTTTATTGACGTCTTTTCCAATTATCATAATTGGCAACTGAAGACACGGTTTCCCACCGTATGCAATCAAACAGCGATGAAATCATGGGCTAAGTTCAGTGCAGAAAAATAATTTACTTATAGATTGGCCAATGCTTCGCGTACTTGAACTGGTCCATGTTCCAATGAAATGTGAACTTTCATTCTCGGTATTTCGTGGGTTGATTAAAAAAAAAAAAAAAACAGTTGCAATCGGCACTAGGTTATATAAAGCGCGCGGCTCACGCAATCTGCGTGAGAGTCGACAGGTCCAGGGGCGTACATTTGCTCTACGCAGACTACGCAGTTGCGTAGAGCCCCGAGGCAGAGGGGGGCCCCCTGCTGGGCTGCTTAATAATTACGTTTCAGTCTGCTGCTGGTTCGTTTTTTCCCCCACTGTCCTGACAACATGAAGCAGTATCAATTACTACTACTATTTCCGGTACATTTTCAAAATAAAACGTGTGGTGAATGATCGATAGGATAATAGAAAGTTAAAGAGGCTCTTGTTTTGAAACGCGCACCGGCACCTTTGAGAGGAAAGAGGAACGCCAGGCAGCGCGGGGGGGAAGTGAGCGAACGTCGCGTCGGCAAAAAGTCGCTCTCATCCATCGTCCTCCTCAGTTAGCTGGTGAGTGGTAAATAGTAATAATAAAAATACATTTAAATGCTGCTGCTGCTGTTGCTGGTTGGCAAAGTTGCAATCTGCAGAGAAAAAGTGTTGATTCCGCGGAGAACATTCCTGATTCTGCGGAGAGCAATTCTTGATTCCGCGGCTTGAAAGTTGATTTTCCGCGGGAATAAAAAAAAAACCTAAAATGACCAGTTATAAAGCAAATTTATGTAATAATGAAGCAAAAATTCTCTTATGAAATTATTTGCAATACCAAAACACTGCGAAACATTGTGGTTATAAAATAAGCAGCATCAACATTCTTTTTGTCCCTCTTGAGCAGATTTATTTGCATAACTTATAAAGTGCAAAACATTTCACCAAACTATGGATGAACGAGGCTTAGTAACTGAACAAGTGCCAAAGATCAAAGTTAAGTTTTAAACAAAGTGTACACTCTTCACTGTATCCTCAGGATATTGCGAACGTTACTGCATACCATAGACTGTATAAAAAAAATGGATGAAGCTACCGTGATGTCACCCACTGGTTCGAAGATGAAGTGAATCGAAGATCCGGAGAGGAACGTGGCTCTGGATCTGACCGTATCGGACGAGGACCAGAGGATAGCGACACCCCAGAAGCATATTCTGGCTTTATACTTTATTCTAGTTTATATGGGATCATAATTCACGAAAATGAATGTCATGATATATCAAAGGAGACCTGAAACTTGCTATAGCTAACATAAAATGATGTGAAAAATCATTATTTAAATTAAAAATCAGGTCGGAAAGTAGGATCATTTTCTCATTGACTTCTATTGCATTGAACTTCTTTCTGCAACCACTGACGTCGCTATCTGCTGGCCATTAAATAGAATTCCATTCTACGGTACTTCCACATGGGCTTCTTTTTTCAAATCAGGGTGCTGCGTCCATCTTTTCATATAGTTTATGCTGCATACAGCGGAAAAAAATCAGTTTCCGTAACCGGCAGCACCAGCTGTGAGTCTTAGATCCCGTTTATCTGACCGCAAAATCTAGCGGCCGGGATGAAAAATACATGTAAAATATAAAATTCTGCACCTCGCCCTATATTCCGCAGACTGCTTTGATTTCCGCGGAGGGCTTTGAAATCTGCGGAAAATTCCGCGATCGCGGAATCGCGGATTCCTGGGGGTACTAACTGTTGCTATGTGGGCTGTGGCGTTGCATGGCTCTTTTTTGTCTTTTGTTGTGTTGTTTGTGCAAACATGTTTAGGGTCTTTATGGCAAAATGTAGGTGATATTTTATTTCATAATTTATCCCATCATGATAAATCAGTGATTTGTCATTATAGCACAAAATATGAAATAACATAATGACCTATTTGGTTTTCAAACAGTGGTCCAGGGTTTCCAGGTGGACTGGTCCTCAGCTAATATGGAGAGTTGGTAACCAAATGAACCCTTACCCTAATTTAGCTCCTAGCATTAGCAATTTACATGTATATGCACATTCAATTTGCATTTATGCTCTCAGTATTTGAGTTATTATTATTTACAGATTATTGTTAAACTTCGTCAAATTCAAATGGTGATCTGTGGCTCAAATGAAAAAGGTTGAAAAGCTCTGACCTTGATAATGAGTTTGTAGATATGCATTTTTCATGAAAATGGCTGACATGAGAGACATCTTATCTGGCTAATAGGTCTTTCTTCCTCTCCACTTGAACACAATGAACAGTTCTCCTCCTTGTTACAAGTTACTGAAAGTATAGTTGCTAGTTCTGCTGTAGGTAGGTGTGTGTGTGTGCAAGTGTGTTGTCTGCGACTATTAGTGATATAAATAATACACAGGCTATTGCTGTTAAAACAAACTCTCAGAACTAACTGAGCTGTTTTTGATTACAGTTGAGCCAAGTGAGCAGACAGGACAGGACATGTATGATTAAATTTAAATTCAACTGCTCTTCTTCATTGTCTTGTCAAGTTCTTCTTAAATCATCACTATTTCAGAATATGTATTGAGCTGGGGGATGGCATTTTTAATTAAGACACCTGACCCAACACAAAAAACACACAATTTGAAAGCATGAGAAAACAGCATAAAATACCGTAAAAACATCATTAAAAAATTTTTCCACGCGGGGGGGGGGGCCCCTTCCCGACCTTTGTGGGGAGCCCCCTGAATATAATGTCCGCCCCTGGACAGGTCGGCTATGCAATTTTGAATAACGTAGATTTAAATACAGCAAATACGCGTCCAGATGAATAATTGTCGTCTTACCAAATCGGGGAGAACAACCAGCACGTGTTAAGTGCAGAGCGCTTTCGGAGTGAACCTTTTGTTAATCGTGAAGATGACTGAGAACAGGTCAGGATTATAATTGTTTTGAACCGCTGTTTTGTGCAACCCATTTCTCCGTTCCGCCAATGTACTGAATTTAACCTGAGATTTAATCGCTGTTAGATCGCATGTGGAGAGAAACCGTGTCTTCAGTTGCCAATTACAATAATTGGAAAAGATGTCAATAAAGGAAAATGATTGAGATCTAGCCAGGACTAAAAGGGACGTGTCTTCACCCCCCCTGCAGCTCCGCCACTGCTGCAGTCCATACCTTTCACCAATGGGTCATTCCACGTCAAATCATTCAGGGGGTGCCTGGTCACCCCCTCAAAATTCTTAGAAAAAATGCACTAGTAAATATTCACACAAAACGAAAAAATGCCAAATATTAGCCCAGTATTTCAATACTTTTCAAGTTACAGCCGTTTGAAATTTGAATAATATTTTAAGTTTTAAACCATTTTCAGCCAACTTTGGCAACTTATTGCTCCAAATTGATTATACAAGAAATTGAGTACAAACCATATTCATCCCCTACATTCATCTTCTTGAACAGATGTGGGCAACGAGGGTCGTATCTGTCCCTGGTTTTCACACCAACTTCTGGCCTTCTGGCCAAACCATTTAGGAAATCTGACGTTTCAGGTGCATTTCTTTAAATTCTTATGAATGACCACCAAAGACTGTTCTTGTCTCCTTTCATACAAGATTTTCCTTTGATCGAATCATTGCGAAATCTATATTTGTGCATGCACTCAATTAACTCAATTAGTCAAGGTAATTGATAGAAACAAAAACCTGCATACACACCGGCCCTCCAGGACCGGGATTGCCCACCCCTGTCCTAGAATCTGAAAGTGGCCTTAGATTCTGTGTGTCTTGATCCAGTTTTGTATGGTAAAGCCTCAAAATCAGCCAAAAACACAAAATGCCCAAAAACAAGACCACATTTTATGACCTGTAATTCAGGAACTAAGTAAGATAAAAGGCTAGAATTAATTTTTATGATTTTATGACATATTGTTCTGCCAAAATGTATTAATCCAAGTAAAAGCATTTGTAGAAGTTTTTAATGAAATAAATTATGAGTAAATTTTTCTGGTTTTGCCCCATAATGCCCTTTTTTGGGGGAAAAAAATGACCATTTCACCAATTATTCATCTCTGAAAATTTTACTATGCAATCTTATGAATGTGAACAATGTCTGACAAAAAAATTAGAATGATGTTCAGCCTACATTTTTCGTAATGATTCCAAAATTTTCGTTACCTAAATGGGTATAGGTCGACTGCTTTTTTTGTGGTGAATGTTTCTGGGATCTGCACAGTACCTGTTATTCTTCTCATAGCAAGTTAAAAACATTTTCTGATGATGACAACACACAGAATCAATCTGCGTAACACCAGACCGCCACTGCATTAAGGCAGTATCCTCACTTGAGAAAGTATCTAGTCCCAATAATCCAGATTTTCTTGTAAATTTCCTTGAATGACATGCATCATCTAAATGGATTCCAATATTGCACCAAAGTAAATTACTCCTCTCCATTTCAGTGCTCATGATGATCTAATAATCCCAAGTGGGACTCCCTCCTTTTATAGTGAACTATTACTGCGCAATTCAGTAATACAAGTTTGGGCTCATTTAAGATTACTTCAGAAGCCTGTGACTAGTCAAGTCATGGCATGTTTGAGGCACTGATGTCATCCCCAAACAGTCACACCCAATAAAAACAATGAAACCAATGACATTGATGAATCTATCTGTGGCATCTGCCAAACACCAAAATACTCTGACAAGACCTCTGTCATGTATTGTACAAACCCAATTCTGAAATAGTTGGGACAAAGTGTAAATTGTGAATAAAATCAAAATGCAATGACTTTCAGATCACATGAGCCAATATGTTATTTAGAATAGAACATAGATAACATTTCAGATGTTGAAACTGAGACATTTTACAACTCTTCACTTCCCAGACGTTTACAGACCATTGTTAAAAGAATAGGGGATGCTGTACAATGGTAAACATGGCCCTGTCACAACTTTTTTGAGATGTGTTGCTGCTGTCAAATTCAAAATGAGCTAATGTTTTTTATGGAATGGTAAAATGTCTCACTTTCAACATCAGATATGTTGTCTATGTACTATTGTGAATAAAATGTGCATTAATGAGATTCATTTAAATCACCATTACAGAAACTCAGAAAACTCTCTTCATTATCAGGTGTGGTCAGTTTTCATTAATAACTCATGCCTGTCAACTCTCATGCATTTGGCATGAGTTTTAGTGGCAAATTTACGTTCCCCTACTGTAGTCAGCAATTATCCAATCAATGCATATGTAAGAGAGTCTCGCACAGAATTGAAGAGCTTATGCACGGAGGTTTACCAGCAATAAGATCATTTGAAAGGTCTTTATGCAATTCCATTGCGTCAAATGATCTGCAAATGATTGCTTCCAACCCCTGCGTAAACAAAAGCGTGAGCAGTCCGGAGTCACAATCGGTTTCCATATAAAATCCATCGTAACACATTTGAAACTGATTAACCTCCATGCACAAGGACTTCAATTCTGCACGAGAATCTCTTACATACGCGCTAATTGAATAATTGCTGACCACAGCAGGGGAACGTAACTATGCCACTAAAACTCACACAAAATGCATAAGAGTTGACAGGTATGCATTATTAATGAAAACTGGCCACACGTGATAATGTGGAGAGTTTTCGGAGTCTCTGTAATGATAATTAATATGAATAATTGAAAACTGGTCATGACCAATCATTAATTTTTAGGGATTGGTTTGAGCTTCCCCTATCACCAGTTCACCAGCCGCCACTGGACGCAATGTGAAATGTTAATAAAAGCAACATGCAATGATTTGCTAATCATTTGAGCTCTAAATTAAATTGAAAATTGCAAAGAGACAGTATATCAAATGTTTATCCTGAGAAATTTATCAAATATCTGCTCATTTTGAATTTGATGCCAGCAACACATTTCTTGGAAAGTTGGGGTAGGTGCGACAAAAGACCGTAAAAGTTGTCTGATGCTTTAAAAATATGCCCCGTAGAACATTTCACAACTAACAAGGTTAAATGGCAGCAAGTCAGTAACATGATGGGGTATAAAAAGATGACCGCAGAGAGGCGATAGCAGAGAGTTTTTAAGAAGCAAAGATGGAAAAGGTTGCATCACTCTGTGAAAGACAGCATGAGCAAATAGCTCAACAATTTAAGAATAATGTTTCTTGACACAAAATGGCAAAAAATTTGGGGAGTCAATGGCGCATAATATCTTTAAAAGATTCAAAGAATCCAAAGAAATCTTTGTATGCATGTGCAAACGTCGCCAACCAATACCTTTATACCCTCTAGCAGCACTGCATTAAAAACAGCCAGAACTCTGTAGCGGAAATGTATGAATTGGCTTAGGCACACTTCTGAAAGCCATTATCACTGAACACAGTTCATTGCTACATTCGCAAATGCAAGTTGAAACTCTACAATTTAAAGATAAAACAATTTATGAACAATATACAGAAACACTGTCACCTTTGCAGGGCCCAAGCTGATTTAAGATACCTTGCTTATTTCAGCAAGACAATGCCAAACCACATTCTGCACCTATTACAACAGCATGGCTCCCTAGTAAGAGCCCGCAGGCTACACTAGCCTGCCTGCTGTCCAGACCATTCACTCTCTGGAAACATTTGTTGCATTATGGGACAAAAATATGCCTAAAGGTGGAAAATTCCTGAGCTGCTAAAATCCAACAAGAATGGGAAAACAAGAATGGGGATATAGCGATAGCCATGTCTGTCTGTCCGTCCGTCCGTCCGTCCGTAATCATTTCGTTTCCGGGGCAGAACTCAAAAATAGTTCAATATTTCTTCACGAAATGTGATGTGTACATCTGATATATCATGTAGATGTGCCTTTTGGTATTTAGGATTTTCTAAAATTTTCATTTTTTTGTGTTTCCAAGGCAACAAGTTGGGCTTAGTCTCTGGGAAGGGTATGGCTCGTTTCCGGAGCATAACTCATTAGCCGTTTAATATTTCTTCACGAAATTGGGTGTATAGATCTCATATATCATGTAGATGTGCCTTTTGGTATTTAGGAATTTCTAAAATATTTATTTTTTGCGTTTCCAAGGCCACAATTTGGACTTAGTCTCTGGGGAGGGTATGGTTCGTTTCTGGAGTGTAACTCAGGCACCTTTTTATATTTCTTCACCAAGTTTGGTGTGTAGATTTGATATACAATGTAGATGTGCCTTTTGGTATTTAGAATTAAAGAAATTTTCTCTCTTTTTTGGTTTTTTTCTCATGGCAGAAAATTGAAGCGAGTGTCACTGCTTCCAGAGCAATACATGATAATTGTTCAATGTTTATCTCTGAAATTGGCATGTTGATCTAATGTACCCTGTAGATGCACCTTTTCCTATTTAGAAATTGCTGAGATTTAGATTTTTTTTTGTGTGTGTGTTTCTATAGCCGCAAATTACACTTAGTTTGTGGTTAGGGTGTAGCTCATTTCTGAGGCATAACTCAGTAACAAAACTTTCAAAATACCTGCGAATTAAAAAGGGTGTCTTTTGCCATTTGGGATTTTCTGCTTCATGAAAACAAATGGAACAGGCTCAGAAAGATGTGGAAAGTTACATTCCCTTAGCAGAACTTGAAAGTATTTTCATGAAACTTTGAGAAGATATTTATTAGTACAAGGTACCTGAGGCCTCCCTGATTTTGCGGGGGCCGGGGGGATATGCCATCTTCTGATGGCTCTTGTTTTACTTTTTGTTACCACAATACAAACTCCATATTGTACAGTTACCAATGGGCTACAGTATTTTTCAATTTATAATAACAGAGATGCCATAAGATGCTGACTAACATAAATGTAGCTGCAATCAGATGCTCATAGCTAAATACTCGGATACAACAGACTTGATCTGTAACATCAGTATAACTAACATACATGTAATAATGAAAATTGACATTAATTGGTAATATTATTGCTTGTATGATCTATTTTACATTTCACAATAAGTGATGTACCAGAAGAACGGAACATGTTGAATGTTTCAATCATACGCAAAAGTGAATGATAAACATAGGATTCTAGCATTTAGTGGCAACGGACACTTAATCATTACCAACATTATCCTGATATTATTTGTTTGTTTCCTTAAATATACACATAGCTTGCATGTACATGCGTTCTCAAAATTCACTCATTCTCCCTTGCTGTACAAGGTGGAGTTTAGTTTCACTTTAGTGGAGTTATATTTCACATAGCAGGATTTATGCCACTTTGCTTTGTGTTTCTCAAGGGTTTTCTCAATCCCTGCGCCATCGTCGATTCGTGACATTTCAAATGACAACAGTGATGGGTCTAGATTATGTAAGACAGTAAGGTTGTCAGCTAATGTTCCATAACCTTTTGACTGTGCCTCATTTCTGCAAAGAGACGGATCTCGCAAAGGTTCACTGGTTGTCTTCTGACAGAGCACACATAGTGCCCAGTTGGTTTCTGCAGCAAGGGTAACATTGGTTTTTGCTTTTTTACTAGCCATGTCCTCTTTCTGTGTTAGTCTACAAATCTACTTCTATTCTACTTCAACTGTCTCTACTGTGGATAACACCAGCTCGCTCATTAGTTTGCTGAAAATAAAGAAAGAACAGCAAATATTATCAACAGAGATGAACAGTGCTATGTGTATGCATCAACATAGTTCTTGAGCAATCAGGTCATCTGCAATAAATAACAATATTTATCACATGAGTATTCTGTGAAACTTTGTCCCAGCATCGCCTCGTGTACATGTTTGCAATCACCTATAAAGAAATATGTAGAGAGATGACAATAAATATTGAGTAGGTCGAAAACCAAGCATTTTCGGAAGCGTTTAATGATTTTATATCGACATAGAGATATAATGATGGTTGGAAATGATTTATTCATACAACTTACATGATAATAGAGAGAATTAAACATCATTATCACCTTATTTAAGCATTGTTAAGTTATTTAGTTTACGCAATACATCTGTCGTAGGTTTCCGTGGTGACGAAAAATGAAAAGTGTAATTTTGAGCAGGAAGCCTTGATCTGACAGCGTGGTTCCCATTAAATTTGGATTCAGCATACCCAAAAACCCCCAAGTACAAAGTTTCATGCTTTCTTCCGGAAATGAACATCTTTTTCCTTTATCCGCTGTACTAGGAGACTCCTCACTGTGAAATGTCAGGTAATGCTTTGGAGTACAGGAAAATACTGCAGAAAAAGCTGCTCCCCCGCAGCTGAAAAGTTGTTTTCAAAAGACAAACATTCATGTGTGAGTTTTTAACTTTCCGTCTGTACAAAAAGAAAAGCTTTCCAGGTTACTTTATTTGTTTCATTCTTGCTAATTTCCTAACCGGTGCTTTGTTGTCTGGGCATTAAAAGTTTTATATTTTTCCATTTTGGGCTTGGTCCATTTGTTTATTTATTTCCTTGCCCAGGAGTGTATATGAGTTGTCTTTCCATCAGACGGAATAAAAGAATAATGTTCATGTGAACATCGAGCCCCCAATTAAAAAGTAGACAGAGCCAAAAGTGGGATGACTGCTATTTTTTTTTTTACAACAGTGAGTAAAGTTGTATAAAGGAGTGTATCATACATCCATTCAACTAGAAAATGTTGATTGCTAATGCGCTTCACACTATAACCCCTAAAAAATGTCAGAAATAATTTATGAAATACTGACAAACAGAAAATAAAAAACATTGTTTATGCAAATTATTTCAACCTTATTTTTGAAGTACCATCACTGAAGAATGATCTTGAAACAGTCACATATGATTATAATCGGGACAAATCAATTTCATTCATTCTACTATACACATTAAATACAGGTATATGCCACATGTACACATCATACATTCTTGTATATATAACTGCGGAATGTGCAGAGGGAAAAATGTCTTCCTTTTAATTTATCTGTGAAACTTTAGGAATAAATATCAGTTATCCATTACCGATCCAACTGTTTCATTCTCAAATGGCAAATATTCAGACTCCTTCTCCCATGTTAAAAAAATATTATATCTCTTGAAGAAATTGTACTGAGGTGAGTGTATGGGGTAAGTTTTGATATTCGCCTCAGCCGTAAGGTGCCATACGTTCCCCGTTTGTGTGTGTTGATCCTATTGTCTCCTGCGTCACCACACGTCGCCCACCGAATAAAGGCCGTCTGGCTCCCAGCTTAAATGTAGCAGCAAACTAAAAACCAACCTTCAAACCACATTCATTCACATCTGCTCAGTGGTGCGACAAGGGCAGGGCTTTAGGAGGGAAAGAGGGAGAAAAAAGTCCACTATCCTCCGCTGGGTGCCAAGAGAAGTGGACATAACTACACTGAAGCAGTCACTGTGGCAAGTTGCCCATTTGATAGCTTTAAACTAATGTTGCCGTTGACAAACCAGGTCTTGAATGTTACTATTGTTTGTTGTGGAATTGTATTTTAATCGGTTCCAGAGCCAGGCTTGCATGTGTTTTTGTGCCTTTAATGCTACTTGCTTGCAGAGCTGGTCAGATTAGCCACCACGAGGGTGATGGGCTTTTCTTATGTTGGATGAATGATTTATCCCTCAGCCATATTTCTTTAGAGCAAATCATAGCTTCTTTGTACAAATGTCTGTGGCTGGCAATTAATTTGTTGAAATCTTTTTCATCTACACCATTGATTGATGTACTTATTGATGTATCTTTTATTGCAAAACTAATTGAGCTCTTCCATTTGGGACATTTTTGGGGGCAAATTCTTTGATTGCCTAATTTTTAACATATCTTTTCCCACCCCCTCCCTTACCCCCCTCTCTGGACTTGTAGATAACGGTGAACCATGGGTGACTGGAGCTTCCTGGGAAATATTTTAGAAGAAGTGAATGAACACTCGACGGTGATAGGAAGGGTGTGGTTGACTGTCCTCTTCATCTTCAGGATTTTAATCCTGGGCACTGCCGCTGAGTTTGTCTGGGGGGACGAGCAGTCGGATTATGTTTGCAACACCCAGCAACCAGGGTGCGAGAATGTTTGCTACGACGAGGCTTTCCCCATCTCCCACATCAGGCTTTGGGTGCTCCAGATCATCTTCGTCTCTACACCATCACTGGTGTACGTGGGCCACGCCGTCCACCACGTGCACATGGAGGAGAAGCGGAAGGAGAGGGAGGAGGCAGAGATCAGCCGCCAGCAGGAGATGAATGAGGAGCGGCTGCCCCTGGCGCCTGACCAGGGAAGTGTCAGGACAACCAAGGAGACCAGCACCAAGGGCAGCAAGAAGTTCCGCCTGGAGGGCACCTTGTTGAGGACCTACATTTGCCACATCATCTTCAAGACTCTCTTTGAGGTGGGCTTTGTTGTGGGCCAGTACTTCCTCTATGGCTTCCGTATCCTACCGCTGTACCAGTGCAGCCGTTGGCCCTGCCCCAACACTGTTGACTGCTTTGTCTCGCGGCCCACCGAGAAGACAGTCTTCATCATCTTCATGCTGGCAGTAGCCTGTGTCTCCCTCTTCCTAAACTTTGTGGAAATCAGCCACTTAGGCTTGAAGAAAATCCACTTTGCCTTTCGCAAGGCCCCACAGCAGCAAGTCGAGGGAAGTCTTGTCCCGGAGAAGGGCCTGGGCTCCATGGCTGTCTCCTCTATCCAGAAGGCCAAGGGCTACAAACTGCTGGAAGAGGAAAAGCCCTCGTCTCATTTTTTCCCCCTGACTGAGGTGGGCATGGAGGCTGGCAGACTCCCAACCTCATTTGAGACATTGGAGAAGAAGCTTGAGGAGACAAAGGCCCCAGAAAACACATCCAAGGTGTTCAATGAAAGTTTGCCCTCTTACGCCCAGACCACTGAGCCAGAGGAGGGGATGCTCCAGGAGGAAGAGGAGGTGGAAGAGCAGGAGCCTTCTATTGAAGCTGAAGTAGAGGCTACTGAGACGATAGAAGACACCAGACCGTTGAGCAGTCTGAGCAGAGCCAGCAGCAGAGCGAGGTCAGATGATTTAACAGTATGAGCCTGAGACAGTTCAAGGGAGAAGCCAACAGACTTCCCAGAGAGAGAACTGACTTTAATAACTCAAAAAAAAAAAAAAAATTCCAAAATAGCCATGTAAGTAAAAGAAAATGGATATTGTGAAACATAAAAACTTTCCTCATTTGCTTAAAATGTTTTTCAAGTGAATTCAGAAGGATTAGAAAACAAGGAATGATCAACACAAGGTCGGTGAATGTTTTAGTGTACATGCAGAAAAAATGTTTTAAGGGAGGCAAATTTTATAAGTGCCATTTTTAATAGACCAATTTCAGATGGGTAGAAGTGTTACTCTTTATCGCAGATGAAATGATGTTTACATTTTTAGGCTTAGATGTTCACTAAAGTGACTTGTTAATGAATTTGTTTTACAAATAGTGGCCCACTCTAAAAGTATCAGGGTAATGCTAATAGGTGTAAATGCTACAAATATACTCACCTCACTGTTGATAATTAAAGACTATGAACTCAAAGTAATCTAGTGTACAACCACAGTGAAATACAGAAAAGAAATGTAAAAAAAAAGGTTTTAGTGAACCAGATTCAATGCGACATTGTACATACAAAGAAACCATTGTCATGTTATAATTATTTGATTCATGGAAAACATTGGTCACATCCTTTCTTTCGCCCATACAAACTGCCAACATGTTGATAAAGATCGTGCCCAATCAGCACAAAGTATTGTTAAACTAGAGACAAGATAAATGTGCTAACATAAACGGGCAATCCTTGATAATGGATGCAGAGAAAACCTCCAAATATCCTTTTTACTTGATGGGCTAATTTTGTGATTATCTGTTGCCATTTCAACTCTAAGGTTGGAAAATTATGCCTTATAAACACAAGTTTAAAAAAACGTATTGTCCTGAGAGTACTAGGTCACTATTAATATATGAGTTTTTAGAAATTATACAGATATTCAGTATTGCAATATGGAGGAAGACCAGCAATCATAAACTGCAAAAACATATTACCATTTATGATTTCTCTCTTAGTAAGTTTTGGCTGTATTTGAGCACTTTTGTTCTCAGACATAGCAGATATCTGCATAATACTCATAACAAGTCTCCTTATTGGCTAAAAAAAAAAAAATTCATTGTAAATAGGGATAAGATAGTGGCTAAATTTAAACAAGACAATGTAATATAAGTACACCCTGTGTAATAATATTGTCAAATTGAAAACTTTTTTGCTGTTAAATATGCTTTTTTAGATAGGATATTTCCCTTTTTTAGCCTTTTAGATTTTTTTCAATGGCTTTTGTTGACTGTACAAATTTATGGACCTGAAATGACAGACTGTAGCATTGCATTGTGCACAACATGTCACAAACAGTACATATGAATGTTCAGTCCATCCCTGCACCACCCCTACTTTACCTGTTTGTTTCTAGAAATAGAACAACTTCTGAAATTCATTTTCTTCCCATCTGCGTTAATATTCTAAGTCAAGATTTTTTTTTAATCAAGACAATATTTTATAATATTTATACAATTATATATTACAGTTATATATGACAGTATGATTCAAAGGTTCTGTCTTCAAAATGAACTGATACTTTTAGTCACCATGATAGCATTAAATAATGCATTCAAGGTGTTGATGTTATGGAAAATTACTATTTTAAATTACCTTGAAATAAATGAATGGAATAATTTTTGAGACATTTGCAAAAGTGTGTTCTCAGCAGCCATTACTACAGTGTACTTACATGCTGTGACACATAAATTCTTACGTAATTCTGCTTAAGTGCTGTTATGGTGCGAAAGCAAGCAGTACCATCATTTTGTGTGCAGAACATTGATTTTTTTTTTTTACAATTTACAAGTAACTTAGCACAATGTCATTCAAAAAGTTTAAACTTGGTAAAAAAAAAAATAAAATAAAATACTGAAAAGTGAGTCAATTGTCATTTTGAGAGCTGACAGCTAGTCTGCTTTTGAGAAGGCCAGGAAATTGAAGTTTGAAATTTAAAAAAAGCTGCTGCCTTTAAGATGGCAACTTTAGAAAAAAGAGCCAGAGAGAAATTTGATCATAAACACCACCCAACCGCCCTCATAGCTCCTTCTCACCCTCCTAGCCCTCCATCCCTCCATCCAAGCCCTTCATGCTCATTCACAATTTCAGTTCAACAATGGTAGCTATGCAGAAACACGAGGAGCTCCAGTATGCCTTATTGCCAGGAGAGAAAGAAACGCTGGTAACAAGTGTTGCTCGGCAAAAACAAACGTTGCCCACAAACACTTATTTTAGTGCTTTTCATAATTCATTTTTACAAGTGTGACCTCAACCGTTTTCAACTAGTAGTCCTTTGAAAATCCATGACCTTCAGTTTGACCTTTCAAGGACACTCAAGGTCAAAGCTCATATAGGAGTTCCAATATGGTCATAACAGCAGTGCTCAAATTACCCCGTTGTTTCCAGGGGGGCCCATAGGTCAGGGGCAGACAGCCCCCCCACCCTGAAAAAAACCCAATTCGTTTTTAATACAACAAAAATGCTATTTTATTTATTTGAAAAAACTAATTACATGGCGAGTGGAAAGCGAAGCCTACGTCATGGATGGCATTCTTCAGCGTGCGTCAAACATTTAAAACAATATAGCAAACAGCACAAAATTATTTCATGTAACAATGCATTATTTGCGACAGTCACAGCATATCATAATCAGTCATCGCAGTGCGCATAGACAGAAGGCCTAAACAAACCATTTACTGTATCAAGTCAACTGAAAGTTTTGCAAGCTTCCAATATGTTGTTTCGTTTTTTGTAGTTCCTTGCGCATTTTGTCAATACCCCCTAACATTTTAGTCGCCCATCAGAAAACGATATCCAAAGGCAAAAAGCATGATATGCATTATAACTGAGTTAACATAAACAAAGCGGGCAAGTGATATCTATGTAATCGCGAAACTTGTCATAAACAAAGGCGGTCAGATCCATTTAAATCATCTGCTAAACAGAACAGTGTTATTTGCCTTGAGAATAATGGTATTGCTTAATAAAAAAAATCCAAGCCAATGGTTAACCATCTATTTGTTTCAAGGTTTCTTTTTCTAGTTACATAAGCAAGGGTATTTTTTTTTTCAGCATACCAATTGGAGGTATTCCCAGAGTAGCCTCTTAGACTCTTTCTTGGTTTCTTTGCCCGTCTTCCAGGCAGTTGAAAGATGCTGTCCTGGCTTAAGCCATCACTTCACAAACGGCGTTGGGTTGAAATGGTCCAAAGGAGGCACGTTAATGTCAATAAAAAGAAGAGCAGTTAGGCTGTTCTCCCTTAAATGATTTCGGGCCTTGCTGTCAATGTCATAAAAAAAATTACACCTAGTGAGAAGGAAAAGTGTCGTTGATAGCTAAGCATGAATGCTGATTAACACAATTAATTAATTAATTAAGCGGGCCCACCCGGACATTGATTTCGAGTGGAAGTAAGAGTCCCCTGACTGGAACTAAGGGGGCTGGGCACTACCGAGCCTTGTGGTAATTGAAACCATGCGTAACAGCAAACGTTTGTCTATGTGTAACTATTTTTGAGTTATAATGGGAAATATAGTATTTTCACTGATGACCTTGACCCGCCCCATCCCTCCCCCCCCAATCCCCCCCCCCCCCGACATTTAACCCACAACCGTAATCAAAAACTAACAAAGCTACCCCAACATGCAGCATATGGCCAGAAGCAGAATTGAAATATGCATATTTGGGTTTTGGTTGAAGTCAATGTCATTAATTTGAAGGAAGTGATTGCAAAAAAAACACTGACATTTCTGATGACCTGGCCTCGACCTGATCACCCCCGAAATTTACTCAGGTCATCTACGGACCATAACTCACACACTGTGAAAGTTTGAAGCCAATCACCGCAACTATGTAGACACTAGATTGTTCACACACGGACACACCAATACACAAAAAACAAACAAGCAAACCACACTGATGACAACACCTCGCCCCGCTGATTCCTGTTGTTGGGCAAGGTAATAACAAAGAATAATCATTATGCATTTACATAAAACTCACTGACACATACCACACCATCTCAAAGATATTGTAATTGTGTGGGGTAATCAAAATATGGTAGAAAAACAAGGCTATATTTCAGCCAATCAAGGGAGCTGACTAACATTACCAGCACAACGTTAGCATTTGTGACCAAACCTGGTTACTTGCCATTCATATCACAAAAGCTACCCAGCGACACAAAACAAAACTTTTTTTTTTTTTTTTAACATTATTAGAGTGTAAAAGATGAGGGCATTGACTCTGGTGATAACTAAACTCCAGGACCAACCACAGGACAAGGGAAGCAGACAGACTACTGTAAAAAAGATGAGCTAATTTGCATCCTGTTCACTAAAGTCCACTTCCCAGCTGCTAGCAGGCTACCAACTGATCTAGCTTTATGTGGATTATTAATTTCACCTCACTGGGCTAGGCTCTGCCAACACTATTCTTAGCTATCAAACACATGTAGACATTGGTTATTAGAGCTGAACTTGGTATTGCATGTCATTGACTATTCTTTTGTAAACAGATTGCTTTTACATTAGAACTGGAGCTCAGTTGCGATAGCTAAATAAATATAAAAATAAAGTGCAGACCATGTGGTGCCATGGCAGCGTGTCAAATTTCAACCAGTCCTAACTAAGATGCCTGCTAACAAGTTGCTTACCAACACAATGCCAACAACTTATGCCCAGTTTTAGCAGGGAGCAATTACAATAACCAAACTCCACCTCCATCTTGGTTGGCTGCTTTTCTGCTGGTGTTTTAGGTCTTATTTTTCTGGAACTGGAAACACTGACAAAGAGATTTTGATGTTTCAGGATTTTCACTATCTGAGCCTGCCATGCAGCGATCCAAATTTACTGTCAGACCACTTCAATAGCTGAAAAGGTATTATGACATTTTTACCAAATAAACCAAAAAATATATATATTACCAACAGCAACCTTAAGCCTTAGGATAGGCTACTGGTGCAGGAGAGAGCATGCGCAGAGGAGGGGGGCTGAACAGTATGTGGGCAAAAAGTGATTGACAATGCATCAGAAAAACTCCTGGCTCTGATTGGTTCATTTTGCTCAGGCAAGGTGGATTCTGACCAATTTCAGTAGAAGCACTGGGAGGTGCCAAATGTACCTGATTTTTTTTTTTTTTTTACAGATTACCTGTCTCATGCAAGACTGGGACAGCTTCAACAAATATGAAAAAAAGTTATTTTCATAAAAGTTACCTACTGCAGCTTTGAAAATGACCAAAATTTCCAGAAGAATACAAGGAAAGCCAACGTGCACAACTGTGTAACAGTTCGAGTATATCAAAGTCTTCATTTTAGAGATGAATGCCTCATAAGTTCTTAGCTAGCAGACTTATTGAAAAATTATTTCTTGCCATTGGCATCTGCAACAGTCGAGGGAAGTCTCTGAGATGTTTTAGCTTCTTTCACTGAATGAGTGCCAAATTTGCATTATTTCCAAAGGATAAGTTGACAGACTGCAGTTAGTGCATTGGATTAATACTCGCTAAAATGGGGCCACCTTTAAATGGGGAAAAACAATTAGTAGGATTTAAAAAAAAAAAAAAACAGCCTCTCATAGTGATTTTAGCATCATCAGTGTGTTGGCTTTCTCTCTGAATGATTGTGTATTTTACTGTATGAAGCAGGAAAACAACGCCATATGCTGTATTTGTAGTTTTTTTTTCCTAAAGTTTTCCGTTAGATGTTTTTATTTCTGTCAGTATTTTGTTGCGCATGTGATGTCACTCATTCTTTTTTCAGTGAAAAGACAGAAAAAAAAACATACAGTACAAATACCGGAGAGCTTTGTGAAGACAAAAAACGTCTGAGTTGAGCATCCAGTTTGACCTCCATTTATTGTGTTAGCACATACAATTTGCAAAACCTCTATTATAATTATGTTAAATATGTATTATATGCATTGGATTGTCACTCTTGATGTGTTTTTGAGAAAATACAAAATGTATGTCATATATTATATATTTATATACTGTTACAAAATGAATATTATACAGATTCCAGTTATAAAATGCTCATATGCATCACCGCACTTCAGATCCTTTGATAATCCAAAGCTCCATAAATAGCTTCATAATAGTAGGAAGATGGAACCATAAGATTCATTTTACCAAAGTGCTTTTGTGGAAATTTTTTTTGTCCATTCCATAGCCTGAAAACAATGTTCCATAAATGGCACCAAAAGATTGTACTTGTGAAACAGCAGAGCATCTCCATCTGTTCTACTTTTTATTTTTTGCTATTAACAAGCGATTCTAAGGGCTACTAAAGTTTGAGGAGGGGTGCATTGAAGCATCATTACAAAAATCCATAAAATAAGCTTCCTCTTGAGCACAGTAGAGAGCTAGATTCATTATTAAATGGCGAGCAAGGATGAGTGAAATGAAGATACACTTTTCACTGAGTAAATAAAATAAGCCCTTAATGGAGGCAGAATTCCAAAAGGCATTAAATAGGCTAATATGCCTTCTCTATCAAATACTGTACTTGTATTGTAGTTGTTCTGTCTCACCCTGTTATCTTTTCTTCCACTTTGCATTTTTCTTCTGAGCAACCTCTGTTTAAAGAAACTTTTTTAACTAACTTGTAGTGTCCTTTGCTCATAGTGGTGTGCATGCATTGTTTGAAAAATGTGAATACAGCCAATAAAGGGTCAAGTGTGGTCAAGGATGGATGCATCCCTGTCTTTTTTACATGGTGCATGAATGCTCAAAAATGCAGGCATGATGCAGTCCTCATAACAGATTGGCCCTAAGTAGTTAACACGCCCACAATTCCTGGGTGAAGTCCTACGGTGGACACAGAAGTCGCATGAAGTGGCAAAGTTGTCCTTGAAGGAGTGGGTATACTTTATTATGCTGATGGTTGGAATGGAGAAAGTGGTATACTCTTCCATGTATTTCAATGGCATTTTGGCTGATAGATGAGTATACTGTAAATAGACAGAAAAGAGGTGGTTATACTCCATATACCACCATGCAGGGCCATATTACAGAGCGGGCCAGTGGGGCCGGTGCCCAGGGGCCCAAAGGTCCAGGGGCCCGGGGGGGGAGGGGGGCCAAAGCGATGCCGATGCCGATACCAATTGCAATGTCAGAGGGCCTCTATTCTCTAGGATCTTATGACTACTCACACTGTTATAGGGCATATCTGCACTGAACTGAGAGAGAAGGGTGATATGAATTGGGCGGGGGGGACAGGGACGGCAATCAGAGGGCCCCTGGGCTATGGGGTACGGCAATCAGAGGGCCCCTGGGCCACGGGAGATGGCAGTCAGAGGGCCCCTGGGCTATGGGGAACAGCAGTCAGAGGGCCCCTGGGCTATGGGGTACAGCAATCAGAGGGCCCCTGGGCTATGGGGAACGGCAGTCAGTGGGCCCCTGGGCTATGAGGTATGGCAATCAGAGGGCCCCTGGGCCATGGGGCACAGCAATCAGAGGGCACCTGGGCCATGGGGGACGGCACTTACAGGTCCCCTGGGCTACAGGGGACGGCAGTCAGAGGGCCCCTGGGCTATGGGGTACGGCAGCCAGAGGGCCCCTGGGCTATGGGGGACGGCAGTCAGAGGGCCCCTGGGCTATGGGGTACGGCAGTCAGATGGCCCCTGGGCTGGATCTGCTGTAGTGCCTCTCGAGAATACTCCTAAGGGAGCCCTAATGTTTACCAACTAGGGGTTCAAGGAAGTAGGGGGGAATGGTTTCAGAGGGCCCTATGATTATGAAAGCCCCTGCTAAGGGTCGCGACTTCTGGCTATGTGGGGGCCCTAGGGAGAACCCTAATGGGAGAGCATACTGTTAAGAGAGCCCTCTGATTACAAATGTTCTTACAAAGGGCCTCTGATTTACCAAGGGTTTTGAATGAAAGTCCTGTCACCGAGCCCTAAGGCCCAGGATATGCTAGCGGTGTGACTTGTGTGTGCAACCGCACATACTTGCAGCAGAAGGATCAGAGCACTATGCACGATACAGGTAGTGTTGCCAAAAACAAATCACCAAAAGTCGCTATTGGCTATCTGAAAAGTCGCTAGATTACGTCATGACATTAATATGATGTCATAACGTCACGCATGACTCACTGATCTGAAGGAAATGTGTCTACATGGCTATGTTGACAATCCCAAAGGGTACAGTTTCGAGATCGGGGCTAATGTGCAGTGCTGCTTAACCATGAAATAAGCTTCTGGTGGCGGTGCAGAGCTGAAGTTACATTGAAAAACAATGATTTTGACACTCGAGAGATGTGTTTTTTTAAAGTCACCAGATTCACCCAAAAAGCCGCTAAGTCACAAGATGAGGTTTTAGTCTCTAAATCTTGCGACAAAGTCGCTAAATTGGCAACATGGGATACTGGCGGTATCATGTAGGGAGTAGATGGCCAACCGGGCTCTATATTTTCATTAATATTAATATTTAATATTAATATTTTCCACCATTGTTTGACTCTACCACGAGCTAAACATGGAAATTCGGAATATCGCCCGTCACAGTTGTGTCAATATTGCAACATGCGCACATGTCTGCGTACCTTGTGTTCAGGTGTGCTACCACGCGTAACATCGACATAAAATACGCGTGGCAACGCATTCGGGCATAAAATGTGCACACAGCACATTCTGGGCCTGGGCCTAACGCTGGCTTCAGTAGACAGCTAATAGAAGCTGGTCCTATTTTCTATGAGAAGTGATTTCGCTCCCGCACAGTATTGTGTGTACACAATACGACATGGTCCTTGGAGTGCATCAAAACCGTCATTGCGACACGTCCAAAAGTTCAGAAATCTCTAACGCGCAAATTTATCGCGCGTCGCGACCATATCGTGAAGCAAGTGTCCAATAGCCGAGCTAGACTCAGGGGCGGGCTGTACAGTGGTCCAGTCGCAATACACAGCAGATTCACATGTCACTATAACCTATAGTTATCTTCGAGGAGAGTAGTAGACTGGTAGATATTCACCTTCAGAACACTGAGTTTCGCCCCGCTTCACTTTGCAGATTTTGCTTCCATATGTCCCCACCGTAAAGGGGTGTACTGTACACACCAATGCCAACAAAGTGAAGTCCAATATCGATACAACACTCACACATTACACTTAGCATTGCTTTTATCGAAACTCCACACATGGCAGAAATTTTGGAATTTTAAGTGAAAATCCAATATTGTTAAATCCATTTATCGAAACTCCTAACAACATTTTTACATTAAAACCTTTCCTAGACTATCAGATTTAGCATCCCACACCCTATTAAAAAGCTTGTTGACAATTACATGAAATTATGTTGTATTGTATTGTATTGTAATAATAGTGTACCTTAAGACTTAAAGCCATTGTAAGGGCAACTGTATTTTCAGTGAACAAATTTGGAAGTCTACGTGGAATTCCAATATCGATTTTCCAATTGACTGAATGAAGGGGCGGAGACTTGGGCTCTCTCTATATATAGCCCCCTGCTTCACTACACCTCACAACCTGACCTTTCAGCTTGACAACTTGCTTTGTATTCAACCTGTGCAACCTGACTTGTTCAGCAGTTTAACATTCAACGGCCTTTTTAAAGGCTCATATCCATTTATATTATATTATATTATATTATATTATATTATATTATATTATTAGAAACAACACTGCACCTTCAAAGGCTCAAAGCCTTTGTAAAAGGCTTTAGCATTTCCAACGCCCTTTTTTAAGGCTTGTTGCCTTGTATTGTATTGTGGGTACTCGTTTATACTGTATTATATTATTGTTATATTATTACAATCAGTTGTGAAAGTCCCCGTGAGAATCCAATAGATTTAACACTCTCACATTACACTTGGCATCAGTAGTATGGACTGCAAACAAAAAAGTGGGGCTTCGAAAATGAAAAGCCAAAAAATATAGGGAGGCAAAGCAGGCCGATTTTTTTTTTAAATGTGCCTTTGATTTCTAACTTTTTTGACAAGCCTCAAGATTCAAATATTGATAATGTCATCAGTAGCCCGAGTTGCAGCAATGACGAGATCACCACTGGTTTGATCATACCGGAGCCCTCACAGACCCAATCAAGCGTAGACCTGGCCTGTCAGGCTCAGGCCTCAGGTCCACACACAGACCAGGCATCACCCGAGAAAATCTTTCCAAGTGAGGAGGATTGCACGGAGCCCAGTTTCACACCAGAAGCTAGGGGTTTCACAAATTCCTTAATCAAATGCTCTCTACCTAATGGCCAGTCTGAGGCTAGGCAGTGGCTACTTTACTCCCCTTCATCTGGTTTCATCTTTTGTTTTGCTTGCAAACTGTTTTCAAGTAAGCACAATGCATTTGTCCACGGGCTTTCTGATTGGAAACATTCTGAACATATCGGTGAGCATGAGAGGAGTGAGGAGCATAGGGCTTGCATGCCTACAGTCAACAGCATTTTTTCTTTAACCTTTATTTACCAATAAGTACATACAAACAAATATGTGACCAGACAAATAAATGGGTAGCGAGTTGTGGAGTTGATTTACAGAGTAATATACATACAATAATATTAGACAAAGACATCAACAAAAGGAATAGAAAAGAAGAGAAAATAAAATAAACAAAAAAGGGGGGGAAAGAGGGGGTAAAGACAGGAAAAAAAACACAAAGGAAGAAAAAAGGAGAGAAAACAAATGAATAATAACAATAATAATAGTAATAATTATAATGAAATAGAGAGATAAGAGCCGAAAGAAAAGGGAAAAAGGGAAACAAGGCAAAACAGTGTAACAACCAAATGATCTGAAATGAAGCAGAGTTGTATTTTGGCAGTTATTTCACGATGTGTTTGTTATAGAAGTTTCCTTAAAGATTTATACAGATTAACAGATTCAAATTTTTTTTTTTTTTTTTTTTTTAAATATCCCTTCTCCTCTCCGTGAACAAGCCTTTGTATATCTATGCTGTGGCATTAACTCACCGGCATCGAGATGGCAGTGAGAGTTGTGGAGCAGATGTTGTTGAATTCTTGTAATTGATTCTTGTGGGTTGCTGACTGTAGTTCCATTGATATATGTTGAGTATAGAGATCTAACCATTGTGTTGTTGTAATGTTTTTTCTGTTTTTCCAGTTGAGCAGTATTGTTTTCTTGGCGATAGTTAGGGCCACAAGCAGGGGGATTGTGATTTGTTTTGAGTTAGTGTTGAGTTCTTCTAAATTTCCAAGTATGCAGACGGTGGGGGATAGTGGGATATTGTGGTCGAGAAATCGGGATAGGGCGGTGGTTATTTTTTTCCAGAAGTTAGGAATTGGTTGGCAGTGCCAGAGTGCAAATGTCTGTGTCTGTTAGTCCCATGATGTGCATGTTGTGCTGTGTGAGGTGTGTTCTATGGATGATTTTATACTGTATTCACTGAATTTTGGTGTTGTTAGACATGGAGAATATGTTGTTGCAGACTGTGTTCCAGAATTGACTGTTGGTGTGGATGATGAGGTCTCGTTCCCATTTGTTTATTGGTATGTGATGTGGGTCGTTATTGGAGGATATAAGTTTATATAGCTTTGTGAGTAGTTTTTTCTTTGACTGTGTTATTTTATTGATGCTATATAAAAGTGGTGGATGTTCTAGGTGGAAATTTGTGATATTTATTTTTGTTTTTATTGACTCTTTGAGTTGGATGTATTGAAGGAATTGTTTCTTGTCGATATCGTACATTTCAGACAGCTGTTGTAATGTTAGTAAAGTGTTGTTGTAGAAGATGTGGTGGAGGTGTGTGATTCCTTTTTCTTTCCATTTAGTTCCTATTAGAGGGGATTTGTTAGCAGTGAAGTCTGGATTGTTCCATATGGGTGTTTGAGTCGTGGGTGAGAATGTTGTGTTTCTTATTTTATTGATCTTCCACCAAGCTGTCAGAGTTGCTGCGATTGCGGGGTTTTTGAAACAGTTGTGTTTTTTGATTGCAGTACAGATAAATGGAAGGTCTTGGATTGATATGTCTTGGCAGTCTGTCGGTTCTATGTCTAACCAGGGGTGATAGTGATGGGTTGAATGTATCCATTTGGAAAGGTACTGTAACTGATTGGCTAAGTAGTAATGATAGAAATTTGGTGCTTCTAGGCCTCCTTGTATTTTTGACTGTTGTTGTGTAGTTAGTTTTATCCTGGGCTGTTTGTTTTTCCAGTAGAATGATGTTATTGTTGTGTCCAGTGCGCTAAACCATTTTGATGTGGGTTGGATGGGGATCATTGTGAATAGGTAAGTGAGTTTTGGCAGTATCATCATTTTAATTGTGGCGATGCGTCCTATAATTGAGATTGGTAGTGTTATCCATCGGTTTAAGTCATCTTGTATTGTTTTAAAAGTGGTGTGAAATTCAGGTGAAACAACTCAGACAGCTTGGCAGAGAATTTTATGCCTAAATATGTGATGTTGCCAGTAGTAGGTGGTAATTGGGGTATGTGTGGTGTAGAAAGGGATGTATCTGCATTTATTGTGAGGGTGGTTGATTTATTCCAGTTTACTGTGTAGTCTGAGATGCTAGAGAATGAATTGATGAGCTTGATAAGTTTTTTGATTGAATTATTGGGATTCTGTATGAACAGGAGTATGTCATCAGCGTACAAACTGATTTTATGTGTTATGTTTTTAGTATGAATACCAGAAATATTGTTATTTTGACGGATTGCAGCAGCTAATGGTTCAATGAAAAGTGCGAATAGTGATGGTGATAGTGGACATCTGTGTGTTTGTCTAATACAGGTCTCTAATATTTTTGGCTGGTGTGTCTTAAAGTGCATGAGTATGTGAGTCTCCATCTGTGTGTTTATCTAAAATAGGTCTATAATATTATGGGCCAGTGTGTGCATGTGCTGTTGTGTACTTGTGTGGGGGAGTGTATGAATGATCATAGTTGTAAGTGTGCTTGTGTGCATGGAACGATGGGCAA
Organism: Gymnothorax reevesii; assembly: GCA_029721435.1. Lineage (NCBI taxonomy): Eukaryota > Metazoa > Chordata > Actinopteri > Anguilliformes > Muraenidae > Gymnothorax > Gymnothorax reevesii. The sequence goes on along the minus strand of CM056587.1, from coordinate 47,753,332 downwards.
GGGGTGAGCCGCGGCGGGGGGGGGATGGACGGTGGGGATCCTCCGATGATTATTATTTATTTATGCATTTATTTTCTTTCTTCCCTCTTTCATTATCATTCATTTTTTTGGGATTTTTTTCCCTTTTTTTTTCTCTATTTTATCCTGCCATAAACATTCTATCAATATCATTTATCATTCATTAGGTTTTCTCATAACTTAGATGGTCTCTCTGTTTCTGCCAGAGCTGTCGTTAAAAACCTTGGGGTGACTCTTGATTCAGAACTCTCTTTCCAGGCTCACATCAACAATATCATCCGAGTGGCTTTTTTCCATCTTCGAAACATATCTAAACTTAGAAAGATGTTGTCTCTTCAAGACGCTGAAAAATTGGTTCACGCATTTGTGTCTTCTCGGCTGGACTATTGAAATGTCTTACTGTCTGGTTGCACTAGCTCAGCCCTGAAACGTCTTCAATTAGTGCAGAATGCTGCAGCTAGGGTTCTGACTAGGACTAAGAAATATGATCACATTAGCCCGGTGCTCAAAAATCTTCATTGGCTGCCTGTAAAATTTAGAATTGAGTACAAAATATTACTACTAACTTATAAAGCTTTAAATGACTTGGCCCCGGAATATCTTTGCAGTCTTCTTATTCCTTACTCCCCACCAAGATTACTTCGTTCACAAGGTGCTGACTACTTGAAAATTCCAAATATATCTAGAATTACACTTGGAGGCAGAGCATTCTCTTACAAGGCACCAATTTTATGGAACAATCTCCCAAGACAAATTCGGGCTTCAGACACACTCTCTATCTTCAAGAGTAGGCTGAAAACTTATCTTTTTAGTCAAGCCTATGATTAGTTTATGATTAGTTATGTGTTGGCTCTGGTGGGACTAACTACAACCTTGATTTATGATATGTTCACGATATTGGAAGCCAGTGTTATGTAAATCCATGTGGAACCGGTGGTACTGAGCATGCATTAACGGTGCCAGTGGGGCTTGCTACAGCCTTAGTCACCGGGGAGGTCCATATGGCACTGGTGTAGTGTTACGCAAATCCATGTGGAACCGGTGGCCCTGAGACAGCACTTACACGGCACCAGTGGGGCTTGCTACGGCCTTAGTCACCGGGTAGGTCCACATGGAGTTGGTGGTATCTGATTGAAAAATTACGCAGCCTTGGTCGGAAGGAATTTCAGGGCCTCTGTGCTGCAATAAGTGGATGAAGGATACAAGCTTTTGGTCGTTAAAATTGCTTAAATCCATGTGGAACCGGTGGCACTGAGATTGCACTTACACGGCACCGGTGGGGCTTGCCACAGCCTTAGTCACCGGGGAGGTCCATATGGTACTATTGTTTAGAAAATGAAAAGTGATCTAACAGCCTGGAATAAGTGTTGGGCCTCTGTGCTGCAGGAAGTGGATGGAGGGGTGTTGACTGTTTCCTGACCAGTCTGCTTATAACTTCTCACTTGGCACATGACAGAGGACGGTACTTTTATTATCATGCAGTAGTTATCCAGTGCCTCACATCCCTCTCTTCTGTGTCTCTTTCCGAGGATCTTTCCCTCCACTTCCCTGAGTCCTGGACCGTATGAGCCCTGTCCCTCACCATGAGCGCTGGCTGCTGCTGTCCTGCTGTCCTGGTCCGATCCGGTCCGGCCCTGGTCCAGTCCTGCACCATCCTCGACTTGCCACTTTCTGAAGCTACCGTTGCCACTGTTTAGATGGACTTAAATGGAACTCTTCTGTCGTTTCACTCCCTTTTTACTTTTTTGTTCTTAATTAGCAAGCCCGCGGAGGATGGGCTCCCCCACTATGGCCGGGTTCCTCCTGAGATTTCTTCCCACTGGGGAGTTTTTTCTCACCACTGTTGGAGGATTTTTCTCCCTACTGGGAGTTTTTTGCCTCATTTGCTGTAGTGGGGAATAGGCTGGGCACTGCCTTTTTATTTCTTTAAACTCTCACTGTAAAGCGTCTTTGTGACAGTCTCTGTGAAAAGCGCTATACAAAATAAATTGAATTGAATTGAATTTAACAGAACACCAAGTAAACACCCAGTTGTCTCTGAATTAACCTGTCTTTAGGCTTAAACTCGGTGAATCATGCCCTGTCTATGTACTACTGTTTCTCTCCTTTTGTTTGCTTCTTTCACTGTTTGTCTCATTCATTTGTTCTCCCTCCTCCTCTTCAGTGTCATACCCCCGCTACTTGAAAGATTACACAGCGTGACAAAATCTGGCAGTTCCTCACCATATCCTTCAATTAACCAAATCCTATGCCGACAGCATTAAAATTTGTTAGCTGGAATGTGCATGGCATTAACTCACCGGCAAAAAGAGCTAAAATCATGAATCATCTAAAAAAATTAAAGGCTGATATATGTCTGCTACAGGAAACCAAATTATCAGACAACAAACACAATAAACTTAAAACACAACACTTCAACCAATTATTTTTCTCTACATACAGCTCCAAAAAAAGAGGGGTCTCAGTTCTTATCCACAAAGATGCTCCATTTATTTATAAACACACAATAACCGACCCAGAAGGACGATATATCATTATCAATGGAACAATTAATAGCATCAATATTACAATCGCAAGTATTTATCGTCCAAACACAGATGATCCAGCATTCTACCATAGCTTCTTTGAATCACTACAGGACTTCTCAAAATCAATCATAATTATAGGTGGAGACCTCAACACAGTAATCAACCCAACAATAGACAGCTCAACAAGTACACATCACACCAAAGCCTGGCATTCAACACAAATTATCAAACAATACTGTGGCGCTTGAAAGTTTGTGAACCCTTTAGAATTTTCTAGATTTCTGCATAAATATGACCTAAAACATCATCAGATTTTCACACAAGTCCTGAAAGTAGATAAAGAGAACCCAGTTAAACAAATGAGACAAAAATATTACACTCGGTCATTTATTTATTGAGGAAAATGATCCAATATTACATATCTGTGAGTGGCAAAAGTATGTGAACCTTTGCTTTCAGTATCTGGAGCAACCCCCTTGTGCAGCAATAACTGCATCTAAATATTTCCGTTAACTGTTGGTTAGTCTTGTACAACAGCTTGGAGGAATTTTAGCCCATTCCTCCATACAGAACCACTTCAACTCTGGGATGTTAGTGGGTTTCCTCACATGACCTGCTCGCTTCAGGTCTTTCCACAACATTTCGATTGGATTAGGGTCAGGACTTTGACTTGGCCATTCCAAAACATTAACTTAATTCTTCTTTAACCATTCTTAGGTAGAACAACTTGTGTGCTTAGGGTCGCTGTCTTGTTGCATGACCCACCTTCTCTTGAGATTCAGTTCATGGACAGATGTCCAGACATTTTCCTGTAGAATTCGCTGGTATAATTCAGAATTCATTGTTCCATCAATGATGGCAAGCTGTCCTGGCCCAGATGCAGCAAAACAGGCCCAAACCATGATGCTACCACCGCCACATTTCACAGATGGGATAATGTTCTTATGCTGGAATGCAGTGTTTTCCTTTCTCCAAACATAACACTACTCATTTAAACCAAAAAGTTCTATTTTGGTCTCATCTGTCCGCAAAACATTTTTCCAATAGCTCTCTGGTTTGTTCGCGTGATCTTTATCAAACTGCAGACAAGCAGCAATGTTCTTTTTGGAGAGCAGTGGCTTTCTCCTTGCAACCCTGCCATGCACACCATTGTTGTTCAGTGTTCTGCGGATGGTGGACTCATGAACATTAACATTAGCCAGTGTGAGAGAGGCCGTCAGTTGCTTAGAAGTTACCCTGGGGTCCTTTGTGACCTCGCCGACTAATACACGCCTTGCTCTTGGAGTGATTTTTGTTGGTCGACCACTCCTGGGGAGGGTAACGATGGTCTTGAATTTCTTCCATTTGTACACAATATGTCTGACTGTGGACTGGTGGAGTCCAAACTCTTTAGAGATGGTTTTGTAACCTTTTCCAGCCTGATAAGCATCAACAACGCTTTTCCTGAGGTCCTCAGAACTCTCCTTCATTCGTGCCATGATACACTTCCACAAACATGTGTTGTGAAGGTCAGACTTTGATAAATCCCTGATCTTTAAATAAAACAGTGCCCACTCACACCTGATTTTCATCCCATTGATTGAAAACACCTGACTCTAATTTCACCTTCAACTGAATCACTAATCCTAGAGGTTCACATACTTTCGCAGATATGTACTATTGGATCATTTTCCTCAATAAATAAATGACCAAGTATAATATTTTTGTCTCATTTGATTAACTAGGTTTTCTTTATCTACTTTTAGGACTGATGATGAAAATCTGATGATGTTTTAGGTCATATCTATGCAGTAATATAGAAAATTTTAAAGGGTTCACAAACTTTCGAGCGCCACTGTATATGACAGATATTGGTCTTGGCGATATTTGGAGGCTACAAAACCCTTCATCCAGAGAATATACCTACTTTTCCTCAGTCCATAAGTCCTTTTCATGAATCGACTACTTTCTAGCAAGCAACTCTTCACTGGCAAATATCTCTAACCCCACCATCCACCCAATCATCATATCCGACCATGCTCTCATCAGCTTCACACTGCACAATAAAACTGAAACAAAAACCAGCACAAGATGGTGATCTAACACATCACTACTTCAAGATAGCGAATTTGATTCATATTTCAAAAAACAATGGACACTATTTATGGAAACAAATGAAACAATATAAACCTCACCAACTCTCATTTGGGAAACAGCCAAAGCAGTATTAAGATGAAAAATTATCTCATACTCAACATTTAAAAAGAAGAAAGAACTAGAAACAGAGAAGAAATTGGAAGAGCAAATTAAACAACTACACAATTCATCCCACAGAACACATACTTACAGAAATTAGAAACACCAAAAATAAAATTGACAACAACATTCATAAAAAGACACAATTCATGCTACATATAAACTCCGATATAAACAGTTCGAGCACAATGACAAATCTGGAAAATACTTTGCCAACCAACTCAAACACAACAAAGAAAAATCACTCATCACAACTATTACAGACTCAACAGGAAACATCACCAGTGACCCACAAACCATAAATAACACATTCAGAAAAGGATCCAAAAGAAATAGACAACTTTCTAAATAACCTCCAACTACCATCATTAACAAAAGAACAAGCAGACATTTTAGACGCTCCACTCACCCCCATAGAATATGAAAAAGCACTACAGATCATGACAAACAATAAAGCACCTGGACTCGATGGATACCCCACAGAATTTTATAGACACTTTTGGAAAACAGTATCACCACTTTTTGTTAGAATGGCAGATGAAATCAAGAGCAATCAATCAATTCCATATCACATGAACACGGCACTAATTTCAGTACTACTCAAAACAAACAAAGACCCAACTCACTGCTCAAATTACAGGCCCATTCACTCATTAACTCAGATATCAAAATAATCAGCTAAGCACTAACAACTCGAAGTGAATCAGTCATCCCATCTCTCATTCACCCAGATCAAACAGGATTCATTAAAGGAAGACATTCATCAAATAACACACGCCATCTATTCAATCTTATCCACTTTTCTCAACAAAGTCAACACAAAACAGTCATTCTTTCCTTAGACGCGGAAAAAGCATTCGACAAGGTAAACTGGACATTTCTCATAAAAACAATGGAAAAATTTGGATTTAGACAGTCATTTATTCAATGGATAACCGTATATAATGGATAACTCTACAACCAACCAAAAGCAGCAGTTATTACAAACAACCTCATCTCACCACACTTCACACTTCACAGAGGCACCAGACAAGGATTTCCACTATAGGGCTTGCATGTTAGCATTACACAGTTGCTCCAAAAACACAGGAAGAGTTGATTCTGATCTTGTCAAACAAATTGATGCAGAGAGGCAATACTGGCGGAAAGTTTTGAAAAGAGTTGTTGTTGTAATTCAGTTTTTGGGGGAGAGGGGCCTTGCTTTCAGGGGAGATGATGAGCGGTTGGGATCACCTCACAATGGTAATTTCTTGGGCATTCTTGAACTGTTAGCCAAATATGACCCTTTTCTAGCAGACCATCTCCAAAGGTTTGGAGGCAAGGGCAAAGGCTCTGTGTCCTACCTCTCAAGCACAATCTGTGAGGAATTTATCCACTTAATGGGAGAAAGAACACAGGAAGCAATTATCACCAAGATGAAAGAGGTCAAATACTTTTCTGTTATCGTTGACTCCACTCCAGACCTTGCTCATGTGGACCAACTCACTTTTATTTTCAGGTTTGTAAATAATGGTGGAGAAGTAGTTGAGCATTTTCTGGCTTTTGAGCCTATTGAAAATCACAGTGGGAACAGTTTGGCTGAGTGTGTTGTTGCAATGGTGGAGAACCTGGGCCTAGACTTAACTAACTGTCTAGGCCAGTCTTATGACAATGCAAGTAATATGTCAAGAAAGTACAATGGAGTCCAAGCTCATCTGAAACCCATTGATTTGTTATGTCTTCTGTGCAGCACATTCATTGAATTTAGTCGGTGTCAATGCTATTGACAGTAGCCCAGAAGCTGGCCTTTTCTTTGACTTTCTGCAATCAATGTACACATTTTGTGCCTCGTCAACACACATGTGGGGAAAGGTGTTCCGTGATACAGATGTGAAACTCAGACTGAAATCTTTGTCAGGTACTCGCTGGAGTTTAAGAGCTGAATCAACAAAGCAGTGGCGGCTCGTGAATTGGCAACAGGGGAAGCCCAAACAATCCCTTAATGTTAATGATTGTTCATCACCTGTTTTCAATCATTCATTTAAACAGTGGAGGGTCGTCGGCCGTAACAAAGTTAAGCCAAAACCTCACCCTTCAAAGCTTAATGACTGAAACCTTTCGCAGTTTACGTTTCTTGATCAGCAGTTGTTCATACGAATTGTTAGAAGAACAGTCAGTTGAGTCAAATTTATTTTCGATAGCATTGTTATACATTGCACCACGAAATTATGAGGGGTTTTCTTTCACACATAAATTACGACATAAACTACCATAGGCCTACGCTATGAATTTCGCGCTAAAGAAGCTCACGAAACGGCATAGATGCGCAAATTGATTAGTGAGGCTCATTAAGCAATAAGCTGTGCAACATCACATTCTTTTCTTCTATATTAAGATTAAGAGGCTTCTTGTGAAAGAAGCCTCGCAAACTAATTTATAAAGACGTGTTGATAATTTGCGTTGTCATTTGCTATCGAAAATAAATTTGATTGTCCTATTCGTGCCTATTCGTAGTTCTTCTCAACCAATTCGTATGAGCAACTGCTGATAAAGAAAAGTGAACTACAAAATGTTGAAGTCATTAAGCTTTGAAGGGCGAGGTTCTGGCCTCCCTTTGTAACGGCCGACGAGCCGCCGCTGCAACAAAGGCTCTTTGGAAATATTATGCACAATTGAGAGAGGCATTGAACAATATTTCCAAAGATTCACAGGAGAAATGTGAAACTAGAAGAGAGGCCTCTGCACTCTGTGGCAAGCTGTACACCTAGAGATAGCTTTCATGGCTCACTTTTGGGATACAATACCGAAGAGGTTCCAAGCCACGAGCCTGCAGTTGCAGAAACATGACATTGACATACACGCAGCTACACAGCTTCTCCTTTCACTTCGTGACTTTGTGGCAGCACAGAGAGACAATTTTGACTTTTTTGAAGGGTCAGCTTTAAATGTTACCGATTCAGTCTCCTAAGACTACAGACATGACCTCCAGCGCACAAAGACGCGCAAATTTATGGCTGATGAAAGTGCAGAGCCAGGTGTTGAATTTAGTGGAAAAGAAAGGTTTCGGATTGAAACGTTCAATGTTCTAATTGACAAACTTGCGTCCTGTCTTAACCATCGGTTAACTGCATACACACACCTGACCAATCTTTTTCATGTTCTTTTCATGCCTGATAATATGTGCAACAGTTAGCTCACTTAAAGGGCCTAATCTCTTGCTGCAGCATATCCCACTGATCTGACCATGAGCTTGGCAGATGAACTTGTTCTGTACAAATCATTCATTTCAGAAGAACAAAAATGCCCAAATACAATGCTAAAGACCATGGTAAATTTGGATTTACAGTCCACTTTCCCAAATGTTTACATAGCACTCAGACTGTTTTTGACCCTGCCAATAACAAACTGTGAAGGGGAATGGTCATTCTCCAGACTGGCTCGAATTAAAAATGAGCTCAGGATGAAAATGTGCCAAAATCGGTTGAATTCACTCTCCCTTCTAGCAATAGAATCAAAGTTCAACTTTGATGAGTTAGTGGACGACTTTGCAAGAAGGAGGAGCAGAAAGAAACCTTTGTAGAATCCTTAGGTACGGTAGGTTGGCGCGGGAGTGGGGGGTGGGGGGGGGGCCTTTGCAAACTCCTGGCCCCGGGGCCCAGACCCCCCATAATCCGTCCCTGCCACCATGCACTTTCCAATACACCACAGGCTGGAAGACATGCACTCTGTAGGACTGGCACAGCAGCACTCAAAGGGTTTTTTTTTGGCAGAGAACCAAAAGCGACCGTCAATTGGGGGTCGGAAAGCTGATCACCCACAAGGTCCCATAGGACTAGGGATAAACCAGACTCAACTAAAAGAGGGAAGAATAAAAAGCAACCTGTAAGGGTCAATAGAAGGACTACAAAAAGGGGGGGTGCAACTTAAGCACCAGCAAAGGGGAAATAACAATGGCCAAAACCAAAAAGGTAAATAAAGATCGTGAAGCTTTTCCCAACAGAGCCAAAGACTAAACAAAAAGCTGCTCAGAGGAGTCTAGGTTTGGGCGAACCAAAACAAAAAAAGGCACAGCAATACTGACTGAGACTAGACTCAAAACTGAAATAAAGTAACGGCTCTGTATATAGCGGCCATAACAAAGAAATAAAGGGAAAAGAAAAGCCAGGATGAATATTGAGAAAGTCCTGAAGAGTTTATTCAGAGCAAACCAAACCAAGGGAGAAAAACCCCTATAGAAAAAGCAACCTTTAGTGACGGCAGTATGACACTGAAGCGTAGATACGTGCTTCAAACATGTAGCATAGAACCACTGTTTCAAATCTTGCTTTGGAGCGGAAAAAAATCACGTGACACATGAGGTCCGAAGCAGTAGCTGCTTTGCTCCCTGAATGAATCACCTGACTGGTTTGAGTGCGCCAATCAGCTGATTCACTGACTGACAGGTGACACGATGAGACAGTTTTGAATTTGAGCGCCAGAAAGGCTTTATAACAGCCGTAAAGAATGCAGAATTTGTGGGTTGTAGTAGGAGGTGTGTTTTTGCTGTCGAGTTGTTGCTTGTATTACGTTTTTGTGGTGAATCATTATGGAGCCAGCCATGAAGAGAGGTCATTCTGATATGTTGGAACACTTCAATCTGATCACTCATGATAAGGTAGGTGTGCTGGTTGTACGCAAGAAAAGTAAAGTTACATATACAACAGTAAATATCAGTACAGTATTCGCCTATAGTAGGGTCTATCTCAAGTATATTTTGAGTAGCATTACAGTAAATGTATGTATGATTAGTGTTCCCATAAGGCTATAGCAACCTATTCCGATTTCCCCAGCACTCACCTCAATAACACGAAACTATGGAGGGTGATTTGTGCCATAATTAAATACAATACACACATTGAAATACAATGCACTTATTGAAATACAATACACATCTCGAAAATACAATACATGTGTAGCAATAAATAAAATACAAAAAATGCTTAAATACAATACGTCTTGAAAATACAATACGCGCCTCAAAATACAATACACACCTCAAAAATACAATACATGTGTAACAATAAATACAATACTAAAATTATTTCTTTTTCAATGTCTATCAGGAATATTCATGCCAAAATGAATGCATATCACACCTTGAAATGCAATACATACCTTGAAAATACAATACAAATGTAACAATAAATACAATACAAAAATGCTTTGTTTTTCAATGTCGGTCGGGAATAATTGTGCCAAAATTAAAACGATACAACCGTATTGTTTTTCAAGTTGTGTATTGTATTTTAATGTGTGTATTGTATTTCCATGTGGGGTTTTGACACTATGTAAATTTTAGTCAATGAGCTCCGACCAATTAATATGATTGGACGAGGCATTCCATAGAGTGCCCAAGTCACGCCCATAGATATATATATTTAGAACACTAGATTGCTGATGTCGTCATATTTACATTATCCAAAGTGAGGCACCTGGCCGCCATATTGATACACCCAACTTCTTCATAAAAATGAATGGTTTCCGATTCTCAACCGCAAACATACGGGTCACTCATTGCATCATGTGATTTCACAGCTTAGCAACCCAGCTGGCCACTGAAAACAACAGCGTAGCAACCACTGAACTGATAATACGTACCTGACTTTCCCTCACTGTATTATCCATAACATGGCTAGAAGCTGAGTTGCAGTTGGCTGTACCAACCATGATACGATGGTGGGTGATCAGAAAAAGTCATTCTTTGAATTTCCAAAGAGAAATATCATATACCATATCTCAACCTCGCCTGATAACTGAGGCAGTAGCGGCTCTATACCCGGGAATGGCGGGGCGCAGACACGTCCCTTTATGACAATTAGTCCTGGGTAGTTCGCAATCATTTTCCTCTACTGACGCGTTTTCCAATTATCGTACTTGGCAAATTCAGACACGGTCTCTCCATATGCGATGAAATCATGGGCTCAATTCAGCTCAGTGGCAGAACCTGAACTGAGAATTGTGACAAAACATCCGTTTAAAACAGTCGTTAGTCCTCACCTGTTCTCAGTCATTTTCATGAATAATCGAAGGTTCGCTCCGAGAGCACGCCGCAGTTAACAGCTGCTGCTTGTTCTCCTCGATTACGTAAGAAGACAATCATTCATCTGGACGCTTATTTGCTGTATTTAAATCAACGTAAGTTAAACTTGCATACCTGAAAAATTGTGTTCATGAAAAATAATTTATTTCTGAAGATGGTTTCTTCATTTTTAGGAAGTTCTTACCATACTGATATATATTCTAGAGTCAATTTTTCTGATCAGTTTTCTGTAAACCTTTTATTTGATATTATGCAAAAGGGGCGTGTAGTCATAATAAACACAGTGATTGACAACCGCAGTGCGCGTGGACTAAGTCCCGATAGCGCCTGCCCCCTGCGTACTTCGGTTTGTGAATAGTAATTTCGCGTATAGCTGGAGTGGGAAAGTCTAGCGCTATCTGAAATTCTTCACAGCTAACAGCGATTGTGCTTCAAGCAGGGCAGACTGCAACAAAAAACGACGAAATGAGTTGCTCTGTGAATTTCACTAACAAGTTAACCATCCGGACCGATGGAAAGGATCTTTGCAGTTTTTTTGGTAAGTTAATTTTATTTTTTGTTTGTTGAAGTTGTACGGTCAGTGAAGTTATTACCAAGTAAGCTAGCTACCTTGGCTACGTTAAGACAGCAAGCAGAGTAGCAGACGTTTACGATGAATATGGAGAAAATGGTTATCGGTAGCCATTCGTAACTGGCAAAATATACATTTTTAATTTTAGAGAATACCTATTAAGGTAAGCTTTTGAATGAAGTCAACGGCTCTGTGTCATATAATGTCGTTCTTATGTACTTGAACTTGAAATTTTGAGCCAGTGCCGCGGTAGGCTCAGCCTTTAGCTTCCAGTTCTGCCGTCGGTATCTCGGAATTTTAGAACGAACAGAGACTGCGAGTGTCTCGGCCCAGTAGGAATTCTGCTGGATGTCGCTTAGGCTAATAAAGGGTAAAGACTGTAGCGAGCTAATCTACCTTTCAACAGACGAGCCCTAGGTTCGAGTGTTTTCTTAAGCATCAGCAAGCCAACTTCTCGTTTTTCAGTGGGTAACGTCAATACAACTGAAGTCCAACCTTATGTTGTAATCCTACGGACAGCGGCTAAAACTGCAAGGAAAACCAATTGGATCAATGGTACAGATTATTTTACCAACGACAGTATGACAAAAATGAGACATGCCGAAAGCGGATGCAATTCATTCATACTTTCAATGTGAATTCGGCAGGTTTCGGATGAAATTACGGATGGAATCAATGCATCTACTTCAGTGGAATTGGCTTGTTAACGGGATAACTCTTAAAAGATTGATCGGACGAAGCATCGAGGAAAAGCTGACATTTCGAGTTTGGCCTGGAAAGAGAAGGGGCACAAACTGTAAATGAGGGAGTGGTGTAAACTGGGAATAATAACATTTAAAAATTGTTTGTAGCGTAATGGATGTTGCGCTATTAATGTATAATTTAATTATTGCTGCGTTTGCTATGGAGTCACGTTAACTAGCGAGCTAGCTGACTTCAGTTAACGTTAACTGACCTTGCACACGGCAATTTTTGATCAATTAATTCAGCCAATGAAACACATTTGTTAAAGTAGTGGTTTCAGTATCTTAATTTCGACAGTCAGAGCTGAGTTTGGGCGTTCCACAATGACAAGACAATATTTTCCTTGATCAGCTTTATAATTTCTCGAAAAACAGAGTGAGTTCTTTTGAAATGTGATGTCTCTTCATATACAAACTATGTTTGAGACACGTTTCAAGTCCGAATAGGTGCATGTATTTCTCAAATTCATTCAACTATCTGGTTGTCAATACGAGATCTCAGCCATAGTTAATGCAATTCCGATTGAAAGTAAATGTTCTGACCTTGCATACAGTTGTCAAGAGAATAACACAAAGAATTTGTGCAGTAATTCAAGCTACCGTCGTTTCATTTAAATATTTGAGTGTGCAGCTGTTTTTTGACTGGTGGAGTATTTCTGTATCAGACTTGCTGTACCATGTTACCCCTCATAAAAAGGAATGTAAATTGGTAGCAGGAAGAATTTAGTTTCTAAGTATTTAAATCTGCATATCACTCCATTCTATTTTTTTTTATGCATGTAAAACCTGCCATATGAAAAAATTGCCAGATGTATGGGTTGGAATTCTACTTTACTGCTGTCATGGTAGGGCAGACTGCACTTGAGGTTTCAGACAAAAGCTTCACAAATAATTCAATGTTTTTTTGTTTTTTTTTTAATCAGGTGATTACAGAAGCCGCCCTCAAATTCAGACCTCAGCGTTACACAGTGAAGACTTGGAGCATGCCACAAGCAATTATTTGGTTGTATTGCTGGAAGATTCTTCTGAAGTAATTTGTAAATGAACCTGATAAAATGCTTGTCAAAACTGCTCAACTATGCATTGTCACAGAAACCTGCAATGGTTCTGTTTGACCATAATTTACAAGGAAGTAGGTAAGTCCATGTTGACTGAGTAATAATGGACTTCTAACAGGCTTCTCTTATGTATGCTTGTTCCGTCTGTGTCACCTTCCTTATATACCATTGTCCTCAAAAATTGGCATAAACAGTCTTTTTTTTTTTTTAATAATGCATTCAGAAGCTGTTCATCTTCACTACTGAGCCTTCAGTATTCCAACAAAGACTCTAGTCATCTGTCCTTGCACTGGGAGCACATGGGAAATGTTATGTAATTGAATGCACATTTCCTGTTATGGTGGTAAATTAAACCTGTTATGTACAATAAAGGTCTTTACATTTACATTGAGCAAGGACTTCACTCTGGAATTCTTTCACATACATGTCCTCTGCTGCAGTAAATCAGGCATGCAAATGCGTGTTAAATAAAAATGTATTTAAACAAAAATCACACTGCATGCAGTTGTCTGTGGTCCATCAACAACCTACTGGCTACATTCGCCGTGGGGAAACATGAAGGAGGCCCCATCAGGTAGAAAGGCTGGGGGAAAGCAAATGGTTTGGAGAAAGGAAGGTGGATGGAGAGGAAGAGCTGGGAAAACAATAGGTATGATGGCTAGTAAAAAATAAATGAATAAAAAATACATCAAACATCACATATAGCAAACAAACTATGACCTTTTTTTGCGCCCATAACTGATGTTGAAAATCCAAATCCAGCATCACCCTTCGGGATTTGGTCTTTCAGATGCAGGGCAATGTTATTTAAAAATATCATTTCCCATTGGGGTGAAATGAACTCTGTCATGCAAAAATTGGCCAGGATCTCTGCTTTATCTGATGATGATACAAAATCTCTCCACCAATATGCGAAACACAGGTAGCCATCACACAGTTGATATATCGCCGGGCTTTTTCAATCCTCTTTGGATGGGAAGACCTCCACCGGCATCGCTGGGTGATGGAAAAGAAAATAATCTTCATCCAAGGGAACTGCGTATGAACATCTTCCAAGTTCTGCTTGATCCCTGCAACAAGCTTCACACTCTTGATTTTTCCGAGGTCATTCCCGCCACAGTGGACCAGCAGGACCTCCTGCACAGCTCTTCCTCTCAGGTACTGGTGGATAAAGGGGAGGAGGTATCCTCAAACCACGCCACCCAAGCCAAACCACTGGACTTGGGCATTCAAACCAAGGTTGGTCTCAATGGTCTCCCTTGCGCGGTTTTCCCCACGGCAGATGTAGTTGTCCCCTATGATATAAACTTTTGGCCCTGTCGGTTGTTAAGTGCAAATGTCACCTTTAAATGATACACTTCTGCTGGCTTTTTATGGGATTTAGCACATTTAATATTTCTATTCTATTTCTCCATATTTTATCTGGTGGTATTGTGCTTTTTATGCATGAAATGGATGTGATTTAATGCTATAAATCAGTTTTTATGGCATTCTCCCATGAAAAGTCTTGTGCTTTAATAACCACAAGCGTCGGTTTTTTTTAGATGTTCCCATGAGATTTATACATACTCTTGGCCACTGTGGAGGATGCCGACTCCATTTCTTCGTCTAAAAATTAGGATAACAAAAATTGAACAATTACTATGCATTCAAATACATCAAGTCCACAAAAAAGAACGTGGAGGGGGGTTGCATTGCTAAGTTAACTATCACAGAGAATGAATTCCCGGTCCCCCGAGCCTGGTCAGGATGGTTATCTTCAACTGCAAACATTTTTAAGAAATACAACATTAGCTAGCGGTAAGATATGTATGGCAAGCCTTTTAAGCTTTAATTCATTTTTGGAGGATATCACAAATTAAATTTCAACTAGTTAGAATTCAAATTCCTGATATCACTAATTTTATTCTAACTAGTTGTAATTTTGAATTTGTGACATCAGATATTCCAGCTCCAATTGAAATGAATGAGAAAATCAGAAATACGCATTATAACTAGTTAAAATTGAATTTCTGATATCAGAAATGGTTATTTTAACTAGTTAAAACTGAATTCCTGATATCAATAATTTGAATTCAAACTAGTTAGAATTGAATTTCTGATCAGATATTCCAGCTCCCATTGAAATGAATGAGAGAAACGTTGTTAATCTAACTAGTCAGAATTGAATTCCTGATATCAGAAATTGTCATTTTAACATGTTGAAATTTAATTTCTGATATCAGAAATTGTAACTGTAACATGTTAAAATTGAATTCTTGATATCAGAAATTGCCAATTTAACATGTTAAAATTGAATTCCTGTTATCGGAAATAAAAATTACAACTAGTTAGAATAAAATTAGTGATATCAGGAATTTGAATTCTAACTAGTTGTAATTTAATTTGTGATATCCTCCAAAAATGAATTAAAACTTAAATGGCTTGCCATAGATATGCGACTACTTAAACACAGCAAGCTAACTTTGGTCAGAAGGACAGTGTATTTTAATTCAAAACTCGATTTAGCGTTCTAACGTGTTAATTAAAAGTTCGACCCATTACTCAGCTAGTACATGCGCATACGAAATGGCACTTTCCCGGTGGAACGTTAATTAGAAAATACAACGAAAGTCGGCGTTAATATGCTCGCCACTCGCAACATTGGGTAAGTGACGATGGAGAACATTGGCTGGAGCTGGCTATGTGGCAAAAATCAGAAGCCTTACTTAATGTAATTAGCTGCATACCTAGCTAGTTAAACACGATTCAGTTCTTAGATATCATAGATAGCCAGTTAGGTACTTCAACTAATTTCGTAACAGATGACTGTGAGGTGGGGAATGTTTTGCCAATGAAGCCATTAACTTTTTGAACGAGCCCGCGAATATTTATGCTGCCGGCAGTCGTTGGGTCCTTTCACTTTCCTGCACCGTCTCCGTGTGAGAGCTGGCCATTACGGGCACTTACGTAAATAGCACAGCTGCCAGACCAGGTGAAAAGTTCAGGGGGCTGGTCGGATGGTGTGTGGGTTGGATTCGATAGCGCGGCTCTACCCCCCCGATCACTACTGCGCCGACTCAGGCTCCAGATGTGCAACATGGCAGCGGCCATATCGAGGATATTTTGGCTCCATTTTTGTTGAATGGGAGTGAATGGAGACGCGTCGTCCATCTTTTATACCAGAGGTGGGCAGCGAGGGCCGTATCTGTCCCTGGTTTTCACACCAACGTCTGGTCTTTAATTAGTTGATTGTCTCAATTAGCCAAACCATTTATGAAATCTGACGTTTCATGCGCATTTCTTTAAATTATCATGAAACTACAAAGACTAGTCTTGTCTCCCTTCATAAAACATTTTCCTTTGATCGAATCATTGCGAAAATCTATATTTGTGAATGCAATCAATTAACTCAATTAGTCAGGGTAATTGATAGGAATAAAAGCCTGCATACACACCGGCCCTCCAGGACCGTGATTGCCCACCCCTGTTTTATACAGTCCTTGGTTTTCAGCGGCCGACACGGTTGCTAAGGAAGTCATGTGACCTGTGACGTTACGCCAAGGTCCAGAATGAGGCCAATTTCAAATAAGTCGACACAAGCGAGAAAATGCTTAGATGTGCGACTGCCTTTTGTAGCAATATTTATTTGAAGAGCTGTAATAATGTGTAATAGTAATGTTTCATGCGAAAGTTAAAGTATAAACGCAAAGTTGTCACTTTAATAGCCGTCCCATTGACTTGAACAGACCGCTGACTGAAAGCAAACGCTAGCGATTGATAACGGTCACCAGCGAGCTACCTTGGCATCGCGGGGACTGCATTGACTTAGTGGTAAATAAAATTTAAAAGGTGGCTAGCAACCTAGCTAGCTACTTGTACTTTACATTCAACAACAATACTTCTTACCCGCATAATATTTAAAACAGTGGACAAGTCGCTTTGTCTGCTTTATACAGAGCTCCAAAAGACAAGGAGGGGGGAAAGGCTTCACTAGCGCTTCCTTTTATCAACGTTAGCCATGTGATTCAATCAAGGACTGTATAAAAGATGGACGGCCGAACGTCTCCTGAAAAGTGAAGCAAAAGGGTCTCGATCGCCAACTACAGGCAGGCTGCAGTACAAATTATAGGCCCGCCCCCTCCATGTTAGTGAAGGGGAGAAATGCGAGACAGGAAAAATTGTGTACATGAAAAATAATTTATTTCTGAAGATGGTTTCTTCATTTTTAGGAAGTTCTTACCATACTGATATATATTCTAGCGTCAATTTTTCTGATCAGTTTTCTGTAAACCTTTTATTTGATATTATGCAAAAGGGGCGTGTAGTCATAATAAACACAGTGATTGACAACCGCAGTGCGCGTGGACTAAGTCCCGATAGCGCCTGCCCCCTGCGTACTTCGGTTTGTGAATAGTAATTTCGCTTAGAGCTGGAGCGGGAACGTCGACAGGAGGCTTGACGTTATCTGACATTCTTCACAGCTAACAGCGATTGTGCTTCAAGCAGGGCAGACTGCAACCAAAAAGGACGAAATGAGTTGCTCTGCTGTGAATTTCACTAACAAGTTAACCGTCCGGACCGATGGAAAGGATCTTTGCCGTTTTTTTGGTAAGTTAATTTTATTTTTTGTTTGTTGAAGTTGTACGGTCAGTGAAGTTATTACCAAGTAAGCTAGCTACCTTGGCTACGTTAAGACAGCAAGCAGAGTAGGAGACGTTTACGATGAATATGGAGAAAATGGTTATCGGTAGCCATTCGTAACTGGCAAAATATACATTTTTAATTTTAGAGAATACCTATTAAGGTAAGCTTTTGAATGAATTCAACGGCTCTGTGTCATATAATGTCGTTCTTCTGTACTTGAACTTGAAATTTTGAGCCAGTGCCGCAGTAGGTTCAGCCTTTAGCTTCCAGTTCTGCCGTCGGTATCTCGGAATTTTAGAACGAACAGAGACTGCGAGTGTCTCGGCCCGGTAGGAATTCTGCTTGATGTCGCTTAGGCTAATAAAGGGTAAAGGCTGTAGCGAGCTAATCTACCTTTCAACAGACGAGCCCTAGGTTCGAGTGTTTTCTTAAGCATCAGCCAGCCAACTTCTCGTTTTTCAGTGGGTAACGTCAATACAACTTAAGTCCAACCTTATTTTGTAATCCTACGGACAGCGGCTAAACCTGCAAGGAAAACTAATTGGATCAATGGTACAGATTATTTTACCAACGGCAGTATGACAAAAATGAGACATGCCGAAAGCGGATTCCATTCATTCATACTTTCAATGTGAATTCGGCAGGTTTCGGATGAAATTACGGATGGAATCAATGCATCTACTTCAGTGGAATTGGCTAGTTAACGGGGTAACTCTTAAAAGATTGATCGGACGAAGTATCGAGAAAAGCTGACATTTCGAGTTTGGCCTGGAAAGAGAAGGGGCACAAACTGTAAATGAGGAAGTGGTGTAAACTGGGAATAATAACATTTAAAAATTGTTTGTCGCGTAATGGATGTTGCGCTATTAAATTATACATTAATTATTGCTGCGTTTGCTATGGAGTCACATTAACTAGCGAGCTAGCTGACTTCAGTTAACGTTAACTGACCTTGCACACGGCAATTTATGATCAATTAATTCAGCCAATGAAACACATTTGTTAAAGTAGTGCTTTCAGTATCTTAATTTCGACAGTCAGAGCTGAGTTTGGGCGTTCCACAATGACAAGATAATATTTTCCATGATCAGCTTTATAATTTCTCGAAAAGCAGAGTGAGTTCTTTTGAAATGTGATGTCTCTTCATATACAAACTATGTTTGAGACACGTTTCAAGTCCGAATAGGTGCATGTATTTCTCAAATTCATTCAACTATCTGGTTGTCAATACGAGATCTCAGCCATAGTTAATGCAATTCCGATTGGAAGTAAATGTTCTGACCTTGCATACAGTTGTCAAGAGAATAACACAAAGAATTTGTGCTGTAATTCAAGCTACCGTGGTTTCATTTAAATATTTGAGTGTGCAGCTGTTTTTTGACTGGTGGAGTATTTCTGTATCAGACTTGCTGTACCATGTTACCCCTCGTAAAAAAGAATGTAAATTGGGAGCAGGAAGAATTTAGTTTCTAAGTATTTAAAGCTGCATATCACTCCATTCTATTTTTTTATGTATGTAAAACCTGCCATAAGAAAAATTGCCAGATGTATGGGTTGGAATTCTACTTTACTGCTGTTATGGTAGGGCAGACTGCACTTTAGGTTTCAGACAAAAGCTTCACAAATAATTCAATGTTTTTTTTTTTTTATCAGGTGATTACAGAAGCCGCCCTCAAATTCAGACCTCAGCATTACCCAGTGAAGACTTGGAGCATGCCACAAGCAATTATTTTGTTGTGTTGCTGGAAGATACTTCTGAAGTAATTTGTAAATGAAAACCTGATAAAATGCTTGTCAAAACTGCTCAACTATGCATTGTCACAGAAACCTGCAATGGTTCTGTTTGACCATAATTTACAAGGAAGTAGGTAAGTCCATGTTGGCTGAGTAATAATGGACTTCTAACTGGTTTCTCCTATGTATGCTTGTTCCGTCTGTGTCACCTTCCTTATATGTCATCGTCTTCAAAAATTGGCATAAACTGTCTTTTTTTTTTTTAAATAATGCATTCAGAAGCTGTTCATCTTCACTACTGAGCCTTCAGTATTCCAACAAAGACTCGAGTCATCTGTCCTTGGACTGGGAGCACATGGGAAATGTTATGTAATTGAATGCACATTTCCTGTTATGGTGGTAAATTAAACCTGTTATGTACAATAAAGGTCTTTACATTTACATTGAGCAAAGACTTCACTCTGGAATTCTTTCACATACATGTCCTCTGCTGCAGTAAATCAGGCATGCAAATGAGTGTTAAATTAAAAAAAATGTATTTAAACAAAAACCACACTGCATGTAGTTGTCTGTGGTCCATCAACAACCTACTGGCTACATTCGCCGTGGGGAAACATGAAGGAGGCCCCATCAGGTGGAAAGGCTGGGGAAAGCAAATGGTTTGGAGAAAGGAAGGTGGATTGAGAGGAAGAGCTGGGAAAACAATAGGTATGATGGCTAGTATAAAATAAATGAATAAAAAGTACATCAAACATCACATATAGCAAACAAACTATGACTTTTTTTGTGCCCATAACTGATGTTGAAAATCCAAATCCAGCATCACCCTTCTGGATTTGGTCTTTCAGATGCAGGGCAATGTTATTTAAAAATATCATTTCCCATAGGGGAGAAATGAACTCTGTCATGCAAAAATTGGCCAGGAGCTCTGCTTTATCTGATGATGATGATGATACAAAATCTCTCCACCAATATGCGAAACAGAGGTAGCCATCACACAGTTGATATATCGCCGGGCTTTTTCAATCCTCTTTGGATGGGAACACCTCCACTGGCATCGCTGGGTGATGGCAAAGAAAATAATCTTCATCCAAGGGAACTGCCTATGAACATCTTCCAAGTCCTGCTTGATCCCTGCGACAAGCTTCACACTCTTGATTTTTCCGAGGTCATTCCCGCCACAGTGGACCAGCAGGACCTCCTGCACAGCTCTTCCTCTCTGGTACTGGTGGATAAAGGGGAGGAGGTCGCCCCAAACCACGCCACCCTAGCCAAACCACTGGACTTGGACATCCAAACCAAGGTTGGTCTCAATGGTGTCCCTTTCGCGGTTTTCCCCACAGCAGATGTAGTTGTCCCCTATGACAAACTTTTGGCCCTGTTGGTTGTTAAGTGCAAATGTCACCTTTAAATGATACACTTCTGCTGGCTTTTCATGGAATTTAGCACATTTAATATTTCTATTCTATTTCTCCATATTTTATCTGGTGGTATTGTGCTTTTTATGCATGAAATGGATGTGATTTAATGTTATAAATCAGTTTTAAGGCATTCTCCCGTGAAAAGTCTTGTGCGTTAATAACCGCAAGCGTCGGTTTTTTTACATACTCCCATGAGATTTATACATACTCTAGGCCACTGTGGAGGATGCTGACTCCATTTCGTCGTCTAAAAATTAGGATAACAAAAATTGAACAATTACTATGCATTCAAATACATCGAGTCCACAAAAAAGAACGTGGAGGGGGGTTGCATTGCTAAGTTAACTATCACAGAGAATGAATTGCCGGTCCTTCAAGCCTGGTCAGGATGGTTATCTTCAACTGCAAACATTTTTAAGAAATACAACATTAGCTAGCGGTAAGATATGCGACTACTTAAACACTGCAAGCTAACTTTGGTTAGAAGGACAGTGTATTTTAATTCAAAACTCGATTTAGCGTTCTAACGTGTTAATTAAAAGTTCGACCCATTACTCAGCTAGTACATGCGCATACGAAATGGAACTTTCCCCGTGGAACGTCAATTAGAAAATACAACGAAAGTCGGCGTTAATGTGATCGCCACTCGCAACGTTGGGTAAGTGACGATGGAGAACATTGGCTTACATTACTTAATGTAATTAGCTGCATACCTAGCTAGTCAAACAAGATTCAGTTCTAAGATATCATAGATAGCCATTTAGGTACTTCAACTAATTTCGTAACAGATGACTGTGAGGTGGGGAATGTTTTGCCAATGAGGCCATTAACTTTTTGAACGAGCCCGCGAATATTTATGCTGCCGGCAGTCGTTGGGTCCTTTCACTTTCCTGCACCGTCTCCGTGTGACAGCTGGGCTGGCCATTACGGGCACTTACGTTAATAGCGCAGCTGCCAGACCAGGTGAAAAGTTCAGGGGGCTGGTCGGATGGTGTGTGGGTTGGATTCGATAGCGCGGCTCTACCCCCCGATCACTACTGCGCCGACTCAGGCTCCAGATGTGCAACATGGCAGCGGCCATATCGAGGATATTTTGGCTCCATTTTTGTTGAATGGGAGTGAATGGAGACGCGTCGTCCATCTTTTATACAGTCCTTGGGTTCGAAGCACTCGCCGCGTTAGAGGTTATTTTTCCGGTTGGTTCATTTGAGAATAAACTTCCAGGTTTTTCCAAATGTATTCCACATAGGTTTAGATTATGCTTTCAGGTTATTTGTCTAAAGCAGTACCCCAAATATCACTAAACAACCACAACTGCTGTAATTTGACACTACATTATCTTTCGTTCTGTATATACATCCATGCTGCAGTATTAAGCACAGCAACACCAACACCAACACCACCCTGGTTTTGTTAGCTACACCAAAATGCAATATTACCCCTAATTAATATCGTTTATCACACCTGCACTTGCTCTGCTATTTCAAGTAAAACTGATTGCTAATAGTGTTAAAGCATTAGAATGAGATGTCAATCACTGCATAAAACACGTGTCTTTGCTTTCACAAAATTAATCAAGGATGATCGTGTACTTCACTTGTGGATGTGTAACGTTAGATGATCAGACTTGATATGCAGGTTATAAGTGTAGCCTATTTCAGTTTATGGCGACAGACATATCGGCAAAGTTCCTTCTTCAGGGGTGTTGAAATAAACCAGCTGGGATAAAGGTGCCAAAACTATTCTTTTTTTTAAGATTGTCAAGTTCGCCAGCTATCATGGAAGTAACGTTTAATGTCTGTAAGCTTCTGCTTTTCTCCGGACATTAGTTGGCTGACCTGACGCTAGCAACCTAACTAGATAGCTAACTTGGTTCGCAAGCCGAATGTGTACAGACTAACCAACAAAATTTCATAAAGGTCCATAAAACGTGGTGCTCGAGGCTGCGGTGCGGCATTTTGGTTTTGATGTTCAGAAGACATTGTGCAATGCTATAGTTAGCAGCAGCCAGTGTTGCTAAAGAGGGACACGAGTCACACAACAGTCGATGTCTCAAGATACATAGAGATATAACATTAACCTTAACCCGTCCCAAACAAGGGCAGCACTATTATCCAGTCGCAGACGAATTTCGTCATTACCTTTTCCCCTATTCTTTGGTGGTTGGGCATAATGCATCTAATTGGAGACCGAGGCAGCCAATCAGAATTGTGGCACATTTGTAACACTCTGCACAGCTCGAGCGAGCGCGCAGGTGAAGCTGAGCGCACACAGAGAGGTCAGACTGAGAGAGAGGGAGAGACATGCTTTGAGCGAGCATGCTGCGGTCTGCCAGCGTGCAGAACATGAGTTTTCGAGAGGGTATAGAGTGAAACTGAGGGAAGGGGGTTAATATTGCACGTTTATATTGATCATAGCAAACATGCAAAAATATTTGTTGAGCACCGAATTATTTTATTCGCTCAATCGGAAGGTTTTGTTTGCTCACAAAATTTCTTTTTTCTCTAAACAAGATTTTTGTGGTTGCGAAATATATTTTTCCGCGCTCAAAATGTCCAATTGCTCGCTCAGGATTGTGGCACATATATAATTCCATATCCGACCAGCCCCCTGAACTTTTCACCTGGTCTGACAGCTGCGCTATTAACGTAAGTGCCCGTAATGGCCAGCCCAGCTGTCACACGGAGACGGTGCAGGAAAGTGAAAGGACCCAACGACTGCCGGCAGCATAAATATTCGCGGGGTCGTTCAAAAAGTTAATGGCCTCATTGGCAAACATTCCCCACCTCACAGTCATCTGCTACGAAATTAGTTGAAGTACCTAAATGGCTATCTATGATATCTTAGAACTGAATCTTGTTTGACTAGCTAGGTATGCAGCTAATTACATTAAGTAATGTAAGCCAATGTTCTCCATCGTCACTTACCCAACGTTGCGAGTGGCGAGCATATTAACGCCGACTTTCGTTGTATTTTCTAATTGACGTTCCACCGGGAAAGTTCCATTTCGTATGCGCATGTACTAGCTGAGTAATGGGTCGAACTTTTAATTAACACGTTAGAACGCTAAATCGAGTTTTGAATTAAAATTCACTGTCCTTCTAACCAAAGTTGGCTTGCTGTGTTTAAGTAGTCGCATATCTTACCGCTAGCTAATGTTGTATTTCTTAAAAATGTTTGCAGTTGAAGATAACCATCCTGACCAGGCTTGGAGGACCGGCCATTCATTCTCTGTGATAGTTAACTTAGCAATGCAACCAGCGGCGGCTCGTCGGCCGTAACAAAGGGAAGCCAGAACCTCGCCCTTCAAAGCTTAATGACTTCAACATTTCGTAGTTCACTTTTCTTTATCAGCAGTTGCTCATACGAATGGGTTGAAGGACAATCAAATTTATTTTCGATAGCAAATGACGACGCAAATTATCAACACGTCTTTATAAATTAGTTTGCGAGGCTTCTTTCACAAGAAGCCATGACAGTCCATTTTCTACAATCTTAATATAGAAGAAAAGAATATGATGTTGCACAGCTTATTGCTTAATGAGCCTCTCTAATCAATTTGCGCATCTATGCCTTTTCGTGAGCTTCTTGAGCGCGGAATTTATAGCGTAGACCTATGGTAATTTATGTCGTAATTTATGTGTGAAAGAAAACCCCTCAATTTCCTGGTGCAATGTATAACAATGCCATCGAAAATAAATTTGACTCAACTGACTGTTCTTCTTACAACTCGTATGAGCAACTTCTGAGCAAGGAAAGCAAACTGCGAAAGGTTTAAGTCATTAAACTTTGAAGGGCGAGGTTTTGACTTAACTTTGTTACGGCCGCCGACCCTCCACTGTTTAAATGAATGATTGAAAACAGGTGATGAACAATCATTAACATTAAGGGATTGCTTGGGCTTCCCCTGTTGCCAATTCACGAGCCGCCACTGAATGCAACCCCCCTCCACGTTCTTTTTTGTGGACTCGATGTATTTGAATGCATAGTAATTGTTCAATTTTTGTTATCCTAATTTTTAGACGACGAAATGGAGTCAGCATCCTCCACAGTGGCCAAGAGTATGTATAAATCTCATGGGAATATGTAAAAAAACCGACGCTTGCGGTTATTAACGCGCAAGACTTTTCACGGGAGAATGCCATAAAAACTGATTTATAACATTAAATCACATCCATTTCATGCATAAAAAGCACAATACCACCAGATAAAATATGGAGAAATAGAATAGAAATATTAAATGTGCTAAATTCCATGAAAAGCCAGCAGAAGTGTATCATTTAAAGGTGACATTAGCACTTAACAACCAACAGGGCCAAAAGTTTATATCATAGGGGACAACTACATCTGCCGTGGGGAAAACCGCGCATGGAGACCATTGAGACCAACCTTGGTTTGGATGCCCAAGTCCAGTGGTTTGGCTAGGGTGGCGTAGTTTGGGGAAACCTCCTCCCCTTTATCCACCAGTACCTGAGAGGAAGAGCTGTGCAGGAGGTCCTGTTGGTCCACTGTGGTGGGAATGACTTCGGAAAAATCAAGAGTGTGAATCCAAAGAGGATTGAAAAAGCCCGGCGATATATCAACTGTGTGATGGCTACCTGTGTTTCGCATATTGGTGGAGAGATTTTGTATCATCATCAGATAAAGCAGAGATCCTGGCCAATTTTTGCATGACAAAGTTCATTTCACCCCAATGGGAAATGATATTTTTAAATAACATTGCCCTGCATCTGAAAGACCAAATCCAGAAGGGTGATGCTGGATTTGGATTTTCAACATCAGTTATGGGCACAAAAAAAGTCATAGTTTGTTTGCTATATGTGATGTTTGATGTACTTTTTATTCATTTATTTTATACTAGCCATCATACCTATTGTTTTCCCAGCTCTTCCTCTCAATCCACCTTCCTTTCTCCAAACCATTTGCTTTCCCCAGCCTTTCCACCTGATGGGGCCTCCTTCATGTTTCCCCACGGCGAATGTAGCCAGTAGGTTGTTGATGGACCACAGACAACTACATGCAGTGTGGTTTTTGTTTAAATACATTTTTTTTATTTAACACTCATTTGCATGCCTGATTTACTGCAGCAGAGGACATGTATGTGAAAGAATTCCAGAGTGAAGTCTTTGCTCAATGTAAATGTAAAGACCTTTATCGTACATAAGTTTAATTTACCACCATAACAGGAAATGTGCATTCAATTATATAACATTTCCCATGTGCTCCCAGTCCAAGGACAGATGACTCGAGTCTTTGTTGGAATACTGAAGGCTCAGTAGTCAAGATGAACAGCTTCTGAATGCATTATTTTAAAAAAAGACAGTTTATGCCAATTTTTGAAGACAATGGCATATAAGGAAGGTGACATAGACGGAACAAGCATACATAAGAGAAGCCAGTTAGAAGTCCATTATTACTCAGTCAACATGGACTAACCTACTTCCTTGTAAATTATGGTCAAACAGAACCATAGCAGGTTTCTGTGACAATGCATAGTTGAGCAGTTTTGACAAGCATTTTATCAGGTTTTCATTTACAAATTACTTCAGAAGTATCTTCCAGCAATACAACAAAATAATTGCTTGTGGCATGCTCCAAGTCTTCACTGGGTAATGCTGAGGTCTGAATTTGAGGGCGGCTTCTGTAATCACCTGATTAAAAAAAAAACATTGAATTATTTGTGAAGCTTTTGTCTGAAACCTAAAGTGCAGTCTGCCCTACCATGACAGCAGTAAAGTAGAATTCCAACCCATACATCTGGCAATTTTTCTTATGGCAGGTTTAACATACATAAAAAAATAGAATGGAGTGATATGCAGCTTTAAATACTTAGAAACTAAATTCTTCCTGCTCCCAATTTACATTCCTTTTTATGAGGGGTAACATGGTACAGCAAGTCTGATACAGAAATACTCCACCAGTCAAAAAAACAGCTGCACACTCAAATATTTAAATGAAACCACGGTAGCTTGAATTACAGCACAAATTCTTTGTGTTATTCTCTTGACAACTGTATGCAAGGTCAGAACATTTACTTTCAATCGGAATTGCATTAACTATGGCTGAGATCTCGTATTGAAAACCAGATAGTTGAATGAATTTGAGAAATACATGCACCTATCCGGACTTGAAACGTGTCTCAAACAATGAAGAGACATCACATTTCAAAATAACTCATTGTTATTGACAAATTATAAAGCTGATCATGGAAAATATTATCTTGTCATTGTGGAACGCCCAAACTCAGCTCTGACTGTCGAAATTAAGATACTGAAAGCACTACTTTAACAAATGTGTTTCATTGGCTGAATTAATTGATCATAAATTTCCGTGTGCAAGGTCAGTTAACGTTAACTGAAGTCAGCTAGCTCGCTAGTTAACGTGACTCCATAGCAAACGCAGCAATAATTAATATTTAATTTAATAGCGCAACATCCATTACGCGACAAACAATTTCTAAATGTTATTATTCCCAGTTTACACCACTCCCTCATTTACAGTTTGTGCCCCTTCTCTTTCCAGGCCAAACTCGAAATGTCAGCTTTTCTCGATACTTCACCCGATCAATCTTTTAAGAGTTATCCCGTTAACTAGCCAATTCCACTGAAGTCGATGCATTGATTCCATCCGTAATTTCATCCGAAACCTGTCGAATTCACATTGAAAGTATGAATGAATGGAATCCGCTTTCGGCATGTCTCATTTTTGTCATACTGTCGTTGGTAAAATAATCTGTACCATTGATCCAATTAGTTTTCCTTGCAGGTTTAGCCGCTGTCCGTAGGATTACAAAATAAGGTTGGACTTAAGTTGTATTGACGTTACCCACTGAAAAACGAGAAGTTGGCTTGCTGATGCTTACGAAAACACTCGAACCTAGGGCTCGTCTGTTGAAAGGTAAGTTATATTAGCTCGCTACAGCCTTTACCCTTTATTAGCCTGAGCGACATCAAGCAGAATTCCTACCGGGCCGAGACACTCGCAGTCTCTGTTCGTTCTACAATTCCGAGATACCGACGGCAGAACTGGAAGCTAAAGGCTGAACCTACTGCGGCACTGGCTCAAAATTTCAAGTTCAAGTACAGAAGAACGACATTATATGACACAGAGCCGTTGACTGCATTCAAAAGCTTACCTTAATAGGTATTCTCTAAAATTAAAAATGTATATTTTGCCAGTTACGAATGGCTACCGATAACCATTTTCTCCATATTCATCGTAAACGTCTGCTACTCTGCTTGCTGTCTTAACGTAGCCAAGGTAGCTAGCTTACTTGGTAATAACTTCACTGACCGTACAACTTCAACAAACAAAAAATAAAATTAACTTACCAAAAAAACTGCAAAGATCCTTTCCATCGGTCCGGACGGTTAACTTGTTTGTGAAATTCACAGCAGAGCAACTCATTTCGTCGTTTTTGGTTGCAGTCTGCCCTGCTTAAAGCACAATCGCTGTTAGCTGTGAAGAATGTCTGATAACGTCAAGCCTCCTGTCGACGTTCCCGCTCCAGCTCTACGCGAAATTACTATTCACAAAACGAAGTACGCAGGGGGCAGGCGCTATCGGGACTTAGTCCATGCGCACTGCGGTTGTCAATCACTGTGTTTATTATGACTACACGCCCCTTTTGCATAATATCAAATAAAAGGTTTACAGAAAACTGATCAGAAAAATTGACGCTAGAATATATATCAGTATGGTAAGAACTTCCTAAAAATAAAGAAACCATCTTCAGAAATAAATTATTTTTCATGTACACAATTTTTCCTGTCTCGCATTTCTCCCCTTCACTAACATGGAGGGGGCGGGCCTATAATTTGTACTGCAGCCTGCCAGTAGTTGGCGATCGAGACGCTTTTGCTTCACTTTTCAGGAGACGTTCGGCCGTCCATCTTTTATACAGTCCTTGGCATACCCTATCAGCAATCTAGTGTTCCATATATATCTATGGTCTCGCCCGGTTGGTACTCTGATGTATACGATGGTCTGGGTGAATACACTTGTCTGATTGGCTGGCAGGTGTTAATTAAAACCGTGAAACCGCACAGATAGCTCGGCTAAGTTAGTTTCACCGTTCGAAGAGCGGAATTCATCTGCTATCAACCTATAACGATAGCAACGTAAGATCACTGGCATTTGGCTAGGTAGCCTATTTAAACCTAGATACTCATTTATGTCCAGGAAAATGTTTCAATTAACTTTACTTGTTTGACCGAGTCAGACCATCAGTGGAGTGAAAAATCGGTTCTTCGACAGATCATGTCCGTCAGGTGTTTCAATAAAACAAAAGTAGGACGTCCGACCGTGGTCCGACGGTTCATCACTGTTCGTTCGAAGTTGGGTGAGAATTTACACCTCAGCAGTAGCGTAGCCAGCTGGGGTGCTGAGACATGTCCCTTTTTGACTGCAATTAGTAGTTCTCAATCATTTTCATTTATTGATTCGTTTTCCAATTATCGTAGTTGGCAACCCTCCGCATGCGATCTAACAGCGATTAAATAATGGGCAAAATTCAGTCCAGTTGCGGAACATGGTCCGTGTCTCTTTTGGTAATTGGATATAATGTATGAAAACGGATGTCAAAATAGAAAAACAACTGGATATTTGATTTTTGTTTAAAAATATAAACATTAAAATTGAAATACAGTTTGAGTTTATTTTTTATCGTCTGAAACAAGTGAGGAAGAGTCGAATAACATTTTGAATTTCAATTTTCATTTCTAAAAAGAAAATAGAATATAGCACGAGAAACAAATCGAAAAACGACCCGTTTAATTGTTTTGGACTATCGGAAGTTGTAATGACGAGCACTGCTCATACGGACCAGTAGATGGCGACAGCGTGGCATATGACGCTGGCCTCGCCTGCGGCTATCCCATGGAAACCGCACGAGAAGAGACGCCGACTCACGAAAGTGCCCCTCTACTAGCTAACGAACTGAGCTAGCTAGACGCAGCTGTCGCACATAGCTAGCACGCCACTGTATTTAGCTACATAGCCAACTGGCTAGCGAGCTAAAAAGGCTACAGTTCGCTCACAGGGGAATACTCGCGAGCGAGATATTTGGCTATCTGGCTAGCAAGATAAAGAGACATCGATATCTATAATGTTATAGCTTGCATGCCAATGTATTTAACATCCTAAAGTTGCTTTCACACCGGACGCGAAACGAATTTTTCGCACTACAGATTACACTCAAAGTCAATGCAAAGACGCGAATACTCGCGAAAACGCATGTATTCGCGTCTTGGCATTGACTTTGAATGCAATCTGTCGTACGAAAAAATCGCTCTGCATTCGGTGTGAAAGCACCGTAATTTCCCTCATTTCAGGAGGACATTCACAGTATGATCACTGGGAATCATTAATCTCTCTTCAACGATGAAAAGCTGTAGTGCCCAGTTTTCTTCAAATTAGATATTAGGAACAATGTGGACTATGGAAGTGTTATTTTAGGGGACTTTTTTCTTGGTCTTTGAAATTGCGATGCATCAACGGTACAAAAAAAATTGCAGCCTGCGAAAAGGACACCATAAACACTTGACAAACAAAAAAGGCTGAAAACCGGTTTCATTATTATTCTTTCCACTGCTGATGTTCAACTCTACTTTTTTAGACAACTTTCAGCAATGTTCTTTTGTGGATTGATCTGTAAAGTAGTTCTTCTCAGTCTCATGCTTGCAGGATTTTTAAACAGTGCTTTTTACACGCCCCAAGAAACAATACTGTCCTCCAATACCATACATGACTCCACAATCCTAATCATATTTCATGTGATATCATGAGCAGGTGATATAAAATGGCATTTACAATATACTGTGCTGTAAAAAAGTATTTGCCTTTGCCCCTTCCTGATTTCTTATTCTTTTGCATATTTTTTTTACACTTCACTGTTTCAGATCATCAAATACATTTTAATATTAGACAAAGATAACCAGAGGATATAAAAAAATGCAGTTTTAAAAATGATGATTTTATAACCCCTAAAAAATTACAGCACAGAATCTCACTATTATCCTTGTCAAAGTGTGTTCTAACCAAGTAAATCAGAGCAAAATTAGAGGTTTGAGTTCGTGAATGTCTAGGTGGCCTCTCCAAGCTGACAGGGTGTTCTCAGATACCAAACTGTAGAACTCATTTAATTTCACTTATGGGTGATTCCTTGCCAAATCACCAGATTTCAGAGAAAGTTCTCGACTGACCATCTCAGATTTTCTTCACATTTTTTTATTTTAATGTCCTTGTTACTAATAATTCCTGTGCAAAATTTTAGGCCAATATCTCCACTTGTTTAGGAGGTATTAAGCCTTCAAAAAGGGGATGTGGCCCCGTATTAAGCATAAAAATGAGTACTACAATGAAACATCCATAGTTTCATGGCTTATAAGTTTTGAACTTTTTGCACTAAATTGTTCAAATTTTCACACGATTCTTTAATATAATAAGGCTCTGTACACTGAAGGAGAGCTTCGTATGTGACATATTTGCAGATTTATGGCATGCCAAAATGGCTTTCTGGAATGCGCATTTGTCCATGGTAGCACTTTTGGCTCTCTATATCTCCAGATTTAATTATACCAGATGTCTGATTCATTTTAGTATATGAGACATGTTACAGTACTATCAGGAAAACATGTTATATCTGTAACTAAAATTATACTTTCTCTTGAATGGAAAAAAGCTTGTTGTGTCAGTATTTTGACTCACACATCTGGTGGGAGCAAATCCATGACAATGTAACCTTGTGAATGGCATTTTTGCATGTCACAACCCCAATTCCGAAATAGTTGGGACAAAGTGTAAATTGTGAATAAAATCAAAATGGAATGACTCTCAAATCACACCAGCCAGTATTGTATTCACAATAGAACAGAGATAACATAGCATATGTTGAAAATGAAAAATTTTACAATTTTATCAACAAAATGAGCTCACTTCAAATTTGATGGCTGCTACAGGTCTCAAAAATGTTGGGACAGGGGCCTGTTTACTATGGTGTAGCATCCCCTCTTCTTTTTAACACAGAGTGGAGGTGTCTGGGCATTGAGGAGACACGTTTCTTGAGTTTAGCCATAAGAATTTGATCCCACTCTTGTTTAATACAGGCTTCTAGCTGCTGGAGAGTTTTGGGTCTCCTTTGATGGACTTTTTGTTTAATTATGCACCAAATTTTCTCAATCAGTGAAAGATCAGGACTGCAGGCAGGCCAGTTCAGCAAGTGGACTCTTCTACTATGAAGCCATGCTGTTGTAATAGCTGCAGTATGTGGTTTTGCATTGTCCTGCTGAAATTCACAAGGCCTTCCCTGGAGTAGATGTCATCTGGAGGGGAGCATATGTTGCTCTAAAACCTTTATATACCTTTCAGCATTCATGGTGCTTTTTAAAACATGCAAGGGTCCCACACCATATGCACTAATGCACCCTCATACCATCAGAGATGCTGGCTTTTACTCTGAACACTGATAACAGGAGGGCATAACAACCATGATTTCCAACAAGAATATCAAAGTCTGACCACAAGACACTTTGCCACTTTACTACAGTTCGTTTCAAATGAGCCTTGGCCCACAGAATATGGCGGTGCTTCTGAATCATGCTTAACAATGGCTTCCTTTTTGCATGATAGAGTTTTATGTGGCATCTGTGGATGTGTTTACAGACAGTGGTTTCTTGAAGTATTCCTGGGGCGATTTAGTAATGTCAATACAGAATTATGCCAGTGTGTGATGCAGTGGCGTCTGAGGGCCCGAAGATCACAGGCAACCAGGAAAGGTCTTGTCCCTTAGGCACATAGATTTTTCCGGTTTTTATGAATCTTTTGATGATGTTATGCACTGTTGATGATGAGACCTTCAAAGCCTTTGTAACTGGACGTTGAGGAACATTGTTTTTAAGGTATTCCACAATTTTTTCTATGCAACCCGTCACAGGTTGGAGAGCGTTTGGCCATCTTTACTTCTGAGAGACTCAGCCTCTCTAAAACATCCCTTTTACTGCCAATCATGTTATGGACCTGATGCCAGTTAACTTAATTACTTGCTACATGTTCTTTCAGCTGATTCTCTCATCTATTAATCGTTTTTACAGCCCTTTTCTGCCTGTGTCCCAACTTTTTTGAGACCTGTTGCAGCAAGAAAATTTGAAATAAGCTCATTTTGTGGATAACAATATAAAATGTCTCATTTTCAACGTTTGAAATGCTATCCATGTTGTATTGTAAATAACATATTGGCTCATGTGATCTGAAAGTCATTGAATTTTGATTTCATTCACAATTTACACTTTGTCCCAAGTATTTCAGAATTTGGGTTGTATATTGAACAGCTTGAATAAAATAGTTTTCTTGAAAGCACCAACTTCATATTTGGAACATATATCAATTAGACCTTGTTCTTTTCACTGATGTAATTTTTTTTTCCGGTAGACCTTGTCAGACTTTTGCTATAAGCATTCAAAATACAAGCTTTTTTCATTTTTAGGGGCCTATATTTGAGGAAGTATATTTTTTGATCCAGATATAACATGTTTTCCTGATAGTACTGTAACATGTGTCATATACTAAAAAAAATCAGACATCTGGAGATATAGAGAGCCAAAAGTGCTACCATGGACAAATGCGCATTCCAGAAAGCCATATTTGGCATGCCATAAATCTGCAAATATGCCACATACGAAGCTCTCCTTCTGTTTACAGAGCCTAATTATTTTAAAGAATCGTGTGAAAAGTTGAACTATTTAGTGCAAAAAGTTTAAAACTTATTAGTTATGAAACTACGGATGTTTCATAGTAGTACTCGTTTTTATGCTAAATATGGGGACACATCCCCTTTTTGAAGGCTTAATATCTCCTAAACTAGTGGAGATATTGGCCCAAAATTTTGCACAGTAGTTATTAGTAACAAGGACATTAAAATAAAAAATATGAAGAAAATCTGAGATGGTCAGTTGGGAACTTTCTCTGAAATCTGGTGATTTGGCATGGAAAATCACCATGCCAGAGTTCTACAGTTTGGTATCTGAGAACACCCTGTCAGCTTGGAGTGGCCACCTAGACATTCACGAACTCAAACCTCTAATTTTGCTCTGATTTACTTGGTTAGAATACACTTTGGCACAGATGAAATTGAGATGCTGTGCTGTAATTTTTTAGGGGTTTCACACTGCAACTGAATAATTTTATTACAGATAAAAGTTGAACTTTGTTTGGTGCAAAAAAGATTTTTCATTTATGAAGTGTTCAATCTTCATTTACTCTGACGCAGTGACCTATACACTGATTTTTTGCATCAAGACAAAAATCCCCAAAGTGTTGCCTGTATTATGATAGCAAGATTATTCAAATCGACCAATTTGTTGCAGAGATATAGCCATTTCATTTTTAACATGTCATTTTCAAGCCAGAGGCTCAAGGCTTAAGGGGTTCAGGTTAGGCTCGAGGTCACAGGACCACTAGATGTATGTGAATAAAAATACCATTGTCAGCCATAACTTAAGAATGCTATGAGTAATTATAATTAAACTTGGTCCTATTTTGTATAACTATGTGAAGATTACCTGAAAAGAAGTTAAGGTTAGGATGAATTAAGGTCAGTGTATGTTAAAATGTTACCACGTTTCAGCAATAAAGGCATATTTGTCCCCAGATTGCAGTTGAATACATACATGTCTTGTTCTTGTTGTTTATTCCAGTAAATCTTCAATGTAAACAAAGTTTTTTGGGCCTGAATGAAACTTATTCATGATTGATATGTAGGTACAGATCATCTGATCTACCTTTGGGGTCAGGAGGTCAAGATTCTTATTTATTTATTTATTTATTTATTTATTTGCACATGTGAGAGACACATTACAAAAGAGATCACTCAAGAGGAGCGAGTTAAAAAGAAGAAAAAGAAAAATGTGCAGGTGAGGTCTGAAGCCCGAAAGGGCTTATAGAGCGGCCTCACCCTGACCTTATAAATGCTTATTCAAGAAAAAAAATTAATGTACATCCTATGGGAAAAATAAAGGATAAGTAAGTGAAAATAAGATGAGAATGATAAAATACAGGACAGCAGAAAAAGACAACAAAAAGAAGAGAAAAGAAAAAAAATCATAATAAATAAAGGTAAACAAGAACAAACTAATTAAAAGAAGTAACAGCAAACATAGATTGCACCACAAGATGAACATGGTTCTAAGAGACCGCTATACATATTGTTCTAATAATTTCAAGAATAGTCTCTTTTTAAATATTGACAAGGAGGGGGCATTGTCAGCAAGATTGTGATGTTCATTCCACAATGTACTCCCTTTGTATTTGACAGAGTACTGCCCTCTGCTAGTGTGGCGGAGGGGAAGATGCAAGTGTTCTGCTTGTCTTGTCCTATATGAGTGAAAACTGAGATTTCTGCAAAAATATTGTTGAAAGTGATTGGGCAGTTCTTGATTTTGATGAATTACTTTGTAAACAAAAGTGCATATTTGTATGATATTGATATCAAATATGGTTAGGATCCTTAGTTTATAAAATAGAG
The DNA here is from genome assembly GCA_029721435.1 of Gymnothorax reevesii. Classification (NCBI taxonomy): domain Eukaryota; kingdom Metazoa; phylum Chordata; class Actinopteri; order Anguilliformes; family Muraenidae; genus Gymnothorax; species Gymnothorax reevesii. The sequence continues at coordinate 47,717,822 of CM056587.1, read as the reverse complement.
GAGAGGATGGAGCTCTAGAGTTTGAGTTTGTGGCAGCTCTAACAAGTTGTTTTTGCAGTAAGTGAAGCTTATTGAGTTTGGTTGGGCTGGTATTGGCCCACACTATGTTACAATAAATTAGGTATGGATATATTAAGCTATAATACAAAACCAGTAAACTAGATCTATTAAGAATTGAACTGATCTTTCTGATGATACCCAGAGACTTAGACACTTTTTTTGTCACAAAAGCAATATGTTCTTTCCAAGTACAATTTTCGTCAACCATGACACCAAGAAAGCGAGCAGAGGATACCTTTTTAATTTCGGAGCCTTCAATAAAGAGCTTAACTTCATCAGGGTTATACTTTTTCCTTCCTGAAAATAGTATGAAATTGGTTTTATTTATGTTAAGAGACAGTTTATTCAATTTGAACCATTTTGAATAAGCTTGTAGGCCCAAGTTGGCTTCTTTTAAAAGAGTTTTTAAGTGTTTATTAGAAATCAGAAGATTTGTATCATCTGCGAATAAAAGAGGTAAAATTGTACTTGGAACTGTGGCAAAATCATTGATATAAATTAAAAATAATAACGGACCCAGAATTGAGCCTTGAGCCACACCGCATGACAATGTTACTGTGTTAGACTTACAGTTATTAAAATGAACGTATTGTTGCCTATCAGTAATATAGCTTTTTAACCATTGAAAAACATTGCCTTGGAAACCATATCTATGTAGTTTTGATAGCAATATTTCGTGGTTCACTGTATCAAACGCTTTTGAAAGGTCCAAGAAAATTGCTATAGTATATTCATTATTGTCAAGAGCAGTAGAGATTTTTTCAAAAAGATCTAACAAAGCCATGTAAGCAGAATGATTCTTGCGGAAGCCATATTGATGGTTGTATAGTATATTATTTGAATTAATATGTTGTAGAATTCTCTTGTAAGCTAATTTTTCAAGAATCTTTGAAAAACAGGGTAATATTGAAATTGGGCGATAATTTGTAAAGGAACTTGGATCATCTGATTTGAATATGGGGATGATTTTTGCAATTTTGAGATCACTTGGAATTTCACCAGTCTCCAATGACAGGGAAAAAATAAACGTTAGGGGGTCTGCTATTGAATATTTGACCTCTTTTACAAGAGAATTTCTGACCTCATCGTGTCCTGGACTGGTTGATTTGAGTTTCTCAATAATGCTTATAACTTCATTTGCATCAGGCTGATCAAAGATCTTAAAGGTAGGAAAACAACCATCAATATAGTCAAGGGGACTACCTCCTGGGTTTTTTATTTTTTTTGCCAGAGAGGCACCTACATTGACAAAGAAATCATTAAACCTACATGCAATCTCATATGAGCCTGTAAGCGTTTTCCCTCTGTCAGTGAAACAAAATGGTATTTTTGTCACAGGTTTCTTTTTATGTAATAATTGGTTTATAATAGTCCATGTTTCTTTGATATTATTTGAGGAAGCCTTGAATTTGTCAGTAAAATATTTTTTTTTTGCTGATCTAAGGAGATGAGTAAATTTATTTTTATATGTTTTGTAGTTAGATTGATTAAGTGGTGTAGGGTTAGTTAAGAATTTTTTATAAAGTTTATTTTTTTTCTTTGAAGACTTCAGTAGTCCAGGGGTGAACCATGGTTTGGAAAAGTCCTGTTTTCGAGTTTTTTTATTTACAGTGACTGAGGGAAAACACTTATTGAAGATAGAGATAAAAGAATCCATAAAAGTTTGGTAAGCACTGTTAGGGTTAGTTTGAGTGTATACATTTGTCCAGGAATGATTATTGATAAGTTGTTTAAAACAAGCCATATTTCGATCATTAAATTTGCGATAAGTTATGTTGACTTCAGTTTGATTATTCTCAACATTGTCAAGCATGGTAAATTGAAAGACTGGGAAGTGGTCAGTGATGTCAGAAAATAAGATACCCGAATGGAGCACTTCATTCAGACTGTTTGTTAATATACTGTCTATTAGAGTAGCAGACCTGTCAGTGACTCTGGTGGGTTTGTGAATGGCAGGATAAAAGTAATTGGAATATAGAGCATTTAAAAAATCCTGAGTGGGTGAATGTGTTTCACTTTTGAAAAGGTCGATATTGTAGTCACCGAGAATATAACACAATTTACCCTCTTTAGTTATTACATCTAAAGTATTCTCCAAAGCATGATTAAAGTTGTTAATATCCGTGTCTGGTGGACGATACACACAGCCAACAATAACCTTTCGGCCATTATTGGGTACTGTTAACTCAACAAAAACAGACTCTGTTGTTGCATCCTCAGAGTTTACAGCCAGGTCCACTCTCTGCACATAATCATAATCATTTCGAATGTACAATGCTATTCCCCCACCGATTTTCTTTACTCTGGTAGAATGAAATGAGTTATATTGGTGGAGTTCATAAATACTTTTTGTGTTTTCTGTGAGCCATGTTTCCGTAAACTGCATATTTCATGTATGCATGTGAAGTCAACATGCTCAAAAACTGATATTAGTGCAACACATGAGTGTGTATGCCTCTGTATTGTTCACATAGATGAATTATAGTTGACAGATGGCCAGGTAGGTTTGGATAACTTTTTTCCCTTACGAAATAAAATCATCATTTTTAAAACTGCATTTTTTTATTTACTCTGGTTATCTTTGTCCAATATTAAAATGTGGTTGATGACCTGAAACAGTGAAGTGTAAAAAAATATGCAAAAGAATAAGAAATCAGGAAGGGGCAAAGGCAAATACTTTTTTTTACAGCACTGTATATTGTAAATGCCATTTTAGATCTCACCTGTTCATGATATCACATGAAATATGATTAGGATTATGGAGTCATGTATGGTATTGGAGGACAGTATTGTTTCTTGGGGCGTCTAAAAAGCACTGTTTAAAAGTCCAGCAAGCATGAGACTGAGAAGAACTACTTTACAGATCAATCCACAAAAGTACTTTGCTGAAAGGTATGTAAAAAAGAAGAGTTGAACATCAGCAGTAAAAATTAAAATTTAGATTAAAATTTGTGGACAGAATAATGATGAAAACGGTTTTCAGACTTTTTTGTTTTTCAAGTGTTTATGGTGTACTGTGAATGTCCTCCTGAAATGAGGAAAATTACGGTGCTTTCACACCGGATGCGAAACGATTTTTTCGTACGACAGATTGCATTCAAAGTCAATGCCAAGACGCGAATACACGCGTTTTCGCGAGTATTCGCGTCTTTGCATTGACTTTGAATGTAATCTGTCGTGCGAAAAATTCGTTTCGCGTCCGGTTTGAAAGCGACTTTATGATGTTAAATACATTGGCATGCAAGCTATAACATTATAGATATCGATGTCTCTTTATCTTGCTAGCCAGATAGCCAAATATCTCGCTCGCGAGTATTCCACTGTGAGCGAACTGTAGCCTTTTTAGCTCGCTAGCCAGTTGGCTATGTAGCTAAATACAGTGGCGTGCTAGCTGGGTGAGACAGCTGCATCCAGCTAGCCCAGTTCGTTAGCTAGTAGAAGGGCACGTTCGTGAGTCGGCGTCTCTTCTCTTGCGGGTTTCCATTGTAAAGCAGCAGGCGAGGCCAGCGTCATATGCCACACTGTCGCCATCTACTGGTCCTTATGAGCAGTGCTCTTGTCATTACAACTTCCGGTAGTCCAAAACAAATAAACGGGTCATTTTTCGATTTGTTTCTCGCGCTATATTCTATTTTCTTTTTTGAAATGAAAATTAAAAATCAAAATGTTATTTGACTTTTCCTCACTTGTTTCAGACAATAAAAAATAAACTCAAACTGTATTTCATTTTTAATGTTTATATTTTAAAACAAAAATCAAATATCCAGTTGTTTTTCTATTTTTGATATCCGTTTTCATACATTATATCCAATTACCAAAAGAGACACGGACCGTGTTCCGCAACCTGACTGAATTTAGCCCATGATTTAATTTCTGTTAGATTGCATACGGGGAGAAACCTTGTCTTCGGTTGCCAATTACGATAATTGGAAAACGCGTCATTAAATGAAAATGATTGAGAACTACTAGGCCTAATTGCAGTCAAAAAGGGACGTGTCTCAGCACCCCAGCTGGCAACGCCACTGCACCTCAGCGATGCACTGCTTCACTATTTGACGTTCAAATAGCCTATTTGAAATAAATTCAAGTTAAATGGAAAAAAAAAAACAGATTTTGATTTGGTAGATCATTAACTTCTATTCAGACATAAATGAACAGCGCACATCGCCGTACGATGTCACATAACTAGCCTATCATTTTCAGTTGGCTGTTAACTGAATACAGTCTAGCTAATTAAAAGCAGCCTTTGCTCACTGTGCACTCTGTGCTAAAACTACGATTGGCAACAAAACAAAGCTATTCAACGCACAAAAGACATTAAATATTCCTATCGTCACAATCGCTCATTTTACAGAATTGAGTTAAGCTGCTTTCACGCTGGACGAAAAACGAACTTTTCGCACGACAGATTATTCAAAGTCAATGCAAAGACGCGAGATCGTCCTGCCGGGCAGTTAACAATAGGTGCTGCAGTGACAATCACCATAAAAAATAAAGTTGCGAAGTAGGCTAATCACCCTTTATTCATTGATAGTGCTCACACAACAGACAGATTTCAGCTCGCTATCTCTACCCTGCTGAAAAAACCAGTATGCACCAGCATGGAAATAATGCTGGTCAGTGCTGGTCCCTGCTGGTTAAATGCTGGTTTGTTGCTGGCCCAAGCTGGTCCATGCTGGTCCGCCAGCATGGACTTGCATAGACCAGCATTATCTTCATGCTAGTCCTTGTTGGTTTTGTGCTGGTTAAAGCTGGTCTGTGTTGGTCAATGCTGGCTGACCATCAACCAGCATGGAGAGATTGCTTGTCTATGCTGGTCAATGCTGGCAGACCAGCATAGACCAGCACAGACCAACATTATTTCCAGGCTGGTTGATGCTGGTTTGGTGCTGGTCAATGCTAGGAGACCATCAACCAGCATGGAGATAATGCTGGTCAGTGCTGGTAGACCAGCACAGTTTATGCTGGTCTGCCAGCATGGACTGGCATACACCTGCACAGACCAGCATCATATCCATGCTGATTAGTGCTGATCTATGCTGGTCTGCAAGCATAGATCAGCACAGACCAGCATGATCTCCATACTGGTCTTTGGTGTTATGTTGCTGGTGTAGCTGCGAGTGAAGCTGGTTTACCATCAAGAAACACCCAAGCAAACATGCCTGTATGGGCCCAAAATGGGTTAACTGTATGCAGTTTGGGCAGGGGCAATCCTCATTAATCCCATGCGGGACCCCAGTAGATTAGCCCAGGTGAAGCTTATGGAAATTTGTCCTCTTTGAGCCTCTTTGTGGGCTTTCTGTGGGCAGCCCTCAGTTGAGATTGCCCACTCAGGCACTACATTGGCAAACCCCTACCTCACTCAGGCACTGCATTGGCTAACCCCTAACCCACATAAGCACTACACTGGCTAACCCTAACCCACTCAGGCCCTGCACTGGCTCACCCCTAACCCACTCAGGCCCTGCACTGGCTAACCCATATGAGCCTACAGCACTTTTACCCTTTGGAACCACAATGGGGTTTTACTGTGGGCTAACCCCAGCGTAAACAGTTCCATTGTTTTAAGATTATAGATGTTCTAGGGCTAGGGGTAAGAGTACTTTTCTTACTCAGTCCCTATGCAAATTTTGCAGAAAAAAAATGTCAACATTCAACAACCAATCACACTTCAACGGCCCATTCTACACAACTAGAGTTGCACACAGTCAACGAGACTGCAAGACTAGAACTGTCTCAGTATTTTATTTGTAGCAACTTTAATATTGTTTTTAGAGAGGAAGAATACTATACAGTTTTTCCTTAATTCTTTTTTTTTCTTTGTTTTGAAACTCAGATAAGTAAACATACCTGACTCAGGTTGCCAACTGAATTTGGCTGGCGGGGATGTAGCACAGGGGAAGGTGGACCTGCCGTTTCAAGTAGATCTGGACCATGCTTAATCAGAATTTAGCAGAAAATGATGCAGGAAATTACCTCTAAACTTGCGGACCAAAAACTCATATCTTTTAAAAGAGGACATGTGCACACGCACATGCACACACAATTAGTAAAAATTGGGCTTACAGGCCAAATAACTGAAGCATGAATAAGTACTATTAATGACACAAAATACATTCTTAAATTTTTTTATATAATTTCATTACATTATTTTTATTTAGCAGAGGATTTGATCAAAAGAGACGGACAGCAATTGCACAGAATAAGCCATGTCACTGAAACAGTAACACAACAGATTAGACATCATGAAGTCTGGAATATGTCATTGGAATAATAGTGGACTCATAAAAGACTTTCACAGCTGTAATTACATTTCCTTTCTCTGCTTGGAGATATTAATATTTACCAATAAATGTTTAATTCAGCATTTGACATCAATTTAAAATGTCATAATATCAATTAAAAAAGAAAACTGAAAAACCTATCATCATAAATATTTATTATGTGAAGTGAATTATTTATATTTGCAAGACATTAAGACAGAACAGTTCTGCCTGGCAACTCGACATAATTACCACTGTTTTCTATTCTGCATGACCGTGCCACATTAGGAAGGACCTTCCGTTTTTGATTGCGCTCCCTGCTCGAGAGAGCGCGGTGGGAGTGACGGTACACGTCCGTTCATCGGTCTTCAAAAAGCTGGAGCGCGTGCATCACTGATCTTATCGGTGAGCTTCACATCTCACTCAGGCGACGCCAATCTAAAGTAACGGAAATGTTTGGTATTTTGAAGTCTTAGGCAATTTTACTTCCCCGTATTTGAAAAGTCAGTCATTAATATTTTGTAATTGAGGCTTAAACCCTTTTATGGCTTTCTAACGTAACAAGCTAGAGGAAGTAGTTTAGATGTGCTTGCGCAACTTCAAGCGAACGTAGCGTTAGCTAGCTCGCTAGCTAGCAAGCTCGTCAATCGAAATTCAAACGTGGCTAATGTTCAACGTCAAGTCAGCTGGCCGGTAGGTTGCTGTTATGTTCAAGTCGCACCGTGCACTAGCTGATGTTTGGGAATTAATCTGATGTAGCTGGCTAGAAATGTGGGTATTACCTGCTTTTATAATCAAGCATCATGAAAATATGTTCAGCTGTCTGAACACCGCTAATGCTAAGCATTGTGCGAAATTGGTTAATGGTAGGCAGGATAGCTAGCGCGTTAGGTCGATGTGTAGACGTTGCCACTACAGCAACCTGCAGCTAACATGGCTACCTTGCTACGTTAGACCTATTGATTGTTTACGTGACTGTTACAAGCTAATATAAGTTAGCTTTTGAGATTGAGCTTTTAAAATCTTGTTTGGTGTGTAAGGGAGGTGTCTTGTGTATTAGTTCTTACCTTAACTACTCAATAATATTTGACAAGGCATATAACTTTAATTCAGCTGTTTAAAAATGTGTATCTACACTGAATGACACTTTTTGCAGTCAAAGAAAGGATCCGATAAGCCAATACATCTTAATTGAAAACAGTCACGATAATGTTTATACAGGATGCTAAAGGTGATACAGAACATGTGTATACATATTACTTAAGCTCATGAGTAATCACTTCTTGCCAAAACATAACCAGTCTGCTCAGAGCCTTCATGTAAGTGTATTCTGTCACAAAAAAGGATAATTTCTAATGAAAACCCCACTGAATCAAAGTTTTATTTCTTCTCTTGGAACTGAATAAATGTTTCTGCAGGACCAGCAACTCACACTTGGTTTTTAACATTCAGTAGCGTAATTGAAAGTCTGCAGTTTGGCTTTACAGAGCTGGCTTGTCAATATTGTTGACTGGACGAATCTAAAAACATTGAGAATTGCTGCTGTTTGGGAGGCATGCATGGAAAAAACCTTTTCTCACTCACAATCATAAACGTAAACGTCTGGAGTTCGCTAAGCGGAACTGGGACTTCAACTGGGACAATGTGCTTAGGTCAGATGAGACCAAGATGGAGCTTTTTGGCAACAAACACTCTAAGTCGGTCTGGTGGAACACAAAAGATGAGTATGCACAAAAGGACCCCATGCCCACTGTGAAGTATGGTGGAGGATCGGTGATGCTGTGGGCCTGTTTCTCTTCCAGAGGCCCTGGGAACCTTGTTAGGGTGCATGGCATCATGAACGCTTTGAAATACCAGGATATTTTAAATCAAAATCTGGCGGCCTCTGCCCAAAAGCTGTAGATGGGTCGTCACTGGGTCTTTCAGCAAGATAATGACCCTAAACATGTGGCCAAATCTACACAGAAATGGTTCACCAGACACAGAATCAAGCTCCTCCCATGGCCATCTCTGTCCACAGACCTCAACCCCACCGAAAACCTGTGGAGTGAGCTGAAGAGGAGAGTGCCGAGGAGAGGACCCAGGTCGCTGGATGATTTAGAGAGATTGTGCTAAGAGGAATGGTCAAAGATCCCTCTTTCTGTATTCTCCCATCTTGTGAAACATTATAGGAGAAGATTAGGTGCTGTTTTGTTGGGAAATGGGTGTTGTACAAAGTATTAACATTCAGGGTGCTAATACTTCTGGCACACATGATTTGATGTTAAAGAATTATTTCTTAATGTGGGATTTTTTCCCACTGAATAAATGCACTTGAATGAAAGGTTGGATTTTCCTCTTTTCCATTGTGGTCTGTTATGGCCCCAATTTGTTATTACATTTATAACACAACAGCAACAGCAAGGGATGACAGATACAGTTTTAACAACTAAAACACATTTAATTTTTAAAACAAAGACAATAACAACTAAGCAACTAACAACTAAGACCAAGATTGAATTATGTACAAAACATAAATATTTACAATCCCTTTTCGTGGGGGTGGCTTGGTGATGTCCTGGATGATGAAAATGCTCAAACACAGGCAAAGAAATCCACAAAAGAAACGTCACAGGTCTTGAACAGAATGGCAGGTCTGGTCATCTTCTTGCAATTTCTCCTACTACTTTACTGTCTCAATTCTTTTCCTTATATACTCTTTTGCAGACCCCACCCACATTTAGACCTCTTTTTTTTAATTTTCTGAGTCTTGCCCCAGACATGTCCAGGACATGTCTAAACATGACTCCAGTCTGATCTTAACAAAAAAAAGGTAAATACTGCCATCTAGTGGCCTACATTCACATTACAGGTCCTATATTATTTAGGAAAAAAAACTGAACTTATTGGAAGCTAAGGAACACATCTTTACCAGGGGTGCCAATAATTATGGAGGCAGATGCAGCGACGAAAAGCAGCCGGCCGCGGTATCTGAGATGGAGGCTTTGGTAAAAACGTTACTCTTCAATGAGAGAAGGATAAAATAGCTGTGGTCCATTTTTGCACCTCAGGAGATATATTATGGACTACCTGTGTTCTTATGTAGTTCCCTATAGCAATTGTTCTGGATTATGAAAATATATCTACTTTAATGGTTGTTTATTCTGTATTCAATCCACATGCCCAGTTTAATGCACAATTTTCAGTACATTTTCTTATTTTTTCTAACGATCTGTCAGTAAATGTTTGTATTTGAGGCACGTGGCTTTGTTTTTTTACTGTAACTTTCAACAAGTGCAGTTATTTTTGTGCGTATTATTGTCATGTGGATCTGATCGGCAGGTACAAAGTAGGACCAAATTATTTTTATATCCTGCTGGTGGTGAGGATAGTTCACCAGCATGGAACAGCACTAAACACACAACATATGCTGGTCATGCTGTTCACCAGCGTAAACCAGCATGTGCTGATCTCCAGCATAAACCAGCATGTGCTGATCTCCAGCATAAACCAGCATGTGCTGGTCACCAGCATAAACCAGCATGCGCTGGTCACCAGCATAAACCAGCATGCGCTGATCACCAGCATAAACCAGCATGTGTTGATCACCAGCATAAACCAGCATTCATGTGGCCAAAACACAACATATGCTGGTCATCAGTAAGACCAGCACATGCTGGTCTGCGCTGGTTTTTTCAGCAGGGTACGGAAACTGCCATTTACTACCTGGCCTCTCCCCTAGGGGGCCATGTTAAGCAATGATCATGTCTGTGTGTGTGTGTGTCTGTCACTCTGTCTATCAGCCCGTGGCTGTGGCCAGGTCTGCTATCTCTGATTGCCTTGTTTTTGTAGGTTTGTTGGTCCAAATAAATCCGCCGGTCAGCGTGGGCGCCTGGCCAATCCTGGCCACGCACGGCGTATCAAGCCAAGAACCAGCCTACATCGTGCCAAAACTGCATATCGAAATACAATACAAGGTGTATTGTATTTCATTGCGAGGCTTTTGGCACAGAGCTCGAAAGACAATACATGCCTCGAAAATACAATACATGAGTAACAATAAATACAATACAAACATAATTTGTTTTTCAATGTCGGTCAGGATTATTCATGATAAAATTAAATACAATGCGCACATTGAAATACAATACACATATTGAAAATACAATACACATCTTGAAATACAATACACATCTCAAAAATACAATACAGTTGTATTGTTTTAATTTTGGCACAAATATTCCTGGCTCATTTTGAAAAACAAAGCATTTTTGTATTGTATTTACTGTTGCACGTGTATTGTATTTTCAATATATGTATTGTATTTAAGCATTTTTGTGTTGTATTTATTGCTACACGTGTATTGTATTTTCAAGATGTGTTTTATATTTCAATAAGAGCATTGTATTTCAATGTGTGCATTGTATTTAATTATGGCACAAATCACCCTCCATACGAAACACTCATCCATCGATCTTTATTTGTAAATACAACAAAATATACTGTGTGTGTGTGTGTGCAATTAACCCTCATGTCCACGGCTCGCCAGGCTAATTTTGACTGCAGCCTCACACTTGGCCAGGAGAGGTCACCCTTACTGAAGCTTTGAGTACTGAACTAATTTTCAAAGCAATTGGCTCAAGAGGTTCAATGCTTCACAGAAGCTTCATTTTCCTATCACTAGTAACCTTTCCTGGATGAGTATTAAAACAGAAGAAAGAAGCCACTAAGTGGAAGCAGAATTCACAATCTCTTCTAACACAGTTTCTGCTATTCCGAAAATACCAGCCTAGTGTTTTGCGGGGTTACACAGAAGCACAGACTGGAGGGAAGTCAGTGCTTAAAAAGAGACCTGTCCAGAGAAAGAAGTAACAAGGAACACCTGCTCCCAATGAAGGCATTCCAGAGGGCAGATCGCCACTTAGTGGCTCTAACAAGGAACTACGCCCAGAACCATGACACTTTCCTGCTCTCACCTCTGTCTCACTCTTTTAAACTGCTTTAATTTGCAACATACTATTAGTTTTGCTATGACACAATTTTGATGAAAGCATTAACTTATTATGAAAGAAGAAAAATCGAGGAATGTAAATTGGCATGTTTTTAGCTGGAATATGGAAAACAAGTTGACATGGTCTACAACATCCCCCGCCAATCGTGTGCTTCTTATTTTCGAACTCCATCAAGGCCTTCATGGTCTGAAGCTACACACCAAATTTGGTTGTTATAGTATTTGCCAAATCCCTCAATTTAGTATCATCTGCAAATTTAACCAATCTGCTCTCAATATTCCTATCACGGTCATTAATGTAGATGAGGAACAGCAGGGGTCAAAACACCGATCCCTGGGGTACGCCACTCCCCACCATACCCAACTCAGATGAGATACCACTGACTACCACTCTTTGTGTTCTGTCCAGTAACCAGATTTGAATCCACTTCAGAATACCTCCTGTAACTCCAATGGAGCTCATTTTAAAAATTAGTCTCTTATGCAGTACGGTATCGAATGCTTTCTGAAAATCCAAATGTATGATGTCATAAGCCCTGCTCTGGTCATAAGTCCTGGGGGCCTCTTCAAAAAATTCCAGAAGGTTTGTTAGGCATGACCTTCCCTTCCGAAAACCATGTTGGGTATCCCTCAAGATACTGTTACGTTCAAGAAATAAGTCCAGCTCATCTTTTATGATAGATATTTTCCACGCAATGCAAGTTAAACTGACTGGCCTGTAGTTTCCTGGCTCGGTACGGTCCCCTTTCTTATAAATTGGTATTATATTGCCCTGTTTCCAATCCTTTGTTATTTCTCCAGTTTCTAAAGACCGTCTGAAGATGGCGGATAGCGGCTTAAAGATGATCTCACCAGTTTCCCTGAGCACTCTAGGATATAAGCCATCAGGACCCGCCGCCTTATCTGCCTTTAGTTTATGCAACTTGTCTAATACTTTGTTATCCCGAACCTCAATTTCCGCCAAATAATCTTGAGCATTTGAGATGCCCTCTGGCCAAATAAAGACCCCCCTCTGTGGTAAAATTCTCAATAAAGTAACTGTTTAAGGCATCCGCAATATGCTTGTTATCATATAGCAGCGATCCGTTTTTATTCTTTCTGCACTTAACCTGCTCTTTAACTTTCCTTTTTCAGCTGCAGCACTGAAAGAAGCGCTTAGGATTAGTTTTTGCCCCCTCTGCAATTTGTCTTTCATGCAGTCTTCTAGCATTCCTCAGCTCATTTTTGACCACAGCCCGCATTTTACAGTATTCAGCCTTTGTGTTCTCATTGTTATTCTTTATGTACATCTTATAAAGATTCCTCTTTTCCCTCAAAATCCTACGAATACTTTTGGTCATCCACTGAGAATTCTGCTTTTTCAGCTTACTTTCGGACACTTTCGGAATGAATCTGCATTGTGATTAAAGTAAAACCCCCTTAAATCTTTCCCACATCTCATTTACGGACTCACAGTCTAGGAGTGTCTCCCATTTTATTTCAGCTAGATATGAGCGCATCCTGTCAAAGTTTGCTCGCCTAAAATTGAAAATTTTTGTTTCAGAATACACCTTTGTAACTTCCCATGAAACATCAAAATTAACAGCAGAGTGATCACTTGTCCCAAGTGGCTCCAGTTCCTCAACATTGCTAATTCTATCAGGGTCATTACAGAGCACCAAGTCTAAAATGGCCTTCTCTCTGGTTGGTTTATTAACATACTGCACCAAGAAATTATCATTTATAACATCTAGAAATTCTTCCTCTCCCCTACTCTGTCCTTGTACCATTTCCCAATTGATACCAGGGTAGTTTAAGTCTCCCATAATAATAGTCCCACCACCTCTGCATGCTTGTGTAATCCTCCTAAAAAGCGATTCATTAATTGTACTGTCCAAAGTGGTGGTCGATAGCATACTCCTATGTTTAAACCTGTCTCGTGTTTGCCAATGAGCCTAACCTAGATATCTTCACAGAACAAGGAATGTTCAATTTTGGGAATTTCCTGTACATTAATGTTTTCGTTCACATAGAGTGCTACGCCCCCTCCACACCTAATACATCTATCCTTCCGAAAGAGCTTATAACCTTCTATATTATATTCATCTCTATCCTCTTCACTTAGCCATGTCTCTGTAATCCCAACTATGTCATAGCCCTCACTAATCATTACAGCCTCAAGTTCTGGAAATTTATTTTTTATGCTTCTTGCATTTCAAAAAAAACATTTCAGGTTTTTACTAATGCTCTTCCCCCTTGATTTCCCATGTGGCCGCTGCATCGAGCCCCCCACTACGCTTTGTTGCTTTGAAAGTAAATCATTGATAGTGCATGTAACGCCGTCAGCTTCCATCGGGGCAGTCTGCATTTCCCTATGTGTAACACTCACTAACCTCCCTGCCCCCCAAGTCCCTAGTTTAAATAATCCTGTGCTACCCTCAACATATGCTGGCCCAGTGCAAAGGAACCCCTCCGGTTCAGGTGCAGCCCGTCAGGCTTGAACAGGTCACCCCTGTCCCACAAAAAGTTCCAGTACCCCATAAACCTATACCCCTCTTTCCTACACCAGGTTCGTAGCCACGTGTTAAACCTCCAGATAAAATTCTGCTTTCATCTGCTTGCATGTGGTACCCGTAGAATCCCGGAGAACACTACCGTTGAGGATCTACTCCTAAGCCTCTCAGCTAATTCCACAAATTTGCCTTGCAGAACCTCAAACCTACCCTTACCCATTTCATTTGTCCCAACATGGACTATGACAACTGGATCCCTCCCCGCTCTGGCCAAGAGCTTGTCCGCACCCTCCAGGAGGTCTCCTACCTAGGCACCAGGCAGGCAACACAACGTACGAGACTCCTTGTCGCGCGAACAGACTAAGCTATCTATTCCTCTAAGTATTGAGTCCCACACTATCAATAACTCTCTTATGAGGGGCAGAGGCCAACAGGGTGCCCTGCTGCTCATCAGTCCCCTCACTCTCAGGGTCAGGGGCCAAGTCGAGTTCCTGCAAGGGCTGGAATCGGTTGGACACCTCAACCACCGGAGAAGCTGTCGCTGTACGACGTGCACAGCCTTTCCTCCGTTGTCGACCTGCAGTCACCCAACTGTCTCTCCCTGCCTGCTCTGGGAACCTGGTACCACCCTGCTTCGGCGTACACACCATTTCTCTAAACGACATACTACTTAGTTCCTCTAGGAACTCAACTGATTGCGAATTATGTCGCCCCGCCAACTGGCCCTGAAGATCAAGGATCTTGCTCTCCAGATGCTCAATTAGCTGGCACCGGTGGCAGATAAACCCACCGTGGAAATTTCTTTCCAAAAGTGCGATCATCCTGCAACCGTCACATAGTTTTGGCCACATTTTGAACCCCCTACCTAATGACTTTGCTCACCCTAGATAAAAGAAAATTACTGATGCCGAGATAAAAGCTGAGGAACCACAATTTATTAATTTATTTATTAACCTAGGAAGCCCTTAGCAGCAGTCACAATGGAAACCCTGGGGAAACTATGTAAATGGATTATAAGCCTCTTTTAACAGGGGCTTAGTTTCAGTTAACAGAAATGAAATACCAAATTGAGCCAAACTCTATATGTAATAAGCACTCCTAATAAGCCGGCTTGAGTTTATGTAGTTCCAGTACCATTAATATACTAAACTACAAAACCAAAAACCAGTGAAGTTTGCACGTTAGGTAAATCGTCGATAAAAACAGAATACAATGATTTCCAAATCCTTTTCAACTTATATTCAATTGAATACACTGCAAAGACAAGATGTTTAATGTTCAAACTGAGAAACTTTTTTTTTTTTTTTTGCAAATAATCATTAACTTAGAATTTAATGGCAGCAACACATTGCAAAAAAGTTGGCACAGGGGCCTTTTTACCACTGTGTTACATCGCCTTTCCTTTTAACGACACTCAGTAAACGTATGGGAACTGAGGAGACTAATTTTTGAAGCTTTTCAGGTGGAACTCTTTCCCAGTCTTGCTTGATGTACAGCTTAAGTTGTTCAACAGTCCGGGTCTCCGTTGTCGTATTTTACTCTTCATAATGCGCCACACATTTTCAATGGGAGACAGGTCTGGACTACAGGCAGGCCAGTCTAGTACCTGCACTCTTTTACTACGGAGCCATGCTGTTGTAACACTTGCAGAA
Source organism: Gymnothorax reevesii (assembly GCA_029721435.1). Taxonomy (NCBI): domain Eukaryota; kingdom Metazoa; phylum Chordata; class Actinopteri; order Anguilliformes; family Muraenidae; genus Gymnothorax; species Gymnothorax reevesii. Next base: position 47,702,365 of record CM056587.1, on the reverse strand, counting down.
TGTGGCTTGGCATTGTCTTGCTGAAATAAGCAGGGGCGTCCATGAAAAAGACGTTACTTGGATGGTAACATATGTTGCTCCAAAACCTGTATGTACCTTTCAGCATTAATGGTGCCTTTGTGACCGGACAGCATTTTATAACGCAGTTTTGCTTGGTCTAGGAATGATTATATACGCAATTGATTGCGTGCTTTCCCCTGCCCTCTTTGGAGTGGCGCCCCAATTAGGTCAATTCTTATAAAAGTGGACTTACAGGTTTCTTTCGGGATTGCTTCCTGCTTTGGTGCTTGTCTGTTCCCTTTGGAGCCTTCCGGGGAGTTGCTGTTGGTCGAATGGGTTGCTGTAACCTGAGGTTGGCGAGCTGTTACGGCCGCGTTTGCTGATAGTATGTAGTAGATTTGCGGGGCTGAAGAACCGTTCGGGAGCAGTCATTTCGGCAGCTTGAAATAGCCTGGCACTGTGGCCTCCAGTGAACTGCAGTCTTGCCTCTTTGTCGTAATACATTAATGCCTAGAGATCATATATTCTTTACTTTGCCTTGAGTGTACATTTTATAGAATGAGTTTCGTTAGTATGTAGAACTGGTGTTGTGAACTGTGCACCTGCTGATTGGTAGCTTGAAGTTGCTGAATGTTCAAGTATAGACTAAGTGGTTCATTCTTTTATCCTGTTTTAATTAGGTTTATTACATTTCCGCGCCAGTGCGTATGGTGGGCCCAGTGAGTCTTCGGTGGGAAGGTTAGCTGGTGGTTGTTCGCGTCACAGTACTTGTTAATGCCAATTGCACAGAATCACATATTAACATTAATTTGATTGTGTTTCACATGAGTGTGCACATCTGGTGGTAAGTAGGATCACCTGGGTAATGTAGTATACCTCCCACCGAGGTTCCTTGTCCTGCTTAAGAGTGCCGCCTGGTGGCTATTTTTAATATTTGCTTGCTGTAATCCGAGCTTGGAGCTTCTGTGTGCTATCTGTGTGAATAAAAGATTGGTATATTGTTGGTATTGCTTTGTCTGAATTCAAGGCTTCATTGAAGTTGCTCTTCTATAGGTGTACTTTTAGCCTTTGTTTAATAAAGTAGTTATTTGAACCACGTCTCTGTCTTCCTTCAATAAAGAGAACCTGGGAATTGCTGCTTTTAGTGACTAGAATGGTAATGTCTTAGAGATTGTCACACCCTCTCATATGTGTAAGTTGCCCATGCCTTGGGCACTAATACACCGCCATACCATGTCTTAGAGATTGTCACAAACTGGCGTAATCGCAGGAATTTGTTAAAGCAGTGACGTGTGTTCTTGTTTTTGAACCAGTTGGTTTATTTGGAGGGTGGGAGTGTATGGCATTTTAACAAAAGAGGCACAGCAGCGGTTTATGCCAGCGGGACGAGGACGACTTGAATGCATCCCTCCTGATCAGCTGTTTCGTGGTCTGCTGCAGCTTTTCTTTGTTGTTATTCATCTATTTGTTTTTTTTTTCTCCAAGTTTTTGGTCGTGTAATTATTTTGGCAGACATGGAGGAAGAACTGCAACAGCTGAGGGACATGGTGGCCAAATTGACAACTGATAACGAACGATTGTTATGGGAACGAGCAGCAATGTCATTGGACTCTAATGCAGTACCTCCCTCACTGTCAGCGCTGCCCCCTTTTATTCCTCCAACTAATGTAAACCCTCCTTTTACAGAAAGATTGGTGTATATCCCTAGAGATTGGAAGTGTCCAATGTTTAGTGGCAAGGCAGGTATTGGTATTGATGAATGGGTGGATGAGGTGCAGGCCTGTATGCGAGCCCGTCACCTTTCTGTCACTGACCAGGCATTTTTTTTGTTTGATCATTTGGAAGGGGAGGCTAGGGAGGAGATAAGGTATCGCAGTGGTGAAGAGCGAAGTGACCCTATGAAAATTATAACCATTTTGCAAGGGCTGTATGGTTGCTGTCAGTCCTATGCAGCTCTGCAGGAGGCTTTCTTTTCACGAAAGCAACAGGAGGGAGAGACGTTACAAGAATTCTCATTGGCCTTGATGTGCTTGATGGAGAAGGTGAAACGCTGTGCTCCTAGTGCCATGCCTAATGCAGAAGTATTGTTGCGTGACCAGTTTGTTGAACATGTTTATGATTGTGCCCTCCGCAGGGAGCTGAAACAATTGGTGCGCCACCAGCCAGCTGACACATTGCTTGAGGTTCGTGAAGAGGCAATCAGGTGGGAGCTGGAGGGTTTGCCTGGGGGTTCCCGGGGCCGTAGTTATTCTGTTCCATGAACTTATGGAATTCAGTATGGGGTGCAGGGGGCAGCTTGCTCCAGGTTCAGTAGTGTTGTGAGGGGGTCAGAGCTTGATGAACTGAAAGATATATTAAAGCGTCAACAAGATCAACTGAATCAGCTCACCCAGAGTGTTGCCCAATTGCAAAATTCCCAGGGGCGTCGTAGATCCCCAGTTAATGGCCCCATTATTTGTAGGCGGTGCCAACAACCTGGACACTTTGCTAGGGAGTGTGATGGTGAACGAGTTCCCCCTCGTCCGTTCACTACCGCCGTTGCAACTCCACCTAGTGGTGTCAGACCAGCCCCTTCCCCACAGCAGCCGGGAAACTAATGCCCGCTAAGTTGTTGAGCCACATCTTGAGTTGGGAATCGACTGGCTCAGGGGTTGTTGAAGGTGAATCTGACGCAGTGTCTAAACTAATGTCACCCTGTCCTTATATTGAGGTTAGTGTTGGTGGGGTTAGTGTTCCATGTTTACTGGATACTGGGTCCATAGTGCCTACCACTACTGAGAGTTTTTTTTTTTACTAAATTTTAAGCCATGGGGGCCGGACCATCTTCGGACTTGTCAATGGCTACAGCTTCGGGCAGCTAACGGGCTAGCAATCCCCTATCTTGGATACCTGGAGCTTGATATTCAGCTTTGCAGTAAGGTGATACCACGATGTGGAATCCTGGTTGTGAAGGACCCTCCAGGTGGTGTGTCTTCGGCCCCTGGGGTGCTTGGGATGAATGTCATTGGTAAACGCTATGACGATTTATTTGGACAGTATGGACCCTTATTATTCGATTTACCCTCTTTGTCGCAAGTCTCTAGCGCAGTTGTTCAAGCTCTGCAGCAGTGCCATCAGTCCAGTGCTCAGTTACAAACCGATCGAGTAAGAAGAGTAAAAGTGCGGGGTGGGAAGGCTGATCGTATTCCAGGGGGCGTCATGAAATTTGTGGCTGCTACTTGTTCTGATCGATGTTCTCATAAAATTGTATTATTTGAAACTCCAGCGACCGGCTTACCTGCAGGATTATTGGCGTTGCCTGCTTTGGTTAAAGTGGATAGAAGTACAGTGTACATCCCGATAACCAATGTGGGAACCTCTGATATTCTGCTCTACCCCCGTACTACTATTGGTACCGTATGCACTGTTCATGTTGTTAGTCTTCCTACTGGTGTTTCTGAAGTGACTGATGTTGTGACCGTTTCTTCTCAAGCTGCCTCTGTTTCAGTACAGGATACAATTGAGGCAGTAAACCTTTCCCCTCTGTCTGATAAAGAGCAGAACCTAGTGAGGGCCCTTTTGCGTAAGTACAGTTCTGTCTTCTCGACTCATGAGGGTGACATGGGTTGTACTAATCTCATTTCGCATGAGATTCCTCTGCTAGATGATGTGCCTGTGAGACAGTGTTATAGGCGGATACCACCATCAGAGTATGAGGTAGTCAAAGCACACATTCACCAACTGTTAGAGGCCCAGGTTATTAGGGAAAGTAGCGGCCCCTATGCTTCCCCCATTGTCCTGGTCAAGAAGAAAGACGGTAGCCTTCGTATGTGTGTCGATTATCGTCAGTTGAACATCAAAACCTGGAGAGATGCGTTTCCTCTACCTCGCGTCGAAGAGTCATTGGATGCGCTTTCTGGGGCTCACTGATTCTCTACCTTAGATCTGGCTAGTGGATACAACTAAGTCCTCGTCACTGAAAAAGACAAGGCAAAAACTGCATTTTGTACCCCCTTTGGTCTCTTTGAATGGAATCGGATGCCATTTGGTCTCTGTAATGCTCCCGGTACATTCCAGAGGTTGATGGAGAGAATGTTTGGGGCTCAACACTGTCAATCTCTGCTCATATACCTTAATGATGTCATTATCTTTTCTTCTACCGTGGAACAGCATCTGGGGCGCCTTGAAATGGTGCTAAGCCGATTACAGCAGGAGAACCTCAAGGTGAAGTTGGAGAAATGTGTGTTCTTCCAGGAAAAGGTGCAGTACCTAGGTCACGTTATCTCTAGGGAGGGAGTGGCGACGGATCCGGGTTAGGTTGAGGCAGTAGCTAATTGGAAACCACCTACTCATGTCTCAGAACTGCGTTCTTTCCTAGGGTTTGCCAATTATTATCGGCGCTTCGTGAAGGGATCTGCGAAGTTGGCTGCTCCACTATACAAATTGGTAGCTGAACTAGTTGGAACCACGTTCAGGAAAGGGCCAGGGCAGAGCTTTGGGATTAAATGGACAGAGCAGTGCCAGAGGAGTTTTCATGAGCTGAAGAGCACACTGGTGGCGGCCCTCGTGTTGGCTTATGCTGACTTCTCCCGGCCTTTTATCTTGGAGGTGGATGCCAGCCATAGTGGTTTGGGGGCAGTACTATCTCAGGAACAGGAAGGCAGAGTGAGGCCTGTCGAATATGCTAGTCGAAGCCTCAGGCCCTCTGAGCGTAGTATGTCTAATTATAGCTCTATGAAGCTGGAGTTTCTTGCACTTAAATGGGCCATGACCGAGAAATTTAGAGGGTATTTACTCGGACATAAATGTATTGTATACACTGATAATAAACCACTTAGCCACCTCTCCTCGGCCAAACTTGGGGCTACCGAGCAGCGATGGGTAGCACAACTTTCTGCCTTTGATTATACTATACGGTATACACCAGGGAAAAATAACGGGAATGCCGATGCTCTGTCACGACAGTATTTGTGTGACCATAGTGAGTATCATGATAGATTTCAGGGTAGCACAGTTCCCGAGGTCTTACAACATGCTATCAGGGCGGAGCCCACAATGCTCGTTACTCAAGCGGCTATCTCCTCTTTTCCTGTACACACTCTCTCTGACCTACGTAAATTGCAGGAAGTCGACCCTGTCATACAGGAAGCCCTGGTCTTTTGGCGGCGTAAGCAACCTCCTGGGCCCAATGAGCGGCGGCAGGTTTCAAGATTAGCTTTGATACTGCTTCGTGAGTGGAGCCGCCTGGTGGAGAAGGATGGTTTACTCTATCGCCGGATCTTTCGTTCTGATGGAGGTGAGGAGGTTCTTCAATTGATTTTGCCAGCTGTTTTGAAGGAAGATGTGCTGACACAGCTACTCCAAGACCACGGACATCAGGGGGTGGAGCGGACTACAGAGTTGGTGCGTCAACGCTGTTACTAGCTGGGAATGTCAGCTGAGGTGAGACGTTGGTGCCAAGAATGTGAGCGTTGTCAGGTATCTAAGGACACATAACCAGTGCCGCAGAGTTTTATGGGCCATTTGCTAGCTTCCCGGCCAAATGAAGTTTTAGCAATAGACTTTACGGTGCTGGAGCCCTCACGAAATGGCATTGAAAATGTCATCATAATGACAGACATTTTTAGTAAATACACTTTGGCTGTCCCCACACGGGACCAACGTTCAAGTACCATAGCTCAGGCCCTGGTGACAGAATGGTTTTATAAATAAATTTATAATAAATTTTAAAAAACTGCTGTGCAGTTTTTATGGAGTGGATAAATCGCGTACCACCCCATACCACCCTGCTGGAATCGGACAATGTGAACGTTACAATAGAACGCTGCATAACCTGTTACGTACGTTGCCAGTTTCTACGAAATGGGATTGGACCTCATTTCTCCCCCATATGGTGTTTTGTCACAACTCCACACCTCATCAAACCACTGGTGAGACTCCATATTTCTTGATGTTTGGTCGAGACCCCCAGTGACCAGTTGATTTTCTTTTGGGCAGGATTCGGGAGCCAGTCGAAGGTAGTGTCACTGATTGGATGCAGGAACACCAGGTGAGACTGCAGGCAGCATTTGAGCGTGCTCGGGGACGGCTGTGTATGGCCGCTGATCGACGCAAGGAGCGACACGACCAAAGGGCAAGAAATACACCATTGGTGGAGGGTCAGCTGGTTTATCTCCGTGATCATAGCATGAGAGGTCGCCAGAAGATCCAGGACTTGTGGAGTCCTGTAGCGTACCAGGTGTTGAAGGCCCACAAGGAAGGAGGAGTCTTATATTCCATTGCCCCTGTTGGAGACTTGGGAAAGGTGAGACATGTTCATCCCACCATGTTGAAGGGCCTGATAAAGAGCCGGTCTCCTGATGTCGTGTCCCGGACTAGTTCACCGGAAGGAACTCTACCTTAAGCTAAGGAAGTGGTTGAAGATGGTGATCTGGGTATCCTGGTGCCCGAACCCCCTCCGGCAAATCGCATGATGCCATCTACAAAACGATGTACCTCAGTCCTAGACTTTCTAGGCCAATTGGCTCAGAAACTTCTCAGAACCAGCCGGCAGGAGAACGCGACTATCCTACAAGTCAGGAACGCCTGGTGGAGGATCAGCTCAGCACATGTGAGATGCCTGTGCGACGATCTAATCGGGCAACAGCAGGTCAGCATTCGAATGTGCACCATTTGCCAAGGGCAGTGGGAGGTGTGGCACAAGGGGCTGTGAATCCCTAAAGCTTAGGCTCTAAGCGTATTTGTCTTTGCGAAATCATGTTTTTGAAATTTTAGGTCGGTAATACCGGAAAAAGAGAAAGGGGTAGATTGTGACCGGCCAGCATTTTATAACGCAGTTTTGCTTGGTCTAGGAATGATTATAAACGCAATTGATTGCGTGCTTTCCCCTGCCCTCTTTGGAGTGGCGCCCCAATTAGGTAATTTCCTATAAAAGTAGACTTTCAGGTTTCTTTTGGGATTGCTTCCTGCTTTGGTGCTTGTCTGTTCCCTTTGGAGCCTTCCGGGGAGTTGCTGTTGGTCGTATGGGTTGCTGTAACCTGAGGTTGGCAAGCTGTTACAGCCGTGTTTGCTGATAGTTTGTGGTAGATTTGCGGGGCTGAAGAACCGATCGGGAGCAGTCATTTCGGCAGCTTGAAATAGCCTGGCGCTGTGGCCTCTAGTGAACTGCGGTCTTGCCTCTTTGTCGTAATACATTAATGCCAAGAGATCATATATTTTTTACTCTGCCTTGAGTGTATATTTTACAGAATGAGTTTCATTACTATGTAGAACTGGTGCTGTGAACTGCGCACCTGCTGATTGGTAGCTTGAAGTTGCTGAATGTTCAAGTATAGACTAACTGGTTTGTTCTTTTATCCTCTTTTAATTAGGTTTATTAAATTTCCGCACCAGTGCGTATGGTGGGCCCAGTGAGTCTTGTTATTGCCCCAATTTGTTATTACAATTTACAACACAACAGCAACAGCAAGGGATGACAGAAAAAATTTAAAACTTTAACACATTTAATTAAACAGACAATAACAACTAACTAATCTACTATCTACAACTAAGACGAAGATTGATTTACAACAAAAACAGAAATATTTACAGTCCCTAGTTTTGGTGGGGTGGCTTGGTGATGTCCTGGGTGAGGAAAATGCTCAAACACAGGCAAAAATCCACAAAAGAAACTTCACAGGTCTTGAACAGAAATGACAGGTCTGGTCACATGTATCCTTCTCCTTGCAATTTCTCCTACTACTTTACTGTCTCAATTCTACTCCTTATATACTCTTTTGCAGACCCCACCCACATTTAGACCTTTTTTTTTAAATTTTCGGGGACTTGCCCCAGACATGTCTGAAACATGTCCAAACATAGCCCCAGTCTGAGCTGAATAAAAAAAGGTAAATACTGCCATCTAGTGGCCTATATTCACATTACAGTCTTCAGTGGGAAGGTTCGCTGGTGGTTGCTCTCGTCACAGTACTTGATAATGCCAATTGCACTGAATCACGTATTAACACTAATTTGATTGTGTTTCAGATGAGCGTGCACATCTGGTGGTAAGTAGGATCACCTGTGTAATGTAGTATACCTATTTTTAATATTTCCCTGCTGTAATCCGAGCTTGGAGCTTCTGTGTGCTATCTGTGTGAATAAAAGATTGGTATATTGTTGGTATTGCTGTGTCTGAATTCATAGCTTCATTGAAGTTGCTCTTCTATAGGTGTACTTTTAGCCTTTGTTTAATAAAGTAGTTATTTGAACCACGTCTCTGTCTTCCTTCAATAAAAAGAACCTGGGAATTTCTGCTTTTAGTGACTAGAATGGTAATGTCTTAGAGATTGTCACACCTTCACATATGCGTAAGTTGCCCATGCCTTGGGCACTAATACACCCCCGTACCATCACAGATGTTGGCTTTTGAACTTTGCGCCTATAACAGTCTGGATGGTTCCTTTCCTCTTTGGTCCGGAGGACACGACGTCCACAGTTTCCAAAAACAATTTGAAATGTGGACTCGTCAGACCACAGAACACTTTTCCACTTTGTTTGCATCAGTCCTTCTTAGATGAGCTTGGGCCCTGCGAAGCTGGCGGCGTTTCTGGGTGCTGTTGATAAATGGCTTTCGCTTTGCATTGTAGTGTTTTAACTTGCACTTGCAGATGTAGCGACGAACTGTAGTTACTCACAGTGGTTTTCTGAAGTGTTCCTGAGCCCATGTGGTGGTTTCCTTTACACACTGATGTCGGTTTTTGATGCAGTACCGCCTGAGGGATCAAAGGTCACGGGCATTCAATGCTGGTTTTCGGCCTTGTCACTTACGTGCAGTGATTTCTCCAGATTCTCTGAACCTTTTGACGATATTACGGACCGTACATGATGAAATCCCTAAATTTCTTGCAATAGCTCGTTGAGGAATGTTGTTTTTAAACTGTTCGACAATCAGCTCACACATTTGTTCACTAAGTGGTGACCCTCGCCCCATCCTTGTTTGTGAATGACTGAGCATTTCAGGGAAGCTGCTTTTATACCCAATCATGGCACCCACCTGTTCCCAATGAGCCCATTCACCTGTCGGATGTTCCAAATAAGTTTTTGATGAGCATTCCTCAACTCTCTGTCTTTTTTGCCACTTGTGCCAGCTTTTTTGAAACATGTTGCAGGCATCAAATTCCAAATGAGCTAATATTTGCAAAAAATTACAAAGTTTACCTGTTCGAACATTAAGTAACTTGTCTTTGCAGTATATTCAATTGAATATAGGTTGAAAAGGATTTGCAAATCATTGTATTCTGTCTTTATTTATGATTTACACAACGTGCCAACTTCACTGGTTTTGGGTTTTGTACAAAGTAAAACAGATTAAAAGGATTGTGGTCCTGTCGCCTGGTTTTTCAGTAACTTAGCTGATTTAGCAAACGAACCCTTGCAAGCTCTCAACGCCAAGAATATAATCCAATTACCTGGATATCTAACTATAACCCAGCTTGGTTTCAAACTTGGTGGCTTGCCTTTTATACAGTCTTCTAGCCAATAATTATTGACGTTCACCGGGATTTTTTAGTCCCCTTTGTTCTCTATCCTGACTGCATTACCGCATAAACGCATTGCCAAGCTTGAATTTTAACACAAACCGGGGTTTTGTCTTTCTCGCATTTAATTTTTGACGTTACCGAAGGGCTTTTCTGATTAAACACATTGTAAATACCCTATCCTTGTATTTTCCTACGGTTACTGTGTCTTGGTCAGCTGATTAAAGTTTAACTGCTTGTTCGAGTTGTAATGTGAATAGGACCCACTAGATGGCAGCATTTACCTTTCTTTTATTGAGCTCAGACTGGAGTTATGTTTAGACATGTCCTGGGCATGTCTGGGGAAAGTCCCCGAAAATTAAAAAAAAGAGGTCTAAATGTGGGTGGGGTCCGCAAAAGAGTATATAAGGAAAAGAATTGAGACAGTAGTAGTAGTAGGAGAAATTGCAAGAAGAAGGATACATGCGACCAGACCTGTCATTTCTGTTCAAGACCTGTGAAGTTTCTTTTGTGGATTTTTGCCTGTGTTTGAGCATTTTCCTTACCCAGGACATCACCAAGCCACCCCAACAAACAAAGGGACTGTAAATATTTCTGTTTTTTTTTACTAATCAATCTTGGTCAGTTAGTTAGTTGTTATTAGTCTTTGTCTTTGTTTAAAAATTAAATGTGTTTAAGTTTTTAAAACTGTGTCTGTCATCCCTTGCTGTTGCTGTTGTGTTATAAATGTAAGAACAAATTGGGGCCATAACAAATTGGGGACTCAAGGTCCGGGATAGACCATTTTGTGAGTCATTTATTAAAAATCTAACATTTCAGATTGTAAAATTGTTTTTGTGAATTTTCCTATATAATTATATTGACAACAGCAATGGATGATTTCTTGGCATCACCAACCGCAGGGGTTTTGAAGTCTTTTAAAAAGACCGAACTGTTGGAAATATGCAGACATTTGGAGCTGACAGAGGTAAAACCAGCCATGCGAAAAGCAAGACTGGCTAGAGAGATAGTTGAATATTACATTGATGAAAATGTATTTGCACCAGGAGATCTGGAACAGTTTCCAATGGAAAATCCAAAAATAGAAATGGAACTTAAATTAAAAATGCAAGAGATTGAAAGGGAGGAAAAAGAAAAACAAAGAGAATTTGAGAGAGAGAAAAAGGAAAGAGCAGAAAGAGAGAGACAGAGACAGAGAGATTTTGAATTAGAGAAGTTGGATAGAGAAGAAAGACTCCAAATGGAGAAACTAAAAATTAAAATTGAAACTAAAAATAAATTTTGTGCCAGTCAGGAGGTAAAACTGGTGCCTCCATTTTCTGAAAAGGACGTAGACAACTATTTCCAGTGTTTTGAAAAGGTAGCAAAGAGTTGCCAGTGGCCAAAGGAACACTGGCCTCTGATGTTGCAAACTGTCCTCAAGGGTAAAGCTCAACAAGCCTATTCAGCTTTGTCTGCAGATGATTCCTCTGATTATGAGGTTGTCAAAAAGGTTATTTTGAGAGCTTATGAGTTGGTTCCAGAGGCTTACCGACAGAAATTCAGAGGTCTGAAAAAATCTGAAAATCAGACTTATGTGGAATTTGCTAATGAGAAGAAGGTTTGCTTTGAGCGCTGATGTGCTTCTATGGAGGTCAAGGATGATTTCAACTCACTAAGAGAGAAGGTGTTAGTTGAAGAATTCAAGAACTGTGTTAAGGATGATGTTAAGACCTACCTCAATGAGAAGCAAGCACTGAAGTTGCAATCAGCTGCCAAATTTGCATATGAATATGTTCTCACACATAAGTCCAAATTTCAGTCTAGCAGTAAAAATAGATGGTCCCTATTTCAGAAAAAGGGTTACGGTGATACCCAAGATTCCTCACCCAAAGACAAAGACAAATCTGGTGATGGTGCTCAGAAATCCAGTAACAGGTCTGATCAAAGTGTGAAAGCTGACAGTGACAAAAGTGGTCTAGTTTGCAGTTATTGCAAGAAATCTGGTCATGTTACAACTAACTGTTGGTTCCTAAAAGCTAAGAAAGAAAAAGAAAAGGATACCAAACCAAATGCCTTTGTGAAAACAAGGTTAGAAACCCCTGTAGTAGATTACCAATCTGCTAAATTACCTGCTTCTTGTGGGGCTAAAAAGCCTGATACAGCTGACTTCGTGAGGGAGGAATTTCTTCCATTTGTGTCAGAGGGATTTGTGGCTCTGAATGAGCATACTACTCCTGTCCCCATATATATCCTAAGGGATACCGGAGCGTCTCAGTCACTCTTGTTGATGAACTCCTTGGAGTTACGTGATGAGACCGCTTCAGGGGATTTCATACTTGTACAAGGTATTGAAGGGAGGACTGTATCTGTACCCCTGCGCTCTATATTCTTGAAGTCAGATTTAGTTACAGGACAGGTAAAGGCGGGACTTATGTCAAGTCTACCTATAAAGGGTGTTTCTCTGTTGCTAGGCAATGACCTGGCTGGGGGCAAAGTAGTTCCCCCTGTACATCTTACTTCACAGCCGAGCACTGAAGATGGGGAGGAGGACCCATCTCTGTATCCTTCTTGCGCAGTGACGCGTGCTATGGCCAAGAAGGCTAAAGAAGAAGATGCTGTGGTGCCGTCCAGCACATTGAATAGTCAGGACTCAGGTGGTTCGCCTCATGACTCTGATTGGCCTACTATGGTTTCTCCGTTTGAGGACTTATCAGATACTTTTATCAGTTCATTGTTCAGCCAGCCAGATGGTTTTGGTGATTCTGATGTGTCTGGAGACTTGTCTCTGTCCAGAAAGCGGTTGATTGAGGAGAAAACTAATGATCCTGAAATTTGTGCACTAAGGCGGAGAGCCCTTCCTGATAAAGAAATAGACACAGTTCCAGTAGGGTATTATCTCAAGGATGGTGTGTTGATGCGGAAGTAGCGCCCTCCTGATATCCCTGCCAATGCAGATTGGGCAGTGGTCAGGCAAATTGTTGTTCCGAAGGTCTACAGGAATGAGATCTTAACAATGGCTCATAGTTTACCTTTAGGAGGTCATCTTGGTGTTAACAAGACTGTTGATAAGATCATGAAACACTTCTTCTGGCCTGGGCTTCGGAAAGATGTTTCCAACTTTTGCAAAACCTGTCACACTTGTCAAGTAGTTGGAAAACACCAGTTAGACCCACCTGTAGCTCCATTGCAGCCTATCCCAGCATTTGGGGAGCCGTTCTCCAAGGTCATTGTTGATTGTGTTGGTCCATTACCCAAGACTAGATCTGGAAATCAGTACTTGTTGACAATCATGTGTGCATCTACCAGATTCCCTGAAGCCATACCTCTACGTAACATCAAAGCAACTGCAATCTCAAAGGCTTTGATAAAGTTCTTCACGTTGTTTGGCCTTCCCAGGGAAATTCAGTCAGACCAAGGTAGCAATTTCACTTCTGGTTTGTTTCAGCAGGTTGTGTATGAACTAGGTGCAAAGCAGATTCTTTCTAGTGCCTATCATCCAGAAAGTCAGGGTGCCTTAGAGCGGTTTCATTCCACTCTCAAGGCAATGATGAGGACTTATTGTTATGACCATGAGAAAGACTGGGATGAAGGTGTTCATTTGCTGTTGTTTGCAGCTAGAGAAGCAGTGCAGGAGTCTACTGGATTCACTCCATTTGAGCTAGTGTTTATTCATGAAGTGAGAGGACCTTTGCTATTATTGAGTGATCAATGGCAAGAGAAAGAGCCGCATATCAGTCTGTTAGACTATGTTAGCAAGTTCAAGGAAAGATTGCGTGCAGCTTGTGACCTTGCCAAAGAGAACTTGAAATCAAGTCAGGGAAAAATGAAAACTTGGTATGATCATAAGGCTAGAAGCCGTGAGTTTAAACCAGGAGACAAGGTCCTTGTGTTGTTTCCCTTGCAGTCCAATCCATTGCAGGCTAGATTTCATGGTCCTTATGAAATTCTGACAAAACTCAATGATCTCAATTACATTGTGAAGACTCCAGATAGGAGAAAACCAAAACAATTGTGTCATATTAACATGCTAAAGCCTTATCATGACAGAAATGCTAGGGTTGCAGCTGTCACTTCAGATTCTCCAATGGTCGAAACGTGTGAAGATGAGGGGGAGTTTCAAGATGATGAACCAAGAATTAAAGCTGAAGTTCTTTCATGTAAATTGTCAAACACTGAAGTGTTGCAAAATCTTGATGTAAAACTCCAGCACTTAGAACCCTCACAGAGAGATCAGTTTGAAAGGTTGATCAAGAAATATGAGGATTTGTTTCCTGATGTTCCAAAGAGAGTTACTATAGCCTCTCATGATGTAGATGTTGGTGATGCCAAACCAATAAAACAGCATCCATACCGGATGAATCCTGAAAAGAAAAAGATTGCTGAGAAAGAGGTTGAGTACATGTTAAAACATGATATTATCAGACCCTCCAACTCAGATTGGAGTTCACCCTGTGTGCTAGTTCCAAAACCTGATGGAAGTACTAGATTCTGTACAGATTATCGCAAAGTCAATGCTGTAACTAGAACTGATGTGTTTCCAATACCTAGGATTGATGATTGTATTGATAGTGTAGGGCAAGCAAAGTTTCTGACCAAGATTGATTTATTGAAGGGTTATTGGTGTGTGCCTTTAACTGAGAGGGCCAAGAGCATCTCTGCTTTTGCCACACCATCTGGATTGTACCAGTATGAAGTCCTACCCTTTGGCATGAAAAATGCCCCAGCCACGTTCCAAAGGATGATACAGTCTACAATCGCCGGATTGCCACACACAGGTGCGTACATCGATGACCTGATCACGTGGAGTGACTCCTGGGAAGAACATCTAAAAGATGTAGAGATGTTGTTCCAGCGCCTGACCCAGGCTAACCTGACTGTTAACCTGAGCAAGAGTGACTTTGGTTGTGCTACTGTCACCTATCTTGGCTATGTCATAGGCCAGGGTAAGGTGGCACCCATAAATGCTAAAGTCCAAGCCATCATGGACTTTCCAGTTCCTGACAACAAAAAAGCTTTGCGCCGCTTCCTTGGAATGATCGGGTACTACCGCAAGTTCTGCAAGAACTTTGCTGAGATTGCTCTCAGTCTAACTAACCAACTGAAGAAAGGCGTAAAGTTCACCTGGGATGATGCATGCCAGAGAGCCTTCGATCGCCTGAAGTCTCTGCTGTGTCACTTCCCCGTGCTCAAATCTCCTGACTTCAACAAACCGTTCTCCATCGCGGTCGATGCTAGTGACCAAGCTTGTGGATCTGTGCTCCTACAGAGAAGTGACTCTGATGACATTGAGCATCCCGTGGCATACTTCTCCAGGAAGTTCAATCGCCACCAAACAAACTATTCCACAATAGAGAAGGAACTGTTGGCTCTAGTCCTTTCTTTAAAACACTTTGAGGTTTATGTTTGTACAGGACAAAAGCCAATGATTGTGTACACTGACCACAATCCGTTAATGTTTTTCAGTAAGATGAAAAACAAGAATCGGAGATTGTTGAATTGGAGTTTGATTTTACTGGAGTTTGACTTGGAAATTAAGCATGTGAAGGGTACAGACAATGTAATTGCTGATTGCTTATCCCGTGTTTGAATGTGTATATATATATATCATGTGTTTGAATATTGTATGATATGTATATATAGACAAGTGTTCACTTAACCATTTTGTATTGAAAAGAAAAATTTTGCCTTTATGAGTCAAAATTTTTCCCTTTTGGAATGGAGGTGTAATGTGAATATAGGCCACTAGATGCCAGTATTTACCTTTTTTTGTTAAGCTCAGACTGGAGTCATGTTTAGACATGTCCTGGACATGTCTGGGGCAAGTCTCAGAAAATTAAAAAAATGAGGTCTAAATGTGGATGGGGTCTGCAAAAGAGTATATAAAGAAAAAATTGAGACAGTAAAGTAGTAGGAGAAATTGCAAGAAGAAGGATACATGTGACCAGACCTTTCATTCTGTTCAAGACCTGTGATGTTTCTTTTGTGGATTTTTGCCTGTGTTTGTGGATTTTTCTCACCCAGGACATCACCAAGCCAACCCCACAAAAAGGGACTGTGAATATTTCTGTTTTTTCTTATAATCAATCTTGGTCTTAGTTGTTAGTTGTTTAGTCATTATTGTCTTTGTTAAAAATTAAATGTATTTTAGTCGTTAAAACTGTGTCTGTCATCCCTTGCTGTTGCTGTTGCTGTTGTGTTATAAATGTAAGAACAAATTGGGGCCATAACACAACTATGTGTGCATCTACCAGATTCCCTGAAGCCATAACTCTACGCAACATCAAGGCAACTGCAATCTCGAAGGCTTTGATAAAGTTCTTCACGTTGTTTGGCCTTCCCAGGGAAATTCAGTCAGATCAAGGTAGTAATTTCACTTCCGGATTGTTTCAGCAGGTTGTGTATGAACCAGGTGCGAAGCAGATTCTTTCCAGTGCCTATCATCCTGAGAGTCAGGGTGCCTTAGAGCGGTTTCATCCAACTCTTAAGACAATGATGAGGACTTATTGTTATGACCATGAGAAAGACTGGGATGAAGGTGTTCATTTGCTGTTGTTTGCAGCTAGAGAAGCAGTGCAGGAGTCGACTGGATTCTGTCCGTTTGAGTTAGTGTTTGGCTATTAAGTGAGAGGACCTTTTGCCATTGTTCACTCAACAATAGCAGAGAAAGAACCGCATACCAGTCTGTTAGACTATGTTAGCAAGTTCAAGGAAAGACTGCATGCAGCTTGTGACTGAGAGAACTTGAAATCAAGTCAGGGAAAAATGAAAACTTGGTATGATCACAAGGCTAGAAGCCGAGAGTTTAAACCAAGAGACATGGTCCTTGTGTTGTTTCCCGTTTAGTCCAATCCATTGCAGGCTAGATTTCATGGTCCTGATGAAATTCTGACAAAACTCAATGATCTCAATTACATTGTGAAGACTCCAGATAGGAGAAAGCCAAAACAGTTGTGTTAATAACATGGTGAAACCTTATCTTGATAGGAATGTTAGGGTTGCAGCTGTCACTTCAGATCATCCTATAGCCGAGACTTGTGAAGATGAGGGGGAGTTTCAAGGTGATGAACCTAGAATTAAAGCTGAAGTTCATTCATGTGAATTGTCAAATTCTGAAGTGTTACAGAACCTTGATGTAAAACTCCAGCACGTAGAACCCTCGCAGAAAGATCAGCTTGAGAGGTTGATCAAGAAACATAAAGATCTATTCCCTGATGTTCCAAAGAGAGTTTCTATAGCCTTTCATTATATAGATGTTGTTGATGCTAAACCAATAAAACAGCATCCATAACGGATGAATCCAGAAAAGAAAAAGATTGCTGAGAAAGAGGTTGAGTACATGTTAGAACATGATATTATTGGTCCCTCTATCTCAGATTGGAGTTCACCCTGTGTGCTAATTCCAAAACCTGATAGAAGTATTAGATTCTGTACAGATTATCGCAAAGTCAATGCTGTATCTAGAACTGATGTGTTTCCAATACCTAGGATTGATGATTGTATCGATAGAGTAGGGCAAGCAAAGTTTCTGACCAAGATTGATTTATTGGAGGGTTACTGGTGTGTGCCTTTAACTGAGAGTGTCAAGAGCATCTCTGCTTTTGCCACACCATCTGGGTTATACCAGTATGAAGTCCTACCCTTTGGCATGAAAAATGCCCCAGCCACGTTCAAAAGGATGATACAGTCTACAATCGCCGGATTGCCACACACGGGTTCGTACATCGACGACCTGATCACATGGAGTGGCTCCTGAGAAGAACATCTGAAAGATGTAGAGACGTTGTTCTAGCACTTGACCCAAGCTAATCTGACTGTTATGGCTGGATTATACTCTACGCAAGGTACACGAGCGCGAACGCAAGGCAACGCATCGAGCAATGCAATGCAATGCACTTTGCGTAGCAAAGTGTGTCGTCCGAATTTTTGTAACGCGACGCGTTGATGCGTGTATTTCCGTGACATTCCAATAGGGGAGATAAAGCAAATAATCCACCATATGCTGTGTTCAAAACACCAAGTAAACTTATTGCGCTTTTATGGGCACTTCGGTTGTTGGAAGAACTAGGGGCCAGTCACGGCAGTTTTGTTTTCAAACTCAGAGCAGCTTTCTTGGTTGGATTCAGCAGGGGGAGATTGAGGGCTTAGTCTGACCAGCCATGAGAAATTCTGATACAGGTTTATAGGTTTTAAAGGCAGGGATAGAAGGTTAGGATTCCATGGGTCGCAGCTCATGTTGGGATGGACGAAAATGAAGCAGGTGGCACAATAGCTAAAGCCGCATAAAAGCAGAAAGAAATAGATGTCCGCATTTTCTTCTGGCAGGACTTTGTGCGGCAATATAATTAGAGAAGAAAGAATTTAGCTAGGGATTTGGGGGCAAAGGGCTGGCAATTTTTTTCTATTCAACTAAGAGTCAACAGACAAGGCATATTCAAATTTAACAGGGAGGACAACATCAAGCTGACAAGACCAAGGTTGGAGCACTGTGGACTTCAGAGTTTACCGCTGCTGGTCAGGAAATGCAAGGATGGGAAACGTAAAGAATATGGAGTGATAGACATTTTTTAGCATGTGATGCCTCAGAGGCTGGCTATGTAGAGAAGATACTTTCAGAGGCAGTGGTTTACTTACTCCGCAAAATTATGTTTGGGGAGAGTGAAAACAAGCCAAAATGCTTAAAATGTAATTAAATTTCTTCATACTACAGGATCATGTGTCAAGGAAATAGGCCATTAGGCGCCAAGACACAGAGACCGTTCCAGCCAAAGCGAGGTGGCAATGCGCTAAACCACTTTCTCTGAATTATAAATACGCAAAAGAAGACTGTATACGCTGTGGGTGCTTTTCATAACACTGACTTGTCTCCTCGCTTCCCTCACTTACGTTTCTTTATCACTTCTAAGCTCCTCCCAGCCGGGATCTGCCAGGGAGATGAGAGGAAACGCTGCAAGGTTAGAGGAGCCGAAAGCAGCAACGTCACATGTGGAGGTGCAGCATTTAAACCTCATGGCACAAGATAAAAGGTTTCCGCTTAGGATATGCCCATGTTTCCTCGCTTTATGCCCTGGCTGATGTATCCTCTCTCCACACTCTGCGTCTCCTTGATGTGCATTTAAGTGTTTGGAAGATCCTCCGTGATGGCGGAGGCAAAACCATTTCCAGGTCACGGAAGAGGAGAGGCTTTGAGGAAACATAAGTTACATAATGAGAAGTACCTTGTGAGATCCTGAGGGCATTTCAATTCTCTTATAAATTGCATCCATGTTTCCATCACCTGTCTTTTTCTTTCAGCTCAGTCCCATTCAATGGGAATAGATGGAGGAACGCAAGAAAACCATGTGAGGTGAAAAGAATGTAAATATGTTTCAGGGAAATGATGCATGAAGCGTTTGTCTGTTTTAGATGACGGCGCAAAGCTGGATCTGCTGCCAAAGTGTCAGTACCCATTGACATCATGGCGAAAGTCTTCAGAGAGAGATGCTCCCTCATGACTCCCTCATGACTCCTCAGAGCTCCCTCCACAAAACAGGTCAACCGAAAAAGGTCCAATGCAAACAAACTGAAAGGAGGCATATCGCCACCTATCACAGCGGAGGCAGACATGCTTCGGCCAATAAATCGATTCCTCTCCCTTGCATGTATACTAGGTCAAGGACAGTAGTCTGATTAAAAGGCCTAATCAAGCTGTAACGGTAACTCGACTTCAAGAGCTTAGGACATGCACTGAGCAAGTTTATGAATATAGAAGGGTACAATTAAAAGAATTCCCATTGTCTGCCTAAAAAAAATGTAGAAAATAATTTTTAACAAAATCGCTATTTTTTGATACTTGCCCCGCCCCCCTAATTAACAAATATTCTGAGCAACACAAAAAAGCGATTCTGGCACTCCCCTGTGTGGTCACGTCAAAAGTTGTACACGGTGAGTGATTGTCGTCCAACAACGATGGTATCCAAGTCAGATTCCAATAGTTCCTCAGAATATTCAGTTGAATCTGTCCATTTTGATGAAGAAGAGTACTTTTTTATGGGAGATTAGGAAACTCAACATAAAGCTGCTTTCACACCGGACGCGTAACAAATTTTTTCCCCACGAGAGATTATTTTCAAAGTCAATGCAAAGACGCTAATACATTTCGCCGATATTCGCGTCTTTACATTGACTTTGAATGTAATCTGTCGTGTGAAATAATTTGTTTGCGTCCGGTGTGAAAGCAGCTTGGCACGGGATTCAGAACCATACAGATTACAGCCTGAGTACTCTAGCAATGAAGACAGCTAATTGTCAGTGTCTCCGCCTGTCCTAAAGTGTTCAACACTTACCAGCCATGTAGCGGAATGATTATTATTCCGGTTCTACAATTGTTTCTGTGCACGGCGTGTTGGATAACCAGCCTACTCACTTTTCAACCTTAAGTGAGTTCAATTGACCTTACGTTTGGTTACCATACCCAGCAACAAGACCATATATAATCTACTAGGTTAAGAATAGCGTTAGTAATTAGGCTGCCGGGTGGCTCACACGGTTAAGGCACTGCGCTGCAGTGCAGAGGTGATCACCACGTCGCGGGTTCGAGCCTCGGCGTACCCACCGGCAGGGGTCGGCAGCTTTTTCAGAGTAGCGCACAATTGGCTATCGCGCTACAGGGTTACAAATTGGGAAGGGACTGCCGGATTTGGGTATTCGATATCAGCCTTGTTCGTTGCTCCAGCGCCTCCTGTTGGCCAGACGGGCGCTCGTCAGGAAGACTCCGGCTTGGTTCATGTCCGGGTATCCTCCGCCCTCGCTCTGAACTTGCGAAGATTCAACCAGCGAGTGTATAAGAATCAGTGGCTGACAGGCACGTGCTTCGGAGGAGAGCCGTGAACTGTCTTCACTATCCTGAGTTGGCAGCAAGGGGTCGCATACGAGCAAGCTTTGTACATAGTTCCCCAATTGGGCATTCCAAATTCGGGTGGGATTGGAGATGCCAAATTTATATATAAAAAAAAAAAAAAAGAATAGCGTTAGTGTCCAGAAGTGAAATGATAATGTTCGCGGCTCTATTCATTTCTGTGTACTGTGTTTCATGAGCTCTCGAAACAATGCTTGTAAGCCGTACCTCGCAGCTTGCGATTATTAGCTAGTTAGGAGCGAACACGCAGTGCACAGAAATATAGAGTCGCGAGTGATATCACAACATGTGTAAACCATATCTTGCAGCTTGCTATTATTAGGTTGTAAGCGAGCAAGCACACAGTGCGCAGAAATAAATAGAGCACCATGAATAGTATCATTTCACTACTTCGCTGGCTAGATCACACTGAACAGCGAGTTGGCTGGCTATTGAACAGGCAGTGCAGAGAAACGATATGGGTTCCGCAAATAATCATAATAATAACTAGATGATGCGCACTCTATAGAGATGCTAACCCTTGCCTCCTGTTCACCTTGACCTTTGACCTTTCGACCTCAAAATGCAAATTTGGACAGGGTTCCTTAGGATCATCTACCCCACAAAGTTTGGTCACCCTAGCTTCGGTGGTGGCCCAGCTGTCGCGCGGACAGACACACACACACACAGAGACATACAGACGGTGCCTAACTGTATACCCACGCCCCCTCGTCAGGCGTGGGTAATAATAATGATATGTAAAAACACCAACACTCAAAATGTTGGCTGCATATTGTAGATTACAGCAGTGGCGTAGCCAGCGGGGGTGCTAAAACACGTCTGTTTTTGAAAGCAATTAGTAGTTCTCAGTCATTTTCCTTTATTGAGGCGTTTTCCAATTATCATAATTGGCAACCAAAGTCACGGTTTCTCTCCACATGCGATCTAACAGCGGTTAAATCATGGGTTAAATTCAGTACAGTTGTGGAACAAGAATAGAGAATTGGGTTGCACAAAACTTCCGTTTTAAACAATTATTAGTCCTGACCTGTTCTCAGTCATTTTCATAATTAACAGAAGGTTCACTCCGAGAGCACTCCACAGTTAACAGGTGCTGCTTGTTCTCCCCAATAAGGTAAGAGGACAATCATTAATCTGGACGCGCGTCTGTGGAGTGCTCTCGGAGTGAACCTTCTGTTAATTGTGAAAATGACTGAGAACAGGTTAGGACTAATAATTGTTTAAAACGGAAGTTTTCTGCAACCCTATTCTCTGTTCTTGTTCCGTAACTGTATTTAATTTAGCCCATGATTTCATCGCTGTTAGATCACATATGGAGAGAAACCGTGTCTTCAGTTGCCAATTATGATAATTGCAAAATGCGTCAATAAAGG
This sequence comes from Gymnothorax reevesii, assembly GCA_029721435.1. NCBI lineage: Eukaryota > Metazoa > Chordata > Actinopteri > Anguilliformes > Muraenidae > Gymnothorax > Gymnothorax reevesii. The sequence goes on along the minus strand of CM056587.1, from coordinate 47,680,619 downwards.
AAAATGATTGAGAATTACTAATTGCAGTCAAAAAGGGACGTGTCTCTGCACCCCCACTGGCTACGCCACTAGATTACAGTGACCCGGGATTGCCTGGGCCAGCAAAGTTAGCACTAGTACATGGGACTTGTTTTGTCCATATTCTCGATATCTCTGCATCTTTCGGCCACAGAAACACTCCATGGCCATATGCATGTGTTGCACTGCATCCCCACACAACACATTGCTCTCCATTCACTCTCGGTGATTTTTGTTGGTCCATTCTTTAAGATATTCTCCGTCCAGACCAGAGTCGTGAACTACGGCTAACCACCTAGACTCAATCTGTGTACAACTTATGACGTCACGTGGCTGAGCTGGCCCAGGGCAAATATTATTGATTGAGGCAAAGGGTGTTTTTTTTAAAACATTGCGGAATGTACACAATATTAAAACCATCACTAATTGTTTAAGATAGGTACTTTGTAGCATTTTATCACATAAAAAACAGCGCTGAATTTCATGTCCTAAGCTCTTTAACTGTGCATTCAAATGCACTGAATGACTATTAAACGATTCCATATCGGTATGCCACCTTGTTAACATGTGTGAAGAAATACAGAAATAAATAAAGATCAAAATGAATAAGTTATGCACTGAATAAAAACAGAAATACATTTAATCAGAGAAGAATAAGTTGGCAAATAATTAAATCTGAATATAAAGTAATTTGACAAATAAATTTATTTTTTTCTATTTGTTTGCATATTTGTTTATTTTCAGTTTGACCAGCACATTTATTTGATAATTGCGACTTTTATTTCTTCGTTTGTTTCCTGTATTTATTGAGCCATTACATTTTTTTCCCTTATTTTTGATTCAGGCAATTTTGGACCTCAATACATCATAGCTCCATTGTTCTTATCCCTCCATCCCTGGTGCTTCCTGTTCTTTTTGTTAATTAGCATTTCCTCTGCATTGCTTCAACTCTGGCCATTCTGTTTTGCTCGTTTCACCTCGCTCACCATCCATCAGCATTCAGATGCATTACCTCCCTCCACGTCTATTGAGGATATTTTTAGCCATAATTGAAATTGAATATCCAAATAGAAAATTAGACAAGTTCAAATTAAATATTATTATTTTACTTTACTATTGGGACTAATCAGGACATAAATAAACTTGAAAAGAAGAGGAAATTTTAAAAGATAAACTGATAATTTGAAAAAAATTACTGTGAAAAAAGTGAAATTCATAATGCAGATGCTTGAAAAGAAATGTTCAAAATGAGCCCTCAAATTTCAAACATTAAATTGACGGTGAAAATCGAAATAAGAAAAGGGAAGCATCAAATGTAAAACTCAAAATGGGAAATGGAGAAGCCTAAATGGAATTTCTTAACTTTAAATTTTAAATGAAAAACTTTTTTTGCAATTGCACATTAGTATTTGGTATTTGCCATTTTGCAAGTTTCATCCATTCCATTGTCCATTTGGCTTTTCAAGCTGCATCTATTAGGCAGCCTGACCCAAAAGCTGCTGGAGGTTAGGTTTCAAACGGCTGGAGTGCTGTGACACTTTACGGACAGCAGGGGACGCTGACTGCTAACTAGGTTTCTCCGCTAAGTGCAAAATGAACTGATCTTCAGGATAGGGTTAGATTTGGTTCTTAACTTAGACATCCCACCTATATAATTCATTTTGCATGTGTGGGCTGGGTTTTGCTGCACAGAATTATGTTTATAGCTTGACATATTGTCCATGACCTGCACTGTAAACATAATTTGTACAACATGTTGCCATATTCCTCTGCTTTGTCAGTTTTGTCAGTAACAGAGATAAAAGGTATCGCCACCATTGATCAAAATTAGTGACAAATAGTTGGGACTTACCTCAGGATTAACCATGATGAGGTTGGTTTTGATTTTTCGCAAAAAACTTTAATAGCCCATATTTTAGATCTTTCTGAATCAGTAAGGAAACAGTGCATTTTGTTGCCATTTTTTTTTCGACCTATTGCTGTACCCATCGGCGCTACCCATCATATTAACATATTTTGAATTCTTTAATTCAAAATTATGAGCTCATTCAAGTAGGAATTCATTCACTTTGATATGAGACAGCACCCAATAACACGATGGCTCCGTTATTTTTTTATTTTGGAACACTCACGTCCCAACTCTCTCTATCTAGGAACTCTAAATTTTAAACCTGACTATTCTCATGAATGTCACATGGTCTCTCATCAGGTTTATATCTGATCTTGGACCACATATGAAAGTGACTTTATTCTGATATGGATATCGGATTTAAAGATTGCATTTCTTTGCCTGCACAGCCCTGAAAACATCAAATCTGTGTCACATGAAGGCACCATTTACGACCCCAATTTCGAAATGTTGGGACGAAGTGTTAATTGTGAATAAAATCAAAATGCAATTACTTTCAAATTACATGAGCTAATATGTTATTTACAGTAGAATATAGATAACATTTCAAATGTTGAAACTGAGACATTTTACATATTTATCCACAAAATGAGCTTATTTCAAATTTTCTGGCTGCAACATGTCTCAAAAAAGTTGGGACACAGGAAAAAAAGGGCATGAAAAGCAATTACAAAACCCATAACCAGTGAAGTTGGCACGTTATGTAAATCGTAGATAAAAACAGAATGATTTACAAATCCTTTTCAACTTATATTCAATTGAATACACTGCAAAGACAAGATGTTTAATGTTCAAACTGAGAAACTTTATTATTTTTTTGCAAATAATCATTAACTTAGAGTTTAAAGGCAGCAGCACATTGCAAAAAAGTTGGCACAGGGGCCTTTTTACCACTGTGTTACATCGCCTTTCCTTTTAACGACACTCAGTAAACGTTTGGGAACTAAGGAGACCAATTTTTGAAGCTTTTCAGATGGAACCCTTTCCCATTCTTCCTTGATGTACAGCTTAAGTTGTTCAACAGTCCGGGGTCTACGTTGTCGTGTTTTACGCTTCATAATGCGCCACAAAATTTCAATGGGAGACAGGTCTGGACTACAGGCAGGCCAGTCTAGTATTCGCACTCTTTTACTACGGAGCCATGCTGTTGTAACACGTGAAGAATGTGGCTTGGCATTGTCCTGCTCAAATAAGCAGGGGCGTCCATGAAAAAGACGTTGCTTGGATGGCAACATATGTTGCTCCAAAACCTGTATGTACCTTTCAGCATTAATGGTGCCTTCACATATGTGTAAGTTGCCCATGCCTTGGTTCCAGAACACTTAGTAGCGCATGCTCCGGTAGTGGGTCCAGGCTGACCAATATGGTCATTCCGGAAGATTAGCTCATCTAGCCAGCCTTGGTCGGCCGGTTTGCAGTCCTGTTACCTTGCGTTTGGCAGATTTATGAGTTTATGCTTCTTCTCTGCTCCACAGTCTTCTAGCAATTTTGAGGGGCCACAAGAAGCTGGCTGAGTTCTCTCTTTTTAAATGTGATTATAGTACTATTCTGAATTTAGAACCGTTTTGGACATTTTTCCCACCACACTGGCTTTTGAACTTTGCCCCTATAACAGTCCGGATGGTTCTTTTCCTCTTTGGTCCGGAGGACGCAACGTCCACAGTTTCCAAAAACAATTTGAAAAGTGGACTCGTCAGACCACAGAACACTTTTCCACTTTGCATCAGTCCATCTTAGATGAGCTTGGGCCCAGCGAAGCCGGCAGCGTTCTGGGTGCTGTTGATAAATGGCTTTCACTTTGCATTGTAGAGTTTTAACTTGCACTTGCAGATGTAGCGACGAACTGTAGTTACTGACAGTGGTTTTCTGAAGTGTTCCTGAGCCCATGTGGTGATGTCCTTTACACACTGATGTCGATTTTTGATGCAGTACCGCCTGAGGGATCGAAGGTCACGGGCATTCAATGTTGGTTTTCAGCCTTGTCGCTTACGTGCAGTGATTTCTCCAGATTCTCTGAACCTTTTGACGATATTATGGACCGTAGATGATGAAATCCCTAAATTTCTTGCAATAGCTCGTTGAGGAATGTTGTTTTTAAACTGTTCGACAATCAGCTCACACATTTGTTCACTAAGTGGTGACCCTCACCCTATCCTTGTTTGTGAATGACTGTGCATTTCAGGGAAGCTGCTTTTATACCAAATCATGGCACCCACCTGTTCCCAATTAGCCCGTTCACCTGTGGGATGTTCCAAATAAGTGTTTAAGTTTACCTGTTCGAACATTAAGTAACTTGTCTTTGCAGTGTTTTCAATTGAATATAGGTTGAAAAGGATTTGCAAATCATTGTATTCTGTTTTTATTTACGATTTACACAACGTGCCAACTTCACTGGTTTTGGGTTTTGCAATATATAAGAGAATAATCTGATAGAACATTTAGCAAGTAATGAAATTAACTGGCATCAGGTGTGTGACATGATTGGCTATTAAAGGGATGTCTTAGTGAGGCTGAGTCTCTTAGAAGTAAAGATGGCCAGAGGCTCTCTCACCCGTGAAGGCTTACATAAAAAAAAATTGTGGAATACTTTAAAAACAATTTTCCTCAAAGTCAAATTGCAAAGGCTTTGAAGGTCTAATCATCGACACTGCATAACATCATCAAAAGATTCAGAGAAACTGGAAAAATCTCTGTGTGTAAGGGACAAGGCTGAAGACTTTTACTGAAGCCCGTGATCTTTGGGCCCTCAAATGCTCTGCATCACTCACTGGCATGATTCTGTTATTGACATTACTAAATGGGCCCTGGAATACTTAAAGAAACCAATGTCTGTAAACACAGTCCGCTGTGCCATCCACAGATGCCACCTAAAACTCTATCATGCAAAAAGAAAGCCATTGTTGAGCATGATCCAGAAGTGCCGCTGTGTTCTGTGGGCCAAGGCTCATTCAAAATGGAATGTAGCAAAGTGGCAAAGTGTGCTGTGGTCAGACGAGTCCAAATTTGACATTCTTGTTGGAAATCATGGGTGTTGTGTCCTCCGGGCTAAAGAGCAGAAAGACCACCGCTCTTGTTATCAGCGTTCAGTTCAAAAGCCAGCATCTCTGATGGTATGGGGATGCATTAGCGCATATGGTGTGGGACATTTGCATGTTTTAAAAAGCACCATGAATGCTGAAAGGTATGTAAAAGTATTAGAGCAACATATGCTCCCCTCCGGAGGACATCTTTTCCAAGGAAGGCCTTGTGTATTTCAGCAGGACAATGCAAAACGACATACTGCAGCTATTACAACAGCATGGCTTCGTAGTGGAAGAGTCCGTGTGCTGAACTGGCCTGCCTGCAGTCCTGATCTTTCACTGATTGAGAACATTTGGCGCATAATTAAATGAAATGTCCGTCAAAGGAGACCCAAAACTTTCCAGCAGCTGGAAGCCTGTATTGAACGAGAGTGGGATCAAATTCCAATGGCTAAATTCAAGAACCTTGTCCCCTCAATGCCCAGACGCCTCTAATCTGTGCTAAAAGGAAGAGGAGATGCTACACCATGGTAAACAGGTCCGTGTCCCAACTTTTTTGAAACCTGTAGCAGCCATCAAATTTGAAATGATCTCATTTTGTGGATAAAATTGTAAAATTTCTCATTTTCAACATTTGCCATATTATCCCTGTTCTATAGTGAATAAAATGCTGGCTGGTGTGATTTGAAAGCCATTGCGTTTTGATTTTGTTCACAATTTACACTTCGTCCAAATTATTTGGAATTTGGGTTGTACATAGCAGGTTTTGATGCAGTTTTGATTTTTTGCCCTGTCCTATATCCAACTTTTTAGATCACCTAGACGGCATTTACATCGCAGGTGCCCAGTTTTGATTATTTTTACCTCTATGCAATTTTTTGATCATCAATTTAAGCCAAGTCTTTATTGGACTGTCAACAAACAATAAAACTGTCTGACCTAGAGATAAAAGCTGAATCTAGCCACAAATTTTCACTTTTTTTGTGCGAGTATTATGAATGAGCCTCACATCATGAAAAACCAACACAATGTGAGGAACCTGGCAAGTCAAACAATTAAAAGCCAACAAACACGGCTTAATGTGCCATATTATTCTACAGAAGGCTTGTACGGGGCCTGCCTTGAGCAGAATGTGCAGATAATGTCACATCATGCTTTTATCCATATTTGAGCTATAAAATCGGAATTTCATTGGTTGTGGTACCAGCACCTTTGTACACTAGATGACACTATATCCAAAATTTGTAGGCTTTTATGAAGTAAATCAATTCTATGACAGTGTTTTATTGTTTCTCCTAATGATGGAATTCTCGCCTCAACATTACTTGAATTTTACTATAGATTTATTAAATAAATAAATAATAATAATAATAATAATAATAATAAAATCTGAAAATAAAGTAATTTGACAAATTAATTTATTTTTTTCTATTTGTTTGCATATTTGTTTATTTTCTGTTTGACCTGCACATTTATTTGATAATTGCACCTTTTATTTCTTCATTTGTTTCCTGTATTTATTGGGCCAATACATTTTTTTCCCTTATTTTTGATTCAGGCAATTTTGGACCTCAATACATCATAGCTCCAATGTTCTTATCCCTCCATCCCTGGTACTTCCTGTTCTTTTTGTTAATTTGCATTTCCTCTGCATTGCTTCAACTCAGGCCATTCTGTTTTGCTCGTTTCACCTCGCTCACCATCCATCAGCATTCAGATGCATTACCTCCCCCCACATCTATTGAGGATATTTTTAGCCATAATTGAAATTGAATATCCAAATAGAAATTTAAAGAAGTTCAAATTAAATATTATTGTTTTACTTTACTATTGGGACTAATCAGGACGCAAATAAACTTGAAAACAAGAGGAAACTTTAAAAGACTATAGATTTATTATTCAATATTATTGACAGTAGGGAGAATGTATCTTTTGACCTGGAAAAAGGTTTCTTCGGGATGTATCCAGCAGTGTATTTTTCTTCTGAGTGTGCGCATATCTGCTTAAAGAATGACAACCTGTATCTCCTGTGGCAATGTTCTCCACTGGACATTCTTAGCTATATCACCCAGAGAAGGAGGTTGAGGCAGCAGGTTTTGTCAGAGTCTCTTACGCTCAATCAGGCACCTACGCCATCTCAAATAGCTTCAATGATATCTGTGGTGTGCCCAGCTCCCAGAACAATAAAGCAAGGCGAATGGACTAGAATGGACCATTCAAACAAATTCACATTTTTTTTAGTACATGGGTTTGGGATTCCACAAGCTACCAAATCAGTTTCAACATGCCTTCATGTCAAGAGCTGACTGCAATAAACAGTTATGTCCAGATGTCATATATTGGACATAACTGTTTATTGCAGTCAGCCCTCAATATAAAGTCTACAAGGATAAAACCCTTCTGAAGGGATGGAATGCCTTCCTGCAGTGAGATATACATTTGATGATTTGATGATGCTGACACAGAGAACCAACACTTTGTTTCAAAACCTCCCATTTGAGTTCAATTATTTTGAGGTTTGGTAACGGTGAAGGTGGCGTCATATGCCTAGGATGGTTTTCATACTCATAAAACCAATCAATCAGTGACACCTTTTGTGCTATAGCTTGGACCCTTAAAGGACAGAGTGGACCTGAACCATTTCAGGATGATGAGCAGAAGCATCAGCATTTGTTATTTTTGGCCACGCATTTAATCAGGTTTTTCTTTAATCTGTCACCTGTGTGAAACTGCGGAGAAAACAGGTAAATTACCATTTTGAGTTCCTCTGAGCTAGGCAGTGCAAATTGGTGACTGGACCAAAAGACGAGTGGTGGTTGTGCACTGCCTGTAAACGTGAGGCAGATGGTGCCTTTGCCATTTGGCTTGTGTACACTTGTTCTCTCATGATTTTAGTAATACTTCGATATCTGCATTAACATTTTCTGATGCAGACCACCGTGCCAACCATGCTCTGCCTACTGCTCTGGCATTGATTATATAAGTGTCTTTGACGAGGCTTTTTCAACGTCAAGTTCAAAATGAAGTGCAGTAATGCACTACGAGGGCTGACAAGAGCAACTGTTGGTGCAGGAAACATGATGGCACACTCAAAGCAAGGCAGATGGCAAAGAATTGCTTTAAGTATGATTAGGTGGCACAACTTCCCCACACTCCTCATCTTCCTGCTGTTACAGTGCCTTGGCACTGCATTTACATGAATGGACAGTGGCAGGCTTTTTTTTTTTGATGACTTCAAACATTCTGCACTGTAAACATTAATCCATTTATTGTGGAATAGTGGATGAAATTTCTTTTCGATGGAGATGAGGAAACAGGGGACAGGATTGAGCAATGTGCCTTGCTAGGCCGTTTTGCCCTGATGAATCAGGGCTTTAAGTCTATGGGGTGGATCAGGACCTTGGCAGCACTGACGGGAACCCAAATCCCACTCATTAAAATGACAAAACCAGTGATCCTGCCGCTGCTGATTGGGCTTTATAAAACCAGCCCCAGCTTTGCTCACATGAGCGTTACACTGAGGAACCTCTGGAGCTGACCGTAACATGGGCAAGGTAAGACTAGCACAGCATATGCAGTTGAAAGGGGCCAGGTCAGGCTGTATGGCTAACTGTGGAAAAACTACTATATTTTTAATCCTGCTGGACAATTTAATGGTGGCATTGTATTTTGATAAATACTTCTATTTAAAGATGAAAAAATGGTGGTTGAAATAATCTGAAAATGTCCAAAAAAAAGTGCTTCATTTTAGCAGCCATGCAAAGGAATTTTATCCTCAAAATTTCATGACACCCCACCCCCCAAAAGTAATTTCATGTTTGGCTGCTACACTTCCGTTTTTAGACTAAACCCTTATCATAAAATGTAGCCTTTATATTTATAAATCCACACATCAAATTAGGCAAGCCAGAATGCTAGCTAAAGAAAGAAAAAATTATGGGTTTCTTGTATTAATGAATAAAAGTTTTATATATATATATATATATATATATATATATATAGTTTTTAGTGTTATATCCATTCAAAAGGTAATTCAATATGTAATTTCATGGGTCTTTTTTTTGTCACAAAAAGTACAATTTATGCTTGCTAAAACGAACATTTGGCAAAAATAGAATTAACATCATTTCATGAAAACTTTTCTAATGAATCAATACCTCTGATATATTCAAAAGGCCATTATTATTTTGCTGTTAGCAAGCATACTTGATGAATTGCTGCGCTATGAAAAGTTGAAACCCCAAACACTTTCCAGCCTCTCCAGTTACACTCTCACAAAAACTATTCTGCTCTGCTGGCCTTCAGATCATCTTCTACGAGGACAAAAATTTCCAGGGGCGGAGCTATGAGTGCGATGTCGACTGTCCCGACATGCACCCCCACTTCAGCCGGTGCAACTCAATTCGGGTGGAGAATGGCTGCTGGGTTCTGTACGAGCGCCCCAACTACATGGGTTACCAGTATGTGCTGACACGCGGGGAGTACCCAGAATATCAGCGGTGGATGGGCTACAATGACTCCATTCGCTCCTGTCGAACCTTCTCCTATGTGAGTACCCCAAGGGCTGTGAGTAGCTCCAGGGGTGGATTTTTCATAATTTTCATAAATAAAGACTACATTTTGTGGTCACACTTTAGACGAAGTGTTGCTCATAAAGTGCTATATACAGTATGTATAATGCCGTCATAAATGAGACATAATGTATTCATAAATAATACATACAGCAAATGCCATGCTTTCTAAAGGGTGAAATAACACACCCCCACTCTGCATGTAATGCCAAATGTGATATAACTGACAGTGTTACTTAGTGGCTAATGCTATAAAGGGTGACATTGTAAGCTAAGTGAGATTGCCATTGTCACATCTGGCATCAGATGCTGAATAAGGGTGTGTTATTTCACCCTTTGCAAAACATGACATTTGATTATGTATGATTTATGACGACATTATGTCTCATTTATGAAGGCATTATACATGCGGTATAAAGCCTTTAGTGTATGAGCAACACTTCATCAAAAGTGTGACCCATTTTGTAATATGACTGAAATTTGTTGAACCAAATTCCAGCCAAACCAATATTTTGAAAGGTAACAGTGGCTGCTCTGTCATAGCTCAGGTGTGCACATGGAGAACAGCAGTTTGACCTCCCTCCTCACCTCCTCCACCACACTCCCAATTCTAAAACCAAAAGTATAGCTTACTAAGGAATGGCCACTGAGTAAACTTAACAAGAAGTACCCTACATTCACACGGACGGTTAAGGGAGAATCTTTTTGAGAGCACAAGGTGTGATAATTTAATTTCCCTGGCCCCAGGAGGATAAATAAGACAGGGGTGACACAAGGCAATTTGGGTTGCAAAACATCATGATGAAATGCTTAAAGGAGCATTGAAAGGATTACTGTGAATGCTCAGAATTTACATCTCAAGAAAGTGAATCTGGTTGGCCACAACTCATAATCTGATTCCATCCTTGCCAATCTATGTTTGTTTTGCATCTTATTTATATATTTTAGTTACTCCGGAATTAGGCTTTTTATATTGAGGAGCTTTCCATGGAAATTCAAGGATTCAAAGCACTATTTTAAGCTTTAGCCAAAAGGTAAGAGGAAAGTAAGCTGATTACCATGGCCAATGATCATAGAAGAGTAGAAATGCCTTGTAGGGCTTTAGAGGCCTATATCCTGTAACCAAATCAGAGCTTTGGGCTACCATGAGTAATTGAGACCCAGGCTTTCAGAGTCTGCCATGAAAATTGGTTTAGCTCTTCTCATTTCAGTGTTATTGGCCTCTAAAATATTAATCTTTTCATGAGCGGAAATCAAAAATTCTATTTTCGAGGACCCCCTGTCAGCCCAGAATCTCTTACAGATTTTTTTTTATTTGAAATAAGAATATAGACTACTTCAAGTCTCAATATGGGAGTTAAGAGCCTCTGAAAAGTGTCCAGGCTGAAAAGAAACACTTTTAGTCCTACTTGATGATTGATAAGTTCACAATGAGGGCTGTTACCCATGGTTAGTAATTTTCTTTTTCTTTTTTTTTTTTTTTTACATAATCTTGTGTATCTTGTCTATATTTCTTTATAATTTTAACTTATTTTCTCATCTCCTTAGTTAAATGGAGGATTCATGTATAGGTAACCCTGACTTTATTAGGATGTTATTCATAAAGTTCTGGGAGCACAGTTTCCAAAGCTGTTTGTTCATATTCAAGGCTTTGATGACCCAGACAATATGCAGACCAAGTCGGGTGTGTTAATTTTAACTGTGTTTTTGTTTACTGTTTATAACGGTTTTTCCCATGGCACGGTCCATGTATTGAAAATTATGGTCACTCACTGCCCCTGTCACTCATGGATATTTAATATGGATGTTTAGAGGGACGCTTCCACATTACTCATCATGGGTTTGAGCAGTTTCGGGCTTGTATTTTCAGGACTATGCTAACCTCTGATAAACTTACATTCGGAGAGATGACACCTGAATTCAATAATACTCACGTAAGAGAAGGTGAATACGGAGAGTAGTTTCGACCAAGCAATTGATTTATTTTGCTTGTTAGCGAAGGGTTGTCCAGTTGCCGTCACTCATTTGAAATGATGAATTTAGATGGCCATTTTACATGATTGTCTTTCTTCATGGTATGTTTTGGCTTTGGAGACCATCATTAAGACTGCACAGTGCAATCTGCTTCTCCTGAAGTTGTTAATCTGTCTCCACCCTGTTCCTTTAAAATGTGCTCAGCAACAGACATGTTGTGCTTTATGTAACCTCACTGATGACCTCACCAAAGCCCAAAACATCAAGAACGGCAACCACCTGAATTTGGGGAGTATCAATATCTTCATTCGAATTCTCCTGGCCTCTCCCCTCTAATGACTCCCGCTGTCTGAACTGTGCCATTGCAGACCAGTGGTGGGCCCTATCGCCTGCGCATCTATGAAAGGTCAGACTTCCAGGGCCAGACGATGGAATTCAGCGATGACTGCGAGTCAGTCCAGGACCGGTTTCGCAGCCGTGACATCTACTCCTGCAATGTGATGGAGGGCTACTGGACCTTCTACGAGCACCCCAACTATAGGGGGCGCCAGTATTTTATGAGGCCTGGCGAGTACAGGAAATTCAGCGACTGGGGAGCTGCCTGTGCCACCACAGGATCATTCCGCAGGATCACCGATTTTTAAGCACACCCCCACTACACCCTCCCTCCTACCCACCCAATCCCCGTACCATTCCTTCTTCCCATATTACTTGCCTTGTCAATTAAAGGAGATTCTGATTATGGGAGTGTGCAAAGGTTTCTTTTGGGCTCTGAAAATTATTTACCAGGGAGAGCACCTCTTTCTAAACCTGAAGGCACATCATTAGACTAGATACTGAATTGTAATGCCAATGAATTATAATGCAAATTTGCAGACGAAATTGAAGTTTGCAATTTTTAGAATAATATTTTTAATTCACTTTTAAGATTTATTATTTTGATTCAGCCCAGATTTAAAGAATGCAATTCCATTTTGTACCTATACGTAGAATTGGGCGGACTGGGATCCAATGAACCTAGGGACCAATGAGCCTTATCTTCGTTTTGTCTTATTTGAGCACCTCTGACTTCCATTGATTACAAAATAGGTCATGACATCAGATCCCAGTCTCCTCTATTAGCTAAGTAAATTGGCATCTAATGTAAGGCTTGGTATGAGACACATTGCATTATGCTTAATGGCCTCCACGCATGCTCCTGTGCTCTAGCATGTAGTCCACACATCTTACTACTACAGCATTGCTTTATTCTGTACTTTATTCTGTGATATAATTAAAACAAGAGATGCATATCTTGGCATCCATCATCAAACAATGGCAACTTTTCTAAATCATGCAAAGTAGCCAAAGCATCATATTCAATAGGTTTATAAAATATTTGAAAAAACCTTACTGATAGAACAAATTAATTCAACATATCTAGTCAGCAATTCTGAATAAGAAAATTAGATTGAAAACCACATGGTGCACGATTACACCTCAGGGCAAATATATATACAAAAATTGAGAAATATCCACCTAGAAGTTTTATGCAAATAGTAAAAACCAACTTTGGAGTCAAAATTCAAGACGGAGCCCTGGTGGACATTTGGAATATGCGAATGAAACAAAAAATAACATGGTGCTCAACTAGACCATAGGGTGGACATGTAGCGCTCCTGGGCTGTATCTGTATAGTCAAAGTATTATGTCCTATCCACTTATTCCTAATCACTTTTCTTTCACCTTTGTGGAATATGTAATAAGGTAGAGGAAAGGTGTAAAAGGGAATTCCTAATGGCTGAGAAAGTCAACCGCGCCACAAAGAGAATCCGAATGCTCTTACACTAGCCAACATGATCATGTGTCCCCTGCCCATCATAAATGATTATTTTCGTGATTGGCTGGATGAAGGGTTGTCACTTTAAATATTGCTGCCTAATGGAATTGTGGGATAGCTTATCTCCTTCCTTTTTGAAAAGGATGCTTCTGTGTATCCTACGCTAAAAGAGGTAAATTTGGAAGCACAGAGACACCTTTCCCTAATAATGAATTTGAATGCATTTATCATGGCTGCCGTGAAATTATTTCCGGATCATTTTTTATGAGTTGGGATCTTCCCTAGGCCAAAAAGACTATTCGGATGCAGCCCTAGAATAGTGCTATCAAATTCATTGCAAATTGTGATTTGGTGACCATTTTAAATAGGCAAATTAGGCAGAGGAATTACATGGTGTGCAACTACACAGTCGGTAATCCTCAGTGAAAAAAATTGAGACTTTGGGCTCTAATTTCCTGGCGCAGCGCAGGTGGCGTAGCCAGGCGCAGCCCGCGCAGTGGTAATTTCGTACGGCGCAGCCCGCGTAGTGGTAATTTCGTGAGGTGCGCAGCCTTCGGTAGACGAAGGTGCGCCGAGATAGGTGTGCCGGCGTAGTAGGGGGAGGTGTCACATATTCATCAAGACGCAGTGACAATTTCGTAGAAAAAGTCTCCGCTGGAGTTGCGCAGAAAACTCGCCAGCTCCACCCTGGTTTAATTTCCGTGCAGTGGTAATTTGGCTGACCGGCGCAGAGTGCGCACACGTCACCGAAATCTCACAGGCAGGTTTACAGAATGTCAGGCACATTTCAATGCAAGAAAAAATTACAGGAAGCACTATTTATTGTAACTATCTGAATAAGGACATAAATTATAGTATCTATATCGATTGTCCTGATGTCAGGTGGTTGCCACGCGTAATGGAAACTTGACCTGGCTTAATCAACGCAACTGAATCTGTGATGCAAACTAACGACTTCACATCTTTCTCAGCCAACCACAAACTGCATAATATATATATATATATATTACATATATATATCCAATGCTTGCGTTCTATGCTCATTAAAGCCGCTTGCACACTGGACGCAAAACGAATTTTTCGCACGACTGATTACAGACAAAGTCAATGCAAAGACGCGATAGTCGGACAGGGTTTTAATATTGCTCCGTGTCCGAGAGTCATAAAAGTTCTAATTTTTCCGAGTTTTCCAGGAATTATTAGACGTGCAAACTTGGCTATGTTTGTGCTCGGCCTTCACAAAATGCAAATTGATAGCTATCGACTTTTCTTGGTCTTTTTAGCCTATTCATCTGTTTTCTTCCATTGAAGATAGACATCAGTAGCCTATTTATTCGGTCTTTCTTTTGAAAATTAGTCAGATGGATCGAACAGATTCACGCTTTATTTCCACAGCAGAGATAATATAGTGCGTGAGCAAATCAATTCCATGACCACTGACAGAGTGAAGAAATTATCGCATGCACGATCAAGACTGTCCGACACGATATGCAAATTACTCCATGTCCAGCAGCCAGCAAAAAGTAAAGGTATTGATATGAGAACAGATTTATAACGAAATAAAGAATAAAAATATATCAGCAACAAACGTGATATCAAACAAAGATGACACGCCAATAAATAAATCGCAGTGTTCATTTGATGCTTTGTTGTTAAAATGTTTCTTTTTATTCTTTATTTCATTATCAATCTGTTCTAATCGTCCTTTTTTTTTGGCTGTCAGACACGGAGGCATTGTACATTGTCTCGCGCCAGTGTCGACTCGCTTTATTGAGCAGAGCTTAAACAGAAACATTGGTTGAAATTCTCGGTACTCATCTTGAAGTACTGAACCCTCTTATCAAACATTCACGTGTAATATCTAAAAGAGTCAGTAGATTTGAAGAAATTAAAAACAATAATAGACTGTCGGACACGACGATTTATTAAAACCCTGTCAGACCTTTGGACACAAAACGCAATCTGTCGAGCGAAAAATTCGTTTCGCGTCCAGTGTGCAAGCGGCTTAATACTAGGCTACGATTATTGTCACTTATGTTTTATCGTCTTTAGTGGAGGAAAGGAATGCAGCCTGTATGATCTCGTACTGAGTTAAGATCACATATTGGAAATAAATGTGTAACGTATCTTGCTTTGTTGTATATGCACGTTAATCCCAAAATTTTAAGCAGCTACAGTTTGTAATAATAGGAACACGCTATCCATCGTTTCTCTTGCCAGTGAGCAAGATTTGACTCGGCTGGGTCGCCTTCTATATTCTAACACATTAAAGGTGAGGTGAGGAGCTCATTTGACTGGTGAAGATTTGACTCGGCTGTGTTATACCCAAACACGCCTTCTTTGCCAGCTTGCGCTGGAAGGAGGGGCAGAGGCGGGACAGCGGAGTACTTGCACCAGGCTACGCCGGGCACGAAATTGCCACATACGCCTGGACACACCCCGTTGGCGCGGCGCACCCCCCATACGCCGCGCCTGCGCCTGGTCTACGAAATTAGAGCCCATAGAATCAAAGTTAAAAAAAAATTGTGTCAACTTGTTACAGCTAATTTTTTTCATTTTTCTTAACTGACAAAAATTTTACAAAGGTAATTTTTTTCAATTGAGCAAAAATAAAAAAATTAGCTGTAACAAGTTGACGCAGTTTTTTTACTTTGATCCAAAGCCTCAATTTTTCAGTGCTGTATGCAAAATTTGTTGAAAATTCACTCAGTAGTTTTCTTGGAATATCGAAAACAAGAATTGTTAATGGGCGGACAACAGACAGACCACAGACAAAAAGGAATTTGACAAACCTACCATCATTACAATGGTGAGCTTAAAAATGGCATGTAAAATAATAGGTAAATTATACTTATAAGAAATACGAATCTGGATTACATATTTTATCAAGCATGCCAGAAATTATTGCAACACAGATAAATAATAGCGAATAGTGATCAATAGAGGCAATGAGATGATGAGATCAAAATTTCAGTTCAAAAATAGCAGATTATCTTCTTCCAGGGAAAGAAATGGTTCAGAGAAGTACTTACATAGCTGTACATAGCTTATAACAGAAATAGTGTTATTTCAGTTGAATAAATTTTTACTCATGTTGATGATCTCAGTTAACCAATACAAGGCTAAATCTGAGCATAAAATTATTAAGGAGACATTCTCATTCTCAAACTAAACCTAGGTAAATTTGTAATATTCTTTTGTAAAAGAATTTCCTACCCAATGACAAAAATTGGGATTTCGTGAAAATTTCAGGAATTCACAATGTTGTGTGTTTCTTCACACCACAGTGAAAATGTGCACCAGCAACAGTCATTTACTGATTTTAATGACATGGCTGGCAGGCAGGCTTTTCCCCGGTAGAACAGTGTAGAAGGACCCTTCTCTAAGTTAACACAAAAGTTGTGGAAGAGGGGGGCTACGCGCGCACACACACACACACGCACACACACACACACACACACACTGCTTAGACAGGCAAGCACACACATATTGCTGAATCATGCCACTCACAATAACACATACTACCAACAGAGACACAAATGCATTTTGTTTCTCCAGCCAGTAAGCGTGTGAGTTAATCCTCTGACAATTGCACTGTTGGTAACAAATTGCCAAAACTGAAAATAACATAAGATAATCATTTGACTGTAGACTTTGGCCCTACACACACAGCACTGCCATCATGCAGGAGTTCAGGAGTGCCAGATGCTTCTCGCTGAAACCAATTTCAATGTTTCTTTTAAAAGATTTTAGGTGGAACATTTAAGGCAGTTCCTCTTCCAAAGATACAAGTGACACTATGCGAAAGTTACAAAGGGTTTTATTTTCAGTAAAATAAGACTTCCATCTGTATTTAAGGAGATGAGAGGACCGGCACTAAAACAGAGACATTGAACGATTACACTGTATTTGCACATGCAAAACCACAGAGCAAACATTTAATGTCACAAGACATGAGTTTACACAGGCAGGCATGAGAATGCATCAGTCTTGCAGTTCTCTCCTCATCATTATCTTGTAAAATAAATATGAATACCTTTGAATGTGAAGGAATTGGCTTCCCAGAATGTTTTCATGTGGCCATCAAATGTATTCAGGTATCAAAATTTCAAACCCCATCGGATGAAAAATGTTCATCAGAAACATTCAATTTCTACATGTAGCTTAACATAACTTGTCAAAACAATTCATTATAAAATCAATATTAACACACAAGTGGTTGATAAAAATAATTGGACTGCACATTGATGATGTATCTAAAAGCTTACATTGCACCATTTAAAATAGACACGGAACCTCTGAGTCAGGTATAAAATTTATTTGCATTAGGCAAGAGGTGTTAGATTAAGGTCAAAGGTCACATAATGGTATTGTGACCCAACAGCTGCCTAATTTAAAGCACCATTCCAATGTGCCTGTTTTCTATCGACCCTTTATCCCCAGAAAGATCACTGGCAGATGCAGTGGCTCATGTACTGAGGGAGAGTGCAATGGTTTATTGCTCTGTTCCTAAAATCATTGTCCTCAAGGGCTGAGAGCAGCAAGTTTTCTTCCTTCCCTTTACGTGGGAGTCAGGTGTGAAGCCAGTCTGGCCAATCAAGCATTGCTGCTCATTTAGTTCATTGCCCAGGAGGAAAGAAAGCCGAAACTGAATTTAGATTTGAGGTCCGCATCGCAGGATTCCCAGCTTAATAGTTATCAAGAGCCCAACTCAAAGTCCTTTCCTGCTGTGAATCTGACTAAAGCATCTAAAATGGTAATCTCCAGGCTTGGCAGTGCCTCCTGGTGGCCACATTCAACAAATACACCTGGTCAGTTCGTGTTGAAATTATGGGTGCATCTCAAAACGACGGCCGCAGCCTTCAAAGGCTGAATTTTTAGGGGTTGTCACTTACTTCCATCTGTCAAACTGAGTTTTTTGGGAGTCAAAAACGCCCTGTAGGTAGTGAAAAGCATTTATACAAGCTGGCATTTCGCTTAATCGAAACTGTAAATGGCAAGCTTTCCACTGCAGGGTGAAGATTCTGACTGTAAAATAAGCATTTCCACTATTTCACTATTATTCATATTGGATGTCATGAGTAAAAAGTTTATTTGTGTTTAACATATGATTATTTTATGGTTTGACTGTGTAATTTTGGGGGCTCTGACAGCTTGGAGAGCCACTTGGAGATCTATGTTTATTGGGCTCATAATCAGTAGATAATTTTTAAAATCACGGTCAGTGAAGTACACGTGCAGTAAATCTCTGCACATCCAGGATTTTTAGATTGAGTTTCTAATAAAGTAATTTATAGTCATGATAATTCTTACTTTTGTGAAGGATATAACGCATATTTATTTTCCAGTTTTAAGGCTTTATTTGTCATCATTTGCCGCCGGATGCAACCAGCAATTCGGCGGGCACTGGGACCATGTACCCAAAAGGGGGAGAAGGGACCCAAACGCGCAGGCTGAGTAAAAATATATGAAGACTTTTAATAATTCTTAGAAAAAACAATAAACAACACTACCATGTTCATGTCCATGTATCAAGTTCTGTGCCTGGCCTTGTGCCATGTTTTGATTGACCTGTGTGTTTCTGGAATTCTGCTTATGTCTGACCATCCTTTGAATCATGTATTGTGTATTGGTAATTAGATTCCATGTTTTATTATTTTTCATGCTTTAGTTTCAGTTTAATCCATGCCATGTTTCCAGTTCCATGCATTGCACTTCGTCTCCTCCCATCTTGTCATGAGTGTTGTCTTTGCTCACAGTCCCTAGTATAGCGTGCCACTTCTTCGGGTGATTTATTGGTTTCTGGGTTTCAATCTCCTTTCATTATCTTGTGTTCTTCCTTCCTCTTACTTCTACTATTTTACTAACACCTACAAACAGTTTTTGATAATTACTAACCAACACTAACCTTGTATATTTTGACTAACTTACTAACGAGCACTTGGGATTGTATAGTTGCACTTACTAATTGACTAACAATCTCTCAGCATTCGCCCTATTCTAGTCTCCGCCTCTTCTCTCTCCCTAATTATCTCTGCTGCGTTTCTGTGGGTCTCTACAACTGCTTTGTGTTGTTCTTTCTCTCTCATTATCTATGCACTTTAGTACTCCTTGACTGGAGCTGTTTATCTGTCTGTAGGTTTGTCTTGTGATCCCTGTCTGCGTTTTGGCTACGGCCAATTTCATGTTATTAGTTTGTTCCCAATGTGACTCTCCATTGTTATCATTCCCATTGATTGCACCTGTGTTCCCTTGTCATGTGGTCTCCCGGAAATGTATATTAGATGTCTGTTAGTAGCACTTCCTTTGTCAGATCGTTATTTCCCTTGCTACCTGTGCCACGCTTCTCTCGCCTTCTATCATTGTGATTATCTTTTCTGACTGGACCGTCCTAGACCTTGAGCTTTGCCTTCTCCCTGTACTTTGCCGCATTCTTGTTTATCGACCCATTTTTTCTGACTACGATTTTTGTGATTGGTGTCCTGTTTACGGTTCTGGATTTCGCCCCTTGGATTCTGATTTTGGATTGTGGACTTTGTACTGTCGCCTGCTCTGTTGGGGGGGTTTCCCCCCTCAGAAATAAAGCCTGCTTTTTGCATTTTACTGGTGTTCGCACTTGGTTCATTTCGTTAAACCTCAAGCGTGCACTTTCCATAGTTCAACTTTTGTCTTGTCAGTCCACAGAATATTTTTCCAAAAGTCTTTGGGATCATCAAGGTTTTTTTTTTTTTTTTTTTTTGGGGCAAATATGAGATGAGCATTTGTTCTTTTTGGTCAGCACTGGTTTTCGCCTTGGAACTCTCCCATAGATTACATTTTTGCCCAGTCTCTCTCTTATTGTTGAATCATGAACACTGACTTTAACTGAAGCAAGTGAGGCCTGCAGTTCTTTAGATGTTGTCCTGGGCTCTTTTTCTGACCTCCTGGACGAGTTGGCGATGCACTCTTGAAGCAATTTTGGTAGCCTGGCCACTCCTAGAAAGGTTCACCACTGTTCCAAGTTTTCTCCATTTGTGAATAATGGCTGTCACCATGGTTCACTGGAGTCCCAAAGCCTTAGAAATGGCTTTGTAACCCTTTCCAGACTGACTGACTGTCAATTATTTTGTTTCTCATCTGTTCTTGAATTTCTTAAGACCGTGGCACGATGTGCTGCTTTTTGAGATCTTTTAGCCAACTTACCTTTGAGACAGGTTTTATTGAAGTGGTTTCTTGATTCAACAGGTCTGGCAGTAATAAGGCCTGGGTGTGGCTAGTGAAATTGGACTAAAAAAATGTGGTTCATCACAATCAATTCATGATTTGGGCGGGCAGAGCAGCATCGAAAATAACCGGGGGCGACGGGCGATTTCGCCCTCAGTAGAGCCCTGATAGCCCCTAAAAATCCCCGAAACCCAATTATTTGGGGCGACCATTTTCTCCAGCGTCGCCCTCATTTCTGCCTCAATTTTCACGTTTTTTTAAGAATTGCGAGCAAAAAGGCATTTCTTACAGGTCTCCAGCTCGGCGAGGTTTTAGTAATACCGAATCGCGAAACATAAAACTTCAGCCTAGCTAGCGATAGCGCTCACGCACATTGCTTCCGCATATCCGTAAATAAACTCGCAATGCATTGTTGGAAATGAATGAAGGAAGCGACGTAAGTGGCTTTTGCGTGCCTGTTAGTGTTACACAAACAGTGCTCTGATAAATCCAATGAATTTTATCGCTTACTTCAGTACGTCTCGTCACGTGTTTCTTGTCTTCGAAATTGTAAAGACGAACGTGATCGGTATGGTATAGTACCGCGCCGCATGCATGCATGCAGCAGCTGTATTGTATACTAAATACTGCACTTTGCATGCGTATACGCAAGCGCTTGTTCAGTGAACATGGAGTGGTTTCTGGTTCGTCCCGGTGTTCCGACATGTTGGGCTACCCGAGTTCTGAGCTACCCTGGGCGGGGTTTTAGTGAATATTCATTACGGAGGTTGTCGGCCGCGCTTGCGCGTTAAGCAGTCATTCATGGCAAGTGAACCGAGAGGAGCTGAATATCCTGATGTAGCTCAGTTGTTCAACAACGGCGTAGCCTACTTTTAAAGCGTTTTAGATGTGGATATGTGATAATGTGGGGAACGGTGACTGTTTGGACAACAGCTGATGCGAGAGCAGGTAAGTGTAACATTAAGCAATTTGGTGATGTTGTTCTCTTTTTGCTTACGAACCTCCCTGCGTTTAGCTGTGGCCTATAATTACCTCCGCCCAAGGAGGTTATGCGATCGAGTTGGTTTATTTATTTGTCCGTCTGTTTGTTTGTTAGTTTGTTTGTCTGTGGACAGGATTTCTTGGAAACTACTGGACAGATCTTCTGGAAATTTTCACCATAGATAGACCTTGGTCCATGGAAGACTCCGTAAAATTTTTATGATTGGCGGAGGTCAGAAATCTCTTTTCTCTTGTTGAGGCTATTTTGATACACTGAAAGAGGCTGGGCCATTAGGCCTACTAGGCTGTAGCTAAACGCAAGTCAATGCAGTTCACCTGCCTGTCATATTTCTGAAATAGGGTATACCCACCTCCCAGTATTTTTTTGTATGCACATCCTGTAGTGTCTGTGGTCCTTGTGCTAACTTGAGAATTCACTTGAGATTCATACTCTCTGTCTGCTATTTAATGCCTCTGGTAGGCCATTAGGCAATTAAAAACACTTGGCACACACCTCGGAACATCTCTTTCCCTTCTTAGTCCTGTTGAATTGTCTGAGACATAGGTCACATTTGGCTTATTATGCTTTTCACTGACTTGCAAAAGTTTTATCTGTTGTCTGTCATATAGGCCTTGTTGTACCAACTGAATTGTTGTGAACAGTCTGTGCTCCTTCCTTGTATGTGCTCATGTGTGTAAATGTTTATTTCGCCTTGTCATGTATGAGGTCATGAATAAAACTATCTAAAAATAAAACTCTTACAATCATTGTCATTATTCACATTTTGGAAGAAGTATGGGCTTAAGTCCTACTGGCTATCGCCATCATTTAATGTGGGGCTAATGAGCCTTAGAAGCACTGTCTATAAAGTGCGTACCTTAGATGCACTGTCTATAAAGTGCGTACCTTAGAAGCACTGTCTATAAAGTGCGTACCTTGGAAGCACTGTCTATAAAGTGCGTACCTTAGAAGCACTGTCTATAAAGTGCGTACCTTGGAAGCACTGTCTATAAAGTGCGTACCTTAGAAGCACTGTCTATAAAGTGCTTGGATGGTGAGATGAAAGGCTATCACTCAGTCGACCATTGATATGGTGACTTAATGTATTGTAGGCTTACATCAGATGGATGTAAATAATTGTCCTATACGGAGTGATTAAATTCTAAATTAGAATGTGATAAGAAATATAGGATAGTAAAGATGCATAGCCCTTCAAAAGCCAAATGAGTCATGTGATGCAAAACACCCCACAATCCTTAGAGTAACCAACCTTACAAATATCCCCATACCATGGTAGAACCATTGTGGGTTTGTGAAGGAGAGAGATAGAGACACTGAGATTGAAATTGAGACAGAGATATACTGATAGAGTTAGAGATATATAGATTGAGATAGAAATAGTTAGAGATATATATGTATATATATATATATATATATATATATATACAGTGCCGCTTGAAAGTTTGTGAACCCTTTAAAATTTTCTATATTTCTGCATAAATATGACCTAAAACATCATCAGATTTTCACACAAGTCCTAAAAGTAGATAAAGAAAACCTAGTTAAACAAATGAGACAAAAATATTATACTTGGTCATTTATTTATTTAGGAAAATGCTCCAATATTACATATCTGTGAGGGGAAAAAGTATGTGAACCTCTAGGATTAGTGATTCATTTGAAGGTGAAATTAGAGTGTTGGTGTTTTCAATCAGTGGGATGACAATCAGGTGTGAGTGGGCACCCTTTTTTATTTAAAGATCAGGGATTTATCAAAGTCTGATCTTCACAACACATGTTTGTGGAAGTGTATCATGGCACGAACGAAGGAGAGTTTTAAGGACCTCAGAAAAAGCGTTGTTTATGCTCATCAGGGTGGAAAAGTTTACAAAACCATCTCTAAAGAGTTTGGACTCCACAGTCAGACCGATTGTGTACAAATGGAGGAAATTCAAGACCATTGTTACCCTCTCCAGGAGTGGTTGACCAACAAAGATCACTCCAAGAGCAAGGCGTGTAATAGTCGGCGAGGTCACAAAGGACCCCAGGGTAACTTCTAAGCAACTGATGGCCTCTCTCACACTGGCTAATGTTAATGTTCATGACTCCACCATCAGCAGAACACTGAACAACAATGGAGTGCATGGCAGGGTTGCAGGGAGAAAGCCACTGCTCTCTAAAAAGAATATTGCTGCTCGTCTGCAGTTTGCTAAAGATCATGTGAACAAACCAGAGGTCTATTGGAAAAATATTTTGTGGACAAATGAGACCAAAATAGAACTTTTTGGTTTAAATGAGAAGTGTTATGTTTGGAGAAAGGAAAACACTGCATTCCAGCATAAGAACATTATCCCATCTGTAAAACATGGTGGTGGTAGTATCATGGTTTGGACCTGTTTTGCTGCGTCTGGGCCAGGACAGCTTGCCATCATTGATGGAAAAATGAATTCTGAATTATACCTGCAAATTCTAAAGGAAAATGTCAGGACATCTGTCCATGGACTGAATCTCAAGAGAAGGTGGGTCATGCAACAAGACAGCGACCCTAAGCTCACAAGTCGTTCTACCAAAGAATGGTTAAAGAAGAAATAAAGTTGATGTTTTGGAATGGCCAAGTCAAAGTCCTGACCTTAATCCAATCGAAATGTTGCGGAAGGATCTGAAGCAAGCAGTTCATTTGAGGAAACCCACTAAAATCCCAGAGTTGAAGCTGTTCTGTACTGAGGAATGGGCTAAAATTTCTCCAACCTGATGTACAGGACTGTCAACAGTTACCGGAAATATTTAAATGCAGTTATTGCTGCACAAGGGGGTCGCATCAGATACTGGGAGCAAAGGTTCACATACTTTTGCCGCTCACAGATACGTTATATTGGATCATTTTCCTCAATAAATAAATGTTCTCTTTATCTACTTTTAGGCCTTGTGTGAAAATCTGATGATGTTTTAGGTCATATTTATGCAGAAATCTTGAAAATTCCAAAGGGTTCACAAACTTTCAAGCGCCACTGTATATATAGACACTCAACAAAAATATAAATGCAACATTTTTGTTTTTGCTCCCATTTATCATGAGATGGACTCAAAGATCTAAAATTCATTCCAGATACACAATATTACCATTTCTCTCAAATATTGTTCACTAATCTGTCTAAATGTGTGATAGTGAGCACCTTTGCTTTGCTGAGACAATCCATCCCACCTCACAGGTGTGCCACATCAAGATGCTCATCAGACACCATGATTAGTGCACAGGTGCACCTTAGACTGTCCACAATAAAAGGCCACCCTGAAATGTGCAGTTTTGTCTCACAGCAAAATGCCACAGATGGCGCAAGCATTGAGGGAGCGTGCAATTGGCATGCTGACAGCAGGAATGTCAACCAGATCTGTTGCTCGGGCATTGAATGTTCATTTCTCCACCATAAGCCGTCTCCAAAGGCGTTTCAGAGAATATGGCAGTACATCCAACCAGCCTCACAACCGCAGACCACGTGTAACAACAACAGCCCAGGACCTCCACATCCAGCAGGTTCACCTCCAAGATCGTCTGAGACCAGCTATTCAGACAGCTGCTGAAACAATTGGTTAGCATAACCAAAGAATTTCTGCACAAACTGTCAGAAACCATCTCAGGGAAGCTCAACTGCATGCTTGTCGTCCTCATCGGGGTCTTAACCTGACTCCAGATCGTTGCCGTAACAGACTTGAGTGGGCAAATGCTCACATTCGATGGCGTCTGGCACGTTGGAGAGGTGTTCTCTTCACGGATGAATCTCGGTTTACATTGTTCAGGCCAGATGGCAGACAGCGTGTGTGGCGTCGTGTGGGTGAGCGCTTTGCTGATGTCAATGTTGTGGATCGAGTGGCCCATGGTGGTGGTGGGGTTATGGTATGGGCAGGCATCTGTTATGGACGAAGAACACAGGTGCATTTTATTGATGGAATTTTGAATGCACAGAGATACCGTGATGAGATCCTGAGGCCCATTGTTGTGCCATACATCCATGAACATCACCTCATGTTTCAGCAAGATAATGCACGGCCCCATGTTGCAAGGATCTGTACACAATTCTTGGAAGCTGAAAATGTCCCAGTTCTTGCATGGCCAGCATACTCACCGGACATGTCACCCATTGAGCATGTTTGGGATGTGCTTGACCGGCGTATACGACAGCGCGTACCAGTTCCCACTAATATCCAGCAACTTCGCACAGCCATTGAAGAGGAGTGGACCAACATTCCACAGGCCACAATTGACAATCTGATAAACTCTATGCGAAGAAGATGTGTTGCACTGCATGAGGCAAATGGTGGTCACACCGATACTGACTGGTTCTGAGTCCCCAGACCCCCAATAAAGCAAAAACTGCACATTTCAGAGTGGCCTTTTATTGTGGACAGTCTAATGTACACCTGTGCACTAATCATGGTGTCTGATGAGCATCTTGATGTGGCACACCTGTGAGGTGGAATGGATTGTCTCAGCAAAGCAAAAGTGCTCACTATCACACATTTAGACAGATTTGTGAACAATGTTTGAGAGAAATGGTAATATTGTGTATCTGGAATGAATTTTAGATCTTTGAGTCCATCTCATTACAAATGGGAGCAAAAACAAAAGTGTTGCGTTTATATTTTTGTTGAGTGTGTATATATATATATATAGAGAGAGAGAGAGCCATAGAGATAGAGATAGTTAGAGATATATAGATTGAGATAGGGACATAGATAGTTAGAGATATATAGATTGAGATAGAGACATAGGTAGAGACAGTTAGAGATATAGATTGAGATAGAGATAGTTAGAGACATATAGATTGAGATAGAGATATTTAGATTGAGACTGAGATAGCGATATATTAGATAGAGGTATATAGATTGAGATAGACAGATATTGAGAGTAAGCGAGAGGGAGAGAGAGAGAGTGAGAGTGTGTGTGTGTGTGTGTGTGTGTGTGGGAGAGAGGGAGAGATGTAGGAGAGATGCCTCCATATATCAGGAGCTGGTGGAGTTGAAAATGCATGGAGTATTGCCTGATAATTTGAATAAGACCCAGAGGCACACTATACTGAGACGAGCAAAAAAGTTTGGCCTCAAAGGTGAGTGAAATGTAGTACATTGAAAACCAAGTAAAAAGCTAAAGGCCCAGTCACACAGCGAAAACGCATGAATTACGCACGAATTACGCACAGATTTTCGTTTCTGCGCGGAGCGTACGTCGTATGCGTAATTCGTAGGTGGAACGAACGTGGACTGTCAGTGATTGTAAGTGGATGTGCGTTGAAGGCAGTTTGTGCGTGATTTTGAGTTTTGAACAGTTCAAACATTTTCCGACGCACAACTGTGCCTTGGTGTGCGTAATTCCTGAGTCGGCATGCGTAGTTTATGCGTCGAGTATGCGTAACTATGCGCGGGACACTCGTCGGCCGTCAGTGCTTATGCGTCAGAACTGGTTTGAATCTGCGCACGTCCACGTCGGTCCACTGATGCCCCACGTTCATATCACGCATGAAATGCGCATGTATCACGTTCATTCCACTGACATTCACTGACAATACGTGAAGCGTTCGTGTTTGGACGTGCTCAGCCGGTGATTCATGCGTCGGGCGTGCGTCGAATGTTCGTGGAATACTGCATCGTGTTTGCTATTATGCGTCGACGTGCGCGATATGTCAGTGATTGTAAGTGATACATGCGTGGTTCATGCGCGATTCATGCGTGATTCGTCCGAGATTTCTACCCCCGACACCCCGAAAAATTGGTCAATTTCTCAACGCACAAGCACGCACAAACCCAATCTGTGAGAGATTCGTGCGTGATCGGCTGTGTGACTGGGCCTTTAGACAATGAACTACATTACATCAGGCGTGATGGGAATTGGGTGAAGGTGGTAAAGGAGAGAGAGGAGGTAGAAAACCTCTTCCATGAATTCCACAGCCAAAAAACTGGTGGCCACTGTGGTGTGGAAAAAACTTTGCATTCCCTCAGCGTGAGATTTTACTGGCCTGGCATGTCTCTAGATGCCAAGACATGGGTGAGTATCAGAAACCTGGGTCCTTTGTGGTAAAATCAGAGTATTTTACTTTTGCACAATGAATTCTATCAATCCCCTGACTCACAGATAAAGCAGTGCGCAGAATGTCAGGGCAAAAAGACGGCAATTAAAAATAAATCTCAATACACCCCCATTGTGGTAAGTATGTTTAAAGATAAAAATAATTGTTTAATGCAAACTGAGTGTGTGTTCCTCAGGCCTACTTTACATTTTTCTTTAGGTGTCTGAGCCGTGGGAGATTGTTGGCATGGACCTAATAGGGAAGGTCAGCCAAACTGAGGAGAAGTATGAATACATCTACATAATGGTGGACTATTTTACCAAGTGGTCAGAGGCTTTCCCTCTGAAGTCGAAGACTGCTGAGGAGGTCACCAGGTGCATTTCGAAGCTATTTTACAGGTTTGGAGCACCAAAACGCATACTGACTGACCAGGGCAAGGAATTCGTGAACCAGGTTAGTTTCTTAATGAAGTCATTAATGGAAGTAACTGTTTCCTATTTTTTCCCTATTCCTAATAGTTTTTTCTCTTCTTTTTTTGTGTGGGGTGGGGGCTTTACATAGATAAATCAATCACTGTGTGATTATCTGGGGATAAAAAAGAGCCTCTGTGCTCCATATCACCCACAAACTAATGGATTGGTGGAGAAAATGAACGACACCATTCAGAGGTAAAAATCTCAAACAAACATTTCAATTAGCCAGATTAGGCACTTGATAAAAACTAATAATGTACATTATTCTTTTTCAGATGCCTCAGCAAACTGGTTAACAACAAGCCTGATAAATGGGTGGATTATCTTGAATCAACCATGTTTGCCCTGCGAACCAAAAAGCACTTCACCACCTGCTTCTCCCCATATTTCCTCATGTTTGGGAGAGAGGCGAGGTATCCAAGCGAGATACCTGACCATTATGAGGTGTGCTCAGATAAGATATTACACACTGTTAATATGTGCCTGTGGTTGCCAATTACAATTCATATACAACTTTTACTTTATATTTAGATTGATGAAACCATTGAGGACCGAGTAGAGGATGAGATTGTCTTCTATGCCATTGAAAGGCAAGATCAAATCAATAAAATTGTCCTGGCCAACATGGAAGAGGTGCAGCAGAAGATTCTAAAAAGGAAGCAGCAGCAGGGCGCACATGTTCATGTGAAAGTAGGGGACAGAGTCCTGAGGCAGAACATACGCAGTCAGCAGAGGAAGGGTGGCAAGCTTGACCCAAACCTTTTAGGGCCATATACTGTCATGAAAGTTGAGGGGAAGAGCATTGATTTAATGGATGACAGGGGCAAACTGTGTCCAAAAGTCAATCTGGACCATTTAATACATTTTGAAGAACCACCAGCCAAACGCATAAAACTCAATCAGTCCCCCAGTGCTCCCCCTGTCTCTCCCATCACCGCAGCCAACCCAGACACCCCAACTGCTGCCCCTGCTCCTCCTGCCCCTCCTCCTGCTCCTCCTGCCCCGGCTGCTGCTCCGGCTCCTCCTGCTGCTGCTCCTGCCCCTCCTGCTCCTCCTGCCCCTGCTGCTGCTCCTGCTCCTCCATCCCCTGCTGCTGCTCCTGCCCCTCCTGCTCCAGCTCCTGCTGCTGCTGCCCCTACCACCGAAGGCCCTGATGCTGCTACTGTTGTCCCTGCCCCCGAGAGCCCTGCTGCAGGTGCCCATACAGTGCATGTCAGTTATGTTTTTTTCTGAATCTGGAAAGCACACTGGTACACAACAATATTCTCCTCCTTTTTCATAGTGCTGGAAAAAATTTGGGCAAAGAGGATGGGAGGAAAGCTTTGCAGCAAAATTAGCCCATACAAGATTTTCACAAGGGACCTGGAACGGTTGAAACCTGGGGAAAAACTTGAAAGCAAGGTTGCCTTGGATATTATCTTAATGTTCCAATGGACTTCTTGATATTATTACTGTGATTTAAAACATTGCGTTTTTCTGACTTATCACACAGGTTATTAATGCTTTTTTAACCAAGCTGGTCTCAAGCGTCCATAAAGGCTACGCAATGGACACATTCCAGTTTACCGACATCTGGAATAAAAAGCCTGGCAAAATGAAGCAGGTAATCATCATCTTCCAAATCGACATTCTTTGCTCACAAAGTATTTTTAGGATTCTTAATCACATAAAGCAAAATCTGTTTCCCCCCACTTTAGTTTAATCCACAGGCCTACAACCTCATAATGGGTGCAGTAAATGAGGGAGACCATTGGACTCTTGTGGTCAGTATCACTCATTTCATATGTTCTCCCATACACAGCACGGTCTTGACTCTCGTTTATCATTACAGGTTATATACCCACAAACAAAATCCATTTTATATTTCAATTCTTGTGGAGAGAGCCAACAAAAGCTTGCTTACAGCAAGAAAGTCTTACAGTGAGTAAAAAAAAAAATGGACAAAATACTGCTTTGCACGTAAACACATTCATGTATTCATATGTTAGGCTAATAACTTCTCCCTCTCAAAGGAATTTTATGGCCAGTAAAGGCATCGCGGGGAAATGGACCTGCAAAACCGTACCCCACAGCCTCCAGCCTGATGGAACATCCTGTGGTGTGTTTACATGTAAAGTGAGTAAGCTGGCATATGAAAATGTTTTACGTTGATTAAATTGTCTTCATAACTAAAAGAACCCTGTTGAATCTAACATTTATGGCTTAGTTTGCAGAGGCAGTTGTCCCAGGCGGTGATCTGAAGTTCCCCTGTGCAGAGGAAGACACAGCCAAATATAGAAAAGATATAGCAATCTTTTTACTGGAGCACACAGGTAGCATATTTTAAACCAACTTCACTGCATGTTTTTAGACAGGAGTACAAAAACGATGACATGAGATATTATATTTGTTCCTTTCAGAGGACCTAGGGGAGGTGTGCCTACTATGTGGAGATGTGTATCCCTACACAGAAGACCATATAGATACCTGGGTATGAATAGTAGCCTAACAATATAAAATGCATTGTTTAATGGTTACATGCTTGAGTGAATACTAATGTCCAGCCTGTGCTTTTGTCTTTCAAAATACAATGTGACTGCTGCCATGGCTGGTACCACTGTGAATGCATGAACTGGCCAGACATTGAAAAAACATTTACTTGCCCAGGCTGTGAAGGGCCAGTGTAATAAAACATTTTTACCACCAAGCCTATTTGTGTTTGTTGTTTCATGTCGGCTACATCCTAGTAGCCTAGCTATTTGTTGCAGACTTCATTTCAGCAGCATAGGTGGCCATGAATGTAGGACTTCAATTGACCAAAATTAGCACACAATACAATGGAAAGATTTCAAATTACAAACTTGGATGCAAAATGGAGCCTTCCATTATACAGAAATTGTTGTTGGTGTAGTAGCCCAGGACAACACGCTCGCTAAATTGTTTAATGTTATCTAAGTAGCTCTATGTTGTTTGAAATAACTGTTTACCAGGTATGAGCTTCCCATGGAACTAGAGGTTAACACGGTCGCCAAATTGCTTGATATTACTCTTCCTCTCGCATCAGCTGTTGTCCAAACAGTCACCGTTCCCCACATTAACACATATCCACATCTAAAACGCTTTAAAAGTAGGCTACGCCGTTGTTTAACAACTGAGCTACATCGGATATTCACATCCTCTCGGTTCACTTGCCATGAATGACTGCTTAACGCGCGAGCGCAGCCGACAACCTCCGTAATGAATATTCACTAAAACCCCGCCCAGGGTAGCTCAGAATTCGGGTAACCGAATATCTCGGAACACCGGGACATCGAAACGACCAAATCCACTGCCATTGCCCGAAGAGAAGCCACTGCAATCCGAACCTAAACACCACCCCAGATTAAACAGATAAAAATACAAACTGTACCAAAGAAGTCGACCATTCTTTCGTGGAAAGTGGACTGGCTCGAGATCGAATCTCGCCCTGCGACAGCCACAGGCACAGCCACATTAGGCTCAGCATCGCCGTTGACCGTGTACTGCAAAGCATGCCGAGCTTTCCCCCTAACCCCCCGTGGCGGACAGTCGAAATTCGCGTCTGATCCGTGCATCGAGGGAACAACAAACATCAAAAAGAATGGGATGGAGCGGCACCAGGAAACAAGTGCCCACAAAATTGCCTACGGTGAGTTTACATGAATTAGTGCCATATTACTTCAGTTTGGTTTAACTTGAAGTCTTAAATTTATTTATTGAGTCAGACATGTCATTGAGCTTGAAGCCTTGAGACTTTGAGTCATGAGTGACACTCTAGCGTTAGTTCGTTACTTAGACTATCAAAAAAGGACTTGTCTAACTTAAGTTAAATAACAATTAACAATTGCATTCATTCTGTATAGTTTTGTCACTCTGCAATTTGCAATCTATAAATCTGTAAATTCTTTATTCTTCTTGTTATCTTGTTCTTGCATGCCTCATGAAACAAACTTTGTGTCCCAAAATAGTTTTCTACGGCCAAGGTGTTTATTGTTCTGTGAAAATGGAACCTCATTATAATGAGGCCTTATGGACCATCAGGATAACCTTGTTATAACAAGTTTCTCATTATATCAGGCCTCTGAGGTAGAAAAAATTTAGAAATATAGAGAGATGGGAACATAAAAATTACCTTGTCAAAACTGTTATAAATTGGTTTTATTGAATTTGACATCTTTATAACAAGGTTCCACTTTACCAACAGTCCAACAGCAACAGATTCATAAGCTAATCAAGGACAACTGATGCTATTTACACTTGTCCCTTTGTTCTAGATAATTGCACAAAAAAGTAGCCCCTAAAAAACAAAAATAGCCCCCAAAAATTCTAAAATAGCCCAAAGGCTATAAAAAAAGTAGCCCTTAAAAAATACAAATTAATTTTTTCCCTGTCACAGAGGACCAGGAAGGTTTGGTTAGCTTTTTCCCTCAGTAAATAAAATCATCATTGAAAAACTGCATTTTGTATTTACTTGGGTTATTTTTGTCTGATATTGAAATTTGTTTGATGAGCGGAAACATATAAGTGTAAAAAATATGGAAAAAAAAGAAATCAGGAAGGAGGCAAATACTTTTTCACGGCACAGTTGATGACAACACATGTCTGAGGTCAAATCTACTAGGAGTAGTTCATTTTCCAGAGACACACACTGCTGTGAATATGGCAAGGGTGAAAAACACATTCATGGAGGAATGGGGGATAACCTTTAAAGTTACATGTCTGATCACTGATGGTGCAGCTAACATGATCGCTTGTGGCAAGGCACTGAAGCTGCGCCTTGCCATCTGTGTGGCTCACTCTTTAGATCTTATTGCAAAGAAGGCCCTTGATTTGACCCCTGTTCTGTCTGCTATCTACACAAAGGCAAGGAGGCTGGTTGGGTATTTCCGGAGCAGTACAACTGCCAAAGTTGGTTCACTGACATTATGTTCATATCATATCAGTTAATGTATTATTTGTTTATTATTGCTCTATTCTTTACAATTTTTGTGTTTTTAAAGCTTGCACTCATTCAAGAGCAGATGGGGAGGCCTTATCTAAAGCTGATCCAGGAGGTAGAAACCAGGTGGAGCTGCACCTTCCAGATGCTCCAGAGACTGGTGGACCAAAGGGAGGTTGTGGGGGCAGCTTTGGTGGGCTTGAACAGCGACATCCCTTCACTGACATCTGAGGAATACACTAACATCACCAGGTGTTTGTCCATCTTGGCTCCATTCCACAAAGCCACTGTGGAACTTTCTGAGTAGAGGAAAGTGTCCGACTCCAAGGTAATTCCATTGCTGAAAATGATTGAGAAGATGCTCCAGGATGAAGTGATGGATAGCACTAATCCACTGGCTAGAGAGCTGAGAGAGCACCTCAGCAAGCCTCTTGGGGGAAAGCTGCATAATTTACAGAGCTCCAGCATTATGTCACTGCCAACATTGCTAGATCCAAGATGCAAGACCATAGGTTTTTTTAGTCAATAAAATGCTGATGAAGCAGTAAGACGGCTGACATCTGAGTGTGCCAATGTCATAAGGGATCTAAAATCATTTGCAGCAGCTTCAACATCAATTCCATCAAATAATGTGGTTGAAAGACCTGGTAATTATTTTTTCTCCTTTTAAGTCAAGTCAATATATATGAATTATGACCCGGACATACATTATCTGTTTATGCTTCTCAGGAAACAAGCTGTGGGGTCATCTGGATGCCAAAGTGATGGCATCCAGAATGATGCACAATGTGACTGCTGATGCCACAGTAGAAGTTCAGAAGTATCTGTCGGAGCCAAATATTGGGAGGACCGATTGGGATGACCCTCTTCTCTTTTAGGAGAGGCAGAAGTGCATTTACCCTAAAATATAACATGAAATATCGTGGATTTACAAATTGAATTTACTAAGGCCGATGTTATTCGCACTTTAACGTGTGGCCAATGCTAATTTTTCTTCTTGACCACACTAGTAAGTGCCCAAGTTGATGACCATTCCAGTGCCGCTTAGAAAGTACCTGTAATGGAGCGATCAGGAACCAGTCGCGAGAACCAGGCAATGCAGTAGAACTTGCTTTATCAACCCCTTTCTGCAGAAGTAAATTTGGCTATTTATGGGTTACCCACTTTAATGCTGTATAATTCAAGATTTAAGCTTCATAAAGAGAAAAAATGTGGCTCAATTCAGAAAAAACACTTACAGCATTTAGAATTATATTGTATTTCAGTTTATTTTCATGATTTTTGCAGAGAATATGAGCAGCAAACATAAAAAATCTTCATGAGAATTCACCATTGAAATTGCAAAAAAAATAATTCTGAGGATTAAAAAACTGCTGGGGCTTAAAACTTTACATTTCTGGTACAATAAACTCCTTGAGAACAAGTAGAATTCATCTTCAACATTACGTTCTAGATTACCTACATGCTATCAGCCAAATTATACAGCTACCCAAGTGTCTCCCCAAAGTCTCAAAATGATGTGCTGTCAAATCATTAAAAAATCGTGTATTTAACACAAATAAAGTTTTAAGGCATGAAATTTAATATGAGCAAATGATTTTCTGGTTGAGTTTACTATGATTTATCAATATCAGTGCAGTTGAATATCAGTGGTCACCAGTAACCTCTCCAAACACAAAACATGCCTTTTCTCCAAAATAAAGTTTAGAGTTTTGGCCATTTTTCTTCAAAGCCAGCACAAACACGCATTAAATAAACTGCTTATTAAACAGTCAGAACATTCACCCTGTAATGGAAGCTGCCAGTCCTCTCTTCTAAGCTCACAAACCCATTTCAACACTTATAAGGAACAAGTACACCTCACTAACTCAGTAATATCTGAATTCTGAAATATACCTTATTTTAGCAGAACAGACACTCCACTTTCAGGGAATATCTAATCCATTGCCTCTCCCGATTCAAAAGAAACTTGCAATGAACGTGCCAGGGGGTCCACCCAAATGCACGGGCAGTTCGCGTTTTAAACAGGAAAAAAAAACTCGACATTCGACTTTGTTGAGTACGTATACATTCCAAAACAAAAAAAAACAAAAACAAAAACAAAAGTAGCAACCTGACCTTTGTCATGAATCCTTCCTCCAGAGACCGATGTATCCAGTAGCAGGAACACTCCGGTCCTGTTTCATTCGAAATAATTCCAATTGACCATATCCTTATCTCATTTAAATCCTGTAAATGTAAGTGAACGCTTCAAGGCCAGTTATGCGACCCGATTTTCTATAAATCGCGTCTATTTCAGCCGCGTAATGTGCATAACGTAGACAGGATATAACCGAGCCTGCTGATACGCATAGGTTTGTATGCTCTGTGTTTGTCCAATCAATGTGTTTCGCTTACTCGCTTAAATGTTTAAACACTCGGGAATTGGATAAGAAACGAGCCAATCAATACATTGTTCCCAGGGGAACTTCACGAGGGCATGAAGTGTAACTCTACAATTACGGAGAAGAGCTTGTGTGATTGGCTATCAACGCCAGTACTCGGGTGGATATAAGGAAGTGCTGGATTTGTCAATGAAGGAATCGACGCGTAAATCCACGGTAGGGGAACTACAAATTTTTTTGTATGTGACAACTGTAATTGACAGTACAATGTGAGAGAATCAATATCATGTCGATTTTTTTGCCTCAGAAAACTGATTTTTCTGAACCACTAATTGAAATGCTGTTGGGTCACTGTGGCTAAACTGGTTGCAACAGAGGATAACGATTTTTTCTGTGTCAAGATATCGTTTTTTTAAATTGCTGGATCGATACTATGGGCAAGGATACTGACCAGTTTGCACATCAGGCTTAGCTGAGGAGTTTAATTCATGCAGCTCTTGAAAAACAGGGCGTGGAGTGAACTTCCCCATATTCAGAACTGCGTTTGAGGTCTGCTTGCTTGTGAACATTCAGTAACTGATCCGGGGGTGCCATCTAGTGATCGAGTACAGTAACAGCGTGCTTAAATTTGCAGGTCTATAGACGCAGGCGTCTACATCTGCAGAAGGGGGTTAAAGGGGGAGGACCCCCGCAGGGCAGAAGGCAAAAGTAAAGAGTCCACAATCTAAAAGTCAAAATCCAGTTGGGCAAAAATAGTATCAAAAACCAGGGCAGCAATCACAGTAATCGTAGTCGGACAGAAATGGGTCTGGTACACAGGAATAGTTCTCAGAGAAGCAAGCCAGAATCCACAGAATGTAATCCGAATCGTTACCAGGGCAGCAAACAGATCTCGTCGTCGGGCAGAAAAATGGTCAAAACACATAGATGCAACAATAATCCAAAATCACAAAGGCAAAAATCGAAGGTCGGGCAATCCAGTCAGAAAGATAAATCACTAAGAATCAAGGCGAGAACAAACGTGGCATAGGAAGAACGATCTGATGCTGGAAGTGCTAGAAAAGACATCTTAAATACACATCCGGGGTGAACACATGACCAGGGAGAAACAGGTGCGATCAATGATACAATAATTAGGAGTGACACATGAGGAATAATCTAATTACATGAATCTGGCCAAAGCCAAAGCACAGACAGGGATCACAAGACAAACCTATGAACAAAACAACAGCTCCGGTTAAGGACTACTAAAGTGTATAGTTTAAAGAAAAGGAAAGCAGAAAGTATAAGTCGAGATTCACAGAAAACTGCAGCAGAGATAATTAGGGATAGGCAAGGAGGCGGAGACTAGAATTGGGCGACTGCTGAGAGATCGTTAGTCAATTAGTATGTGCAGCTATACAATCTCGAGTGCATGTTAGTAAGTTAGTAAAAATATACAATGTTAATATGTGTTAGTAGAAAACAACAAACTGTTAGTATGGATTAGTAGATAGTAAAAGAGAGAGGAAGGAAGCACACGAGATAATGAAGGAAGATTTAAAACCCAGAAACCAATAAATCACCTGAATGAGTGGCACACAAGACTAGGGACCGTGAGCAAAGACCTACATAAGACAAGACAGGGTAGACGAAGTGCAATGCATGGAAATGAAAACATGGCATGATAACAATGGACTAAAGTATGAAAAAATAATAAAACAAGAAAATCTAAACAACCAGAAACACAATACATAATCCTAAGAATAGTCAGACATAGCGGAGGCCACTAAACACAGAAATAAACAACATGGCAAAGCCAGGCACAGAACTTAAATATGGCATGACAGAAATAATCAAAATCACAACAGTACCGCTTAAAATAAGTTCGGCTAAGAAAAAATTTTAGCTTTGGACACACTTAAAGTAAGTGGTGGCAATAGAGAAATGCGCATCTTGGCCTCAATAATAAGTGCGTCTAACAAGAATTTTTGGTCATTTAAGTGCGTCAAAGCATAAAAATTAAGTGTGAATAGTCACTTCCATTTATTAGGCCTAATTAATTAAATGAAATCTCTGCTTAACTCCGGTTTTCCACCCCAAAGGTGTTTACTACTGCAGCAGCAATAGTCTTCCAAACTGCAGCCTACTGGGCTCCCTTTATGCCACTCTAAAGACTTCCAAATAAAATAATTTAGTTTTGCTCCATCTATCGTCGGCCTGCTGATAAAACCTCATATCTTCAAAATGATAAACCTTACAGGAGAGCAAGAAGAAAACAAAAAGTTTAATTTTGCATGTAAGAATGCAGTTGAGCTGTGTTCGGGTAGGATGACTATTTTTCCTCCGAGACTATTTTTCCTCCTTCTCATCAAATTGTAGATACAAGGTTTATCAGCAGGCCAACGATATTTCCTCCTCAGTTAAGTTCTTTCTTCTTTTCTGTCTTTCGAGAGTCCATGTCGTGAAGTGGGCAGGACTATGCCTCCCGGAGCATGAATTTATATGGGCGTGTCATGTAAATTACGATGGTTTCTGCCGCCAGATTTATCAACGTCACGGCAGTTCTTCATCGAAATCTGCAACGTACACACTCTTAGTAAATCAGACGTGACACCTGGCGAACGATGATATTTACACCAGAATCTACACCAGATCCTACGCAAGTTTGATAAATGAGGGCCAATGTCTCAATTGTTAATGTCTTATCAGACATTGATGAAAATGACATATTGACACACTTTTTAGTTTTTACAGTATTCCACTTATTTCCATTTTACACACGAATACACAAGCAAACTGATTTTATTTATTTGGATCCATTCATGAACCTTAAATGCAATGGCCCTCATTTATCAAACTTGCGTAGGATCTGGTGTAGATTCTGGTGTAAATATCATCGTGCAGTGAGCTCCTGTTTGTTGTGGTACTTATCAGCGTTGGACCCACTGATACATAGCATCCCACAGGAGCTCAATTGGGTTTAGGTCAAAGGAACGAGAGGGCCAATCTATGGTATCAATGCTTTTATCATCCAGGAACTGCCTACATGCTGTGACTACATGTGGCCAGGCATTGTCCTGTACCAGGAGGAACCCATGACCCACTGCCCCAGCATAAGTTCACACAATCGCTCTCAGGATTTCACCCCACTGTCTAATAGCTGTCAGGGTAACGTTGGCAATCACATACAGGGCTGTGCAACCCCCTAAGGATATGCCTCCCCAGACCATTACTGATTCACTGCCAAATCAGTCATGCTGGATGATGTTACAGGCAGCAGAATATTCACCACAGAGTCTGCAGACTGTTTCACACCCATAACACGTGCTCAGTGTGAACCTGGTCTCATCTGTGAAGAGAACGGGGCACTAATGCCGAATCTGCCAATTCTAGCGTTCTCTAGCGAATACCAATCAAGCTGCATGGTGCTGGGCTGGGAGTTCAGGTCCCACTTGAGGACATTGGGCCCTCACGCTGCCCTCACAGTCTGTTTCTGACAGTTTGGTCAGAAACATGTGCACAAATAGCCTGCTGGCAGTGCTTGTCTATTCCTTCTTGCACAAAGGAGCAGAAACAGTCCTGCTGCTGAGTTGATGCCCTTCTACAGCCCCGTCCAGCTCTCCTTGTGAAACGGCTGGTGTCCTGATATCTCCTCCATGCTCTTGAGACAACGCTGCGATACACAGCAAACCTTCTAGCAACTTCACATATGGAAGTGCTGTCCTGGAAAAGCTGGACTACCTGTGCAACCAGACTGGGCTGTAGGTTCCACCTCATGCTACCAGTTGTGACAAGGACACTAGCAGAACATAAAAACAGAAGAATCTTTCTTGCTCTTATTTGCTATGGAGTAAAATAGCTGAAAGTACTTCATCTGTGAGGGTTTTCCATAATTTTTTGCCAGGGGTTCCACAAACCAACTTAACTTAAAACAGGTTTCATATTGACGTTTTTTTCCTAATTATTTAAATAAATCGCTTAGAACCTGTAATTGTTTGTCATCTCTCCCAAGCTCTAAAAATGTAATGAAAGAAGGCTTAAAATGAGTTTGAAAAATAATAACCATTCATTATAATTATTAACATTATCCTGGGGTGCTAAGATGAAATTTAGGGGTGCTTGAGCATTCCTATAAAAAGTCTGAAATCACTAGTTCTTCGGTCAGTTTAGTTTTTTTTACACATTTACAAGTCGTCCTCCTCTTCTTTCACTGAGTGCGCTG
The DNA here is from genome assembly GCA_029721435.1 of Gymnothorax reevesii. NCBI lineage: Eukaryota > Metazoa > Chordata > Actinopteri > Anguilliformes > Muraenidae > Gymnothorax > Gymnothorax reevesii. The sequence continues at coordinate 47,641,067 of CM056587.1, read as the reverse complement.
TGCGCTGCGTCTTCTGCAAGGAACAACACAAACACAGCAAAAGAGGTCAGTACATGAAATTATTTTACCTTTTCCTCAATTTTTTTCAGCAGTGAAGTCTGAGTCTGCAGTTTGGGGTGCAGCTTAAGGCTACTTCAAAGCCCCCTTCGTTGACCTTGTGACACCCATGTCGAAACTTCTCCTTTAAAAATGAACCCTACACCTCTCTCTGGGGATTAATCTACCAACTAGGAGCCTGCCTGTATACAATTACATGCTCCCATTGTTTACTCCCATTTTACCAGTTAAAACAATGATTCAACCCTGACCTCAAAGCCCCTGCCCTGTTAGTTCTGTTTCAGGTGACATCTGATCCAATTAATTGTGTAACCTTTGTCATATAAAATCAAGGACTTCGGTGTACATAGTCATCACAGAACCATAAGTGTTGGACAAAAAGAATACAAATACTGTACCAGGTTCTCAGTCGCCTCCTTTCTAAACATCGCTGTGGAGCATTTCACTGATCAGGCTCCTCACGTCTTTCTCTGCCAGCCCTTGCTTTCATCTCAAGAAAGTCTGTGCAATGCATAGGACAGATATCTCAACTATAAAATTAGCGTTGTGCGATATCTAATATGGCCGCCACAGCAGCCTTCTCAATATGCCCTTGATCAGCATACAGGCGGGGCCATATGCCACGCTCTGCGTTGCTCTTGTTTTATTTATGTGAAAAGGGTAAAGTGGTTTGACTCCTACAAGTCAAGCTATTCTATGTGATGTATATAAATCACCATTGTTGGCTGCTGGACTCCTGTACGTTTGACCCTGGCACCCTTTTTTAAGGGTCCCAAAAGAGGTTTTATTTATGTGAATGCCGACGATGAAATCAACTACATGTGCTTGTGGGGTGATGATGCAGCATCATAAATTTGTCAATGCCAGCAACTTCAGCTTGAACCCTTGCCGGGACAGTGAGACTTTAAGAGGTAAAAAAAGCCAAATACTTATGTGAAGGCCGACAAACACGTGGTTTACCTTTTCTTGAAGCTGTCAGGGTCTGCTATTCGAAAACCAAATTGCCAGCAAGTTTTGAGTGTACCTATCCCATGGCAGCAAGACCCTTCTTTTTAAAAGGGTAACCAATTTCAACTCGGTCATCACATAAAAAGTAACAAGATCCAAATTAATTTTCAGTCAGTACCATATTTAGAACATAAAATGCCTTTAGTTTTATATTAATGACATTACAGAGATGGAAAAATAAGAACAAAAATTCATAATAGGTAGCCTTACAACATTAGAACATCAAGAAACAGGAATTTTACGTCCCACAATTTCTGATATACGCGGTTATCGGTGATTTTACCTGGTGACTGACAATAGAAAAAAGAACAGACGACATACACAGGTCCCAGAATAGTTAAGTGGCTCGACTGGCCATTCAAGGACCTTACTTACAACCTCAATTCTGAAATAATTGGGACGAGTGTAAATTGTGAATAAAATCAAAATGCAATGACTTTCAGATCACATGAGCCAGTATGACGAGTCCAAATTTGTCAGACGAGTCCAATTTTGACATTCTTGCCGGAAATCATGGGCATCGTGTCTTCCAGGCTAAAGAGGAGAAAGACCACCCCTCCTATTGTCAGCGATCAGTTCAAAAGCCAGCATCTCTGACGGTATTGGGCTGCATTAGTGCATATGGTGTGGGACACTTGCATGTTTTAAAAAGCACCATGACTGCTGAAAAGAATATAAAGGATTTAGAGCAACATATGCTCCCCTCCAGACAACGTCTATTCCAGGGAAGGCCTTGTGTATTTCAGCAGGACAATGCAAAACCACATACTGCAGCTATTACAACAGCATGGCTTCGTAGTAGAAGAGTCCCTGTGCTGAACTGGTTTGCCTGCAGTCCTGATCTGTCACCGATTGAGAACATTTGGCGCATAATTAAATGAAAAGTCCATCAAAGGAGACCCAAAACTCTCCGGCAGCTGGAAGCCTGTATTAAACCAGAGTGGGATCAAATTCCAATGGCTACACTCAAGAAACTTGTCTCCTCAATGCCCAGACGCCTCTGCCCTGTGTTAAAAAGTAGAGGGGATGCTACATTATGGTACACAGGCCCCTGTCCCAACTTTTTTGAAACCTGTAACAGCCATAAAATTTGATCTGAGCTCATTTTGTGGATAAAAATTGTAAAATGTGTCAGTTTCAACATTTGCAATGTTATCTCTGTTCGATTGTGAATAAAATACTAGCTGGTGCGATTTGAAAGTCATAGCATTTTGATTTTATTCACAATTTACACTTTGTCCAAACTATTTCAGAATTGGGGTTGTACGTGTAGCAGGACAGTCACCAAAATAATTGTTGCACCTGACAGGGCTTGCCTATGATTGCAATCATTTACATGTTCTCATCAGTCTTGCTGTCATCACTGTCCCTGCAACAGAGTGCTCACTCAGAGTGGGTTGGGTGTTGGGTAATGCTCACTCAGAGTGGGGTGGGTGTTGGGTAATGCTCACTCAGAGTCGGGTGGGTGTTGTTTAAGTACAAGAAGCCATTCTCTGATGCAGAAATAATAAGAAAATGTAAGACTGAAGTGATGGATTTTTCCTCCTTTCTTGTGTACTTCGTGTCTGTATTTAAGAGAAGTGTTATTTACCCCCCCTCCTGATATATTTGCTTTGGATTCTTTGCAGGAGTGCGTTTTGTTTTAAGTATTTATACATTCATTTATTTGAATTTATGTTAAAAAGAAAAAGAAGTTCTGTTTTTTGGGGTTTTTTTTTTTTCAAATTAAAAGGGCATTTTATTTTTTTTTTTCAGTATGTATTTTTTGTTGTTTTTCTGAAAAGGACATTTTGTTTTCTTTAACCACAACACATCACCTCCTGATATATTTATTTATCTCAGGAATTTTGGAGGGGAATATTTGTTAAAATTAAAAGTACATTTTATAGTTGAGTCGTGTATTTTATTTTTCTACTGTACACTACAGTATTGTTAAGTTAGTTGGTTGGTGGGCGATACTTTGATTTGTCGTGGCTTGACCAACAAATAAACGGACCTTTGATTCATTAAAAAATTTCTTTGTGGAACTTTAAGATTTGTATTTGAGGACCCCTGGTCTACACTGTATTCAAAGGCTGTTCCAAACAAGGTGAAACCATACCTGTCGTAATTCGTAAGTGGGTCTTGCTTGCACTCAAAACTTGCTGGCACTTCAGTTTTCTTCCAGCTTCAAGAATCGATAAATCGTGATTATATTGGCCTTCGCATGAATGTTTTGATTTTTTTCACCCCTTACATGCTGGCAAGGGTTTGGTACACTCAAAAGTAGTTGGCACTTAGATTTTCAAGTTGCGGGCTCTTCTAGTTTCAAGAAAAGGTAAATCATGTGTTTGTCGGCCTTCACATAAATATTTGGCTTTTTTTTTTTTTTTTTTTACCTCGTAAGGCTCACTGTCCCTGCAAGGGTTCAACCTGAAGTTGCTGGCGTTGACTAATTTATGATGCCGCATCATCACCCTACAAGCCCATGTAGTTCATTTCATTGTCGGCGTTCACATAAATAAAACCTCTTTTGGGACCCTATAAAAAGGGTGCAAGGGTCAAACATACAGGTGATTTATACATCACGTAGAATAGCTTGACTTCTAAGGGTCAAACCCCTTTACCCTTTTCACATAAATAAAATGAGCCAGCTCCTGGTCTATAAGTGCTTGATGTTGCAACAGCGGAACAGGGAAGTTCCCAGACATGAGCTCAGGAAATTTAATCACTACTACTGAGGATCGGACTTGTGGTTTTCGGTGAAGGAGGCACTAAGCTTACCTTTGAGCTAGGTTTGTTGTTTAAATGCAGACTGGCGGATTCCGCATGTTGGTTGCATGTGACAGAGGATTCTGGCATGTCTCAACGGCTGTAATCACGCCCACGTCCACAGCGTATTACATTCGAGCGACCTAAAGTCGGCTCCAAGCACTTCTTCAGCGCTAAATATTGCCTTGCACTGTTCTTAAGATGAGTGTTTTCTGAGGGGCGGCATGTCAAGATCAATGGGTGTTATTGCTAAGAGTATTCAGTAGAGAATGGTACTCCTCAAGGCAGTATAATTAGACCAGTATTATTTTTGTTCATGATTAATGATGAGTTTAAGAATATAGAGGGGTCTATTAAGGTGGCTTTATTTGTAGATGATGGTGCTATGTGGAAAAGAGGAAGGCATGTCAACCATGTAGTAGGTAAAATGCAACAACAGTGGATGTTGTCCAAAAATGGGCTCTTGAATGGGGATTCAGAATTTCAAAAGACAAAAACTATATTCTTTACAAGGAAAAATATTAATCAAGAGATACAGTATCTCACAAAAGTGAGTACACCCTTCACATTTCGACTATTAATTTAGTATATCTTTTTAAGGGACAACGTTACAGAAATGAAAACTGAATATACTCTAGAGTAGTCATTGCACAATAGGTGTAGCTGTCACTGGTTTGTTTATTGTTTAGGAGAGTAGCGACTTTAATGATTGGAATTTGGGGGATGTGGGCTGTCTGCACTGCTTGTGTACATGTATTGGTGTGGCACTGTGTTTGTGCTATGACAGTCTGCTCCTCAGAACGTGCAGGTGCGTGCCAGTGATCAGCGAAACGGAGCGACAGGTGTGGACAGTTGACTGTTACCGTGCTGGTTGGCTGTGTGGGTGATTGGAGGTGGCCGTAACGTGGATAAAAGCTGACATGCTGACATAGCCGTCACTGGAGGGCCTTCGACAGTTTTACTGACATCGCTCCTGGGCCTCAGATCGAGTGTGGTAACTGCCCCTGTCTGCCTGCATCGCGGTGAGTGGAGCAACGTTAAATGGGACTACTGGTTGCCTCTGCTGTGGAACTGTTTGTCTGCTCCTGTGGAATCACTGCTCGCCTGATCTCGTAAGACTGCTGTTTGCTCCTGTGGCATTTCTGTTCGCCTGATCTCGTAAGACTACTGTTTGCTTCTGTGGAATTACTGTTGCCTGATCTTGGAGAACTGCTGCTGCCTGTGAAATGGATTGCTTACTTTCGTGGAAATACTGTGTGCTGCCCATGTGAACTGCTAGCTGCTTGCTCCAGTGGACCCATTTGTTTCCGTGTTGGGGCTGTGACATTGTCAGTGTTCGAGGGGGGGCGGCGTCTTGACATCAGCGGCCGAGCCCTCTCGGGATAACCTGTTGCCTGCCTGCTACAGTGACGTATGGTCGGCGGAGTGGCCTTAAAGAGACAGTGTTTTTTTGCTTTTTTTCTTTGGTCAGGAGGCCCGACCAAAGAACGGACTTTCTCTCCCTCCCCTTTTCACCCTGTGTGTGCGTGTGTGTGTGTGTGTGTGTGTGTGTGTGGCTGTGCGCGTGCGTGCGCACTGCTTACGTGGGCTGCAGGGGAGGGTAGTCAGTGGGATCAATAGGGGTCAAGCAGTATTGCTGTGTAGTGGTTCACGGTGTAATTTTATGTTTTGTGAAATAATAAAAATATATCTTTCCCTGTAGTGCTGTTCTGTGTTGTGTGCAACTGGGACTTCCTGCAAACCATTCCAGCATTGGCTGGTGACATCTCTTTAGTGGCGTAATCGGCAGGATCCCAGTGCACACCAACATGGAGGGTGCTGCAGGTGAGGATGGGGCCAGTACAGTTAACACTGTTTTAATGCCGTGGTTTATGGGCAGCCCATGTGTGCCAAAGTTTAATGGGAAAGGGGGCGCTGCTGCATTGAGGGAGTGGAAGGCTCAAATGGAGGCTTTTTTGCGGGCTCAAGGGTTAAGTGGACAGCAGAAAGTGGATTTTGTTTTGAGTGCTTTGGATGGTGATGCAAAAAGAGAAGTCCTACTGGCTTGTTAAAGGAATTTTGATTTTACATTCCGAGTATTACCTTCACAAGAGAAAACTCAAGACGACTCAGGAAAAAAAATCAGTCGGAGGCAGAGAAGTTAATATCCAAGCCAAAGTCCGTTTACTTTTTTGCAAAAAAGGATCCCCACATACAGAAGCTCAGGTCAAAGTGGAGGATACACAATTAGAAAGTTCTCTGGTATTTGTAGGAATACTCCATGGCGTTCTCCTCCCCCCGTGCTGATTTACACATCACGCGAGCCTTGCGTCACACGCAACGGAGTCAAGTTGGTACGTAACCACGTCAAGTTGTTTAGGGATACACACACATCTTGCCAGGGAGGAGAGCACCTGCCTTCTCTCTCAGCTCTGGCTCCAGCTTATCTTGTTATGGATTCCGGAGCTTTCTATGAACATATAAACTTAGAGAAAGAGAAAAACATCTTGCCCTTGGTACAGACGTTCAAGTTGTCATGACTTTAGATATGTCATGACTCACTAGTAGAGTTATGCCGGCCCCTGCTAAATCAGAAATATGCAAGCACACACACACTCTAGGCCTCTGAAGTTGTGAACTGAAACAGAATATGAGCAAGCAAGGATAAGCAATTAATAATAATTAAATTAATCAATAAAAAATGTTTCCACATTTCCCCCCTGTTTATAATTGATTATCCGCCAGCATGCCACTTCTCTAAATTTTCAGCATGTGATTCATTCACGGGGAAGATGTTTCATCATATTACCATTACAGTCCATCCTTTGGTTTAAACAAACCCTTTTACTCAATTACATCATTGTATGATTCTGTAAGCTCCTCGGGCAGAGTATACATCTCATTGTTGTCCTGTAATAGAAACATCTGATACTCTGGATTAGTACTCAATACTCTTCCTTTAATTATGGGAATTCCACAGCAACTGCAAAAGAGCAGTACTACAAATTCCCCAACTACAAGACTCGCATTGTAATTCCCATTTTCCAACCCCCAGACAGAAGCCAGTCCCACCAAGAAATTGCCACTGCTGGTGCCAGATCTCGCTGTTGTGCATCAGATATGTCTTCCAAACGTTGCAAGGCTTGATCAATCACCCCTCCTGCCTCATCATTAGCTGGTATATAGGTACACACACAGCTGTTGACAGATACAATAAGCAGAAGTAGCATCCTGCTATTCCAATTTGGATACATGTTTTTGACCACTTAGATCCTTTGAAAACTCCGATTCAGGGCGCAGTCCCCGGCTTGATCCCTTTCCACAGAGATCTCCACCCAGGCTCCCCCAGGTTCAGAACTCTGCTTTCTGCTTCCCGGTGTCTTCTTTTCAGAGCCCACCGATCACAGAAGCACCACCCGCTGACTGGCGCATTCGGTTTCACAGTTTCACCAGCCTCACCTGTTCACAGAGGTCGTCTCCATTGCCCCTCTGCTAGGTGTGGGCTGTCACCCACGTACCACGTGTTGCCCTCAACTTGCATGCAACAAACATGCCGATTAGATAGTACCATGGAAATATGTCAATTTATACTTCACCAGACATTACTTCACCAGACACGGGGGTCTTCAGTCCTCTCCCCAGCACTATTTGCAACATTGCTGTAATCGGCTTGCGAGGGGGCAAATCTGCAAATTGCAACGCTTAGTAGATTGCTGGGGGTCCGGTTCCCAGAACCACCATCTGATCCCCGCAATCTCACCCTGTTCGTTTCCTTCGAACTCGCGCATTGCCTCCCACGTAGTAGGACCTGTAGGAACCACCCCGAGCCCCAGTTTAAAAATTACGTCCCTCCCCAGGAGGTTTACTGGGCGCTGTGTGGACACTTACAGAGCAGAGTGTAGCAATCCCCTCAGGATCCTCAAATTTGAGTTCCTCTGTTGCTATGCTGTCCCGTTGCCCCATTCGCAGCACAAGTTTGTGTCACATTAGTTGGCTTTATTGGTTTTACAATTCAGAAATATTCTTAAAAACACAAGGTACCAATAAAACCATATTAATACAATCAATCAGGGCATGGACATACATTCCAACAAAACAAAATTTCAAAGGACCAAACATCAATACATAAATTCAACAGGAATCAACAAAGTAGCCTTTCCAAATAAACATCGACAAATTCCAAATTAGGTTTTAGAAATACACATCATGAAATTCAAAACAGCACAATCTCAACAAAAATTTCAAATTATTCAGAAAAACAGACAAGTTCCAAAGACAACAACAGTTTTATAGTAAATTATTTAGACATAATAATCATAAATAGCTAAAGGAACACAAAAGAATACATTTAATTATTTCAAATCAAATCACGGTAATACAGGTCAAATTATATCTAACACCTGATAACGTAAATTTTTATTTCAGGCAAAGAAAAAAAAAAAAAAAAAACATAACATAATGATAATAGAAACATAATAACCATAATACACAACAGGAAAAGAAGTCAATAACAAGCATAAGCATTATAAAAAAAGCAGTAAGGGTAAAGAAAAGGGGGGGGAATGAATGTCCATGCCTCACAAAAGGGGACAATGCCCGTGTCTCTCCTCCGCAGGTGTCTCTCCCTCTCAGATGGTGTAGGGGGGGGTGGGCTAAATAACCAGTTCTTTCCAGTGGTCCACCCCCCACTTCTCTCGTGCCAGGTCCTTGCTCTTGTTGTAGTCCGCCAAAACGCCGTCCTGGAGGAGGCTCTGAATCCTCCGCCGAAGAGTGACCAGGTCCACAGTTGTTTTTTGGAAGACCTTGATGTTCCTCGTCTCCCACAGGGTCTGTTTGATAATGCCGATGATCCTCCACTGACGCCGGCTTGCGGGTGTTTTGCATCCCTGCGGTGGGCCGTAAAGAATCAGCTCGGCAGTCAGGGAGGACCTCGGCAGCAACCTGTTTAGGGAGACAGAAGAACAAACAAGGCCCCAGACCCGCCTGGCCACGGTGCACTCCCAGAAGAGGTGGTGGACACTCTCCTGGTCAGTGCAACCGTGAGGGCAGCGCTCAGTCAGGGCCAGGTGCCGGCGGTACATAAAAACCCTGGTGGGGAGACACCAGTGGGCCGCCATCCAGGCAATGTCCTTTTGCTTATTAGTCAAAGAACTATGGGTGACATTTGCCCAGATGACGTGCGGGTCTCGGGTCGGTCCACCCCTCGGGAGCTCTACTGTCTGTTTGGATCTTAAATAAGACATGATATTTTTATAGCTCCACGAGGTGAGACCAGCCCGAGACAATCCCGTCCCGTAGGCAAAGTCCTTCAAAGCCTGATAGACATAAGGGGGGTCCCAGCAGTATGGGATCTTGTGGTCTAGCACGCCCAAGCCCATCGCTCTCAGGAAGGGGGTGGCATAGTACCTAGCAAAGGCGCTTGCCGTTTTCTCCCCCTTCCCAGTGTTCTGGGCGAGGGCGGCCAGACCCTGTGCCATTATGGTTGAAACAATGTCTGGGACCCCCCGGCCCCCATTCTTCTCCTCCTAGAGGAGGGTAGTTCTTTTTAAACGTTCCATTTTGGACCCCCAGACAAAACGAAAGGCCAACCTAGCAATTTGTTTGCTGGTGGCTTTGTCTGGGGGGAAAACCCTCCCCACGTAGAGAAGAATGGGGAGGACTATTACCTTCAGGACAAGGATCTTACCCACCATGGTCAAAGGCCGTGCATTCCAGCTCGAGATCTTGTTTTGGACGCGGCGGATGGCCTCCTTCCAGCTCTCCCCTCCTCCTCCATTTGCCTGGAAGGTCACCCCTGAGAGCTTGATGTTATCTCTGCGCACAGGGAAGGAAACGGTTAGGGGTTCACACTAAACAGGAGACAGAAACAGTTCACTCTTGTGCCGGTTGACCAGGGCACCAGTGGCTTCACAGAAGTCGTCCAACACCTTGGAAGCAGAGGTGATGGAACGACTATCTGTGGTGACGATGGTAATGTCATCCATGTACACCATCACCTTCAGCCGCCGGCCTCGGGCCCCCGGAAGCGGATAGCCCACCACCTCCGGCATAACCCTTATGGCCTGTAGCAGCGGCTCCAGGTAGATGACGTACAGGAGGGCTGCTAGAGGGCACCCATGCCTGACGCCTGATCTGATGGCAAAAGGGTCAAAGGGCTGCTGGTTAGCAACCACTCTGCCCGTTATGCCAGTCAGGGAGATCTTAACCCAGCGCAGGAGGGGGCCAGGGATGTTAATCCTCTCTAGCACCCGCTCCAAGCACACATGGTTCACCCGGTCAAAGGCCTTCTCTTGATCTAGGCTGAGAAGGCCCAAGGGGGATCTGCGCTCCCCGGAGTGGATAATTAAATCCCTCACGAGGAGCAGGTTGTCATTAATGGACCTCCCGTGCACACTGCACGTCTGGTCCGGTCTGACCACCGATGGTATCAGGTCTTGGAACCTCCTCATCAGCGCCTTCGCCATGATCTTATAGTCAACTGAGAGGAGGTTGATCGACCGCCAGTTACGGAGGTCCTTCAGATCCCCCTTCTTCGGCACAAGAGCGACTGCACTCTGCCTCAGTGAAGCCCCCAACCGGCCCTCCCTGTACGCCGCTCTGAAGACCTCCGCCACGTCCCCCTTCAGGAAATCCCAGAAAGTCTGATAAAACTCTGCTGGAATTCCGTCAGGGCCAGGAGCTTTATGCTGGTTGAGGGAACGCACGGCCCAGGAGAGTTCCTCGGCGCTCAACTCTGGCATCATCTGCTCATCACCCAGGCGTCTGTCCAGGCGGTCCAGGAAGGTGTCCATGAGAGCCCCATCCGAGGGCCTCTATTACGGAAAACTTTTTTTTTTTTTCTTCTGTAAATCGTTTTCCCTTTTGGATGTATTGTGTGTGCATTTCTGTTGCTGTTTGTTTGTTGCCAGATTCGTCTCCGACTATCCCATTCTTCGTCCATCAAGCCGTCCATCATTTGCATCACTTATTCCTCCTCCGTCAGCTGATTCTCCGTCAGCCAGTCCGGTGCTGCCCCGTTCGTGGAATAACGTTTAAATATTACGAAGTCCTGCCCGTGCCCCAGCTATGTTTGCTCGTTCGATGTTTTGTGGTCTGTCTGTTCAGTGTGTGTGTTGGGGAAATAACTTAGTCAAGGGTAGACAGGGGCCCTTATACACTCCACACGCACGTAGGTATTCTTTTTTTCGTTGTCTAGTCCACTAGTTTAGCGGCAACTGCCACCCTCTGTATTTTGGTTTTCGGCGCATATGTTAGGGTAGTTAGTTATTTTATTTTGTTAATATTTTAGTAAGTACTGCACTTTTGTTTTTCTAGAAGAGTTTTGTTTTATTCCTTTCGTTTATTTGGCAGTGCTTTAGACCTTGTTATGTTCCCCTAACTTTGTTTTGTAAATACTTTTGTAAATAGATTAATTATTGTTCACCTGTCCTTCACCTTTGTACGGCTTATTGTAAATACACTTCTTGCACCCGATTTCCGTGTTCCCTGTCTTTTAATTCCACCGAGCGCTATATTAATAAATTAAAAGTTCTACTTTTTTGAACATCATCCCAAGACGTAACAGGAATGGGGGCTCTTCCGGGAGTATAGCGCCACCTTGCGGGAAAAAGTGGGAATTGCGTTGTTAGTGTGTTCTGCAGGTAAGGTAGTTTTTCGTTAATTTAAAATGGCATTTGTTCTTCGTAAGTTTTTGGCGTCTCCTTCCATTCACGAATTGGAGCTCTGTCGTAAGGCAGACTTGCTTGCTATAGCTGAGCATTTTGGGTTGTCCTTGTCTGGATCTATGGTTAAGAAAGAGATCTGTTTAGCAGTGCTTGCTGTGTTGGTGGAGTCTGGTCTGTTGGAACAAGAGCCTGATTCTGTTGGTGGTGATTTAGTGCATAGGGTAGTTACACCCAGTGGTGCGGCTGTAGACCTGCCTGGGTCACCGCAAGCTGGAGGTGAGCCTGTTCCTATGGGGACTGCGCAAAGGCCGCCCCCTACGCTGCCCAGGTTTGATCCATTTTCGCCTGTTTCGCCGACGTCATCCCCAACCGCTGCGCACTACTAAAAATCCGTTTGGCTCGCCTTAAAATGGAGGCGGATGAAACGGCAAAGGCGCAGGAGTTTGAGTTTCAACTGGCAGTGCGTAAGCTTGAGCTTGAGGCGGAGACGAAGGTCAAGTTGAGGCAGCTGGAGTTGGAGAACTCCAGCGCCAACGTGACTTCTCTGCCGTCCTCGGGCAATACAGACACACTTCCATCTATGTCCCGTTCTGGCTCTATTGACATAAGTCGGCAAGTAGCCCTGGTTCCCCCTTTCAGAGAGACCGAGGTGGACGCGTACTTCACTGCTTTTGAGCACGGTTGCTATAGCACTTCAGTGGCCTATAGACGTCTGGTCTACCCTTCTGCAGAGCAAATTATGTGGCAAAGCACAAACAGTGGTTTCGGCTCTTTCCCTGGAGGACAGCATGCAATATGAAAAAGTGAAAGCCGCAGTATTGCGTGCTTATGAGTTGGTTCCAGAAGCATATAGACAAAAATTTCGCAATTACAAGAAAATTTCGTCACAGACTTATGTAGAATTTGCTCGCGAGAAAGCTATTCTTTTTGATAAATGGTGTTCAGCTACAGGCACTGTGGACTTTGGTTCTTTGCGTAAATTGTTATTGCTGGAGGAATTTAAGAAATGTCTGCCTGAACGGGTGCTGGTATATTTGAATGAGCAGAAGACCGCTAGCTATTCTGAGGCAGCCGTCTTGGCAGACGGCTAACGTTAACACACAAACCTGCTGCGGAGAATTGTATGGCTGTTGGTCCAGGTGCAGTGAGAACTGTTTCTGTCGGAAAATCCAGAGATTCCCGAGAATGTTTCTATTGTCATAAAATGGGTCATGCTATTGCTGATTGTTTGATGCTTAAGCGGAAACAAGCTGCCAGTCAAACTAAATCAGTAAATTTTGTGAGAACCTTTTCTGGAGGATTGTTGAATGAGGACGAAACTCAGTCTAGTTATCAACCCTTCCTTTGCGATGGGTTCGTTTCTTTAACCGGTGAGCCAGACGGCCAAAAGCCTGTGTGTATTTTACGAGATACTAGCGCCGCGCAGTCCTTTATTCTTGCCGATGTGTTACCTTTCTCTCGCCATTCCTCTTGCGGATCCAGTATTATAGTTCAAGGAATTGAAATGGGCTTTGTAACTGTACCCTTACATACGGTTCACCTTCAGTCTGACCTGGTGTCTGGTTTTTACAAGGTAGCTGTACGGGATGCGTTACCAGTGGCTGGAGTCTCGTTTATTTTGGGGAATGACATCGCTGGGGAGAAAGTGCACCCTGTATTAGAGGTCCTTAATCGCCCTCAATTGTCGGATCCGGTGTGCTCAGAGGTTTTCCCAGTATGTGCTTTGACTCGGGCTCAAGCTCGTAAGAGGGGAGAACAAGTTGTGCTGTCCGACATGGTTCTGGCACCGTTGTTGCTGTCGGACACGGGTTCTGTTCCTTCTAGTGATATTCTGGTTGAGACTAAAGTGAAAGGGGTTAAGTCTGGGTTTGACTCTGCGTTGCAAATCCCTGCCACCCGTGAACAGCTGATTAGTGCGCAGCGTAGAGATCCTACTCTAAAAAAATTGTTTTCCGCGGTCGGTTCTCCTGAAAAAGGTGAAGAAAAATCTGTCACTTATTTTTTGGAAGATGGGTTATTGTTGAGGAAGTGGTCACCTGTTACTTCAAGTGCTTCTGAGTGGAGTACAGTGTACCAAATTGTTTTACCTGACGTGTTCCGCCACCAAGTGTTGGCCCTCGCACATGACAATTCCTGGTCCGGTCATCTAGGCATAAATAAGACATATGATCGAGTGCTTCGGCATTTCCTTTGGCCTGGGTTAAAGTCCTCGGTTGCCCAGTTTTGTAAATTATGTCACGTTTGCCAGTTTGCGGGAAAGCCAAATCAAGTTGTTCCGCCGGCCCCACTTCGTCCAATCCCGGTTATGGGAGAACCCTTTGAAAATATTATTGTTGATTGCGTGGGCCCCCTTCCGAGAACTAAATCTGGTAACCAGTTTTTGTTGACCATTATGTGTAATGCTACGCGTTTCCCAGAGGCTGTTCCTTTACGAACAAATAACGACCAAAGCAGTTGTAAAGGCCCTTACAAAATTTTTCTCTACTTTTGGTTTTCCCAGAAGTGTCCAAACGGATCAAGGAACTAACTTTCTTTCCAGATTGTTCAAACAGGTGCTGCAGTCTCTTGCTGTTACCCATAAGGTGTCCAGTGCCTACCATCCGGAGTCACAGGGAGCGCTCGAGCGCTGGCACCAAACGCTCAAGTCGGTGCTGCGCAAATACTGTTTGGAGACAGGTAAAAGCTGGGATGAGGGTGTCCCTTTCGCACTATTCGCGTTAAGAGAATCTAGACAGGAGTCCCCTGGGTTTAGTCCTGCGGAACTTGTGTTTGGCCACACTATGAGGGGTCCGCTAAAAATGCTGAAAGAACAGTTTTTAAATGCACCTTCCCCAAAGACCTCTGTTCTAGACTATGTTTCACAGTTTAGGGAGCGGTTACACCAAGCTTGGGCTCTGGCTAAACAACATCTCTCGTTGGCACAAGACACGATGAAACGGCAGTTTGATTCCAAAGCTGTTGCCCGTTCATTTCTCCCTGGGGACCAAGTGTTGGTGTTGTTGCCCGTCCCTGGTTCGTCCCTGTCGGCTCGATTCGCTGGTCCCTATGAGATTGAAAAGAAGCTTGGTGAGGTTGATTATGTGATACGCACCCCCGACCGTAAACGGAAAACTCGGGTATGTCATGTCAACATGCTGAAATTGTACAGTTCACAGACCGCTACCCAACCTGATCCAGTCACTTCATGTGTCACCGTTTCAAAGCTTTCTCTGTCCGGCCCAGATGAGGATGGCTTAGTGTTAAGAAACGCGCCCCAGCAATGTGCCCGTCTGATTAATTCCGAAGTTTTTGCCGCCTTGTCAGCACATCTCCACTATTTGCCAGACTCCCATAGGGACGATATCACTCAGCTGATTCTAAAGCATCCCTCCTTGTTTAGTGACACTCCTTCCCAGACCACCGTTATACAGCATGACATAAATGTGAAGGATGCTACCCCGATTCGACAACATCCTTATAGAGCGAATGCTTTCAAGCGGGAGATTATGAAAAAAGAGGTACAGTACCTGTGCGAGAATGGGTTAGCTAAGCCTAGCGCCAGTCCCTGGAGCTCTCCTTGCTTGTTAGTCCCGAAGCCAGATGGTACATTTAGATTTTGTACGGACTTCAGAAAAGTAAATTCAGTCACTGTTCCCGACTCTTACCCGCTTCCTCGTATGGAGGATTGTATTGACTGCCTTGGGTCTGCTCAGTTTGTAAGTAAACTTGATTTACTGAAGGGTTACTGGCAAGTGCCCTTGACATCCCGAGCGTCTGAAATATCCGCTTTCGTAACCCCAGATGATTTCCTACAGTATTCTGTAATAGCATTCGGCATGTGCAATGCGCCGTCCACGTTCCAACGGTTGATAAACACTGTTCTAGCTGGTCTTCCGAACTGTAAGGCTTATCTGGATGACGTTGTGGTCTTTTCTAAAAGCTGGCCAGAACACACAGCCATTCTCTCTGATGTTTTCGAAAAACTTGCACAGGCTTCTCTGACTTTGAATTTGGCGAAGTGTGAGTTAGGGAAGGCGACACTCACTTACCTAGGGATGACGGTTGGCCAAGGTCAAGTTCGACCGGTCGAAATTAAAATTGCTGCCATCATTGCCTATCCTGTGCCCAGCACGAGGCGTGAACTCCGTAGGTTTCTCGGGATGGCGAGCTATTACCGGAGTTTCTGCAGAAACTTTTCTACAGTTGCCGCCCCTCTTACTGACCTCTTGAAGCCCTCCAGTCCCTTTTTATGGTCTAGTGCTTGTCAAAATGCATTTGAGAGTGTCAAAGCCCTTTTGTGTTGTACCCCTGTCCTTGCAGCTCCTGAGTTTTCCATCCCTTTTAAGCTGGAAGTTGATGCAAGCGCCCTGGGAGCCGGGGCCGTGCTTCTCCAGGAGGACGCGGATGGAATTGATCACCCCATCTGTTTTTTCTCCCGCAAGTTTCTCAAACACCAGCTTGCCCATTCCACCATTGAGAAAGAAGCGCTAGCCCTGCTTCTTGCCCTCCAACACTTCGAGGTGTATCTAGGATCCAGCTCAACTCCAATCACGGTCTTTACGGATCATAACCCATTAACTTTTTTAAACCGTATGTATAACCATAACCAGCGTTTAATGCGCTGGTCCCTCATTCTCCAAAATTACAGTCTGGACATAAGGCATAAAAAGGGGGTTCAGAATTTAGTGGCGGATGGTTTGTCCCGTGTGTAATGCAAAAAAATTTGGGACGGGTTAAGCAAACCCCTTAGGTTTGTTTTAGTGGTGGGAGTGTTACGGAAAACTTTTTTTTTTTTTTTTTTTTTCTTCTGTAAATCGTTTTCCCTTTTGGATGTATTGTGTGTGCATTTCTGTTGCTGTTTATTTGTTGCCAGATTCGTCTCCGACTATCCCATTCTTCGTCCATCAAGCCGTCCATCATTTGCATCACTTATTCCTCCTCCGTCAGCTGATTCTCCGTCAGCCAGTCCGGTGCTGCCCCGTTCGTGGAATAACGTTTAAATATTACGAAGTCCTGCCCGTGCCCCAGCTATGTTTGCTCGTTCGATGTTTTATGGTCTGTCTGTTCAGTGTGTGTGTCGGGGAAATAACTTGGTCAAGGGTAGACGGGGGCCCTTATACACTCCACACGCACGTAGGTATTCTTTTTTTCGTTGTCTAGTCCACTAGTTTAGCGGCAACTGCCACCCTCTGTATTTTGGTTTTCGGCGCATGTGTTAGGGTAGTTAGTTATTTTATTTTGTTAATATTTTAGTTAGTACTGCACTTTTGTTTTTCTAGAAGAGTTTTGTTTTATTCCTTTCGTTTATTTGGCAGTGCTTTAGACCTTGTTATGTTCCCCTAGCTTTGTTTTGTAAATACTTTTGTAAATAGATTAATTATTGTTCACCTGTCCTTCACCTTTGTACGGCTTATTGTAAATACACTTTTTGCACCCGATTTCCATGTTCCCTGTCTTTTAATTCCACCGAGCGCTATATTAATAAATTAAAAGTTCTACTTTTTTGAACATCATCCCAAGACGTAACAGGAATGGGGGCTCGTCCGGGAGCTGAACCCGGGATGTATTGGATGTTTGTTTCTTTGGTAAATCAATAACATGTACATGGTTGTTTTAAAAGGTGTTGTCTCTGGTTTTTTTGGGTCAGTGGTGCATTATTGTTCGCCCCATCAGGCGAGTTTAAGAATGGGGCGTAACAGCCTCTCACTATAGAGTCCCTCATAGAACTCCCTGGCCACCCCCCGAAGCTCCGCCTCTCCAGACACCTCCACACCTCTGCTGTTATAGAGAGACAAGATGTTATTAGTCTGGGACCGTGCCCTGCGGAAAAAATACTGTGTGCATCTCTCATCCTCCTTGAGAGCCTGGAGTTTGGTGCGGAAGGTGTATTTTTTCCGCTCTTCCCGGTAGAGGGTGGCGAGGCTCAGCCGAGCTTGCGCCATTTCGCTGCTAACATCCAGGCCTCTTGACTGGAGGAGGCTCAGTCTTAGGAGGGCAGCGTCAGAACGAACAAACGCTGCCCTCCTTTCCCTCGCCTTCCTCCGCCCGACTGCCTGGAAGTAGCCCCGCACTCGCTCCTTCACCATCTCCCACCACTCCACCGGGGAGTCAAAGAGATGTTTTAGACTCACCCACTCCAGGTACCTCCACGAGAAGGAGAGGCGCACTTGAGGGTCTTGGAGATGGCTGATGTTCATCCGCCAGAGCCCCTTACCCACGGTGATGGAATTATCCCAGGCCAGGGACACGGTCACCATGTGGTGGTCTGAGAAGTGCATGGCCTGGATGGTATAAGCTTGCACCCTCAGGCCTGGGGAGAGCAGAAACAGGTCAATACGCGAGAAGGAGCTGCCAGAGGAACTCACCCACGTATACTGGGGTGGTGAAACGCCCCCGGCGTCGTGGAGGGAGAAATCATTTATGAGGGACCGCAGCTCGTTACTGGATCTATCTGATCTTGGTCGGCTGCGGTCTTCATCTCTCAAGGTACAATTGAAGTCTCCCCCCACGACAACCGGTATTGGAGTGTGTAATATGGCTGGGAGTTTGGAGAAGAGGGATACTCTCTCGGCAACGCTGGTGGGGCCGTATACATTGACAATCCTGAGTGGGGAACCCCCGACATTTAAATCAGTGACGAGGATTCGCCCACTCTCTATAATATTACTTGATGTTATTTTAATAAAAGGATTCTTGGTCAATGTACCGACCCCATCAGCGCGGGCGATGTTAGAGCCAGACCAGAGAGAGTCCCCTCTTCTCCACTCCTCCCTCAGAATGCCGTCCATCTGTTGGAAAGGAATGCCACATTCTTGCAGGAGGACGACATCTGAGGGGACCTGTTGAAGATAAGAAAAAACAGCGTAACGTTTGGAAGGATCTTTAATGCTTCTTGTGTTAATGGATGATATAGTTATTGAATGAACCATGAGGAATTATTGTTTATGTTTGTCAGATGTACCGGGTTTGTAATTTCCTATGTCTTGACAGATTTTATTGATGCGGTGAAAAACTGTGTCCGGGTTATTGGGACGTTCACTCACCCCTTGACCATGGCTGGTGTTTTTCCCCTCCAGGCTGCCTGACTGGTTCCTGCCTGAAGAGGTGGGCCCGGTTGTCTTGGCCCCAAGCCTCCCCCCATTCCCTGGAGGCGCTTGTGAGGATACCTGCAGGACTTGTTTTTTCCTGCTAGAAGTCTGGGCTGGAGCAGGTTGGTTGTTTTTGTTTTGGTTGGAAGTAGGGGGATGAGATGTTGTATGTAAGACAGATTTGGAAGGGTGTGGTGCAGGGCGGGGTAGAATTGGTGGGCGGGTTTCGGATTGTAAATTCTGGTCCAGGGTTTCGTAAATTCGGGAGGGAGGTTTGTTATTTTCTAAAAGGAATTTGACAGTAGCTGGATTTGGTGGAGTTGGTGGATGTGCATTCGTAACTGTTGGCGGTGATCTTAGCCTTTTGCCCTTTCTTTTTCTAGGTTGCTGCCAGGGGGTAATTGAGTCTGATTCTTGTTCAGAGCTGGAGGGGTCTGACACGTCCTCCAAAATCAGGGGGGCCGTGGCAGACCCCTCCTTTGCCGGATCGGTGACGGAGCTGAGCAGTGGGGGGGAAACAGAGGGAACAGTGGTATTAATGGTTCCATTTATCAGGTTTTCAGAGGGATTGAGTGGGTCGAGTTGAGTGGCTGTATCAATTTTATCAGGCTGGGGTAGTGCAGGCGGTTTGTTTCGTGGGGCCGGAACCGGGGCCTCCTGAACTGAAGTGATTGGGGGGGTTGGGGGGTAGTAATGTGTCACATTAGTGCTGAGCCGATGTTGAAAAATTGCACTTACTTTTCTGATAACAGTTCAACATGCCCCCGTGTCACATAGAAAAGAAATTGGTGTATCATTTACAATTAGGGTTTTCCGAGCACTCGTCGGTGCAGCCTTTAATGCAAACAATTTAATTTCATCATAGGGAAATGGCTCCCCAGATGCTAACGGCAGTTAGTCATTCTGAATTGTTCCCGTCGCTTGTTTGTGGATACCCACACAAAATCAACAGTTTCCCCTGGCACCCCTAGGTTACCCCACAAACCCTCTGCCATTTCCTTTGACACATCGACTATATTAAGTAGGGGTAAACTGGGGTCCATTGAAACTAATCCATTACGTGCAGTAGACACTGCCATGGCACATTTAACTATACTGTTCACATTCATTGTAGGCGCAATATATGTTTAAGAATGAACAGACACAGGGAGAGATAAGCCATTTTATTAAACCCCTTTTTTTAATGAATAAGTCCGGAGTGTCTACTGACTTGGAGCGTAAATAAACTCTTCACCGGGTTTGAGACGGACGGGCTCTATATGCCACGCCCCCCTTTGTGGCCGGACTCCCTCCAAGTCTATCCTGACTCACCCAGATGTACCTACACACCCGCTGGAGGAGGAGATGCCACTTCTGTACTACTACGCTTCCCCGTGTGTCCTGTGTGTTATAATTTCGTCATGTTGTACTTTGATCTATTAACCCTTTAGCCCCCCCTCTTGATACGTGGCACTGCCCATGCACCAAATCTACAGCAATATGGAAGAGGGATGTTGGTAATATAGGCTTTCCATAGGGTCCTACCCACCTGCCATCAGTATATTGTGTTCCATGTGATGTCCATTGACATTGTCTTGTGGGGGAGCATCCTGCTCTGCTCACAGCAGCTCACTTGAAATTGAGTCTTCAGATTGGTGTAATAGCCCCACAAGAGTGTGTTTGACTGCTGCCCTTGTTTCTACATCAGCAAAGGCCTCAGCCAAACTGATCAACATGTTTGCGGTGCAGAGGGCCACAATCAACACAGCTATCATGAGTACAGACAGCAAATCCAACACATGGGTTGCCCTTATCGACTCCAGACGCCCAACCATCAACAAAGTATTCAATATCAGAATTTGATAGAGGGGTGTCCCTGAGTCCAGGACATGCAGTATTATTAGATAGGACTTCTTTAACACAATGGAGAATACTTTTTTTGGTTATTTTTTTTTCCTCTCAATGAATTGATTAAGCAATCCACCTCAGTCTAGGGTTCCACTAAAAGCATGGAGGAAATACACAGTCAGGGCTTATTAGCCCCAACCATTCTTACATTTCCCCTCATCATCAGCAGAACCGGGTGGAATCACTTTGGACCATGTTACAATTAGCAAAAAAAATTTTAATATTTTTTATTCACAAAAATGGCTACATATATATATAATATTAGTTTTCACTTTGGGCTCCTGGCACATAAAGGTCCTTTCAGTCAGTACCTTTTATTTGACTCACTTAATCAAAAATGGATTTAGAAATCGCAAGCAATGTAATATGTGATCGCGTTACTAGTTGACTTTTGAATTGTCTTGTGTTACTACTTCAGATTGTATTTCCCCAAATCTATTTTATAAGGTAAACTTTTAAGCTAAAACATATCCAGCTGGCCAGCTTTATCACTTTTACCCAAGGTTATTTTCATTTCTTCTCTTTCGCAGTGCTCTCTGTGGAAAAGTTCCAAGAGGAGTTAGAGACAAACAATAATGAACAATTTTGTTTTAATTCAACTCGTTCGGACACTTCCCTGTAAAAATTAAATAAACATATGAAGGTTATCAGTCCACTCAGTTCCTTTGCCATTGAGACACTCGTTGACAATTCCTGTTCAAAGTGGAGAAAAGATTTTTAATTGCATTTCTTTGGTCAGGGAAACTTTCAGTCACATTTGTTGCATTTAGAAGTGCCTCCACTTCTAAAGATCCATGATTCTCTAATCCCACAATACTTCATTTGATTTTTTTTTTTAATCAATTTACCATTTAATGTACCATTAAATTTCATATTATATTTTGTATTTACTGGCACTTTTCTGATCATTTTACCTTATTTCTTTCCTTCAGATAGCAATTGCAGTTTAATTTTTTAATGCTTGATAGAAAAACCTCTAAATTGAATTTGGCACACAGTCTCTTATTGTATACAGTGTTACACAGTACTTTGGCAAATTTTGAACACACTGTGTTATTCTTGTTCACTTTCACTTCATTTTCTTTTCAGAGATGTGCTTCTAGCACACCAATCTCACACAGCCTGATTATCTACAGAAAAGGGCTTAGATTTTCTAGCTCTTTAAAATATTGTACAAATTCAAATATTGTAATCACATCATGCTCATAGAGGATATCACTGGTAGTTTTCTCTGCAATGTATTACTACCGCCAAATATTAGAGCATTTAAATATTCACTTTGTCCTGCATCTTAAAGAAATTCAGTTAGCCACAACATTAGAAACACTTGTCCATGTTTGTATAATTTACAATCAATTGTTACTTCATCTAAACTTCCCTCTGTTTTTTAGTACCGATCATTTAAGAGGGGTTAGCATTTATTTTATCAAGAAATGGCGACATTTGCTCTGTCTCATAAGGAAAATTTATTCTGCTTACTTCTGCAACTTTGTCCTTTTACAAATACACAGTCATTAAAAATGGCTTAACTCCTACAAATTTGCTCTACTAATATACACTTTTTTCAGAATTTTCACTTTTTACACTTCCTGTAATTACTGTAAGGAGTCCATAAAATACTGTAAATATTAGTTAATCAACTGGCACCTTAACTTATTCTCAAATCAATGCTAATTTTATTGAAAACATCGATATGCACTTCATGGAATAGATTCAATCTAACAAAGACAGAACTAACAAATATGCCAGCAATGCAGTTGTTTACAGAAACTGAGTTAGGTCCATTCACATTGATTTCCACATACGCACACGCAATCTGAGCTCAGGACACACACAGACCTTAGTGCACTTTCCTCTCTCACATTCATTCACATTGGAAAAGATCCAAGGCTTAAATTTTCTTATGATCTGACACCATTGTTGCTTCGATAACATACACAAACAATGCTCTATTTCAACTGAACCCAAATTCCTTTGCTCACAATGATTCCCAGAATCATTATGTCAGCATTCTACACACTCCTCAGTCTCAGACCCACAATGACTCCCTGAACCATTATGTCAACTTTCAACAAATTGCCCAGTCTCAGTCACACTTCGTCATCATCAGTCCCAGAACAGCAGTCCTTACAACAACAACCACAGCAACCTCTTTACTGTTCATCAGTCCCATAATTGGCAATATTACTTTCTCTGCCTCACAACAACTAAGCCGAATTCAAACTAAGTAAAAATTCCGTCACTCACCCGCACCTCCACTCATTGTTTGGCTAACCCCCCGTTTCTGACCTCCTACACACCCCAAAAGGGCCATCTCAAGCGGCCTGGGCTGAGGTCTTACCACAACGTCCCCTGGACGACCGTGCGTTTTTTGGACGTTTTTAGTCGGCGCTGATTCTCCAGGGAGTGCATGTGAGATATTGGAATTCCGGACGTAGCCCCCAATGTTAAAGGAATTTTGATTTTACATTCCAAGTATTACCTTCACAAGAGAAAACTCAAGACGACTCAGGAAAAAAAATCAGGTCGGAGGCAGAGAAGTTAATATCCAAGCCAAAGTCCGTTTACTTTTTTGCAAAAACGGATCCCCACATACAGAAGCTCAGGTCAAAGTGGAGGATACACAATTAGAAAGTTCTCTGGTATTTGTAGGAATACTCCATGGCGTTCTCCTCCCCCCGTGCTGATTTACACATCACGCGAGCCTTGCGTTACACGCAACGGAGTCAAGTTGGTACGTAACCACGTCAAGTTCTCTAGGGATACACACACATCTTGCCAGGGAGGAGAGCACCTGCCTTCTCTCTCAGCTCTGGCTCCAGCTTATCTTGTTATGGATTCCGGAGTTTTCTATGAACATATAAACTTAGAGAAAGAGAAAAACATCTTGCCCTTGGTACAGACGTTCAAGTTGTCATGACTTTAGATAGGCTACATGTCATGACTCACTAGTAGAGTTATGCCGGCCCCTGCTAAATCAGAAATATGCAAGCACACACACACTCTAGGCCTATGAAGTTGTGAACTGAAACAGAATATGAGCAAGCAAGGATAAGCAATTAATAATAACTAAATTAATCAATAAAAAATGTTTCCACAGGCTGAGGAAGGTAAGCGGAATACAGATGCCAATATCTTTATTTTATTACAAACTTTGTATGGGGGTGCCAAATCGATTGCACAGTTGAGGGCCCAGTTTTTAAAAGTGCCGGCAGGGGGCAGAGGAGAATGTGGTGTCTTTTATCCTTAGACTCCGGGAGCTCCACCAGCGATGGCGTACTGTGGATGAGGCACCACAAGGTGGCGACGATGAGATGCTTCGGGCCCAATATTCTATGGGCTTGAGGCCGGGCCCAGTGCAACAAGAGCTGCAGCGGCAATTACGGCGCCTTCCGGATATGACCTTCTCAGCAACTTGCGCCGAGGCTAAAGCACTGGAAAGAGAATTCGATCGAGGAGAGGCACAAGTCTGCAAGACCCACGTCGCACAGTCGACACAAGTAGCTCCTGTGAGTGATCCATCTTGGCAACAGTGGAAAGAGTCTTTGAAGTCTGAGCTACAGCAGGAGCTCAGGGAACAGATTTCGGCTATGAGCAAAGCATTGCTGAACGATTTTAAGAAGTTCTACCTCTCAGACCCCCTGGGGGCTGGCCACCGGGATCGCAATGCTTCCGCCGCTGCTACTTCATCCCGGCCCAGGTCTAGCCAGGGCCCTCCTAGACAATCCCAGTTATTTCAATGGGACTCTCAGGGCCAGCCTATATGTCGTGACTGTGGGGAATCTGGACACATACAGCGCTTTTGCCCACGCCGCCGTCAGCCGCCGTCGGGTTTTTAGAACCCTCGGTTGCTTTGGGGCAAGCTACCGAGGAGAAGGCAGAAAAGCCCCAGGCCCAAGAAGCTTCGATGATTGGTAATTGCCCACGGGTGGAGGTAGTGGTGCAAGGTAAAAGGGTTCCCTGCATTCTGGACACAGACTCACAGGTTAGTCTTTTTAGCCATTCTTTTTTTCGGAAACATTTTGATGAGGGGGGTCTCCGGGGGGCTGGGGAGATCCCCTGGCTGACCTTGCGTGCTGCCAATGGGCTCACTATCCCCTATATTGGGTATACAATGGTGGACTTTGAGGTTGGGGGGATTAGTTTGCCTGGCAAGGGGGTCGTTATTGTTAAAGATTCTTGCCTGGGGGCCAAATGTGGCATCCTGGGCATGAATGTTATTTCTGACTGTTGGATGCAGATTTTTCAGGGGAGTCACCCAGGGGTGACTGCATTCAGATCAACTACCACCCAGATGGCTGGAGAAGCATGGGGCAGAGCCTTTGCAGCCTGCAGGAAAGCCTTAGTGCGGGGGCCCAGTCCACCATTACAGGGGGTTGCCAAGTTGGAGCGTCAGCCCCCTATTATTCTGCCCCCTGAGGTGGAGATGGTGGTATGGACTTGCGTACCTCAAGGGGCTGGCCAGGCAGACTGCTGCGTCCTGGTTGAAGATCCGGATGACTGGAGTCGGGAATGGAGGGTGGCGAGGACCCTGACGTGGATGCGCCAAGGTAGAGTTGCCGTTCGACTCTGTAACCCCAACCCCTTTCCTGTCCAAGTCCCCCAGGGTGTTCCATTAGCTGCAGTGGTCCAGGTTGACGTGATGTGAGGATGTGAGGGGCCAGGCCGAGTTAGTGTTTACCCAGCCTGAACCTACTGTGGTGGAAGTGGCTGTCCAGTCGGTGGGTATGATGTCCACAGAGGACCACCCTGTCTTGGCCCTGCAGGGAGAGGGTCTGGCTAAGGGGGAGCAAGACCGGCTTACTGCTTTGTTGCGGAAGTGGTCCGCAGTGTTTGCTGCAGATGAGGACAACTTTGGCCGTACTAGTGCGGTTCTACATCGGATCCCTACGGGGGAGGCGCCCCCGGTACGTGAGAGGCACCGGCCCGTTCCACCCAGCCTGTATGCCGAGCTGCAGGGCCTGTTGCGGGGGATGTTGGAGAAGGGAGTAGTGAAGGAGAGCTCCAGTCCTTGGGCAGCCCCTGTTGTCCTGGTGAGAAAGAAGGATGGATCATGGCGTTTCTGCGTCGATTACAGGAAGCTGAACCAGCTTATTCATAAGGACGCCTTCCCCCTGCCGCGGATTGAAGAATCCTTGACCACTCTGAAAAAGGCCGCCTGGTACTCCACTCTGGACTTGGCTTGTGGACATTAGCAGGTTGAAGTGGATCCTCGTGACCAAGAGAAAACGGCCTTTGTGACCCCGCTTGGTTTGTATCAGTTCGAGAGGATGCCCTTTGGCCTGTGCAATGCCCCAGCCACGTTTCAGAGGTTGATGCAGCGATGTTTGGGAGATCAGGTGAACGATTTTTTGTTGATTTATTTAGATGATGTTATTGTGTTTTCTTCTTGTTTTGATACTCACCTTGCCCACCTAGAACAGGTGTTCCAGCGTCTCCAGGCCCATGGCCTGAAACTTCAGCCCCAGAAGTGTTGCCTCTGTCAGAAGGAAGCACGTTACCTCAGACATGTGGTGACTCAGCAGGGGGTGGCCACGGACCCGGAGAAGACGGCTGCGGTGAGAGAGTGGCCTGTTCCAAGTACCGTCAAACAAGTCATGTCTTTCCTGGGGTTTGCCGGATATTATCGGCGCTTTATTCCAGGGTTCTCAAAGGTGGCTACCCCTCTGCACGATTGCTTGAAGGAACCACTGGGGCCAAGAATGCACCCATTCAATGGACTGAGGCATGTCAGGCTGCATTTGAACAGCTAGAGAGGGCTTTGCTGGATGCCCCTGTTAGCATATGCCGACTTCAGTTTGCCCTTTTGGCTGTATGTCGATGCTAGCCTGGAGGGGCTGGGAGCTGTGTTGTCGCAGGTACAAGAGGGTCGTGAACGGGTGATTGCCAATGCGAGTCGCAGTCTCCATTCGGCGGAACGCAATGATAAGAACTACAGTTCGTTAAAGCTGGAGTTGCTGGGACTCAAGTGGGCCGTCACAGAAAAGTTCAAGGACTACCTTTGGGGAGCTGAGGTGGAAGTTTTTACAGACAATAACCCCCTTGTTCATCTGGACACCGCTAACCTGGGAACCACTGAACAGCGATGGGTTGCCCAGTTGGCCAACTTTAGGTACACTATTAAGTATCGTCCCGGCAGTCGGAATGGCAATGCTGATGTGCTGTCCCGTCTATCCGATCTCCGGGGAGTGAATGTGGTCCAGACCTTGCCTGGACCAACGTCAGTCAGGCCAGACTGCCATGCCGGGGTGCCAAGTTCTACGGCAGCGGACGAAGCCCCATGGGCTTATTGGAGGAGGGTGCAGCAGGCGGATGTGGACCTTCAACATTTGGCCTACTGGAAAGCGGGCCTCACTCCACCCACTGGTGAGATGCTCTCCCGGCGGAGTCCCATGATGATCAGGTGGATGGCGGAGTGGGAGCGACTAGAGGTCCACGAGGGGGTCTTGCGGCGGCGAACTGGGGACACGGAGTCTGGAAGTACAGGGGAGCAGATTTTGGTCCCAACTGCTGAGGCCCGTGGGGTGTGGAGTGATTACCATCAAGCAGCGGGGCATGCCAGTAAGGATCGTACGCTTGGGCTGCTGCGAAGACGTTTTTTCTGGCCCGGAATGGCCCAGGACTGTAGTAACTGGGCTAGGGACTGTGTCCAGTGTACAGTTAGCAAGGAGGGGTCTGAGGGGAAGGCACCCCTTCAGTCCATCCAATGTGCATATCCTTTTGAGATTGTGGGGCTGGATTATTTGTCATTAGGACGGCCGGCCGATACTTACCCTTATATTCTTGTTATTACAGATTTGTTTTCTCCCTACGCCGTTGCCGTGCCCACACATGACCAGTCTGCGGTGACCACTGCTAAGGCCCTATGGGGGACCTTTATTCAGACCTTTGGCTGCCCTGAACGACTGCTGTCTGACCGGGGGGTGCTTTCGAGTCTGAGGTGATGCGGCAGCTGTGTGCCCTGTATGGGATGGTCAAGAGCCGTACCACTCCCTACCATCCCCAGGGGAATAGTGCGGTTGAACGGTTCAATCAGACCCTGTTAGCCCTGTTGAGTTCTCTGCCAGCCGAGAGTCAGGCCCAGTGGCCGGCGAGATTGCCAGCCTTGGTGCAGGCGTATAATAACACGGTGCATGGTACTACTGGTCTAACCCCGCATTTTGTCATCTTTGGCAGGCATGCTAGGCTCCCTGTGGATTTGTGCCTCGGTGTCCAACCCTCTCAACCACGATTCCATCTGAATGGGTGGGTACAGCAGCATTATTGGACACTTACAGAGGCCTATCGGCATGTCAAGGCCCATGTCCAGCAACGACAAACCTGGGATGGAACACGTTATGACCGGCGGGCTAGAGCTACCCCCCTGCTGGCTGGTGAGCTGGTCTTGGTTCGGAACTTTCGACGGCGTGCTCGGGGTAAGCTGGAGCCCCGGTGGGTTCCAATACCATATGTGGTGATGGAGCAGCTGCGGCCAGGG
The DNA here is from genome assembly GCA_029721435.1 of Gymnothorax reevesii. NCBI lineage: Eukaryota > Metazoa > Chordata > Actinopteri > Anguilliformes > Muraenidae > Gymnothorax > Gymnothorax reevesii. Next base: position 47,613,177 of record CM056587.1, on the reverse strand, counting down.
CAACCTGTCTATCGCATTCGCCCGGAGGGCAAGGAGGGGCCGGTACGGACTTTGCATAGGAACAACTTGCGTCTCTGTCCCCTGGGCCTGGAACCTCTTCCTCAAGCTGTCACAGTGCCTCGGATGGATTCTGCAGGCCCAGAACTTTTGTTGCCATTACAGTGGCCGATGCAGACCACTCAGCCCCCTATGCCTCAACAGGACCCAGAGCCGGCCACTTTTGCACCAGCCGAGTCGATCGACCCTGAGCCGAACGGAGCAGGTGGGGTGAGTGAACCAGTGGGGACAGATGATGGGAGGACTAGTCCCCATCCCGTGCTTAGACGGTCCCAGAGGGCTAACTTGGGGATTCCTCCCCGACGATTCCAGAACTAATGGGGTCGGGACGACTGCCAATTTAGTGGGGGGGGGATTTATGTCGCGGGTTTGTTTATTGTTTAGGGGAGTAGCGACTTTAATGATTGGAATTTGGTGGATGTGGGCTGTCTGCACTGCTTGTGTACATGTATTGGTGTGGTACTGTGTTTGTGCTGTGACAGTTTGCTCCTCAAGGACGTGCAGGTGCATGCCAGTGATCAGCGAAACGGAGCGACAGGTGTAGACAGTTGACTGTTACCGTGCTGGTTGGCTGTGTGGGTGATTGGAGGTGGCTGTAACGTGGATAAAAGGGCAAGGGTTGCCTTCTGCCAGAGCGCGGAGAAACATCGGGCTGTAAGGACAACTTGGAAACCGCCGTGGATTGCTGTTGCCGATCGAAATGCTGACATAGCCGTCACTGGAGGGCCTTCGACAGTTTTACTGACATCGCTCCTGGGCCTCGGATCGAGTGTGGTAACTGCCCCTGTCTGCTTGCATCGCGGTGAGTGGAGCAACGTTAAATGGGACTACTGGTTGCCTCTGCTGAGGAACTGTTTGTCTGCTCCTGTGGAATCACTGCTCGCCCGATCTTGTAAGACTGCTGTTTGCTCCTGTGGGATTTCTGTTCGCCTGATCTCGTAAGACTGCTGTTTGCTTTTGTGGAATTACTGTTGCCTGATCTTGGAGAACTGCTGCTGCCTGTGAAATGGATTGCTTACTTTCGTGGAAATAATGTGTGCTGCCCATGTGAACTGCTAGCTGCTTGCTCCAGTGGACCCATTTGTTTCCGTGTTGGGGCTGTGACATTGTCAGTGTTCGAGGGGGGGGCGGCGTCTTGACATCAGCGGCCGAGCCCTCTCGGGGTAACCTGTTGCCTGCCTGCTACAGTGACGTATGGTCGGCGGAGTGGCCTTAAAGAGACAGTGTTTTTTGCTTTTTTTCTTTGGCCAGGAGGCCCGGCCAAAGAACGGACTTTCTCTCCCTCCCCTTTTCACCCTGTGTGTGTGTGCGTGTGTATGTGTGTGTGTCTGTGCGCATGCGTGCGTGCGCACTGCTTACGTGGGCTGCAGGGGAGGGTAGTCAGTGGGATCAATAGGGGTCAAGCAGTATTGCTGTGTGGTGTGGTTCACGGTGTAAAACTGAGCTGTGCTCTTAAGTTGCTGATTGTATTGAACACTTGCTGTACTTCTAAATGCACGAATCATATTGTAAAGCTGCTGTGCTTCTACGTGTATGAACTGTGTGCTCCTAATTTGCTGTGCTCCTAACCAAGGAGTTGTGTTGCAATCTGATGTGCATTGCCCCTGTGTAGGGATGGTTTCTTTTTTTTTGGTGTGTATACTGAGCTGGCCCTGAATGCTATGCCCTCGAGTTGAGTCTCCTGGCCCAGACAGCTGTGTTGCATGAGTATTTTTATGTTTTGTGAAATAATAAAAATATATCTTTCCCTGTAGTACTGTTCTGTGTTGTGTGCAACTGGGACTTCCTGCAAACCATTCCAGCATTGGCTGGTGACATAGCAGTGTAGGTTTACTGCACTGTCCAAATAATTGAACAAACAGTCACTATTTCCAAAATGGGTGGCAACAAAAGTGAGTACACCTCACCGTCAACATGCCAAATTGTGTCCATAGTGTCAATATTTAGTGTGACCGCCATTGTGGTCCAGCACTGCCTTGAGTCTCCGAGGCATGGAATTCACCAGAGCTGCACAGGTTGTTGCTGGGATCCTCCACTCCTCCATGACAACATCAGGGAGCTGGTGAATGTTGGACACCGGCTGCTCCTCCACCTTCCTCTTGAGAATGCCCCACTGGTGCTCAATGGGATTCAGGTCTGACATACTTGGCCACGCCATCACCTTCAGCTTCTTCAGGAAGGCATTTGTCATCTTGGAGGTGTGTTTCGGGTCGTTATCATGTTGGAAAACAGCCATGCGGCCGAGTTTCTGAAGGGAGAGCATCATGTTCTGCTTCAGAATCTCACAGTACATGTTGGATCCATTATTCCATTAATGAAGTGCTGCTCCCCAGGACCAGAAGCACTCATGCAGCCCCAGACCATGATGCTGTCAGCACCATGTTTTACTGCAGGCAGTACACACTTGTTTTGATACTTCTCACCAGGGCACCGCCACACATGCTGGACACCATCTGAGCCGATCTTGGTCTCGTCAGACCACAAAACATGGTTTTAGTAGTTCATGTTCTTGGACTGGTTGTCTTCAACAAACTGTTTTCGGGCTTTCTTGTGGGCTAGCTTCAGAAGAGGCTTCCATCTTGGCTGACGGCCATGCAGACCAACTTTGCGCAGTGCATGGTGTATGGTCTGAGCACTGACAGGCTGTTATCCCACTGCTACAACCTTGTTAGCAATGCTGCCAGCACTCCTGCGTCTGTTTTCTGAAGCCAACTTGTGCACCTGGCACAGAGCACGAGGACTCAACCTCTTCGGTCGACCCTGACGAGGCCTTTTCCAAGCAGAACTCGTCTTGGAAAACCGCTGGATAACCTTGGCCACCGTGCTGTAGCTCAGTTTCATGGTTTCACAGATCTTCTTGTAGCTTAGACTATCTTTGTGGAGAGCAACAATTTTCTTTTTCAGATCCTCAGAGAGTTCTTTCCCATGAGGTGCCATGTTGACCCTACAGTGACCAGAATGAGAGCATCACACCTAAAGCATTACAATTTAACCCTTCAACATGTTACACAACCTCATATGGCCCAGTCAAACAGACAAAAGCATGAACATGATGAACAAGTCGCGTTTCATTGCTTGGTTGACCATTATCAATTGGGGTGTGTACTCACTTTTGTTGCCATCCATTTTGGAAATAGTGACTGTTTGTTCAGGTATTTGGACAGTGCAGTAAATCTACACTGCTACACATATTGTACCATGACTACTCTAGAATATATAGAAGTTTCACTTCTGTAGCATTGTCCCTTGAAAAGATATAATAAATTAATTGTCAAAATGTGAGGGGTGTACTCACTTTTGTGAGATACAGTAGTTATAAAAATCTCAGGTAAAGCATTAGAAAGAGTTGACAATTTCAAATATCTTGGTTTATGGTTTGATAAGAGATTAACATGGTCTGTACACATCCAGAAAATGACAGCCAAATGTAAAAAAGTGATAAATGTTATGCATTGCTTGAGAGGAGTGGAAGAGGGAGCAAGAAGGCCAGCCATGAGAACCATAGCACTGATAAGATCAGTGTTCGATTATGGGTGTATAGTGTATAGATCTGCAGCCAATACTCTTTTAAAGAAATTGGATGTAATTCAGAGTCAAGCATTGAGATTGTTTTGTGGAGCAAAGAGGACTACCCCTGTACATGCATTACAGGTTGAGATAGGGGAAATGCCTCTTTATATGAGAAAGGATCAATTATCATTACTGTACTGGGCAAACCTAAAGGGGCATAATGAGGAATCATACTGTATAAGCCAAAGTGTCCTTAAGTGTCAGGAGAGAGACAAAAATCAGGTCACAAGTTTTGGATGGATCATATCCCAAAAAGTTGAAGAAATTGAGCTGCATAAAATTGAAGTGAGTCCCGCAGTGAACTTCCCAGCAGTCCCATTGCGGTTAATGGGAAGTTCTTTTGATTTAAACCTTTTAGAAATGAAAGAATCTGTGGAAATCAATTGGCCTATTGTAGAGTTGTATATCAAGGATAATTATGGCGATAGGGTAGTAGTGTATATGGATGCATCAAAAACAGAAAATAACAAAGTGGGTACAGCATTTGTCATACCAAGGTATAAGATAAGCAGAAGGGAAAGGCTAAATAACAATCTAGCTGCATATACAGGAGAGTTAGTAGCAATTCTCACTGCACTTTCTTGGGTAGAGAGTAACTGGCCAAAGAGGGTAGTAGTTGAATCAGATACCTCCTCTGCGCTGCTAAGTATCCAGAATGGGCCATCAAAGTCCAGACAAGACATTATAGTGGATATTTTGCAGTTGGTTCTATAGGCTGCAAGGCTCTGGAGTTAATGTTGCCTTTGTGTGGGTGCCAGCTCGCATAGGAGTAACAGGAAATTAACTGGCAGACAATAATGCTAAAAAAGCTGCCCTTTTGCCTGAGGTTAGTCTAAATATTACTTATAGTAAATCAGAAAATAAAAAGCGTAGTTAAGTCCAAGCTAAAGGAGAACTGGCAATCAGAGTGGGATAGAGCAAACATGGCGAGAGGCTATTATAACATCCAAAAGGTATGTGGGCAATGCTAGAAGTACTTTTTGGCGACACAGGAGGAGGATATAATATCTAGAATGAGATTTGGTCACACTGGTTTTAATAATATACCGTTTTTAAAATATAAAAAAAAAAAAAAAAAAAAAAAAACATGGTAATGGCTACTGTAATGAGTGTAGACCCCATACATTAGAGACCAAGGGCATGTGGTAGAAGCATGGATTAAATGTAATCAGGCAAGGTAACAACTAATTCAGCAACTTCAAGGAGAAGGAGTACATTTGAGGACTAGAGACATAATTCACCAGAATTTTTCTGCATTATGTTTTAAATTTCTATTTTTAGGAAGAACTGAGTTCAACACGAGGCTGTGAGGTAGGAATATCCAGACCCACACTCCATTTCAGAAGGTGGCAGTAATGCATTGAATGTTGTTTCAAAAAGAAATTGAGGAAGATGAAGAATTTGAAGAAAAAGATGAAGAATTCAAAGAAGAATTCGAAGAAGAATAATCATAATTCGAAGAAGTCTAAGAAGATGAAGAATTCAAAGAAGAATTTGAAGAACAAGAATAATAATCATAATAATAATAATAATAATTTGAAGAAGAATTCAAAGAATAATAATAATCTTAATTCGAAAACGTGAAAAAAGATGGAGAATTCAAAGAAAAAGAAGAAGAAGAATTTGAAGAAGAGGTATTCAAAGAAGAATTCGAAGAATAATAATAATTATCATAATAATAATAATTTGAGGAAGAATACAAAGAAGAATTTGAAGAATAATAATATAATCATAATTCGAAGAGATCGAAGAAGATGAAGAATTCAAAGAAGAAGAATAATTTGAAGTAGATGAAGGATTCAAAGAAGACTTCGAAGAAGAAGAAGAATAATCATAATTCGAAGAAGTGGAAGATGAAGAAATCAAAGAAGAGGAATAATTTGAAGAAGATGAAGGATTCAAAGAAAAATTCAAAGAACAAGAATAATAATCATAATAATAATAATTTGAAGAATACATAGAAGAAATCGAAGAAAAATAATAATCTTAATTCGAAGAAGACGAAGAAGATGCAGCATTCAAAGAAGAAGAATAATTTGAAGAAGATGAAGGATTCAAAGAAGAATCTGAAGAATAATAATCATAATAATAATAATGAATTGAAGAATACAAAGAAGAAATCGAAGAATAATAATAATAATAATAATTCCAAGAAGTCAAAAAAGATGAAGGATTCAAAGAAGAATTTGAATAATAATAATAATAACAATAATAATAATTTGAAGAACAATACAAAGAATAACTCGAATAATAATAATAATAATAATTTGAAGAAGAATTCAAAGAAGAAGAATTGAAGAAGAACTCAGAAATAGGAATGGCAACAGAAATTACAATTAAACACTTGCTGACTTTAGTGCCATAACTCAGTGACGGTAGTGCGCATCCCCTGATTTAAAGGCATAAATATTTAACAAAATCGACAGAATAAATATAAACTTGAAATAACTGAGGATGCTGTGTCGCAACGACAAGCAGGTACCACAGAGGCGGCACTATCCTCTAATGGAAAAGCAACCCCAAAAAAGTACCCGGAGCCAAGAGTAGAGTAGGAGTAGAGTCGGTACCATGTAGAGGAAATGCGCCAAAAAAGTCAGTTTACACCTTTCCTTCACCTTATGACAAAGGTATATACAAAACATAAAAATACTCATGCAACACAGCTGTTTGGGCCAGGAGACTCAACTCGGGGGCATAGCATTCAGGGCCAGCTCAGTATACACACCAAAAAAAAAGAAACCATCCCTACACAGGGGCAATGCACATCAGATTGCAACACAACTCCTTGGTTAGGAGCACAGCAAATTAGGAGCACACAGTTCATACACGTAGAAGCACAGCAGCTTTACAATATGATTCGTGCATTTAGAAGTACAGCAAGTGTTCAATACAATCAGCAACTTAAGAGCACAGCTCAGTTTTACACCGTGAACCACACCACACAGCAATACTGCTTGACCCCTATTGATCCCACTGACTACCCTCCCCTGCAGCCCACATAAGCAGTGCGCACGTACGCACGCACACAGACACACACACATACACACGCACACACACACACAGGGTGAAAAGGGGAGGGAGAGAAAGTTCGTTCTTTGGCCGGGCCTCCTGGCCAAAGAAAAAAAGCAAAAAACACTGTCTCTTTAAAGCCACTCCGCCGACCATACGTCACTGTAGCAGGCAGGCAACAGGTTACCCCGAGAGGGCTCGGCCGCTGATGTCAAGACGCCGCCCCCCCCTCGAACACTGACAATGTCACAGCCCCAACACGGAAACAAATGGGTCCACTGGAGCAAGCAGCTAGCAGTTCACATGGGCAGCACACATTATTTCCACGAAAGTAAGCAATCCATTTCACAGGCAGCAGCAGTTCTCCAAGATAAGGCAACAGTAATTCCACAGAAGCAAACAGCAGTCTTACGAGATCAGGCGAACAGAAATCCCACAGGAGCAAACAGCAGTCTTACGAGATCAGGCGAGCAGTGATTCCACAGGAGCAGACAAACAGTTCCACAGCAGAGGCAACCAGTAGTCCCATTTAACGTTGCTCCACTCACCGCGATGCAGGCAGACAGGGGCAGTTACCACACTCGATCCGAGGCCCAGGAGCGATGTCAGTAAAACTGTCGAAGGCCCTCCAGTGACGGCTATGTCAGCATTTCGATCGGAAACAGCAATCCACGGCGGTTTCCAAGTTGTCCTTACAGCCCGATGTTTCTTCGCGCTCTGGCAGAAGGCAACCCTTGCCCTTTTATCCACGTTACGGCCACCTCCAATCACCCACACAGCCAACCAGCACGGTAACAGTCAACTGTCTACACCTGTCGCTCCGTTTCGCTGATCACTGGCATGCACCTGCACGTCCTTGAGGAGCAAACTGTCACAGCACAAACACAGTACCACACCAATACATGTACACAAGCAGTGCAGACAGCCCACATCCCCCAAATTCCAATCATTAAAGTCGCTACTCCCCTAAACAATAAATTTCAAGAAGTCAGAAAAGATGAAGGATTCAAAGAAGAGTTTGAATAATAATAATAATAATAATAAAAATTTGAAGAGCAATACAAAGAATAACTCGAATAATAATAATAATAATAATTTGAAGAAGAATTCAAAGAAGAAGAATTGAAGAAGAACTCAGAAATAGGAATGGCAACAGAAATTACAATTAAACACTTGCTGACTTTAGTGCCATAACTCAGTGACGGTAGTGCGCATCCCCTGATTTAAAGGCATAAATATTTAACAAAATCGACAGAATAAATATAAACTTGAAATAACTGAGGATGCTGTGTCGCAACGACAAGCAGGTACCACAGAGGCGGCACTATCCTCTAATGGAAAAGCAACCCCAAAAAAGTACCCGGAGCCAAGAGTAGAGGAGGAGTAGAGTCGGTACTGTTATGGCCCCAATTTGTTATTACATTACAACACAGCAACAGCAAGGGATGACAGATACAGTTTTAAAAACTTAACCACATTTAATTAACAAAGACAATAACAACCAACTAACAAACTAATCTATTGACCAAGATTGATATATAAAAAAAAAACAACAAATATTTACAGTCCCTTGGTTTTGGTGGCTTGGTGATGTCCTGGGTGAGAAAAATCCACAAAAGAAACTTAACAGGTCTTGAACAGAAATGACAGGTCTGGTCACACGTATCCTTCTTCTTGCAATTTCTCCTACTACTCTACTGTCTCAATTCTTTTCCTTATATACTCTTTTGCAGACCCCACCCACATTTAGACCTCTTTTTTTTACTTTTCGGGGACTTGCCCCAGACATGTCCAGGACATGTCTAAACATAGCTCCAGTCTGAGCTGAATAAAAAAAGGTAAATACTGCTATTCAGTGCCTATATTCACATTACACCTCCATTCCAAAAGGGAAAAATTTTGACTCATAAAGGCAAAATTTTTCTTTTCAATACAAAATGGTTAAGTGAACACTTGTCTATACATACATATCATACAATATTCAAATAAACACATGATATATATATACATATTCAAACACGGGATAAGCAATCAGCAATTACATTGTCTGTACCCTTCACATGCTTAATTTCCAAGTCAAACTCCTGTAAAATCAAACTCCAATTCAACAATCTCCAATTCTTGTTTTTCATCTTACTCAAAAACATTAACGGATTGTGGTCAGTGTACACAATCATTGGCTTTTGCCCTGTACAAACATAAACATCAAAGTGTTGTAAAGATAGAACCAGAGCCAACAGTTCCTTCTCTATTGTGGAATAGTTCCTTTGGTGGCGATTGAACTTCCTGGAGAAGTATGCCACGGGATGCTCAATGTCATCAGAGTCACTTCTCTGTAGGAGCACAGATCCCCAAGCTTGGTCGCTAGCATCGACCGCGATGGAGAACGGTTTGTTGAAGTCAGGAGATTTGAGCACGGGGAAGTGACACAGCAGAGACTTCAGGCGATCGAAGGCTCTCTGGCATGTATCATCCCAAGTGAACTTTACGCCTTTCTTCAGTTGGTTAGTTAGACTGAAAGCAATCTCAGCAAAGTTTTTGCAGAACTTGCGGTAGTACCCGATCATTCCAAGGAAGCGGCGCAAAGCTTTTTGTTGTCAGGAACTGGAAAGTCCATGATGGCTTGGACTTTAGCATTTATGGGTGCCACCTTACCCTGGCCTATGACGTAGCCAAGATAGGTGACAGTAGCACAACCAAAGTCACTCTTGCTCAGGTTAACAGTCAGGTTAGCCTGGGTCAGGCGCTGGAACAACGTCTGTACATCTTTTAGATGTTCTTCCCAGGAGTCACTCCATGTGATCAGGTCGTCGATGTACGCACCCGTGTGTGGCAATCCGGCGATTGTAGACTGTATCATCCTTTGGAACGTGGCTGGGGCATTTTTCATGCCAAAGGGTAGGACTTCATACTGGTACAACCCAGATGGTGTGGCAAAAGCAGAGATGCTCTTGGCCCTCTCAGTTAAAGGCACACACCAGTAACCCTTCAATAAATCAATCTTGGTCAGAAACTTTGCTTGCCCTACTCTATCAATACAATCATCAATCCTAAGTATTGGAAACACATCAGTTCTAGTTACAGCATTTACTTTGCGATAATCTGTACAGAATCTAGTACTTCCATCAGGTTTTGGAACTAGCACACAGGGTGAACTCCAATCTGAGTTGGAGGGTCTGATAATATCATGTTTTAACATGTACTCAACCTCTTTCTCAGCAATCTTTCTCTTTTCAGGATTCATCCGGTATGGATGCTGTTTTATTGGTTTGGCATCACCAACATCTACATCATGAGAGGCTATAGTAACTCTCTTTGGAACATCAGGAAACAGATCCTCATATTTCTTGATCAACCTCTCAAACTGATCTCTCTGTGAGGGTTCTAAGTGCTGGAGTTTTACATCAAGATTTTGCAACACTTCAGAATTTGACAATTTACATGAAAGAACTTCAGCTTTAATTCTAGGATCATCATCTTGAAACTCCCCCTCATCTTCACAAATCTCGGCCATAGAAGAATCTGAAGTGACAGCTGCAACCCTAGCATTTCTGTCATGATAAGGCTTCAGCATGTTAATGTGACACAATTGTTTTGGTTTTCTCCTATCTGGAGTCTTCACAATGTAATTTAGATCATTGAGTTTTGTCAGAATTTCATAAGGACCATGAAATCTTGCCTGCAATGGATTGGACTGCAAGGGAAACAACACAAGGACCTTATCTCCTGGTTTAAACTCACGGCTTCTAGCCTTATGATCATACCAAGTTTTCATTTTTCCCTGACTTGATTTCAAGTTCTCTTTGGCTAGGTCACAAGCTGCATGCAATCTGTCCTTGAACTTGCTAACATAGTCTAACAGACTGATATGCGGCTCTTTCTCTTGCCATTGTTCACTCAATAATAGCAAAGGTCCTCTCACTTCATGACCACACACTAGCTCAAATGGACTGAATCCAGTAGACTCCTGCACTGCTTCTCTAGCTGCAAACAACAGCAAATGAACCCCTTCATCCCAGTCTTTCTCATGGTCATAACAATAAGTCCTCATCATTGTCTTGAGAGTGGAATGAAACCGCTCTAAGGCACCCTGACTTTCTGGATGATAGGCACTAGAAAGAATCTGCTTTGCACCTAGTTCGTACACAACCTGCTGAAACAATCCGGAAGTGAAATTGCTACCTTGGTCTGACTGAATTTCCCTGGGAAGGCCAAACAATGTGAAGAACTTTATCAAAGCTTTTGAGATTGCAGTTGCCTTGATGTTACGTAGAGGTATGGCTTCGGGGAATCTGGTAGATGCACACATGATTGTCAACAAGTACTGATTTCCAGATCTAGTCTTGGGTAATGGACCAACACAATCAACAATGACCTTAGAGAATGGCTCCCCAAATGCTGGGATAGGCTGCAATGGAGCTACAGGTGGGTCTAACTGGTGTTTTCCAACTACCTGACAAGTGTGACAGGTTTTGCAAAAGTTGGAAACGTCTTTCCGAAGCCCAGGCCAAAAGAAGTGTTTCATGATCTTATCAACAGTCTTGTTAACACCAAGATGACCTCCTAAAGGTAAACTATGAGCCATTGTTAAGATCTCATTCCTGTAGACCTTCGGAACAACAATTTGCCTGACCACTGCCCAATCTGCATTGGCAGGGATATCAGGAGGGCGCCACTTCCGCATCAACACACCATCCTTGAGATAATACCCAACTGGAACTGCGTCTATATATTTATTAGGAAGGGCTCTCCTCCTTAGTGCACAAATTTCAGGATCATTAGTTTGCTCCTCAATCAACCGCTTTCTGGACAGAGACAAGTCTCCAGACACATCAAAATCACCAGACCCTTCCGGCTGGCTGAATAGAGAACTGATAAAAGTATCTGATAAGTCCTCAAACGGAGAAACCATAGTAGGCCAATCAGAGTCATGAGGCGAACCACCTGAGTCCTGACTATTCAATGTGCTGGACGGCACCACAACATCTTCTTCTGGCTTCCTAGCCATAGCACGAGTCACTGCGCAAGAAGGATACAGAGATGGGTCCTCATCCCCATCTTCAGTGCTCGGCTGTGAAGTAAGATGTACAGGGGGAACTACTTTGCCCCCAGCCAGGTCATTGCCTAGCAACAGAGAAACACCCTTTATAGGTAGACTTGACATAAGTCCCACCTTTACCTGTCCTGTAACTAAATCTGACTTCAAGAATATAGAGCGCAGGGGTACAGATAAAGTCCTCCCTTCAATACCTTGTACAAGTATGAAATCCCCTGAAGCGGTCTCATCACGTAACTCCAAGGAGTCCATCAACAAAAGTGACTGAGAAGCTCCGGTATCCCTTAGGATATATATGGGGACAGGAGTAGTATGCTCATTCAGAGCCACAAATCCCTCTGACACAAATGGAAGAAATTCCTCCCTCACAAAGTCAGCTGTATCAGGCTTTTTAGCCCCACAAGAAGCAGGTAATTTAGCAGATCGGTTATCTACTACAGGGGTTTCTAACCTTGTTTTCACAAAGGCATTTGGTTTGGTATCCTTTTCTTTTTCTTTCTTAGCTTTAAGGAACCAACAGTTAGTTGTAACATGACCAGATTTCTTGCAATAACTGCAAACTAGACCACTTTTGTCACTGTCAGCTTTCACACTTTGATCAGACCTGTTACTGGATTTCTGAGCACCATCACCAGATTTGTCTTTGTCTTTGGGTGAGGAATCTTGGGTATCACCATAACCCTTTTTCTGAAATTGGGACCATCTATTGTTACTGCTAGACTGAAATTTGGACTTATGTGTGAGAACATATTCATCTGCAAATTTGGCAGCTGATTGCAAATTCAGTGCTTGCTTCTCATTATGGTAGGTCTTAACATCATCCTTAACACAGTTCTTGAATTCTTCAACTAACACCATCTCTTTTAGTGAGTTGAAATCATCCTTGACCTCCATAGAAGTACACCAGCGCTCAAAGCAAACCTTCTTCTCATTAGCAAATTCCACATAAGTCTGATTTTCAGATTTCTTCAGACCTCTGAATTTCTGTCGATAAGCCTCTGGAACCAACTCATAAGCTCTCAAAATAACCTTTTTGACAACCTCATAATCAGAGGAATCATCTGCAGACAAAGCTGAATAGGCTTGTTGAGCTTTACCCTTGAGGACAGTTTGCAACATCAGAGGCCAGTGTTCCTTTGGCCACTGGCAACTCTTTGCTACCTTTTCAAAACACTGGAAATAGTTGTCTATGTCCTTTTCAGAAAATGGAGGCACCAGTTTTACCTCCTGACTGGCACAAAATTTATTTTTAGTTTCAATTTTAATTTTTAGTTTCTCCATTTGGAGTCTTTCTTCTCTATCCAACTTCTTTTTCTTCCCTCTCAAATTCTCTTTGTTTTTCTCTTTCCTCCCTTTTAATCTCTTCTCTTGCTAATTTTTCTAACTCAAACTGCCTTTGTTTTTCTTTTTCTTCCCTTTCAAATTCTCTTTGTTTTTCTTTTTCCTCCCTTTCAATCTCCAGCATTTTTAATTTAAGTTCCATTTCTATATTTGGATTTTCCACTGGAAACTGTTCCAGATCTCCTGGTGCAAACACATTTTCATCAATGTAATATTCAACTATCTCTCTAGCCAGTCTTGCTTTTCGCATGGCTGGTTTTACCTCTGTCAGCTCCAAATGTCTGCATATTTCCAACAGTTCTGTCTTTTTAAAAGACTTCAAAACCCCTACGGTTGGTGATGCCAAGAAATCATCCATTGCTGTTGTCAATATATATGTATTCAATTAAAAAATCAATTTTACAATTTGAAATGTTAGATTTTCAATTAATGACTCTCACAATGGTCTCTCCCGGACGAGCCCCCAATTTGTTATGGCCCCAATTTGTTATTACATTACAACACAGCAACAGCAAGGGATGACAGACACAGTTTTAAAAACTTAACCACATTTAATTAACAAAGACAATAACAACCAACTAACAAACTAATCTATTGACCAAGATTGATATATAAAAAAAACAACAAATATTTCCAGTCCCTTGGTTTTGGTGGCTTGGTGATGTCCTGGGTGAAAAAAATCCACAAAAGAAACTTAACAGGTCTTGAACAGAAATGACAGGTCTGGTCACACGTATCCTTCTTCTTGCAATTTCTCCTACTACTCTACTGTCTCAATTCTTTTCCTTATATACTCTTTTGCAGACCCCACCCACATTTAGACCTCTTTTTTTTACTTTTCGGGGACTTGCCCCAGACATGTCCAGGACATGTCTAAACATAGCTCCAGTCTGAGCTGAATAAAAAAAAGGTAAATACTGCTATCCAGTGCCTATATTCACATTACAGTACCATGTAGAGGAAATGCGCCAAAAAAGTCAGTTTACACCTTTCCTTCACCTTATGAAGTTTAACACAGAGGTTAAAGAAAAGTGGTAAGGAATTAGACGAATAGACATAATTTTTACGTAGTGGCTACCCAGCTAACACACGACGAACTGGCAACGTAACTATTCGTGCTCTTTTGGTAAGTTCATGACCGACCATGTGAAAACGGTCTGACAACGTTGTCAGTTGGTAATTCAGTTACGACATGACGACCTTTTCAATACGTCGCTTGTTGGTTATTTGGTTACGTCGCCTGCTGGTAATTAAGTTACGAATACTGGCAAGCTTGACGACCTTTTCAATACGTCGAGGACACGTCGCTTGTTAGTAATTAAGTGATGAATGCTGGCAAACTGAGGTTAATCAGTTTATCTCGTGGAGCAGCAGCGGCGGGAAGTGAAGTTCACTCTCTAGGACAGGGATTTCATAACGTATTTTTTTCTCAACCGTGAAGGACCTTCAACATTTCAGTCCGCTAAAGGTAAGTTTCCTTCATTATTTATCGATATTAACCATTTTGTAGGGTATAAATAGTACAGCAGCTAAAATAACTAATAATTTAGACATCTTTGATTTTTGTTCCTCGTTACCTGCTGTATATATAAGGTAAATTTGGGGGGAAAAAACTTGGATAACATTAGCTAATGTTAGCTTGTAGCTAACATTGGCAAACGATTGAAACTTCAATAATTGAAGTTGTTGCCCAGGAGAAACGTGGTTAACCACTGATAGTTTTTGAATTTAAGTTTTACGACACTCGGTACAAATTATGTAAGAAAGCTAGCATTAGCTATTCTCGCTCAACCAATCGCGCAACTCAGTCGCACAAACAACACTGATTAACACTGCGCTATAATTTCAGCTGTTGTCAGATGTAGCTAACGTTTGAGTGTAGTCCTTATGGTGGTAATGTTATGGCGTTATTTCAAGTCACAGTTATGGCTAGTTTGCTGCGCCTTTTATAATTAGAAATTTATGGTAAATTATTTGAATTCGGCACTATACGGATGCATCATCTGCGAAAGCCAATATAATTAGCCATCTGAAATGAAGTTGAGACTCTAATTCTATTGTTGAGATATCTGTCCTATGCATTGCACAGACTGTCTTGAGATGCAAGGAAGGGCTGGCAGAGAAAGATGTGCGGAGCCTGATCAGTGAAATGCTCCACAGCGATGTTTAGAAAGGAGGTGACTGAGAACCTGGTAAAGTATTTGTATTCATTTTGTCCAACTCTTATGGTGCTGTGATGATCATGTACACAGAAGTCCTTAATTTTATATGACAAAGGTTACAAAAATCTTTCTTGGGCCTAATAATTAATTGGATCAGATGTCACCTGAAACAGAACTAACACGGCAGGGGCTTTGAGGTCAGGGTTAAATCATTTTTTTTAACTCAGGGGTTATAGCCCTGCCCAACACCTTTCTCTGAGGATTAATGTTTAGAGGAAGAGAGAAGTTTCGACATAGGTGTCACAAGGTCACTGAAGGGGGCTTTGAAGTAGCCTTAAGCTGCACCCCAAACTGCAGACTCGGACTTCACTGCTGAAAAAAAATTGAGGAAAAAGTAGACCTCTTTTGCTGTGTTTGTGTCGTTCCTTGCCGAAGACGCAATGCACAGCGCACTCGGTGAAAGAAGAGGACAACTTGTAAAAGTGTTTAAAAAAAAAAAAAACTAAACTGAATGAAGAAATAGCAATTTTAGACTTTTTATAGGGATGCTCAAGCATCCCCTAAATTTCATCTCAGCATCCCAGGATAATGTTAATAATTATGATGAACTGTTATTATTTTCCAAAATCATTTTAAGCCCTTTTGCATTACATTTTGAGAGCTTGTGAGAGATGACAAACAATTACAGGTTCTAAGCGATTTATTTAAATAATTAGGAAAAAACAGCAATATGAAACCTGTTTTAAAGTTAAGTTGGTTTATGGAACTCCTGGCAAAAATTATGGAAAACCGTCACAGATGATGTACATTCAGCTATTTTACTCCATAGCAAATAAGGGCAAGACAGATTCTTCTCTGTTTTTATGTTCTGCTAGTGTCCTTCTCAGAACTGGTAGCATGAGGCGGTACCCACAGCCCAGTCAGGTTGCACAGGTAGTCCAGCTTTCCCAGGACAGCACTTCCGTATGTGAAGTTTCTAGGTTTGCTGTGTATCTCAGCGCTGTCTCAAGAGCATGGAGGAGATACCAGGACACCAGCCGTTTCGCGAGAAGAACTGGACGGGGCTTTAAAAGGGCATCAACCCAGCAGCAGGACCGTTTCTGCTCCTTTGTGCGAAAAGGAATAGAGGAGCACTGCCAGAGCCCTACAAAATGACCTCCAGCTGGCTACTTGTGTGCATGTTTCTGACCAAACTGTCAGAAACAGACTGTGAGGGCAGAGTGAGGGCCCGATGTCGTCAAGTGGGACCTGAACTCCCAGCCCAGCACCATGCAGCTTGATTGGTATTCGCTAGAGAACACTAGAATAGGAGATTTGGAATTAGTGCCCCATTCTCTTCACAGATGAGAGCAGGTTCAGACTGAGCATGTATGATGGGCGTGAAACAGACTGCGGACACTGTGGTGAATATTCTGCTGCCTGTAACATCATCCAGCATGACTGATTTGGCAGTGAATCAGTAATGGTCTGGGGAGGCATATCCTTAGGGGTTTGCACAGCCCTGTATGTGATTGCCAACATTACCCAGACTGCTATTTGACACTGGGGTGAAATCCTGAGAGCGATTGTGTGAACTTATGCTGGGGCAGTGAGTCATGGGTTCCTCCTGGTGCAGAACAATGCCTGGCCACATGTGGTCACAGCATGTAGGCAGTTCCTGGATGATAAAAGCATTGATACCACAGATTAGCCCTCTCGTTCCTTTGACCTCAACCCAATTGAGCTCCTGTGGGATGCTATGTATCAGTGCTTCCAACGCTGATAAGTACCACAACAAACTGTGCAGGAGCTCACTGATGCCATGATCCAGGTCTGGGAGGAGGTCCCTCACTGACTGATCAGGATACCCAGTTGCTATCAGGAGTATTTTTATTAGTGAAGTCCATGCCTCCAAGAATTCAGGTCATAAGAAAAGCCCCGGGTGGAGCAACCAAGTATTAATCCCGGATTTTTTGATGATTTCTTAATTCTTTCCTCAAATTATAGTGATGGCATGCATTTCCGCTGCTTGTTTATGAAAAAATAGGCCATTTCTTAAAATCAAATTTCTTTGCTGCGTGTTTCATGAAGCCTGAATGTTAAGCTAATTAACAACAATTGCGTGTCCTGTCTGTAATTTGTTGATTTGCTATGAAGAAAACAAGCCGAATGAACATCCACTGCAATGATTCCAGAATTGCAGCACGCATGACCTTGCTTGCCATGGCTTTTCTGATCCTCATAGAGCCAGGCTCAGACTACAGGAAATTTAAAGTCCTCACTGATTTGAAATTGTGTTATAGCTCACAGAAAAGGATGAACTTTTCTGATTTTTTTTTTCTCTCAATTTCCAAACGAACTCAAATTGCACATTTAGAAATTTGCAATCCATCATACCATACAAGTTATGATTAAGGTCAATTCTGCATGTAACATCCTGAGCCACCCAAACTGGGTATTCCTGGACTGAAGGAAGTTTTGTGGTAAATTAAATTGTTTTTGAACAGACCTGCAATGTTTGTGCTCTCAGTTGAGCAGGGTTAAGCATGTGCCAATGTAAGACAAGTTGATTGTTTTTTATATTTATTTTTTTCATTTCGCAAGGTGAATACTAGTAACTAGTATTACTAGTAACTTAATACTGTTAAGTCGTGCAGGTAAAGCCATGTCGTGAGGAATCGATCCAATAAGCGTTAGGAAGGAAGAGCCGAGTGCAAGCATCGTGGTCGCAATAATGCACTTTTAGGTTACCAACTGGTGATCTTTGATAAATTACGTTGCAACAACGTGCAGAAGACGAACTGACAACATTACGAAGTTACGTCACCACGACGTATCTAGGAATTTCACTTCTTTCCGATTGTCATGACGTAAGTAGTTACGTTGCCACGACGAATCTAAGGTCGTCCAATTACGTTGTCACGACGTCTTGGCGACGTAAGTGTGTTAGCTAGGTATTGCCCCAGACGCCACTGGGTCAATAACAGGCAGAGGCTGAGTAATATAGCCGGTGTCCGGTTCATTTTTCTCAAATGTCCAGTAATTGAGCCGAACGAAGTTGGCGCGCTCGTCCTAAATTAGAAGTTACATCCGGGTCAATAACAGGAAAAGCTCGAATAATAGAGCCGGCGTCCGGGTCAATAGGCCCCACCAATTTTTTAACTATTCGGATGCAGACTTTGAGATCAAAGCCAAATGCCCTGTGTCCTCTGAGCTCTTTACAACGGTTCGGACACATTCCCGACACGCTGCTGGTGAACCTGCGCAGTCCGCTACATGCAAATTAATAAAGCAATTATTGGACTACTGGAGTTATATCTTGACTGCATTGAAAGCAAACCTTTTCTCCGCTGTTGGCGAACGTTGCCTGTATTCCACCGTAGTTGCAGTAAAAATAAAGTAGGATGTACTCCGACTTCCTGCGTAGTCCGCGTAGGCTACTTAATGTTACCTAGTCTGCCAGTGAAACAACTTTTTAAGGTCTACACCAGTGTTCCCCAACCCAGTTCCTGGAGTACCCCTGCCCTGCATACCTGCCCTGCAGGTCATTAAGTGCTCCACTAATGAGCTGATCAACTGAATCAGGTGTGTTAAATCAATGAGGCCCAACCTGCCCCTGCAGTGCCCCTGTCATGCACAGGTTTATAGGTCTCCCTAATTTGACACACCTGATTCAGCTGATCAGCTTGTTAGTGGAGTACCTAATGACCTGATCCGGGTGTGTTAAGTCAAGAAGACATCTGAAATATGCAGGGGGGCGGTACTACAGGAACAGGGTTGGGAAACACTGGTCTACAAAATGAGTGCTGTTACATGCACGTTACTAAAACCATTATCGAATATCAGTTGTGCATGTAAACCGCCACGTGCTGGCTGCTCCGGTAGGATTCACAGAAGCGACCCAGCGGCCACAGTCTGCCCGCAGCACAGCAGCAGTGAAGCACCATGAGGTGCTAGCTGCTCCAGGCTGACTCACAACAGCATCCCAGCATCCACAGTCTACCAAAAGCTTGGCTGTGCCGAGGCACTGCGACGTGCTTGCAGCTCCAGGCGGACTCACAATGGCGTCCCAGCTGCCACAGTCCACAAGCAGCGGGGCTGCCTCGAGGCACCATTGGCCGTGCACTTTTCACAATCATTTTGTCGCGAATCGGTCTCATCCCGCCTGTCTCTTTCGGCACCAGAAAGTAGCAAGAGTAAAATCCTTTGTTCTCTTCACCTGAGGGCATTGTGGAGATTATTCCCTGCTTCACCAGTGCTGTAAGATCTGACCTCTAAAATTGTCTGAGATGACCTGACAACTTCTTTCACTTCGCTGAACAGCGGCGGTGGGAATGCGAGCTGCAGAATACAGACCCTTTCTATTATTCTCCTCAACCGTCCATTTAAAAAAAAACAGACTTTGCTGCACTGAGAAGTGCCCTGAGAGCAGGCATGCAAATGCAAGAGGAGCTTCCACTGACATTTCTATCAGCGAGAGTGGAGCCCTCTTCCCCGCCACACCTTATAGCACAGCCTACCAGGGGTAGCATAGAAAGCGATCAGAGATGGGCAATGGCGGCGCCAGAACTGGAAATTGGAATTTTTTTTGGGGGGGGGGAACATTTCTGTTCTTAAACAGATATTAGTCCTGACTTGTTCTTGGTCCTATTCATAATTAACAGATTAAGAGTACAGTGATTTCCTCAGGTTCTCTGAATATTCTAATGTTATTCTGTGCCATAGATTATGAAATACCCAAATTCTTTTCAATTTTACGCTGAAAAAAGTTATTCTGAAAATGTTGAACTAATTGAAGACCACAAAGGAAAAATGATCGGGGTCCAAATTTTACATTTTTGTATGTTTTATATATGATTATAATATTTATAATAATATTACATAATATTCTAAAATATATTGCATTTTTTTCGGTGCTTTGTTTCTCAAAATGTTTTGAATTTTTGATTCATCATTACTGCACAACGTGAAAAGGTGTGGTCTTCAATTGCCCACATTCTTTCACAGCGTGGTGACTCTCACCATCTTGACTTCTTAAAGACTCAGCTACTCTGGGATGCTCTTTTTATTCCAAATCAGGTTGCTGTCCTTTTGCCAATTGTCCTAATCAGCTATGAGATGTCCCACCAGGAGTATTTATTTCTTTATTTTTCAAAATATCAAACAACTTTACCAGTGTTTGGTTGCCCCTGTCCCAACTTTTCTTACACGTTGCTGGCATGAAATTTGAAATGAGCGAATTTTTTTCTACATTTTTTATTTTAACATTTTATTTGTTGTCTTCGTACAATTTTTAATGAGATATAGAGTGTTGTGTTCCAGGGTTCTGGCCTTTGGCCAGAACAGTGTTGCTTATGGTTTTAACAGTTTCATGTTCCAAGATTTCATAGTTCATAGTTTCATGTTCCATAGTTCATGTTTCATGTCAGTTTTAACAGTTTCTTGTTTCAGGATTTTTCATTCCATGTCCATGTTTTTACTTTTCCATGTTTTTGTTTTCGCCAGGTCTGCCATGCCACTCCACCGCTTGTCTGCGTTCCGGCCCGTGCCTTCATTGTTGCACATTTCTGAGCTATGGTTGGCTTTGGTATTTCCCCTTCCTTCTGTGCTGTGCTGATTCGGGGCTCTCTAAGCTTAATTGACAATTAACTGTTTTTAAGTTACTAACATTTACTAACACTCACTGGGATGGTGTAATTCTTAGATAGGCACATTACTAATATTACTAATTTAGACAGGGAGTTTATTGTCATGATTCCTGCTTTGCTATTTCAAGATCTTGCTGTGCTTTTCTGTTCTTAACATTCATGCTTGCTTCCAAACTGCATACTTAATTGGTACTTAAGCTGAGCACGCTCATTCTCTTAATGAGCAGGTCATGTCATCCAATCTCTGTCCATGTCTTGATCTTGCCATGCCTCTTGTTTCTGCTTCTCCAGGTGTTGCCCCTCATGTGTCCTTGATTATCAAGCCTTTATCTGGTTGCGGTGGAAGTTGGCTGGCAGACAGTGTCTCGCGTCTCGTTGCTTGTGCAAGTTTAGCCAAGTTCTTGTTATCATAGTTCCCTAGCATTTCTAGTTTCAAGTCTTGTCCCAGCCTCTTGTTTTGTGTATATATATTTAGTCTTGTTATTTACTTTTCTTGAGCATCTTGCCTGGAGTTTCCAGTGCCTTTTGTTTTTTGCCTTTTTGCATTTATTGTTTATAGCTCTGTGTAGCTTCCTTAGTTTGTTTTTTGCAACCCTTTGGGCCAAGTTTTTTGTTGGCCCTCGTGCCTGTTTTTGTTTTGGTTTATCAATAAATCCTCATTCCCTTTTCCCGCATCTGGTGTCACTGATTCCATATCAATAGAGTTAAAATGATTTGCAAATCATTGTGTGGCCTTTTAATTTCCATTTTACACAGTGCCCCAACTTTTTAGGTCACCTGAGCCGAAGGCGTGACCTATTGCGATCCCCTCCTGTCCGTCGTCGTGCGTTGTCCGTAAACTTTTCCTTGTGAACAAAATAACTTAAGTATTTATGAACCCATTTTGATGAGACTTTGTATGCAGGCTTATATCCATAAGATCTTGGACAAGTTCGAAAACCAGATTGATTCGATCATATTTGATGCAGTTATTGCCCTTTGTTGTATTATTATCATAAGCAACCTTGTGAACACAATTTTAGTAAATATTGGTCAGTTTTCATGAAACTTTGCATGCTGGCTTATATCTATAAGATCTCAAAGAAGTTCGAAAACCAGACCGATTCAATCAAATTTGATGGAGTTATTGCCCTTTGTTATACTGTCATCATAAGCCACATTGTGAACACAACAACTTAAGGGTCATTTAAGGATGTGTCATGTTTAGGTTTTGGAGGAAACTGGAGTATACCTGGAGAAAACCAACAACCTGTGGTTGGTACTTGGCAACTGCCTGTACAGTTTGAGGGGAAAATGCCCCGCGGGATGCGGTTTTACCTCAGAAGTAGAAAAGTAACTTGACATATGTTAATGAAGGTATTATTCCTTCCTTTCACTGAAGAGTATTTTGTTTAAACGCAAAATGAAGTTTTTATGAGCATATTCACAGACCGCACCGACCAAACCTATGTATTGTGAACTCTATTCGTGCAAGCCTATTGTCTTGCATTTACTTTTTTATACCTAAATATGCTGGAAACCAGTTATCTTTATAGATGGAAGTGTCTTGAGATGCTTTATAAAAATTGTGAATTTCATGACCCCAAGGCTGTTTGCCCCTGGGGAGGGGGTAAAGTTTACTATAGTTTATATCGGAAAATGATACTATTGGGTATATTCTGTTTCATTTTTACTGGAAATCATTCACACTTGATTGACATTACAACAATGAAATGATATCATGATATTTTTCACAGTTTCCCTTACCCAGGGGCTAAGGGCTGGGCCCAAGGGTCAAAATGGCTTGAGAAATCTTCTTTGCTTAAAGAATATAGCCACAAGTTATATACATACAATTTAGAATACTCTATTGCTTATGATACTGGTTTTCATTAATCTGATCCCTGGGGTTAAAATTAGGGCCACGCCAAATGGCCAAGGTTTAACATTGGGTATACTATACTCAGGTGACCGTTAAGGCCCATGGGCCTCTGGTTTGGAAATGGAGTTCTAGGCAGACCTCAAGAAATCTGCAGGTAGCAATACATCACTGGCCCATAACAGGTCAGCAGTCAAAATGTTGTCAGCGGGCCATGAGACGTCAATGGACTGTGAGACTATGGACCATGTCTGCAGGCTCCAAGATATTGCCGGCTGGCAGAATGTCACCATGTCGTACGACATCTCTGGCCCATACCATGATAGTGGCCATTCAAACACTTCGTACTCATACCAGGGCAGCTGTACATGCACCGTCAACAAATCAAGGCACCAATTCATTTAATTTTTATTGGTACAAATCAATCCACATCTGACCTCAACAATTAAATATTTCAGCAAACGGACGGTCTATGTAAGCCAACCAAAAAATGTCGCTGGCCATAAGACATTGCCAGGCCATGCCACATTGCCAGGCTATGTGATGTCAGCTGGTCGTTAGACATTGCTGGGCTGCCAGATGTTGCGGGGCCAAATCAAGTTAGCAGTTCACACAACGGAAGCACAGTTTAAGAAGCAACCAGTTAGTCAGACATTGGCGAGCTGCCAGACATCAGAGGGCTGCTGGTTGTTGCCTGGCCACAAGGTGTTGCCGGGCTGATCCCAGTGAGTGGTCCATGTTTTCGGTACATTGAAAGAAGTCTATGGGCCTCCATACATCATCAACCCGTGAGACGTCGCTGGACCACCAGACATCAACGAACCGCCAGATGCTGCCGGGCATTTCCGTGGTGACTTGCGTTACATTCCAGTGCATTTCAGAATTTATATTTTAGCCTGTAACTTATAATAATGTATTTTAGTATCCCATCATGTCTGTGCTGGAAGGTGTTGGTAAAAGCTATAAAAAGGTATGAACAGTAACATGGCTTTAATTAACTCTAACTACAGCATGACTTGCGTTACATGAGGAGAAAAATATCCGTTGCAATTTCTCCTATAAATATACAACATAGATAATAATTAACACTGTCAGTGTTCATACTACCAAATGAGGTTTTAAAATGTACTGAAGTGCATTAAAATTTTACAACCAACATGTAGTGATATTATGTAATGAGTATGACTCGCGTTACCTACTTTTAATGTCCTACACAGCTGCATATGAAAACTATTCATATTGGTAGTACACTTTTGTTAGGGGCAACAGTAGGAAAAATAGATTACACAATTACAGCCGGCCAGGGGATATTGTGAGGAAAGAAGAAAAGTATGTTCTTGTAACTCACCTTACACCAACATCACCACCCAAATTTAATGCAAAAACCGGAACAGATGGGAAATTTTAGCAATCAAAATAATGACTAAGGTTTCAAAATATGAAATGAACAGTTGTCAAGAATACACCTGAAAACATGATGCAGAGGCCAGGAAGTGTTTGAAGCCAAAAATGAATGAAATTTGTCATTTTAACTCTGAAAATGTAACAAGTAGGATTCTGACAGAATTTAGCAGGAAATACTTAAGTATTATACTGAATTTTTTTCCTGAAGTATAATAATGTTCCACTCCATGCTTCTAATTCGGCTGACACGCTTGATGTTGACCGAGTTCGCAAGAATGTTTCTAAACAAGGCAACAACATTCTTCACAAATTCCGTAACACCACTGGTGCCAGCAAAACGACCCAGTTCGTCTTTTTGCCCGAGTTTGTATGGCTGCAAATTTGTCGTAAGGCATTGGCAGTATTCATACATTTGCTGTTTTATACCACAATATTGTAAAAAGATGTGTTGACATTCCACGGTATTTGCATAACAACTTGTCTCTTGATTTTAATTTTCTCACTTTTTATTCCCTTTTGCTTTGCAGAAAAGTCCATTATTATTTGAGATTTTGCTTGGCATGTAACTTTTTGCTTAGTAACTTGTTGTGCTTTCCATTCAGAAATATTTTCATATTATGAGGTTCCCCATCCTCAAACAACTGGAGTGACAGATTCCTTAGAAAAAGAGGCTTTATTGAAGCATATTGATGAATATAAAGCAGAGTTCTTTTTGCACAATGTGGTGACATGTTTAATATGTTATACTCGGAGCAGACCTGGAACGGTCTCAGACAGTGGGAGGAATTTCTGTCACTGCCCGACAAGTACTTTTTTTGTGTAATTTTCTTGTAATGTATCTAATGTATGTAATGTATTATGTTTCTCCATATGTACTTAATAGCATGAAATAAAGTCTATTTATTTATTTATTTCTAAAAATACAGATTTTCCTCAGAAATTTGTGAGAAAATTGTTGATTATTGTTCCATTATTTTCATCGAATTACCGCGCTGGGCCGCAAGGTATTGCCGGGCTGAACCAAGTGAGTGGTCCATACATTGTCAGTGAGAGGTATGAAGTCGCCAGGCCTTGATACATCGTCAGCCTGTGAAACGTCGCTGGCTAACCAGACGTCAGCAGGCCGCCAGATGTTGCTGGGCTGAAGCAAGTAAGTGGTCCATACGTTGGCGTGGCGCTATACGTAGTCACCGGGTCTCCATACATCATTGGCCCATGAAACGTCATTAGCCGGCCACATGTCAGCAGGCTGCCAGATGCTGCCGGGCCACAAAGTTTTGCCGGGCTAAACCAAGTAAGTGGTCCATACGTTGTTGGCAGGCTGTAGGAAGCCACCGGGCCACCATACATCATCGACCCATGAAACGTCACTGGCCCGAAAGACATCACTGGGTCCTTAGATGTCTCAGCAAAGCCTCCTAATGGAAACAGGTGAGGCATGAGAAAGGTGAGAGCGACAGTTGAGAGAGATATAGGAGACAGCAGAGGAAACCAGCAAGAAAGTGACTCGCTGCAGAGAGGGAGGGCGCACAGATGTTCCCTAAATGGCATGTAAGGAGAGGCAGAATCCTCACCTTTTAAGTTATGATAACTCCCAGCCTGTTGCTAATTACTTGATTCGCAATCAGACTTTTGATTCATCCACGAAGAACAATTGTTTGAATTTCAGCAAATAAACTAGAATGATATGTAAATATACATTTCATCACAAAGCCGTGAATCATTCTGACATTAAACACATAGTCACATGCCAGATATCTAGTGCAATCGCAAAATTTTTAATAGATTTGTCAAAGCCTGATTAAAAACCTGTTACAAGCAGAGATGGAAATCACAGAAAATTTTTATTTTAATTTTCAATTAGTTCATCAGATGATTGCCAAACAAACAATTATTGTAGTTTTTCTTGTTTGCTTCTCGCAATGATGTCTTCATTGTTGGTGTCTGTTTAGTTAATAATTAGTTTGTTAATCATTATTGCAAAAAAATATGTTGAAAGCAATCCAGCATTAAAAGGTAAAGTAACTGCTTAAGGGCAGCAGTGTTCTCTCACCTTTGATGTACGCTGCATACTATTTTACTTTGGCAGCCAGCCGGTTTTCTCCGCAGTCGAGTAGAAGCTGGTACAGGTCCTCTGTGTTGTCCTCGCTGAGCCTGTCCAGCTTCTCCATCAACTCCACTGCCTTGAAGAAGCTCTAAATACAGGGAACACAAAGCTTGAGAAATTAATACACAGTGCTTGCACTCACCTCATGACTATACAAAGTGCCAAAACACAATGTATAATGGGCAGTGCAGAGGCTTAAGCATAACAAAGCTTATAACCATGCTTTCAAACAGACTTGGGTGGTATCCATTTTTTCATACCTTCATACATTTTACCGAGCTATACGATATAAAATGATATTTGTGTGACAAAAAAAAAAACGAGCTGCCAGCGTTAAGTTATTGTAGCATTTATGATACAATAACGATATATATATATATATATATATATATATATATATATATATATATATATATATGATATATAACACTGTATGTCTAATTTGCAATTAGCCTACTTAGACAAGTGCTGGACGTCCCATGTTCAGGGGAGCCTTTATTATCCCACCGGCGCAGTGATGCAGGGGAATATAATCATCAGTGCGGTCATCTGTCCACCCGTCTGTTTGTCCGTGGTCATTTTCTTTCCGGAGCATAACTCGAATACCGTTCAATTTTTATTTATTTATTTTTTTCTAAACCTGCTGTGCATATCAATTTGCTCCTAGACTGGTGCCTCCTGATAATTTGGGATTTCTGAGATTAGATTACGGGGAATTGGCGACCTGTTCAGGGTGGGTCCCTGCCTTTGCCCATATTCAGCTGGGATAGGCTCCAGCTTGCCCCGTGACCCTAGTGAGGAATAAGCGGGTATAGAAAATGGATGGATGGATTACGGGGACTGGGGCATGTCATGTGCTCTGATAATGGTAGTTTCCTCCAACATTTAGTGCCAGTTTTGTTAGCTAAAGCCTGTGCTAGCTCCTGTCTGTTTTTGGCTCTGCCGCTGGTAGATATTCACTGCGGATTCAAATTTGCGAGGTATCTCCAACAGGAACTTCATGGATTTCAGGGTGTCCTTGGTTATATTTTCTGAGAGCTCGAAAAGCATTTCCCTGTAATGAAAAATGTTTTTTAAGCCTTAAATCTCCTCTTCTGCCATGATTTACCCCCCGGTGTCCCAACCAGATCATTCTCTCCCTCAGTTCAGCTGCATTTAAAACCACTTGCTCAGCCCAGCTAAATCAGTTTTAATAAGAGAGCCTTTGTTTCATCACACTGTTTTCTTCTGTCAAATACTTCTGGACAATCACACAACATAAAATTAATTCCCATAAAACTTGTTAATTGCATACATGAAAGACAACTACCATCAAACACGAAAACGATCTCTCAGGTCATCAGCATGAACGTAGTAGCCAGTCATAAGAAAGATTGTGTAACAGCAGCAAGCTGACCTGTAGGGGAGACTCTGCAGTAATAGCTGGTCTGCCTGCAGGCCAACTCTTTCACTTCCTCCTGAGAGGTCCCGAGCACCCTGACCAGGTCCAGGCGGCGGATGGTGCGCAGCAGCTCTGACAGGAAGGGCTTGTCCTTTCCCAGCAACTCTAACTGCTGCAGCAGCTGGAAGCGGTCCAGTGCTGACTTCACAGTCTCCAGTTCTTTCTGTGAGACCAGGTCCCTGCAAAGGAACTTCAGCTTCGCCACTTCCTGAGAGTCCAGATCTCTCGCAATCATGACGGGCAGCTCTCGGTGCATGCTAGTGCTGCAAAGGATGAGGGGGGGGAGTTGTGTCAAAAAAATCTCTGACAGGTGACATCTATGGAGACATTGAAAAATACCTACAAAACATAGTGCTGTGAAATGGTCTTTCCTGCTTTATTCATCTCAGTAATTTTTCTTAATGAGGTCATCATGATTGTCCTGATTAGGGACTGGTATACATCACCTTGTAATCTTGCAAGTGGAGACAGTACTCTGAAACCAGCTTTGTGTTTTGGAGGGATCAGGGCAATACTGACCATTTCCCTGTGTGTTTTATACAAGAAAAAACCACTGAATACAACTGATTATTTTACATTTAAAAGAGTTCATCTGAACAGGTGTTGTGTTCAGTACTTCTTGAATATTCAATGCTTGTGCTTAGCCTTGTCAACATAAGCATATGGGAAATTCTTGCAAGACAGTTATTCAAAAAACATGCCAAGATATAGAAACTGAAGTTGAAGACTGCATGTTAAGACAACGTCTACATTGTAACAAAACATCCCTTTACAACAATTATTATTCCTGACTTGTTCTCAGTCATTTTCATAATTAACAATATATTCACATCGAGAGCGCTCCACGCTATCAGGGACTGCCGTTTCTCTCCGCTGAGGAAAGACGACGATTCAATTGGCCGCGTATTTGTTGTATTTAACCCATTTATGCCTAGCGCCCTCACATGAGGACTGTTAAGAAAAAGTGTCCTGTTTGAATGACTATTAGAGTGGTATTTTGAAGTATAATAACATAAAATAGTAAAAAAAGAAAATTCAGGCATAAATGGGTTAAATCAGAGTTATTCAAAACCTGTCAACTCTCCCGCCTATGGCTTGAGTCCCACACTTTTGTATATTCAATTGCCTAGTCCCACTTTTTAATCAACCCACGCTGTACCAAGATTGAAAGCTCTGGCGCTGCCACTGGAGAAGGGACAAGCAGCATTGCCGACACCTCCGAGCACTGTAACAGTATTGTGCCGTGTAGGAGACCTCCCACTAGCCTGCACTGCTGTGTGGGAATAAGGGGTGGGCGTGGAGTAAGCGATTGCTGTTGCAACGGCGGAATAGTGTAATTCCCAGACATGAGCTCGAGAAACTAAATCACTACCACTGAGAATCGGACTTGTGGTCTTCGGGGTAGGGGCACTGAGCTAACCTCTGAGCTAGGTTTGGCGGATTTCGCATGTTGTTTGCATGTGACAGAGGATTCTGGCGTGTGGGGAATGTGTGTGAACTGTTGTAGAGCTCAGAGGACACAGGGCATATGGTTTTGATCTCCATGTCCTCTGTTGGGAAGAGGGCAAAATTAGCACAGGCTGTAGCCTAATGAAGGGAGCGAAGTTAGAAAATTTAACCTTCATAGTCATCTGCTTCCTTCGCATGCAATGGACCCAAACTGAAGTCAACTTCCTTAGCATGTTCAGCTTTCAAAATAGGCTTGTGTGCGTTCAGCAACAAGGCACGCCTCGTGGCGAGAGTTAGAAAGTGGCTGTACAGCAATATGTTGCCATTCCTACTTTCTGAGTAGAGACGTACCGCCCTTCAGAAAGCACTCATCTTAAGAACAGCGCAAGGCAATATTTAGCGCTGAAGAAGTAGCCTACTTGGAGATGACTTTAGGTTGCGCGAATGTTGGCCTAATAGCTACGCCGTGGACGCGGGCCTGATTGTGGTCATCGAGCAGGATATGGGAAATGGAACACATGGCACCTCATACGGCTGAAATCATAAATTCTGTCTTACCTTTGCTGTATAGAAAGCGAAACTTCTCTTCTACTCTGAGCTGCTGGTGAACGTCGCCTGTATTCGACCGGTAGTTGCAGTAATAATAAAATAAAGTATACTCCGACCTTCTGCGCAGTCACAGATAGGCTATTTCATGTCACCAAGTCTGCCAGTCGAACAACATTCATAGGTCTACACGGTGCTGTCACATTAACACTAATTTTTAAATCATTGGACTACTGGAGTCAGCGCAGATTTCGGATTGAAAGCAAACTTCTCTTCACTGCTGGTGAACCTGTGCAGTCCAATACATGCACATTAATAAAACAATCATCGGACTTCTGGAGTTACATCTTGACTGCATTGAAAGCAAACCTCTTCTCCGCTGTTGGCGAACGTCGCCTTTATTGCCAGATAGCTCACTTGGATAAGGCACTGCGTTGCAGTGTTTGAGCGGGTTCGAGCCCCGGTCGTACCAACCGGCAGTGGTCGGCAGCTTTTCCAGAGTAGCGCACAATTAGCAATAGCACTACAGGGTTTCAAATTGGGAAGGGACAGCCAGGAATGGGAAATAAAGTAAATAGCTTTGTTCGTTGCTCAAGCGCCTCCTGTTGGCCAGATGGGCGCTCATCGGGAAGATTCTAAGTCTGTTCATGTCCGGGTATCCTCCGCCCTCGTTCTGTACTTGCGAAGATTCAACCAATGAGTGTACAAGAAGTGGTGGCTGACAGGTACGTGCTTCGGAGGAGCACCGTGAACTGTCTTCACTCTCCTGAGTTGGCAACAAGGGGTCGCAAACGAGCACGGTGCTGTAACATTAACATTAATTTTTAAAATAATCGGACTACTGAATTCTCGCGGATTTTGGATTGAAAGCAAACTTCTCTTCTACTCTTCGCTGTAGGCGAATCTGCATAGTCTAATACATGTAGCCTAAATTACATTAATAAAAACAATCATCCGACTAATGGAGTTATCGAATTTTGAATTGAAAGCAAACTTCTCTTCGCTGCTGGCGGACCAGCGCAGTCCGATACGTGCACATTAATAAAACAATTATCGGACTTCTTTAGTTATATTTTGATCATTGAAATATATATTGAAATATATATTATATATTGAAAGCAAACCTCTTCTCCACTGTTGGCGAACGTTGCCTGCAGGGCTGCCATCACCACTTTATAAGTAGTATTGCTAACTTTCTTGCCTGTCGTGTAATAGGCCTATAATGCGACGGTCCGAACGCAAGCAGGAAGTGAACCTATTTTTGGTTGTTACCGAATGTTATTTTGCGATATGGACAAAATCTAATATCTCAATATCCGTGACCGAATACTCGATATCAATATTTTGCCGATATCATCGGGACAAATGTTGGTGCTTTTGCAAAATATGTACACAATAACATTTTCTATAACCATTTATTAGTAATGTTGACATAGCGATGAAACAGGTGCAGGCAACAGCTTGAACAGTCTTGCAAGTGCAGAAAAATGCAACCCATTACTGTAATTCAGCTTTTAAAACCAGAAAAGCCAACACTTATTCATACCTGCAAACTCATGAGTGTTAAAAAAGGTGACAAACTAATCGTGGACACCCCCCCACATGGGCACAACCAAACAAAATTAAGGAAAAAGACAATATTTTATTTATTAATTTATTCATTTTTATTCTTGCAATTTTGAGTTTTGCATCTCACACTAGATTACCAGACGCAGCATGACACAGGAAACACAGCTCAAACTATATGAACATAAACTACAGCTTTATAATCAAGTTATATTGTTAGATTGGTAGTACAAGAGATCACAATATACATCTGAAACATAAAATCTACTGAACTGGCTGGAAAGAAAGTCATTTTTAGACCTTTTAGCCTAACCAAGCCGTTCAAGGGCACGTTAGCGCTGCTTTGCCATGTGCCTCTTTCGGGCCATCCTCTCCTTTTCCGCAACCTCTTCCCTATTACCAGCAGCACTGGTAGGCAACTAGCAACCAAATTGGGCCCTTACGTATTCCCTCAGTGCATGACATTACATTACATTACATTTGGCAGATGCTTTACAACCCCAAGCGACTTTTTTTCTCTCTCTCTCTCCCTCCCTCTCTCAGATGCGAGTTTACATTAGGGGGTGTTCAGACGTGACGCTTTTTTTTGCAGCCGCCGGTGGATGCTTTGCATTATTTTCCTATGGTACCCGGTGTTTTTGGAAAAAAAAAAAAAACCGTCCTGGGCGCTTTTTAAAACTCCGCCGCTGGATGCTTTTTCAAGTTGAGAAATTTCAACTCTCTCAGATAAAAACACCCAAAGTCAGATGCTTTTATTAACAGCTGACCAATGAAAGACGAGAATGAAGTTCGTCTTCAGAAGAAAAAAAATGGCAACCTATAGATCAATACCACACAAATGGTAATGTTCGGTGCCATCTTCGTTAGCTTCTAACGCAAAAATAAGGGCTAATTCACTCATCCTTGTCATGGTAAATAACAATAACAGTTACTAGTAGACACTGATAAAAGTTAGCCAACGCCAAGAAAAAAAAAAGGGGCTTTTTTGTAGCCTGGTAAACCTGCCGCAGTGAATTACGAGGGGCGGGTTTACCAGGCTACTTTTTTGATAGCTAACCATGAAGATAGTTAAGTTCTTCCAACAGAAAAAAATAACAATCTACCACACTCAGTTTATGACATAAAAACACAAACAGTAATTGTCATTTTCGCCAAAAACAAGGGCTAATCACTCGCCCTCGACGTGGTAAAGAACAATATTAGTCGCTACTTGACGCCGATAAAACTATAGCTAACGTCTTTAATACGACAGCTTACTTGTGCTCAACTACTGCTGCTACTGCTGCTTGTGCAACAACAGCTAAAACAAGCGGTTGTCATGGGGATTTGAAAAGACTCTAGGTTGCTTATTTTAGAAAAAAAAAACCCCGTCTGCTTTCTGTCTCTCAAAAAACGCTCTGATCGAGTGCTTTCTGTATTTAAAAAACATTCAATGTGACAGGGGAAATTCAGGGTCACACCACTGAGCTTATTAGCTGTTCATTTTCATATCTGACGAGTCGGCCATCATCTTCAGACGTCTGGAGCTAGCTGACGTATTATGTCTTAAACTTGATGTTTAGCACGTATAAGGTTAAAATATCATTTATGCACATATTTCTGGCACTATACAAGACTTACTCAGCCCACGTAACAGCAACAAAATCCTTTGTATTTCATCCCAGAGCAGTTGTTCAGGTTAGCACTACAAAGTCGATCAAAAGGCGACTTTGCCGCAGAGACAGTGAAAGTGTCAGTGGTTTGCTTGCGGTCTGAGTCTGGAATATTCGTAAGCAACCAGAACTACAATGGAAAGGAAGCGCGCATTACTGAGCGAGACTAGGTTCTAACTTTGTAACTGGCAGTAATGGAACGAATGGTAGACCAACATTATAGAATATAATGTATACTGTATGTTGCTCAACAATAACGTCCGTAGTCTGTCTGCCTGCCTGCCTTACCCCCCCCCCAAAAAAAAACACTCTTCGGATCTACACGATTCACGTAAGTGACCAATTTTGGGATCAAAACGGCGAATTTCGCCGAAAGGTGACTAGTTTGCAGGTATGCTTATTTCATATCACGATATTACGATAGTGAAAATTCGTGACGATATTTTACTTTGAATCACGATATCGATATAATATCGATATATCGCTCAGCCCTACACAGGATAATTGGGTAGTCAAATCACTGTAGCTTAACCATGCAAAGAAACATTTAAGTGTAAAACCCCAAAAGAGCAATGACCAAAAGGCGGATATTGCCGGGGTGAAGGCCTCACGTGTTCTTTTAGTCTAACTTTAATTAGAGCATTCTTCTGGCTGGTGTGAATCACTATCAAATGGATATTTTTTCACCGTCCGAGGACGGGGCATGAAAGCGCAATGGTTACGATTTATCTGACTCCATATAACAGTTAGAATGCAAAATTTAGCTATAATCCTCGTTAAAAATCTGACTCCAAATTAGAATTAGAATTGAAACAGCATGCGTGAATCTCAGGGCAGTTAAGCACCCAAACTCTTTCTGCGAAAACCATTGTCACTAAGCAGAACACCCCCTAGGGTTAAAATAGGCGTCTCTGCCTGGTCTAATTCGACGATAAATCCATTGGATAGAAGAGACTGTCATGGTAGCAACATCAGGCAAATGGCTCTGAGTATGAACGTACCACGAACCTAGGTTTATGTATATCAAAGGGCCCCTTAGAAAGATTAAACAATAGCTAAATCTTAAGAGCCGGTAATTTCATAACCCCTTAATAGGTAGAACCCAATCTCAATCTAACTTAGAAGTATCGCTACCTACACATGTCTTGGTAGGAGTCTCCCCTTAAGTCCCAATCGCAACAAGGCCAGAAAGAATTTACAATGAGAACACGCAGGCTGGAAAAGGAATAACAATAATTTAATTCACCAGGTAGGCACAACTTGAATCAACCAAATCAATGATAAGCCAATTACCGTTACATATAATTTAGAAGAATTTAGAGTATTTTCATACCTGGAAAAGATGAATGACCACGTAGAGCTAAAAGTCGCTCCACGTGGTCGGGGAAAACTCACATGTTCCCACGCTCCGGAACAAGGTAACATGTCACCCCTCCCCACTTACCAACACGATTCCGACATTGACAGAGACGAGACAGGACAGGATAGAGGCAAGAAGAGAAGAGAGAAGCAAGAAGCCCCAAGAAGAAGAAGACCCAAGCAAGAAGAGCAGCCCCAAGAAGAGACAGAAAAAGAAGAGCCCAAGAAGAGAAACCCCCCCTCAGGATCTCGTACCTTTAAAGGCTCCAAACCACACCTCCGAACAAGGTAGAGGGAAGGTTGGCCGAATCAGAGTTTTACTGGCCTAGGTGATAAGATAATTTGCACAGGGAGACTAGGGTAGTTGCTTGAATGAATCTTACAAACGAACCATAATTCCAAGGGAAATGAAACATGTTCCATTCAACTCCTTGGACTCCCCCGAGAATAAAGAGACCAAACATGATAGGAATGTGTGCTAAAATGATGCAGTTGTCATGGAAAAGCCTTAAAATGGAATATTATAGCCCAATAGTGTGATAAATATATGAGAGGTTCCTTTTAGGATATTGAACATAAACAAAATATGAATTTGATAGAGGTTTAAGTTGTTTTAAGCCAATTGAAGTAGCTGCGCTTTAACTTCAATGAAACCAGTGAATTTGAGTTCCAGAGATGCTGGGCCTGCTAGACTTGATGGCTCTCACCCCCCGCCGTGGGGAACAAAGGATGCCACTCTCACCGGCAGGCTGTAAGATTGTAAAAGTTAACTGCTCGCTCTTAGGATTTTTGACCCATGTTTTGAGCAAAATCAAATATTCAGGTTCTACATAAGAAACGCTTACAGTTTGGTGTAGATCACCCTGAACAGACAAAATTTCTAATGATGTGAAATGTAAATGAAAATGTTCAATGCACATTTTTTAAATAATGACAAAAAGTCACAAAAAATGTCTAAAATATGAGAAAAGTCTGCAGACTTGAATGAAAAAACATGGGCAGTAATTCACAGCCACCAAACAAGTAAATTTTGGACAAATATAAGTCTACCAGGAAGAAGACATTGTTCAGTTCTTTCATTCTTGTACCTTAAGTCTGATGAATTTTGAATCACTTAAAGCTGTTCAGTCATATTAACAACCACATCTTAAAAACAACAGCAACAGAAACAGTTGATGTGAGACAACTACCATGATACTGTGGTTCAACTGTATTCAGTATTCAGCTCTGTATACAGTAATGCAGCCCATTCATCCAGACCACCACCATTCACTTCAGGAAACGAGAAGCCTGTGTGCTGCTGTGTCTAACTCACACAACTTGACATGCCAACCAAAGCTCATAGAGCTTAGCTAACACACTATAGCGAGCACTCACTGCTAGACAGTGACCGTAAACTTGACTGATTTTGATTTAAAAAAAAAACTTGCAATGAATAATGTGGCACGTTCTAGTGAAAATCTTAAACAAACTTTCCAATTTTGTTTTCCAGTAATAGAGGTTCATTTAGCAAAGGGCGTTACCGTGTCTCAAACTTTGAAGGGGACAAGATTTTAAGGGTTTTTTTTTTTTTTCTCACAAGCAGACAATGTTCAATGCTGCGCAATCTGTTAAGATAAAGGCTGGAATGCTCTAAAAAACATGCATCTTTCTAGATTTCCAATCAAGGTTTTGGCTACAATGTTACTTAAAATTTTGTCTAGAAAAGGAGAACTGAGGAGGGTCCAATCTCATCCACAAAGGGCCAATGTGTGTGTAGGTTTTCATTATAGCCCAGCACTACATCACCTGAATCATCTAATTAACTAATCATGGGGTTCAATAGAAACCTTGATTACTAAAATCAGATGCAGCACTTTTAAGTGATTTTTCCATCGGACGCAAAACGAATTTTTCGCACTACAGATTACATTCAAAGTCAATGCAAAGACGCGAATACACGATCATGCAAAAAATTTGTTTCACATCCGGAGGAACCCAGGGTGGTATTACACAAAGCTGGCTAACAGAGTAAGCCTGGCTTATGCACAATTTTGTGCAATACCCCGCTTTTGTGCAATACCCTGCAGCTTAGAAGTGCTACACCTGATGTTAGTAATCAAGGGCTCAACACTAACTTTTTTTTTTTTTAATTACTCACTCGGGAAAGTAAAATCTGATTCTTACTTGCCAAAAGAAAAATTTAAATGCAAAAAAAAAAGAATAATAATAAGAATAATAATAATTAAAAAATCATTTATCAGTGACTGGGAACCTTTAAATCCTTTCTATAGCAGGTCGTCAACCAAGTAAAAACAAAAATAATGTTTTAATTTCTGGTCTCTGCAGCATTCTTGCATTCAAAAATGTTTTCTTTTACTGTTCTATGAAACGATGATTTGTATTCCAGGTCATAATATTCCAGGTATAAATAAATACAAACATGTATATTTTTACACACTAAAATGAATTATGAATTTTGACTTTTTTCTACTCAAATCCTCATTTGTTACTTCACAGTCACCAATAAACACAAGGAAATGTACCAGGGTATAAGAAAACCCTTGAAAAATGATACCGCAATTAAAACTTAACTTTAGCTTGTACCCTTTTAAATTCTAATTAAGAAACTCACTTATTTACCCTTTAAATATTTTAGTCTCACAAATTTCACTTGAGTTCTCTTAAAATTCACCCCACAGGGAAATTGGAAAATACAAATAGGCTTCACACACAGTGACGTACAACTTTTCACGGGAATTACCGGAAACATCAGAACCTTATTGGTTTAGCTCAAATTTCAACCATTAAATGAATATAAGTAAAATTAATTCAAGAAACTATCAGTATCAGTGAAATGACAGCATTGGCGCTAAACTTACGTTAGACCTTGGAAATGTTCAGACAATAACCAAGCACTTTGCTTTGCATTGGGGACCAAACGTTAGTGCACATAAATCCTTAATTTCGTTTCGATGCAGTGACACTACCTCACGAATCCATGAAACAGGAGAAGCCAATCGGAAGCTCTGAGTGGAGAAACCAATGCAGCAGGTGGAACAGTCGCCTCCACAGTTCAGCAAGTTCGTCCTCATTAGGCATTAGCAACGGTGTCGAATTAATGGCCCAGTCACACAGCGAAAACGCACGAATTACGCACGAATTACGCACAGATTTTTGTTTCTGCGCGGAGCATACGTCGTATGCGTAATTCGTAGGTGGAACGAACGTGGACTGTCAGTGATTGTAAGTGGATGTGCGTCGAAGGCGGTTTGTGCGTGATTTTGAGTTTTGAACGGTTCAAAATTTTTCTGCACAACTGTGCGTTGGTGTGCATAATTCATGAGTTGGCATGCGTAGTTTATGCGTCGAGTATGCGTAACTATGCGCGGGACACTCGTCGGCCGTCAGTGCTTATGCGTCAGACCTGGTTTGAACCCGCGCGCGTCCACGTCCGTCCACTGATGCCCCACGTTCATATCACGCATGAAACGCGCATGTATCACGTTCATTCCACTGACATCCACTAACAATACGTGAAGCGTTCGTGTTTGGACGTGCTCCATCGGTGATTCATGCGTCGGGCGTGCGTCGAATGTTCGTGGAATACTGCACCGTATTTGCTAGTATGCGTCGACGTGCGCGATATGTCAGTGATTCGTCAGTGATTGTAAGTGATACATGCGTGGTTCATGCGTGATT
Organism: Gymnothorax reevesii; assembly: GCA_029721435.1. NCBI lineage: Eukaryota > Metazoa > Chordata > Actinopteri > Anguilliformes > Muraenidae > Gymnothorax > Gymnothorax reevesii. The sequence continues at coordinate 47,575,292 of CM056587.1, read as the reverse complement.
CGTCAGAGATTTCTACCCCCCGACACCCTGAAAAATTGGTCCATTTCTCAACCCACAAGCACGTACAAACCCAATCTGTGCGTGATTTGGCCCAGTCACACAGCCGATCACGCACGAATCACTCACAAATCAAGCAGCGGTCAAAAAACTGTGACGCTATCAGGAACTGGTTTCATCGAACTGCCCGGAGAAGCTTGGGTTGCATTCCTAAAAATACCGTAAATAGGTCACATGACTAATTCTGCGTCCACAATTCTAAAGAATAAAAATGTTTTTATCTCATTTGTCTCTGTGTCTATATTTTTAAATTAATGAATTCTAAATGTAGTTATGCTATGAAATTATCACAGTCTTCTTAACTAAATTATGAAATCTGAAAATATTAAAGGAACAATATGCAATATTAGGAATAATAGGAACAATATAATACCAACAAGGAACATGAATTAGCCAATCCCTAATTGGCCCCTACATTATCCGGCCCCTAATTGGTTAGGCAGGAGGGCTAAGCAATTACTAACTTATTAGCTAAGCAAATATGATGTCTCTGGATTGACTAAATAGTAATAAAAGTCTCTTGGGGGACTACTCTGAAGTGTCTACTCCGGTTGCTGCTTCCTCCAGTAGACACAGTTTGTTTACTGGTCTCTCCAGTATGTTGGTCTTTGTTTTTATCTTGACTCTTCGTACCATCCCACTGGAGTCCGGGAGTGACTCTACTACTCTTCCCAGGAGCCGAGAGTTGCGTGGGGAGGTGCTGTCCACTAGGAGCACAACATCTCCTGTTGCGAAGTTTCGTCTTGGTGTTGACCATTTCTGGCGCTCTTGGAGAAGTGGGAGATACTCACAAGTCCATCTAGTCCAAAACAAATCTGACAAGTACTGAACTTGTTTCCATCTTTTTCTCGTGTACATGCTGTCTTTGTTGAAGATGCCTGGAGGCATGTTAGGTTGGGACTTCAACAGCAATAGGTGATTGGGTGTCAAAGGCTCGAGGTCATTCAAGTCGTCCGAGATAGTAGTGAGCGGTCTTCCATTGATGATACTCTCGACCTCACACATAGTTGTCTGAATACAGTCATCGTTCATGGCTTGCTCCTCCATGATGGAACTAAGGATTCTTCTGACTGTTCAAATCTGTCTCTCCCAAACCCCACCTTGGTGGGAGGCTGCTGGGCTGTTGAATATCTATTTGATGCCTTTTGGTTGTAGGTCCTTTGCGATCTTGTCATGGTCCAGTTGTTGAATTGCTTCTCTCAATTCTCATTCGGCGGCCACAAAATTTGTGCCGTTATCGGAACGCATGATGGTGACTTGACCTCTGCGGCATACAAATCGTCATATTGTGTTTATACAAGAGTCTGTGTCGAGGCTATCTGCGCCCTCTATGTGTACGGCTCTCAAGGTAAGGCAAGTAAACAGCATGCCGTATCTCTTGACTGTACCCCGGCCCCGCTTTACATCAAAGGGCCCGAAGAAGTCAACGCCAGTGTTCGTAAATGGGGGTTTATCAGGTAAGAGGCGATCTTCAGGTAGGTTTGCCATTTTCTGCTCCCCAACCTTTCCCATGATCCTGCGGCACACAACACACTTGTTGAGTAGCTTTCTGATAGCAGAATTGGCTTGCGGAATCCAATAGTTGCGTCTCAGCTGTGCCAAGATATAGCTGCGTCCAGCGTGACCTGTCCTTTGGTGAATGTCTGTAATGATTAATGTGGCGACTCTGGCGTTCTTGGATATGATTGCTGAGCGTTTAGTGGACTCTGGCATGGCCGACTTATTGAGTCTTCCGCCGACCCTCAGGGTATTGTCTTGGTAGTATAGGGTCTAGTCCGTACAGCGGACTGTTGCGACTAACTTGCTTTCCCTTCTGCAGCGCTTGGAGTTCTTCCTTGAACTGTTGTCTTTGGCTGGACTGGATTACCTCTGACTCTGCTGCGACTAGATCATCCAAGGTAAGTGGTTTCTTTTCCATTGTGGTTTTATATTTCTTCATGCGCTGTTCTAACTTTGTCTTTCGCTTTTCGGGGTCCTTTTCTGTTTGGATGATTGTTCTTGATGACTCTTTTCTTTCATCTTTCAGTTGTCGCAGTGTTTTCTTTAGTTTTAGAATCCAGGCCACAGCTCGTTTTAGTTTGTGCCATTCTGAGTAGAAGTCGATCAGTTTATTCATGGGTTCTTTGTCCTCTTCGACTTTGATCGTGTTGACTGTCACCGCATTCTTGACCTCAGGATCGTCTTGTAAGCTTTCCCTCCTTTGTATGGGTTGCTCCGGCCAATCAAAATCGTTAAGCAGGAAGCTTGGTCCGTCGATCCACATTTGTGATTGTGCCAAGCTCTTGGCCTTAAGGCCCCTGCTGGGTAGATCCGCCGGTTTTTCTGTAGTTCTCACATACTTCCATTGAGAAGGCTTGGTGGCTTCTCGAATCACATTGATCCTGTTTGCCACGAAGGTCTTGAAGCGAGCAGTGTCATTGTCTATGTATCTGAGCACTGTAGCGCTATCGGTCCAGAAGGTAGACGGCTGTAGTAGAACTTGGAGTTCTTGGCACAGCATCTTGTCTATCTTCACGGCGACAACTGCTGCTGTCAGTTCTAGCCTGGGGATGGTGACCTGTTTGAGCAAGGCTACTCTCGACTTGCCTATCACGAGGGAACAACACTTCTCACCTTGCTGGTTCTCCTGTAACAGGTAAGATGCGGTGCCATAGGCATACTCTGAGGCATCAGAGAAATGGTGCAACCGCGCTGAGGCAGTGCGTCCGAAGTTGGCAGGTTTCAAGCACCTTTTCACTTGGAAGTTGGAGAGGTAGGTGACATCCTCCGTCCATCCTTTCCAATCCTCTACGTGTTTTTCGCTGATGTCTTCATCCCATCCACGTTGCTCCTTACAGAGATCCTTTAACAGGAGTTTAGCGGGCAGGATGACCGGCGCCAGTAGGTCAAGGGGGTCGTAGATGGAGTTGACAACTGCTAAGATTCCCCTTCTTGTCATTGGCTGGTCTGGCAGCTTGATGCTGTAGGTGAAAGTATTTGTTTCGGTATCCCACTGTATGCCGAGCGCTCTTTCGATAGGTAGAGGTTCAGAGCTGAGATCCAGATTCTTTGTTTCTTTAGCTCTCTCTTCTGCCGGGATAGACGTGAGCACCTTTCTGTTGTGGCTCGTCCACTTCGTCAAAGTGAATCCTCCACTGGCACACAAGGTGCGGAGATCATTGACTAAAGTCACTGCATCAACTTCTGTAGGCACGCTCTTCAAGCAGTCGTCCACATAAAAATTGTAAAGGACTGCCTGGACAGCTTCTGGGGATGCAGTGTCCTTGTGATCCTCGGCGGTCCTTCTCAGTGCATAGGATGCGATGCTGGGTGACGAGGTGGCGCCAAAGAGGTGCACCGTCATTCTAAACTCTTTCATGGGCTCGTCAAACTTGCCGTCGGGCCACCAAAGGAAGCGTTGAAGATCTGCGTCGTGTTCTGGCACCTTCACCAGATAAAACATCGATTCGATGTCGGCCATCAACGCCACTGGTTCCTCCCGGAATCTCAAGAGGACGCCAACGAGAGTGTTGGTCATGTCGGGTCCTTGTAGTAATCTACTGTTCAGAGACTGGTCCTGAAAGGAGGCGGCACAGTCGAAGACTACTCGTATTTTTCTCTTCTTGGGGTGATACACCCAATGGTGTGGTATGTAGGACACCCTGGCATCAGTTCTGTTTAGCTGGTCGTCTGGAACTCGGACAGCGTAGCCCTTTTCGATTACATTGTCCATGAAGCGCTTGTAATCTTCATAGAAGCCAGGATCCTTCTTGAACCTTCTGTGCAAGCTAGCCAGACGCTGCTCTGCCATGCAACGGTTCTTTGGCATTGGCAGCTTGTCGTTCTTGAGCGGCAACCCGATGCTGTAGTGGCCGTTCTCGAAGGTTGTTGTTTTTCTCACCAACTGCATGAACTGCTTGTCTTCTTGAGACATTTCTTCCTTGTCATCGTAGTTACGCTCTGAAAAATCAGTGTTGTACTGCTGTACCAGTAGCTTTTCAATCTCTGTCACTGTAATTCTGTTGACTGAGCAGTGAGATGGTTTCTCCTTTTCACTTACATCCTTCCTTATGGGTCCGTTTACGACCCAGCCAATGGCAGTCTTCACTGCATAGGGTCCTCCATTTCGACTGTTTATGATGTGCCACGGCTCCATTGCACTTGAACAATTAACTCCGATAAGTATGCCGACGTCTGCTTCTATTTTTGGCAGGTGCACTTCACTGAGGTAGGGCCACTTTCGGATTTCTGATTGCTTGGGAATGTTCTCGTTGTGCACAGGAATGCTACCGTGGGTGTACACCTTGGGGAGCTCGATGAATTTGCTATCTTCCAGCCCACATACCTCCAAGTCTGATATCACTTACTGTTCATGGGTTTCTGTTCTCCAGGCCGATCTTCACTTATGGTGCTGAGAAGAATTCGTGTTGGTTTCCCTTTAACGTTCAGCCTTTTCCGCAGATCTTCTGTGATGAATGTGGCTGTGCTCCCCGGGTCCATGAAGGCATATGTTTCCACATACTTATCGCTCTTCCTTGACTTTATTTTTACCGGTACTATTGACAGTACACACTCGTTTTCTCCGGCCCCAGTAAGACAAGTAGCTTCTTGCGTGACAGAGACCTGAGGGTTTGATTCATCTTCTTGAGCATCCTTGTCCTTCTCCTGAGAGGCAGAATCTTCTCCTTTATCTTTGTGTAGGATGTCTGGGTGTTTGGTGTGCGTGTATGCGGGTGTGTGTGTGGTTGGGGGGGAGCTTTGTGTAGGGGGCGATTGAATGATTACTATCCAGGTGTACCCAATGAGATCATGGTAGATGGAGTAGGGTTAAAATGGAAGCCAGAAGCTATGAGGGGTGAGTCTGGGGAGCGGTGTGCGACTGGGGTTGTTTGTGCCGAATTAGATACAACTTTTTGGGGAGGGTATTGTCGCTCCCCAGGAAGGGGTTCTCTGCACTCGTCAAAATTGTGGAGGCCTCATTAGCGCTGGATCGGCGTCTTGTGTTCTGCTTCCCCGGGCCGACCAGCGCCAGAGCTCAGACCCCGGGGGAGGGTCTCGGACCCCGGGAGAGTTACGTTTTAAACTCCTCGTTTGTGTGTGTGTGTGGGTGTGTGAATGAATGTGGATGGTTGTGATTTTTAATAGTAGCGTAGTGGATTTGTGTCTCGGGGTGGGAGGGTATCGACTGCGGCTTTTTCAAAATGTGCTGGACTGCGTCTTTGCGGTGTTTTTGGGATTGCTATGGTGTGATGTGCCCTAAAGGAATGTGGTGTAAACTTATTAGCTTATTGTGTGTGACGACATGTACTTTTATCTATAGTAAGTGAGTTTAGGTTTACTACACTGGTGGCAGCAGAGGGATCGCTATTTTGTAAAATTGGTAAACCTTATAGTGAAATGGAAAACATGTCAGTGGAGGAGGGTGTGTCTAATAGTACCGGGAGGCCCGGGCAGAATGGTGCGGGTTTGGTGGAGAGGGGTGTACCCACTCGACCAGTGTTTATGCCTGAGACGTTTACTGGCGTAGGCCGTGAGTGGTCTGATTGGTCAGAGCAATTTGACTTGGCTGCAGATGTGAATGGTTGGGATGAGTCCTTGAAGCTTAAATTCCTGTCTCTGTTACTTTCAGGACGCGCAAGGGATGTATATAGTGGTTTGCCTAGTGAGGCTAAAAGTGGTTATGAAGCGTTAAAAATTGCTATGGCTAGACGCTTTGAGCCCTGTGATAGTAATGATTGGAGCCGAGCTAGTTTTTCAGCCCGTCGGCGTATGCATAATGAGACAGCCCGGGAATTCGGTAATGCACTCCGGCGACTTGTGTTCAAAGCCTACCCCACGGCTGATAATAATACGCGTGATATGTTGGCTCGCGATCATTTTATATCCTATTTTGCAACAGGTGATTTTCGTATTATCTTGCGTAGTGCAAAACCTAATACATTAGAGGATGCAATTAATTTCGCCTCCGAAATGGAGCTTCTTAGAAATTTGGAATTAACCCCTTTGATTCCGGATGGTAAAGTTAGAGTGGTGGAGCATACAGGGAAAAGTGATGAACAAATGGAAATGCTTTTAGGGGTGGTGGAGGAGTTAAGGCAGGAAGTAAGGTCTTTGCGTGCTACTGTAGCAAATATGCAACAGTTAATGAAGAGTCATGACTCTACTAAGTTTTCAGAGCAATCTGGTCGAGATGCCCGGGGTGGTGTGGTATCACAAGGGCCGGTAAATCAAGTAAGAGGGGTAGGGGATGGCTGTTGGGAATGTGACTGTACTAGACACCTGAAGCGGGACTGCCCATATTTGCAGGGGGCAGGTATTGTAGGCCCACTGCCTGCCCCCAAGTATACGGGCACTTTTGTGGCCTCTGCAAGTAATCATGGCGGTTCTGGATACATCACAGCTAAAATAGGTGCGTTTGAGTCTCTCCTATTGGTAGATAGTGGTGCCACCTTATCAGTTATCCCAAAACAACTCTGGCTTGAGATTACTAAAGGGGGGTCTGAGTTGGTTGGACACCATGGTGATGTGTCTGCTGCTAATGGAGGGGGAATGGGGATTTTGGGGAAGTGGCAAACAATTTGCCAGTTTGAGTCTCTGGCATTAATTGTGGAATTTTTGGTGGCTGATGTGCCTTCACAAGATATCCTCTTGAGCTTTGATTTCTTGAGTAAATATGGTGTTGTGGTTGATTTTGGAAAAAAAGAGTGTAGGATAATGGGTAAACTTTTTCTTCTCATTGTGCCTGCAGATGTGGATAAGCCCCGGACGGTCTCTGAGGATACTGTAATTCCCCCCCGTAGCGAGGTTATCATTTCGGGTCAGGTGGATCATGTACTCGGACGCAATTGTGAGGGTATGTTGGAGCCCTTAGATACGGTCTCAAATCAATGGGATGTAATGATTGCCCGGGTGGTGCGTAAAGTGGAGAGCGGGAAGCTACCGGTTCGAGTAATTAATGTCAGTAAGGATGCCCTCACATTAAAGAAGGGTGTGCGGGTGGGCATGTTACATACAGATGTTGAGGTAGGTAATGGGGCACAGCATTTAAGTATGGATGAGGAAGAGCGGGATTTGAATATGCCTTGGACAGTGGATAAATTGGTGGACCATTTTGGGCTTTGTCAGAGGGGTTTTTCCTCGGCGGACTTAGCCGATATTTGTGACTTGTTGAATCGAAATTTAACTGTATTCAGTAGGGGGGAGAATGATTTGGGAAGGACTCATCTTACGTTACATCAGATTGATACTGGGGATGTAAAGCCTGTGAAGTTACCACCTCGCCGTGTTCCTTTACATTTGCAGCATGAGGCGTCTGAACATTTGAAACAGATGCTGGCTAATGACATTATTCAGCCGTCCAATAGTCCCTGGGCGGCGCCAGCGGTGTTGGTGCGTAAACGCGATGGGGGCCTCCGGTTTTGCGTTGATTATCGCAAACTAAATGATGTAACCCGGAAGGACGCATATCCATTACCCCGTATTGATGATGCTCTTGACAGTCTGAGTAAAGCTTGCTGGTTTTCAACGCTTGATTTAGCTAGTGGGTATTGGCAAGTTGAGTTGGACCCTAAGGATAAACATAAGACTGCTTTTATTACCCGTCAGGGTCTGTTTGAGTTTAATGTTTTAAGTTTTGGCCTTTGTAATAGTCCGAGTACATTTCAGCGACTGATGGATCTGGTGTTGGCAGATCTTCAGTGGACTACCTGTCTGGTGTACTTGGACGATATAATCTGTTTTGGACGTACGTTTCATGAACATTTGAACCGTTCAGATGAGGTGTTGACTAAACTCCGACAGGCCGATTTGAAGGTCAAACCCACGAAGTGTAATTTATTTGCTAATCAAGTGCAGTACTTGGGTCATATTATTTCTTCAAAGGGTGTAAAAGCTGACCCGGCAAAAGTGGAGGCAGTGCGTCAGTGGCCAGTGCCTAAAAATCAGACTGAGGTGAGAAGTTTCGTGGGTTTAGCCTCCTATTATAGGAGGTTTGTCCAGGGGTTTGCTGAAATTGCCCGCCCACTCCATGAGCTTACAGAGAAGGTTAGACGGTTTAAATGGACAGAGGCTTGCCAAACAGCTTTTGAAGAGCTGAAACTTAGCTTAATGTCTGCCCCTGTTCTGGCATATCCAGATCCTTCTAAAACGTTTATTTTTAAAACTGATGCCAGTGATGCAGGTATTGGGGCTGTGTTATCCCAGGAGGAAGGGGGTAGGGAGCATGTGATCGCATATGCTAGTAGGGCTTTGTCCAAACAGGAGAGAAAGTATGCGACCACTAAGGAAGAGTTGTTGAGTATGGTCACGTTTATTAGACATTTTAAGCACTATCTGTTGGGAAAGGAGTTCATCTTGCGGACTGACCATAATTCGTTGAGGTGGCTGCATAACTTTCAGGGGATGGAAGGGCAGCTGGGTAGGTGGGTGGAGCAGTTGGCTAGCTTCCACTATAAAATTGCACATAGGCCAGGACGCGGCCATGCCAATGCTGATGCCCTCTCTAGATTACCTGCATATCTGCCTTCTGTAGTGGTGCCTCAACCTACTACCCAGACATTAGGGGCCCAGGTAATGGCGGTAGTACAAAATGTGCCATCGACATCTGTAGGGTATGGGGAGGGTGATGAGTTGGCCCAAGCCCAGAGGGAGGATGAGGAATTAAAGAAAATCATTGCGTTGAAAAATGCAGGTGATTCTTGTTTGCGGCCGCCAGATGAATTACAAAAGTATGCACAGGTATGGGCTCAGTAACAAATGCATGGTTCCCGACTAGTGCGTTACCCCCCCGGAAATTTGGATGCAGCAAACCAGGTCCAGGTGGTTATTCCCCGTTCTATGGTGTCAAGTATTTTAACCCCTTTCTGCAGATGTAGACGCCCGCATCTATAGACCTGCAAATTGGAAGCACGCTGTTATTGTACTCGATCAATAAATGGCACCCTCGGATCAGTTATTGAATGTTCACAAGCAAGCAGACCTCGAACGCGGTTCTGAATATGGGGAAGTTCACTCCACGCCCTTTTTTTCAAGAGCTGCATGAATTTAACTCCTCAGCTAAGCCTGATGTGCAAACTGGTCAGTATCCTTGCCTATAGTATCGATCCAGCAGTTTAAAAAAACGATATCTTGACACAGAAAAAATCGCTATCCTCTGTAGCAACCAGATAAGCCACAGTGAGCCAGCAGTATTCCAAGTAATGGTTCAGAAAAATCAGTTTTCTGAGGCAAAAAAATCGACATGGTATTGATTCTCTCACATTCTACTTTTAATTACTGTCGTCACGTACAAAAAAAAATCGTAGTTTCCTACCGTGGATTTACGCGCAGATCCATTCATTGACAAATCCAGCGCTTCTTTATATCCACCCCAGTACTGGCGTTGATAGCCAATCACTCAACCATACACTCAGGGTTTTCTGCGTAATTGTATAGTTGCACTTCATACCCTCGCAAAGCTAACCCGGTAAAAATGTATTGATTGGCTCGTTTCTTATCCAAATCCCGAGTGTTTAAACATTTTAGAGTAAGTGAAACACATTGATTGGACAAACACAGAGCATACAAACCTATGCGTATCAGCAGGCTCGGTTGTATCCTGTCTACGTTATGCACATTACGCGGTTAAAATAGACGCGATTTATAGAAAACGCGTTCGCAAAACTGGCCTTGAAGTGTCCAGTTACATTTACAGAATTTAAATGAGATAAGGATATGGTCAATTGGAATTATTTAGAATGAAACAGGACCGGAGGGTTCCTGCTATCGGATCGGTCTCTGGAGAAGGGATTCATGAGAAAGGTGAGGCTGCTACTTTGTTATTTGTTGTTGTTGTTGTTGTTTTTGGAATGTATACGTACTCAACAAAGTCGAATGTCGAGGTTTTTTTTCCTGTTTAAAACGCGAACTGCCTGTGCATTTGGGTGGACCCCCTGGTACGTTCATTGCACGTTTCTTTTGAATCCAGGGAGGCAATGGATTGTTCCCTGAAAGTGGAGTGTCCGATCTGTTAAAATAAGGTATATTTCAGAATTCAGATATTACTGAGTTAGTGAGTTGCACTTGTTCCTTATAAGTGTTGAAATGAGTTTGTGAGCTTAGAAGAGGGGACTGGTAGCTTCCATTACAGGGTGAATGTTCTAACCGTTTAATAAGAAGTTTATTTAATGCGTGTTTGTGCTGGCACTTTAAAGTAAAATGGGCAAAACTCTAAACTTTATTATGGAGAAAAGGCATGTTTTGTGTTTTGGAGTGGTTACTGGTGACCATTGATATTCAACTGCACTGAGATTGATAAATTCATACTAAACTCAACCAGAAAATCATTTGTTCATATTAAATTTCATGCCTTAAAACTTTATTTGTGTTATATACATGATTTTTTTATGATTTGACTGGACTTCATTTTGAGACTTCGGGGAGACACTTGGATAGCTGTATAATTTGGCTAAAAGCATGTAGGTAATCTAGAATGTAATGTTGAAGATGAATTGTACTTGTGGTCAAGGAGTTTATGATCCCAGAAATGTATAGTTTTAAGCCCCAGCAGTTTGTCAATCCTCAGAATTATTTTTTTTGCAATTTCAATGGTGAATTCTCATGAAGATTTTTTATGTTTGCAGCTCATTTTCTCTACCATAATCATGAAAATTAACTGAAATACTATGTAATTCTAAATGCTGTAAGTGTCTTTTCAGAATTGAGCCACATTTTTCCTCTTTATGAAGCTTTAATCTTGAATTATACAGCATTAAAGTGGGTAACCCAAAAATAGCCAAATTTGGCTTCTGCACAAAGGGGTTAAGGCAGTTGCATAATACCACCACTGGCGGTCACTTGCTGAGGAGTTTAATTCAAGCAACTTCTGAAAAACAGGGATCGGAGTGAACTCGTTCATAATATTTTAAACGTGTTTGAGCTGCTTGCTTGTCAATATTCAATTACTGATCCCGGTGTGCCATCTTGTGACGGAATATTGTAACTCCGTGCATAAATTTGCAGCTCCATGTCTGCATGCGGGCACATCTGCTCAGCGCAGTTATGATACCGTGCCGAGCACCGTTGTTCTTCTCGAGCACGCCAAATCCAAATAATCCTTAAATGATTCATTACATTAATATTTTAATTTGTGACTAGTAAAGTACAAATCCTCAAAAAAACTACTTATGTACTGTAACGAAGCACATGTACTTCGTCACTATACACCTCTGGTGCTAAATCGACTCCACCAACGGGAATTCTCCTTTCGCTCCGCAATGTAAAGTCCCTCTCCTTTGATTGGCTGTGGGACGAAAGCCGGTCTCCTCTGATTGGCTGTTGAATCAGTCGATCTCAGATCAGCACCCGCCTTTTTCTCCATAATCTGAATGCACAGATAGTTTCGCACCAAATGTCACAGTGGAGAGGGGCGCGATTTGTGACTTGTAGGAAACAGAATCTGTGACTTGTAGAAAACAGAATCTGCGACTTGTAGGAAACAGAATCTGAGGCTTGTAAAATAGGACTTGTGCACCTGTAATTAAGAATTTGTGAAAGCGTAAGTGTTGTGTTGTACCTGTGCAGAGAAAAAAAATCTATAAGTACACAAATCATAGAGTATGTGACCTCAAATTTACTGATACACATACAAATCGATGTACACAACTATAAATTCCACTGTCACGGGTGCACAAACCTTTTTCCCCAATAATACCTTCATACAGGTAGGCTATGTTACATAGTCTTGCAGTCGAACGACTTCTACATAATGAGTAGGCTACTGTAACCTGCACCTTAGTAAAACCATTGTCGAACATCGGATGTTCCTGTAAACCGCGAAGTGCCAGCTGCTCCGGGAGGATTCAGCATTCTAGTGGCCACAGTCTACCAGCTGCGCGTCTGCTCTGAGGCACCGCGAGGTGCTAGCCACTCCAGGCTGACTCCTAACAGCGTCCACAGCCAAGCACTGCGACGTGCTTGCAACTCCAGGCGGACACACAACAGCGTCCCAGCTGCCACAGTCCACAAGCAGCGGGGCTGCGACGAGGCACCATTGACCATGCGCTTTTCACAATCATTTTGTCGGGAAGGGACAGGTCGCAAAACGGTCTCATTCCGCCAATCTCTTTCGGCACTAGGAAGTACCGAGAGTAAAATTCTTCATTCTCCTTGCTTGAGGGCACTGTTGGGATTGCTCCAGGCCTCAACAGGTCGGTTAGGTCTGACTTCGGAGCCTCTAACTCTTTCTGAGATGATCTGACAACTTCTGTCACTTTTCTGAACAGCGATCGCGGGGATTCGAACTGCAGAATACAGCCCCTTTCTATTATTGTCCTCAGCCATCCATTTCAGAAAAAACAGACTTTGCTTCACTGAGAAGTGCCCTGACAGCATACGTGCAAATTTAAGAGGAGCTTCCACTGACACTTCTATCAGCCAGAGTGGAGCCCTCTTCCCCGCTGCGTGTCATAGCACGGCCTACGAGTGAGCAGGATAAAAGTGGGATCAGAGACGTGCAGTGACGGCGCTAGAACTGGAAATTGGAGTCCTGACTTGTTCTGTCTTTTCTCTTTCATTAACTGAGTAGCCACAGTGATTTCTTCAGATTCTCTGAATATTTAATGATATTTTGTCCTGTAGATGATGAAATTTCCAAATTCTTTTCAATTTAACGTCGAAAAACGTTATTCAAAAAATGTTGAACTAATTGAAGACCACAAAGGAAAAACGATCAGAGTCCAAAATGAAGATTTTTTTATATTTTATAAATTATACGTGATTATTATTTTTATAATTAATGAATTACTATTATTAATAATATTAATAATAATAATGATGATGATAATATTATTATAATATTTTAAACACGTTGATACAGCGGCGAGGAAGGAGATATTCGCAAGAGCGGGGTTCTTTGATCGTTGATATCCAAATCCTCCGTTGGTAGGACGGAAAAATTAGTACAGGCTGTGGCCTAATGAAGGGAGCGAAGTTACCAAACTTTTAACCTTCATAGCCATCTGCCTCCTTCGTATACTATGGACCCAAACTCAAGTCGACTTCCTTAGCATGTTTAGCTTACAATAACTGCGGTCAAGCTATCCGCGCTTCGGCAATTCTCGGTCAAGCCATCAGCGGCAAAAAATTTACGTCCGCGTATATGCGTAAAATTGCGGTAGCAAACGAAACTGGCGTCACGACTCAATCAAATTTAAAAAATGAGCGCACTTAGGAGATGTTCTGTGAATTAAACTTCCCTATCAAAGGTCTGTGTGAACTGACAGCATATTATTATAGAACATGTTATTATCCACATTATGTGTATGTCTGGAGTGATTTTACTGCACAGTTTTTGAGTTCAAAATTTCTAAGTGTTTAATGGATGTACATGCTCATTTTTAGGGATGTCAAATTTGATTGACAGTGTATAAAAAATTATGAGAGGTCTGTCCAAACTGACACCAAAGATCATAATTTGGTCTACGAAAATATCTCAGGGCTGAGTCTGAAGACATTTTACTGCATAGTTTTTGAAATAACCCCTTGTGAACATGTAAGGCGTGTAAATAGGCATTTTGGTTCTGTCAACTTTCATTGATAGTTTATGAAAAATTAACAAAGGTCTGTTAAAACTGAAACATAGTCTAATAGAACAAGGTGTGCTCTACCAAAGTGGTAAGTCTGGGGACAATTTACTGCGTAATTTTTGAATTAACCCCTTGTGAATATGTAAGGCATGGAATGGCTATTTCGGTTCTGCCAACTTTGATTGAATTTTCATGAAAGATAGAGCTTTGCTAATTTAAACTGACATGATATTATCATAGACCAAACTATGGTCCATCTCAGGGCTGAGTCTGGAGACATTGTACTGCATAACTTTTGAATTAACCCCTGAATATGTAAAGCATGTAAATGGCTATTTCAGTTCTGTCAACTTTGATTGAATTTTTATGAAAAATTAGCAAAGGTCTGTCTAAACTGACATTATTACATTATAGGCCAAAGTTTGATCCATCTCAGGGCTGTGTCTGGTTTCATTTTACAGCATAACTTTTGAAATAACCCCCTTGTGAATATGTAAGGCATGTAAATGGCCATTTGGGTTCTGTCAACTTTCACTGACAATTTATGAAAAATGGGCTAAGGTCTGTCTAATCTGACACCTTACGATCATAGATCAAGGTAAGATCTATCAAACCGGTAAGTCTGGAAACATTTTACTGCATCATTTTTGAATTAACCCCTTGTGAATGTAAGGCATGTAAATAGCTATTTTGTTTTTGTCAACTTTGATTGGCAATGTATGAAAAATTAACAAAGGTCTGTCTAAACTGACACCTTATGATCATAGATCAAGGTAAGATCTATCAAACAGGTAAGTCTGGAGACATTTTACCGCATCATTTTTGAATTAACCCCTTGTGAATGTAAGGCATGTAAATAGGCATTTTGGTTCTGTCAACTTTGATTGGCAATGTATGAAAAATTAACAAAGGTCTGTCTAAACTGACACCTTACGATCATAGATCAAGGTAAGATCTACCAAACAGGTAAGTCTGGAAACATTTTACAGCATCATTTTTGAATTAACCCCTTGTGAATGTAAGGCATGTAAATAGCTATTTTGTTTTTTTCAACTTTGGTTGGCAATTTATGAAAAATTAACAAAGGTCTGTCTAAACTGACACCATATGATCATAGATGAAGGTAAGATCTACCAATGTGGTACGTTTGGGGACACTTTACTGTGCAATTTTTGAATTAACCCATTGTGAATATGTAAGGCATGTTAATAGCTATTTTGGTTGTCAAATTTGATTGGCAATTTATGAAAAGTTAACAAAGGTCTGTAAATATTGACACCATAGTATCATAGAACAATGTATGCTCTACCAATGTGGTAAGTCTGGGGACATTTTACTGCGCAATTTTTGAATTAACCCTTTGTGAATATGTAAGGCATGTTAATAGCTACTTTGGTTGTCAAATTTGATTGTTAACTTTTCATAAAGTGCCAAAGGTTTGTAAAAATTGTCACCACAGTATCATAGAACAATGTATGCTCTACCAATGTAGTAAGTCTGGGGACATTTTACTGTGCAATTTTTGAATTAACCCTTTGTGAATATGTATGATATATCAATAGCTGCTTTGGTTCTGTCAAATTTCATGGACAATTTATAATTTGCATGGAGTGTCTAATCTGACGACATTTTGTCATAGATCAAGGCAATATCTATCACAAGGGTGAGTCAGGAGACATTTGGCTGTATAGTTCTTGAGTTAAACCTTTCTGAGCTTATAATGCATGTAAATGCTCATTTAAGGCATGTCAAATTTGATTGACCGCTTATAAGAAGTTATCAAAAATCTGTCCAAACTAACATAATATTAACAAACACAATTTCGGGAAGGTTACACAAGCAGGGTGGTATCATTCATGACAGTCCTTGCACTCCACCATCACTTCTTCATTGCGTGCTGTTCGACACACACAGTAACGTTACGCATGATCCAGAAGTGACTTTCTTGACCTTCTGTTTTTGTCAGTTAGAAATTAAATACCAGGGCTGCTTTCTTTTTGAAAGAACAGAACAAGTTTTCCCTCATGCTCATCTCTTTAGTGTGTTAGTTACTAGAGTGCAAAGTTTACAATACAGCCATCAGGCGCTATCTACATGGCAACAAGCTGTTTGGGAGGCATGGACGGAAAAAACTTTTTCTCACTCACAATCATAAACGCAAACGTCTGGAGTTCGCCAAGCGGTACTAGGACTTCAACTGGGACCGTGTGCTTTGGTCAGATGAGAACAAGATAGAGCTTTATGGCACCAAACACTAAGTTGGTCTGGCGGAACACAAAAGATGAGTATGGCGAAAAGCACCTCATGCCCACTGTGATATATGGGGAGGATTGGTGATGCTGTGAGCGTGTTGTTCTTCCAGAGGCTCTGGGAACCTTGTTAGGGTGCATGGTATCATGAACACTTTGAAATACCAGGACATTTTATATCAAAATCTGGTGACCTCTGCCCAAAAGCTGAAGATGGGTCGTCACTGGGTCTTTCAGCAAGGTAATGACCCTAAACAAGTGGCCAAATCTACACAGAAATGGTTCACCAGACACAGAATTATGCTCCTCCCATAGCAATCTCAGTCCCCAGACCACAATCCCATTGAAAACCTGTGGAGCGAGCTGAAGAGGAGAGTGCAGAGGAGAGGACCCAGGTCGCTTGACGATTTAGAGAGATTGTGCAAAGTAGAATGGTCGAAGATCCCTCTTTCTGTATTCTCCCATCTTGTGAAACATTATAGGAGAAGATTAGGTGCTGTTTTGTTGGCAAAAGGGGGTTGTACAAAATATTAACATCAGGGGTGCTAATAATTGTGGCACACAGGATTTGATGTAAAAGAATTATTTCTTAATATGTGATTTTGTTCCCCACTGAATAAATGCACTTGACTTAAAGGTTGGATTTTCCACTTTTTTTCATTGTGGTCCTATATTATTTACAAAAAACCTGAATTTATTAGAAGCTAAAGAACACATCTTAACCAGGGGTGCCAATAATTATGGAGGGCGCTGTATAATGTGTCAATCAAAGGTGTAAGAGACAAGCAAACATTTTTATATGCTGCATTTTTCTCAAACTTAATGATCTGATTTCAAGAAAACACACAGAAGAAAGGTTTGTCAAAGTGGGAAATAACACTCCATTCACCGAAAACGCAGTGTGACTTTCTACGGAGGTTTGATACATTTTATCCATCCATCCATCCATCCATCCATCTTCAACCGCTTAATCCGGGGCCGGGTCGCGGGGGCAGCAGTCTAAGCAGGGATGCCCAGACTTCCCTCTCCCTGGACACTTCCTCCAGTTCTTCCGGGGGTATCCCGAGGCGTTCCCAGGCCAGCCGAGAGACATAGTCCCTCCAGCGTGTCCTGGGTCTCCCCCGAGGCCTCCTCCCAGTGGGGCATGCCCGGAACACCTTCACAGGAAGGCGTCCAGGGGACATCCGATAGAGATGCCCGAGCCACCCCAGTTAGCCCCTCTCGACGTGGAGGAGCAGCGGCTCTACTCTGAGCTCCTCCCGGGTGACAGAGCTCCTCACCCTATCTCTAAGGGAGCGGCCCACCACCCTGCGGAGGAAACCCATTTCAGCCGCTTGTACCCGAGATCTTGTTCTTTCGGTCATGACCCAGAGTTCATAGCCATAGGTGAGGGTAGGAACGTAGATTGACTGGTAAATCGAGAGCTTTGCCTTTCGACTCAGCTCCTTCTTCACCACAACAGATCGGTACAATGACCGCATTACTGCTGCCGCTGCACCGATCCGTCTGTCAATCTCACGCTCCATCCTTCCCTCACTCGTGAACAAGACCCCAAGACCCCTCCTCCGCCAGCAGATCCAACTCACCATCAGGTGGTGATCAGTTGACAGCTCAGCCCCTCTCTTCACCCGAGTGTCCAAGACATACGGCCGGAGGTCAGATGACACGACCACAAAGTCGATCATTGACCTCCGGCCTCGGGCGTCCTCGTGCCACGTGCACTGATGGACGCCCTTATGCTTGAACATGGTGTTCGTTATGGACAAACCGTGACTAACACAGAAGTCCAATAACAGAGCACCGCTCGGGTTCAGATCGGGGAGGCCGTTCCTCCCAATCACACGCCTCCAGGTAACACTGTCGCTACCCACGTGGGCGTTGAAGTCCCCCAGCAGAACGATGGAGTCCCCAGTCGGAGCACTTTCCAGTACCCTTCCTACGGACTCCAAGAAGGTCGGGTACTCTGCACTGCCATTCAGCCCATAGGCCGAGATTACAGTGAGGCACCTGTCCCCGACCCGAAGGCGCGGGGCAGCGACCCTCTCGTTCACCGGGAAAAACTCCAACACATAACGGCTAAGCTGGGGGGCTATAAGCAAACCCACACCAGCCCGCCGCCTCTCACCGCGGGCAACTCCAGAGTAGAAGAGAGTCCAGCCTCTCTCAAGGAGTTGGGTTCCAGAGCCCAGACTGTGCGTGGAGGTGAGCCCGACTATCTCTAGCCGGTACCGCTCGACCTCTAGCACAAGCTCAGGCTCCTTTCCCCCCAACGAAGTGACATTCCATGCCCGGAGGACCAGATTCCGTGTCCAGGGATTAGGTCGTCAGGGCCCCCGCC
Organism: Gymnothorax reevesii; assembly: GCA_029721435.1. Classification (NCBI taxonomy): domain Eukaryota; kingdom Metazoa; phylum Chordata; class Actinopteri; order Anguilliformes; family Muraenidae; genus Gymnothorax; species Gymnothorax reevesii. Next base: position 47,557,107 of record CM056587.1, on the reverse strand, counting down.
CACGACTGCCACCCAAAGCACAATGCATCGGCCCCTTCTGAACCCTCCCGCGGGGGATGGACCTACGGGAAGGCGGGCCCACGTCGCTCGTTCGGGCTGTGCCCAGCCAGGTCCCGTAGGCGGAGACCCGACCACCAGGCGCTCGTCTGCCAACCCCAACCCCAGGCCTGGCTCCAGGGTGGGGTCACGGTGACGCCAATCCGGGCGACGTCAACGTCCTTGATGTATTCATGTTCATTAGGGATTTTGGAACCGCTCTTAGTCTGACCTGTCACCTAGGACCTGTTTGCCCTGGGAGACCCTACCAGGGGCAATAAGCCCCAGACAACATAGTTCCTAGGATCATCCAGGTACTCAAACCCCTCCACCATGATAAGGTGGTGATTCAAGGATTTATACAAACTGTAATTTAAAATCGATGTAGCCGAAATGCGCTTATACACAAATTCAGGGTGAAGTCAGAGACTACAAAGTAAAGTGTCTCCAGAGTTGACAATACAGTGGGAACAGATGAGGCCAATGATAACATGGTGTCAGTTTGAACGGACCATTGATAATTTTTTGTGAATGGTCATTCAAAGCTGTAATGGTTTTTACATGCATTACATGCTCACGAAGAGTTAACTCAAAAACTACAAAGTTAAATGACTCCAGATGTACCCGTAATGTAGATAATACCTTTTGTATTTGTTAATATTATGTTAGTTTGGACAGATTTTTGATAACTTCTTATAAGCGGTCAATCAAATTTGACATGCCTAAAATGAGCATTTACATGCATTATAAGCTCAGAAAGGTTCAACTCAAGAACTATACAGCCAAATGTCTCGTGACTCACCCTTGTGATAGATATTGCCTTGATCTACGACAAAATGTCGTCAGATTAGACTAGGGCTGCAACGATTACTCGGGTAACTCGAGTAATTCGAGTACAAAAAATAATCGAGGCAAATTCCTTACCTCGAGGCTCCGTTTAATTAATGTCACGTTACTCTTTATTTTAATTTGTGTATCATCGCGGCATTCTGTATATGTTAACTATAGCGCTGTTCAGATAGGCCATATCCCTGTTTCAATATACACATAGAAATAACATTTATAAATGTAACGTTCCAGTGACGGTCCGTCGGCAGAAACACAGGGCCAGCAATAACCTCACCTTTCACTTCTTAATGACAGACACCTCTCGCAGTTTACCTCCCCAATTAAAAACAGTTGCTCAGACTGATTGCTGGAACCGATGAGAATCTAATTTATTTTTGAAAGCCTTGTTATACATTGCACTACGAATATATACGGCGTTTACTTCCGCACATCAATGACGATGGAAAATATCAATCGCCTACGTCTTTATAATTTCTGGATTTGCGTAAATTAGTTCGCGAGGTTAATTGAGCAACAAGTCAGGAGAATCCGTTCTCTCGTCTGAATGTAGTGACGTCTCAAGTGCGTTGTTAGACGCACAGCTGAGTGATAACAACGAAAGTAATCGCCGCGAAGTCAGCGAAAGTTCCAGATTTTTTGCAGATTGTCATCCTTGCGGAGTCACATCAATTATATCAACATGGCCAACAGATAATCGCTTTTTCATTCGTTAATTATTACATGTCATGCATTGGCGGTAGCTGTTCAGTTAATAAACTGATTGTTCATCAGGCAAACCTGATCGCAACAGCACATCGTCAATACTGCAGCGCCTAAAAAGAAAACGCCCTCACTTCACCGTTACAAAGTAACGTTCATTTAAGATTGATATTAACACTAGCGCCTGTTAAAACGTACAGTATTCATAGCCTGTGGTGGCGGGGCGTCTAGGTTACGCATAGCCTGTTGGTGTCCGCAGATAAACTTGTATTAAACACCTTTTTTGTCATGTCAGTTCATAATTGTCAGACTAGTAATGCGGCTGTCCACACCAACACTGATACACACACAGGTACACATACAGTATAGTTCATATATGAGGTGAAGAGTTTTGTTCTTAAGCCAGCAATGGTTTAAACTTTAAAGTTTTCATTGAGAAGTTCGGTGTTTTGATTTTTTTATACAGGGAGAGCTAATCTCTCTCTCTCTCTGTCCCCTTTCTTATACACGTTTGCCAAATTCATACCAATCGGCTTAGTTCTTGTGCCTAATGGTTTAGGCTGCTTTGGATTGTTGACTGAAATGCTGAATTTTATTACCACTTTGAATGGCTGACTGCTGAATTGTCCATCCATCTATTTTCTATACCCACTTATTCCTCACTAGGGTCACGGGGCGAGCTGGAGCCTATCCCAGCTGACTACGGGCAAAGGCAGGGACCACTGCTGAATTGTATTTAATTTTTTATTTACATAGCAAAGATTTATTTTTATTGTCTTAGATGAAGATTGTTTTATTGGCTTAGTTCTTAAGCCAGCAATGGTTTCAACTTTGAAAGTTGTTAAAATAAAAACCTTTTTCTGAGGAAAAAAACCGCAATTATTTGTTCATTTTAAAAGGCCTTTCATATTCCATTGTACAAAATTTATTTAATTGTTTAAAAACAAAAAAGTAAGATTCGTTAGATTACTCGATTACTCGTAGAAATAATCGACAGAATACCCGATTCCAAAAATACTCGATAGTTGCAGCTCTAGATTAGACACTCCATGCAAATTTCATTAATTGTCCACGAAATTTGACAGAACCAAAACAGCTATTGATATACCATACATTTTCACAAAGGGTTAATTCAAAAATTGCACAGTAAAATGTCCCCAGGCTTACCACATTGGTAGAGCATACATTGTTCTATGATACTATGGTGTCAATTTTTACAGACCTTTGTTAACTTTTCATAAATTGCCAATCAAATTTGACAACCAAAATAGCTATTAACATGCCTTACATATTCACAAAGGGTTAACTCAAAAATTACACAGTAAAATTACCCCAGGCTTACCAATTTGGTAGATCATACCTTAATTTATGATTGTATGTTGTCAGTTTAGACAGACCTTTGTTAATTTTTCATACATTGCCAATCAAAGTTGACAGAACCAAAATGCCTATTTACATGCCTTACATTCACAAGGGGTTAATTCAAGAATTATGCAGTAAAATGTCTCCAGACTTACCCCTTTAGTGGAGCATACCTTGTTTTATGATGCTATGGTGTTAGTTTAGACAGACCTTTGCCAATTTTTCATAAATTGTCAGTCAAAGTTGACAGAACCGAAATGGCCATTTACATGCCTTACATATTCACAAGGGGTTATTTCAAAAGTTATGCAGTAAAATGTCACCAGACTCAGCCCTAAGATGGATCATACTTTGGTCTATAATGTAATCATGTCAGTTTAGACAGACCTTTGAATTTTTATGAAAAATTAGCAATCAAAGTTGACAGAACTTAAATAGCCATTTACATGCCTTACATATTCACAAGGGGTTAATTCAAAAGTTATGCAGTACAATGTCTCCAGACTCAGCCCTGAGATAGACCATAGTTTGGTCTATGATAATATTGTAATGTGAATAGAGGCCACTAGATGGCAGTATTTACCTTTCTTTTATTAAGCTCAGACTGGAGCTAGGTTTAGACATGTCCTGGACATGTCTGGGGCAAGTCCCCGAAAATTAAAAAAAAGAGGTCTAAATGTGGGTGGGGTCTGCAAAAGAGTATATAAGGAAAAGAATTGAGACAGTGAAGTAATAGGAGAAATTGCAAGGAGAAGGATACATGTGACCAGACCTGTCATTTCAAGACCTGTGAAGCTTTTAATGGATTTTTGCCTGTGTTAGAGCATTTTTTTTCCTTACCCAGGACATCACCAAGCCACCCCAACAAAAAGGGACTGTAAATATTTCTGTTTTTCTTGTAAATCAATCTTGGTTATTAGTCGTAGGTTAGTCTTTGTCTGTTGATTAAATGTGTTCAAGTTTTTAAAACTGTTTCTGTCATCCCTTGCTGTTGCTGTAGCTGTTGTGTTGTAAATTCTAATAACAAATTGGGTCCATAACAATATCATGTCAGTTTAAATTAGCAAAGCTCTCTCTTTCATGAAAATTCAATCAAAGTTGACAGAACCGAAATAGCCATTCCATGCCTTACATATTCACAAGGGGTAAATTCAAAAATTACGCAGTAAATTGTCCCCAGACTCACCACTTTGGTAGAGCACATTTTGTTCTATTAGACTATGTTTCAGTTTTTACAGACCTTTGTTAATTCTTCATAAATTGTCAATCAAAGTTGACAGAACCAAAATGCCTATTTACACGCCTTACATGTTCACAAGGGGTTATTGCAAAAACTATGCAGTAAAATGTCTTCAGACTCAGTCCTGAGATATTTTCGTAGACCAAATTATGATCTTTGGGGTCAGTTTGGACAGATCTCTCATAATTTTTTATACACTGTCAATCAAATTTGACATCCCTAAAATGAGCATGTACATCCATTAAACACTCAGAAATGGTGAACTCAAAAACTGTGCAGTAAAATCACTCCAGACATACACATAATGTGAATAATATAATAATAATTATAATAATATGCTGTCAGTTTCAGGCACGTGCAGGGGGGGGCGGGGGGCGGAGGGTGCTTGAGCACCTGCCCCTTTGCCCCTTTACACCCAAAGTGCCCTTTTGTCGGGGTTTTTTTTTTTTTTAGGCTATGAGTGTATAAAAGTCAGGTTGTGTTACCGAAAATATAGTAGAATAATAATCTTTATTACAAAAATAATAATAAAGATCTACCTGGGTCGGTCACATGACGTCCTCAACTGCCCCGACATGCCCACACATACCCAGCTGGCGGAACTGCAGCGACTTGATAAACCGAAGACCCGAGACGGCCGAGATAGTGAAACACTTGCCCGGTAAGTAGGATCTGCAACGTTATTTTTTTGTGCACATAGTGTCATCTTGATATGTAGTGAAATGAGCAATGAGCATCCTTTGTCGTCCAAATCTCCATACCGCATCTGCCTCTCACAAGTTATGTCAGGGAGAATTAACAAGAAGGTTGCATTCCACGGTTTTAATACACGACGCGAGGCGGGTTGCCTCCACGAAGTGCATTAAAACTGTGGAATGCTCCCCATTGAGTTGATTATCCCGCTTATACCATGGTCATATGCCAGCAATATCAAATCGCAGCATTCCGAAATTTTGGTGAAAGTTTTGCACAAAAAAAAAAAAAACGAGCTGGTAATTAAAGAGGCGCCGCGCCTTCTCACACCCAATAGCCTCTGTGCACAAGTCATGTGACGTACTTCCGTTTTTCGCCTGAAGTCGGCAAACCAGTTTCCGGTTTGCGGCTAGCTTCATCCGCATCTCAATGAACTTTACAAGATGCCTGCAAAATCTGCCAAAGACATCGATCAACGATGTTCATCGTATCGTGGATGCCCACTCCCCGGCTCCGAAGAGCAAACGGGGAAAAGGGTTTCGTCTCCACATATCTAGTTACGTTCACCAGTACGAGGGTAAGTGATTTATAATTGACGTTAGCTGGCCAGCTGATGTTAGCAACATGCTAATTTTTTAGTTTTGCGTTTGCTTCGTATGTTCTTTACTGTTACTTGTGCTAACTGTGTTGACTTTATGTCCATTTCAGCGTCAGACAAAGATCAGGGCACAGGTGATGTTGTTGTCAGGGCACTGTGTTACAGGTCCATGAAGAAAGCAGAAAAGCCTCACAGTTTAAGTGTATGATGAAGCCAGAATCTATTATACAACAGTTACAAGCCTGTTACGTTCATAACTCAGTGTTCCCGATGTTCCTGGGGACCTTGCTAAGGTCATATACATGTCTAATGTAAATCTGCGCTTGCTGCTAAAACCCGTCTACCTTTGGTGGTCATTCGAATTTGAGCATTTGAGCGAAATGTCGGCTGCATACCTTCCTATGCTGAGTTACCGAAAATCCCGTCCTGCGAATTTTCTGCAGCCACTGTGAACGAAGTTCGGTATCCTTCGGGAAGCAGTGGAAGCTAAGCTCGCTGTTATAACGACTTGAGCCGGCACAAAGTGGCACACAACAGTGCTCATTAGAGCCACCCACCGTCTTCTGGAACTTAAAAGTCCCTCTCACATTATACTTGGTCTTCTTTCGCTCCATTTTTCATTCATTGTTTTAATTTTAGCGCTGTTTTGACTGGAGTAGGAAGTAAACTGGAAACTGGTTTGCCGATTTCAGGCGAAATCGGAAGTACGTCACGAGGCTTGCGCACAGAGCCTATAGCCTACTATAGGCTAAGTTAAATTGTACCAGCTATCTTAGTTCATCTTACGTTCATGGAGAAAGATTTTTTTTTTGCACACGCTTACATCCGTTTACCAGCTGATTTGATAACGGATTCCAGCTGAAATGGAGATTATGCATAACGCAACATTATGTGCGATTAAGCAGACTGTAGCTAACTTGCTACCCACAATTACAATGAACTTATGACGGTTTCCGCAGTCAGCGAGCTGAAATCAGTCAGCATGTAGCTAGCGAATTGTCAGCAGTTGCTGACACACGAAGTGGACACGTTAGCTTCCTTTGTATGCGTACACAATTTCAATCGTTTAATGAATAAAACCTGATTACTTCGCTGCTGTAATATTTCCGGTCATTATCGCTCGAGTACCTACAGTTAACCGCCCCGCTGGACGCAACTTGTATGACGCCGCTAAATTTACTGGAGATAAATGAGCAGCTAGGTTTCCGTTGTACCCAGCCGAATACCACGTTGAACGTTGCTTGGGTTACAAGCAGGGGCGTGCTGGGGATCCAATTCAGGCCGGGAGACTAACATGCAAGCAGGCCACTGAAGTGTTGCGGTGGACGCAAAGCGCGCGCGGTGAAAAATTTGTGGAGGTTTTTCTTCAAAAAAAGACGACTTTTAACCTCTATGTTACGCTCCTCATTGACTGACTGTCGCTATACTAACGCCTGTACGGGAAAGCTCTAAAAGTGCTTCGCGCGGCCTCGTTATGAGTTGGAGGCTTCTTCTTCTTATTTTTAGTTTTATGGTATTTACTGACCTGATGGTGTATTACCGCCAACTACTAGATTCATTCAACATAAATTTCCCTATTCCTCTTATATCGAATTCCCACCAAAGCCTCGCCAAAGCGAACGGTGCACTGTGTCGAACAATGCGTTTGCACTCTGCATGTGTTCAGGGTGACTACAATTTCGATTCGTGTAATCTACGAGCCGAATGTAGACACAATGCATTAGCTTTTGAAGAAGGAAATGACGACAATACAAAAGCTGCCTGCTGATTGGTCCAGCCAAAAAATTTCAGGCGAAGCGCCGCGAGGTAGCTTTCCTTTAACGCCCTGATGGGAGCGATCGTCAAAGCCACCTAGCGGACACAGGGCGTTAATCATTAACGTTAGACGACTTTAGGCAGCATTTAGAGTTGTCATAGCAACTACAACGACACTATTAGACTGACAGCCACACAACAACACTCTATTAAACACAACCATGAGGACAGCTCCACACTGTCCTCCATACCAGAACTTTTGTCTTCTCTAATCTCTTCTCTACATCATACTGTGTCCTTTTGTTCTATATTATTTATATAATGTGCAGAATTACACAAAAACATGTTTGTATTATTTTGCCAGCAAATCGTTTAGATGTCATGCCAGCTTACAGTAACTAAAACGAATACCAATATTGAATATAATACTATTGTATTGGCTGTCCTAAAAGTCGATAGATGACGTCATTACCTAATTTGCATAATACACCTTGTGCATGTGTTTTGGTGTCGCCATGTGTTTTTTTTATATCACTTAGTTTGGCATAGAAATCAGCCTTGCAACATATGCAGTATGCCCGAGTATCATCCCCAATAAACTGCTACAACCTGCCTTTGAATTCAGGGTCTGATTCCCACTCCTTTCTGTACTTTTGACTGTACAGTTTAGACTGAGCCATGTTAAGCTAGAGGTTTAGCTTGTGTCACAGAGAAATGCAAACACACTCGGAACTGTTTGGACGAGGCGAGTATCTTTCTTAATACAGTTCAGGCATGCAAACTGGTCATGGGTGAAAAAGGTGAGAAGGGCGCACAGACAAACAGCGCGAACGGAAACATAAATTTCACAGTCTGCGTTATAGAAACATGCATCACCAGAGGCATCTTGAATAGGTACTGTGCAAGATGACTTACCATATACACATCTCTTTTTCATTGAGACGACAATTCAAAACAACTATAAATTATGCACAGGTCCTTTTTCTTTCTTTTTGGCCTGGACAATGATCACATGCTCTTTTTACCATGAATACCTAAATCTAAATCAACAAGTTATGCACATGTCATTTTTTGTTTTGGCCTGGACAAAGATCACATGCCCTGTCAGTGACAACAGGTAGGCTACAGTATAGGCTACACTCACTCTCCGATCATGTGCTTGATACAACACAATGTATATCACCACATGTAGGCTAGCTCTTCAAAAGCAGTAAACGGTAACTTTTTAAAGTCACTTTTTAATAGGCACACCTTATGCATTTTTTCATGCCTTTATCAACCTACATTAAACTTAACTAAGTTCCATACTTCTCTAATTTCATTGATCATACTGGTTAAAACATTAGCACAGTTGTTTTAAAATAACCACAAAAAGCTATAGCTATTAATAATTTGTTATTTTATTTCAAGAAAACGAGATGTGCTTTACTCATTAGGGCGAGGTCTAAGCAATACCACCCATCGCCACATGGCGGAGAGTCGCGACTAATTATAAAATACGTGACTGAGACCTGAGGCCTATTTAGCCTTTGATCTGTTCCCAAAAACGGGTCTCCCTCGAAATTATAAATGCAAGGGAGATGGCCTGCGACCTATTTAGGTTTAAGCTACTCTTAAAAAAGTTGTTGAAGAGACAGGCTTGCTCGTATAGCTAAAACTTTCTCAAACATCACGTCGGTAGACCTACTGTGCAGTTCATTTGATAGGCCAGGATAACGTGATGCGAGACGGTCAAATATCGAGGAATAAATTCAGTTTTACAGATTAGTTAATTTACCCTCATGGCAACGTTCTGTTTCACTTTAACAGCAGCCTGTTGTAGGCTATACAATGGTCTGTTATCAAGAAATGTCACAGTAAAATTTTGGGAAGTGAATAGAGCATTCTACAGGATTATAAAGTGCCGTGTAGCCTATTAATGGCAGAATGAATTACGAGCAGCACAGTAGGCACGAACGAAACCAGCACAACTTCCAAGTGCAGGAATTAATTTAACGACAACATTGACGTCTGATTTATGAAGCTGTTCATAGGCTATCACTTTAAGAAATGTATAACTGTGTCGTTTATGCCTTACCTTCCCGCAGGTTCTAATTTCCACAATGGAGGCCTTGAGCTGATTTCTTTTGTGGGTAAATTGCCTCAGGCTGGCATCATTAGAAAAAAATTAAGAAGGGGGCGCCTTGTAAATTGCCGCTTCAATTAGAGCATCTCGTCAGTCATTTGCTCTCACGAGACGAGTGTAATGTAGGTCGATGTAGTTTTCTGCGGTCCACTGTTCTGCTCGCTCGGTCGCTCGCTAACCCCCCTCCTCGGATCTGCGCGATTCGCATACATGACCCATTTCGAACCCAAAACGGTGAATTTCGCCGAAAGGTGAGGAGTTTGCATGCCTGACAGTTATTTATTTAGACAAAAAAAATCACATTTATCCCGCCGTGACTGTAAACCAACACTGAGAAAAAGCGGCGGGTTCGCATGTGCGATTCATTTGCAGTTTGGACACGGAGGGGTGAACTTCACCTGCTCCGACTCCAGCTAAGAGGGGCGGCTATGAGAGGACTGGGCCGCCTGTGAGTGCTCTGTGACGGGGGACAGGCCGACGGAAGTACCCGCTGCATGTCGAGAGTAGTAACAAGTCGCTAAATTGGCAACACTGGACGCGTCTCTCTCACTCATCCCCCCTCCTCTCGCAGACTGCTCCATGTGCTTCTCTACACTTCCAGTGTTTTGGCTGTGTAGAGGCGGGCCATTAAGCAACTAACCAGTCACAACACGAGTCCTCTAAAAGAAAAACGGTGATCGCTGTAATTTCGATCAATCCTACCCTCTGATCACAGATTTCATGTTGGCTACGTGTGGACTATGCAGTGAGGGGGCGTGTTCTCTGTCATTATAGTGCTCCCAGCGCTGCTGCTGTTGCAACAAGTGTGTGTTGTCCGCCTGGAAACAGCGGGCCAGTGGCTGCATTTTATTTATTGGCAGACAGGCAGGCCAATAAGGACACAGGCCACCGGGAAAAGTCCAGAGCGTCCAGATGGGCCAGCACGCGCCTGGTCACAGGTGTAATGTGAATAGAGGCCACTAGATGACAGTATTTACCTTTTTTGTGAAGCTCAGACTGGAGCTATGTTTAGAGATGTCCTGGACATGTCTGGGGCAAGTCCCCGAAAATTAAAAAAAAGAGGTCTAAATGTGGGTGGGGTCTGCAAAAGAGAATATAAGGAAAAGAATTGAGACAGTAAAGTAGTAGGAGAAATTGCAAGAAGAAGGATACATGCGACCAGACCTGTCATTTCTGTTCAAGACCTGTGAAGTTTCTTTTGTGGATTTTTGCCTGTGTTTGAGCTTTTTTTTCCTCACCCAGCACATCACCAGGAAACTGTAAATATTTCTGTTTTTTGTATTCAATCTTGGTCAGAAGATTAGTTTAGTCATTATTGTCTTTGTTTTTTTCATTAAATGTGTTCAAGTTTTTAAAACTGTTTCTGTCATCCCTTGCTGTTGCTGTTGCTGTTGTGTTGTAAATTGTAATAACAAATTGGGGCCATAACAAATTGGGGGCTCAAGGTCCGGGATTGACCATTTTGTGAGTCATTTATTAAAAATCTAACATTTCAGGTTGTAAAATTGTTTTTGTGAATTTTCCTATATAATTATATTGACAACAGCAATGGATGATTTCTTGGCATCACCAACCGTAGGGGTTTTGAAGTCTTTTAAAAAGACAGAACTGTTGGAAATAAGCAGACATTTGGAGCTGACAGAGGTAAAATCAGCCATGCGAAAAGCAAGACTGGCTAGAGAGATAGTTGAATATTACATTGATGAAAATGTGTTTGCACCAGGAGATCTGGAACAGTTTCCAATGGAAAATCCAAATATAGAAATGGAACTTAAATTAAAAATGCTAGAGATTGAAAGGGAGGAAAAAGAAAAACAAAGAGAATTTGAGAGAGAGAAAGAGGAAAGAGCAGAAAGAGAGAGACAGAGACAGAGAGATTTTGAATTAGAGAAGTTGGATAGAGAAGAAAGACTCCAAATGGAGCAACTAAAAATTAAAATTGAAACTAAAAATAAATTTTGTGCCAGTCAGGAGGTAAAACTGGTGCCTCCATTTTCTGAAAAGGACGTAGACAACTATTTCCAGTATTTTGAAAAGGTAGCAAAGAGTTGCCAGTGGCCAAAGGAACACTGGCCTCTGATGTTGCAAACTGTCCTCAAGGGTAAAGCTCAACAAGCCTATTCAGCTTTGTCTGCAGATGATTCCTCTGATTATGAGGTTGTCAAAAAGGTTATTTTGAGAGCTTATGAGTTGGTTCCAGAGGCTTACCGACAGAAATTCAGAGGTCTGAAGAAATCTGAAAATCAGACTTATGTTGAATTTGCTAATGAGAAGCAGGTCTGCTTTGAGCGCTGGTGTACTTCTATGGAGGTCAAGGATGATTTCAACTCACTAAAAGAGATGGTGTTAGTTGAAGAATTCAAGAACTGTGTTAAGGATGATATTAAGACCTACCTTAATGAGAAGCAAGCACTGAATTTGCAATCAGCTGCCAAATTTGCAGATGAATATGTTCTCACACATAAGTCCAAATTTCAGTCAAGCAGTAACAATAGATGGTCCCAATTTCAGAAAAAGGGTTACGGTGATACCCAAGATTCCTCACCCAAAGACAAAGACAAAGACAAATCTGGTGATGGAGCTCAGAAATCCAGTAATAGGTCTGATCAAAGTGTGAAAGCTGACAGTGACAAAAGTGGTCTAGTTTGCAACTAACTGTTGGTTCCTAAAAGCTAAGAAAGAAAAAGAAAAGGATACCAAACCAAATGCCTTTGTGAAAACAAGGTTAGAAACCCCTGTAGTAGATGACCGATCTGCTAAATTACCTGCTTCTTGTGGGGCTAAAAAGCCTGATACAGCTGACTTCGTGAGGGAGGAATTTCTTCCATTTGTGTCAGAGGGATTTGTGGCTCTGAATGAGCATACTACTCCTGTCCCCATATATATCCCAAGGGATACCGGAGCTTCTCAGTCACTTTTGTTGAGGAACTCCTTGGAGTTACGTGATGAGACCGCTTCAGGGGATTTCATACTTGTACAAGGTATTGAAGGGAGGACTATATCTGTACCCCTGCGCTCTATATTCTTGAAGTCAGATTTAGTTACAGGACAGGTAAAGGTGGGACTTATGTCAAGTCTCCCTATAAAGGGTGTTTCTCTGTTGCTAGGCAATGACCTGGCTGGGGGCAAAGTAGTTCCCCCTGTACATCTTACTTCACAGCCGAGCACTAAAGATGGGGATGAGGACCCATCTCTGTATCCTTCTTGCGCAGTGACTCGTGCTGTGGCCAAGAGGGCTAGAGAGGAGGATGATGTGGTGCCGTCCAGCACATTGAGGGGTCTGGACTCAGGTGGTTCGCCTCATGACTCTGATTGGCCTACTATGGTTTCTCCGTTTGAGAACTTATCGGACGCTTTTAACGGTTCATTGTTCAGCCGGCCAGATGGGTTTGGTGATTCTGATGTGTCTGCAGACTTGTCTCTGTCCAAAGGCAGTTGATTGAGGAGCAAACTAATGATCCTGAAATTTGTGCACTAAGGAGGAGAGCCCTTCCTGATAAAGAAATAGACGCAGTTCCAGTTGGGTATTATCTCAAGGATGGTGTGCTGATGTGGAGGTGGCGCCCTCCTGATATCCCTGCCAATGCAGATTGGGCAGTGGTCGGGCAGGTTGTTGTTCCGAGGGTCTACAGGAATGGGATCTTGGCGGTGGCTCGTGGTTTGCCTTTGGGAGGTCGTCTTAGTGTTAGCACGACTGTTGATGGGATCATGAAACACTTCTTTTGGCCTGGGCTTCGGAAAGATGTTTCCAACTTTTAAGAAGCCTGTCACACTTGTCAGGTGGTTGGAAAGCACCAGTTAGACCCACCTGTAGCTCCATTGCAGCCTATCCCAGCATTTGGGAAGCCATTCTCTTAGGTCATTGTTGATTGTGTTGGTCCATTACCCAAGACTAGATCTGGAAATCAGTACTTGTTGACAATTATATGTGCATCTACCAGATTCCCCGAAGCCATACCTCTACGTAACATCAAGGCAACTGCAATCTCGAAGGCTTTGATAAAGTTCTTCACGTTGTTTGGCCTTCCCAGGGAAATTCAGTCAGACCAAGGTAGCAATTTCACTTCAGGATTGTTTCAGCAGGTTATGTATGAACTAGGTGCAAAGCAGATTCTTTCTAGTGCCTATCATCCAGAAAGTCAGGGTGCCTTAGAGCGGTTTCATTCCACTCTCAAGACAATAATGAGGACTTATTGTTATGACCATGAGAAAGACTGGGATGAAGGTGTTCATTTGCTGTTGTTTGCAGCTAGAGAAGCAGTGCAGGAGTCTACTGGATTCAGTCCATTTGAGCTAGTGTTTGGTCATGAAGTGAGAGGACCTTTGCTATTATTGAGTGAACAATGGCAAGAGGAAGAGCCGTACATCAGTCTGTTAGACTATGTTAGCAAGTTCAAGGAAAGATTGCGTGCAGCTTGTGACCTAGCCAAAGAGAACTTGAAATCAAGTCAGGGAAAAATGAAAACTTGGTATGATCATAAGGCTAGAAGCCGTGAGTTTAAACCAGGAGATAAGGTCCTTGTGTTGTTTCCCTTGCAGTCCAATCCTTTGCAGGCTAGATTTCATGGTCCTTCTGAAATTCTGACAAAACTCAATGATCTCAATTACATTGTGAAAACTCCAGATAGGAGAAAACCAAAACAATTGTGTCACATTAACATGCTGAAGCCTTATCATGACGGAAATGCTAGGGTTGCAGCTGTCACTTCAGATTCTCCTATGGCCGAGATTTGCGAAGATGAGGGGGAGTTTCAAGATGATGAACCTAGAATTAAAGCTGAAGTTCTTTCATGTAAATTGTCAGATTCTGAAGTGTTGCAAAATCTTGATGTGAAACTCCAGCACAGAGAGATCAGTTTGAGAGGTTGATCAAGAAATATGAGGATCTGTTTCCTGATGTTCCAAAGAGAGTTTCTATAGCCTCTCATGATGTAGATGTTGGTGATGCCAAACCAATAAAACAGCATCCGTACCGGATGAATCCTGAAAAGAGAAAGATTGCTGAGAAAGAGGTTGAGTACATGTTAGACCATGATATTATCAGACCCTCCAACTCAGATTGGAGTTCACCCTGTGTGCTAGTTCCAAAACCTGATGGAAGTACTAGATTCTGTACAGATTATCGCAAAGTCAATGCTGTAACTAGAACTGATGTTTTTCCAATACCTAGGATTGATGATTGTATTGATAGAGTAGGGCAAGCAAAGTTTCTGACCAAGATTGATTTATTGAAGGGTTATTGGTGTGTGCCTTTAACTGAGAGGGCCAAGAGCATCTCTGCTTTTGCCACACCATCTGGGTTATACCAGTATGAAGTCCTACCCTTTGGAATGAAAAATGCCCCAGCCACATTCCAAAGCATGATACAGTCTACAATCGCCGGATTGCCACACACGGGTGCGTACATCGATGACCTGATCACATGGAGTGACTCCTGGGAAGAACATCTAAAAGATGTAGAGACGTTGTTCCAGCGCCTAACCCAGGCTAACCTGACTGTTAACCTGAACAAGAGTGACTTTGGTTGTGCTACTGTCACCTATCTTGGCTACGTCATAGGCCAGGGTAAGGTGGCACCCATAAATGCTAAAGTCCAAGCCATCATGGACTTTCCAGTTCCTGACAACAAAAAAGCTTGGCGCCGCTTCCTCGGAATGATCGGATACTACCGCAAGTACTGCAAGAAACTTTGCTGAGATTTTTCTCAGTCTAACTAACCAACTGAAGAAAGGCGGAAAGTTCACTTGGGATGATGCATGCCAGAGAGCCTTCGATCGCCTGAAGTCTCTGCTGTGTCACTTCCCCGTGCTCAAATCTCCTGACTTCAACAAACCGTTCTCCATCGTGGTCGATGCTAGCGACCAAGCTTGTGGATCTGTGCTCCTACAGAGAAGTGACTCTGATGACATTGAGCATCCCGTGGCATACTTCTCCAGGAAGTTCAATCGCCACCAAAGGAACTATTCCACAATAGAGAAGGAGCTGTTGGCTCTGGTTCTATCTTTACAACACTTTGATGTTTATGTTTGTACAGGGCAAAAGCCAATGGTTGTGTATACTGACCACAATCCGTTAATGTTTTTGAGTAAGATGAAAAACAAGAATCGGAGATTGTTGGAATTTGATTTTACAGGAGTTTGACTTGGAAATTAAGCATGTGAAGGGTACAGACAATGTAATTGCTGATTGCTTATCCCGTGTTTGAATTTGTATATATATCACGTGTTTATTTAAATATTGTATGGTATGTATATATAGACAAGTGTCCACTTAACCATTTTGTATTGAAAAGAAAAATTTTGCCTTTATGAGTCAAAATTTTTCCCTTTTGGAATGGAGGTGTGATGTGAATAGAGGCCACTAGATGGCAGCATTTACCTTTCTTCAATTGAGCTCAGACTGGAGCTAGGTTTAGACATGTCCTGTACATGTCTGGGGCAAGTCCCCGAAAATAAAAAAAAAGAGGTCTAAATGTGGGTGGGGTCTGCAAAAGAGTATATAAGGAAAAGAATTGAGACAGTGAAGTAATAGGAGAAATTGCAAGGAG
Organism: Gymnothorax reevesii; assembly: GCA_029721435.1. Lineage (NCBI taxonomy): Eukaryota > Metazoa > Chordata > Actinopteri > Anguilliformes > Muraenidae > Gymnothorax > Gymnothorax reevesii. The sequence goes on along the minus strand of CM056587.1, from coordinate 47,541,203 downwards.
AAGGATACATGTGACCAGACCTGTCATTTCTGTTCAAGACCTGTGAAGTTTCTTTTGTGGATTTTTGCCTGTGTTAGAGCATTTTTTTTTTCCTTACCCAGGACATCACCAAGCCACCCCAACAAAAAGGGACTGTAAATATTTCTGTTTTTCTTGTAAATCAATCTTGGTTATTAGTTGTAGGTTAGTATTAGTCTTTGTCTGTTAATTAAATGTGTTCAAGTTTTTAAAACTGTTTCTGTCATCCCTTGCTGTTGCTGTAGCTGTTGTGTTGTAAATTGTAATAACAAATTGGGGCCATAACAACCATCATAGCTGCGGTGGTTTCAGAGGAGAAGATGTTTACAGACAAAGTACAACGGACAACCACGCCATGACATAAGCACACCAGACCCTCGGTCCAGGTGAGCTAATAAAAATCGATTGATTCCTCAAATCACAGCAATTACAGTACATACCTCACCCTCACGTTTATGAAAGTCTATGACCATCTGCCTCTTTTGAACGAACAGTTGTTTTGTTTTGGATGACAAAGGGATATTGAATATGTGTAACCTCATTTTTATACCATACAGAAACAGGAAGTGATGTAATGGCTCAACATAGTTCCTTAACACTTAGATAAAACTTTAAGGCGTAAGGTGGAATTTAATACCTGTTTTAATTTTGGTTGTTGTTATTTACAATAATCCTTAAGGGTGCCATTAATTGTGAAACTTTAGTTTAGAGGAAACTGACTTTTAACGAAATCAGTCAATGATTTTGGTGAGTTCCATTGGAACATTAATATCTTACATTATCTTCCACCTTGTTATTTAAAGTTTCTCCGTAATATATTTTTTAGAATTTTTTTAAGTATTGTTTGTGCATTGCCAGTTAGGGATGCCAGTAATTCTGGAGCCCACTTTATGTTCAGATACCTTATATCATCCAGAAATTGGTTTCCACGAATGTTTTGCTGTTGCCAACAGCTGTATTCAGGTAGAAGTTTGAAAACGATTGATTAAAAAATGTTCGCCAGAAATATTCAATTTCAGCATGTAGCTCTTCATACCTTGTCATAACCCTTCATGGTAACACTTTATTTCAAGGGGTCACTGTTCCTGTGTATCTACCTAATTAATTACAGTGTAATTACCTAGGTAATTATATGTAATAACATGTACTTACATTGTAAATACATAGTGTATTTTGGTGTACTTAAAGGTCCTTGTTACATTTGTAATAAGAAATGCTCGTTACAAACAATACCTTGTCAAAGTGGCCTCTCTCTTTGGGGAAGGGGTACACCTGCAAGAAAAATGGGTGAAACCACAACCCATGTTGCCTGGGCAAACTTTTCCATCAATCTTCCTCCTGCCTCTTGAGTCTTGGAACATAGTATATGTAACATATGTATAAGGTGTGTAACAGCACAAGTGGTACAAGACTGAAGACACTGGTTATCACAGTTAATTTATAAGAGTTGAGGTATCTCAGGTACACTTTATTTTAATGTGCTTATTCCACTGTATCAAAGAGTAACAAGTATGTACTAACACGACTGTTACATAGACTATGTTGTATAACATGACACGTGGTACACTATCGAAGACACTGGTTATGGCAGTTAATGTGTAAGAGCTGTGGTATCCCAGCAGGTACACTTTATTTTAATGTGCTCATTCCACTGTATCAAGGAGTAACAAAGGTGTATTAACACAACTGTTACATATACTAAGTTGTGTAACAGCATACATGTTCCAAGACTCAAGAGGCAGGAGGAAGATTGATGGAAAAGTTTGCCCAGGCAACATGGGTTGTGGTTTCACCCATTTTTCTTGCAGGTGTACCCCTTCCCCAAAGAGAGAGGCCACTTTGACAAGGTATTGTAACAAACATTTCTTATGTGTAACAAAGACCTTTAACCCCTTTGTGCAGAAGCCAAATTTGGCTATTTATGGGTTACCCACTTTAATGCTGTATAATTCAAGATTTAAGATTCCTAAAGAGAAAAAATGTGGCTCAATTCAGAAAAGACACTTACAGCATTTAGAATTACATTGTATTTCAGTTTATTTTCATTATTTTGATTGAGAAAATGAGCAGCAAACAAAAATTCTTCATGAGAATTCACCATTGAAATTGCAAAACAAATAATTCTGAGGATTGAAAAACTGCTGGGGCTTAAAACTTTACATTCCTGGTATCATAAACTCCTTGAGCACAAGCAGAATTCATCTTCAACATTACATTCTAGATTACCTACATGCTATTAGCCAAATTATTCAGCTACCCAAGTGTCTCCCCAAAGTCTCAAAATGATCTGCTGTCAAATCATTAAAAAAATCCTGTATTTAACACAAATAAAGTTTTAAGGCATGAAATTTAATATGAACAAATTATTTTCTGGTTGAGTTTACTATGAGTTTATCAATATCAGTGCAGTTGAATATCAGTGGTCACCAGTAACCCCTCCAAACACAAAACATGCCTTTTCTCCATAATAAAATTTAAATTTTTGGCCATTTTTCTTCAAAGCCAGCACAAACACGCGTTAAATAAACTGCTTTTTATACGGTCAGAACATTCATCCTGTTATGGAAGCTGCCAGTCCCCTCTTCTAAGCTCACGAACCCATTTCAACACTTATAAGGAACAAGTACACCTCACTAACTCAGTAATATCTGAATTCTGAAACATACCTTATTTTAACAGAACAGACACTCCACTTTCAGGGAATATCAAATCCATTGCCTCTCCCGATTCAAAAGAAACGTGCAATGAACGTACCAGGGGGTCCACCCAAATGCACGGGCAGTTCGCGTTTTAAACAGGAAAAAAAACTCGACATTCGACTTTGTTGAGTACGTATACATTCCAAAACAAAAAACAAAAAACAAAAGTACCAGCCTGACCTTTTTCATGAATCCCTCCTCGAGAAACAGATGTATCCAGTAGCAGGAACCCTCCGGTCCCGTTTCATTTGAAATAATTCCAATTAATCATATCCTTATCTCATTTAAATGAGAGATGTAAATGTAACTGAACACTTCAAGGCCAGTTTTGCGAACCGATTTTCTATAAATCGCGTCTATTTCAGCCGCGTAATGTGCATAACGTAGACGGGATGCAACCGAGCCTGCTGATACGCATAGGTTTGTATGCTCTGTGTTTGTCCAATCAATGTGTTTCACTTACTCTAAAATGTTTACACACTCGGGAATTGGATAAGAAACGAGCCAATCAATACATTGTTACCAGGGAAACTTCACGAGGGCATGAAGTGTAACTCCACAATTACGCAGAAGAGCTTGAGTGTGTGATTGGCTATCAACGCCAGTACTCGGGTGGATATAAGGAAGCGCTGGATTTGTCAATGAAGGAATCGACGCGTAAATCCACGGTAGGGGAACTACGAATTTTTTTGTATGTGACAACTGTAATTGACAGTACAATGTGAGAGAATCAATACCATGTCATTTTTCTGAACCACTAATTGAAATGCTGTTGGGTCACAGTGGCTAAACTGGTTGCAACAGAGGATAACGATTTTTTCTGTGTCAAGATATCGTTTTTTTAAACTGCTGGATCGATACTATGGGCAAGGAAACTGACCAGTTTGCACATCAGGCTTAGCTGAGGAGTTCAATTCATGCAGCTCTTGAAAAACAGGGCGTGGAGTGAACCTCCCCATATTCAGAACTGCGTTTGAGGTCTGCTTGCGTGTGAACATTCAGTCACTGATCCGGGGGTGCCATCTAGTGATCGAGTACAGTGCAGCGTGGTTAAATTTGCAGGTCTATAGACGCAGGCGTCTACATCTGCAGAAAGGGTTTAAGTACACCAAAATACACTATGTATTTACAATGTAAGTACATGTTATCATCTATAGGTACATAGGTAATTACACTGTAATTAATTAGGCAGATACACAGGAACAGTGACCCCTTAAAATAAAGTGTTACCCAATTCATTATAACACCAATGTTAACATACCCACAAATTGTTGACATATATAATTGGACTTTTTAAAATAGACACAGCACCTCCGGGCTTGGTAAAAAAATTGATTTACTTGGGGCAAGGGGTGACAGTTTAAGGTCAAGGGTCACACACAGCGTAGGTACCATGATGGTATTGTGACCCAACAGCTGCCTAATTTAAAGTCTCATTCCAATGTACTCGTTTTCTATCACCCTGTAGTAACTAGAAAGATTGCTGGGAGATGTTGTGGCTCATGCATGGAGAGAGATCCCTTGTAATATGAAGGCTTATGGCCCTGTGCCACAAATCACAGTCTTCAATGGCCATCAACTGCTACTTCTCTACCCTCCCTTTACCTGGGAGTCAAGTGTGACACCAGTTTGGCCAATCGAGCATTACTGATTGTTTGGTTGATTACTCAGGAAGGAAGAAAACCAGGACTGGATATGAATTTGCTGTCTGGATTTCAAAATTACAGGCTTACAAGTAATCAGTAACCAAACTCACAGCCCTTTCCTGCTAAGAATCTGCCAAAAAAATCTAAATGGTAATCCCAGGTTTAGCAGTGCACCCTGGTGGCCATATTCAGCACACACACCTGATCAGTCCCTCATGAAACCTTGTCTTGGTGAATCACCAGTACAGAATGCACGGCATTACTTCCCTCACCTTCAAACAGGAGAAAAATTTCAGCAGATGCTTCCAGTCTTCCTTAATTACAGATAGAAATGTCCTGCTGGCCTGAAGGCCCTGTGTCCCCCGTCGCACAAGTGACCAGAAACGCGGCAAAAACCGTTTTTTGCCATCTCATGCCTTCATCTACTTTCTTGTGTTGAAAATTAGCCCAGCGTTTCTCATGCTGGTGATAACAAAGCCCAACCATCGAGCACAAATAAAAACAACAGAAAATTTAACCAGCCCCACAGATTTTGACAACACATTACAAAAGCAACACAAGTACAAAACTCTAGTATGGCATTTGTGCTTCATGAAATGAGGAGAAACAAGGGATTTATATTTCCCTTTCGCAGTTTTTTGGAGAAATAAAGGTGAGGGGCCAGCATAGGGTCAGTGAAACTGAAGCCCCACCCACTCCAATCAGCAGACAGACCCTGTCAGGCCGTATGCGTGGAGGAAGAAGAGGCAGAGGAGGCAGAGGAGGAAAAAGGAAGAGGTGGCCCCTTCAGGCAGCCCCAGGGGGCTTTGGTAAGGGCAAGAGCAGAGTGAGGGGGAGGGGGCAGGTGTGAAGAGCCGTAGCCTGATTGGCTGAGACCCCCGACCATACAGGGCAAACTGTGGTTTCTGCGCAGCCCGGTCAGCAGGCTCCCACCACCAGTTGCCAGGAAAGTGGGCATGTCCTGGGGCCGCTGCACCCATTCTGTCTCAGCCCCCTGCAGCACCTCCGCCAATCCCAGCCGGTGCAGCCGCTCCACCAGGCCAAAGGACACCCTGTCCTGCAAGAGAGGCGTGGCAGGATCAGGTGGGTCTGGGCAAAGTCGGCCTAGTTTGAGGCCGTGAACTTTCTGGAGGAAGACCTCAGCCGGACGGGACGCCAGGAAGTTATCCGCAGAAAGAGGAGGTGGTGGGGGCGAGTGAGAGGAGGAGTTAGGGATGGTGCTGGGGAGCACACCAGGCATTGGATTCCTGTGGCTTTCGTCAGCGGAGACTTCCATAGCCAAGATGCCCCTCTCCAGCAGCAGCTGAGCCAGGCTCTGTGGCGGGGCAGGACAGTTTCCCAGGCTGAGCCTATAGGGTGTTACTGGGGTACTGGGCACCAAGCGCAGAGAACTGGGGGTGTTGTCTAAATCTGAGAAGACACAACCAGAGCTGAGAGAGAGAGAGAGAGAGAGAGGGATGAGGAGGGGGAGAGAGAAGAAAGGAAAACATAGAGACAGAAGATGAATGAAATTATTTTTGAATTTGAGCTGCAGCTGCATTAATCATATCTCAGGTAGGAAGTCACTGCTACACTTGGCTCTGGTTATAGGATCAGCCTGACTAATGTGACTCCTGTACTGAAGGGTGCAGAGGTTATCAGAAATGGGCCGTACCTGGGAGTGACCTGGGTGATGTCAGATGGGTGAAGGATTTGGCAGGTGGTGAAGGTGAAGGTGGAGAAGGTGGAGCTCAGGCATTTCCCCGGATTGTGAGCTGCAGAGTGTCAGAGATTTAAACACCCTGTACAAATCAAAAACACGCATACACAAACGAGCACATGTACACCTCCACCCACAGACACAAATTCAAATATACGTGCGAACACATACACACACACACATACCAACATACTCCAAAAAACCTCCACCCACGTAAGCAAGTGCAAATACAAACACATGAAAACCTCCAACTACCTATACACATGCAAACACACATGGAAACGTCCAAGCACATACAAAAATAGAAACATACACACAAACATTAACCAACCACCCAATTTCAAGCACAAACACGAAAACACACACACGTGCACAAGCCTGCGCACGCACAAAGAAATGCAAACATATGTAAACACACACCAACAAACACAAATACTCTCAACAAAAATATAAACGCAACACTTTTGTTTTTGCTCCCATTTGTCATGAGATGGACTCAAAGATCTAAAATTCATTCCAGATCCACAATATTACCATTTCTCTCAAACATTGCTCACAAATCTGCCTAAATGTGTGAGAGTGAGCACTTTTGCTTTGCTGAGACAATTAATTCCACCTCACAGGTGTGCCACATCAAGATGCTCATCAGACACCATGATTAGTGCACAGGTGTACCTTAGACTGTCCACAATAAAAGGCCACCCTGAAATGTGCAGTTTTCGTTTTATTGGGGGTCTGGGGACTCAGAACCAGTCAGTATCTGCTGTGACCACCATTTGCCTCATGCAGTGCAACACATCTTCTCCGCATAGAGTTAATCAGATTGTCAATTGTGGCCTGTGGAATGTTGGTCCACTCCTCTTCAATGGCTGTGTAAAGTTGCTGGATATTAGTGGGAACTGGTACGCGCTGTCGTATACGCCGGGCAAGCACATCCCAAACATGCTCAATGGGTGACATGTCCGGTGAGTATGCTGGCCATGCAAGAACTGGGACATTTTCAGCTTCCAAGAATTGCGTACAGATCCTTGCAACATGGGGCCGTGCATTATCTTGCTGAAACATGAGGTGATGTTCATGGATGTATGGCACAACAATGGGCCTCAGGATCTCATCACGGTATCTCTGTGCATTCAAAACGCCATCAATAAAATGCACCTGTGTTCTTCGTCCATAACAGATGCCTGCCCATACCATAACCCACTCGATCCACAACATTGACATCAGCAAAGCGCTCACCCACACGACGCCACACACGCTGTCTGCCATCTGCCCTGAACAATGTAAACCGAGATTCATCCGTGAAGAGAAAACCTCTCCAACGTGCCAGATGCCATCGAATGTGAGCATTTGCCCACTCAAGTCTGTTACGGCGACGATCTGGAGTCAGGTTAAGACCCCGATGAGGACGACGAGCATGCAGTTGAGCTTCCCTGAGACAGTTTCTGACAGTTTGTGCAGAAATTCTTTGGTTATGCAAACCAATTGTTTCAGCAGCTGTCTGAGTAGCTGGTCTCAGACGATCTTGGAGGTGAACCTGCTGGATGTGGAGGTCCTGGGCTGGTGTGGTTACACGTGGTCTGCAGTTGTGAGGACGGTTGGATGTACTGCCATATTCTCTGAAACGCCTTTGGAGACAGCTTATGGTGGAGAAATGAACATTCAATGCCCGAGTAACAGATCTGGTTGACATTCCTGCTGTCAGCATGCCAATTGCATGCTCCCTCAATGCTTGCGCTATCTGTGGCATTTTGCTGTGAGACAAAACTGCACATTTCAGAGTGGCCTTTTATTGTGGGCAGCATAAGGTACACCTGTGCACAAATCATGGTGTCTGTCTTGATGTGGCACACCTGTGAGGTGGGAAGGATTGTCTCACCAAAGCAAAAGTGCTCACTATCACACATTTAGACAGATTTGTGAACAATGTTTGAGAGAAATGGTAATATTGTGTATCTGGAATGAATTTTAGATCTTTGAGTCCATCTCATGACAAATGGGAGCAAAAACAAAAGTGTTGCGTTTATATTTTTGTTGAGTGTATATGCTACCAGCTATACCCGTAAAAAGCAGTTGAACACACGCACATTAGCCTCCACCCATCAATGAGCACAAAATCCCATGCAACTCAACTATCCCGCCTCCGCTGTCAGAGTGCACCATAAGGGCTTACCAAGAGAGGGTGCTGTTGAGTTAAAGATGTGACCGCTGGACTGATGGAGAACAGATGGAGCGACTGAGGGGGCAGGGGGCAGGACAGGGGAATGGGGAAGGGCTACAGAGAGTTGGGACAAAGGTGACCAAGTCACAAAAGGGAAAACAGGTGTTCTCTCACTCTTCCTATCCATTTCCCTCTCCCTCCTGTCAACTGGGGTCGAGGCGCACTGCACCCTGAAGGTAATCCCCATCTCATCCTCATCCTCCTCTTCCTCATCCTCCTCCGGGTCAGTGAGGCGGTACTCGGTGTCATGAGAGAGAGGTCGGAACCCTTTGGTGAGCACGCCTGGGTGAGGATCCAAGATGGCTGCCAGGTTGGGTTGGGCGAGCTGCTGCCATTGGTGTAATGTGAAGGACCCTGCCAGTAAAGGGGTCGTAGGTCACCAGATAATATAGCCCAAGTTTGACCACAGAACCAAAACAGAAACAAGAGTTGTCAGAAAGACAACAAAGCTCGCCGGGGCAAGGTTAAAGTTTTTCTGCACGCGGACGCCAGGGGTACGACAGAAGCTCTCCGGACATTCTTCGTCCCAGCGAGCTAAAAAGCAGGGAAATGACTAAAAATGACCACATACAGCAGTAAGGTGAATTTTTGTATGAATAAGCTTAATACATATTAAAGGGGTCCTAACATGCTGATCCTTCTTTTAATACACATTAGTAAAGTTATAATGTTGGTTGTACATGCTCAACCTCTGAAAAGTCACTAAACATAAAATATAGGGATTTTGCCGTAATCCAAGAACGTGATTTCATGAGCATAATTTCCTCTCAGAACAGCTCCTCCCAAGATCTTCACGAGATCTGGGCAATGTAATGTACAAAGAAGCCACTAGATGGCAGTATTGACTTTTTTTGTAAAGCCCAGTCTGGCGCTAGGTTTGGGCATGTCTGAGAGGGAAAGTCCCAGAGAATAAAAAGAGTCTAAAATGTGGGAGGGGGTTGCAAAAGAGTATATTAGGAGAAAAATTGAGAGAGTAAAGTAGTCGTAAAAATTGCAAGGAGAAGGATACATTTGACCAGACCTGTCACTCTTTTCAAGACCTGTGAAGTTTTTTTGTGGATTTTTGCCAGTGTCGGAGCATTTTCCTCACCCAGGACCAAGCATCACCAAGCAACCCCACCAAAGGGACTGTAAATATTTTTTTTCTTGTATATGTCAATCTTGGTCAGTACAGTAGATAGTAGATTAGTTAAAAGTGTTTGTTTAATTAAATCTGTTTTAGTTTAAAATTTTTGTCTGTCATCCCATGCTGTCATATATGTTATAACAAATTGAGGCAATAACAAATTGGGGGCTCGTCGGGGATAGACCATTGTTTGAGTCGTTTATTAAAAATCGAACATTTCAAATTGTAAAATTGTTTTTTGAACTTTCCTATATATATATATATATATATAATGACAGATCAACAGCAATGGATGATTTCTTGGCATCACCAACTGTAGAGGTTTTGAAGTCTTTCAAAAAGACAGAAGTGTTAGAAATATGCAGACATTTAGAGCTGATAGAGGTAAAACCAGCCATGCGAAAAGCAAGACTGGCTAGAGAGAATGTTGAATATTACATTGATGAAAATGTGTTTGCACCAGGAGATCTGGAACAGTTTCCAGTGGAAAATCCAAATATAGAAATGGAACTTAAACTAAAAATGCTAGAGATTGAAAGGGAGGAAAAAGAAAAACAAAGGCAGTTTGAGTTAGAAAAATTAGCAAGAGAAGAGAAAAAAGAAAGGGAGGAAAAAGAAAAACAGAGAATTTGAGAGAGGAAAAAGAAAAACAGAGAATTTGAGTTAGAAAAATTAGCAAGAGAGAGAGATTGAGTTACAGAAATTGAATAGAGAAGAAAGGCCCCAAATGGAGCAACTAAAAATAAAAATAAAGGCAGAAAGCAAATTTCGTGCTTGCCAGGAGGCAAAACTGGTGCCTCCATTCTTGGAGAGGGACGCTGATAACTATTTCCAGTGCTTCGAGAAGGTAGCTAAGAGTTGCCAGTGGCCAAAGGGACACTGGCCTCTGATATTGCAAACTATCCTCAAGGGTAAAGCTCAACAAACCTATTCGGTTTTGTCTGCAGATGATTCCTCTGATTATGAGGTTGTCAAAAAGGTTATTTTGAGAGCTTATGAGTTGGATCCAGAGGCTTACCGACAGAAATTCAGAGGTCTGAAGAAATCTGACAATCAGACTTATGTGGAATTTGCAAATGAGAAGAAGGTTTGCTTTGAGCGCTGGTGTACTTCTATGGAGGTCAAGGATGATTTCAACTCACTAAAAGAGATGGTATTAGTTAAAGAATTCAAGAACTGTGTTAAGGATGATATTAAGACCTACCTGAATGAGAAGCAAGCCCTGAATTTGCAGTCAGCTGCCAAATTTGCAGATGAATATGTTCTCACACATAAGTCCAAATTTCAGTCTAGCAGTAACAATAGATGGTCCCAATTTCAGAAAAAAGGTAATGGTGATACCAAAGATTCCTCACCCAGAACCAAAGACAATTCTGGTGATGGTGCTCAGAAATCCAGTCACAGGTCTGATGAAAGTGTAAAAGCTGACAGTGACAAAAGTGGTCTAGTTTGCAATTATTGCAAGAAATATGGTCATGTTACAACTAACTGTTGGTTCAAGCTAAGAAAGAAAAAGAAAAGGATACCAAACCAAATGCCTTCGTGAAAACAAGGTTAGAAACCCCTGTTGTAGATGACCGATCTGCTAAATTGCCTGCTCCTTGTGGGGCTAAGAAGCCTGATACTGCTGACTGTGTGAGGGAGGAATTTCTTCCATTTTTGTTAGAGGGATTTGTGGCTCTGAATGAGCATTCTCCTCCTGTCCCCATATATATCCTAAGGGTTACCGGAGCTTCTCAGTCATTTTTGTTGATGGACTCCTTGGAGTTACGTGATGAGACCGCTTCTGGGGATTTCATACTTGTACAAGGTATTGAAGGGAGGACTGTATCTGTACCCCTGCGCTCTATATTCTTGAAGTTGGATTTAGTTACAGGACAGGTAAAGGTGGGACTTATGTCAAGTCTACCTATCAAGGGTGTTTCTTTATTGCTAGTCAATGACCTGGCAGGGGGCAATGTAGTTCCCCCTGTACATCTTACTTCACAGCCAAGCACTGAAGATAGCGATGAAGACCCATCTCTGTATCCTTCCTGTGCAGTGACCCGTGCTATGGCCAAGAAGGCTCAAGAGGAAGATGTGGTGCCGTCCAGCACATTGAATAGTCAGGACTCAGGTGGTTCGCCCCATGACTCTGTTTGGCCTACTATGGTTTCTCCATTGGAGGACTTATCAGACACTTTTATCAGTTCTCTGTTCAGCCAGCCAGATAAGTCTGGTGATTCTGATATGTCTGGAGACTTTTCTCTGACCAGAAGGCGGTTGATTTAGGAGCAAACTAATGATCCAGAAATTTGTGTACTAAAGAGAGCCCTTCCTGATAAAGAAATAGACGCAGTTCCAGTTCGGTATTATCTCAAGGATGGTGCGTTGATGCGGAAGTGGCCCCCTCCTGATATCCTTGCCAATGCAGATTGGGCAGTGGTTAGGCAAATTGTTGTTCCGAAGGTCTACAGGAATGAGATCTTAACAATGGCTCATAGTTTACTTTTAGGAGGTCATCTAAGTGTTAACAAGACTGTTGACAAAATCATGAAACACTTTTTCTGGCCTGGGCTTCGGAAAGATGTTTCCAACTTTTGCAAAACCTGTCACACTTGTCAGGTGGAAAACACCAGTTAGACCCACCTGTAGGTCCACTGCAGCCTAACCCAGCATTTGGGGAGCCCTTCTCCATGGTCATTGTTGACTGTGTTGGTCCATTACTCAAGACTAGATCTGGAAATCAGAACTTGTTGACAATCATGTGTGCATCTACCAGATTCCCTGAGGCCATACCTGGACGCAATATCAAGGCAACTGCAATCTCGAAGGCTTTGATAAAGTTCTTCACATTGTTTGGCCTTCCCAGGGAAATTCAGTCAGACTAAGGCAGCAATTTCACTTCCAGATTGTTTCAGCAGGTTGCGTATGAACTAGGTGCGAAGCAGATTCTTTTTAGTGCCTATCATCCAGAGAGTCAGGGTGCCTTAGAGCGGTTTCATTCCACTCTCAAGACAATGATGAGGACTTATTGTTATGACCATGAAAAAGACTGGGATGAAGGTGTTCATTTGCTGTTGTTTGCAGCTAGAGAAGCAGTGCAGGAGTCTACTGGATTCAGTCCGTTTGAGCTAGTGTTTGGCCATGAAGTGAGAGGACCTTTGTTACTGTTGCGTGAACAATGGTAAGAGAAAGAACCGCATAACAGTCTGTTAGACTATGTTAGCAAGTTCAAGGAAAGACTGCGTGCAGCTTGTGACCTAGCTAAAGAGAACTTGAAATCAAGTCAGGGAAAAATGAAAACTTGGTATGATCATAAGGCTAGAAGCTGTGAGTTTAAACTAGGAGACAAGGTCCTTGTGTTGTTTCCCTTGCAGTCCAATCCTTTGCAGGCTAGATTTCATGGTCCTTATGCAATTCTCACAAAACTCAATGATCTGAGTTACAATGTGAAGACTACAGATAAGAGAAAGCCAAAACAGTTGTGTCACATTAACATGCTGAAGCCTCATCATGATAGGAATGCTAGGGTTGCAGCAGTCACTTCAGATCCTCCTATGGCTGAGACTTGTGAAGATGAGGGGGAGTTTCAAGATGATGAACCTAGAATTAAAGCTGAAGTTCTTTCATGCAAGTTGTCAAATTCTGAAGTGTTGCAAAATCTTAATGTAAAACTCCAGCACTTAGAACCCTCACAGAAAGATCAGTTTGAGAGGTTGATCGAGAAATATAAAGATCTATTTCCTGAAGTTCCAAAGAGAGTTTCCATAGCCTCTCATGATGTAGATGTTGGTGATGCCAAACCAATAAAACAGCATCCGCACCGGATGAATCCTGAAAAGAAAATAATTGCTGAGAAAGAGGTTGAGTACATGTTAGAACATGATATTATCAGACCCTCCAACTCAGATAGGAGTTCACCCTGTGTGCTAGTTCCAAAACCTGATGGAAATACTAGATTCTGTACAGATTATCGCAAAGTCAATGCTGTAACCAGAACTGATGTGTTTCCAATACCTAGGATTGATGATTGTATTGATAGAGTAGGGCAAGCAAAATTTCTGACCAAGATTGATTTATTGAAGGGTTATTGGTGTGTGCCTTTAACTGAGAGGGCCAAGAACATCTCTGCTTTTGCCACACCATCTGGGTTGAGCCAGTATGAAGTCCTACTCTTTGGCATGAAAAATGCCCCAGCTACGTTCCAAAGGATGATACAGTCTACAATCGCCGGATTGCCACACACGGGTGCGTACATCGATGACCTGATCACATGAAGTGACTCCTGGGAAGAACATCTGAAAGATGTAGAGACGCTGTTCCAGCGCCTGACCCAGGCTAACCTGACTGTTAACCTGAACAAGAGCGACTTTGGTAGTGCTACTGTCACCTATCTTGGCTACGTCATAGGCCAGGGTAAGGTGGCACCCATACATGCTAAAGTCCAAGCCATCATGGACTTTCCAGTTCCTGACAACAAAAAAGCTTTGCGCCGCTTCCTTGGAATGATCGGATACTACCGCAAGTTCTGCAAGAACTTTGCTGAGATTGCTCCAAGTCTCACCAACCAATTGAAGAAAGGCGTAAAGTTCACTTGGGATGAAGCATGTCAAAGAGCCTTCGATCGCCTGAAGTCTCTGCTGTGTCACTTCCCCCTGCTCAAATCTCCTGACTTCAACAAACCGTTCTCCATTGCGGTCGATGCTAGCGACCAAGCTTGTGGATCTGTGCTCCTACAGAGAAGTGACTCTGATGACATTGAGCATCCCGTGGCATACTTCTCCAGTAAGTTGAATCGCCACCAAAAGAACTAATCCACAATAGAGAAGGAACGGTTTGCTCTGGTTTTATCCTAAAAACACTGTTTGTACAGGGCAAAAGCCAATGATTGTGTACACTGACCACAATCCTTTAATGTTTTTGAGTAAGACGAAAAACAAGAATCAGAGATTGTTGAATTGGAGTTTGATTTTTTCAGGACTTTGACTTGGAAATTAGGCATGTAAAGGGTACTGACAAAGTAATTGCTGATTGCTTATTCCATGTTTGAGTATGTACAAAACCCAAAACCAGTGAAGTTTGCACGTTATGTAAATCGTAGATAAAAACAGAATACAATGATTTCCAAATCCTTTTCAACTTATATTCAATTGAATACACTGCAAAGACAAGGGGCTCTAATTTCGTAGACTAGGTGCAGGCGCGGCGCATGGGGGGTGCACCGCGCCGACGGGGTGTGTCCAGGCGTATGTGGCAATTTCGTGCCCGGCGTAGCCTGGTGCAAGTACTCCTCTGTCCCGTCTCTGCCCCTCCTTCCAGCGCAAGTTGGCAAAGAAGGCGACACAGCCGAGTCAAATCTTGCTCACTGGCAAGAGAAACGTGTTGCTAGCGTGTTGCTATTATTACAAATTGTTGCTGCTTTAAATTTTGGGATTAACATGCATGGACAACAATGCAAGATACGTGACACATCTATTTTCAATATGCGATCTTAACTCGAGATCAAAGCAATCAGGCTGTATTCCTTTCCTCCACTAAAGACGATAAAACCTAAGTGACAATAATGGTAGCCTAGTATTAAGCCGCTTGCACACTGGACGTGAAACTAATTTTTCGCTCGACAGATTGCATCTTGTGTCCAAAAGTCTGACAGGGTTTTAATATACAAAATATCTCCATGTCCGACAGTCGATTATTGTTTTTAATTTCTTCAAATCTACTGACTCTTTTAGATATTAAACGTGAATGTTTAGATAAGAGGGCTCAGTTCTTCAAGATGAGTACCGAGAATTTCAATCAATGTTTCTGTGTAAGCTCTGCTCAATGTACAATGCCTCCGTGTCAGACAGCCAAAAAAAAAAGAGGACGATTAGAACAGATTGATAACGAAATAAAGAATAAAATGAAACATTTTAACAACAGAACATCCAATGAACACTGCAATTTATTTATTGGCGGGTCATCTTTGCTGGATATCCTGTTTGTTGTTTTTTATTCTTTATTTCGTTAAAGATCTGTTCTCATATCAACACTTTTACTTTTCGCTGGCTGGTGGACATTGAGTATTTTGCATTTCGTGTCGGACAGTCTTGATCGTGCATGCGATAATTTCTTCACACTGTCAATGGTCATGGAATTGATTTGCTCACGCACTATTTTATCTCTGCTGTGGAAATAAAGCGTGAATCTGTTCGGTCCATCTGACTACTTTTCAAAAGAAAGACCGAATAAAGACTGCCGTCTATCTTCAATGAAAACAGACAAATAGGCTAAAAAGAGCGAGAAAAGTCGATAGCTATCAATTTGCATTTTGTGATGGTCTAACACAAACATAGCCAAGTTTGCACGTCTAATAATTCCTGGAATACTCGGAAAAATTAGAACTTTTATGACTTTCGGACATGGAGCTATATTTAAACCCTGTCCAACTATCGCGTCTTTGCATTGACTTTGTCTGTAATCAGTCGTGCGAAAAATTAGTTTCGCGTCCAGTGTGCAAGCGGCTTTAATGAGCATAGAATGCAAGCATTCGATATATATATATATATATATACACAGTTTGTGGTTGGCTGAGAAAGATGTGAAGTCGTTAGTTTGCATCACATATTCAGCAGCGTTGATTAAGCCAGGTCAAGTTTCCATTACGCGTGGCAACCGCCTTTAATCTGACATCAGGACAATCGATAAAGATACTATAATTTATTTCCTTATTCAAATAGTTACATTAAACAGTGCTTCCTGTAATTATTTCTTGCATTGAAGTGTGCCTGACATTCTGTAAACCTGCCTGTGAGATTTCGGTGACGTGTGCGCACTCTGCGCCGGTCAGCCAAATTACCACTGCACGGAAATTAAACCAGGTTGGAGCTGGCGAGTTTTCTGCGCAACTCCAGCTAGACTTTTTCTACAAAATTGTCACTGCGTCTTGATGAATATGTGACACCTCCCCCTACTATGCCGCCACACCCATCTCAGCGCAACTTCGTCTACCGAAGGCTGCGCACCTCACGAAATTACCACTACGCGGGCTGCGCCGTACGAAATTACCACTGCGCGGGCTGCGCCTCGCTACGCCACCTGCGCTGCGCTAGGAAATTAGAGCCCAAGATGTTATATGCTCAAGCTGAGAAACTTTTTTTTTTTTTGCAAATAATCATTAACTTAGAATTTAAAGGCAGAAACACATTGCAAAAAAGTTGGCACAGGGGCCTTTTTACCACTGTGTTACATCGCCTTTCCTTTTAACGACACTCAGTAAACATTTGGGAACTGAAGAGACCAATTTTTGAAGCTTTTCAGGTGGAACTCTTTCCCATTCTTTCTTGATTTACAGCTTAAGTTGTTCAGTCCGGGGTCTCCGTTGTCGTATTTTACGCTTCATAATGCGCCACACATTTTCAATGGGAGACCGGTCTGGACTACAGGCAGGCCAGTCTAGTACCCACACTCTTTTACTATAGATCCATGCTTTTGTAACATGTGCAGAATGTGGCTTGGCATTGTCCTGCTCTAATAAGCAGGGGCGTCCATGAAAAAGATGTTGCTTGGATGGCAACATATGTTGCTCCAAAACCTGTATGTACCTTTCAGCATTAATGGTGCCTTCACATATGTGTAAGTTGCCCATGCCTTGGGCACTAATACACCCCCATACCATCACAGATGCTGGCTTTTGAACTTTGCGCCTATAACAGTCCGGATGGTTCTTTTCCTCTTTTGTCCGGAGGTCACGACGTTCAGTTTCCAAAAACAATTTGAAATGTGGACTCGTCAGACCACAGAACACTTTTCCACTTTGCATCAGTCCATCTTAGATGAGTTTGGGCCCAGCGAAGCTGGCGGCGTTTCTGGGTGCTGTTGATAAATGGCTTTCGCTTTGCATTGTAGAGTTTTAACTTGCACTTGCAGATGTAGCAACGAGCTGTAGTTACTGACAGTGGTTTTCTGAAGTGTTCCTGAGCCCATGTGGTGATGTCCTTTACACACTGATGTCGGTTTTTGATGCAGTACCGCCAGAGAGATCGAATGTCACGGGCATTCAATGTTGGTTTTCGGCCTTGTCGCTTACATGCAGTGATTTCTCCAGTTTCTCTGAACCTTTTGACGATATTACGGACCGTAGATGATGAAATTCCTAAATTTCCTGCAATAGCTCGTTGAGGAATGTTGTTTTGAAACTGTTCGACAATCAGCTCACGCATTTGTTCACCAAGTGGTGACCCTCGCCCCATCCTTGTTTGTGAATGACTGAGCATTTCAGGGAAGCTGCTTTTATACCCAATCATGGCACCCACCTGTTCCCAATTAGCCCGTTCACCTGTGGGATGTTCCAAATAAGTGTTTGATGAGCATTCCTCAACTCTCTCAGTCTTTTTTGCCATTTGTGCCAGCTTTTTTGAAACATGTTGCAGGCATCAAATTCCAAATGAGCTAATATTTGAAAAAATTACAAAGTTTACCTGTTCGAACAGTAAGTAACTTGTCTTTGCAGTGTATTCAATTGAATATAGGTTGAAAAGGATTTGCAAATCATTGTATTCTGTTTTTATTTACGATTTACACAACGTGCCAACTTCACTGGCTTTGGGATTTGTATATATATCACATGTTTATTAGCATCTTGTATTATATGTATATATTGTTATGGCCCCAATTTGTTATTACAATTTACAACACAACAGCAACAGCAAGGGATGACAGACACAATTTAAAACTTAAACACATTTAATTAAACAGACAATAACAACTAACTAATCTACTATCAACAACTAAGACCAAGATTGAACACAACAAAAACAGAAATATTTACAGTCCCTTTTTGTTGGGGTGGCTTGGTGATGTCCTGGGTAAGGAAAAATGCTCTAAGACAGGCAAAAATCCACAAAAGAAACTTCACAGGTCTTGAACAGAAATGACAGGTCTGGTCACATGTATCATTCTTCTTGCAATTTCTCCTACTACTTTACTGTCTCAATTCTACTCCTTATATACTCTTTTGCAGACCCCACCCACATTTAGACCTTTTTTTTTTAATTTTCAGGGACTTGCCCCAGACATGTCTGAAACATGTCCGAACATAGCTCCAGTCTGAGCTGAATAAAAAAAAAGTAAATACTGCCATCTAGTGGCCTATATTCACATTACAATATACACAAGCATATACTTAACCATTTATGTATTGAAAAGAAAAATTTTGCCTTTATGAGTCAAAATTTTTCCCTTTTGGAATGGAGGTGTAATGTGGAAGGAAGCCACTAGATGGCTATATTGACTTTTTTTTTTTTTAAGCCCAGTCTGGAGCTAGGTTTGGGCATGTCCTGGGCATGTCTGAGAGGGAAAGTCCCAGAGAATTAAAAAAAGTCTAAAATGTTGGAGGGGGCTGCAAAAGAGTATATAAGGAGCAAAATTGAGAGAGTAAAGTTGTAGGAGAAATTGCAAGGAGTAGACCATTTGAGCAGACCTGTCACTCTTTTCAAGACCTGTGAAGTTTTTTTTTGTGGATTTTTGCCTGCGTCAGAGCATTTTCCTCACCCAGGACATCACCAAGGAACCCAACCAAAGGGACTGTAAATATCTTTTTTCTTGTATATGTCAATCTTGGTCAGTAGAGTAGATAGTAGATTAGTTAAAAGTGTTTATTTAATTAAATCTGTTATAGTTTTAAAATTTTGCCTGTCATCCCTTGCTGTCATATATGTTATAACAAATTGGGGCAATAACAGGAAAACCCGACGTCAGGTTGTGCCGTCCAATTAGTACAGACCTAGCCAGAGCCAACCACTGCGCTGGACCTGCCCACACCGGAAACTATTCAAGCAGGCTCTAACAACGGCAGATCGTACTATGCCTTAGTAGCGTCTACACTTTTGGAAATATAAAACAAGAACCGCAGATCATTTGAGGTGCAATTTTGTTAGTATCTCTCCCAAAGCTACTTGTCCGTTTACCTTTGGATGTGAAGAAAAACAAATATTTCTCTTCCAAAAGACAATGCCACCAGTAACCAGTGGGTAGCTTTTTTGTTTGCTGGCACCAAACAGCCACGGCCAAAGGGAACGTTAGCTGCTTGTACTCAGCATTTCACCAAAGACAGCTTTGTCAATAAAAGATAATTCGACACAGGATAAGCATTTCAGCTGCTTCTCAAACCTGAAGCAGTTACATTGATCAAGCGCTCGGAGCCACAAGCTGTAAGTAACCATATAACAGCAAATAATTTAAGTGTAGCTAACGTGTTACGGGTGGCTAGCAGGACCACTAGCGATAGTTAGCACGAACAACTGGCCTCAAACGCAGACTTTATAAAATATCTGAAGATAAAGCCTATATTGGTCGCGACTGTCCTTGACTCACAGACACAGACGCTGTAAGTTGCTTTCACTGCATGAGCCAACCTGACATGATAGCCAGTTGATTGTGACTGTAGCACAGCGGCTAACATAGCAAAGTTACTGTTGCCAATGTTTGTGTCCTAAATATGCAAGAGTGATATCAGGAGAAATTCTACAGAAGGTGTATGAACATAAACCTCATTTAAAGCTAACTTTTAATAATTGTTTGTAATTTGGATGCTTAGTACAATTGTTCACAGTAACAGAACTTGTTGTCTGTAAAACCTGTATTGCAAGGGTTTGGCTCTGTGGTTATGACCACTCGGTTACCGGCTACTGCATGTTAGTTTGCGTGCCGTGCTAATTAAGAATGCTCCTGGTAAACTTATATGCTGTAATTCTGATCAGAATGCTTGTATTACTTCAGTAAGCATCAATGTGGCAGTTTCATCATAACGTTGCCCGATAGTAGCCACTACAGTTAGTGATCGCTTGACTTATCCATGACCAGTATCTGCCAGATACAACACAAATGGGGGCCGCCAAGCTGTCACGGAATTACAGTCCCATTACATTTTGGGTTGTAACTCTACAACTAAATAAGATAAAATCAAGTATGATATGTCATATTAAAAGGTTTTTAAAATATTATTAAGTGAAAATATATTTTTTGAGAAATTTTCATAGAAGAAACATGCAAAAACTACTCCGTCACGGAATTACACAAAATTGATGTGGTTTTTTTAATGTTGTGTTTAACTATCCAGAAAGTGATGTTCCTGTCATAGTTAAGTTATGAAACCTCAATATGTTCATTTTTAAGGTGTTTTTTGTTAATGCTGTAAATTATAGAAACAAATATTGACTTTAACCTCGCTTTATGGGCAAGAAATTTCAAAAAGTCAATGTCACGGAATTACAAGAGGCAAATTGTCACGGAATAGTATTAATACAACAATAGTTTTAATTAGTTTCAATGTATTTATTTCAATATATTACACATATATACATAATTATTTACATTTTTACAGTTTAGCAATATATTACAATGAGTTTTCCACTTATAATGACCAATCATAATACATACTTCAAAATTTTCTTTAAATCTCCAAGTCAACACTGGCTTAGCAGCCCCCAAATGTCTGAGCAAGCTCTCTGGTGCTACCTTGAAAGCAATGCGAAACGCAGAAGCTCTACCGGTTAACAAATGATTTCTCTGCACTACCTTGACATCATTTCATCCCCCTTTAAAAACAGTTGTGGCTAATAAAAAGCCATAAAAGGCGGAGATTAAATACAGTATCTCACGAAAGTGAGTACACCCTTCACATTTCGACTATTAATTTAGTATATCTTTTTAAGGGCCAACGTTACAGAAATGAAAACTGAATATATTCTAGAGTAGTCATTGCACAATATGTGTAGCAGTGTAGATTTACTGCACTGTCCAAATAACTGAACAAACAGTCACTATTTCCAAAATGGGTGGCAACCAGAGTACACCTTCTTACTGTCAACATGCCAAATTGTGTAATAGTGTCAATATTTAGAGTGACCGCCATTGTAGTCCAGCACTGCCTTGATTCTCCAAGGCATGGAATTCACCAGAGCCGCACAAGTTGTTGCTGGGATCCTCCACTCCTCCATGACAACATCACGAAGCTGGTGGATGTTGGACACCTGCTGCTCCTCCACCTTCCTCTTGAGGATGCCCCACTGGTGCTAAATGGGATTCAGGTCTGACATACTTGGCCATACCATCACCTTCAGCTTCTTCAGGAAGGCAGTTGTCATCCTGGAGGTGTGTTTCGGGTCGTTATCATGTTGGAAAACAGCCGTGTGGCCCAGTTTCTGAAGGGAGGGCGTCATGTTCTGCTTCAGAATCTCACAGTACATGTTGGATCCATTATTCCATTAATGAAGTGCAGCTCCCCAGGACCAGAAGCACTCATGCAGCCCCAGACCATGATCCTGTCAGCACTATGTTTGACTGTAGGTAGTACACACTTGTTTTGATACTTCTCACCGGGGCGCCGCCACACATGCGGGACACCATCTAAGCCGAACAAGTTTATCTTGGTCACGTTAGACCACAGAACATGGTTCTAGTAATTCATGTTCTTGGACTGGTTGTCTTCAACAAACTGTTTTCGGGCTTTCTTGTGGGCTAGCTTCAGACGAGGCTTCCATCTTGGCTGACGACCATGCAGGCCAACTTTGCGCAGAGCATGGCGTATGGTCTGAGCACTGACAGGCTGTTGTCCCACTGCTACAACCTTGTTAGCAATGATGCCAGCACTCCTGCATCTGTTTTCTGAAGCCAACTTGTGCACCTGACGCAGAGCACGAGAACTCAACCTCTTCGGTCGACCTTGACGAGGCCTGTTCCGAGCAGAACTCGTCTTGGAAAACCGCAGGATAACCTTGGCCACCATGCTGTAGCTCAGTTTCATGGTTTCACAGATCTTCTTGTAGCTTAGACCATCTTTGTGGAGAGCAACAATTCTCTTTTTCAGATCCTCAGAGAGTTCTTTCCCATGAGGTGCCATGTTGACCATCCAGTGACCAGAATGAGAGCAATGCACCTAAAGCACCACAATTTAACCCTTCAACATGTTACACAACCTCATATGGCCCAGTCAAACAGATAAAAGCATGAACATGATGAACAAGTCGTGTTTCATTGCTTGGTTGACCATTATCAATTGGGGTGTGTACTCACTTTTGTTGCCATCCATTTTGCAAATAGTGACTGTTTGTTCAGGTATTTGGACAGTGCAGTAAATCTACACTGCTACACATATTGTACCATGACTACTCTAGAATATATAGAAGTTTCACTTCTGTAGCATTGTCCCTTGAAAAGATATACTCAGCAACAAAAGTTTCTGTGACACCAATATTGTTAATTATTTTTCATAACGCAATTATGAAATTGTCATACATGGTGATATCAGACTGAAACAGTACACGTAAACACAACATTGAAATGGAAATCATGAAAATGCGAGAAAATGACTTTGCACGTGAAAATGTGCGTAAATCATGCTTGTGGATGGCAATAAAAGAGGAGAATTTTTGGAATGTTCACATTGTGCCTGATGAACGACGGAAGCATCACTTATCGAAAACACAGCCATTTCGGATCAGGAACTCTACCCTCTAAATGCCAAGACTGTCTGAAAATGATCGGTGGAGGGCCATTGGGATGATTGAATCCGGAACCTCGCAGAGGGAACTTGCTCATCGCCTGAATGTCCGCCGAAACACCATTTGGAACTTATGGCAGCGTCATCAGCAGACAAGACATGTCAGAGACCGTCCTCGCAGCGGCCGTCCACGAGTAACCACTCCCAGACAGGACAACTGGATTCGAACAACCCATCTCCGAAATCGATTCCAACCTGCAACCATAACTGCAAGAACGATACCTGGTTTGAGGCGACTGTCTGCACAGACAATCCGTCGCCGTCTCCGTCATTTTGGCATTGTCCCACGTCGGCCAGCAAGACGTCCAATACTCACAGTACAACACCGACGACTGCGTCTACAGTGGGCACAACAACATCGACGGTGGATCCAACGTCAGTGGGATCTTGTACTCTTCACTGATGAATCAAGATTCATGCTTAACCGATGTGATGGTCGTTTATGTGTATACCGTCGACGTGGAGAACGTTATGCCAACAACTGTGTTCAGGAATTTGATCGTTTTGGAGGTGGTAGTGTCATGATTTGGGGAGGGATCACGGCTAGAAACAGAACAGATTTGCTTGTTATTGATGGAAATCTGACAAGTCAAAGATATCGCGATGAAGTGCTACGGCCATTGGTGGTACCCTTTTTGATGCAACATGGTCCCGGAATAACGCTGCAACATGATAACGCCAGACCACACGTTGCAAGGATTGTACAGCAGTATCTGATGCAACAACATGTCAATGTCCTGCCATGGCCAGCCAGATCCCCAGACATGTCCCCAATCGAGCATCTTTGGGACGAGATGGATCGACGTTTGCGGCGGTTGGATAACCCGCCAGCTACACTCCAGGAATTGCGACAACGTCTACGTCAGATTTGGAATGACATCCCACAGCAATTTCTGGCACATCTGATTCGGTCCATGCGCCGGAGATGCGTTGCTTGCATCATGGCACGAGGAAGTCACACCCGGTATTGAAGTGTGAAGGTCACAATTGGTTAGACGTCAGACAAGTGCTTCATGACGCATGAAAATGACATTTTTCGTTTTGAGTGACGTTGGCACTGAAAAGTCAGTGTTTCTCCTGTTAAATAAACATATTGATTGCATTGAGATCTTTGCGTGTCATTTATAACATACACATAAATGGTGTCACAGAAACTTTTGTTGCTGAGTATATAATAAATTAATTGTCAAAATGTGAGTAATGTACTCACTTTTGTGAGATGCTGAAGGTAATTCTTTCTCCACATAAGCAACGGTTCACGCAGACAGAACTTACGGTCTGTAAAACCTGTATTACGTTCATGACATAACCGGAGCTCTATCTAGCTCTTGCACACTCTCCATAGCTCGCCGTTTTTCCGCGAGGAAAAGCTGGTCATTCCGAAGCAATAAGTAAACCATTACTACGGGCAATTTCCAAAAAGGCTGTTTAGCCTGGAGCTTTCGCCCCTCCGTCATATACCAGCGCCGAAACTGCTCGTTTCTCCATGCTAACAACACACCACAGTTATGCACTCTAACCAGCAGGTCCTAATACACACCGAAGCAGTCCGCAAGTGATTGGTCCACTTTTAGCTGCTCTTCACTGTCCAAGCTTCCCTCTAAACTCAGACCCACCGGATTTCTACGGTCTCCGGTCTACACTTGGGTATGTCGACCCATTCTACAAATGTGTCTGTATGTAGTGGATTCTAGCTTTCCCTGCATCCTAGCTAGAAGAAGAACCGCTGTACTCACCTGTAGCAAACTGTAGCTGATGGCAAAGTTGAGCTTGCGCTGCCAGATTTATGCACTGCTTCCTCCACTTACGCCGCTGCATTTATTAGGAGAAGTTAATTTCATGAGATCTATATTCAAGTATAACGTTAGATTGCGGAATTTGCCCGCCGCTTCGTTGTCAGATGGCGGCCATGTCTCTTGTTTCATTCTGGGGCGGCAGACTCTTCCGGTCCACCTCTGCCCTCCACAGAGCTGGCCAGTCAAAAGAAAGTGGGCACACGGGGAGTAGAGGCCATAGCAGAGGAGCCACCTTAATGAGGCGTTTCAGGTAGAGACTACAATAAACTACAAATGGGGTTTGGGAAGTCAAAGACCAAAATATAAACTTGTAAAAATAGCATATTAGGTCCCCTTTAATGCATACTGTATATCTAACCATAAAGCACGGAATCGCAGTATGTGGGTGGGATGGGCACTGCCCTAGTCAAGTATAATTTCTGAAGACATTTCTGTTATCATACATTCTATGGTATTTAAAATTTTTTGATTGTAAATATTGATCAATTACCGAGGGCATTCATCGGATAATGAAGCAGAAACATTTCTGTTTATCATGCCTTGTATGGCAATGTCAGTTTTCTTTCAGCAAATATTGATCAGTTATCGATGACATTCAGAGTTTAACAAAGCAGAAAATCCCTGGACACATCAGCAAGGCAATATGTATACGGCAACTGACGAACCAGCTGCCTCAAAACTGGTGTGTGTATACTGTGTAATAAATACGTAGGTAAATAAATAAATAAATAAATAACACACCAATCTCAACAGATATTTAAATATATTAGACATATATAAAAGCTAATCATTCAATTTTTACTTAACTGATACAGAGTACACATTATACAACCAACCCTGCACACAGGGATGCACTATTCCTCAGGTTTTCCTTTCAAACATAATTCATCACACTCAGTAATTAGCAGTGAAGCAAGGTCCCAAACTGCTGAGAGAGAAATGATACGTTAGAGTAGGGATTATGAAATCTGGACCTTGAATCCAAATCCAGACCAAATCTCATTCGGTTTTTTTGTGCTTTCATTAGGCCAGTCTGTCTTTATATCTGACTCCCAAGTAAAGGGAGGCTGGAGAACCAGCAGGTATAGGTCCTTGAGGACAGTGACTTAATAATCCCTTTGTAAGAGACTGACTTGAAACCTGCAGGACCTGGTTGATCCCCACAAACATGGTTGGATACCACAGATACACACAGAAATATATGGGGAAGCCAGACTCGGGCAGCATTGGTCTCACCCTCCATGGGCTTGACAATCTGCAGTTTCTCTGGGAGGAGTGTCTTGAAGGTGCTGGGGGCAGAAGAGAGGTCCGATTGGCTGGTGATGCAGGCAACTTCGCTGCCATTGGGTGAGCAGCAGCCACCCTCCCTGTCCTCCTCTGGCCCCTCCCCGTCCTGCCCCGCCTGTTCCACCGCCTGCAGCTGCTTCTGTCGCTCCTCCAGGTGGAACTGTCGCTCACACAGGAAGTTCTGCCGCCTCAGGGACAGGCGGTGCAGTGCAGAGGTGAAGTCACTTCCTCCCGGATTGCCAGGCTGTCCAAAGGTTGTTCTACAACTGATAGACGGAGAGTGCTCAAATTGCTGGAAACTGAGCCAAAAATACCAGCTGACGACATACTGTTTTTACTGAGACTGCTTCAGATATTGATTGACTGAATTCCATGGTGATCTGTGATGCTACAGCTCTGTGGCTATTAGTAACTATTCGACCAAGTATCCATCTGTCCCCATCAGAGAGTTTTGACCTCTGGCCAGGTTTCTCGCTATAGTTCCTTTCTGTGTTTTACAAGGGCAAACATGACTGCTCTGCCTGAGTTAATGAAGACCAAATATCAGATATGGTCAAAGTTTCAATTAAAACCAGTTAACCGTAGAATTTCATGGGATGAAATTGCAACATTAATATCAGTTATATATTTCAGCACAAGTTAAAAGGATATATTTGCAACAAAATGTGGCCGATTTTGCATATTGGGAGCAAATGTTCAGATATACATGATCAGTTCGAATTTAAATCTTTGCTGAAGACCTTGATTAGTAGAATCCGGTGTGTAACTGTTTCGTTGGAATGAAAGCCTGCACCCACACCAGCCACCTCTGGATAAGACTGAAAACTCCAAGACGATCTAAAAACTCAGAAAAATCGTTTCGAACAGATGAGTCCATTAGCACAATACAGAAAATTTCCGTATGCAGGTGCGAAAGCGTTACCTCCCCTTACCACTATTTAAATGTTGTGATTAACACAACTGCAATTCGGCATCAACTAAATGAACCCTTTAGAACTCCTCGTCTTTCTTTAAATAATTTCCAAGCAAAGTGCTGTATTAACACCTTTCTGCAGACATAGACACCTACGGACATAGAGCAGGTCTTTTTATGGAAGCAGTTGCACAACTCTGTCACGAGATGGGACCCCCGGATCAGTTATTGAATATTCACAAGCCAGCAGAGCTGGAACGCAGTCTAGAATATTGACGAGTTCACTCCTATCCCTGTTTTTCAGGAGTTGTATGAATTAAACTCCTCAGCTTAGCCTGATGTGCAAAGTGCCCAATATGCTTGCCCATCGTATCTATCCAGCAGTTTAAAAATGATCTCTTGCGACAGAAAAAATTGTTGTCCTCTGTAGCAACCACTTCAGTTACAGTGAGTCAATGGTATTCCAAGTAGTTAACAAAAATCCATTTCCTGAGGCAAAATTCACCATGATATTGACACTATGGGCTCCAATTTCTTGGCGCAGCGCAGGTGGTGGTAATTTCGTCCGGCGCAGCCCGCGCAGTGGTAATTTCGTGAGGTGCAACACCATGCACAGACGAACGCGCGCGAGATGGGTGTGGTGGCGTAGTAGGGGGAGGTGTCACTAATTCATCAAGACGCAGTTACAATTTCGTAGAAAAAGTCTTCGCTGCAGTTACGCAGAAAGCTCGCCTGCTCCAACCTGGTTCACTTTCTGCGCAGAGGTAATTTGGCTGACCGGCGCGCAGTGCGCACACGTCACCGAAGCCTCACAGACAGGTTTCCAGAATGTCAGGCACATTTCAATACAGTAAAAAATGACAGCAACCATCTGTATCAGCTTATAAATTATAGTATCTTTATCGATTGTCCTGATGTCAGATCAAAGACGGTTGGCACGCGTGATGGAAACTCGACCTGACTTAATCAATGCAACTGAATCAATGATGCAAATTAACGACTTCACATCTTTCTCAGCCAACCAAAAACTGCCTCGGCATCAGGCAATACGTATATAATGCTTGCGTTCAATGCTCGGAAAAGCCGCTTGCACACTGGACGCGAAACAAATTTTTTGCACGACTGATTACAGTCAAAGTCAATGCAAAGAGCTATCGACTTTTCTTGGTCTTTTTATTTGTCTGTTTTCTTCCTTTGAAGATAGACAACAGTGTTTATTCGGTCTTTCTTATGAAAATTAGTCAGATGGATCGATTCACGCTTTATTTCCAGAGCAGAGATAAAACAGTGCTTGCAGTCAGAGAGCAAATCAATTCCATGACCACTGACAGTGTGAATAAATTATCGCATGCACGATCAAGACTGTCCAACGCGAAATGCAAAATACTCCATGTCCGGCACCCAGCAAAAAATAAAAGTATTGATATGACAATAGATTGATAACAGAATAAAGAATAAAAATACATATACATCACCAAACAACAGAACATCCATAAAAGATGACACGCAAATAAATTAATCGCAGTGTTCGTTGGATGTTCTGTTGTTAAAATGTTTCTTTTTATTCTTTATTTCATTATCAATCTGTTCTAATCGTCCTCTTTTTTTTTTTTTTTTTGGCTGTCAGATGTAGGCATTGTACATTGTCTCGCGCCAGTGTAGACTCACTTTATTGAGCGGAGCTTAAACAGAAATATTGATTGAAATTCTCAGAACTCACCTTAAAGAACTGAACTCTCTTATCATATCATTCACGTTTAATATCTAAAAGTCAGTAGATTTGAAGAAATTAAAAACAATAGTAGACTGTCGGACACGGAGATATATTAAAACCCTGTCAGACTTTCGGACACAAGACACTGCTTTCAACACAATCTGTCGAGCGAAAAATTCGTTTCGCGTCCAGTGTGCTAGCGGCTTGATACTAGGCTACTATTATTGTCACTTAGGTTTTATCGTTTTAAGTGGGGGAAAGGAATACAGCCTGATTGCTATGATCTCATACTGAGTTAGGATCACATATTGAAAATAAATGAGTAACGTTTCTTGCATTGTTGTCCATGCATGTTAATCCCAAAACTTTAAGCATCAACAGGCTGTAATAATAGGAACACGCTATCCATCGTTTCTCTTGCCAATGAGCAATATTTGACTCGTCTGTGTTATACCCAAACACGCCTTCTTTGCCAACTTGCGCCGGAAGGCGGGGCAGAGGCGGGACAGAGGAGTACTTGCGCCAGGCTACTCCGGGCACGAAACTGCAACATACGCCTGGACACACCCCGTTGGCGCGGCGCACCCCCCATTCGCCACGCCTGCGCCTGGTCTACAAAATTAGAGCCCTTTGTCATTCTACCATCAATTTCAGTCATCACATATTAAAAACAAGCAATTTCCTATCGTGGATTAACGCATAGATACGACAGTTGAAGAATTTTGCTGTCTTTTAGAGCCTCATACAAGCTTTCACAGAAATCCAATCACTTTAATGGTGAGTCAATGGAATCTGCGTGAAAGCCCAGCTGTAGTTCACGCCCACGTGAAATTCTCCTGGTAATAACCAGATGGTTGACAGGATTTTTATCCAATTGTAGACAGTATACGCTTTCCTCAGAAAGTGAAAGACATTGATTGGACCTTAAAAAACATATTAGAATACTTGCATAATACGTTGCATTCAATACACTTTACGCAGCTCAGACTGACGTGGTTGTATAGGAACAAAAAACCTCCAGAACTGAGCCTGGAGAGCTGAGCTTATTTGCGGGATGGAAGTGTGATTCTGAGATGGAAAATAGCAGTTATTCTGAAAGGAACAGGCAGGAGGGCTGACAGGGTTGATACATTTCAGGAGCAGCTCAATAATTCTATTGAAAAGTGAGTTAAGCTGTCTTTGTATGGTGTAGCTCTATCTTACTTTTAGCCTGCTAGCTAACTAGCCAGCTATTTCTTATTTTTGGTTTACCACCGTGATCACAGAGCTAGTTTATCACATTGGATAACAAAAGAGTAGTCGATTCTGCAGTGTGCTGGCATTTTTCTTAACTAGGTGATCAGTTTTAGAATCTATACCATATTCAATGAAACGGCATGCCTTCCATTTTCGCTCTTCTAAAGTGTGAACAGCTATTACTGTGACCCGAGTTATACTTGTTCCTTAGTGGGTGTGAACATTGTTACAAGCTTGCGTTTCATGGGATGATCGGAGTTGTAAACAGCAAGCTTTCAGCCTGCATGAACATTCTGACTGTAAAATATGCAGTTCCTCTAATGAGTATGTGTGCTTGCTGACGCAGCTTTGTAGATAAATGGATGAGACTCTGAAGTCTATCGTGGTGAAAAGGCATGTTTTTGGTATGGAGTGGAAGTGGTGACCACTGATGTCCAGCTGTGCCTATATTGATAAACTCATGCTAAATTCAACCAGAAAATCATCCATTTATATTGAACTTCATGAGTACAAAGTTGATTTGCATTAAAAATATGATTATTTAATGAATTGAAAGTGCGCCATTGTCAAGGCTCAGGGAGTTTGAGGAGCCACCTGGAAAGCCATCTTATTTGGCTTATAAAAAGTGGATAATTTAATACTTCATGTTCAGATGAGGAGTACTTGTGGTCTTGGAGTTTATTATCCCAGGAATGTATTGTTTTAACCCCCAGCCATTTTTCAATCCTCATAATAATTTTTTTACAGTTTCAATGGTGAATTCTCATGAAGATTTTTTTTTTTTTTTTTTTTTTAATTTGGCATCTCCAATCCCACCCGAATCTGGAATGTCCAATTGGGGAACTATGTACAAAGCTTGCTCGTATGCGACCCCTTGCTGCCAACTCAGGATAGTGAGACAGTTCACGGCTCTCCTCCGAAGCACGTGCCTGTCTGCCACTGATGCTTATACACTCATCGTTTGAATCTTCGCAAGTTCAGAACTAGGGCGGAGGATACCCGGACATGAACCAACCCGGAGTCTTCCTGACGAGCGCCCGTCTGGCCAACAGGAGGCGCTGGAGCAACGAACAAACCTATTATTCTATACCCAAATCCGGCAGTCCCTTCCCAATTTGAAACCCTGTAGCGCGATTGCCAATTGTGCGCTACTCTGAAAAAGCTGCTGACCCCTGCCGGTGGGTATGCCGGGGCTCGAACGTGGTGATCACCTCTGCACTGCAGAGCAGTGCCTTAACCGTGTGAGCCACCCGGCAGCTCTCATGAAGATTTTTTTTATGTTTGCAGCCCATTTTCTCTACCAAAATCATGAAAATAAACTGAAATACAATGTAACTCTAAATGCTTGTAAGTGTCTTTTCTGAGTTGAGCCACAGTCGTCCTCGTTATGAGCCTTAAATCTTGAATTATAAAGCATGGGTAACCCATAAATAGCCAAATTTGGCTTCTGTGCAAAGGGGTTAAGAATGCTAATGTTTCAAATATGCATTCAAATCAAATTTGTGTTCAAATCGAGAGGAATTACAAGTGTAAATGCTTTTATAATTGCGGTTTAGACAGTTAAAAGTTATAGTCATTTTACTTATGAAACTGTCCACGCCCTGTATGGGCACTCACAAACCCTGCTTCAAATTCCAAATCAAACCGGACTAAAGCAGTTGATCTTGTTTTTTCGTTGACACTTTTCTCTGGTCAACCATGGGTTCATATGCAAACCAGACTATTACGTTAACAAGTCCACCAGCTTAACTAGCTTTTTAAAGCAAGAGACCAGCTCTGACCAGCCATAGGCCCATTTTGACAAGCAGGAAGTACAACCCCAATTCTAAAATAGTTGGGACAAAGTGTAAATTATGAATAAAATCAAAACGTAATGACTTTCAAATCACACCAGCCAGTATTTTATTCACAATAGATCAGAGATAACATAGCAGTTATTGAAACTGAGAAATTTTACAATTTTATCCACAAAATGAGCTCGTTTCAAATTTGATGACTGCTACTGGTCTCAAAAAAATTGGGACATGGGCCTGTTTACCATGGTGTAGCATCCACTCTTCTTTTTAACACAGAGTGGAGGCGTCTGGGCATTGAGGAGACAAGTTTCTTGAGTTTAGCCATTGGAATTTGATCTCACTCTTGTTTAATACAGGCTTCCGGCTGCTGGAGAGTTTTGGGTCTCCTTTGATGGACTTTTAGTTTGATTATTCACCAAATGTTCTCAATCAGTGAAAGATCAGGAGTACAAGCAGGTCAGTTCAGCACACGGACTCTTCTACTACAAAGCCATGCTGTTGTAATAGCTGCAGTATGTAGTTTTGCATTGTCCTGCTGAAATACACAAGGCCTTCCCTGGAATAGATGTCGTCTGGAGGGGAGCATATGTTGCTATAAAACCTTTATATACCTTTCAGCATTCATGGTGCTTTTTAAAACATGCACCATATGCACTAATGCATACCCATACCATCAGAGGATTACAAGAGATTCTAAAAGCAAGGCATAGAGAGGTCCATAGAAGTATTTACATATTCCCAGGACAATGTTCCCTCATTTCTCCCTGAAAAGTTGCAGGGGCACAGAGTTACATTGTTTCTCAAGTCAGGGTGTCACATCAGCCCTATCGTCCCAACCCTCCAATAGCTCCACCCCTGGTAACAAGGCTAGCCTCACCTGCTGGTTGTTGGCGTGGCCTCCTCTGTACTGCGTGGGTGTGCAGCTGGAGCACAGGATTGACCTGGCTGCATAGACATCACCACACTGCAGTGGGTGGAGCCCGGGAGTCGCCGCGGTGATTCGTTTATGGCACGCACGGTCTGGAACACTCGCTTCTGCGAATCCCTGTGAAGTAAAACGAGACGAGGTAGTCACACACTTCAGACCACCAGTGTGACGGCTCATTTTTTTCCAGGGAGCCACATTAGCTTAACTTATTCATTGAGAGAGCAAACACTTACAGTATTTACATGAAATACTTTGATGCTTCAGCAATGTCTTAAAAGAAAATGAACTCCGAATTCAATTATTAATCCACCTATCCTCTTCTTAAAAACAAACTAACTCTATAGTGTGATGAGAGAAAGTGCGTCTGCAGCTGCTTTGACTCTCTCTGAAATGGTAATATTGTTCAAATCAATGTTTACATATACAATGAAGGAACAAGACCAGTGTCAGTGAAAGCATGGCGAACGGTGTGCTACCTCTGTTATGGGCTGCCAGCATACAGTGGAGAGTTGTGTGTCAGTACGTGTGTGTGTGTGTGGGTTCTGTGTGACCTTGGGTGCCAGGATAAGGGGGTGCCATGGCACCAGAGGACAGCGCTACAGAAAGCTGTCGAAGGGAAAGAGCTTTGGAGAATGATTGGGGTATGCAGGGGGAGTGGGGAACGGTTGAGGTGTAAGAGTCATAGATTGGTGATGGTAACTAGACAGTGTGTGTGTGTGTGCTTGCATGTGTGTGTGTGTGTGTAAAGTTTGTGCTGTTCACTTTTGGTCCTGGACTGCAAACTCCCCCTCCATGCTCAGCTGTCTCCGCATAGAGACTTCAATTTCTCCAGCCAAACAGTCCTGAAATACACACACACAAATAAACATGCACACGCATGCGTACACGCATAGACACGTGTGCACGCGCGCGCGCACACACACACACACACACACACACACACACACACACACACACACACACACACACACACACACAAATTATAGACACTGTGCAGAATAAGAGACAGGACATATTGTGGGACCCTTACAGCATCTCTAGCCCGTGTGAACAGAAGCAGGACTCAGGTACTGCAGTCTCTCACCATGGGAATCAGCCCGAAAGACTGGTGCCTGCGCAGTCCTGCAGAGGGCGCTGTCCAGCTGCGCAGCCGCTTGACTTCCTCCTGTGACTCCTGCAGCATTTCCATGCACTCCTCATTCCTGCTGCGCAGCTCTCCCAGCTGTGTTTAGAGAGAACCGCATATCTAAAACAAACTCTCCAAACACCACTGCATATCTTACATCAACTCTACACAAATGCTGCTCCATAGCCAGGACACAGCACAAAAACAATCTTATCAAGCATTTTAATCTCGTATTTCGATTCACTTGTTTCTACAACCTTTTCTTGTAGAAAAAAATTCTGCCACTGATGTAAGATGATTTTGACTCATTTCTAGATATGACTATGGGGTAAGTGTAATTTTCTCTCCTCTTGGGCAAACTGAGAGATGAGTAATAATTTTCACACATTAGTGGCAGAATCATTATCTGAAAAAAAGGTAATTCTAACCACAAGATTAAAATGTTAGGGAGGATTGGTTTTTTTCTTACAGAGAAACTCTACATGAGAGGGACCGCATATCTAACGCAAACCCACCATGAAAGCTTGCAAATTTCTAAGATAATCACCTCTTGAGCAACACTGCCATTCGAATGCAATCTCGAGAGGGCAGCAACAGTTAAAACACGTTTTGAGGAACATAAACAGGTTTCAGAGACACTGATGTCTCAAACTCAGTCTTCTTTCAAACAAGGCCACATTAAGAACACCTGCAGGTTTTCAAAACAATGACATCACAAATGCAAATAAGGGTCAATCCAGCAGCATCAAACACAACCACACAGCTGTATTATTTAGCATTATCAATTGCTATTTTCCATATGCACAACCTGCTATCAGGTTACACCCACCTACTTGCCCTTAATTAAGCTAACTAAGCCCACCCCCTGCATCGACTGAATGAAGATGACAGATCTAATTCTTAAAAGGCCCAGTCACCTTCACTGACCCATTACGAGGGTGCATGTGCAAGTGTGTGTGTGTGTGTGCGCGTGTGTCAGAGCCAGGGGCTCACCTCGGTGGTCAGCTGCCGCTGTGCATCTTTAGCATGCTGCAGGTGAATCCTCAACTCCTCCTTCTCCAGGGCCAGCTGGAAAGATGCACACATACAGACACACATATGTATACATGCCTATACACAGAGACGTACAAAAATTCACCCACACACCAGAATACACACTCCAGACACGCAAACACACACATACAAACATACCCACATATACCCATACACACATAACATAACATAACATAACATGCGCAGCCGCTTGACTTCCTCCTGTGACTCCTGCAGCATTTCCATGCACTCCTCATTCCTGCTGCGCAGCTCTCCCAGCTGTGTTTAGAGTAAACCGCATATCTGAAACAAACTCTCAAAACACCACTGCATATCTTACACCAATTCTACACAAATACTGCTCCATAGCCAGCACACTGCACAAAAACAATCTTATCAAGCATTTTAATCTCGTATTTCGATTCACTTGTTTCTATAACCTTTTCTTGTAGAAAAAAATTCTGCCACTAATGTAAGATGATTTTGACTCATTTCTAGATATGACCATGGGGTAAGTGTAATTTTCTCTCCTCTTGGGCAAACCGAGAGATGAGTAATAATTTTCTCACATTAGTGGCAGAATTATTTTCTTAAAAAAAAGGTCATTCTAACCACAAGATTAAAATGTTAGAGAGGATTTTTTTTTTTTCTAACAGAGAAACTCCACATGAGAGCGACCGCATATATACCCACATATAACCATACACACATATGAAAAAAAGGTAATTATAACCACAAGATTAAAATGTTAGGGAGGATTGTTTTTTTTCTAACAGAGAAACTCCACATGAGAGCGACCGCATATATACCCACATATACCCATACACACATAACATAACATAACATAACATAAAACATAAATGGCGAGAACAGGCCGTTCATCCCAACTATGCTTGCCAGTTTCTTTATACTATTGTGAATACATCCCTTCAGATACTCAATGACTCAATGGTATCTAGCTTTAAGTCAAGCCTGCTCTTGAAAACCCCCACGGTCTCTGCCTCAACAATATAGTCAGGCAAGCCATTCCATATTGAAATTACTCTTTGGGGGAACAAATATTTCCGAATATCAGTGCTTAATGTACCTTTGGTCAACTTCCTTTTGTGACCCGAAGTTCTACTCACAACACTTGGTCGAAGGAATCCAATATAATTCACTGTATTAATCCCTTTAACATATTTAAAGACCTCAATCAAATCACCCCTTAGTCTCCTTTTCCTAAAACTAACGAGATTAAGGATCTTCAGCCTCTTCTCATAGCTTTAATTTTTTATGCCTGGAATCAGCTTAGTGGCTCTTCTCTGAACTTTCTCTAAAGCCTTTATATCTTTCTTAAAGTATGGTCCCCAGAACTCTACACAATACTCCAGATGTGGTCTGACGAATGTGTTGTAGAAAAGAAGCATCACCTCCTTGGTTAAGAGCCTTAAAATAAATTCAATTTTTATTGCAGAAGTATACTCTCACACTTAAAATTGTAGAAAAATGTAACCTTCAACTCAAGTGAATTTTAAGGGAAAAAACCAATCCCTGGCTAACAAATAATTATTTTTCATAAAGTCAAATGTTCCACAATTATTGGCACCCCTAACAATTCCTAGAAAATAAATGTAATTGACGTATTTCTGTCATTTCTACAGTAGTTTACAAAGTTGATCAGAGTATCTAGGAACATTTAATTAGTAAGTCATCACTTCCTGTTTCCCTAGGATATAAATATGACAAGACACAGAGGCCGTTTCTCTTTTCCACTCTTCAACATGGGAAAGACAAAGGAACACACCATCCAAATAAGGCAGATGGGTGTCCACCTTCACAAGTCAGGCAAGAAAATAGCCACTCACCTACACCTGCCCATATCTACGGTCAGAGGAATTATTAAGAAGTTCAAAACAACAGGAAGTGGCAAACAAGCCTAGACGAGGACGCAAGGTTATTTTGCCACCACGTACAGTGAGGAGGATGGGAAGAGAAATAAAAAGTTCTCCAAAGCTCACTGTTAAAGAATTACAACAAATGGTAGCATCTTGGGGTCACAAAGTCTCCAAAACAACCATCAGGCGCTATCTACATGCCAACAAGCTGTTTGGGAGGTACGCACGGAAAAAAACTTTTCTCACTCACAATCATAAACGCAAACGACTGGAGTTCGCCAAGCGGTACTGGGACTTCAACTGGGACCGCGTGCTTTGGTCAGATGAGACCAAGATAGAGCTTTTTGGTAACAAACACTCTAAGTGGGTCTGGCGGAACACAAAAGATGAGTATGCAGAAAAGCCCACTGTGAAGTATGGGGGAGGATCGGTGATTCTGTGGGCCTGTTTCTCATCCAGAGGCCCTGGGAACCTTGTTAGGCTGCATGGCATCATGAATGCTTAGAAATTCCAGGACATTTTAAATCAAAATCTGGTGGCCGCTGCGCAAAAGCTGAAGATGGGTCATCACTGGGTCTTTCAGCAAGCTAATGACCCTAAACATGTGGCCAAATCTACACAGAAATGGTTCACCAGACAGAATCAAGCTCCTCCCATGACCATCTCAGTCCCCAGACCTCAACCCCATTGAAAACCTGTGGAGGAATAAATGCACTTGAATTAAAGTTTGCATTTTCCTCTTTTTCCATTGAGGTCCTATAGTATTTAGAAATAAAACTGAATTTATTACAAGCTAATGAACACATCTTAACCAGGGGTGCCAATAATTATGGAGGGTGCTGTAACTGCTACGGCGCAATGGCTAGAGCCTGTGAGGGTTTGGTCAACAATCACTCCCAGATCTTTCTCGTGTGCAGCACATTCCAGTTTTAAACTTTACATTTTGCTACATTTAATTTAATTAGCCACATTTCTGCCCAATTCTGGATTCTATCCAAATCATCCTGAATCACTTAAGTGGACTCTAAACCATTTGCCGAACCCCCAAATTTAGTATCATCAGCAAATTTAACTAATCTGCTCTCAATATTCCGATCAAGGTCATTAATGTAGATGAGGAAGAGCAGGGGTCCCAACACCGATCCCTGGGGGATGCCACTCCCCACCATACATAGCTCAGATGAGATACCACTGACCACTACTCTTTGTGTTCTGTCCTGTAACCAGTTTTGAATCGACTCCAGAATACCTCCTTTAACTCCAATGGAGCTCATTTTAAAAATTTGTTTCTTATGCGGTACTGTATCAAATGCTCCCTGAAAAATCAGGTATATGATGTCATAAGCCCTGCTCTGGTAATAAGTCTTGGTGGCCTCTTCAAAAAAATTCCAGAAGGTTTGTCAGGCATGACCTTCCTACGGAAACCATGTTGGTTATCCCTCAAGATACTGTTACTTTCAGAAAATAAGTCCAGCTAATCTTTTATGATAGATTCTAATATTTTGCACGCAATGCAAGTTAAACTGACTGGCCTGTAATTTCCTGGCTCGGTGCGGTCCCCTTTCTTATATACTGGCATTATATTGCCCTGTTTTCAATCATTTGGTATTTCTCCAGTTTCTAAAGACCGTCTGAAGATGGCGGATAGCGGCTTAAAGATGATCCCACCAACTTCCCTGAGCACTCTAGGATATAAGCCATCAGGACCCGCCGCCTTATCTTTAGTTTATGCAACTTGTCTAATACTTTGTTACCCCTAACCTCAATTTCCGCTAAATAATCTTAAGCATTTAACATGCCCTCTGGCCAAATAAAGACCCCCTCTGAGGTAAAATTCTCAACAAAGTAATTGTTTAAGGCATCCGCAATATCCTTGTTATCATATATCAGCAATCCATTTTTATTCTTTATGCACTTAACCTGCTCTTTAAATTTTCTTTTTCTGATACAGTACTGAAAGAAGCACTAATAGTTTTTGCCCCCTCTGCAATTTGTGGTTCATACAGCCCTCTAGCATTCCTCAGCTCTTTTTTGACCACAGCCCGCATTTTACAGTATTCAGCCTTAGTGTTCTCAATGTTATCCTTTATGTACATCTTATAAAGATTCCTCTTTTCCCTCAAAATCCTACAAATACTATTGGTCATTCACTGAGGATTCTGCTTTTTCAGCTTACTTTTGGACACCTTTAGAATAAAACTGCATTGTGATTCAAGTAAAATCCCATTAAATCTTTCCCACATCTCTTTTACGGACTGACAGTCCAGGAGTGTCTCCCATTTTATTTCACTTCGATATGAGCGCATCCTGTCAAAGTTTGCACATCTAAAATTGAAAATTTTTGTTTTTTAATACACCTTTTTTAACTTCCCATGACACATCAAAATTAACAGCGGATTGATCAGGGGCGTGCTGGGGATCCAATTCAGGCCGGGAGACTACCAAGCAAGCAGGCCACTGAAGTGTTGCGGTGGACGCAAAGCGCGCACAGTGAAAAATTTGTGGGGGTTTTTCTTCAAAAAAAGACGACTTTAGGCAGCATTTAGAGTTGTCATAGCAACTACAACAACACTATTAGACTGACAGCCACACAACAACACTCTATTAAACACAACCATGACGACAGCTCCACACAGTCCTCCATACCAGTACTTTTGTCTTCTCTAATCTCTTCTCTACATCATACTGTGTCCTTTTGTTCTATATTATTTATATAATGTGCAGAATTACACAAAAACATGTTTGTATTATTTTGTCAGCAAATCGTTTAGATGTCATGCCAGCTTACAGTAACTAAAACGAATACAAATATTGATTAAAGCTGCAAGCAGCGTTGAACGGGCCCTCGCCCCCATGCGCACATTGGTGTTGTGGTGAGATCCTGACGGGTGCAGCTGTGCACTCACGACCATTGGACAGGTCAAGTGCCGGCCCCAACCTGAGAGAAAGTCTCGAGCGAATCGAACAAAGCTGAAGGAGTTATGATAAGTCGATACTTCATCCACCAGAAGGCGGTCAGAGTGTAACCAAATTTGGGCAGGTGCATTCAGGGGCAGACCTCAAGCACAAATATGAAGTTTTGAGCAAATCTGCAAATTTCAACGTAAAATGTGGCATTTTCTTTTTCCATAAGGGGGCGCGATGAACGAGACTGTTTAGCAGCACATCAAGGCGTTCAGGGTAGGGCTTTTACCATGTACAGGAATTTTGAATCCATTTGGATGAAGTATGAGGGAGAGGGAGCAGCTCGAATGTGTTTGGCGAGGCATCTGAAATGGGGACACCATGGCGGCCAGGCTCATTTAGTGACAGAAATGCAGAGCACTACTTTTGATCAGCTTGGTCTCTTGATTATCTGAAATAAGTATTAGGTTGATTGGACGGAATCGCTAGGAGGAGATCTTTAAAATACAATTTGTGGAAATCAGGGAAAAATGACTTGTTAAAATCAAAATGGCCGACTTCCTGTTTGGAGTAGACAAATGATGCCAGAGACTTTTTTGTGCGACTTGGCCAAATACACATGTGTACCAATTTTCATCTTCCTACCCCAAAAAAACCCCTATGGTGAGGGGATTTTGAAAATTTCAAGGGGGTGCTATCGAGGCATTTTGCTGCTCTCATGGGAAAAGCCCCAATCAGATTTGAGAGCTTCACACCCTCGACCTTTCAATCAATTTTTATGATGATACAAGTTTTTTAAAGACATCAAA
Source organism: Gymnothorax reevesii (assembly GCA_029721435.1). NCBI lineage: Eukaryota > Metazoa > Chordata > Actinopteri > Anguilliformes > Muraenidae > Gymnothorax > Gymnothorax reevesii. Next base: position 47,500,854 of record CM056587.1, on the reverse strand, counting down.
AACCCAAACGTATTTTCATGGCGAGGGATGGAAAGTCGCCGCATCACTACACGAACGCCATTATGCGTAGCTTCACAGCATTCATAAGGTAGCTTCATCTATTTGTTCTGCATGTAATAGAAGTGGAATGAGGTTGGTGTGTTCAACTACGTGTCATCAGTACAAGTGAAAGTAATGACTGGTCACTTCCTGTTACCACAGGGGGGGCGCTAGTTCCAAAGCGGGAATTTAATGTATCTGGATGTTCAGGGCGGAGGAATGATCATGTCCAGCAAGTTTGAAGCTACTACAGTCAAGTATGTGGGCGTGAGAGCATTGGGAATCCCAAACATATTTTCATGGCGAGGCATCCAAAGTCTCCGCTTCGCCACACGGACGCCATTACTCGTAGCTATGCAGCGTTTACAATGTAGCTTCATCAACTTGTTCTGCATGTTTTAGAAGTAGAATGAAGTTGATGGGTTCAACCTTGTGTCATCAGTACAAGTGGAAGTAAGTAGTGGTCACTTCCTGTTCCCACCGGGGGGCACTATTAGCAAAGTGGAAAGTTAATATATCAGGATGTTCAGGGCGGCGCCCTCATCATTTTCAGCAAGTTTGAAGCTTCTAAAATCAAGTGTTTGGATGTGAGAGCATTGTGAAATTTTTTCCTCAAGTCACTAAAATTTGTCACGCCCTAGCAGCCACGCCCTTTAAGGTGCAGATCTGCAGAGCACAACTTTAGATCACCTTGGTCTCACAATAATCTCTACCAAATTTGAAGTTGATTCGGCAAAATCCCTAGGAGGAGTTCGTTTTAAAATTCAAATCAAAATGGCCGACTTCCTGTTGGGTTTAGGGCGTGGCTCCAATGAAGTTTTTTTCATGCCTTGTTACAAAGCATATAACTACCAAATTTCGTTTGCCTACGACAAAGTAACTGAATTTCCCAATGGGAATTTTGAAACGTGTTTAGGGGGCGCTATTTCGGTATTTGGGGTCAAACCTGTATGACCCCATAAAAATATCAAATTTCGGATGAGGCCGGACGTCTGTGGAAAGTTAGACGCGTTTTCACCATTGGGAAAGGGGCGAAATTGGCCCTTGAAATGTCGGAGGAATAATAATAATAATAATAATAATAATTAAAGCTGCAAGCAGCGTTGAACGGGCCCTCGCCCCCATGCGCACGTTGGGGTTTGTGGTGAGATCCTGACGGGTGCAGCTGTGCACTCACGACCATTGGACATGTCAAGTGCCTGCCCCAACCTGAGAGAAAGTGCAGAGCGAATCGGACAAAGCTGAAGGAATAATGATAAGTTGATAACTCATCTACCAGAAGTCGCTCAGAGTGTAACCAAATTTGGGCAGGTGCATTCAGGGGCAGACCCTAAGCACAAATGTGATGTTTTGAGCAAATCGGCCAATTTCAACGTAAAATATGGCATTTTCTGTTTCCATAATGGGGCATGATGAGCTAGATTGTTTAGCAGCACATCGAGACGTTCAGGGTGGGGCTTTTACCATGTACAGGAATTTTGAACCCATTTGGATGAAGTATAAGGGAGAGCCAGCAGCTCAAATGAGTTTGGCGAGGCATCCGAAATGGGGAAACCATGGCGGCCAGGCCCATTTAGCGACAGACATGCAGAGCACTACTTTTGGTCAGCATGGTCTCTTGATGATCAGAAATAAGCATTAGGTTGATTGGACGGAATCGCTAGGAGGAGATCTTTAAAATGCAATATGTGGAAATCGGGCCAAAATGACACAGTAAAATCAAAATGGCTGACTTCCTGTTTGGAATTGACCAATGGTGCCAGAGACTTTTTTGTTTGAACTGGCAACATTCACATGTGTTTCAATTTTCATTCTCCTATTCCAAAAAAACCCTTATGGGCAGGGGTTTTTCAAAATTTCAAGGGGGCGCTATCAAGGCATTTTGCTGTCCTCATGGGCACCGCCCCAATCAAATGTTGGAGCTCACCACCCTTGACCAGCATATCAATTTGCATGATGATACGAATTCATTGAGAACATCAAAAACACAAACTATGTTCATGGCGAGGGATCCAGTGTCACCGCATCACTACATGGACGCCATCACTCGAAGCATCACAGCATTCGTAAGTAGTTTAAGCAACTTCTACATGTTGTTGAGGGGGAATAAAGTTGATGGGTTCACCTATATGTCATCAGTACAATTTAAAGTAAAAACTGGTCACCACCTGTTTGGAGCCACGCCTACTGACCTACAGACCTGCAGGGCACAACTTTGGATCAGCATGGTCTCTGAATGTTTAGGAATAAATCTGGTTTTGAAAGGATGAAATCTCTTGGAGGAGTGCGTTAAAATGCAATATGTGGAAATCAGGCAAAAATGACACGTTAAAATCAAAATGGCCGACTTCCTGTTTGGAGTACACGAATGATGCCAGAAACTTTTTTTTGCGTTCTGGCCTATTACATATTTGTACCAATTTTCATCTTTCTACTCCAAAAAAACCCCTATGGGGAGGGGTTTTTGAAAATTTAAAGGGGGCGCTATTGAGGCATTTTGCTGCCCTCATGGGCAAAGTCCCAATCAGATGTGAGAGCTTGGCACCCTTAACCGGCATATCAATTTCCATGATGATAGGAATTCATTAAAAACGTCAAACACCCAAACGTATTTTCATGGCGAGGGATCCATTGTCACCGCATCGCCACACGGACGCCATTACTCGAAGCACCACAGCATTCATAAGGTAGTTTGAGCAACTTCTTCTACATATTGTACACGGGACATAAAGTTCATGGGTTCAACTATATGTCATCAGTACAAGTGAAAGTTAAAACTGGTCACCTCCTGTTTGGAGCCACGCCCACTGACCTACAGACCTGCAGAGCACAACTTTTGATCAGGATGGTCTTTCAATGTTCATTAATAAATCTGGTTATGAATGGATGAAATTTCTAGGAGGAGTGCGTTAAAATACCATCTGTGGAAATCAGGAAAAAATGACACGTTAAAATCAAAATGGCCGACTTCCTGTTTGGAGTAGACAAATGATGCCGATGACTTTTTTGTCCGTCTTGGCCAAATAAACATGTGTACCAATTTTCATCTTCCTAACCAAAAAAAACCCCTATGGGGAGGGGTTTTTGAAAATTTCAAGGGGGCGCTATCGAGGCATTTTGCTGCTCTCATGGGCAAAACCCTAATCAGATGTGAGAGCTTGACACATTTGACCTGTCAATCAGTTTTTATGATGATACAAGTTTATTAAAGGCATCAAAAACCCAAACGTATTTTCATGGCGAGGGATGGAAAGTCGCTGCATCACTACGCAAACGCCATTATGCGTAGCTTCACAGTATTCATAAGGTAGCTTCATCTATTTGTTCTGCATGTAATAGAAGTGGAATGAGGTTGGTGTGTTCAACTATGTGCCATCAGTACAAGTGAAAGCAATAACTGGTCACTTCCTGTTACCACAGGGGGGGCGCTAGGAGTAAAGTGGGAATTTAATGTATCTGGATGTTCAGGGCAGAGCAATGATCATGTCCAGCAAATTTGAAGCTACTACAGTCAAGTATGTGGGCGTGAGAGCATTGGGAATCCCAAACGTATTTTCATGGCGAGGGATCCAAAATCGCCGCTTCACCAAACGGACGCCATTACTCGTAGCTACACAATGTTCATAATGTAGCTTCAGCAACTTGTTGTGAATGTTTTACAAGAAGAAAGAAGTTGATTGGTTCAACATTGTGCCATCAGTCCCAGTGGAAGTAATGAGTGGTCACTTCCTGTTACCACAGGGGGGCGCTATTAGCAAAGTGAAAAGTTAGTATATCAGGCCGTTCAGGGCGGTGCCCTCATCATGTTCAGCAAGTTTGAAGCTACTCCAATCAAGTATTTGGGTTTGAGATTGTTGTGAAATTTTTCCCTCAAGTCACTAAAATTTGTCACGCCCTAGCAGCCACGCCCTTTGACCTACAGATCTGCAGAGCACAACTTTTAATCAGGTTGGTTTCTCGATGATGTTTACGAAATTTGAAGCCGTTCTGACGAAATCCCTAGGAGGAGTTTGTTTTAAAATTCAAAAATTCAAATAAAAATGGCCGACTTTCTGATGGGTTTAGGGCGTGGCTCCAATGAAGTTTTTTGTATGCCTTGTTACAAGGCACATAACAACTGAATTTCGTCTGCCTACGACAAAGAAGCCGAATTTCCCTATGGGAATTTTTAAACGTGTTTAGGGGGCGCTATTTCGACATTTGGGGTCGAACCTGTGTGACCGCCCAAAAATATCGAATTTCGGATCCGGCCGGACGAATCGGGAAAGTTAGACGCGTTTTCACAACTGGGAAAGGGGCGAAATTTGCCTTTGTAAAATCGGAAGAATAATAAAAAAAAATAAAAATAAAAATAATAATAATAATAATAATAATAAACAGCGCGATTTCAATAGGGCCCTCCGCAGACGACTTGCAGTCGGCTCGGGCCCTAATAATAATAAACAGCATGATTTCAATAGGGTCCTCCGCGGACGACTTGCAGTCGTGGTCGGGCCCTAATAATAGTAATAATAATAAACAGCATGATTTCAATAGGGTCCTCCGCGGACGACTTGCAGTCGTGCTCGGGCCCTAATAATAATAATAATAATAATAATAATAATTAAAGCTGCAAGCAGCGTTGAAAGGGCCCTCGCACCCTTCGTGCACGTTGGGGTGGCAGCAAGATCTTGATGGGTGCAGGTGTCCATTCTCAGCCATTGGACACTGCTGGACTGCGTACAATGTGGTTTCCTGAGGGCACTGCAAAAATTTTCTGGAGGGCGCTATGGTACCATTTTGACATGCATGTGCGCAAAATATACAACATAGTAATCGAAATACCGAGCTCCATGAGTGTGTTGATTTTTGTTAATTTTACATCATGTTTAGACCTTCAAAAGAGCAATTCTTCTATAAATCTGATTGGGGGTGCTATAGAGCCATCATGCCACATTTAGTGGCAGTTGATTTATGAAATTCAAGAAAATAAGACAATGATAATTTGTACCACGTTTTGCAAGTTTTGGAGCATTCTGAGGTCTTAAAACGTGTGTTCATAAAATTCGGAAAAACGCAGGAAATGGCTCATAGCTCACTTCCTGTTTGGCTGAAAAATTTAAAAAAATTAGGCATTGCTTGGAATGAATATTGCAATGATCACACCAAATTTCATGAACATTCAAGCACTTTTATCTTTACATGGCCGTATCTAGAGGGCGCTGTGGAGCCATTTGGCCACCTTCGATGTAATATTAGCATATATTTATATTTTGGAGGATTAACTAATCAAGTTTGGAAAGTTTCAGGCAAATCACACAAAGTATGTGGGAGTAAAATCAACTTCCTGTTTAATGGCAGGACATCGAAATTCGCCACAATGCCACGGATAAATCTTTTGATAAATCCAAAAAAGCTTCGCAATTTAACATCGGCAACGTCTTTAGATATTATTTGCCAAATATTAAGTTGATCGGATTAAATCTCTAGGAGGAGTTCGTTAAAGTACGACACCTGCGAATTGCGAAAAATCTAAAAAAGTTGCAATTTCAATCAAAAATGGCAAACTTCCAGTTGGGTCTAGGTCATGGCACCAAGAGACTTTTTTTAGGTCTCAGGATATTCCACATGTCCACCAAAGTTCATACATGCAGGTCAACCACGATGCGAGGGCTGCTTATTTGAAATTTTCCAGGGGGCGCTGTAATGCCATTTTGCCACGCCTATATGTAAATTTTTTATCAGTGTAATAGGAATGATGGTTTTTAGAATCTGTGTTTTGTGAGTTTTTTAGCATGCTGAGAACCTCAAAAGGGCAATTCTTTTAAAAATCTGATTGGGGGCGCTATAGAGCCATAATGCCACATTTACTGCCAATTTTTGTCTGAAATAGAAGACAATGAGACAAATTTATTTTTGCAAAGTTTTGCAAGTTTTCGAGTATCTTAAGGCCTTCAAATGTGTGTTCGTAAAATTAGGAATAACGCAGGAAATGGCTCATAGCTCACTTCCTGTTTGGCCGAAATTTCAAAAAAATAAGCATGGCCCAAAAAAACAAAAGCAATGACCAAATCAAATTTCATGAACATTCAAGCACTTTTATGTCATCATGGCTGTGTCAAGAGGGCGCTGTGGAGCCACCGGACCACACCCAATCCAATATCAATATATTGGTATATTTGTTAAGAAACTATTATTAGGCCTGTAAAGTTTCAGGCAAATCTCACAAAGCATGTGCTAATAAAAGCAACTACCAGTTTCATGGCGGAACATCGAAATTTGCCGCAACGCCACGGATACAAAGTTCGATGAATCCAAAAAAGCTTCGCAATTTAACATTGATGAGGTCTTTAGATGTCATACGCAAAATTTACAGTTGATCGGATGAAATCTCTAGGAGGAGTTCGTTAAAGTACGACGCCTGTGAATGGCAAAAAATAAAAAAAATTTGCAAATTCAATTAAAAATGGCGGACTTCCTGTTGAGTCTAGGTCATGGCACCAAGAGACTTTTTTTTAGGTCTTGGCATAGTACACATGTCCACCGAATTTTGTACATGTAGGTCAAACATGCTGCGAGGGCTGCTTCATTGAAATTTTCTAGGTGGCGCTGTAATGCAATTTTGCCACATCCATCCGTAAACCCTATATCCTAGTCAAAAGTTTGACCAGCTTAATATGTTTGCAAAGTTTCGTGAGTTTTTGAGCATGCTGATGCCCTCAAAAATGCGCTATAGAGCCACCATATCACATCTACTGCCAAATGAGATATCAAATCGAAGATCTTAATATTTTTAGTCTATAAGCCAAGTTTGGTGAGTTTTCGAGTATTATGAGGCCATCAAAAATGTGTTCGTAAAATCTGAAAAAACGCAGGAAATGGATCATAGCTCACTTCCTGTGAGGTAAAAAAATTTCAAAAAAATTGACAAAAAAATTTATGATGACTACGATAGCCCCATAAAATTTCATTAGAATCCGAGCAAGTGCGTTCCAAAATGGCTGCGTGTTTGGTGGCGCTATAGAGCCACCGGGGCATGTCCAAGCACAAAAATAATAATAGTTTGCAATTTTCACAACGACTGACGTGTGGGCAAATTTTTGTGAGTTTTCGTGCATGGCAAAGCAATCAAAAATGCGTTCTCGCAGCAGAATAAAAAGAAGAAGAAGAAGAAGAAGAAGAATTAAAGCTGCAAGCAGCGTTGAAAGGGCCCTCGCCCCCCTCGCGCACGTTGGGGTGGCAGAAAAATCTTGATGGCTGCAGGTGTCCATTAAGAGCCATTGGGCACTGCTAGACTGTGTGCAATGTGGTTTCCTGAGGGGAGTGCTAAAATTTTCAAGAGGGCGCTACAATACCACTTTGACATACCTGTGTGCAAAATCTACAACTAGGTAATTGTAATGTCAGGCTCCATGAGTGTGTTGATTTTTGTAAATTTTCCAGTATGTTTAGACGATCAAAGGAGCAATACTTTTAAATACCTGACTGGGGGCGCTATAGAGCCATTATGCCATATTTAATGCTCATTACTGGATGACATTGAAAAAAATAAGACATTTATAATGTTTGCTAGGTTTTTAAAGTTTTGGAGCATTCTAAGGCCTGAAAACATGAGTTCGTAAAATTTTGGAAAAACACAGGAAATAGCTCATAGCTCACTTCCTGTTTATGCAATAAATTTCAAAAAATTAACCATTGCCCAGAATGACTAATGGAATGATCACCCGAAATTTCATGAACATTCAAGCACTTTTAACTTAACATGCCCGTATCTAGAGGGCGCTGTGGAGCCACCTGGCCACTCATTATCTAATATTAGCATATATTTATACTTTGGAGGACAATATTATCAAGCTTGGAAAGTTTCAGGCAAATCGAACGAAGTATGTGGGAGTAAAAGCAATTTCCTGTTTCATGGCGGGACATCAAAATTCGCCGCGACGCCACGGATACACCGTTGCATCAATCCAAAAAAGCTTCGCAATTTAACATCAGCAAGGTCTTTAGATATTACTTGCCAAATTTAATGTTGATCGGATAAAATCTCTAGGAGGAGTTCGTTAAAATACGACACCTGTGAATGGCGAAAAATCCAAAAAATTTGCAATTTCAATTAAAAATGGCGGACTTCCTGTTGAGTCTAGGTCATGGCACCAAATGAGTTTTTTTTAGGTATCGGCATATTCCACATGTCCACCGAATTTCATACATGCAGGTCAACCACGATGCGAGGGCTGCTTATTTGAAATTTTCCAGGGGGCGCTATAATGCCATTTTTGCCACATTTATTTGTAAATTTTTGATCAGTGTAATAGGAATGATGGTCTTTAGAATTGCACAAAATTTTTCGAGTTTTTGAGCATGCTGAGACCCTCAAAAAGGCAATTCTTTTAAAAATCTGATTGGGGGCGCTATAGAGCCATTATGCCTTATTTACTGCCAATTTCTGCCTCACATTGAAGACAATCAGACAATTATAATTTTTGCAAAGTTTTGCAAGTTTTCGGGAATGCTAAAGCCTTCAAACGTGTGTTCGTAAAATTTGGAATAACGCAGGAAATGGCTCATAGCTCACTTCCTGTTTAGCCGAAAAATTTCAAAAAAATAAGCATAGCCCAAAAAAACAAATGTAATGATCAGACCAAATTTCATGAACATTCAAGCAGTTTTAACTCAACATGGCCGTGTCAAGAGGGCGCTGTGGAGCTACCTGACCACACCCAATCCAATATCAACATATAGGTATATTTAGAAGTCGACTCTTATTAAGCCTCTAAAGTTTCGGGCAAATCTCACAAAGCAAATGCGCATAAAACCAACTTCCTGTTTCATGGCGGAACATCGAAATTCGCCGCGACACCACGGAAACAAAGTCTAATGAATCCAAAAAAGCTTTGCAATTTAACATCAACAAGGTCTTTAGATGTCATAAGCAAAATTTTAAGTTGATCGGATAAAATCTCTAGGAGGAGTTCGTTAAAGTACGACGCCTGTGAATGGCAAAAAATTAAAAAAATTTGCAAATTCAATTAAAAATGGCGGACTTCCTGTTGAGTCTAGGTCATGGCACCAAGAGACTTTTTTTTAGGTCTTGGCATAGTACACATGTCCACCGAATTTTGTACATGTAGGTTAAACACGCTGCGAGGGCTGCTTCATTGAAATTTTCTAGGTGGCGCTGTAATGCAATTTTGCCACATCCATCTCTAAACCCTATATCCTAGTAAAGAGTATGACCAGCTTAATATGTTTGCAAAGTTTTGTGAGTTTTCGTACATGTTGATGCCCTCAAAAATGCAATTATGTATTAGGGGGCGCTGTAGAGCCACCATGTCTCACTTACTGCCAAATGAGATATTGAATCAAAGAACTTAATATTTTTAGTCAATAAGCCAAGTTTGGTGTGTTTTTGAGTATGATAAGGCCCTCAAAAATGTGTTCGTAAAATCGGAAAAAACGCAGGAAATGGCTCATAGCTCACTTCCTGTGATGCAAAAAAATTTCAAAAAAATTTACAAAAAAATTTATTATGACTACTATGACCCTATCAAATTTCGTGAGAATCCGAGCAAGTGCGTTCTAAAATGGCCTCGTGTTTGGTGGCGCTATAGAGCCACCGGGGCATGTATAAGCACAAAAATAATAATAGTTTGCAATTTTCACCACGACTGACGTGTGGGCAAATTTTTGTGAGTTTTTGTGAATGGCAAAGCCCTCAAAAATGCGTTCTCGTAGCAGAATAAAAAGAAGAAGAAGAAGCGGAAGAAGAAGAAGAAGAAGAATAATAAAAATCCCATCAAAAACAATAGGTTCCTCGCACCTTCGGTGCCAGGACCCGTTCCGGGCCCTGGCACCGGTCGGTGCTCGGGCCCTAATAAAAATCCCATCAAAAACAATAGGTTCCTCGCACCTTCGGTGCCAGGACCCGTTCCGGGCCCTGGCACCGGTCGGTGCTCGGGCCCTAATAATAAACAGCATGATTTCAATAGGGTCCTCCGCGGACGACTTGCAGTCGTGCTCGGGCCCTAATAATAAACAGTATGATTTCGATAGGGTCCTCCGCGGACGACTTGTCGTGCTCGGGCCCTAAATATAATACTATTGTACTGGCTGTCCTAAAAGTCGATAGATGAAGTCATTACCTAATTTGCATAATACAACTTGTGCATTTGTTTTGGAGTCGCCATGTGTTTTTTTTATATCGCTTAGTTTGGCATAGAAATCAGCCTTGCAATATATGCAGTCCGCCCGAGTATCATCCCCAATAAACTGCTTCAACCTGCCTATGAATTCAGGGTTTGATTCCCACTCCTTTCTGTACTTTTGACTGTACAGTTTAGACTAAGCCATGTTAAGCTAGAGGTTTAGCTTGTGTCACGGAGAAATGCAAACACACACGGAACTGTCTGGACGAGGCGAGTATCTTTATTAATACAGTTCAGGCATGCAAACTGGTCATGGGTGAAAAAGGTGAGAAGGGCGCACAGACACACGGCGCAAACGGATACGTAAATTTCACAGTCTGCGTTATAGAAACATGCATCACCAGAGGCATCTTGAATAGAATACTGTACAAGATGACTTACCATATACACATCTCTTTTTCATTGAGACGACAATTCAAAACAACTATAACTTATGCACAGGTCCTTTTTCTTTCTTTTTGGCCTGGACAATGATCACATGCTCTTTTTACCATGAATACCTAAATCTAAATCAACAAGTTATGCACATGTCATTTTTTGTTTTGGCCTGGACAAAGATCACATGCCCTGTCAGTGACAACAGGTAGGCTACAGTATAGGCTACACTCACTCTCCGATCATGTGCTTGATACAACACAATGTATATCACCACATGTAGGCTAGCTCTTCAAAAGCAGTAAACGGTAACATGGAAAGTCACTTTTTAATAGGCACACCTTATGCATTTTTTCATGCCTTTATCAACCTACATTAAACTTAACTAAGTTCCATACTTCTCTAATTTAATTGATCATACTGGTTAAAACATTAACACAGTTGTTTTAAAATAACCACAAAAAGCTATAGCTATTGATAATTTGTTATTTTATTTCAAGAAAACGAGATGTGCTTTACTCATTAGGGCGAGGTCTAAGCAATACCACCCATCGCCACATGGCGGACAGTCGCGACTAATTATAAAATACGTGACTGAGATGGTAGGCCTATTTAGCCTTTCATCTGTTCCCAAAAACGAGTCTCCCTCGAAATCATAAATGCAAGGGAGATGGCCTGCAACCTATTTAGGTTTAAGCTACTCTTAAAAACGTTGTTGAAGGCTGTCGGGTGGCTCACACGGTTAAGGCACTGCGCTGCAGTGCAGAGGTGGTCACCACGTCGCGGGTTCGAGCCTCGGCGTACCCACCGGCAGGGGTCGGCAGCTTTTTCAGAGTAGCGCACAATTAGCTATCGCGCTACAGGGTTACAAATTGGGAAGGGACTGCTGGATTTGGGTATTCGATAACAGCTTTGTTCGTTGCTCCAGCGCCTCCTGTTGGCCAGACGGGCGCTCGTCAGGAAGACTCCGGCTTGGTTCATGTCCGGGTATCCTCCGCCCTCGCTCTGTCTGAACTTGCGAAGATTCAACCAGCGAGTGTATAAGAATCAGTGGCTGACAGGCACGTGCTTCGGAGGAGAGCCGTGAACTGTCTTCACTGTCCTGAGTTGGCAGCAAGGGGTCGTATACGAGCAAGCTTTGTACATAGTTCCCCAATTGGGCATTCCAAATTCGGGTGGGATTGGAGATGCCAAATTTTTATTTAAAAAAAAAAAAAAAAAAGTTGTTGAAGAGACAGGCTTGCTCGTCTAGCTAAAACTTTCTCAAACATCACGTCGGTAGACCTACTGTGCAGTTCATTTGATAGGCTAGGTTAACGTTATGCGAGACGGTCAAATATCGACTTCATACAACTTCATACAACTTCCAAGTGCAGGAATTAATCTAACGACAACATTGACGTATGATTTATGAAGCTGTTCATAGGCTATCACTTTAAGAAATGTATAACTGTGTCGTTTATGCCTTACCTTCCCGCAGGTTCTAATTCCTACAATGGAGGCCTTGAGCTGATTTCTTTCGTGGGTAAATTGCTTCAGGCTGGCATCATTAGAAAAAAATTAAGAAGGGGGCGCCTTGTAAATTGGTGTAAATTGCCGCTTCAATTAGAGCATCTCGTCAGTCATTTGCTCTCACAAGACGAGTGTAATGTAGGTCTATGTAGTTTTCTGCGGTCCACTGTTCTGCTCGCTCGGTCGCTCGCTAACCCCCCCTCCTCGGATCTGCGCGATTCGCGTACATGGCCCATTTCGAACCCAAAACGGTGAATTTCGCCGAAAGGTGAGGAGTTTGCATGCCAGACAGTTATTTATTTAGACAAAAAAAAAATCACATTTATCCCGCCGTGACTGTAAACCAACACTGAGAAAAAGCGGCGGGTTCGCATGTGCGATTCATTTGCAGTTTGGACACGGAGGGGTGAACTTCATCTGCTCCGACTACAGCTAAGAGGGGCGGCTACAAGAGGACTGGGTCGCCTGTGAGTGCTCTGTGACGGGGGACAGGCCGACGGAAGTACTCGCTGCATGTCGAGAGTAGTAACAATTAAAGTCGCTAAATTGGCAACACTGGACGCGTCTCTCTCACTCATCCCCCCTCCTCTCGCAGACTGCTCCATGTGCTTCTCTACACTTCCAGTGTTTTGGCTGTGCAGAGGCAGGCCATTAAGCAACTAACCAGTCACAACACGAGTCCTCTAAAAGAAAAACGGTGATCGCTGTCATTTCGATCAATCCTACCCTCTGATCACAGAGTTCATTTTGGCTACGTGTGCACTATGCAGTGAGGGGACGTGTTCTCTGTCATTATAGCGCTCCCAGCGCTGCTGCTGTTGCAACAAGTGTGTGTTGTCTGCCTGGAAACAGCGGGCCAGTGGCTGCATTTTATTTATTGGCAGCCAAGCAGGCCAATAAGGACACAGGCCACCGGGAAAAGTCCAGAGCGTCCAGATGGGCCTGCACGCGCCTGAGAGTGATCACTTGTCGGAGAACGCTACCGTGGAGGATCTGCTCCTAAGCCTCTCAGCTAATTCTTCAAGTTTGCCTTTCAGAACCTCAAACCTACCCATAGCCATGTCATTTGTCCCAACATGAACCATGACAACTGGATCCCTCCCCGCTCTGGACAGGAGCTTGTCCACATGCTCCAGGAGGTCTCCTACCTGGGCACCAGGCAGGCAACACACCGTACGAGACTCCTTGTCGCTCGAACAGACTAAGCAATCTATTCCTCCAAGTATTGAGTCCCCCACTATCACTAACTCTCTTTTCTGAGGGGTAGAGGCCAACAGGGTGCCCTGCTGCTCATCAGTCCCCTCACTCTCAGGGTCAGGAGCCAATTCGAACTGGAATTAGTTGGACACCTCAACCACTGGAGGAGCTGTCGCTGTACGGCGTGCACACCCTTTCCTCCGCTGTCGACCTACAATCACCCAACTTTCTCTCACTGCCTGCTCTGGGATCTCAGTACCACCCTGCTTCGGCGTACACACCATTTCTCTAAACGACACACTACTTAGTTTCTCTCGGAACTCTACTGATTGCGAACTGTGTTGTGCTGCCAACTGGCCCTGAACATCAAGGATCTTGCCACATTTTGAACCCCTACATAATGACCTTGCTCACCCTAGATGAAAGAAAATTACTAATGCTGAGACAGAAGCTGAGGAACCACAATTTATTAATTTATTAACCTAAGAAGCCCTAAGCAGCAGTCACAATAGAAACTGGTGGGGAAACTATGTAAATGGATTATAAGCCTCTTTTAACAGGAGCTTAGTTTCAATTAACAGAACTAAAATATCAAATTGAGCCTAACTCTATATGTAATAAGCACTCCTAATAAGCCGGCTTGAGTTTATCTAGTCCCAGTACTATTAATATACTTAACTAAAAATATCACAGGGCTTAGCTGAGAACCCAGATAAAACAGACTGGCTCCAACGCCCAGGAGAAACTGGAGGAAGGAGCAGACGGAGCACTCCGGTAAAACTTACCGTTTAAATTCCAACCGAACCGAAAGGACGAGTCAAGTGACTGCTGCCCTACTAACTAAATACTTAATCTCAGATCCTCAGCCAAAAATGCAAACAGTACTTATCAAGCTAGCTAGCCCCAAATACAACCAAGGGTAACCAAGAAAAGAGTTAAGCCCTGGTTCCCTTTAATTGAAACGGACCGAATAAACACGTTGTTTACTATGTGAGCGAACTAAACACGGTACCTCCCCCAACAAGCTGTCCTAAGCACTCAAACAAGCAGTTAAACTTAAATGAGCTGATCAAAGCACAGCAACCGCAGGAAAATACAAAGATACGGTATTTACAATGTGTTTAATCAGAAGAGCCCTTCAGTAATAATAAAATGCAAAAAAGACAAAAACCCTGGTTTGCGTTATTATTCAAGCTTGGCAATGCGATTATGCCGAAATGCAGTCAGGATAGAGAACGAAGGGGACTAAAAAACCCCAGTGAACGTAAATATTTATTGGCTAGAAGACTGTATGAAAGACAAGCCACCAGTATGAACCAAGTGGGATTATAGTTGGACATTCAGGTAATTTGATTGTAATTTTTACGTTGAGAGCTTGCAAGGGTTCGTTTGCTAAATCAGAAACAGAAAAACCAGGCGACAGTACCACTGTCCTTGAAAACAACTGTTTTACTTTGTATATCGCACAATTCACAAAGGGGTCTATTATCCCATGCGCGCAAGTCGAAAAAAAGCGCGTAGCTACGCGGAGCAAGGCCAAAATCGGGGCGTTTTCAGGCGTTTCTGAGGCAAATAACACTTACGCGTATTCTCCCCCTGGCTTACGTGCTTTTGTGGGCAACATAAGGCAAAATGGAATATTGCGTTTGATGTCAGTTATAGGCCGAATTTTAACATTAATTTTATTTTATTTAACATGGTAAAGGTTGAGTCATTCAATATTAGATTGTTCATCCCTATTTCTAAACTACATTTCTCATAACAATAATAAATTATCAAACAAAATGATCATATGATATTACGCAACAGCCTGTTCTCCCATTAGTTCAATTAGAAACGCATTAAAAAGAATTACAAACATATTGGTGGTCATCGAGGTCAGAACTGCGCTGTTGGTCCTGGCATCTGGGTCGTTCCAGAGAGTTGCTGGTGATGTCATGCACATATCACAGGCGTCTGTATCAAGGTGTCTGACACAATTGGTTGACGCTACGCTGCACCACATCAGCCACTTTAAAGTTCCCCGAAACACAAGCTGAAAGATGGAGAGTTAAGGGGGGGTTCTACCAGGTCCCCAGGTTCATCAGTGTTGTGGGAGCCATTGATTGTACTCACGTTGCAATCAGAACCCCTTCCACTAATAAGAATGTGTACAGAGACTGAAGACGTTGGCACAGCATTAATGTTCAGGTTGTGTGCAATCATGATACGTTCATATTAAGCATCTGCGCCAAATTCCTTGGCTCGGCCCATAACGCTTATGTACTGCACAACTGCTTGAAATGCCAAAAAATACAATAAATATTTGCAACCATATTAAGCTTGTTTCCAGTATCTATCACAGTGATACTTTGAGTATAGGCAAATAAATATGACCATTTTACCTAACCCTCCTTCATCCGTATCCACTCCAAGTTATTCTCCATGCACTTCCACAGCAGAAAGAGTAGATGCCACCTCCTCAGTGCAGTGAAATGCACCGGGGATGATGGTTGCTCACCACCTACTGCGTGCACACTTCCCCGGTGTGCAGAGAGCCTGGCTTTTACAGTACCCCGCAGATTTTTCGGCGTGCGGGGTGTTGGGAAACAAGATTTTTTGGGTATTTGCAATCTGAGGTGAGCCACACGGTTTGATCAATAGGTATTGCATGTGTATTAGGAGATAAAGAGAAGCCGTTTGGTCCGAAAGGACATATCACCTATCTTTTACTTCCAGCTGGGATCTCCGTTGTCTTCAGTTCCGACAGGACATGATATGCAGTAGCGACTTTGAGCTGGAGGTTACGTATGCCCACATATGGAGCTCACTTCCGAGGGTTGGGATTCTATTGAACCAATAAAGTTGAGAGGCTCGGGAGAGGCCCAATTGTAGAATATTCCTTTTTATCAATGTGTAAACCCTAGGACCAATCAGCTACAACCTCTGATGACACTAAAGGAATCATATGCAAATATCTGTACTTTCAACATGTATAAAGTTTCTGACAAAATTAAGGAATTTTGAACTCTGCATCACACTGTTGTTCCCACGGCCGGCTGTGTAAATAAACTTTTTCCTGCTTTCGACACGAACAATCGGAGTCTGCTTCTTCATTGGGACAACGTTCTTGGTTTTTTATTAATTTACCAACAGGGGTAAGAATCCTTTATTTGTTAAAGCGTTGCCTTGTCCTTTAGTTGCAAACCGGAGTTTGAAATTTCAAGCACGCAATTTCTAAATGAGATCATATAAACTGTCATTGATTGTTGTTTTGTGTCACTAGAATGTTCTCTTTGTCTTCTTCCCTGTCTTCCACGGGCTAACAAACAGGCTAATGTAGGAGGGGCACATTTTCAATGCTCTTGATTGTGCTGGTTGAGAAGCGCTAAATTCTGTATAATTTCATTATCGTGGTAATTGGTTTGTTTGCATAGCTTTAATGCCATGGTGGCTAGAGTAAGAAATAAAAAAAGTGATGCCTTCATTACTTCTTGTAATTGGCACAGACATACATAGGCCTATTATTTCAGCGGCATATCTTCAGCCTGCTGTATAAACCTCGTATCTTCAAAATGATAAAATTCACAGGAAAATAAATATGAAATAAAGAATATATATAAATTGATAAATATAATTTAAAATATAAATAAAATAAAACATGTTTAATTCTGCATGTAAGAATAGTGGACATACAAGTTTTTGTTTCTTATCAGTTTGGAGATACAAGGTTTTATCAGCAGGCCCACGATATTCAAATTTAAAGTCTGGTTTGCGTTTTCCATGGACCACAACTGCATTCTCATGGTTAGTCAGAAAATCCTTGTTCCATGTTTTCCTGATAGCCATAATCAATGAGCTTTGTACAGAGTCTGCCTCTCTTTTGGATCAGTCACACCTCTTTCATAAGGCCGCCTACATTCTGAAGTTAAGCGCTGAGAGCATGATCGAAGTGAGTAGGGGAGAATACGCGTAACTCAAAAGCGCTTAACTCGAATAACGTAAAAAAGGACTTAATCGCTAATGGGAGAATAGACCCCCAAGTTAGACCATTTATTCTCTACATTTAGCGTAGAAATTTATTTTACTTTACCTTACTTTGCTTTGCTCCTGGGAGACCCCACCCCAAAAAACCCCCCATCGCCTTTGTTTGACCAGATTAGCGACTTAATTTGGCTGTTTGCTCACCGAGTTGTTACAGGGGGAAAAAGAAGAAAAAGAATATGGGGGGGGGGGGAGATTCTCCCTGCCCCTACTGCGACAAAGGTTATACCTTGGGAGCAAATTGTCTTATCTCGATTATTGTTTGATCCTTAACACACAAATTATTTTCAGAAAACTCTGTTTATACAAGAGTAAATCCTCAGCTTCAATCCCACACGTCTTCTTCTCTCAAATCAAACAGAATGTTCACCAACGAACAGCACTACAGCACAGCCAAGAGGCCGCAGTCGTGTCATCTACACACACATACCCCCACACACATGCATGCATACCAACAAACTCAGTAAATTTAACTGTTTGTTTTACATGCTCTCTCTCTCTCTCTCACACACACACACAGACACACACACCTCCTTCGCCCGCTGCTGCAGATCAACCGTCTGGCTCAGCAGTTGCGTCATGTCCTCCTGATGGCGGTGCAGGTCATCGCTCTTCTTCGCCAGTTCGTCCGTTAACACCATGATCTGGCTGTTAGATTCACCTAAGATAGGAGCATGGACACAAATGCACAAGGGGCACACACACACACACAAGCATCAGTATCAGCTGCTCCATGTAAAGTGTGGTTTGTTGTCCTCTAAAAGTTGTTATGCACATGCTCATAGGCAGAGTCAGATCATTTGCTGTCACTCGCTAGCTGGGTTCAACACATCTTAGGTGATCAAAATCATTTAGCCTTGTTTACTTGGAGGAACTCTCAGCTAAAGTTAAGGGAAGATGCTGGACTCACGCAGCTCTCGGACGCAGTCGTTTACTAGCTGCTGCTCCTTCTCCTCATACGAGATCGTCTCTGTCTCCAGGTGACACGCCTGCACCCGTGGACACAAGAAGAACATGTTCAGCAACACTCCATAGGGCAGAGATACATTCCACAATGTCCATCCTAGTCTAGCCCAGCACTGAGACAGAAATTGCAGTTTGAGAGAAGACAGCCTAGATTTCTCTTTGTTCCATTTTTTTGTTGATTAAGCTAACTTTCGAAGGTTAAGTTCCTTCAAGAAACTAGCAAAACTCTCCAGCCTAATGAAATGCACAAATGGGTTGTTTGTTGGATTTCACCAAATAGACACCCGTTTCTTTTTCACTTGGCCAACTAACAGTGACCAAGAGCGATGGGAGAGTGTGACTGGGGTGTTAGGATGACCAAGCGCAATGTGTAGGAGGGGTAAAGTTTCCAGGAGATGGTTAGCACAATGGCTTAGTCCCAATACTCGCGCTCAAGCTCCTCGTTTGTACAGAACTGCATAGGTGCACAAGACCGCTGAGTGTCCCATCTTATTCAAATATTGTTTTCCAGGGGGACTCACGTGCCCACAATGCACTCCTGATGGGCCCCTCTGGCAAGTCCACATAAAACACCTTGCTGAAGATAATTACCCATAAATCCAGCATTACCGTAACATTTACAGGATTCCAACAATGGCGCAGGAGTGAAATTAGCATGAGCGATGCTTTCCAAGCAAGAGTCCCAGGAGTGGGGTAGATGTCTGTCCTAGTTCAGCACTGAAAATTATAATCCACCCCAGTAAAAGTGCAAACTTGAGGTCTGTACTTTCAGTCTGAACTTTTTATTAATTTTTAATTATCGCATATTCAACCAGGTTTGTCCCATTGAGATCAATATTCTCCTTGTCAAGGAAGACCAGGCCAAAACAGCAGCATTAAATGCTGGACAACACAACAATAAACAACAGGAAAACAAAGATGATAGATGACATACACAAAGATGTGGACTTACTTAAAATACCTAAGGACATAGATGAGCACCAACTGATTAATTCACCTTTGTATTTATGAGAGCTTTGAAAACAGTCAGAGAGGCCAAGTCCCTGAATTTCCAAATCAAATTGAAGGCTATTTGCAGGCTGTGTAGCAGAGCACTTAAAAGCTCTTTCCGAAATCAGTCCGTGCACTTCAAGGCTCCAGACTAACTTTTTGCATTGGTTGCACTGGCGCGCCTAACCTTTTTTTTTAGGTGCACCAGCAGAAAAATTAGGTGCACCCAAATTTTTCATTGCGTCGCCTTTAACGCCATAATGTCACCTTTCTATCGCTCTCCATAACTTTCATATAATGTGAATGATTTTTAAACAAGAATAAGGTGTAGAGAAATGCTCGTCTTTATTTCATTGAACTGCTCTCACTAAAAGCACAATCATATGTAAAAATAAAAATAAAATGCTCCACTGAGCTGAAACTGAACATTTCAAACTGAAACACTAAGCAAAATAAAATGTTTCCAAATAAAAGTGCTTGTGCCTAAATTGCTTCGGGGAACTGAAATTGAACATTTCAAACTCAAAAATTTCAAGTAAAATAAAACATTTCAAAATTAAACGTGCAACTGTTTAGTTTCACTGAACTGAGACCTAACATCATGTGTCAATCTTATAGCAGGTCTCCCCTTGCTGTCACATGCCCCTCAGATGGTTAACTGCAGCACCAACAGCACCGACAGCAACCGTTTTCCCCAGCCAATCTGCACACTGATGCCCAGGTGCAGAAAATGCATGCTTTGTGACAGCATAAATTCCGAAAGAAAAAAAGATCATGCAGGTCACTAGCCTGTAATTTGCAAAGGGAAAACTGTTTATGTGATCTTAGCCTCTTATCTTTTTACGTATTCCTTTTTAATAATAATATTTTTATATCTATTATTTTAATTATAAATAATTATATTATTTTTAAATATAATATTTAGGACTATAAAATTTGCGGAACAAGAACAGAGAATTAGGTTGCACAAAACTTCCGTTCAGAACAATTATTAGTCCTGACCTGTTCTTATCGGGGAGAACAAGCCGCACCTGTTAATTGTGGAGTGCTTTCGGAGTGAACCCTCTGTTAATTATGAAAATGACTGAGAACAGGTCAGGACAAATAATTGTTTTAAACGGAAGTTTTCTGCAACCCAATTCTCTGTTCGTGTTCCACAACTGGACTGAATTTAGCCCATGATTTAATCGCTTTTAGATCGCATGCAGAGAGAAACCGTGTCTTCGGTTGCCTATTACGACAATCGGAAAACGCATCAATAAATGAAAATGATTGAGAACTACTAATTGCAGTCAATAAGCCAGCACCCCCGCTGGCTACGCAACTGGATCACACACTCCTTGGTAGAGACATCTGTGTCGCTGTCAGTCATGAAGGACATGTATGTGGCGTTTCCGATGTCCGCAGCTGTATTTCGCTTTAAGGTGTTAGTTATTACCCCAATGAATTGGGCACATGCCGTATCATTGCAATACGTCGATTTTACGTTTAATCCATTTTTCTTCGGCAACTCCTCTTTGGCAATGTTGTATGCAACATTCTTCAGAGGACCTGATCACTCTCTGCCACTGAAATGCAGCTGGAAGAAGGGCCACTTTCTGTGTGCACTTGTCACTGCACAACGTGTGTTTTTAGACATGTTATGTTTTTTTTTAAGTTTCAATACGAAACGTTGACCCGCTCGCGAATGCAATATTTCCGGCCATATTCTGACCGCACTCCTGACCGTACACGCAGTGCACTGTGTTATGTCCTTTGTTGTACTTCAGCCAAGGAAATTGTTTCAGCCAGTCCTTTCTGAAGGAATATATTTCGGCCTTTTTAGTTTGGGTCTCAGAGCCGGGCTCTATCCCACATTCGGTTGACACCTCCTCTAGTTCCGAGTCTGATGCTGTCGCCGATGGACCAGGGCTTGGCATCTCACCAGGGAGCGGCTCCGTTTCTTGACTGGATGGACACTCGGAAGTGGGGATGGATGGGATTATAGTTGTAGTCGGGCTGGTTGCGGGCTTAGTTTTCTTAATGAAAAAACTTTCAATATTTCGGCCTCTCTTTTTTCCCTCGTTTGGTTGCGTTTAGTCTATTCTTTCGTTTCAGCTAGTCAGCCACTCTGGCGCTCAGGTCGCGCGCAACTTTTAACACACACAACTTACAGGACCAATCAGAGGCAAAGACCCGCCCGAGCTCTGTCTCTTATTGGTTTAGAACACGGAATGATCCTACCATGAGTGTGTGAGTTCGGTCACAGGAGAACACAGAGCGATGCTCCATCTACGAATTAAACTCAGGAGTTGACCTGAGAATAACCAAGTGCACCAGTGCGACCTAGTAAAATTAGTAATCGCTTTCTTAAAGGTGTTAGTTGCATGAGCGACGAATTTGATCGCACTCAGAGGCCATAATTGAACACGACAATTACACCATACAAAACAGACTGTAACAAGTAGATCTGCATGCAATTACAGAAAAATGCAAGTCAGGAGTTTCCAAAAATAGTTCTATAAAAAACAAATACCAATAACTGAGCCAATGTATGAAGGAAGATAGTCACCCAACCCTGGCGTAAAGAGTACAATGATGAATGAGGGCTGTACAGTTTCATACAAATCTCAATACAATGTGTTACACAGTATCTAACGTGTTCAAGAAATGCGCAGATCACCACGATCAAGAACCTGTGAAAAGAGCAGCAGAACAGCTCACTCGGTTAAAGTATGGCATTGCGAAGCAGAAGTGACTAGGGATGTCAAAATACCAGAAATTTAGTAGTCAATGTCAATACCACACTAAATCCTACACTCCTTTATTAGAAGTGAACAACAAACAACAATACTGTGTGCTTAAACAGAACAATTGGCATGTAGCTTTAAAGTATTTAAATAAAATACTGTGCATTAAAGTATTAAACAATAGAATAAACAATAAAATAAAATACTGTGCATGTTCTGTAGGCTGGCCTTCAAGTATTAAACAATCAAATAAAATACTGTGCATCACAGTGCATGTAGCATTCAAGTATAAAAAATAATAAGACTGTGCTTATTTACCAACCACTTGCAGCATGTAGCCATCTTCAAGGATTAAACAATAAAATAAAATAATGTGCATCAGTGCATGTAGCCTTCAAGTATAGAACAATAACCTAAAATACTGTGCATGTTGCCGTCAAGTATAAAAACTTTTTTTTATGACAGAATGACAATGAACAATAACCTATTACAACCGTACGTACGCACGCACGCGCACACACACACATACACACAAACAAAACAACGAATAACGTTTGACAAATTATTTCAGGGTTGTTTAACGTTACGTTAGGCGATTCAGTAAATTAGCTGCCTGGCAACGTTACCTAACTATTATGCGGGACAGACGAGGCTGGAC
Organism: Gymnothorax reevesii; assembly: GCA_029721435.1. Lineage (NCBI taxonomy): Eukaryota > Metazoa > Chordata > Actinopteri > Anguilliformes > Muraenidae > Gymnothorax > Gymnothorax reevesii. Next base: position 47,478,181 of record CM056587.1, on the reverse strand, counting down.
ATAATGTTAACGTTACTTCGCCAGGCAGCTCATTGAGGCTACTGTGGGCTCATCATAGTAACGTTATTAGATATGGGCAACAATGATGTTGTTTTAATTTAAATGCACTCACCTTGAATTCTTTGTACAAGTCTGGATGTCGATCTTTTTGACGTTTCGCTAAGTTGATGCGTTCTCCCCTTCCGTCTGGAAACGGTTACGGCATCTTTTGCATACAGGTATTTGAGGATCAACTATTAATCCCTGCTCATCAACCTCAAATGCAAAGTACTTCCATACACGACTTTTGGTGTTTTTCTACTCAACTGATGGAGGGGCAGCTGTCACTGCAGTTGAAGACGACGCAGATGCGCGTGCCACTGCCATGTTGCATGCATTGACTGTTGTTCTCCTAAGCACAGGTAGCAGGGTAGTCATGTCATCAGACGCTGCGTGGGTTGCTAAATAACCGCTCATTTACACCCCCAAAACAACACAAAAGAAGCGGCCAGATCTGCCGCCTCGGTACCAACCGCACTTTGGGTATTGCAGAAAAGGCAGTACCATCACATTTTCAGAATCTGGGCATCGACTTGGTACCGAAGTATCGGTTCTCGTTACAACCCTAGAAGTGACTATCACGGCGTGGGTTCGAAACTCGGGCGTAACAACCAGCAGTGGTCGGCAGCCTTTTCAGAAGTAGTGCACAACTGCCCAATGCGCTACAGGGATGCAAAGTGGGAAGGGTCTGCCAGGAAGGGTAATGAAAGTTGCTCTGTTCATTCCTTAGGCGCCTCCTGTTGGCCAGACGGGCGCTCATCAGGATGATTCTGAGCTTGTTCATGTTCGGGTATCCTCCGCCCTCGTTCTGAACTTGCAAGGATTCGACCAATAGGTGTATAAGTAGCGGTGGCTGACGGCGCGTGCTTCAGAGGAGACCCGCAAGCTGTCTTCACTCGCCTGAGTTGGCAACAGTGGGTCGCATATGCAAAAGCCTTGTTCCAGATTTGGGTGGGATTGGAGATGCCGAATTAAAATAAATGAAGAAATAAAGAACCAGTGAGAAAGTAGCCATCACACCAGCTTCCTTGCATCAAAAGAAAAGCAGAACTTATTTCTAAAATAAAACTCTAACTTCAATCTCAACTTCAAGGAGATTTTCAACCTGGGGTCAGAGAGAAAGCCAGTCATCAAGACAGATATCAAGATAAAAGTGGAGACAACTTCTGACTTCTTTCTATGAGCAGTAATAATGTCCACAGCGTTCATAGGCTTTGTTTTAACATTTGAGAAATGCATTACCTTCATTTTGACAGCATTAAAAACCAGCTTTAGATGTGAAAGCTGAATTTGAATAACTTTAAAAACATACTGCAATAAGGCAACAGCTGGCACCTTCCATATTTTGACCTTAACGATTAAAGAATCAGTGTGTAAGATTTAGGGCCATCTAGTGGTCAGATGATAAATTGCAACCAACTGACCATTCCTTTTCTCAGAAAACCTACAGTGGCCGCAAAACTTGCGAAAACGTGAAAGGCGCTCTCTTGTGTCAGTGCTTTATTCATTAACATTTTTCCCGTTCTGGGCTACTGTAGAAAAAATGGCAGTGCAACATACTGGCCTCCACGGAGGTGGACCCGCTCCCATGTAGGTTAGAAAGGGCTTATTCTAGGTGAAATGAAACTCAAAGATTATGGTTTTCACATGATTATTCACTACTAAAAAAGTAGTTATGAATGTTATTTTCCATTTCTGCCAAAATATAAATATAAATTAAAGCTGCAAGCAGCGTTGAACGGGCCCTTGCCCCCATGCGCACGTTGGGGTTGTGGTGAGATCCACAACATGCTGCTGTGCACTCACGACCATTGGACAGGTCAAGTGCTGGCCCCAACCTGAGTGAAAATGTCTAGTGAATCGGACAAAGCTGAAGGAGTTATGATAAGTTGATACTTCATCAACCAGTAGGCGCTCAGAGTGTAACCAAATTTGGGCAGGTGCATTCCGGGGCAGACCCTAAGCACAAATGTGAAGTTTTGAGCAAATCTGCCAATTTCAACGTAAAATGTGGCATTCTCTGTTTCCATAAGGGGGCGCGATGAGCTAGATTGTTTCGCAGCACATCGAGGCGTTCAGTGTGGGGCTTTCACAATGTACAGGAATTTTGAATCCATTTGGATGAAGTATGAGGGAGAGAGAGCAGCTCGAATGTGTTTGGCGAGGCATCTGAAATGGGGACACCATGGCGGCCAGGTCCATTTTGCGACAGGTATGCAGAGCACTACTTTTGGTCAACATGGTCTCTTGATGATCAGAAATAAATATTAGGTTGATTGGACAGAATCGCTAGGAGGAGTTCTTTAAAATGCAATATTGAGACGAGAAAGAATCTGATCTCTGCTAATTTTTTATCAGCTATTGATTATGGTGATCTTTTATACATGCATGCGTCTGCCCATTGCTTGCAAAAGTTGGACAGTGTTTATCACAGTGCCTTGAGATTTATGACCAATTGTAAAGCCCTTACTCACCATTGTACTCTACATGCCAGGGCTGGGTGGCCATCTTTCACCATGCGTAGGCTCAGTCACTGGTATTCATTTATTTATAAAGCAATTTTAGGTGAACTCCCTTCTTTTATTTGTTCTTTGATTGAACTAAGATCTGATTGCAGTTATAATTTGAGATCTCAAGATGTGATTTTATTGTCAGTTCCAAGCGCACGGACTAATTTGGGTGAGAAAGCTTTTAAGCGCTCGGCTCCCCTCACCTGGAATAGCCTGCAAAAAGATTTGAAACTAAAGAATTTGGTCTCCTTGTCGGTTTTCAAATCTTTTATTAGTACAATGGTTGGAACTTGTCAATGCAGTTGACCATGTTAATGGGAGTCCACAGTTTATTGAATATCTTCTTATGTCAGTTGGTATCATTTGAAGCTATTCTACGTTTTTTGTGGTTACACAATATATTCTTTTGTGTTTGTCCTGTATATGTAACATGTAATGCCGCTATCTTGGCCAGGTCTCCCTTGAAAAAGAGATCATTAATCTCAATGGGACTTTCATTTGAATCCATTTGGATGAAGTATGAGGGAGAGAGAGCTGCTGGAATGTGTTTGGTGAGGCATCTGAAATGGGGAGACCATGGCGGCCACGCCCATTTAGCGACAGACATGCAGAGCACAACTTTTGATCATCATGGTCTCTTGATGATCTGAAATAAATATTAGGTTGAATGGATGGAATCGCTAGGAGGAGTTTGTTAAAATGCAATATGTGAAAATCGGGCCAAAATGACACATTAAAATAAAAATGACTGACTTCCTGTTTGGAATTGACCGATGGTGCCAGAGACTTTTTTGTTCAAATTGGCAACATACACGTGTACCAATTTTCATCTTCCTACTCCAAAAAATCTCCTATGGGGAGGGGTTTTTCAAAATTCCAAGGGGGCGCTATCGAGGCATTTTGCTGCCTTCATGGGCATTGCCCCAATCAGATGTTAGAGCTCACCACCCTTGACTGACATATCAATTTCCATGATGATATGAATTCATTAAGAACATCAAAAACACAACCGCATTTTCATGGCGAGGGATCCATTGTCACCGCATCGCCACACGGACGCCATTATTCGAAGCATTACAGCATTAATAAGGTAGTTTATTCAACTGCTTCTTCATGTTGTACAGGGGGAATAAAGTTGATCGGTTCAACTATGTGTCATCAGTACAAGTGAAAGTAAAAACTGGTCACTTCCTGTTAGTGGCCACGCCCACTGACCTACAGACCTGCAGAGCACAACTTTTGATCAACATGCTCTTTTGATGTTTACTAATAAAGGTGGTTTTGATTTGATGAAATCTCTAGGAGGAGTGCGTTAAAATACAATGTGTGGAAATCAGGCAAAAATGACACGTTAAAATCAAAATGGCCGACTTCCTGTTTGGAGTAGACAAATGATGCCAGAGACTTTTTTTTGCGTCTTGGCCGATTACACATGTGTACCAATTTTCATCTTTCTTCTGCAAAGAAACCCCTATGGGGAGGGGTATTTGAAAATTTCAAGGGGGCGCTATCGAGGCATTTTGCTGCCCTCATCGGCAAAGTCCCAATCACATGTGAGAGCTTGCCACCCTTGACATGTCTATCAATTTTTATGATGATACAAGTTTATTAAAGACATCAAAAACCCAAACGTATTTTCACGGCGAGGGATGGATAGTCGCTGCGTCATTACACGGACGCCATTATTCGTAGCTTTATATTATTCATTAGGTAGCTTCAACAATTTGTTCTGCATGTAATAGAAGTGGAATGGGGATGATTTGATTAAGTATGTGTCCTCAGTACAAGTGAAAGTAATAACTGGTCACTTCCTGTTACCACAGGGGGGCGCTAGTAGCAAAGTGGAAATTTAATGCATTTAGACGTTCAGGGCAGAGCAATGATCATGTCCAGCAAGTTTGAAGCTACTACAGTCAAGTATGTGGGCGTGAGAGCATTGGGAATCCCAAACATATTTTCATGGCGAGGCATCCAAAGTCGCCGCTTCGCCACACGGACGCCATTACTTGTAGCTATACAGCGTTTACAATGTAGCTTCATCAACTTGTTCTGCATGTTTTAGAAGCAGAATGAAGTTGATGGGTTCAACAATGTGTCATCAGTACAAGTGGAAGTAACGAGTGGTCACTTCCTGTTACCACCGGGGGGCACTATTAGCAAAGTGGAAAGTTAATATATCATAGTGTTCAGGGCGGAGCCCTCATCATTTATAGCAAGTTTGAAGCTTCTAAAATCAAGCGTTTGGATGTGAGAGCATTGTGAAATTTTTTCCTCAATTCACTAAAATTTGTCACACCCTAGCAGCCACGCCCTTTGACTTACAGATCTGCAGAGCTCAACTTTTGATCACCTTGGTCTCACAATGTTCTCTACCAAATTTGAAGTTGATTCGGCGAAATCCCTTGGAGGAGTTCGTTTTAAAATTCAAAAATTCAAATCAAAATGGCCGACTTCCTGTTGGGTTTAGGGCCTGGCTCCAATTAAGTTTTTTGTATGCCTTGTTACAAAGCATATAACTACCAAATTTCGTCTGCCTACGACAAAGTAACCAAATTTCCCTATGGGAATTTTGAAACGTATTTAGGGGGCGCTATTTCGGCATTTGGGGTCAAACCTGTATGACCGCATAAAAATATCAAATTCCGGATGAGGCCAGATGCGGACGACTTTCAGTCGTGCTCGGGCCGTAATAAACAGCATGATTTCAATAGGGTCCTCCGCGGACGACTTGCAGTCATGCTCGGGCCCAAATAAACAGCATGATTTCAATAGGGTCCTCCGCGGACGACTTGCAGTCGTGCTCGGGCCCTAATAATAATAATAATAATAATTAAAGCTGCAAGCAGCGTTGAAAGGGCCCTCGCACCCCTCTTGCACGTTGGGGAGGCAGCAAAATCTTGATGGGTGCAGGTGTGCATTCACAGCCATTGGACACTGCTAGACTGTGAACAATGTGGTTTCCTGCGGAGTGCGCAAAAATTTCCTGGAGGGGTGCTTTGATATCATTTTGACATGCCCGTGCGCTAAATCTCCAGCATAGTAATTGTAATACCAGGCTCCTTGAGCGTGTTGATTTTTGTAATTTAGACCCACGTTTAGACCCACAAAAGAGATTTCTTTTAAAAATCTGATTGGGGGCGCTATCGAGCCATTATGCCACATTTAGTGCCAATTGATGGATGACATTGAAGAGAATAAGACAATTATAAATTGTGCAAGGTTCTGCAAGCTTTGGAGTATTCTAAGGCCTTCAAACGTATGTTCGTGAAATTTGGAAAAACGCAGGAAATAGCTAATAGCTCATACCTGTTTGGCCAAAATAATAAACCATAACCCGGAATGACTAATGCAATGATCATTCCAAATTTCATGAACATTCAAGCACATTTATCTTAACATGGCCGTATCTAGAGGGCGCTGTGGAGCCTTCTGGCCACACTTGATCTAATATTAGCATATATTAATACTTGGGAGGACCATTTTATAAAGCTTGGACAGTTTCAGGGAAAACCCATGAAGTCTGTGGGAGAAAAACCAACTTCCTGTTTCATGGCGGGACATCGAAATTTACTGCAACGCCATGGAAACAAAATTCGATGAATCCAAAAAAGCTTCGCAATTTAACATCGGCAACGTCTTTAGATACTATTAGCCAAATTTCAAGTTGTTCGGATGAAATCTCTGGGAGGAGTTTGTTAAAGTACGACACCTGTGAATGGCGAAAAATCCAAAAAAGTTGCAAATTCAATTAAAAATGGCGGACTTCCTGTTGAGTCTAGGTCATGGCACCAAGAGTCTTTTTTGTAGGTCTCGGCATATTCCACATGTCTACCGAATTTCATACATGTCGGTTTACCAGGCTGCGAGGGCTGCTTATTTAAAATTTTCCAGGGGGCGCTATAGTGACATTTTTGCCATGTATATATATAAGTTTTTTGTCAGAGTAATACGAATGATGGTCTTTATACATTTACAAAATTTTGTGAGTTTTAGAACATGCAGAGACCCTCAAAATGGCAATTCTTTTAAAAATCTGATTGGGGGCGCTATAGAGCCATTGTGCCAAATTTAGTGTAAATTGATATATAAAATTGAAGATAATAAGACAATTATAATTAGTGCAACTTTTTGCAAGATTTCGAGTATTCTTAAGCATCCAAACATGTGTTTATAAAATTTGGAAAAACGCAGGAAATGGCGCATAGCTCACTTCCTGTTTGGCCAAAAAATTTCAAAAAAATTAATATAACTCAACATGAACAAAGCAATGATCACACCAAATTTCATGAACATTCAAGCACTTTTATCTCAACATGGCCGTTTCAAGAGGGCGCTGTGGAGCCACCTGACCACACCCAATCTAACATGAACATATAGGTTTACTTGGAAGTAGACTCCTATAAAGCCTGTAAAGTTTCGCGCAAATTTCACAAAGCATGTGTGCGTAAAACCAACTTCCTGTTTTATGACAGAACATCGAAATTCGCCGCGACGCCACGGATACAAAGTTCAATGAATCCAAAAAAGCTTCGCAATTTAACATCGACAAGGTCTTATGATGTTAAATTCAAAATTTTAAGTTGATCGGATAAAATCTCTAGGAGGAGTTCGTTAAAGTACGAAGCCTGTGAATGGCAAAAAATTTAAAAAATTTGCAAATTCAATTAAAAATGGCGGACTTCCTGTTGAGTCTAGGTCATGGCACCAAGAGACTTTTTTTTAAGTCGTGGCATAGTACACATGTCCACCGAATTTTGTACATGTAGGTTAAACAGGCTGCGAGGGCTGCTTCATTGAAATTTTCTAGGTGGCGCTGTAATGCAATTTTGCCACATCCATCTGTAAACCCTATATCCTAGTAAAGAGTATGACCAGCTTAATATGTTTGCATAGTTTTGTGAGTTTTCGAGCATACTGATGCCCTCAAAAATGCAATTATGTATTGGGGGCGCTATAGAGACACCATGTCTCACCCACTGCCAAATGAGACATCGAATCAAAGAACTTAATATTTTTAGTCAATAAGCCAAATTTGGTGTGTTTTCGAGTATGATAAGGCCCTCAAAAATGTGTGCTTAAAATCTGAAAAAACGCAGGAAATGGCTCATAGCTCACTTCCTGTGTGGCAAAAAAATTTCAAAAAAATTGACAAAAAAATTTATGATGACTACTATGACCCTATAAAATTTCTTTAGAATCCGAGCAAGTGCGTTCCAAAATGGCCGTGTGTTTGGTGGCGCTATAGAGCCACCGGGTCATGTCCAAGCACAAAATAAATAATAGTTTGCAATTTTCACCACGACTGACGTGTGAGCAAATTTTTGTGAGTTTTCGTGCATGGCAAAGCCCTCAAAAATGCGTTCTCGCAGCAGAATAAAAAGAAGAAGAATAATAAAAATCCCATCAAAATCAATAGGTTCCTCGCACCTTCGGTGCCAGGACCCGTTCGGGCCCTAATAAAAGTAAACAGTACGATTTCAATAGGGTTCTCGGACGACTTTCAGTCAGCTCGGGCCCAAATAATAAACAGCGCGATTTCAATAGGGCCCTCTGCAGACGACTTGCAGTCGGCTCGGGCCCTAAAAATAAACAGTACGATTTCAATAGAGTCCTCAGACGACTTTCAGTCGGCTCGGGCCCTAATTCTACATACTTCTCCTTTAATATAGATATAAAATAACAAAGGACCTAAAACAAGCCCCTGAGGTATTCCATTACTAATGTTTACTTCTTGTATGTCGCATACTTACATACTTTGAGGAGGACTGCCGGGCTGTCGGTAAGTAAGGAAGGACAAAGTAAATTTGTAGGAGGGGGGGAGTTTTGAGGAGAGTAGGAGAGGTGAAGCAGCACAGCAGGGTGTCAGAGGAGTGATTTTTTAAATTGACAGGCAGAGATGCGATTGGTGGATCCATACCTCAGCGCGTAGGGCCTGATTCTCCTGCTCCATCTGCTGCAGTTTCTTCTGTAGCGCCTCCAGCTGGGAAAGTGAGAGCACTGTCGGCAGTGGCACTCCAAGCTGCTGCGGTGTGGAACAACTGGAGTCCGTCTCACTCTCCTCTGACACGCTGGCCACCATCCGCAACAGCTCCTCTTTCTTACACAGAACATGCTGAAGCTGCTGCACCTGTATAACAGAGAGATAGTCTGTGTAATTGCGTGCACTTCAATGTGCGTACGTAGAAGTGTTTTACTGTGCGTGTATTTGCGTGCATGTGTTTGTGGGCGTGCATATATGTGGGCGCGCACGTGTGTGTGTGCCTGCGTGTGTGCGTGTGTGTGTATGTGCGTGTGCATGCTTTTCCTTACCTGGTCCAGAACCTGCGTTAGCTGTTCCTCCACGGATTGGTTGCGCTCCTGAAGCACCCGATTTCGCTGCAGTAGCGACTGACCAATCCGGGCAGCCAGATCCAAGTCCCGGTCCCTCTGTTCTCAGTAGCACAACACAGCCAATCAGCATCCTCACATCGCAGCCAGTCCAGTCACTCAAACATTACAGCCACTCAACCAAAACCAGGTGCATAACAAAAACAATCATCTAATTATAGTGACAGCAAACAGCCAATCATCCAATCACATTCCAACATCGCAGCCAAGAAACCAATCACACTTCCGCACACTGGAATCAACCAGCCAATCCTTATCTCACTGCCAACAATAGATGGCATTAATAAAGTAATACATCCTAATCAGTCACCTTCACTTGGACTACTGTACATACATATGTGGCATCCATGCCATAGACACATTAATAAAGTACAAGAAAATGGGAAAGATTACGGGAGTGCACCTCTGTGAGCAGGTGCGTCACCATGTCCAAGTCACAGTAGGTCCTAGTCATCTGCTCCACCCTTCTAGCACTGAGGACTGAAGAGAGAGGAACAATCTCAGCACAGGCACTCAGATGCAAACCCAAGCAGTCATATACACAATTTACTTTGTTCCTCATTTATAAAATACATTTGAGACTGAATATGTTCTGGTAGCAGTCTGATGCCCTTCAAATTAGTAGCACTTATACAGCAGAACAACAGAAATGAAATATGGTAGCACAGATGAAGCAATTCAGCAGTGCAGTAGCAAAATTTTAATTACAATCATTAATTCCACCAAGACAATGGAACACAAAAAAAACATGTTTTTGGACAGACTGCCTACAACGGAGAAAAGTGAACAATATGCAGCAAGTCGCTAAGCTTTCCATTCAGTCAACTAAATCAACCTTAAACTTCAGGCCACAAACTAGATTGTGGACATGGTCAAGGCTTCCGATTATAAAAACTAAAAGCTGACAGGCATAGCCTAGCTGTGTTATGTCTAGCAACAAGATCTGGTACTTCAATCTCCAAGTTTTAAATGTTTCTTCCCAACTCGAGACATTCACTCACACAGGTACATAAAATCAGAGGTTGAAAGCACAGAGTTCGGAAAGTCAGGTTACGCATGTCCCTCACCAACGCTGAGCGGGCTGATTTCATTCATAAGCTCTACCTCCTTGCTGAAGACCTGTGCTAATTACACAATTCAGATGACTGAAACAAAATACTTGGGGCAACTTCAATTTTTCATACCTTGGTTTTTTCACAAGTGTCCAGATATATGGGAAGCCACAGAAAATCAGCTCTGCGTTATTTTGTTTCATTGTAGGTCATGACAGAGCTTGGCCTCTGTCCTGTTTCATACAGAGCAATGTTAGCTGCCTGATATAAAATGTAGAAGCTTATGTAAGCTAATCTGGGAAAATATCACTCAAATGAATTCATATTGAACATTGCAGCAATGCACCACAAAATTACAAGCAGGACACATGGTTACTCAAGTGTTTAGCTGGGCACTATGTCAGCCAGCTTATCTTTTAGCCAAAGTTAGATGTAGATTTAGAGGTGATCTGGCCACATAAAAAACATCCGCTCATTTCAAATAAGCTACAGTCTTTTGCGAGACTGGTGCATACCAGCCTCCTTTGCGCAAACAGTGATGCGGATACAGGCAGGAGGATCTATTTTACAGCTTTTCTTTCCAGGCCTCATACAGCATTTTAGAGTATCATGAAGTCTTTCAGAGGAGAAAGTTAGAATTTGTATTTGAGAGTGATACAGATCGACTTTACCTGGGGTTATTGAGTGAGAGTTTGTGAGAGAAGAGCAAGAAGGGGAGGAAAAGGGGTCCGGATTGAAGAAGGCTACAAGGAAGAAGAGAAGAAAGGAAGAGAGGAGAAGTGTTAAAAGACAAGATAAAGCAGGTTATTTACAACTCCGTGAAGAGAGAAAGGTAAACAGGGAAAGGGAGGAGCCCAGAGGTGCACCATGCAGCTTATTTTACTGCATCACCTTGATGTGAATCAAGGTCTGATCCTCATATGACCCTTGGGGGTTTGTGTAATTCACTCAGGTCATGATACTAATTGCTCAGGTCCTGTGCAGATCCTAAGGCATCCTGTAGACATTTCATGGAGAACAATGCTGAATCAGTGCAGTATGGAGGTCTAGTCTGCATTAAATGGGTGAGTTATATTTTGGAAAAATTACCAGCTGATATAGTTCCTAACCCTGAGGCCGTCAGGTCATTAGAGCTGAAGGAGAATCTCCTTGCTAGTCCTTGCTAGCTCCTTACCTGTACATACACACACACACACACACACACACACACACACACACGGGCCAATGACAAATAAGCCTTTTAAAAATGTTTTTTTTTATCTTTAAAAATGTACAGAATACATTAATTTGAAGTTGGAAGACTGTGTTTTTATATATAAATTTCACATCTCCAATCCCACCCGAATCTGGAATGCCAATTGGTGAACTATGTACAAGGCTTGCTCGTTGGCAACCCCTTGCTGGCAATTTAGGAGAATGAAGACAGTTCACAGCTCTCCTCCGAAGCACGTTCCACTGCTACTTATACACTCATTGGTTGAATGTTCGCAAGTTCAGCACGAGGGCGGAGGATACCCGGACATGAACAGACTTAGAATCTTCCTGATGAGCACCCGTCAGGCCAACAGGAGGCGCATGAGCAACAAACAAAGCAATTTATTTATTTACCTTTCCCAGCAGTCCCTTCCCAATTTGAAACCGGGTAGCGCGTTGGCCAATTGTGCGCTACACAGAAAAAGCTGCCGACCGGGGCTCGAACCCCCGACGTGAAAGTAACTTCTGCACTACAATGCAGTGCCTTAACCGAGTGAGTGTGTTTAAACAAGTCTTACACAGGATGTTTTCGTAAGCTTATTCTGAAAATATCAATAAGGAAACGCAATTTAAAAAAAGATCTGCTCAATATCTTATCACTAATGGACAATGTCACTTAAAACCGAAAGGCTCTTTCGTAAACTGAATTCATGGAATTAAAAGCGGATACACCTGGCACTGATACAATACAGTGAAGTTCATGTCATCTCGATTTATCACTAATTGTCACCCTAATATTCCCTTTAAGCTCATTGTAGCCTATTAAAGAATTAATGACCTGGTCAGCGCGTGGCAGAAATTTTCTATAAAATGCCCAACCATAAACTGACATCACATTCAAAACTATGGAGCCTGTCAGATACGACCACTGAAAATTGAACAAATCCATCGGTGGAGAACGCAATTCTACATGGAACTGCTGTGTGAATCTAGCATTACTGAGTGTATAACCACGGCATTCTCCGGTCAAGCCTTCCTATTTCTACGGGTAACCAGCTAAGGAGCCCCGTCACTTGGTAGCGTGCTATCGTGGTTCTAAGGTAGTTGACCAGCCAGTTCCGTTGGCAAGCTGTTAGGGAAACCGAGACGGTTTTCCAACAACTGACTGACAGCTTTTGTTCAGAAATATTTTAACGCTAAATTCAAACACTTTTCTGTTCCGCCATTACTTCGCTGCATGCCTGTGTAATAACTGTGGCAGGCGGTCACTGTATTAATGCTGCATTCATGTACTATGGGAATTATGGTAAATACCAAAAGCCGACGTGAAAAGTTCACATGAACACCCCCCTATGTGGTATTTTCCACTGGGCAACTCGTAGAAAATTTTGATACACGAGTTGCCGAGATGAGATAACCTTTGACCTTTTCAACATGGCGGAGAGCAGCGCAAGATTTGTGAATGGTAAGCATTGTACTCTATTTAACGTTTTTTTGCTACTGTTAGAGGATAGTTTTTGGCATTCATACAAGGTTGCATCATTGGAAGTTGTAATATAATGATGTCAGTTTAAAAAATACCGTTATGGTTTGGTTTTATCTACCCAGAACAGATGCTAGCTAGCAGTCAATAGGAGTCTCCCAGAATGAGCGGTTAGGCAATTCGTGAATGTTTTTTTTTTCTGTAGTGTACGCCAGCGACACCATGCTCTTCTGGGACCAGGAGATGAGCCAGCCCGTCACTCAAACGCTCTTTCAGCGGGAAGGAAAAAGTACCCTTTACATGGATCGTGATTTCACCACTGCTCTGCTAATACTTTCCCCTGAAACAGGTGAGTGCCCGCTTGCATGACGTTAACGAAATGCTATTGCAACCAGCCACGGCTCCTAATGTGCATCACCATGCAGCCAGTAAACGCTTTTGAAACGTTTACAGGGATTTGGTCAACAAACTGATTGAAAACCGTTTATTTGCTAGATGGGAATGCACTATTGTCTGTCATATTCACTTATATTCCCTTGGTTAATCTATTGCATTAGGTTATGTTGAAATGTACCAACCTGTTTAATACAGGCTTAATAAAATTCAGTGACGTGCAGTCGGAGGTTAGTTTGGTGAGGCAGAAACATTCCCTTTGCTTGATTCGCAATCAGACGATGTACTAATTTAGAAAGACTATTCGGCAGAATGACGGGCCATTTTAAGTTTCCGCGGCGTTATTACTCAGTAGGGAACATCGAACCTGAAACGCTCACGAAACTACAGATTAGCGAGTGTTTGCTTACAGGAAGCCAGAGACGTGCGGTGAGATGAGGCAGTGACCCAAACTTTTATCACAGGATTTTGTGAACCTGTTCCCACGTACTATTCCTGATTGACAATGAAAACAATTAAGACCGAGCCTTATGGAAGCCTGATTCTGATAGAGGAGATAATAACTTAATTCACGTATACGCTGCAATTCGAGACTGTAAGGATGGAAATCTGAATAATCAATTAGGAAAAAGTCTCGGCTCGGCAATTCTGTTTTTAAACATTTTGTTAATCGGATTACGAAAGAAGACTGAAAATAAACGCCCGCTTTTTGTTTGGGTGTAAAACCGAGTATTTAAAGGAGCAATTATAGGCTATTGATTAAGCATTGAACTGTGCATAAATCGAACTACGTTAATATTTTTTGATGACATTGCTTCGGCCTCCTGGAAGCTAGTAAGCGCAAATCTGCTGTTGAGCATTTCAGGTTCGATGTACTGAGTAATAACGCTGCGGAAACTTAAACTGGCCCGTCATTCTGCCGAATAGTCTTACTAAACTAGTTAATCGTCTGATTGCTAATCAAGCAAAGGGGAGGTCTTTGCCTCACCAAATCAACCTCCACCGCACGTCACTGAAAAATTCAAAGTGATTAGATTTGTGCTTGGTACAGATATTGGTTGCAGACATGCTTGAAAAATAACTTGTATGTCATTGCCAAGCTTCTATCCATCTTCTGTTTCATTCTTAGGCTACTGGCTGTCTGTCAATCTCAATTATTAATTATCTGTCTGTCTGTGTGTCTAGATGAGGACACTACAGCAGAGCTGCCCCTGAACCAGGGTTTCACTAGGGACCAGACTCTTTTTTTTTTTTTTTTTTTTTTTTTTTTAATTGACCTGATGCGCCAACATCTAATGAAAGATGACAGTGAGCTTCCTCGCAACCTCGCCGAACTAAATTCCAGGATCAAAATGTCCAGGGGGAAGAAGCGACCCTTTTGGCAGGAAATTGCTGAAAAGTTAAAAGGTCAGTTCAAGCAGAATTTTGATGTGGATAAGGTGGCCAGAAAATGGACCACCTTGGAAGACACATACAAGAAGGCAGTGGATAACAATGCATCCACTGGAAAAGCTCCTACCAAGTTCCAGTTTTTCAAGGAAATGGGGGAACTTATAGGGGGGCATCATGATATTGATTTCCCTGTTATCGGGACAGCAAAGAGTGTTACTGTTAGGCGACCAGAGGCCATCAAGCAACCCTCAATGTCAGGCAACCGTTCTGCTGAGGAAGAATCATTTCCTCCCTCCATGGCACATTCCTCAGATTCTGAGAGCGCAGGGTCTTCAACCTTATCCCTTCCTCACACCAGTGCTTTGGTACGGAAGAGGAAGTGTCGCGAGGACACAATGCAGGTGATGTCCCGTCTGATGAAAGGTTGCGAGGAAGCCACACAGTGCCGACACGAAGAAATCATGGGGGAACTTAAAACCACTAATGCTTTATTCAAGCAGATGCTGCAGTCCCGTGAGCAACAACAACAACAATAAATGTTGTTTTTCTATTTGTTTACTGTTTGTTTTAGGCCTGTTTTTTAACGAAGCCTATACATCTGTATAATTCATATTATTTTAAAGGTGTTTAAGAATATATTTTTACAGAAAATGGTCAATGTTTATATACTTTGTTTACAGAAAATGATGAATGTTTATAAAGAGATTTTATTTCAAATGTTTATTTTTATGCAACAAACTACTTGTTTACAAAAGAGGTTCATAACATAAATGTAAAAAAAATGTATACAAAAAAAGTATATGCTCAAATATACAGCTTCAAGGTACAGCTAAGGCATTTTCAGTGTTCTGAATTGTGTGGAAAAAAAAAAGGTCCTTAGAATTAAATGATTATAAGGAACCATACCACTGTCGATTTTTTTTTTTTTTTACATCTGAACATAAGGTCTTTAACTGTAACTTAATTTTTCACGTTAGGCAATGCTTGAATGATAGTGAAAGTGTCAGGGGATGAAATAGAATGCCTATGATATAAATGAGTTTGTATGGGCTAGTAGTATATGGCATACATGTACACTAGTGTACACATACACTAGTAGTATGTGGCATACAGTAATGCTCATTCATTCTCATCCTCTTCACGAGGGCAGCCGTGGGGGTGCTCATCACATGCACTTTCAGACTCCCCGATACACAAATTGTGAAGTGCACAAGCCACCACAATGATTCTCACAATTATATCTACACGAGAGTTTTGAAGTTCACGGAGCCGTCTCCATTTGCACTTTAAGCGACCAAACGCTGTTCCACTATTACCCTCCCTCTGCAGATCATTGCATTTCGACGCAAGTCATCTTCACCCAAGGCTCCATTGTCACGTTTTGGAGTGACAATGAATGGGAAGCTGTTGCCGACATATGCAGTTTGTAGTCTCCCAGCTTCTGCTCATGGGTACTGAAGAATGTGGATAGCCTAAGCATGCGTGCATCATGCACTCTACCAGGATGACCAGCAAAAATGTCTGTGAATCTTCCCAGGTCATCAACTATGCCCTGCAGCAGCACAGAATAGTAGGCCTTCCTGTTTAAATAATCTCCCCCCCTAACAGGTGGCCGCAGAATTCTAAAGTGACATCCATCAATTGCACCCACTATCCCATCAATTCCGCAGGACCTTTTGAAAAGAGCTGCTTGGATGGCCTTTTGGCAGTCATTTGGCCAGACAATATATTGTTCTGCAATAGCACAAACACGGTCAAGCATTTCAGTTATGACTTTGTGAGCTGTTCCTTGGCTGACATCAAATTTATCTGACATTTCATGAAATGAGTTCTGGTTTGCGAGATACCAAAGCAGCATCACCACTTTTTTCTCTGCAGTGATTCTTGCAGGACCTCCGGGTGAATGCTCATCGGTCAGGCCATGTTGCCTTAATTGGTTGCACAGTAGGTGGAACTGCTCTCTGGTAAGCCTCAGGTGTCGCTCGAATGTGTTGTCCTGCATGTCTAAGAGAGTCATCCAAGCTGTGCCGGTTTTCAAGACAGCCGGTTTCTCTTTCTCTAGGCAGTGTAGTATGGCAAGCCTTTAGAAAATAAAATCCCAGGGTCAGTTATTCACTTTATGTATGCATGTACAGTATGTATGGCAGGCCTTGTTACAACAACATTGTTTTGAGCTGGTAGGAAAAATTTGGCTATTGTCAGGTTTCAAGGAAGTGTATTTGTCACAGGCATATAATACTAAAGTAAAGAATGCAGTGAAATTATCAGTTCCTTTGCCTGTTGTGCATAAAAGAGGGGGCGTAGTGGTGGTAGGAAGAACAGATATGCATACTGTATATTGCATAAAGTGCATATGGGGGGGGAAGTGGGGTAAGGGCATTAAGAAGGGGGTGGGTGATGTGTGTGTGTGTGTGTGTGGGATGGGGGGGGGTAATCAAGGGAGACCTAGGAGGAACAGGGGCAAGGGAAACCTTCCTTGTGCAAGGAAGAAAACTTGGGCAGATCCATGGTTCAAGAGGCTAACACAACTGCCTGGGGGTAATGCTGGTAGAGGAGCCTGTTTGTGTGTGTGCGCATGTGTGTTGGGGCAGCTATGCTTTAACTTCACATAGGGCAGACATGGCCTACTGGTTAGGGCTTCAGGCCTGTAACCAAAGTGTTGCTGGTTTGATTCCCAACCAGTGGACTATGGCTGAAGGCGCATAACCCCTCACTGCTCCCAGGTACTGCTATACTACACCAATTTACAATTGGGTTAAAGGCAGAGATGAATTCCCTCACGGTATCCAAAGAGTATAGCCTAGATTGTTATTATTTACATAGATAGACGCAGCTAAAAAAAGAAATATTGGCTCTATTAACTCCCCTCTCCTTAAGAAAATCTTGACTATTCATGATCTAGAAAAAATACAGCATATTATTTACCTTTTGAGTTTTGATAAATCTTCTTCTTGCAGCAGAAGATGAATAATGCAATCTAAAATGGTTTTACCCAATAAACAGGCCTGAATCTGAGTCCGCTATCTTTAATTTCCCAGTACAACTAAGCACGTGAACACAACACACTGGTAAATACCACTTCACAAGTGGAAAATATCATCTTTTCCATCACACGTGAATGCAGCATTATTCTCTGGCTAGTTGGCTAGAGAACGGACTACCGGTACTTCGTGTTGACAGCGAATTTTATATGAAATAATATTAGTATTTCATCATCTCACAAAATAGACCACAGACTCTTAACCACACAGCAAGACATTATCACCCTGATATTCGATTAAAAAAAATCTCCAGTCAGAAACGCGGCCGATGGATCAAGTTCCGTGACTTGTATGAGCCTAGGTAAGACAACGGCTCACAGACGATTAGAAAATGCCAAGGGTTAGCGGCTAGGCTAGCCGAACTGTAGTAACCCCCCCTCAGACTGCCAGGCTACGACCGCGGTTATCGGTAGGGCTTGGCGTTCCTACTCTACAGCCCGATGCCACGTAGGCCTCTGCTCTAGCGTAGCCACAACCTAAGCGGATGAGCCGACTCCCGCCCAGAGACTGTAATTCAAGGTTCTGTCACTCAACGTGGCCACGCCCTTAATTATGCAGAAATTTAAACGTTTAAATAGTAGAGTTACAAAAAAATTCACTCCCCCCACAGTTTTCGCGGAGGGGAAAATTAGCAATTGAGACCAAAACCATGTTTTGTACCAGGCTGTAAATATGTTTATTTTTGCTGTAAAATTAGGCTTTTTAATATTGGGGTCAATGGGGATTGACTCGTTTCTGCTACCAGCCTCAAGTGGCCATTCGAGAAACTGCAGCTTTTGGCACTTCCTTATTTGCTTCACTTTTCATCCTTGCAGGTTGCCGCTTGGATACGACGCATATCCCCAGAGTTTAGGACGAAGATTGACTCCTTGGCGAGAGACAACCTCACACCTCTGCAGGTCCGAAAACGCATGATTTTGGAGAATAACGCGAGCATAAGCTCACGGGCTATTAAGTTGTATATTGCCAATTTGTTTAGGCTATTTATATTGCGGCTGGCTTTTCAAAACCAATAAATCAATTGCGGCACACTTCGCTGAAGATCTACCCCAAACTCTCAGAATCACAGTTTCTGCAATAAAAAGACATATTTAAAATAGGCTACCAAATAAATGTCCTTCAAGATCACAATTTCTTACATTTCGCTTTCGAATTTATTATATATATTTTTTCTTGTTCATGCTTGGCTTTTTAAACAGAGGATTAGCCACACGCTTTCCAAAATACATAACGGCAAACACAAACGTAATTCTAACAGTCAAAATGCCCTCTATTCTAGCTATAACTCACACGCGGTACTACATTCAGTTCCCCGGAGCCACATGTGGTTATTCCTGGCGGTAAATTGTCCTGTGATACGGCTCGTTGGTTAGATCGTGGTTAGAAATGGGTAAGAAGGGCGAAATGTTCGAGATAACGGGGCGTGAACTAACGCCGTCTCTTTGGTTTTAACGGCGGCTGTACTGTATAACAATCACCTAAAGCTACTACGGAGACTACATCCCACGAAAATGTGTTTCAGATATAATGGTGCCACTGAAACAGAAGCAATGGCAAATGCTTATGCAAATGGCAGGCTAGATGAATGATTTGGCGAACAGTCATGTTGAGAGTAAGGCAGGCATTTACGATGTAATCGCAGTATTCTGGGCTGCGAATGGACTGTGCAGTCAGTAGTTCCGAGACCGCACCTCGGTGCTAAGCCAGTAAAGACAGAAAAAATTAAACTGCCTCAAGACACTCCTTCAGTGCTCCGGAACAAGGTTGCTGATTTGCTGTATGCAAATAATTTTCTGCTGGTGTCCGGAACTGGGGGGAAAAGATTCGCTTCCAGCAAACCGTGCCCCCCCCCGCAATTGCTCTGCACCCCCCACTATGGGAACCACTGGTTTAAATGCAATACAAACGAGAGTTACGAATGTAACTGCGGTTCTATGAATCCCGAATGACCGCCAGAAGCGGTGCTTAAAGCACTGAATATTCCCCTTCGCGCATGCTCAATTTGAGTTTGTATTACAACAATGTCACGTGACCCACAGATGACCCAACGAAGATTATATCTTCCGGTGTCACCTGAGAATCATTTCCTACAGAATCTTCTCGCGAGCACACGAGGATTCTGAGTGATAGAGAGCTCTGGCGGTCATTCGGGATTCATAGAACCGCAGTTACATTCGTAACTCTCATTCCATTTCATCCCTGCTGACCGCCAGAGGCGGTGCTTAAAGCACTGAATGACTTATGCCAGCAAGGTCACGAAGAATCCGGATCACAGACCTTTAGTGTGCAGAGTCAGAGGACCCTGGCCGCAGAACCACGGCTAAGGGGTGGGGTGTGGCCACATTCACCCTGTAGAACCTGGAGAAAGTGTCCGGTGACGTCCATGAAGCTGCGGCACAAATGTCCTCCAGGGACACTCCCCTCAGGGCAGCCCATGAAGTAGCAACACTCCTGGTAGAGTGGCACCTCACGCCAGGTGGAAGGGTACGGTTACTTGCCCGATAGGCATGGGTGATGACATCAACAATCCAGCGGGACAAACGCTGCTTGGAGATGGCGCAACCCCTGTTAGGGCCACCGTAACAGAGAAAAAGTTGATAATACCTACGAATGCATACAGTAGCTGCAGTGTAGACCCTCAGAGCCCACACTGGACATAACAGTTCAGGCTCGTCCCCTCTCCCCTGGCGAAGGGTCGAACCGAGCCAGTCAAATAGGTTGGTTATGGTGAGCGCGGGCCAACACTTTAGGGAGAAAAGCTGTGTTCAGCCACAGAGTGACCCCTGAACCATCCGAGTTCCACCTCAAACACGAGTCACTGACAGACAGGGCGTGCAGCTCTCTGACAAGCTTTGCAGAGCAAATGGCCAGAAGGAACGCAGTCTTACAAGAAACCCACTTCAGCTCCGCTAGTGTCAAGGGCTCAAATGGGGGCCGGCGTAGTGCATCCAGTACCAGGGGAGATCCCAAGCTGGAGCTCTTGGGGCACTCAGAGGATGTAATCTCTGAGCCCCCTTAAAGAGGAGGGACACCAAACTATGGCTCCCCACAGTGCCATTGTCAATCCTCACATGACCACAAGATATTGCCGCGACATACACTTTCAATGTCGAATGAGACCGACCTCCGTCCGGAAGAAACTGAAGAAAGTCAAGAATAGTTAGCACAAAGCAGCGCACAAGGTCCTCATCCTGCCTCGCACACCAGTCAAAAAACAGTTTCCATCTATTCTCATATTGAAGACGAGCGGACAGCACTTTTGCATTCATTATGGTATGTCTGACAGGGTCCGCACAGGAGCTCAACAGCAACTCGGGCCCTTCAGCAGCCAGACACACAGTTGGAGGCGTCGTGGATTGGGGTGCCAGATCCGCCCTGCCAGCTGAGACAGGAGATCCTTCCTGTCAGGAAGGCGCCACGGTGCACCGCGACAGAGTCCGTGCAGCAGTGGGAACCAGCTCCTTCCTGGCCTGAAGGGAGCCACAAGTAGGACACCGTCACCCCCCTGAAGGACCCTCCGAAGTACCAGCCGGATCAGAGGAAGTGGAGGAAATGCATACAGGAGGCCGTCCGGCCAAGGATGGGCCAGTGCGTCCTGGCCCAAGGGACTGGTTATCTCAGCTAGGGAGAACCACAGAGGACAGTGGGTAGAGACTTCTGAAGCGAAGAGGTCCACGTCCGCTCTGCCGGAGAGGCTCCAAATAGTGCTCACCACTTCCGGGTGGAGGCGCCACTCTCCTGACAGCGGTTTTTGACAGGAGAGGGACTCTGCTAGGCAGTTCTGCTCCCCCGGTAGATACATTGCCCGAAAGGCTGATCAGACAGGGGGCTGCCCATGTGAGGAGCTTTTCTGTTACTCGCAGCAGCTGCGCAGACTTGGTCCCGCCCCAATGATTTACATGATATACAGTTGATGTGTTGTCTGCCCCTTATGAGGACATGCTTGCCCCTCAGGTGTGGCAGGAAGTGCCTGAGAGCCAGGTGAACTGCTCGCAGCTCCAGCACATTGATGTGTGCACCCCGGTCTTCCACAGACCACTGCCCATAGGCCATCCTGCTCTGCCATACTGCACCCCATCCAGAGGGGGAGGCATCTGTGGTTACCATCTCCCTGCGATACGGAACATAGCCAATGGGGATGCCCCTGAGCATGTACCCCCTGTCCCTCCACAGGGCCAAGGCGAGGAGACACTGTTGTGACACCCTGAGCTTCCCGTGCCTGTGTCGCTTGGCATCCGAGTGGAAGCTGTTCAGCCACCTCTGCAGGGGGCGTAGTGACAGCAAGCCCAGCGGAACCACGGCTGAAATGGACGTTAGTTTGCCCACAAGGCGAAGAAATGTAACAAAGCTCAACCAACGGCCCGCTTGGAACAGGGCAAGAAGGTGAAGGATGTCGTCCACATGGTGGGGGGGACAGTCTGGCTATTATGGCTACACTGTACAATGCAATCCCAATGAAAGTTGTGGCCTGAGATGGCACCAGGCAACTCTTTTCCACATTTACCTTGAGTCCAAGGCAGGCCACGTAGGACAGGAGACGCGCTGTATCTCTGGACACCTGGGCATGGGATGGTGCACAGATCAGCCCGTCGTCCAGGTACGGGAGAATTTTCAAGCCTTGAGACTGTAGAGGTGCAAGGGCTGTGGCCACACACCTCGTGAACACCATTAGAGAGAGGGAGAGCCCAAAGGGTAGCACCCTGAACTGCCAGTGGTGGCCTCGGTAGGCAAAGCGGAGAAACCACCGATGTTTTTGAGTGATGGGGACGTGGAAGTAAGCGTCCTTGAGGTTGATGGATGTAAACCATTCTCCCTGTGCCACAGTTCGCAGGACATCTGCTGTGGTTGACGTATGGAAAGGTATGACCTTCATAAATTTGTTCAGCCCTCTGAGGTCTAAGATTGGGCGAAATCCGCCAGTCTTTTTCGTCACTAGGAAATATGTTGAATAGTACCCTCTGGGATGTGAGGGTCCACAGGCTCGATGGGGCCTTTAGCCAGGAGGGTGGATAACTCCTGGTCCAACACGAGAGTCTCTGCCGGGTCGCTGATGGAGGTCATTTTGACCCGGCCAGATGTGAGGGGCCGGAGGCGGAATTGAAGCTTGTACCCGTGGGTTAAGGTGGCAACTACCCTCGGGTCTGAAGCATGAGCAGCCCACTGTTGGAGCTGCTGATGTGAAAAATATCCGACCGCCGGCCCCAAGGCCTCAATGTTTGGCCCCCCGGCCCCTAGGGCCCTAAGGGGGGGGGGGGGGGGGGGGGGGTGACAGGCTCTGAAGCTCGAGGTTGTCTGGATGGCAGGCGGGCCAGGCCTCGAAAGTCCCGAGCTGGTCTCTGCATGGTACGCTGGACATCACAGCGGCCAGTAGAGTGGGTTGGCGGTGGTAAGCGGGTGTGAAAAGCAGCCGAGGAAACCCTCGCTCTGCTGGCAGGAGGCCTATCAAGAGGAGGCATCTGCCTAAGGCCCGCACTTCAGGCTGGCAGTCTCCTACCATGGACCTCACCAGGGCCAGCTCAGCAGACAGCTGGTTGACTTTAGATGAGAGCCTACCTTTTTTTTTCTTTTTGAGCAGGCCTCCCCTTCTTCCTGGAGGGTGCGACTGCTGTAGCCGCAGCCCGCCGCTTAGAGCATCTCTGACAGACCGGGGGCGACTGGCCTGATGGGGGGAGGTCACCTTCATCCCTTTGACGTTCCACCTGCGCCAGTCTGGCAGCCCTCACCGCCCGAGGCAAGTAGCAGCAGTTCTTGCAGGTATTGTCTGACAGTACCTCCCGCAGGTGCTCAGGACCGAGGCATGCGGGGCATAGGTCATGGCCGTCCTCTGGCGGTAGAGGAGCCTCACATGATGTACAGAAATGGGAGTCATCCATTGTGGTGGCGCTGGAGGCTAACATGACACTCACCTGTCCAAGTTAGCTCAGCCGCTCCCGCTAGTATGCTACAGGGCCTTGCACTGGAGGGAGGGAGCGCGTACGCCGCCCATAACAGGTAAGACACCTAGCTGGTATTTAATGAATGCTCCTCGGATAACCTGAGTGCGAACGCAATGGACAAACCGAGTATGGACACCATAAGCTGGAGGGAGGGAGCGCGTACGCTGCCTATTCCAGCAGAGACTCAGTAACAAACCCAACAAAAAATAAAAATTACTACTTCACAATAATAAAAATAAATAATAGTTATTTTCAGTTTTAACAGTAACAAAATAATAATAAATCAGGCTTTACACAAAAAAGAAAAACAACCACTGCACAGTGGTCCTCACCCAAATGGGAGCACAGCACGAACAACAAAACAAACCATATGGGGGGGCAGCGCGCACGCAGCCTGTACCAACAGAGGTTAAAGCAAACTCACCTGCAGGTGAAGCTATGCAACCGTTGCCGCTAATAATTATCCACGCTGGGCACCGGAAGACGCTCACGCAACCCGCAAGCCAGTCAGCAAAGTCAGCTCGACTGACTAAATTAAACGTCGGGATGAGGATGCGCGAACGCAACCGTCACCGACAAGTAATTAACAAACGCAATAAAGTAAAGTCTCTCTCAAACAGAGAGATCGCCGTCGCAGCTCCTGGAGGGTGAACGATCGCTGCTCCGACCGACAACGGTCGCGGAACTACTAGCAACGGAGTTTAAAGTGGTTAGTAGTAAAGCAGTGGGCTCAATGCTTTCCAGCGAGCAAAGTGCACGCGAGAAGAAAAAAAGGAAATGATTCTCAGGTGACACCGGAAGATATAATCTTCGTTGGGTCATCTGTGGATCACATGTGAAATTGTTGGTATACAAACTCGAACTGCGCATGCGCGAAGGGGAATATTCAGTGCTTTAAGCACTGCCTCTGGCGGTCAGCAGGGATGAAATAGAACTAAATTTATTTATATGTAAATTGAGTTGCATAATATATTTGATGAATTCATGTTACTTAAGATCAGTTTTTTTCTCTCTCTCGGCCAAGATATCCATCAATAAAGGTTGTAAAATTACCCATGAAGAATCATATGTTGTAAAAATGTATAAAGAATCAATCAAATTGGGGTTTAAAACACAACTATGGATACTGCATTGAAGAACCAAAACATATTTTAACAACAAAACAATCATTGATCTTCCTTTTTGTCATAATTTATTATTGATTATTGGCTACTATGGAGACTACATGCTACTACGGAGACTACATTTGGAATATGATATGTGTTTTAACAACATATGTCAATTGACACTTACATCTCAGTGGAAGTTATTTGAACTACATAATGTACTGAATGCGTACACAAGATTTGATATAATTATATTTTGCATTACAGTGGGCTAGCATGCTACTGCGGAGACTACATAAAATGGTCGCTAAAATATAGACCTCGGGTTCTTATTCAATAAATCTCATCAAAACCCTTTAGGATATCTGTGTGCTTTTGATTAGTTAATAAAACATCACAGACAAAATGTTTTCACATTTTTTGTTCCAGTCAAGTTGTAAATGACAGACATGCCTACCCCAAAAATGCTATTTCAGTGACGCATGCGAGTTCCATGCCTAATTTTCAGGAACATCACAGTTTTTTCAGGAACATTAAGTTCTAAAGGAAATTACAATCCTTCAACTTTAGAAAACAATTAAACTCTATGAAATTAAATGCAACAATTGATCATAAAATAATGTATTTGCATATTTTAAACTTTTCAACAGTTGACCTTGAATATGTAATGTTATGACATGTATGTATTGTTCTACAAAATACTAAGAAAAAATTATTCAGTAACTATTCTGTAAGGACATGGCAATACATAACACAAGGATGACAACAGCTAGATAGATCGATTTTGAACTTGACTGCAAAGCGGCGTAATCGGTGTTTTTTTTTTTTGAGGCAACGTGTCTTCTGCAATCGTCTCTTCCACCGTGTCCGATCGAGAAGTCCGAATCACAAACGGATCAATAGATAAATGTGTCACCTTTCTTGCTGAGTGTCAATACAGGCCATAATTCATGATAATCCTCTATGTAAGTTTGAACCCGCCGTTTCGTAGTTTTCTTATTATCGCTATCTGCTTTTCGTTTCACAGATGCCGTGATAGCTTGCCGCTATTCACACGAAAACAAAGCGTCACTAGGTGCGACATTAAGTTCGATTGTTTCCGTAGTGATCACATGCAGGGGCGTCACTAGACCTAATACTTTACTGGGGCACAGCTGGGGCACCAACAACGCATGCAAAAAATTTTTAGCACAAATTTATCATAAACCAGAAACGCCCGCGTTTGAACACCCTCGGCGGCGCACACACGGACAGACAGACGACAAACTGATGACAACACCCTTCAGCCTGAAGTCGGCCCGAGGATAAAAAGCATAAATAGTGACATTTAAATTCCCGCGGAAATGGCGACACGGAGGAGAAAACGAACAATAAGGACAGGCAATTGCCTAGCACTAACCTGACGACAGGTGGAAAGAATGACGGCGAGAGCAGTCAGCACTGACAGACACCGTTGTGTGTGTGACCTTGTGTTCCGAAGTTCTGAAGTGAGCACTAGCCGAATCACATCCAAAGCCACGTGAATATTAAGTTGCCACATGCCATTGTGTACTACACGGAGTGTATGGAATAAAGTAGCAATGAGTTACAGTTATCATATGAAGTAGTTGTGTGCCTATGCACTTTCTGTTACTGTAGATTCTCTTACGGTAGATTATGTGGACATGTAGACTTAAAACGTGATTATTATTATTATTTTTAATCCCCTGGGGAAAATTATACTGGGGCACAGCAGACAGAATATGTCTGGTTCCGCCGATGATCACATGACAGTCGTGATTTCATTGATTACGGAGAGGTTCCGGACAATCATTAGTCAGAAAAAGCTGGGCTGAACAAACCGGTTTCAGGTTTCCTTATTCGACGCATTAGTAGTCAACAAACCAGTTTCAAATATTATGGCGGAACTAAGATGTTTTGGTTTATGAACAATATCGAAGCGAAGTTCGTTCTTGGCAAAAATAAACAAAACACAAAATATATTTTTCATATTTCACGGTTTCCGTATTTTATTAAAACAACTCGTAACACCGTATTTTAATGTTTTTTCCTTGCTAAATACGGACAAACCGTTACGGTAGGCATGTCTGAAATGATCAAACTGATTACAAAAGAAAATCACGAATCAAAATTTAGCGATTTTGATGACGAAGCACAGGTCCTCAAATTAGTCTGGAAATCAATCCAACCATGCCAGGTTCATACAGACTGCATCTGAAAAACACTGAAGGAAACCTTTATACAATAATTACTAGATTATATTCTGCGATAAAATGCATATTTTGTCAATGATACACTATTCAAAAACATGCCAGATGTCAGTGAAACACTAAAACACGCCAAAATTCACCGTTTTAATGCATATAGCTGCCATTTCGCGGAAAATCAACCGATTTACACACTTCAAAATTAGACTTAAGGGGGCCGCCAAGCCAATGTTGACATGGAGATAAATAAAAAAATTTTGAAGTATGTATTATGATTGGTCATTATAAGTGGAAAACTCATTGTAATATATTGCTAAACTGTACAAATGTAAATAATTATGTATATATGTATAATATATTGAAATAAATACATTGAAAGTAATTAATACTATTGTTGTCATTCCGTGACAATTTTGTAATTCCGTGACATTGACTTTTTGAAATTTCTTGCCCATAAAGCAGGGTTAAAGTCAATATTTGTTTCTATAACTTACAGTATTAACCCAAAAACACCTTAAATATGAACATATTGAAGTTTCATAACTTGACTATGATAGGAACATCAGTTTCTGGATAGTTAAACACAACATTAAAAAAACCACGTCAATTTTGTGTAATTCCGTGACGGAGTAGTTTTTGCTGGTTTCTTTCATGAAGATTTCTCAAAAATTAATTTTCACTTAATAATATTAAAGAACAAGTTAATACCTTCAATATGACATGTTATACTTGATTTTATGTTATTTAGTTGTAGAGTGTTATGGCCCCAATTTGTTATTACATTTATTACACAACAGCAACAGCAAGGGATGACAAACACAGTTTTAACAACTAAAACACATTTAATTTTTAACAAAGACAAAGACTAATAACAACCTACAACTAAAGACCAAGATTGATAAATAAGAAAAACCAGAAATAATTACAGTCCCTTTTTGGTGGGGTGGCTTGGTGATGTCCTGGATGAAGAAAATGCTCAAACACAGGCAAAGAAATCCACAAAAGAAACGTCACAGGTCTTGAACAGAAATAACAGGTATGGTCACACGTATCCTTCTTCTTGCAATTTCTCCTACTACTTTACTGTCTCAATTCTTTTCCTTATATACTCTTTTGCAGACCCCACCCACGTTTAGACCTCTTTTTTTTAATTTTCTGAGACTTGCCCCAGACATGTCCAGGACATGTCTAAACATGACTCCAGTCTGAGCTTCACAAAAAAAAGGTAAATACTGCCATCTAGTGGCCTATATTCACATTACACCTCCATTCCAAAAGGGAAAAATTTTGACTCATAAAGGCAAAATTTTTCTTTTCAATACAAAATGGTTAAGTGAACACTTGTCTATATATACATATCATACAATATTCAAACACATGATATATATATATATACACATTCAAACACGGGATTAGCAATCAGCAATTACATTGTCTGTACCCTTCACATGCTTAATTTCCAAGTCAAACTCCTGTAAAATCAAACTCCAATTCAACAATCTCCGATTCTTGTTTTTCATCTTACTCAAAAACGTTAACGGATTGTGGTCAGTGTACACAATCATTGGCTTTTGTCCTGTACAAACATAAACCTCAAAGTGTTGTAAAGAAAGGACCAGAGCCAACAGTTCCTTCTCTATTGTGGAATAGTTCCTTTGGTGGCGATTGAACTTCCTGGAGAAGTATGCCACGGGATGCTCAATGTCATCAGAGTCACTTCTCTGTAGGAGCACAGATCCACAAGCTTGGTCGCTAGCATCGACCGCGATGGAGAACGGTTTGTTGAAGTCAGGAGATTTGAGCACGGGGAAGTGACACAGCAGAGACTTCAGGTGAT
Organism: Gymnothorax reevesii; assembly: GCA_029721435.1. Lineage (NCBI taxonomy): Eukaryota > Metazoa > Chordata > Actinopteri > Anguilliformes > Muraenidae > Gymnothorax > Gymnothorax reevesii. The sequence goes on along the minus strand of CM056587.1, from coordinate 47,449,604 downwards.
CGAAGGCTCTCTGGCATGCATCATCCCAAGTGAACTTTACGCCTTTCTTCAGTTGCTTAGTTAGACTGAGAGTAATCTCAGCAAAGTTCTTGCAGAACTTGCGGTAGTACCCGATCATTCCAAGGAAGCGGCGCAAAGCTTTTTTGTTGTCAGGAACTGGAAAGTCCATGATGGCTTGGACTTTAGCATTTATGGGTGCCACCTTACCCTGGCCTATGACGTAGCCAAGATAGGTGACAGTAGCACAACCAAAGTCACTCTTGCTCAGGTTAACAGTCAGGTTAGCCTGGGTCAGGCGCTGGAACAATGTCTCTACATCTTTTAGATGTTCTTCCCAGGAGTCACTCCATGTGATCAGGTCATCGATGTACGCACCCGTGTGTGGCAATCCGGCGATTGTAGACTGTATCATCCTTTGGAACGTGGCTGGGGCATTTTTCATGCCAAAGGGTAGGACTTCATACTGGTACAATCCAGATGGTGTGGCAAAAGCAGAGATGCTCTTGGCCCTCTCAGTTAAAGGCACACACCAAAAACCCTTCAATAAATCAATCTTGGTCAGAAACTTTGCTTGCCCTACACTATCAATACAATCATCAATCCTTGGTAATGGAAACACATCAGTTCTAGTTACAGCATTGACTTTGCGATAATCTGTACAGAATCTAGTACTTCCATCAGGTTTTGGAACTAGCACACAGGGTGAACTCCAATCTGAGTTGGAGGGTCTGATAATATCATGTTTTAACATGTACTCAACCTCTTTCTCAGCAATCTTTTTCTTTTCAGGATTCATCCGGTATGGATGCTGTTTTATTGGTTTGGCATCACCAACATCTACATCATGAGAGGCTATAGTAACTCTCTTTGGAACATCAGGAAACAAATCCTCATATTTCTTGATCAACCTTTCAAACTGATCTCTCTGTGAGGGTTCTAAGTGCTGGAGTTTTACATCAAGATTTTGCGACACTTCAGAATTTGACAATTTACATGGAAGAACTTCAGCTTTAATTCTAGGTTCATCATCTTGAAACTCCCCCTCATCTTCACACATCTCAGCCATTGGAGGATCTGAAGTGACAGCTGCAACCCTAGCATTTCTGTCATGATAAGGCTTCAGCATGTTAATGTGACACAATTGTTTTGGTTTTCTCCTATCTGGAGTCTTCACAATGTAATTGAGATCATTGAGTTTTGTCAGAATTTCATAAGGACCATGAAATCTAGCCTGCAATGGATTGGACTGCAAGGGAAACAACACAAGGACCTTGTCTCCTGGTTTAAACTCACGGCTTCTAGCCTTATGATCATACCAAGTTTTAATTTTTCCCTGACTTGATTTCAAGTTCTCTTTGGCTAGGTCACAAGCTGCACGCAATCTTTCCTTGAACTTGCTAACATAGTCTAACAGACTGATATGCGGTTCTTTCTCTTGCCATTGTTCACTCAACAATAGCAAAGGTCCTCTCACTTCATGACCAAACACTAGCTCAAATGGACTGAATCCAGTAGACTCCTGCACTGCTTCTCTAGCTGCAAACAACAGCAAATGAACCCCTTCATCCCAGTCTTTCTCATGGTCATAACAATAAGTCCTCATCATTGTCTTGAGAGTGGAATGAAACCGCTCTAAGGCACCCTGCCTTTCTGGATGATAGGCACTAGAAAGAATCTGCTTTGCACCTAGTTCATACTCAACCTGCTGAAACAAACCAGAAGTGAAATTGCTACCTTGGTCAGACTGAATTTCCCTGGGAAGACCAAACAACGTGAAGAACTTTATCAAAGCCTTCGAGATTGCAGTTGCCTTGATGTTACGTAGAGGTATGGCTTTGGGGAATCTGGTAGATGCACACATGATTGTCAACAAGTACTGATTTCCAGATCTAGTCTTGGGTAATGGACCAACGCAATCAACAATGACCCTAGAGAATGGCTCCCCAAATGCTGGGATAGGCTGCAATGGAGCTACAGGTGGGTCTAACTGGTGTTTTCCAACTACCTGACAAGTGTGACAGGTTTTGCAAAAGTTGGAAACGTCTTTCCGAAGCCCAGGCCAAAAGAAGTGTTTCATGATCTGATCAACAGTCTTGTTAACACCAAGATGACCTCCTAAAGGTAAACTATGAGCCATTGTTAAGATCTCATTCCTATAGACCTTCGGAACAACAATTTGCCTGACCACTGCCCAATCTGCATTGGCAGGGATATCAGGAGGGCGCCACTTCCGTATCAACACACCATCCTTGAGATAATACCCAACTGGAACTGCATCTATTTCTTTTTCAGGAAGGGCTCTCCTCTTTAGTACACCAATTTCAGGATCATTAGTTTGCTCCTCAATCAACCGCTTTCTGGACAGAGACAAGTCTCCAGACACATCAGAATCACCAGACCCATCCGGCTGGCTGAATAGAGAACTGATAAAAGTATCTGATAAGTCCTCAAACGGAGAAACCATAGTAGGCCAATCAGAGTCATGAGGCGAACCACCTGAGTCCTGACTATTCAATGTACTGGACGGCACCACATCATCTTCTTCTTTAGCCTTCTTGGCCATAGCACGAGTCACTGCGCAAGAAGGATACAGAGATGGGTCCTCATCCCCATTTTCAGTGCTCGGCTGTGAAGTAAGATGTACAGGGGGAACTACTTTGCCCCCAGCCAGGTCATTGCCTAGCAACAGAGAAACACCCTTTATAGGTAGACTTGACATAAGTCCCACCTTTACCTGTCCTGTAACTAAATCTGACTTCAAGAATATAGAGCGCAGGGGTACAGATACAGTCCTCCCTTCAATACCTTGTACAAGTATGAAATCCCCTGAAGCGGTCTCATCACGTAACTCCAAGGAGTCCATCAACAAAAGTGACTGAGAAGCTCCGGTATCCCTTAGGATATATATGGGGACAGGAGTAGTATGCTCATTCAGAGCCACAAATCCCTCTGACAAAAATGGAAGAAATTCCTCCCTCACAAAGTCAGCTGTATTAAGCTTTTTAGCCCCACAAGAAGCAAGCAATTTAGCAGATTGGTTATCTACTACAGGGGTTTCTAACCTTGTTTTCACAAAGGCATTTGGTTTGGTATCCTTTTCTTTTTCTTTCTTAGCTTTTAGGAACCAACAGTTAGTTGTAACATGACCAGATTTCTTGCAATAACTGCAAACTAGACCACTTTTGTCACTGTCAGCTTTCACACTTTGATCAGACCTGTTACTGGATTTCTGAGCACCATCACCAGATTTGTCTTTGTCTTTGGGTGAGGAATCTTGGGTATCACCATAACCCTTTTTCTGAAATTGGGACCATCTATTGTTACTGCTAGACTGAAATTTGGACTTGTGTGTGAGAACATATTCATCGGCAAATTTGGCAGCTGATTGCAAGTTCAGTGCTTGCTTCTCATTAAGGTAGGTCGTAACATCATCCTTAACACAGTTCTTGAATTCTTCAACTAACACCATCTCTTTTAGTGAGTTGAAATCATCCTTGACCTCCATAGAAGTACACCAGCGCTCAAAGCAAACCTGCTTCTCATTAGCAAATTCAACATAAGTCTGATTTTCAGATTTCTTCAGACCTCTGAATTTCTGTCGGTAAGCCTCTGGAACCAACTCATAAGCTCTCAAAATAACCTTTTTGACAACCTCATAATCGGAGGAATCATCTGCAGACAAAGCCGAATAGGCTTGTTGAGCTTTACCCTTGAGGACAGTTTGCAACATCAGAGGCCAGTGTTCCTTTGGCCACTGGCAACTCTTTGCTACCTTTTCAAAACACTGAAAATAGTTGTCAACATCCTTTTCTGAAAATGGAGGCACCAGTTTTACCTCCTGGCTAGCCCGAATTTTATTTTCAGTTTGAATTTTAATTTTTAGTTGCTCCATTTGGAGTCTTTCTTCTCTATCGAATTTCTCTAATTCAAAATCTCTCTGTCTCTGTCTCTCTCTTTCTGCTCTTTCCTCTTTCTCTCTCTCAAATTCTCTTTGTTTTTCTTCTCTTGCTAATTTTTCTACCTCAGACTGCCTTTGTTTTTCTTTTTCTTCCCTCTCAAATTCTCTTTGTTTTTCTTTTTCCTCCCTTTCTTTTTCTCTTTCCTCCCTTTCAATCTCTAGCATTTTTAATTTAAGTTCCATTTCTATATTTGGATTTTCCACTGGAAACTGTTCCAGATCTCCTGGTGCAAACACATTTTCATCAATGTAATATTCAACTATCTCTCTAGCCAGTCTTGCTTTTCGCATGGCTGGTTTTACCTCTGTCAGCTCCAACTGTCTGCAAATTTCTAGCAGTTCTGTCTTTTTAAAAGACTTCAAAACCCCTACGGTTGGTGATGCCAAGAAATCATCCATTGCTGTTGTCAATATATATCTAGGAAAATTCACAAAAACAATTTCACAATTTGGAATGTTAGATTTTCAATAAATTACTCACACAATGGTCTATCCCGGACCTTGAGCCCCCAATTTGTTATGGCCCCAATTTGTTATTACATTTATTACACAACAGCAACAGCAAGGGATGACAAACACAGTTTTAACAACTAAAACACATTTAATTTTTAACAAAGACAAAGACTAATAACAACCTACAACTAAAGACCAAGATTGATAAATAAGAAAAAACAGAAATAATTACAGTCCCTTTTTGGTGGGGTGGCTTGGTGATGTCCTGGATGAAGAAAATGCTCAAACACAGGCAAAGAAATCCACAAAAGAAACGTCACAGGTCTTGAACAGAAATAACAGGTCTGGTCACACGTATCCTTCTTCTTGCAATTTCTCCTACTACTTTACTGTCTCAATTCTTTTCCTTATATACTCTTTTGCAGACCCCACCCACGTTTAGACCTCTTTTTTTTAATTTTCTGAGACTTGCCCCAGACATGTCCAGGACATGTCTAAACATGACTCCAGTCTGAGCTTCACAAATAAAAAGGTAAATACTGCCATCTAGTGGCCTATATTCACATTACAAGAGTTACAACCCAAAATGTAATGGGTATGAAATTCCGTGACAGCTTGGCGGCCCCCTTTATTTACATCATAGCCCAGGACAGTCACTCCCTAGATAAATACAAAATTTCCTCCACATAATTTTGAGATTTTCATTGATAACAATCCATTTTTGAAATGTCAGGCCTGATTGTGCACTAGCTGACACACCTATGGTTACTCACATCTGTACGCCAATCCTGGCTTATATAATCTCCTATTTCCCCCGTGCAAACACTCGCGCTATAGCCTACAGATCACACAATACAACATCAAAACTCAGAACCAAACACTTACACCAACAAGCCTTCTATCAACTGAACAGCCGAAACTTATGTATGTGAACTGCACCTTATCTGACCTCTGTTCCATAGTATTCCAGAGACCTTTGGTATGTCCATATTACATCTCACTTTGGATAAAAGTGTCTGTCAGAGAAATGCGATGTCATATTGAAATCCAAATATGTACACCCTCAGAGCCAAAAACACAGATGGTAGCCCACACTTGTATGACAATTCATCCCCGAACTTTATCTGATCAACAGGCTCTCAGGAACCCACATCTCCATACACCCAAATCTGAGCACATCAGTAATCGCACGCCAAAAAACATCAACAGCTGTCGTCCTGCAAATCCATGCACCTCAAGACTCAATTAACAGAATTGCAAAACCTCTTCCTATTAACTAGTGGCAGTATACCTGCTATCAAAACAGCACTATTTACACTTTTCACTGAGCTCTGTCCGGCCCATACTGCTCGTCTTCCACAATGTGCACAATGGAACTTCCACTCTGGGCCACTACCACACAAACAAGCACAAACATACAAACACTGATGTAAATGCACATAAAGACACACAGAGTCAGGCACATACTATTATATCCTACTACCATAATTGGCTGTGCCTCTGTCAGTCTGTCTGTGCGGGGTTGCACGACACAAGATCGCTCCAATTACCTCCAAAGTTTGTCATTAGGGTTTGGTCACTCAAAAAATCTTGAGAATTTACCACAATTAAAGATGTCGTCCTTTTAGAAATGAAATCAGGGCAACAGAGCGGTTTTGAAAATTCTGACATCCAGGGAAGATGCATTTGAAGGAAGCAAAGCTAGCAAGCAAACTGTAGGCTGTGGTAAATATTAGTACCTCACAATGCAATTTGCTCTATTACACAGTATCAGACAAATAATCACAAACTCTTGCTAGGACCGCATGTACGCGCAAACATAGAAGTTTATATTAAGATACCCGTCTCATTGCCCTACCTGGAGAGGAGAAATCGTCACAAATTTGGTACATGTAGAGGATAATATCAGTCACCACGATAAGTAATGGTTTCTGCAGGTAAATGTGACGGAATTCACCCAGGATAATGGTATATTAAACAATTTCAGAGCCCTATTACCTGACTGGATACTCAGTCACTCATTACACTCATTAAAACATCACTGTGCCCTTTGTTCCGGGTAAGTGGAAGTGCAGGATATTTGCTGACCTACTTTCTAAGGCTAGGCACACAAATACACGGCGATGTACACCTTGGCATTATGTTCTGAATAGTATCAGTCGTCTTCAGTACAGTTTGCTGAGGAACTTGCAGATTCACATATTGTGTATCTTTTTTGTTTTGGCTCAGTACTCCAAAAAATTTAAATGAAACAATGAGTATGATGTTAAATTGCATACGGTCAGCTTCAAACAAAAGGTAATTTAATCCATATCACGTGATGGTCTTGGGTATGATGACCTCTTTATACACATAGAGGCTGTTCAAATACTCTATGGACTGACTGTTCTGTATGTTGGCAGGTGCCTTTATATGGACTAGTCAGCTAATTAGGTGACATGCAATGCAAGGACTACAGTGCGTATATTCACTCATAAAATCCTCATCACAGCGAAAAAAACACACACATACATGTACAGAAACAGGAGAGTATATAAATGCCCATCAGAAATCCTGCAAAGGAGTCCTACGGAGGGCATTCTGTTCAGCTAATAATGAGTCAGGGTCGGCAGGAAAAAGGGACAAAGACAAGAAGAGAGAGACAAAAGGAATGACATTTGAGGAGCCTCGCAGCACAGTGAGATTAAATAGGGGTAGAGCTGCCATCAAAATAAAAATGCCACAGAAACTACGTCTCTGAATCCCCTTCTCTGTACTTCCAGATAATTCCATTCCTTTAATCTGCCTCCCAAAAATTAATCATGACATTTTATGCGGGCAGTTTTTTTGCAGATGCTGCTTTCTTTATCCAGAGTAGGAGGCAAAAAGGTTCCACCACAGGCCCTCTGATATTCTACCTGCTCCATGAGCGAGGCCTGTATATTTAACATGAAAATTCAACTTATATCACTGAGTTTTGAGAATAGGAATTGACACACATATCCTTCTGACACTCGTGTACAGAAGTATAGTAAAACAAGTGCACAACGCATGCACACATGCACGCATGCTCACACGCAAACACACACACACGCACTGGCAGCTCACTCATGTAGTGGAGGGTCTCCTCAGCTAGAGCTGGCGAGATGGTGCTGCCCTCCTCAGGTGAGCCCCGGGGGTGCTGGTCCCAGTTAGACCCATCACTTGGGTCCTCCCCTATCCCTGGCCCTGATACACTCTCCTCACTGCCATCTGGGGAAACAGGAGAGGCACAGGAGCTTGCATAAACCATGGGCTTAATGATCCTCTGCCTCTCCGTGTGTCATTCCAACTGTCTGTGCGTGGCCTGTGTGTGTTTTGGGGTATATGTATGCATGTGTTTATGATGTGCATTTAAGGTGAGTTACAGATGTGCCGAGTGGGAGGTAGACTGGAACCCTGGCCTCACACTCACACCAAAAGTTTTTTAGTCCAATGCATTGCCAGTCTGCTGAAGACAAAAATCGCCCCAAGCCAAGAGCAATAACTTAAATTTAACGATCATGTCAGTAGAGGGTTTGTGTTCACAATTAATAACTATGGCCGGTGTATTATATTTCCCTGCGCTATTTCACGCCTTTCTGCAGATGTAGACGCCTGTGGACATTGAGCAGCTCTTTTTAATGGATGCAGTTGCACTACTCTATCACTAGATGGGAACCCTGAATGAGTTATTGAATATTCACAAGCATGCTGGAACACACTCTAGAATATTGACGAGTTCACTCCTATTCCTCTTTTTCAGGAGTTGCATGAATTAAACTCCACAGCTAAGCCTGATGGGCAAACTGCCCAATATCCTTGCCCATAGTATCTATCCAGCAGTTTTAAAAAAATTATCCCTTGTGACTAGGGGTGTAACGATTCTGAATCGATGCAGTCGATGTTTTTAAAGGCATAGAACCGCCATGGGGCGAACATCCGCGCTTTCCCTTTTCCGTTAATAAACTCGAAGCAGTCTTGAACGAAAGTGCCAAACATCAGAGGGCATGAGAAATGCTTCCGGAAAATAAACTTGACTGACAGTAGTATTTTTCGGCGATATGCTGCACGGAGCCAAGTAAAGGACTACAGAATCGTCTCCTTTTAAGCAATTAGGTTACTCTAATCTTGTCCTTGTTTACTTTGCTCAATTATCAATTAAACAGGGCATTCGCTTTTTTACTTTTCTGAATGAGTAGAGCTGTTGATTAAGACAGCGTGTTTGATTGCCGCATTCTGAAAGTTAAATGGGCACAGATTTGCAAGAACGCGTATTTGGCCATTTCGTGTGATTGTGATAATTTATAGCTCACATTCACGTTTCATCCGCTTCAATGTTTTCAACCTTGTGTATTTTATAGACGCTTGAAATCCAGGGCGATCTGAAAATAAATCTCTTTATTTTTATTTTTATTTTATTATTATAGATCTCGCAAAAATACTACAATGAGTGATGAAATGCTAGTTGGGATGTGGCGATGTTGAACGAGGTTCTTTTTTTTTTTTTTTTTGAAGTGTGATGAGACAACTTGCAGTCATGGGGTTTGTAGGCAGTTGCATGTAATTTCTTGAAACATACACACCTGAAGCGGCTTAAAAGGATTTATACTGCCGTCAGGAAGAAGCCTGAGTTGAGATTTCGCTAATTGCAGGTGCTCCAGCCTTCCCTGAATCTGCTCTCATGTACTTGGCCTAAATAACAATCAAGCAATTTCAGTTGCGTATAACGATTAAGATGTGATGGTGAAAAGCAGACAAACCTAACTGGGCTACGGCGTTAGATTGTAGGAATGCCAATTTGAATAATTAGAAATAATCTTCCGCTGAATTACATCTCTCATTGCAGCATTTTAGGACATTATTCAAGATTAATTTAAAACAGATTTGTTATTAGATCGCCCTGGAGTTTAACCCCTTTCTGCAGATGTAGATGCCGGCGTCCGTAAATTCCAAAATTTAATTCCTAAACAATTCTGTAATTGAATTTCCAAATGTCTAGCTTCACTTGAATAATTTTCAAAAATCTCTGTGTCACAAATCCTGAGTTCTAAAGCTTAAATAGGCTCATGCACAACAGGAAAAATTGGCATAATTTTGTATTCCGCGCAAAGGGGTTAAGCGTCAAAAAATACACAAGGTGGAAAACATTCTGAAAAGCGGATGAAACGTATTGTGAGATATAAATTATCACAGTCGCACAAAATGGCTGGCAATGGCAATCGTGTTCATGCAAATCTGCTGTTCTATGGCCATTTAAATTTCAAAATGCAGCTATCAAACATTTCTTAATAAACGGCTCTACTCATTCAACTTAAATAGTAAACAGATCCAAAATTTGATTGCTAATCAAGCAAAGTAAACGGGAACAGGTATACTTCTCTTAGAGTTGCCTAATTGGTTTATAGGAGACAATATTGTATTCATTTGCTTTAGGCTCCTCTCAGCACATAGCCGAAAAATACTGATGTCAGTCAAATTTTTTTCCGGAAGCATTTCCCATGCCCTTTGCAGGTGGTGTTACTACGCTTCAAAAAAAACATTGATTCAGAATCGTTAAAACCCCTACTTGCGACAGAAAAATCTGTTGTCCTCTGGAGTAACCACTTCAGTTGTGACCCAATGGAATCCCAGGTAGTTTCAAAAAAAAAAAAAATCAGTTTCCTGAGGCAAAAATTTGCCATGGTATTGACACCATGTCATTCTACTATCAATTTCAGTCATCACATATCAAAAACGTGCAATTTCCTATCGTGGATTAACGCGTAGATATGTCGGTTGAAGAATTTAGCCGTCTTTTAGAGCCTCATACAAGCTTTCACGGAAATCCAATCACTTCAATGGTGATTCAGTGGTATCTGCGTGAAAGCCCAGCTGTAGTTCACGCCCACGTGAAATTCTCCTGGTAATAACCAGTTGGTTGACAGGATTTTTATCCAATTGCAGACAGTATAAGCTTTCCTCAGTAAGTGAAAGACATTGATTGGACCTTGTAAAACATACTAAAATACTTGCGTAATAGGGTTACGTTGTATCAATAAACTTTACGCGGCTCTCTGACATGGCTGCATGGGAACAAAAGACCTCCAAAACTGAGCCTGGAGAGCTGAGCTTATTTGCGGTATGGAAATGTGATTCTGAGATGGAAAATAGCAGTTATTCTGAATGGCATAGACAGGAGGGCTGACAGCATTGATTCTTTTGAGGAGCAGCTCAATAATTCTTTTGAAAAGTGAGTAAAGCTGTCTTTGTATGGTGTAGCTCTATCTTACTTTTAGCTGCTAGCTAACCAGCCAGCTATTCCTTATTTTTGGTTTACCACTGTGATCACAGAGCCAGTTTGTCACACTGGGTAACAAAAGAGTAGTCGAAACTGCAGTGTGCTGGCATTTTTCCTAACTAGGCGATCAGTTTTAGAATTTATACCACATTCAATGAAACGGAATGCCTTGCATTTTTGCTTTTTTAAAGTGCTAACAGCTTACTGTGAGCTGAGTTATACATGTTCCATAGAGGGTATGAAAAGAGCTGTTACAAGCTTGCATTTCGCTGGGATGATCGGAATTGTAAATGGCAAGCTTTCCACCTGCGTGAACATTCTGACCGTAAAATAAGCAGTTCCTCTAATGAGTATGTGTGCTTGCTGACGCGGCTTTGTAGATAAATGGACGAGACTCTGAACTTTATCGTGGAGAAAAGGAATGGTTTTGGTTTGGAGAGGTCAGTGGTGACCATTGATTTCCAACTGTGCCTATATTGATAAACTCATCCCAAATTCAACCAGAAAATCATCCATTCATATGGAACTTCAAGAGTACAAAGTTGATTTGTGCTGAAAATATGATTATTTTATGAAATGAAAGTGCGCCAATTTCAAGGCTCTGGGAGTTTGGGGAGCCACCCTGGATAGCCATCTTATTTGGCTTATAAAAAGTGGATAATTTAATATTTCATGTTCAGATGAGGAATTCTTGTGGTCTAGGAGTCAGTGGCGGCAGGTGCCAAAGATTTTGGGGGGGGGGCGCGATTTACCTTGGCGCAGCGCACCTGACAGCTGAATTGACGTCGACACAGTCAGATACTAAGAAGGAAAATGTAGCCTATAGATTTTATCAGGGTTTGTACCCCTTCTTTATTATGAATTGACAATGTATCCCCCATGTCCACAGATCACTGTATCTGTCCTGACATTACGTACAGATTGATCGTAAAAGCATGTTAAAGATAATCCACCAACTAACTGGGTTTTTGATAATTTGTAAAGATGAAAACAATAAATGGAACATAGTTAAACCGAAAAAGAACAACAACAAAAAAACAAAACAAATCTAAAAACACACCACTGTAATGCTGTCTACAGGCTTCGTACCCCTTTTCCAAAGTGAAATTCAAGCACTTTTCAAGGATTTTCAAGGTGCATTTTCATGCTTTCCCAGCACCTTACAGCTGTGGTAAACTACATATTTAGATACATAAATGAGAGATTTCACAGAAAGTGTGACCAACAGGTCCCACTGTACTTAACAGGATGAAATTATACATGAATGGTAAACATGTGGTTTTGTTTCATTGATAACATAAAAACAAATGTTTACAGGAAGTTTTAGACCTGGATCACTGCAATTTTAGTAAACCCCCCCCCCCTTTTTTTTAATTTGGTCTTGTTGCTAATGTTACATGGACGGAAAATTGGTGTTCACAGGGTGGAACTCAAACGGTGACAAGACTGTCTGAGCCAAGGCCAATAATGGCATGATGAGCAGAAAAAAGGGAAGGCACACCAGTGACCAACCCACTAATCCACGATAAGTAGGGCTTTGTCAATCCTGCCCACTCATTTCTAAGTTCCTCATCCACCCTGGAGTTCTGAGAGGAAGGAGAGACACTTTTTTGGGCCACCCTGTAGTATGGATGTGCCAACCACTTTAAGTCAAACCAGGGCTGGCTTGGAGCGAACTCGTCTATTTAATATAAGCAGCGTTCGAACTTGGCATGCTTGTGAAATGCAATTACTGATCCGGGTGTGCCATCTAGTGATAGAATATTGTAACTGCGTGCATAAATCTGCAGCTTCGTGTTCACTGGCGGACAAATCTGCACAAAAGGGCCAAATCTCATCTACAGCAGTGCTGTCCTGAGATTACAGGTTGTTGTTAACTAAATTTTTACCTTTTTGATGAGGGACACAAACGCGAGATGGTGAACATTCTAGAAGGCCAGGAAGTAAACATCCTCTCGCGCATGCACTTTACCCCACTTTCGCACTACCAGTTGTCATAGGGACTTCATTTCTGAATGCAGAGCGAAAGTTAAGACTACACATCGGACAGAAATTACGTTCACATCAAAAACTGGCTTCACAGTATGAAATAGGGCTTAGTATCAAGCATGGTAAAATAAAGGGTAAGAGTACCATACACATAAAAACCCCCCAAAAATATGTGTGCCCCCTTTTAAAATTATTCTGGCCAAAAAAAAAAACCCCAAAAAAAGTGGAGGTTGTGAATGGTACTCTTGCCCTGAATCTTTAAATCGGGACTGTCAGGTCCAATCTCCTTTATCCTCTTTTTCTCTTCCAGACAGTGGTGCTATGCTAATCTTTCCGAGCACGGCAAGTTTGACACAGTTTTCCATATGAACTCTTGATCGTTCGTGTTTCTTGATGCGTTCGGAGAGATGCTTCAAGTCCGTTTGTCCTGACTGTGTCCACGTTAAATCACATTTGTCACTTTTAAAAAGAATGCGGGGAAAACAGAAAAGTGCATTGGCTATTCCGCAGCCTGTCAGCCATGACTTGCGCTCAACCCAACTCCTGCAGAAACCCCGGTTGTACGCTTTGTTTTTCTCCTTGGTCTGCTGGCTGATGATAAGGTTGGGCTTGTCGGGTCCCAGCTCTTTAACCTGAATTTTCTCCTCCATTGTCCTTCTCGCAAACGGGTAGTTCAGTAAAGATCGCACTGAATTCGTTGGAAGCTGCACCTCGCTCGCCATCTTCCCGCCGACTAACCACGCAGCCAAGTCTCACAGTATCTCAGGGCATTTGCTGCTGCAAGGGGCGATATTTTCAGCGCCCCAAGACCGTACTTTTATGCGACACTGATTGGTCATATATTTATTAATTTGCCCTGGCAACTATACATGATTGGCTATTTCGCTGCTCTGCTGGGGCGCTCCATGACAGAAACATATGAGTCTGTCTGTGTAAATTCACCGGGAATGAACTTCAGTGGGTGGGAAATGTAGTTTATATTTTGCAGTTTATATTTTTTTATTATATATATTTAAAACTGACATTTATGGCTACATTTTTAAAAATACATTTTACATTTTTACCCCTTTTATCAGGGAGGGCGGCGCCCCAGCGCCCCCTATGGGCCGGCCGCCACTGCTAGGAGTTTATTATCCCAGAAATGTTTTGTTTTAATCCCCAGCCATTTTTCAATCCTCAGGATTTTTTGCAGTTTCAATGGTGAATTCTCATGGAGATTTTTTTATGTTTTCAGCCCATTGTCTCTACCAAAATCATGAAAATAAACTGAAATACGACATCATTATAAATGCTGTAAGTGTCTTTTCTGAGTTGAGCCACATTCGTCTTCTTTATGAAGCTTAAATCTTGAATTATAAATTATAAAGCATCAAATTGGGTAAAACATAATAGCCAAATTTGGCTTCTGCGCAAAGGGGTTAAGCAGGGAATCTAGTAAGCCTATCACTTGTCAAGACCAGGGGTATTCTACCTTATCTATAAACGGCCAATGTGGATGCAGGTTTTAAGTCCAACCAATTAGTTACACATCTGATTGCACTAATCAAAGTCTTTAGCAAAGATTCCAGGGTTTGATTACAAAACCCAAAACCAGTGAAGTTGGCACGTTATGTAAATCGTAGATAGAAACAGAATACAATGATTTGCAAATCCTTTTCAACTTGTAATCAGTTGAATACACTGCAAAGACAAGATGTTTAATGTTCAAACTGAGAAACTTTTTTTTTTTTTTGCAAATAATCATTAACTTAGAATTTAAAGGCAGCAACATATTGCAAAAAAGTTGGCACAGGGGCCTTTTTACCACTGTGTTACATTGCCTTTCCTTTTAACGACACTCAGTAAACGTTTGGGAACTGAGGAGACCAATTTTTGAAGCTTTTCAGGTGGAACTCTTTCTCATTCTTGCTTGATGTACAGCTTAAGTTCTTCAACAGTCCGGGGTCTCCGTTGTCGTATTTTACGCTTCATAATGCGCCACACATTTTCAATGGGAGACAGGTCTGGACTACAGGCAGGCCAGTCTAGTACCCGCACTCTTTTACTACAGAGACATGCTGTTGTAACATGTGCAGAATGTGGCTTGGCATTGTCTTGCTGAAATAAGCAGGGGCGTCCATGAAAAATACGTTGCTTGGATGGCAACATATGTTGCTCCAAAACCTGTATGTACCTTTCAGCATTAATGGTGCCTTCACATATGTGTAAGTTGCCCATGCCTCGGGCACTAATACACCCCCATACCATCACAGATGCTGGCTTTTGAACTTTGCGCCTATAACAGTCCGGATGGTTCTTTTCCTCTTCGGTCCAGAGGACACGACGTCCACAGTTTCCGAAAACAATTTGAAATGTGGACTCGTCAGACCACAGAACACTTTTCCACTTTGCATCAGTCCATCTTAGATGAGCTTAGGCCCAGCGAAGCCGGCGGCGTTTCTGGGTGCTGTTGATAAATGGCTTTCGCTTTGCATTGAAGAGTTTTAACTTGCACTCGCAGATGTAGCGACGAACTGTAGTTACTGACAGTGGTTTTCTGAAGTGTTCCTGAGCCCATGTGGTGATGTCCTTTACACACTGATGTCGGTTTTTGATGCAGTACCGCCTGAGGGATCGAAAGTCACGGGCATTCAATGTTGGTTTTCGGCCTTGTCGCTTATGTGCAGTGATTTCTCTAGATTCTCTGAACCTTTTGACGATATTACGGACCGTAGATGATGAAATTCCTAAATTTCCTGCAATAGCTCGTTGAGGAATGTTGTTTTTAAACTGTTCAACAATCAGCTCACGCATTTGTTCACTAAGTGGTGACCCTCGCCCCATCCTTGTTTGTGAATGACTGAGCATTTCGGGGAAGCTGCTTTTATACCCAATCATGGCACCCACCTGTTCCCAATTAGCCCGTTCACCAGTAGGATGTTCCAAATAAGTGTTTGATGAGCATTCCTCATCTCTCTCAGTCTTTTTTGCCACTTGTGCCAGCTTTTTCAAAACATGTTGCAGGCATCAAATTCCAAATGAGCAAATATTTGCAAAAAATTACAAAGTTTACCTGTTCGAACATTAAGTAACTTGTCTTTGCAGTGTATTCAATTGAATATAGGTTGAAAAGGATTTGCAAATCATTCTATTCTGTTTTTATTTACGATTTACAAAACGTGCCAACTTCACTAGTTTTGGGTTTTGTACTATAATCTGGTGTATAACTGCAAGACTGCAACGAAAGCCTGCACCCACACAGGTGCAGGCTTATATCATATAATAATAATGCATTATATAATAATAATGCATCACTTTTATATAGCGCTTTTCTGGGCACTCAAAGACGCTTCACAATGGATACATTATCCATTCACGCTCTGATGGTGGTAAACTACGTTTTTGTAGTCACAGCTGCCCTGGGGAAGACTGACGGTCGTTGCCTACAGCCCCTCCGACCACCACCAAACATTCACACTCAGCCATACAGGAGTGTTCCTATATTGCATGTATTTGTGGGTGGGGGAAACCGGAGTACCCGGAGGGAACCCACGCGAACACAGGGAGAACATGCAAACTCCACACAGAAAGGCCCCAGGCCAGATTCAAACCCACAACCTTCTTACTGTGAGGCAGTAGTGTTAGCCATCTAAGCACAGTTTGCAAGGTGAAGCATGTCTTCGGGGGACCTCATCAAGGACCTCATTTAGGCCAAATTTCTGTGAATTAGGGCTTACAAGAGAGAAGAGAGCCACTGCATAGTGGAGCAGCAAATCCTGTGTCTACAGCGGCAATCAAAAAATGGTTGGTCAAATGTATGGATTTGCAAACTGATTTCATCACTACAATCAAGCAACCTAATGTTGCACACTTAAGGAAGCAACTCTCTCATTCACGCATTTAAAGTGATTACCATACTGTTTTGGGTAACTCTGATGGGTCATGGAAAATGTGAAGATGTGAAAATGTAACACTGAAAAAGCACTCCAAATAAAATACAGCACAAAACAGAAAAAGTCATTCAAATGAAATACAAAGAACCAATGTTTTTAAACAAGTAATTTGTTCAGTCACAAAAAATTCAGAATTATTCAGTGTCACCTGTCTTTCGAACGTGCTACTACTAGGCAAATGCCTCATCTTGTACTTCAATCCATTCTTCTTTTAATTCCAGAGGATGCACAGCTTGAAACTGCTCTCAAATCAGTTATATTTCACAAAGCTGTACATATAATCAGCAACTTGTTTTGTTTACTCAAACGCTGTTTTCATTAAAACCAGAACATGTGACAGAGCAGTTATTGCCACCGAGTTATAACCCTAGAACTTTTATAACTACAACATGATTGTTCCCACCCAACAGTTTTTAGTGACTTCATTGCATGGTTGTACTCGGTGAATTTCATTATTACCTCCTACAACAAACTTGGATGGAGGTTATGTTTTCGCCCTGTTAGTTTGTTCAACTGTCTGTCCATTTGTAAGCAGGATTACTGAAGAAACACAGCAACAGACAGGTGTTTAAATTTCACTGGTTGAGGTCATAGGTCAAATTCATTTTCACAAAAAAGGTTATAAATGATAGTGAAGACAAAGGTATGCACTCCACTAAGAGCACTTCTTGAGCCAATTAACTTTCTATTGCTCTTGATTGCGCAGTTTACACAAGGGCATTCGTCCTTCATTGTGCTGCTAGAAAGCATTGATAAATTCATTGCTGGGCACCTTTACCTGCTGCCAGCTGACTAGCGAGGGTATTTGTTTTTGGGTGGGAAATCTCAGCTGGGCCTCAGGACACACACTCACACTCACCAGGGCCGCAGCTGGAGTTAGGCTTCTCCTCATTCATGGGTTTAGCTTCAGACCCTCTGCAGCCAGCAAATGTCGCAAGGCGGTCCCCAGTCCTGCATCTCTGGAAAAAGGTGGGCCAAGAACACCGACCCTCTGAATTTACACCATTCCCAAGGTAAACAACTAAAAATTAGGAATGGAGAAAGCAGGAAATGACAGAGGGATGAGGAAACAGGAGACATTACTGAACAGAAGAGGGAGCAGATGGAATATCGGACGGAACAGAAAGGAAAAGATGAGAAGGCAGAGGTGAGTACTCTATTGGTGTTGCAGCAGTACTAATGGCAGCAGATAGGTGATAGCCACAAAACAGCCATCAGCTCAGGTGTGGCCCGAAAATGTGAAAGAAAATCCAGTCAGAACCACCACAACTTATTGCACCGCCCTCTGCCTCCACCCGTCATGACAACATCCTCTGCCTCCACTCCTCATGATCGCTCAGAATAAAACAAAACATTTCACCGAAAACTGCATGCCAGTTTTCCCTTATGTTTAAACTGAAGAAAAATTTCGCTGAAAATGCACAAATTAATGAATGGCTGCTTGAGGATACAGTTCACTAATTCTTGAGAATTCGCCAAAAACATGTCTCACCAAGAAAAATGCTTATTCTATTTGAAACTAATAACAGTTTCACAAAAAACATGAATCAAATTTATAATCAGAGGGTTTTATACACATATGTAACAGGCTTTTATTGGTGGACTTTCAATTTTAATAATTTTATGACATTATGCTGGCCTATTGCCTTCAAAATCAGCTGCCCCCTGATGGGAGCTCATCATTTCAATTTGATTTAAAAAACTAAAAGTAAAAATAAAATTTAATAATAACCTTACCAGATTAAAGAGTTTATTGTTATATGTATTAAAAACTACAAAACCCAAAACTAGTGAAGTTGGCTTGTTGTGTAAATCGTAAATAAAAACAGAATACAATGATTTGTAAATCCTTTTCAACCTATATTCAATTGAATACACTGCAAAGACAAGTTGCTTAATGTTCAAACAGGTAAACTTTGATATTTTTTGCAAATATTAGCTCGTTTGGAATTTGATGCCTGCAACATGTTTCAAAAAAGCTGGCACAAGTGGCAAAAAAGACAGAGAGTTGAGGAATGCTCATCAAACACTTATTTGGAACATGCCACAGGTGAACAGGCTAATTGGGAACAGATGGGTGCCATGATTGGGTATAAAAGCAGCTTCCCTGAAATGCTCGGTCATTCACAAACAAGGATGGGGCGAGGGTCACCACTTAGTGAACAAATGCGCGAGCTGATTGTCGAACAGTTTAAAAACTACATTCCTCAACGAGCTATTGCAAGAAATTTAGGGATTTCATCATCTACGGTCCGTAATATTGTCAAAAGGGTCAGAGAATCTGAAGAAATCACTGCACGTAAGCGACAAGGCCGAAAACCAACATTGAATGCCCGTGACCTTCAATCCCTCGGGCGGTACTGCATCAAAAACCGACATCAGTGTGTAAAGGACATCACCACATGGGCTCAGGAACACTTCAGAAAACCACTGTCAGTAACTACAGCTCATCGCTACATCTGCAAGTGCAACAAAGCAAAAGCTATTTATCAACAGCACCCAGAAACGCCGCCGGCTTCGCTGGGCCCTAGCTCATCTAAGATGGACTGATGCAAAGTGGAAAAGTGTTATGTGGTCTGACGAGTCCACATTTCAAATTGTTTTTGGAAACTGTGGACGTCGTGTCCTCCGGACCAAAGAGGAAAAGAACCATCCGGACTGTTATAGGCGCAAAGTTCAAAAGCCAGCATCTGTAATGGTATAGGGGTGTATTAGCGCCCAAGGCATGGGCAACTTACACATATGTGAAGGCACCATTAATGCTGAAAGGTACATACAGGTTTTGGAGCAACATATGTTGCCATCCAAGCAACGTCTTTTTCATGGACGCCCCTGCTTATTTCAGCAAGACAATGCCAAGCCACATTCTGCACGTGTTACAACAGCATGGCTCCGTAGTAAAAGAGTGCGGGTACTAGACTGGCCTGCCTGTAGTCCAGACCTGTCTCCCATTGAAAATGTGTGGCGCATTATGAAGCGTAAAATACGACAACGGACACCCCGGCTGTTGAACAACTTAAGCTGTACATCAAGCAAGAATGGGTAGAGTTCCCCCTAAAAAGCTTCAAAAATTGGTCTCCTCAGTTCCAAAATGTTTACTGAGTGTCGTTAAAAGGAAAGGCGATGTATCACAGTGGTAAAAAGGCCCTTGTGCCAACTTTTTTGCAATGTGTTGCTGCCTTTAAATTCTAAGTTAATGATTATTTGCAAAAAAAAAAAAAAGTTTCTCAGTTTGAACATTAAACATCTTGTCTTTGCAATGTATTCAATTGAATATACGTTGAAAAGGATTTGCAAATCATTGTATTCTGTTTTTATCTACGATTTACATAACGTGCCAACTTCGCTGGTTTTGGGTTTTGTACAAAAAGTGAATTTTGAAAAAAAGAAACTATCATTTTTTGATTGTTCAAAATGTGTCCCTCACCTCCTGTCACTACCGTCACATTTTTTGTAAAATCCATCAAATCAGGCAAGTACAAGGTCCACTACATTCCCGAGGACCCCCTTTTCAAACCTTCACTTCTTCTTCATGGTTCAAGATCACTCAAGCTCCTGTAAGTTTGCCATTTTCTCTAAAACCTGTACATATTCTTTCAAACTGCTACTGTTGCCACCATAACATGTCACCACCGTACCTTTTGTGTATAGGAAAAAAAAATGAAATTATAACATAAATATTTAATATTTAAGAAGAGGTCTGTGACAGCTAGCAACAGAGTGAAAACAAGATGGCTAATGTGGACAACCTCTGCATAGCATGGAAAAAGAGTAGATTTTTGTCACTACCGTCAGATGTCACTACCGTCAGACTTTCTGTCTGACAGTGGTGACATACAGTCTGACGGTGGTGACAAAAACCTCCAAATGGTCCCTAAGGAAAGATTAAATATGATTTTTTGACCACAATTAGTACAATTATTGCTTTTATTTTTAATTTATCTTTATTTTATTTGTATTTATGTTTGAGAATAGCAAAGTTTCTTCTTTATTTCCTTTATACAGCCATAAACTGCATGCAATTGAGGAAGAATACCTTCGGCCTATCGTCCAATCCCTGGTGGTGAGGGGTGCCTGCCCTCTCTCATTTCACTATCATGGCACTTTCATTTTGCAAACATCATTGGGGATGCACAGAGTATCCAACCCCCAATCATTTCAGCCATATCTAACTTTCTCTTTATGGAACAAATACCAAAAACATGAAACTTGGATAGTGTAAAGAAGCAAGTGTAGATTATTTTACTATTGTTGTATTGTTTTCTCAAAATGAATCAATAGACAGCTATTAATGTTTCAACTGCCGTTACCAAATGAGAGTTCACTCTCATTGTAAAAAATGAATGGAGAACAGGCGGGATGTGTTTGGATGGTCCGTGGAGCTGCCCAGTTAGTCCTACCCACACCAGAAGTTTGTGTGTTTCTAGATTGGACCTAGATTGTCAATCTGTACCCCCTTCCAGTAAATTGCAAGCTAATTTGTCCAGTATTGATCGATTTACAGACCAACGTGTGCAGGTCCTGTTAACTTGATCCAAAAAATTAATTGAGGATTATGGACCTGCAAATGTGGATATGCAGGACCTGTACACATCGGTCTCTAAATCGGTCAATACAGGATCAATTTCAACTAAACTACCAGGAAGGGTGTACAAAGGCCCTATCTAGAACACACAAACTTCTGGTGTGGGTAGGACTAACTGGGCAGCTCCACGGACCATCCAAACATGCCCTCCCTAGTGTTCTCCATTCATTTTTTACAATGAGAGTGCACTCTCATTTGGTAACAGCAGTTGTAAAACAAAAAAGCATTTACTGGTGGTTTACATTTTGGAATTATATGTGATAATGAGGCCACTGTCACTACCGTCAGATTTGTGTCACTACCGTCAGAGGGACTTTTATTTGTTTTAAATACATATGTTTGAAATTTGTTACTTCAGTGCTCCTGGGCTATTAAAGTAACATTCTATCCATCCATCCATCCATTTTCAACCGCTTATCCGGGGCCGGGTCGCGGGGGCAGCAGTCCAAGTAGGGATGCCCAGACTTCCCTCTCCCCGGACACTTCCTCCAGTTCTTCCGGGGGTATCCCGAGGCGTTCCCAGGCCAGCCGAGAGACATAGTCCCTCCAGCGTGTCCTGGGTCTTCCCCGAGGCCTCCTCCCGGTGGGGCATGCCCGTAACACCTTCCCAGGAAGGCGTCCAGGGGGCATCCGATAAAGATGCCCGAGCCACCTCAGCTGGCCCCTCTCGACATGGAGGAGCAGCGGCTCTACTCTGAGCTCCTCCCGGGTGACAGAGCTCCTCACCCTATCTCTAAGGGAGCGGCTCACCACCCTGCGGAGGAAACCCATTTCAGCCGCTTGTACCCGAGATCTCGTTCTTTCGGTCATGACCCAGAGTTCATGGCCATAGGTGAGGGTAGGAACGTAGATTGACTGGTAAATCGAGAGCTTTGCCTTTTGGCTCAGCTTCTTCTTCACCACGACAGATCGGTACAACGACCGCATTACTGCTGCCGCTGCACCGATCCGTCTGTCAATCTCACGCTCCATCCTTCCCTCACTCGTGAACAAGACCCCAAGATACTTGAACTCCTCCACTTGAGGCAAGAACTCTCCTCCAACCCAGAGGGAACATATCACCTTTTTCCGGTCGAGAACCATGGCCTCGGACCTGGAGGTGCTGATTCTCATCCCAGCCGCTTCACACTCGGCTGCAAACCGCCCCAGTGCATGCTGAAGGTCCTGATTCGAAGGAGCCAACAGGACAACATCATCCGCAAAAAGCAGAGATGAGATCCTGTGGTCCCCAAACCGGACTCCCTCCGCCCCCTGGTTGCGCCTAGAAATTCTGTCCATAAAAGTAATGAACAGAACCGGTGACAAAGGGCAGCCCTGCCGGAGTCCAACATGCACCGGGAACAGGTCTGACTTACTGCCGGCAATGCGAACTAGGCTCCTGCTCCGGTCATACAGAGACCGCACGGCCCTTAGTAGAGGGCCCCGGACTCCATACTCCCGAAGCACCTCCCACAGAATGCCACGAGGGACACGGTCGAATGCCTTCTCCAAGTCCACAAAACACATGTGAACAGGTTGGGCAAACTCCCATGCACCCTCAAGCACCCTGCGGAGGGTATAGAGCTGGTCCAGTGTTCCACGACCAGGACGAAAACCGCATTGTTCCTCCTGAATCCGAGGTTCGACTATCAGCCGGATTCTCCTCTCCAGCACCCTGGAATAGACTTTACCCGGGAGGCTGAGAAGTGTGATCCCCTATAGTTGGAGCACACCCTCCGGTCCCCCTTTTTAAATAGAGGAACCACCACCCCGGTCTGCCAATCCAGAGGCACTGTCCCCGACTGCCACGCGATGCTGCAGAGGCATGTCAACCAAGACAGCCCTACTACATCCAGAGACTTGAGGTACTCAGGGCGGATCTCATCCACCCCCGGTGCCTTGCCACCGAGGAGCTGCCGAACTACCTCAGTGACTTCAGCCCGAGTGATGGATGAGTCAGCCTCTGAGTCCCCAGCCTCTGCTTCCTCTACGGAAGGCGTAACAGCGGGATTGAGGAGGTCCTCGAAGTATTCCTTCCACCGGCCGACAATATCCCCAGTCGAAGTCAACAGTTCCCCACCTCCACTGTAAACAGTGTTGGCAGGGTACTGCTATCCCCTCCTGAGGCGCCGAACGGTTTGCCAGAATTTCTTCGGGGCCAACCGATAGTCCTCCTCCATGGCCTCCCCAAACTTTTCCCATACCCAAGTTTTTGCTTCCGCCACCGCCCGGGCCGCAGCACGCCTAGCCTGCCGGTACCGGTCAGCTGCCTCAGGCGTCCCGCAAGCTAGCCAAGCTCGGTAAGACTCCTTCTTCAGCTTGACGGCATCCCTTACTTCCGGTGTCCACCACCGGGTTCGGGGATTGCCGCCACGACCGGCACCGGAAACCTTACGGCCACAGCTCCGAACAGCCGCGTCAACAATGGAGGTGGAGAACATGGTCCATTCAGACTCAATGTCTCCAGCCTCCCTTGGGATCTGGTCAAAGCTCTCCCGGAGGTGAGAGTTGAAAACCCCTCTGACAGAGGGTTCCGCTAGACGTTCCCAACAAACCCTCACAACACGTTTGGGCCTGCCAAGTCTGTCCAGCTTCCTCCTCCGCCAGCGAATCCAACTCACCACCAGGTGGTGATCAGTGGACAGCTCAGCCCCTCTCTTCACCCGAGTGTCCAAGACATACGGCCGGAGGTCAGATGACACGACCACAAAGTCGATCATTGACCTCCGACCTCGGGTGTCCTCATGCCACGTGCACTGATGGACACCCTTATGCTTGAACATGGTGTTCGTTATGGACAAACCGTGACTAGCACAGAAGTCCAATAACAGAGCACCACTCGGGTTCAGATCGGGGAGGCCGTTCCTCCCAATCACGCCCCTCCAGGTAACACTGTCGCTACCCACGTGGACGTTGAAGTCCTCCCAGTAGAACGATGGAGCCCCCAGTCGGAGCACTTTCCAGTACCCATCCTACGGACTCCAAGAAGGTCGGGTACTCTGCACTGCCATTCGGCAATAAGACGAAATGACAGTGAGGCACCTGTCCCCGACCCGAAGGCGCAGGGCAGCGACCCTCTCGTTCACTGGGGAAAACTACAACACCTGACGGCTAAGCTGGGGGGCTATAAGCAAACCCACACCAGCCCGCCGCCTCTCACCGCGGGCAACTCCAGAGTAGAAGAGAGTCCAGCCTCTCTCAAGGAGTTGGGTTCCAGAGCCCAGACTGTGCGTGGAGGTGAGCCCGACTATCTCTAGCCGGTATCGCTCGGCCTCCCGCACAAGCTCAGGCTCCTTCCCCCCCAGTGAGGTGACATTCCATGTCCCCAGAACCAGATTCAGAGTCCGAGGATTGGGTCGCCGGGGCCCCCGCCCACGACTGCCACCCAAAACATAAGGCATCAGCCCCTTCTGAACCCTCCCGCGGGGGATGGGCCTACGGGAAAGCGAGCCCACGTCGCTCATTCGGGCTATGCCCGGGCGGGTCCCATGAGCAGAGGCCCGACCACCAGGCGCTCGCCTACCAACCCCAACCCCAGGCCTGGCTCCATGGTGGGGTCCCGGTGACGCCAATCCGGGCGACGTAAACGTCCTTGTTCTATTTACATTCATCAGGGGTTTTGAACCGCTCTTAGTCTGACCTGTCACCTAGGACCTGTTTGCCCTGGGAGACCCTACCAGGGGCAAATAAGCCCCAGACAACATAGCTCCTAGGATCATCCAGGTGCTCAAACCCCTCCACCACGATTAGGTGGCGATTCAAGGAGTAACATTCTATTTTATTAGAAAAATGTGTTTTTAAATTTAAAAAACCCATTATTGACATGTTTAAGTGAAAAGTAAACATTGTATTATGCAAGATCTTACAGAGGAGTACACTTGAAACAGTATAAAAAATAAAGAAAAGTGAATATTTACCATTTAGCACCATATATGTGTACTAATAATGCAAGACGTTGGTTTAAAAGCTCAAAATTGGTATTGGACTAAAAAAAAAAAAAATTAAAAGAGCTTTTTATTGTGTCTGACGGTAGTGACAAATGCAACATAGTGACTCAAAAAACGTCTATTTTATGAAAAAGGTAAAAATTGGGGAGCTGACACCGGTACATTGCTGAACAGCTGAGAAATTGGTCTACAATATTACTTCAGATTTTGCAATCAAAAATGTATTTTTCAAAAAAAAAAAAAAAAACAGTTTTAGGCAAATTCTCAAGAATCACTGAGTTGCATGCAATAATACATTCGTACCGATCTCTGGCTGGTAAATAAATGAGTTGTACATTAGCTGCCATGACATTACAGTAGATTATAACTAACTGATAGCACGTCTGCTCACAACTTGAAGTTCAATAAAATCGGAGGCGCTCCAGTGGTCACTACCAGTAAGCTTCAATACTAAACTGAAGTTACCGACTGTCAACATTTTGTAGATAGGTTCCTAACATGTAAGCTATGTATTATGAGCTGTTGCTAAAAGGGTGATAATTCCGCGGTGTAATATTAAGCTACCAACGGCAGAAAATTGAGAGCTAACAGCTGTCAGTCTGAAACAGCCTTGTAGCAAAACAGAATTGGAATTTTATTGTCGTATTTGATAGCATTACTGTTTCACATCTGCTGGAGGTAATAATCTATGAACAATCATACAATTATGGCCATTGGATATAGCCTACCTCTCAGAGATTACTTTTAGCCATTTGCAGCGATCGCAGCTATCTGAATGCAGATCATCCTGCCACTTTGGAGTCAAACAATGGATCGGTTCCAGGATTTTAATAGGCAAGCAAGCGAAGTAATTGTACTTAGAGGATGGCGGTGTGGGCACAGGCAAACGGGGAGGATCTCTGGGGTAGGAGGGAATACTTCGGGAAGCTGATGACTACAAGACGTCATCAAAAGTAGACAAGACTTTTGACGCGTATTACTTTTGAAAACGTATTGTGCGTTTCACGGGTGAAACATGGGATGCATTTTATCTTTCAAAATGGTACAACAGAGTTAATTCCATTGTCAAAAATGATCACTACTTTCAGCGAGAATAGGCATTGCCAGGGAGCTCAGATGCACGTTGCTGTCGTCATCTTAAAGAGACTTTTATTTTGACTACGTTGCTTCCTCTTACACCTTTCGTCACTGTCAAATCAGCTGGGAATGGTGCAAAAGACTGAGATTTGTTCCTGGCAAATCGCGAATATTTCTTAAAATCATTTTGAAGTTCAGCCTGTTCAGTTTTTTTTTTTTTCCAAACTTATGTGGTTTTATTTTTGATGGAACTTCTGTAATCATTCTTACACTTCATAGTGATAAGCTTTATAAGTTTGTCGAATCTTGAGACAAAAAGTCACTATGATCGTAAGTATTCCTTCTGTTTAAGTTTAACCCCTTTTGTTGCTTTTGCTCACTTGACTAATTAGCAAGTGATCGTTTCGCGAAAACATCTGTTCGCGCAGTGTATACTTCGAACTCGTAATCGTGCTTGCCTACAGCCTTTTCAAGGAAAATAAGTTATTTAGTTAAAACACTTGGAGAGTGTAAATTTCATTACGGGGATGTTCTGTAGCGTTGATTTGTCTACTTTTTCCGTTGTAGTTTGGTCATTATATTCTAATTTTATATGGTTACGTGATCAGCTCACAATCACATATTTTGTTGTTTTTTTTTCTCCCGCGGTGGTAGCCTATCGCTTACACCAAACGACAGACTGTTATAAATAAGTCATTTTTAATCGCGAATATTTAATTTTTAATTTTAAAAGGACATTCGCACGTCTGAGAACGAATACAATCACTAACATCCCTCCCCCACCCCCAACACCAACACACACTCACTCACGCACACACGAACACGGGTTTATTGCTCGGCGGTATAATATCAGCAATAACAAAAACGCAGATACAGTTCTGCACATTTGTTTAGTAACGGACAGCCTCCGTCCTCACTCCTTTTCTTATTTAGAGAGCAAGCTTCATTCATGCAGTTCATTGAATCAATGTTCAAGGTGCTATTGAAAAATTTAATTGCAAATATACTAATTTATTCCGTTTATTTAGGGTCTTTTGCATGTTCTTCGTGGCAAAATTTGTTTGAAAATTAATGTGTGGCTACGCTAGACGCATGTGTCTCGAAGGTTTGGAAGACCGTATTGGCTGCAAAACGAGAAGAGACAGATATTTTGTCTGTGCCGTTATTCAGTGAAGCTGGTTATCATCTGTGCTGAATATCCTCTTTTGCTCGAAAGGACATGGAAAGAGGACCCATTATCAAAACCCGATGAAGTCCGTGCACAGAGATCATCCCGCGAAATCGGGACTGCGTTAACAACAACCAGGTAAGACCAATTGTAAGCACGCACTCTGCAGCATTTATCCACATTCAGATGGACGAAGCCATGGGGAATTAGCGACCGGAACTCGGGAGGCAGATGAAATGAGAGCTCGCCTTGCCATTCATGTCTTGTTCACCGATGGTCTTCCTATCGTTTCCAGCGCCTCTTGTTGATGGATAATGCCCTTCTGTGAAGTGGTTTTAACGAAGGAAAGGATTCCATGTCGTTCTTGGTGAGATTCCTATCTTCTATTTGTCTGACCTGCTGTTTTAGTATACACAGTGTAGTGTTGATTAAAATTGTTGCCATTCATTTTGGCAGAAAGTGTCGGACATTCGAACCTGTGTGACATTTGATCTTGCTATAGGAGTATATTGACCTCTGTATGGGCTATTGCATTTGTTCTGTCTCTCTGATTTATATATATATATATATATATATATATATATATATATATATAGACACGCAGTTTTTTTTTTTTACATCAGGGTAAACATTCTGCTTGTAGGATAGCTATAGCCTTTGCCGGCTGGGTGTACACTTTAATGCATTTATTAATGAATGTTTTCTGGATCCCGGCTTGATAATGGAAATGGCAGTCAGCCAGTTCTTCCCCCTCTTCAAACTCTGGTTCAGCTCCGGTCTCTCAGCATTGTCTCCCAGGGCACTGCCCTCTCAAACCCCCTACCAGCCTGTCTCTCCCCCTCCCTCTATACCACTCTCCATCCCTCCAGCCTCACACCCCTCCTCCCTTTCTCCTAGGACTGCTCCTGTATCTCCCACACTCAGGTCCAGCCCATCTCCATAGAGGACCAGTATGAGGATATCAGCCACCAGTACTTGGTCAGTGCTTATCAGCATTCTGCCATTGGTCATCTGCACTGTGTTTCAGCCCTTCCACTGCCATCCTGTGACCCTGTCTGTGCTTGGAGAGCTGAACTACTGAATGTGTTCTAGGCTTGGGATCGTGTTCATGAAACTTGTCAGAGTGTAAGTGGTGACCAAGGATTAGTTTATCATGGTCCACTGGCTGATCGAGTCCATTATGATTGAAAGGGCATAACTGACACCAGATCAGCGCAAACACTCCAAAATGTTTAATGAATATGGGCTTTGGTTCCTGGGAAACAACTGTGAGTATGCTACAGTGAAGAATGGGTCATTAACCTGCCAGTGAGCGTTGATTACAGAGGGTCGCTGTAACTCGGTCGTGTGTCTTGGCATTTCACAGAGCAGCAGTATCTCCACAAGCACGCTGCACAAGTTTGCAGCCCGGGATGAACTGTCTGACCTCACCTCCAATGCCGCGCATTACCAGCTGCTGTTGGAGCTTGGTGAGCCACATTTTTCTCTCTTCCCCTCTGGCGGTTTTGTAGAAGCACTTTACTGAACAGACAGAAGCACACTTGTGTTGCCAGAGTAGCTGTTTGACATCATGAACCAAGGGCACGCATATGAAATGGCAATCATATTGCTCTGTGGACAAAAGGTGTTGCACACCACCAGCAGACATGTGCTAGAAGTAAGTGAAACTAAATAGGTTACTACTTTTAAAACCATCATTGATGATGACTCTTCCAGTTCCTCTGACAGTGCAGAGCAGAACATATTCAGCTCAGCTCTGCTGTATCTCTCAGTTATGCCCTATGGCTTAGGGGGATTTACAGCATGCCCTGCAGCACTTGGGATATTGGACCATGGATACGGCATTCTGGAAAACTGCACTATTATTGTTCAGAAAATTCTGTTCCAAAATTAACTGTCTTGGCTGTGGGCTTTTTAGCCAGCCGTTCAACTGTGTCCTCTAACCCACTCTTTTTCAAGTTTTTTCTTGCAGTATTTTGCTCTGTAAGGTGGATGGGCAATTTGTCATGGTCTTTTTAGATAGTGGCTGAACCCCTGTGTGCTACATACTTCTGTGTAGTGTATGTGCATCTGATTTTTGAAAAGGCAAGTTCACTGAGCCTCCGTTTTCTCTTGGAACCAGGCGTGGCTCTGTTTGTTCAGGTTCCACGTGGTTCCCCATGATCCTATCTGTGATCCTTGGCAGGAGCGGTGGCCTGTGCATTTGCATTATATTTGGCTTCAAAGTCTCTACATGGACAGAGGACAGACACAATGCTGGAAGGATTCAGGAGGGAGAGCAGGAGTGTTTCACTCAGTGGGAGAACTTAGAACTTTCCTGAAAGTTACCGCTGTCTTGGTCAGTGATTCTTCTTCTGGGTTTCACCGAATATGGTCATTCAGCCAACTTCGCATTCCTGCTTTGTGAAAGCATATTCTGATAAGAATATATGGGCACATAGGCTATTCAGCTTGTACTAAAAAAAAAAAAATCACAATTTTTCTGAAGTATATATGCGCAATGCAGTTGCCGCATTTACAGTGTTTTTTGGGTGAATGCGCCGCTTGCCACATGGAGAGCAGGTAATGCCTTTCTGTCCTTAGTTTTCTCCTCTCCATTGAAGCTACTTATTTGGCCCCTCCTCTGTCTCCTTGGCAACCATGTTTTGACAGATGTGGGAGGGGCCACCTGCAGCAGTCACTCCCCAAAGGGAGGGACATTCTCCCAGCTCTCATGGCAGGGCAGCTGCTTCAGAAGGGATTATGTAATGGTATCCCACAGGAAATTGATTTAGGCAAATTCTCCCATGGTTCACCAGTGGCTTTCCCCCTGGAACTTGGGTGTTGAGTGCGTTAATTGGTATGTCTCTTCTGTGGGAAAACTGGTATCAGGATTACAACTCCAGGTCTGTCTTAGTGATATCTTAACGGGTCTTTTTCACACATAATCTGTCATTCACTGTGGAGAATATAAAAATTCCTGTGATGGGTCTTTGGTGTGCTGGATCTGCATGTCATATGACCTTGGAATCCAGAGCACAGTAACTCTGAAAGAGTCTGGCGAACCTACAACCTCCATACCTGCACACTGTACCTGCAAATATTATGGGAGCTGTCACACAGTGCATGGAGATTGCAGAATAAATGCCAGTCTTGAGGAGCCTAGTCAATGTTCAGACCTCTATCATATTCTCACCCCATCTCCAATGCCCCCCTGATCCCCTGACCTTTCTGTATGTCACGCGAACAGGACGGGGCTTCAACAACCTGAGCCAGGTGTGCATGGCGCGGCACGTGCCATCGGGTCGGCTGGTGGCGGTGAAGAGCACGGACCTGGACCAGTGCACTGAGGACGAGCTACTGCAGCTGCTGGTGAGGCCTTGTACCTACAGAGGAGTTTAATTCGGGTTCAAAACGCAAATGTTGTCCACAGTATTTTGGCCCAACCACTTGGGTGATGTTGGAGGGTGAGGTGTCCTGCGAGTTAATGTCTATACGTGTATTGACAGGTATGGTTCACTTACTTGGTTCATCTAATCAGGTGACCAAAGGTGGAAAATCTGGGTGAGAAAGTATAAATCTGCCCCAGTTTTCTGGTTCAACCACCAAGATTTGATGATGATTTGATGATTCTTCAGCCAAGAGATGAAATTGATTAGAGTAATAAACTGAATGTGTTCCAGTATACATTACTTTGTATTTACAGTTTACTT
The DNA here is from genome assembly GCA_029721435.1 of Gymnothorax reevesii. NCBI lineage: Eukaryota > Metazoa > Chordata > Actinopteri > Anguilliformes > Muraenidae > Gymnothorax > Gymnothorax reevesii. Next base: position 47,418,547 of record CM056587.1, on the reverse strand, counting down.
CCCTGCCTACCCTCTGCCTTTGCCACACTTCTTCCAGCTGTTGCCTGCAGGGCAGGGATGATCAACTCCTGGGTGTGGAGGGACAAGAACTGCTAGTTCTCACCCTCCCTCTCCTGGTAGTCAGGTGTCAAAACAGTCTGGCTATTCAGAAGCATGAATTATTAATTGCTTAATTACTTGGGGGTACCAGGGCTGGATTTGGATTCAAGGGCTAGTTTTGCGGGGTCAGTACTCCCTTTTGTTCCCTCACCACTCGCTCCTTAACCTCCCCAGAACGAGGTGCTGCTCTCTCGACTGTTTCAGCACCCCAACCTGCTGACCTCACGTCTGGTGTTCAGCTGCTCCTGCCAGCTCTGGGTGCTCACACCGCTCATGAGCTACGGTGAGTTCCTCTGCCTCACTGCTTTGTTGATTGGTTGATTTGAATCAGAATTGGCAGCACATATCTGCCTAAGATGTCTAACCGGCATGCAATTTACTAGGTAAGGTTTTAATGCAAGAATGACAATACAATTAAAGTTTCAGATACTTCTGAAGGGGCTAAATATTTGTTGCCTGTTTTGCTGGTGCCTCAGTCGCAAAGACTGAAAGTGTTTAAGGTGGTAAGAAACTTGTCATAAATTTTGATGACATTTAAGAAGCAACAAAAACAGCAGCTGCAAAAAGGAACTGTGGCCAAAAGACATGGCTCTCTCATAGGTACAGGCAGATATCTGGTCCGATAGTTGCTCGTTGCCCACATGACTGCAGCTTTAAAAATAACCACAGAATTGCATCAATCCACATCTGAACCAGTCTCAACAAAAGCAATATCTTTGTGAGCTTCTCAAAGCTGATATTGATTTTTTCCAATTGATTTGTCATGCAAAATTTGTCATTTAATGCACTTTGTTTCCGTTTATTGCTAGAGGTTTAACATCGAGGGTCAGTAAATTCCTATCTGAACCATTGCTCTTTGACCCCTAAATTTTCCACCTCTAGTAAAAGGTATGGAAATGTGTTGGGGTGTAGGGTGGCATAGAACTTGGAGAACTAGATTTGGGTCAGAGATTCAGCAAGGTTGAGGTTTCTTTATGGAGAGAAATGGACTATGACAAAAAACACGCCCGAAGATCTTTCAATTTATAGTTTCAAAAGTACTGTGTGGATCGCTCTCCATATGGATATGTGCTAGAAAATGGAAGCAATGATAACTGCAATAATGGCCTGGGCGCTCATTACAAAAGGGTGTTTAATTGCATTGCTGTGCACCACTTCCTCCTTGCTGAAGGAACATTTTGTGTATTTATCTGATGATTAACCATCATTTCCTGGAATTATTTAGGACTTATTGACTGCAGGAAATGGGATTTTACTAGTACGCGATGAGTCGCTGAGCCCATCACTAATGAACATTTGAATTGCTGAAGCCCTCATTTTTGAAGTGGGTCAATGGAAAATTGGATGAATCCTCAGAGGTGTTCCCGAAATAGGTTTCAATTGTCCGGAACCAGGTTTGACTACAAACCTCTAATCTCTTTCAATTCACGAGAGACTAACAGACTTTATTGGAATGATATATATATAAACAATATAATTATAGAGATACAGAATATAACGGCACGTGAAATACTTTACTTTATTAATGTTATGGTGGAAACAACCAAAATCATTATCATCTAATACAAAATAAATTTCTACAAAATTGAGGTTTCATAAGTGGCACCCTTCATTTAGTACTTAGTGCAACCATTTTTGGCAAGGATAACAGCTTGGAGTCTTTTCCTGTAATTATAACCCCGAATGCCGTATGGCGTTCCGGGGGATATTATGTTTTTGGTCCGTCTGCTGCCGCCACACTACATGTTAACACGATAACTTCAGTAATATTTCAATTACAAATTCCAAATTTTGCTCATAAGTAACTATCATTAAGAGGAAGAACTGATTCGATTTTGGACAATTTACGATGTCTAGATTGGCCACCGGGGGCCAAAAACTGATTTCAGTGTTAACGCGATTACTGCAGTAATATTTAAATTAGAAATTCCAAGTTTTGCATATAAGTAAGTATCATAAAGAGGAAGAACTGATTTGATTTTGGACAATTTACAATTTCTAGATTGGCCACCAGGGGCCAAAAACTGAAAAAATCACTCTTCCGCGATAACTTCAGTAATATTTCAGTTACAAATGTCAAGTTTTGCAGATAAGTAAGTATCATAAAGAGGAAGAGCTGATTCGATTTCGGACAATTTACGATCACGAAATAGGCCACCAGGGGCCAACCCCAATGCTCTTGAGAACGTGCTTTTTGTGTCCCTCTCTTGGTCCCTATCTCATGTTCAAATTAAGGTTGCTTTATTGTTTAGAAATGGCGGATTGCCAGTGCTCAGAGAACTCAATTAAAATCTGTGTACCATGAAATGGAGAGGAGTGAACACTCTCTAGACAAAAACATCACAATAACCGTTAATGTTGAATCAAAGCAAGATAAGTCTGCCTAATTCTGTCACTCTTTCACGATCCATCCGTTTCTCTCTCTCTCCCCCCACTCAGGTTCAGCGGATGCTCTGCTTAGGACATATTTCCCTGATGGAATGAGTGAATCTCTCATTGCGTACCTGCTGCATGGTGTTTTGAAGGCCCTGGAGTATCTGCATCACATGGGTTATGTGCACAGGTGAGGGTTATCATGAATATAGGCTCAGTTAGAGACTCAGGTATTGGCTTGATGATTTTCATCTTTAAAATCCATTGCAATGGCAGGTCTATGCTCAGTTTTAATGGCAGGTTTAAAGGCAGGCACCATTATAATGACACGCAATTAACAAAACATATTTTGTTTTTCCTTAACAAATCATGCCAAGTTGTGCTTTTCTGCTTCTAAAATCTAATTATGTGAACATAAAAATAACAATGCTCTATTATCTATTAAGCCACTATGTGGTACCAGCTTGCAAAAAAAAAAATGTGGAAATTCATTTCAGCTGGGTTTTTATTTGAGGACTAAGCTAACACATTATCACCTAGTGGTTTTATCCCATCCACTAACCACTCATTCAGCTTGTAAGGTAATGTTAATGCACATGATTTAGTTTGTTTTTGAGTTATACCTGTGTTGGGTCATAAAGAGGTATCTAGCTGTTTATATCTAATTTAAAATGGTCAAGTGGTCACTGATTAGTGTGCATATGGACTTCGACTTTACTTGTTAAATTCTGCCAATCAGTTCCGCAATTTGAAAGATGGGCTTTCAAACAGTTGCGAACAAAAATTAGCTTGATGTTTTGACTATTATGAACATCCAATGTACACCATTATCACTTCTTTGGAAAAAGAACCCTGTAATAGGGTAAAATAATACCCCCCCAAAAAAACCTATAATGCAGTATATTTCACACTACTGCTCAGATACACTCCTGGTACCTGCCTTTGATATAAGGTTTAGGCTCAGCTTTAAAAGAGGATTTTGGTTTCAGGATAATGCTCAGCTTTTTTTTTGGCAGGTTTAAAATTAGGTTCAAGCTCAACTATTGGCTGATTTAGTATAAGGTTTAGGCTACATTTTAATGGCATGTTAAATATCAGGTGTAAGCTCAGTTTAAATGGCAGGTTTAATTTTTGGTTTTGCTCAGTTCTAATGGTTGGATTAATATCAGTTGTATGCTCAATTTTCCTGGCAGGTTTAATATCAGGTGTAAGCTCTGTTTATTGCTGGTTTAATATTGGATGTAAGCTCCGTTTTTATGGCAGGTTTAATAACAGGTGTAAGCTTGGTTTTAATGGCAGGTTTAATATAGGGCTTTGGCTCTGCTTTAATGGCAAGTTTAAAGGAGGATTTTCAGGCTGACCTGTTTTGATTTGTATTAACTGCAATGAAGCTCAACAGCACCCTCCTCAAGCATTTCCACAAGATAATTAGACCTTTCCACGTAATTGGCGATAATTGCCCATAATTTCCATGATAAATCCAAAACGGAGGCCTCCATTGTTTTGAACTCAAGCCACACGAGACAGAGTTTCAACTTGCAAAAACACGGAATCGGACGCGAAGGCGGCGGTTTAGAGTGTAAACAAGGCATCCCCGATCAGTGATATGCATTGTGCCATTGTGCGAGTTTATAACCCAGCAGCGAATTAAATCCCTTTCCTTTGGGAACATGTGCATTGTCACACCGGCCATCTTCTGTTTAGTGCCGTTGACACAATCTTATGCCTGACAATGCAACATTTTCAAAGCGATTTCGGATCTGTTCACTGACAAGAAAATCTCATTAAATCAAATGCATCGGCCATGATGCCTGGAAGCGCCAGACCTCCGCGCTGACGTCACGATTTCGCACTGGAGAATTAGACTAGACAGGTGCTACGGAAAATAATGGCGCTGCCCAATGGGCTCAATTAAATTTGATTTTTTCGTCAATTAGCCAACTGAGCTATATGAATGCAATTTAACTAGCACAAGATTAACAAGTTGAAATAACAGGAGGGCAGAAATTTTTTGATGATAGGCCTCCTTTAATAACAGGTTTAGGCTGTTTTACTGGCTGTTTTATTACGAGGTTTATGCCCAGCATAAATGGCAAGTTTAATATAAGGTTCAGGCTCAGGTTTTAATGTATAGCCTCAGCTAGAAACTTGTATATATGCTCTAGTTTATAGTCAGATGGAGGTTTGTTTATGTACCCAGACGTAGTTTCTTGGGCTGGGTATGAGGACAGACCTGTGACCCGAGCTCTTCTCTCAGGGGCGTGAAAGCGAGCCATATCATGCTGTCAGGTGATGGCCAGGTGTACCTGTCCGGCCTGCACAATCTCTACAGCATGGTGCGTGATGGCAAGAGGGTGAGAACCGTGTTCGACATGCCCCAGCACAGCCCCTCAGTGCTGCCCTGGCTCAGCCCGGAGCTGCTCCGACAGGTGAGGGCTCCACACCCACTCTCTCCCTCTGAGCAGTTGTAAAACGGCATGTTTTTGGTTTGCTAAGTGAATACTGTCATGAAACTTTGATATTAAAATGCAGTTGTGGATATTTTTCTCCTTTTAGTATTTGAATGCTGTGGTGGAAGGGCACTTTCTCTGTGATAATTAAGTACTTTTCGCTCTAACTGACTGCTGTGCATCTGTCATCAGGATCTCCATGGATATGGGGAGAAGTCCGATATCTATAGTTTGGGAATTGTCATCTGTGAGTTGGTCAGCGGAAGGGTGCCCTTCCAGAATATGCACCCTACACAGGTGAAGTGCCCTCTTTACACACACCAGAATTAAGTAGGCCAGGGGATTAAAGAAATGATTTTCTGAGCACAACTACAGTCTCAGTGGACCCCATGCGTCAGTATCTTTGTAATACTCCGTGCAAATTCATGCATCTTGTGGAATGAACCAACAAAATCCACGGGATCAAATGCGCATGAACACAACTTCGCTTGTGTATTCGTTCGTGAAAACTAATGACCATCTTCTATAAATGAAAATCATTTTCATGGAACTGATGGTTAGCAAAAAAATTCTGTCTATAACATAACATGAGTGGAGCAACTGGCCATCAGTCAAGCTTGCAGTTCCATCTGAGCAGTGCTTCAGGTGTTAATGGGCTGAAAGCACATGCGGTGTTATTGCTGCTGGTTTTGTCTTTAGTGAACAGCCTCATATAAATATCACTTTGACACGCATGTTATTCTGTTGCTGCCACCTGAGGCTAACATACAAGAACCTCATTGCTTGTGGAAAACCACCATTGTCATATGCTGAGATCAGACAGGAAAAAGATGCACAGCGCCCTCAATAATTATTGGCACCCCTGGTTAAGATGTGTTCCCTAGCTTCTAATAATTTCAGTTTTTTTTTTTTTAATAATATAGGACCACAATGAAAAAAAGAGGAAAATCCAGCCTTTAATTCAAGTGCATTTATTCAGTGGGAAAGAAATCCCACATTAAGAAATAATTCTTTTACATCAAATCATATGTGCCACAATTATTAGCACCCCTGATGTTAATACTTTGTATAACCCCCTTTTGCCCTCAAAAGAGCTCCTAATCTTCTCCTCTAATGTTTCACAAGATGGGAGAATACAGAAAGAGGGATCTTCGACCATTCCTGTTTGCACAATCTCTCTAAATCATCCAGCGACCTGGGTCCTCTCCTCTGCAATCTCCTCTTCAGCTCACTCCACAGGTTTTCAATGGGGTTGAGGTCTGGGGACTGAGATGGCCATGGGAGGAGCTTGATTCTGTGTCTGGTGAACCATTTCTGTGTAGATTTGGCCACATGTTTAGGGTCATTGTCTTGCTGAAAGATCCAGTGATGACCCATCTTCAGCTTTCGGGCAGAGGCCACCAGATTTTGATTTAAAATGTCCTGGTATTTCAAAGCGTTCATGATGCCATGCACCCTAACAAGGATCCCAGGGCCTCTGGAAGAGAAACAGGCCCACAGTATCACCGATCCTCCCCCACACTTCACAGTGGGCATGAGGTGCTTTTCTGCATACTCATCTTTTGTGTTCCACCATACCCACTTAGTCTTTGTTGCCAAAAAGCTCTATCTTGGTCTCATGTGACCAAAGCACACGGTCCTTGTTGAAGTCCCAGTACAGCTTAGCGAACTCCAGACGTTTACGTTTATGTTTGTGAGTGAGAAAAGGTTTTTTCCGTGCATGCCTCCCAAACAGCTTGTTGGCATGTAGATGGCGCCTGATGGTTGTTTTGGAGACTTTGTGACCCCAAGATGCTACCATTTGTTGCAATTCTTTAACAATGACCTTTGAAGAACTTTTTATTTCTCTTCCCATCCTCCTCACTGTGCGTCGTAGCAAAATAACCTTGCGTCCTCGTCTAGGCTTGTTTACCACTGTTCCAGTTATTTTAAACTTCTTAATGATTCCTCTGACAGTAGATATGGGCAGGTGGAGGCGAGTAGCTATTTTCTAGTAGCCTTTGCCCGATTTGTGAAGGTCGACACACGTCTGCCTTACTTGAATGGCGTGTTTCTTTGTCTTTCCCATGTTGAAGAGTGGATAAGAGAAATGGCCTCTCTGTCACGTCATATTTATACCCCAGGGAAACGGGAAGTGATGAATTACTAATTATATGTTCCTAGATACTCTGATCAACTTTGCAAACTACTGTAGAAATGACAGAAATACTTCAATTACATTTAATTCCTAGGAATTGTTAGGGGTTCCAATAATTGTGGAACAGATGATTTTCTGAAAAATAATTATTTCTTTGTCAGGGATTTTTTTTCCCCTTAAAATTCACTTCAAGGAGTTGAAGGTTACATTTTTCTACAATTTTCAGTGTGAGAGTATGCTTCTGCAATAAAAAATTGAATTTAAGTCTTTTTACACATCTTAAACAGGGGTGCCAATAATTATGGAGGGAGCTGAACTTCCAAATGATACATATCAATTGGAGTTTTTTATATTTTCAGAATTCGTCTAAAAATTACACCTGCATGCACAAACTCACTTTGTCCCTCGAAGACTGAGGTAAGGGCGCTGACTGAAATAAGAGGGCCCGTTATTATTTTGCTGAAGTTTTTCAGCGGGAAACGGCGGGTTCTTTCTCTTTGTATATCTGCTGAGGGGTTGACTGAGACCCATCGTGGTCTCCAGGGTGTCCAGACTTCTCTCTCTTTCGGCATCACCTCACGTGTCCATTAATCCTCTTTCTTTATACTGCCGGCACTGCCTCTGACCTTCAGTCACCTCGGGGCTCTGTTATATGTTGAACCACTTGTTTTCAGTGGGCTTGGCGCTAGGCCTTCTTTATCCTTGACCACCACTCCTTTGTGGGATCACTACCCTTACTGCTGGCTTTTCTGTCGCTGTATTCCCAGTCTCATCAGTCACAGTTTCCTCCCGCCTGAAATGGTTCTACTTGTGGCTGTTGAGGCCTGTGGCGGTCCTCTCATCTCCTCACTGGATAGTGCACCTCCTTTCCTCCTCACCCCTTTCCACTTTTCTCTCCTTTTTATCAGTGACATTTTCCCCAAAGTGACTTGCTGCCAATTATTTTTGTTTTGTCTTCTCAAGCTGCCACCTCGTCACTAGTCGGAGCTGCACCGACAGCATTAAAGTCTTAGATGATCCTTCCTTTTTAAAATTTTAATCTTGTCCTTCCTCATCATTGGTAGCTATTTCTTAACCAACAGCAGGACCTTTATCTCTTTTAACTCTTTTGTCTGCATTTGACAGCGCTATCTAAGCATTGGGTGATGTTGCTCCCACATTTTTCTTAGTGTCAGCTGTTACAGCATCTTGAGTAGTGATGTCAGCTATCCCCCCACTTCAATTCTAACACCCTCACAAATCTGGCAGATCTGTTCTCTTTCATCGCTGCAAAAGGCTCACTGCAAAAAAAGTGTCTGTCTTTGCAAGGTCTTTTAATTGTATGAGACTTGGGTTCCTTATTTTTCCTCTCTCAAGTGGAAAATATTTGCTTATTTTAAGTTACCATTTGCTTGACGATTGAAATTTTCTCATCCCATTGGCAAATCTAGAAATTGCTCTGAAGTATGTCACCTCACTGGCATTTTTTTGTCTTGATTAGAAAAAAGGTATAAGAAATAAGTGTTTTAAGTCTCAATACAAGACTGACTTATTTACAATTTTTTACAGTGCTCTCATCACCACTCCGTGTTTCTGTCTGGTTAGTTGAATCTAGGCCTTCAACTTAATAAGCCCTAATGCTTTCCGCCTCATTGGTCTCTGCCATCTTACCACTGGCCACGGCTGCTCAAGCTATCAGTCAATTATCGGCTGTTGCAGCCTTTTCATCGACCATGCCAGCTGCTGTTGAGTCTGCAGTACTGTCCACTTCCCTCCCTGCTTTGAGTTTTGCTTCTGTTTCATTTCCTTTGAGAGTTGCTTTAACCATCTTCTGTAGAATATTGTTTGTGTTCCTGAGCATGTAAAATATTAACACTGAAATTTCACATCCAGTCAAAACGCTTAGTTCAGCAATAAGTCCTGCAAAAGGGTCTTCATACGGCAGTTGTCTTTTCGTTTATACAACTATGACAGTCATCCAACAGGTGATCGCTGTCCTCCAGCATAACGGTCAGTGTTGCTACTTTGCTCCTCCTCTTCTCTTTGGGGCTCTGAGATGATCTTTTCTTCCTGATAGTCTGAAGGGTGATTCCTGCGGCGTGGCCAAATGCAGTTTCTTGTTCATTTTTAGGAACATTAAAAGCTTTCCTCTCAGATTCGCAGGTTTAAGCCTTATTTTTATAAATATAGTTCTTAGTCTATTAATGCATTATTTCCCTCTGTGACGTAATAAGCGCAATGATCAGAGGTGATTGTGTCGTTACGATGGAAATGCAGTGAACGAAGAGCTACATCTTTTTTTTGTTTTTCATAGATTGCCAAGTTTGGGCCTGAGATGATGGCTAACTGGTGACTTCCTTCAGTGGTATGGATTTTTAAACGCGCCCACTCAAGGGCACAAATCTCAAAATGATGCTAAAAATGACAAATCCACATGATATAAATATGAAGCATCTGCGTCTGAAGAGAAATGATTTGACAGAAGGTGACAAACTCTACAGCCTACCCAACTTCTGTTACTTTATCATGTCCCCAGTGGATCAGTTCAGTTCTGCTGCTATGGCCAAAACTTTCTATACAAGCCAAATGATTATTTGAAACTTTATAGTTGTGAGTAAATAAGCAACACCAAATTGCGTATTTTGCCGGCTTGTAGGAGTCATCACAATTCATTTCTTGTCCTTTCATGGTAGCTTATTCATTCTAAACATTTTTATCCCCCTGGCATATAATGCGGGGGGATATAGCTATTGCTCTGTCCGTCCATCTGTCTGTCCGTCCGTCTGTAAACATTCTTTTGTCCGGTGCATAACTTGAAAACCGTTAAGTATTTCTTCACAAATTTTGACATGTAGGTCAGGTGTCATATGTAGATGTGCCTTTTGGTATTTAGGAATTTCTGAAATTTTTATTTTTTGTGTTTCCATGGCAACAGGCTGGGACTTAGCCTCTGAGGAGGGTATGGCTCTTGTCCGGAGCATAACTTGAAAACCGTTCAGTATTTCTTGACGAAATTTGACATGTAGGTCAGGTGTCATATGTAGATGTGCTTTTTGGTATTTAGGCATTTCTTGAGCAGTTAATCCATGAATGTGGGGGGCCAGAGGGATACGCCATTGCCAGATGGCTCTTGTTTAGTTGATTTTGTTTACTGTTAACCTCTCATTTCTTGATAATAGACTTATACTGACAATCAAGTACATTGGTCATCAACCCTTTTTCTGGAGATCTACAGTCCTGTATGTTTTCACGCCAACCCTGGCAAAGCACTCCTCTCAGAAAAGCAAGCGATTCTGCTTGGCTGCTAATTTGAGTCAGTTATGCCAGATTTGGGATGCAACCTTGAGAAACTGCGTAAAAGGACTTAACCATTGTTTTTTATTCTTTCTGATTTTAACCATTGAACTATTGTTTTTATTCCCCTTTATACTGTTTTCATTCCCCTTTATCTTATTTATTGTCTGATTGAAATGCACTGATCTCCTTGCACTGGTTGACATGTGAAATGTAATTTTGTTTTTATGTGACACATAAAAATGGCAAAAGAAGAAATCTGAATCTGCAATGAAAAGGTACCAGTCAGTAGATCTCCAGCAATAGTGTTGGTTACCCCTGATCTTGCTTTGCAGTTAATGGCTGAGCTGTCCGGTGCATTTATGAATTACACCCTCGCTTTTGTGTTACTGTTCCAGTGACTTTTAGTTTGCATGTACTGCTTGTTTTTTTTTTTTTCCTTCTTTTTTATTCCCCCGGCATATAATGCGGGGGGATATAGCGATCAGTGTGTCCGTCCGTCTGTCTGAAATAAAATTGTTTACGGACCAGAACTCAAACTATACCACTTACAAACACCAAATTTGGTATGGAGCTTCTCCTTATGGTCTAGTTGTGCCTTTGGGGAGTTTCGGTCCGTCCGTCTGTCCACACAACCTGTAGGTTACACAACCTCCAGCCGGGGGGATCCGCCATTGCCAGATGGCTCTTGTTTGAAAAAAGCATCTGCCAACTAAATTCAAGGTTGTGTAATTTAATATCTACCCTCTGTATTTGTCTGCTCTGAGTGTTGGATGTTTGGCCCTGGAGCTTTGTTCTTGTTGCCTTTGATCCGTGTATCTGACCTGAACCTCGTCAGGAAATCCCCCAAAATGACAATAATTACTGTCTCTCATGACTGGATTACATCTCATTAACAGTGCCAGGGGAGGTTATTACATGAAATGAATTTAAAATTGGGGTCAAACCCCTGGAATTCAGTTCAAGAGGGGATAGGGACTACATAGTTTGCAGCTCTTGGTATTATTATACCTGAATGATTCTTTCTTTGCTCTTGTTGTACATTTCATTTTCATTATGTTTTTATTATCCCCCCGACATACAAATGACGGGGGGATATAGTCATCAGTATGTCCGTCTGTAATCATTTTCTTGTCCGGAACATATCTTCATAACTATGCGTCTCAGGTTCACCAAACTTCACAGATATATTAACCAGTATGAGTCTGTGCCTTTTACTATTTTGAGGTTTCTTGATTTCTAGATTTTTGCGGTTTCCATGGAAACGTGGAACTTAGATTGACTTTAAAGGTGTCTACCTTGTCCAGAGCATATCTCATGAACCGTATGGCCTAGGTTCACCAAACATCAAAGATATATTAACCACTATGAGTAGATGTGCCTTTTGTTATTTTGAAGCTTCTACATTATCTAATATTTTAGGTTTCCATGGAAACGGTGAACTTAGATTGACTTTGAGGGTGGCTGTCTTGTCTGGAGCATATCTCCTAAACCGTATGTCCTAGGTTCACCAAACGTCACAGATATATTAACCACAATGAGTAGATGTGCCTTTTGCTATTTCAAAGCTTCTACTTCTAATATTTGAGGTTTCCATGGAAACAGTGAACTGAGATTGACTTTGAGGGTGGCTATCTTGTCCGGAGCATATCTCCTAAACCGTATGTCCTAGGTTCACCAAACTTCATGGATATATTAACCACTATGAGTAGATGTGCTTTTTGCCATTTTGAAATTTCTTGTTCTTTTAATTTTTGAGATTTTCATGGAAACGTAGACCTTGGATTGACTTTGAAGGTGGCTACCTTGTCCGGAGCATATCTCCTAAACCGCGTGGTCTAGGTTCACCACACTTCAGATATATTAACCAGTATGAGTAGATGTGCCTCTTGCTATTTCGAAGCTTCTAGATTATTTAATTTCTCAGGTTTCCATGGAATCATTGAACTTAGATTGACTTTGAGGGTGGCTACCTTGTCCGGAGCATATCTCCTTAACTGTGAGTCCTAGGTTCACCTAACTTCACAGATATATTACCCACTACGAGTAGATCTGCCTTTTCCTATTTTGGAGTTTATTGCTTCATTTTTCTTTCGAAGTTTCTACGGAGACAGGGAACTTAGATTGGCTTTGAGGGTGGCTGTCTTGCTTGGGGCATATCTCCCAAACCATATGATCTAGATTCATTAAACTTAATTCACATACACATTATCCACTATGTCAAGATGTTTTCATGAATACAGAATCCGTTTACGTGACCAGTAGTGATCATGACATCTCTTCTCACACATGCAAACTCTGCATTCTAATATCTTCATCATAAAAGCTGAGTTACGATTTGTGGGGGTCGGGATATGTCATCTCCAGATGACTCTTGTTTATGCTCTTTTTCTGAGGTTTTCCATGGAAAGATGATGCATATAGTGATCATGTCTGGACTAGATATTCATAGTTCATAAAATATCATGTTTTCTGAGACATATTCTTCACAAATTACTGATCTACGATTTTGCTGGAGGTCAGGGGGATATGCCATCTCCTGATGGCTCTTGTTCATGTCTGAATCTGGTATTTTAGCTGCCGTCTTGACCAGCTCTCCCTAGAAAAAACATTTGAGACTAAAAGGACTACATTGCTATGAAGGTTAAATAAAATGAATAAAACTGAAAATGAAATGTCTGCACACTGTTAAATTGGCTTACAAAAATTTATTGTACAACGGTTTTTGCCGATGTGGCCTTTGTCTGGTACCTGTTGTAAATTAAATTTCTGTGAGCTGATTTAACAGTGTTTAACATTTTCAGTTTTAACGTACATTTTGTCCTGCACCTGTTGCAACTCTCAGAGGTGCGTGTAACCATTTGGAACTTAGTAAAATGAATACAAATAAATGAAATGTCCATCTGGACAAAGGGATAATATGTATATTGTCAGTCTCTGGATAGGCGGATGATGTAGTATAACATAATAACTGTCCCATGCAGATGCTGCTTCAGAAGCTGAGGGGATCCCACTGCTGCCTGCTGGGTGTCACCCCTTTTCCTTTGGGGGAGCTGGTGGGGCTGAAGGTGTCTCGCTCTGGGGTGGACTCCGGTATCGGCGAGAGCGTCGCGACAGGTAGCCTGACCCGCACCGCCACCAACGAGCGTCCCCAAAGCCCCGCCCCCAAAAACCACTCTGCCACCCTCCACAACCTGGTGCAGGTGTGTCTGCAGCCGCAGCCCGAGCGCAGGTGAGCTCTCCCGTCCCGATGATTCAGCCCACATATGCAGTTGGGATCTGAAGGTGCGGTGTGGATATATAAGCGTTCTTGAATTCGTACGAGCCATTTTGTTTCTTACCACAGCCTGTTAGAAAAATTGTTTCTCATTGGCTAAAGTGTCTGTGTTATGTGTGATATACTGGCAGCTTTGGGAAATGGTCGCATCCACTGCATGCCTGAATGACTGGTTTAAAATTTTATGTTTGTTAATGCAATAGTTAAGTATTTAGGCCTTGTTTTGTTATCTTCGATTTAGTCAATCAGTTTGTTTACTTTGCCAGCAGTATTTAATTTTATTGCACTCATGATGTTTAAAATATATAATGAAGCTGGTCAATAGTCTTTATAACCTTAATTCAGGAATGTAGAGATGATGTATTTGTGAATTGGATGTGATTTTATGTTTTTCTGATATGCACAGACCATCCGCCTCAGCACTGTTGGCGCATACATTCTTCAAACAGGTGGGTCTCCTCACCTCCTAAACACCTACATGTGATGCGAGTACAGTAGTGTTGGCTGTTGTCTCCTACCTTTTGTAATGTACTGCTGTGTCGTATTGTTTTTGTGTTTGATTGCAGTTTTGTGTGCATTTGTGGGTGTGGTTATGTGAGTGTTATGGTGTCTACATCTGTGTTTGGGTTTGTATCTACATATTTTTTGTGTTATATGGAATCTGTTCATTTGTCTGTCTGATGTGCTGACTGTGTGTGTGTCTGTTTTGTGGTTTTCATGGGTTTGTTGTGTGTGTGTGTGTGTGTGTGTGTGTGTGTGTGTGTGTGTGTGTGTGTGTGGGTGTTTTTGGTGTCTGTTTTTGGCTGTCCTGGAGCTTTTGTTTTGAATTTTTTAATGTTTTGTCTGTTTATGCATCTCATTGTTTGTGTTCTGGTGTCAGTGAATATTTGTGCTGCTCGCATTTCTGCAGGTGAAGCGACACACACGAGACTCCTTCCTCAGCCTGATGTACCCCGCCATACCCTTCACCAGCTCCCAGGACACGCCCATATCCTGTCCCCCCGCCCCCTCCTCCCATAGCCCCTCCCCCCCTGCGGACTCAGAGGAAAGCATGTGGGACTTCTCATAGCAACCAGTCCAGTCCCGCTGCCACCCTGTCTCCATTTTTCCCCCACCATAGCCAGTCACTTGTACTGCTGGACAATCACACATGAACTCCAAACATTATGCAACATCTTTACTTTCATTTCTTTCGTCCGGTCAACTTTTTAATTTTTTTTTTGTTGTTTTTTTTAATTGCACACCCAAACCAGTTCAGTGGGTGAAAACAAGAAGGGTTGAACCCTGGACAGGTGCTCTTTCCGTTGTGTGGCTGTTTTTGCCACCAGAGCTGTGATTAATCCAAGTGTCCTTCAGGAGGTGCTCTTCAGACAGTTCCCCTATAATGCTCACCAATGACGGTGACCAGTGGACACTGGGGAGTTACAGTACAATACATGTGAAGGATGGAAATGTGTTACTGTTGGCATTAGAGATTTCAGTGAATGAGAATTTTAATTTATTTCACAGTCACAATGCAGACATGTGTTTGCAATGTAAACATTGTGATAATGTCAGCTAACGTTTGAAAACATAACCTGACTTAAGTTTTAATTTCACATAAAAATTAAGCCTATAAATGGGAAATAGCGAAAATTTTAAGGGAAAACAAGATGACAATAATTTGCCTTCTAAAATTTATTGTATTGAATATACTATTTAGACCTAGCTTTTCAAAAAAGGTTGTCCATTGTAAAGTATGAATTCATGTACTGGAAATAATTTGCAATTAGCTCAGGAATTATTGGCACCCCTCTGGAAAATAAACAAAAATTACTGCAGAAAACATCATCCAAAAGCCAAAGAGCGGTCACGTCAAAAGAGACGAATGCTTGTTGACCTGCATGATTTATGGGCTGGTTGTATGTATAAACAGTTGAAAATGCCTCTGAGCAATAATAAGATGTTAAAGTTTGAAACGGTAGCAAGTTTGTGAGAAAACTAATGCATTTGCATAAAAACTCGATGCACAGTGAGGTGGATGGTTGGGGTGACAAAGAAAGGATCACTGCTTTAGAGCTGGATTGTTTAGTAGCAATAAGTACATAAGTTTCTCAGTCAAATGTGAAATGTCATGTCCTTGTCAAGAATTATTTGGGTGACTTGTGTGATGAAAGCATTCCTAGAGAGCAACCTAAAAATTTCAATGTCTGAACTTTGCTTAGTTCTATTTGAACTGTGATTGGAATCATGCATTGTCATCAGGTGAGAGTTGAGTAAGACTATTTGGCCAAGCACACCTGCGGTTAGGCGAGAAAGAAAGTACCCACACTAAATTACGGTGGTGGGTCTTGATACTTAAGTGTTATATTTTTTTTTTTTTTTTTTGCGCAACTGAGACCAGAGTTGTAGCTCAGAGAGATGATTGAATGAGTTATAAATTACTTCGAAGTACCTGGATATATTAGGCAAACACCTGATTGGCTTCCCCATGAGGCTGCATGTTGAACATAGATGGAACCCTTCGGAAAAGTGATGACCCCAATATACATCTAAATGAACAAAGCATGTATTCAAGAATGAAAGATCAAAGTCAAATCAGACTTTAAGCGCTATTGAAAACCCATGGTTGTAAATAAAGAGTTGTCCACTAGTGATATCCTAGGAAACTCTTAAGATCTTGAAATAATGTACTTTGAAGAGTAGTCGAGGATCCTTCCACAAGTGTTCACCAACTTTGTTGGACATGACAGGAAATTGATTTATTGTATTTGTTTAATACATGTTTTCCCTCATTTTCTTCAAGGGTGCCTGTAACTCCTCAGTTAATGGTTCAACTTCTAGTTCAAAAACAAATGGTTGGCTCCTTGTTGAATGCAGGATGTCTTTTTATTGCCCAAATAGCCAGTTTAAACCAGTTACATTTTGGATTTTATTTGGCATGTTCGGAAATGCAACCCAAAACCCACAACGTAGTCCACTGTGCCCAACCATACCTTAAAAATCCCTTTGAAAATGTGCATTTGTACTTTACAGAAACCGTTGTACTGTTTAGGAATATAGTCTTTTTTTCTGTGAAAACCAATACTGTATGTACAAGATACCTTTTATGTTGTGTTTTTGAATATAAAATGTATTAAATGTATGAACTTTTTTCAAAATATATTCTTATTTTGTTTCTAAAATGTTTATCCTCCTTCATATGGGAGTTAAGGAACAGAACAAAACAAGAAAACAATTAAAAGCAGTATATTAAACTTTCTCATTTATTAGCTTCTTTGTATATTACCTGTTTTTTTTTTTTTACCTATCCTTTGTGCTAATTAGCTCTGAAAGCTTCTGTCCTATACACAAATGGAAAATAAGAGAATGCATACACAATGTCATTCTGCATAGTTTCTTCTGTCATTATGAAATGCAGTTTGGCCTGAAGACGACTGCACAAATCTGGGATCATCGTTTAGAAACTTACAGTATCGACACTAGCTACATGTTATGGACATGTGCTATATGTGCTGAATTTTAGCAAATTTCCTCTATCAAATCAGTTTAAAATTATGCTCTACTTCAGTTTTTTGCATGACTACATGGATTTGATGATTTCAGTTATGACATTAAAGAGGAAAGGTCAAATTGTCCATTCTGTTTTAAGAAATCTTGGGGTTTTTTTCTTCTAACCTAATGCTTACATTTGAGAAGAACATACAGTAGCAAACAAAATTATTCAACCCCCATTGTAAATTGGTTTTAATAGCAAAATGTATAAACATTCAGCTGTTTGTGATAAACAGATTAAACAAGAACATTTTAAATAGCGCAACACAACTAATATTACAAGTGGTTTCTCTAAATTTAATACAAATGCCATTTTTAATGACTACTGCAGTCTCAAAATTATTCAACCCCCGAATAGAATCCCGCATTAGAGCATATTTGCAAATCAGGTGTTGTCTCAAGCACACCCAATGCAGCTAATAAAGAGCTTAATTAGTTGCATCGGGTTTGCTTGAGACAGAACACAGCAAATACTTTCACTTTCTAGGAGTTTGTTGACGGTGACATTTGATTGCATATTAGAAATATGGCTGTCAAGAGAATCGTCCAAAAAGCTAATCAAGGAGATCACTGCCTGGCACAAGCAAGGAAAAAGACACAAAAATGTAGCAAGGCACTGAATTTTCGTTGAGATACAGTTGGAAGCATAGTTTGCAAGTTCAGAGTTAAAGGAAGAGTGGTGACAGTACCAGGATGTTGCAGAAAGAGGAAACTATCAATGGCTGTCACCAGATTCCTAAGGAGACTGGTGGTCAAAAACCCTCGAGTGACTACAGGAGACCCGCAGCAAGACTCAGAGGCAGGAGGCACTGAGGTTTCAGTTTGCACAGTAGGGCGCATACTAAACGTTGAAGGTCTCCAAGACATACACTACAACTGATCCAAAATCACAAGCTCCAATATGCACAAAACTATATAAATAAGCCACAGAAGTTTGGGGATATTGTTCTGTGGAGTGATGAAACAAAAGTATTTCGGGCTTATGAATCAGTGGTATGTCTGCAGGAGGAATAAAGAAGCATATGCTGAAAAGCACACCCTGCCTACAGTGAAGAATTGTGGGGGATATTTGATGCTCTGCGGCTGCCTTGCTTCCTCTAGCACTGGAAACCTGCAAAGTGTGGAGGGCAAGATGGATTCAGTCAAGTACCAGGATATCCAAGGAGAAAATGTCATGCCATCTGTTGGGAACCTGACACTTGGGCATCATTAGACCTTCCAACAGGACAATGATCCTAAGCATACTTCAACATCCTCCAAGGCTTTCAGAGGAAGTCTAGGAGGTTGCTGGAGTGCCCATCACAGTCGCCTTACTTGAGCCCCGTAAAAAAATCTCTGGTAGGATTTGAAGAAGACAGTTGCAGCACACAAACCCCAGAATATTAGTGAACTGGAGGCTATTGTCCATGAGGACTGGGCTAAGATTCCTTGGGAATGCTGCCAAAAACTGACATCTGCCTATGCATCACATCTCCAGCAGGTCACAGCAGCAAAAGGGTGCTCTACTAAGTATTAAAGATGCTTGTCATGAAGGGGTTGAATTATTTTGAGACTGCAGTAGTCATTAAAAGTGGCATTTTGTGTTGAACTTGGAGAGGCATTTGCAATATTTGTTGCGTTGAGCCATTTAAATTGTTCTTGTTTGATTTGTTCATTGCAAACTGCTAAAAGCTTGTAAATTTTGCCAGTAAACCTAATTTGCAACGGGGGTTGAATAATTTTGATTGCAACTGTAATTTGCATTTGTATTACTATAAATCCATTGAAGAAAACTTGCCTAAATTGGCCTGGTCTTTCTAGGCTTGACTTGGACAAATTTTTTTTTTTAAAAGTTCATTTTTCTTTTAAAGTATGGTGTCACATCATTTGCCATCCCAGCAGAATACACCATCTTGCTGTCCATTTTTAGCTTAGTGGCCCTATGAGTCAATAAGCTATTGTTGTGGTTTGACGTCTGTCTCCCGGAACATTTTTCTTTTTTTTTTTGGCTTGATGAATTTTCGTGTAAGTTTGGCATAAAATACTACTTGACCATATCTCCTGACATTTTTTTTTTTCAGACTTTTGATTGAAAAATTTTTGTCCGTTTTATGGGCCATTGAAATTTTGGCCACAGTGTTAAAGATAGCACTTATAAATTTAAAAAAATTATTTCTCAAAACTGCCTACATGTTTTTCTAAATCAGGTTATCAACTTACTGTACATTGAGGATACCAATGCACAGTGCGAGCACCGTTTTGATTGAATCGATGATAGTGGGTCTAGTGGGGGTGTTGCACTTTAACAATGGGTCTTATGGTGAACGTGCAACATGGCCTGTGGAGGCCAAATTATTGCAGATAGAGACTAAGTTTGTATCATCAACATATAGGAAGCCATATATATGACCTATATTTTGGCAATGTTAAATTTACCCTCAGATGACTTAGAAAGGTTCGAATTATGGTCAAGGAAAATATTAACAATGTTCAAAGATAGGACTTGAAATTTCAAAAAAATTATTCTCAAAAACTGTCTGATAACTTTTTTCTAAATCGGACAATCAACTCACCTTTGTACACTTAATGTACAGTGCGAGTGCCATTCTGATTGAATCAACAGAAGTGGGTTAAATCGGGGCGCTGTACTTTAACATTGGGTCTCATGAATGGGCAAAATGGTCTGTGGAAGCTGAATAGTTGCAGAAGGAGATTAAGGTTGTGTTATTAAAATAAAAGAAGTCATATATGACCTATATTTTTGGTATGTTAAAGTTGACCTCAGACAACCTTGAAAGGTCAAACTTGTGGTCAATCAAAATGTCACAATTTTCAAAGGCTTCTAGGCTTGAAAATATTGGAGATGGAGAACATATCTGTATTGAACACTTATAGGAGGTCGTACTTTCATTTGGTGACCTTGACCTCTGATGACCTTCAAAGGTCAAACATTGCTGGGAAATTTAATTGACTCATATCACCAAAATCGTCACACAAGTTTGTATTAGAGATACATTGGAAGTCATGAATGAACTTTCATTTGGTGACCTTCATATTGACCTTCGAAGGTTGGACGTGACCCAACAAAATTTCCATGACTTGTATCACTAAAATGGTCACAGATGGAGCCTAGGTTTGTGTTACAGACATCTAGGAAGTCACATATGAACTTTCATTTGGTGACATCCAACTTGGCTCTCGGTGACCTTTGAAGGTCAAACTCGACATAGGGAAATTACAATGACTTGTATCACCAAAATGGTCACAGGTGGAGCCAAGTTTTGTATAAGAGACATTTAGAAAGTCCTATATAAAGTCCATTTGGTAACCTCAACTTGACCTTTAAAGTTCACAATTGACATTCTGAATTTTCAATGACTTTTATCACCAAAACAGCCTCAGAGCTTGGGATTGTTTTACAGACTATAGGACAGGGGTGGGCAATCACGGTCCTGGAGGGCCGGTGTGTATGCAGGTTTTTATTCCCATCAATTACCCTGACTAGTTGAGTTAATTGATTGCATACACAAATATAGATTTTCGCAATGATTCGATCAAAGGAAAATGTTTTATGAAGGGAGACAAGACTAGTCTTTGTAGTTTCATGATAATTTAAAGAAATGCGCATGAAACGTCAGATTTCATAAATGGTTTGGCTAATTGAGACAATCAACCAATTAAAGACCAGACGTTGGTGTGAAAATCAGGGAGAGATACGGCCCTCGCTGTCCACCTCTGCTATAGGAGGTCTTATAAACATATGTGAACTGTTTTTTAGTGACCTTAACATTGACATTCAATGATTTGAAGGTCAATCTTCTTATGAAATTTTTGTAACTTGTGTCATCACTATAAGATTATTTGCCAGTAAGGTAGGACCCTTGGTCCTATTTTTGGATTTGGCTTAAAATCTTACTGCTGAACTGCCCTTTGTGAATGGCAATGTCCTATATTTCTAACAAGGTCAGAAATATTGGGTAATATCAATTCTCTCAAAAAGTCAAAGTATAAATGAACAAGCCAATATGCATTTCACAACACATCTGAGCTGGTGGAGTCATGATAATAGATTTCTAATAGAGATTGTATGGGAAATGTGGATCCACCAAAATTTTCTTGTGAAACATAGAAATGGGTGTGTTGATTTGCTATTTTAAAAAATATTTGGAGGTTTCACACCTGTCAATATCATGCAGATCTGTAGTGAGGCCAAGATTGTGTTGGAGTCTGCATGTTGATGTGCTTTAGCAAGGCTCGTGAGGGCACGTCATGGGAAAAGATGTAGCCTCGTCTTGCAGTTGTAATTCAACCAGTATTTCAGGTTTGCATTATGGGTTACTTTTATGTGTTTAATGCCTTTATGTGGTGTTTGCTCTCTGTGACTGGACAATGGGTTTTCTCCATGGCAGTTTCCTGCTGTCTGAGCAGATAGAATAAGCAGACCTCCAAATGATTCCTTCCCCGAACGGTTTGTTTGAGTTAGTTCAGGGCCTCTTCCACCTGGAACTTCCAATCTGGATTCATCCACATGACACACGGAAAATAGTTGCCAAACATCCTCAGAATTGTAAAGGTTAAATAAAACAGTGGGCAGATTGTAGAATTTATCCTTTTATTTGCTGACACTGTGCCATTCAGGAGAAACACTGGAATGTAGGGATTGGCTGACTTTAGAAATTTTCAATTTCTTGTTCTCATGTAGAACTGAATGGCAGAAAGATTTTTCCCTACTATAATTTCTCGTGACCCTATTCACTTTTGGCTCCACTCGTTCTTGCGACTGGCCATACTTACAGAACCACTGCAAAATTCATTGTCTGCCTTTTCCCAAATCAGGTTCATATTTAGCGATCGTCACTTCCAGAAATCAAGACTATTTTTGAAATGCATTCAGAAAACATGCAATGTGGCAGTATTTGAGAAGCTGACTTGTGGCACGAAATGCTTGCGCGGCTTAGTACACCCATTTGACTATAGATGACGCTCTTTCCAAATATTCGAGGATAGACGTTAACCTTTCTACGGTATTTGATGTGAGCCCATTCCGGTACTAGAATTTTTCCGTGATCTCTATTTAACCATGGTATTGGGTATAGTGGATTGAAGCGATCGCACATATATAATTTCCAGCTGGTGTTGGCTTTGGGACGACAGCAAGTGTCTCTGAAATGAATGCCATTCGGTGGCGTTCGATCACTTCCGAACTGTCAGTAACCGGGACCCGCCCTTAGCTACCCGTGGAGTCCACATCGTCAACGTAAAGCAAAAGTCGACTGTCGCAAATATATACCCATTGAACCCACCACCTTGCCCGCATTCTTTAATGGCTTTCCCTGAATGTATGCTGAGCTCTGAGACGCTTTTGCGGCGCTAACCTGAACGTTAGAACCATTTCACCTGGTTGATAATCGGAAATTTGGAAGCGGAGTTGCTGCGCGACTGCTGCATTGTGGAAAGCTCCCTGGGCTGGAATGGGTTACCTCTAAAAATTGTCTCGTCACCGAAGACCAAAGTAAGAAACGGCGATTGTGTGCAGCTCGCTAAGTTGTAGTTTTCCCCTTCAGATATTTCCGTTCAAAATAATTAAAATAACGTTAAGAGGACTGAAACACGCCGCCGCGGAGACACTGGTTGTGAACCAACCGATCAGGTAACGTAATTAACATCAGTAAACGACGAAACGGCTGGAATTTCCTGACCTGTGTCAATAAAATATTTGTCATTACAGTTCGATGTTGGAAAAAGTTGTTTTGTTTAGTTAACATCACAATCTGGCTCGTAAATGAGTTGAGGTCAGTAGCTGGCTGGATGCCTGCTGTCTGTTCCTGTAGAACCTCGGATGTTGCTTGTCATCAGTTAAGATGGATATAAGTTATCGTCGTCTTAAGTATATGGAGACTGTGCTTTTAATGTCGAAGTTGGCCAGTCTTACACTGCTTTCACTCCGGGCGTGCAACGAATTTTTTGCACGGCAGATTACGTTACATTCAAAGTCAATACAAAGACGCGAATTCACCATCGCGTCTTTGCTTTGACTGAATTTAACGTTAATCTGTCCTGCGAAAAAATCGTTTTGCATCCAGTGTGAAAGCTGCTTTACGGTTTAGAAAATTTGGTCAAAAAAAGAATCTGGTTCAATGATATTGCAGTTATTGACAAGTTGTTTGAAAGTGAACGTGAACTATCTTTGCTACTGGTTTCAGTGTAGTCCAACATAATCCTTGTTAACAACAATGCCATACTCGTTTTTCAAATGCCTTTTTTTGTTGCCTGTCCACGGAATATTTGGCAACTAACTAGCGAGCTGCTTAGCTTGTTGGCGTTGACCGCAGGCTATCGTCAGGCAGTGAACATGCCAGCTTAAATTGGGGGTGGGGGGGACTGACTATGATTGTGTGTTTAAATGTCCTGACTTGTAAAAATACGTTTCATCATGTATCTTTTGGTTACGTGGTGTTGGCACTTGTCAAGTATGAAAAGCTTATGACCTGCGACAAGTGTACTTACGAAATAACTTGCTAGCTACAGTCCTGTTTTTATTAGTTAAGAAATGTTAAGACGGCCTATCTGGAAAATATAAATGTTTGAACAAAATATTATGTCATTCTGCGTGTTACTTCTAGGTGACGTAGCTTAATTGCGTTGACATTATTTATCTCGTTTTCCCAATGGATGCAGAACGATTTATTAAAATTGCACTGTCGAGAAACGGAAAGAAGAAAAAGCGAAACTGGTGTTTCAGTCCAAAGGAACAAACCGAAGACTTGGGCCGTGGTTGTGGACCAGGAAACGGGAGCCCTGCGAGCGAGTCAATGGGGAATGCATAATTCAGTATGGAAGTTCACTCCACAAACAAAGGATTGAATTCTCGACGATGGAATTAAACCAGCCCCAATGCCAAACCACCATGGAGTAGTAGTAGCCACGTTTTATTTTGACACTCTTAAAACGGTGCTGCTTCTCGTGGTGACGACTGTTTTGGATTCTTTTTGAGAGCCCCAGAGGATGCCGGACTGTCGCTAAAAAGACATTAAGCGATTGGATGATGTTTAGTGCATGGCAAGGGACAACAGACTGAGAATGAGGAGCTGTTTGTTGTAAAACCTTGACACGTTTGGGTATATGTTGCCTGCAACGCACGTTGTTGATAATGGCATCCAACGAAAGACTGTACGAGGTATGGATGCTGTACTGCAACAAGGTAAATATTTTTTTTTCCCGAAGTGGTGTAAGTGACCTCTTTGTGTCTGTTCCTGTTGTCTGTCCTTTCTCTGAGTAGGTATTTATGTGCTTTGAAAGGTTGTGTTTATGTACTTTGTGTCCACGCATGCAAGTGCCAGTACTCGATTTGTATAGATGCCATGACTCCCGTCAACGCTGCGAATTTGCTGCTGCCAACGGTTGTGATTTTTTTGCGTATGTATCACATTGTTATTTTATTATGGCCGGGGCGAGTGACCACTCACATGCGTGACCATGCGCAATTTTGGAACTCAACTGCCGTTTCGACTGAAGGAATGTTCTGGGCAGCGATTCAGTTGGTCACATTACATTTACACCCGCAATGTCCCTGCTATCACTCATTCTATCATTACGCAATGCATTTTTCCCTGGGAATCGCAGTCGCTGTGGTTCGCAGTGCGCATAGAGTCGGAGTCACACACACCCTGCTGCACTGTGTATAATTCTGCTCCTGTACCGCTGACTGATTCTGGGGAGCATTGGGAAGCCCGGGAATTGCTCATGATGTAATGGAGGATGCGCGTAATCGGGGTCGGCTATGCGAGTCCGAGTGGCGAGACCATTTGGTAAATGTTTTAATGTGCGTAAGTGTTACCTGTGCTTTAGACTAAACATCGTGATTTTGGGGGTACTTAAATGTCAGACGCCGCAATTCTTTTGAATTGTGTCAACAAACCCCATTTATGAATTCCATTTGCGGGAAGTGTTGTTGATGATGGTGATTTTCTAATTTGACCCTCTGAATGGCAGGATGATAGTTAATTCTGACGAATGAGGCTATCAGCCAGCGTACAAGACCCCTGTGTGCATCAACGATATAGCATTTAGCATAATTTTCAGTTTATTATCTTGAAGAACGGATAGGCTCGCCACACTAAAATCAGCACAAAATGGCTTTTGATTGCTGCACTTGGTGCAATTCTGCCCTGATCTCTCTGGCCCCGCCCCCTCACACACAGACACACACACTTGCACACACACACTCATGCACACTGTTAAGGAATTCCGTGCCCAAGCACATCAAAGGACGGGCATTTTTTTTATACAGTCAATGGACCACTCTCTTCACATGCTCCTAAGTTGAGAGCACACAGGCACTTCCACTCATAAGATGTGTTATTTTCTCTAGAACCAATTTTTCCATTTGGCACATGTCAGTTTTCAGTAGCAAATGGCCCTGAAATGAGAGCACTGCACTATACTGTCCTGATTTTTGTTGGCGTAAGTTCTCATTTGAAGATTTTATTAACTTTACTGACACGTTTTCAGTCAATCCTGGCCAGTGCAGAAAATGCATTGGCCATTGTGTTGCTCAATCGAACTACTGGATGATAGTTTGCACTCAAAAACCGCCCCTGTTTAATGGGGCCCATGGAGTCTTGGCATTTCTGCTGTGCTCTGTCGGAGAAGTCCCGCTATATGCTCAAGAATCCTGGGGGTAATCAGGTGCACAGGAGGTCTTTTGAGCTCTGGCCTGAACGCAGAGCTTTTCGCAGCCACCAGGACACATAAGTAAAAGAGGTCAATCCTCACAACTGCCAACACTAACTTTCTGGGACATTTTCCACTCTTCATCCTCCTGTGGCTGGGTCAAATCTACCTACAAATAAAGTAAGCTCAACCTGACCTGGCTGTGTGCTGTGATATTCTGACTCTATATTAAACCCCACCCCCTTCTTTTGGGTATCCCCTTCATGCCTTACCCTCTCAGCCTGGCTATTCACCTGGTTGGAGAGCATGCCTTTTCCCCAGTTGCAGTTTCCTCACCGTAAGGTCAGGTGAAGCCATTTCTCGATCTTGGCTGTAGAACCATATTGTCGAGCTGCCATTTTGGCTCCTGCTCCTACTCGGGCTAGGTTTATTCAATTGCTCTGGGGTCTATTGAGTGATTTCAATCTTTGTGTTCTGTTGTCAACTAGGCAGTGCAAATGTCTGCATGTCTGAGCTGGAAGGAAGTTGAAGTTTGGTCATACACAACATCTTTGGCCATGGAGGAGGGAAAAAAAGTGGCTTAAGGACCTATGAAAAAAAAATTGCATGTATCACAAACAGCAAGTATTTGAAGCATAGTTGTCATGTCCGAGAGCCAAGTGAGGTCTATAGATTTTGGTTGGGGGGGGGGGGGTGTCTGCACGATGGTCAGCAGGCCGTGGTTCAGAGATGTTGTCTTCAGCCCAGGCTTGGTCCTGTCTCCGCTAATAAGAAGGTCAGGAGGACGAGGTGAAACCAGACAGATCTGCGGTCACCTGTGGCTCCAAATGAGTGGCTCTGTGTTACTAACCTGTTCTGCTGCAAGCCTCTGCTGGCCGCTGTGGAGCAGCTGTGGGTGGGCCTTAATTTACGAGGGCATCGTGTCAGTGAGCTGCAGGTGTGGCACCTCAGACATGCACAAATACTCAGACATACTGGAGGGGAGAGAGAGAGAGAAAGAGAGAAGAGAGAAAAGAGATTTCCTGAGCCAGAAGCTGGGGTTTCCAATGTTATGAAGGCGGGTCTCTTTCAACCGGCCATAGTAACTTGTGGTATCTCTTTTTGCAATTGAGGAGTTTGTCGAGTCAGCTCACACAAATAAAGTTGGCTAATGCTGAACTTGCTTCATAGTATAGTACACCCCTCAGTACTTGCTCAAACGCGAGGGCATGCACACTCACACACATGCATACGCACTCATGCGTACCTCCCCTACACGCATATGCGCGCTCGTAGACACTCTCACGTGCGCACACACATATCTCTGCCTACGCACTGCATTGCAGGCACCTTATACAGCCACACTGTCCCCACCTCTGTCCTTCTCCTTCTTTCCCTCCTCTCCTTCCTGTTCAGCCGTCATTTCCGAGGGAGTCCTTACATAGCAACAAACTGAATTTTACAGTCAGGCTTTTGAGCTGCGAGAGTGAGTGATGAAGCTTGGGGAAAAGAGGGCTAGCGAGAGGGAAATGTGCTGCCATTTCACTTATTCGCCGGAGCAGATTATCCCGGCCAGGCCATATTTCCTACTTTTGTTGTTTGTCTCCAGGTTACAGTTTAATCAGCTTCTGCACTGAGGGGGGCGGTGCCAAAATCCATTATACACCCACTTCCTCAGTAATGTGCAAGACTGACAGCAGTGGTGTCAACCCTCACACAGCACTTTCGTCCATGGTTTTTGGATGTATTTCATTATGCCTTCACAATACACAGTGGGTGGGAGCCATATTTTCTGATTGCCTGTCAGTATGTGTCCATCTCGCTGTTCGTCACATATACTGTCCACACTAAATCTACTGAAGGACTGGAGGGATTTGCACCAAATCAGACATGTTAAGTTCCCACTGAGGGTAGCTGAACTGATGAGTTTTGGAGGTCATCAGGTCAAAGGTCAAGGTCATATGAAGCTATGGTAGGCGGAGGTGTATCAATGCTTTGCATTGAATTGCACTTTGTTTTTTTTAGTTGATTTAAGGAGGTCAGCACCCAGAAATGAACATTTTTGAAAATGCTCCAGAGCTGCTGAACTTGAATCACCGAAGAATGACACGGAGGAAACCTTCGTAAACTGGATATGTGACGTATTCTGTTGTGATTTTCCTTCAGTCCCATCTCCCCAAGGCACGGACTTTAACCTTCCAGCGTTCCTGTGACGGCTTAGAGTTGCCTGTGATCTAGCAAGCATGTCTCATGCTATTAATAGCTAAGCCGTTTTAATGTATGTGCAGAGTGTATCCTCCCAGTGTTACTGTGTGGCTGGATAAATGCAGGCCAGACCACACTGTATAACACACTGTAGTACAACCACAGCAGACTGTGCTCTATAAATATCATTGGGACAATGACATCACTGACCTCAGTCTGTATATTAAGTCTGTGAAGTCTATGACCTGAAGAAGGGACATGATACAGTCGACACCAAGGGGTAGGGACCTGATATCTGCTTTATGTGCACCTCACTAGATGTTATAAAATGGCGATGAGACCTTTCTATGCTTGATGCTTACACCATAAAGGGCAGTAATTGGATGATAAAAGGTAGTAATTGGGAATGTTGTTTACAACCTATGAAAGAACTCGGAAAAGATCTTTTTTTTTTTTGGATATTTTGTTGATGGCCCCTCTTTGGTTTCCTTCATGTGAGGTGTGTTGTTGTGGCTGTCTTCTCCTTAATGTGACTATTTAAAATGTTTGATGCCAAATACATGATTTATAATGATCTGAACTGGACATCAAAATTGTCACATGACCATCATTGCTGACAATGGAAAGTCAGAGAGCACTCTTTTAGAATTTTGTGAGTGCACACAGCAGAACCTTCTCTAATGCCTGCTTGTCCTCCGTTTCCACGGAGGGCAGGGTCGCCCACATTAAAGTAGCTGTGGCTCTGGTGCCAAACAGGCCAAATTTGGCGACTGTGCAGTAGGGGTGGGGCCCTGGGGGCGGTGGGCCGGACAGGAGAACCAAATTAAGCCAGTGCTGAGGTTTTGCTCTGGTGTTGTCATGCCGGGCGACTTGAGCCGCATCCATCTGGGGGCCTTCTGGCTACATCCGCTCCACCTAGTCCTGCAGTTTACTGACTCCCATTAACAGCCCCCCCCCCCCCCCCCCGAGACAACATTTTTATGGGGATGTAAACAGTTAGCTGCTTTGAACATATCAAAGGAAGGTTAGCATCCTCTAAAAGCTGGGCAGCTCTGTTGATGTAGATGTTATCACCTTGAAGATTTTTATTTCAACCCTCAGAGGCCTGGCTCTAGTGTTGGCTGCAGAGGTAGAGAATCCAGGATCAGAATGTGAAAGTCCTCCCCGTTTTTTGTTCCAACCACCCTGGATTCTAAAATAAAACAAAACTCTGCCAGGAAGTTGAACTGTTGGTGCAAAACAGCTGGCTGAGCTCATGGGTACCAGTAAAACATGGCAGGACTTTTACTTTCTGAACCTGGAGTGTTCTTCTGATTAGCAGTAGTTCAGTCTGATATCTTGCTGTTAAGTGAGATGAGCTTTTCTTGGGTTGAAGTGAAGAGGAATGCTACTGGGCGCTTGATCTCCAGGAACCAGATTGGGCAGAGCCCTGCCTGAAGGAGATTAATCAACGCTTTGTGCATTAACCTGCTAGGCAGGACAGCACTTTTTAAAATTGTAGTAATTATTTCAGATGAAACATGGCAGAGGAGCTCTCCTCCCGCTTTAGATGAAAATCGGTGTTTCCGTCAGCACTTTTTCTCTGTGTGGTCTGCACTGTCATCTTAAGAGCTCTGTATTTCCCTCAGTATATTTTCCGCAGTGGTGCTTGAGTTGGATTTTGCTTCAGTTCTCATCAACTTGGTGTGAATATTAATGCCCTGATGAAAGCCTAGTGCGGTGAAGAATATTTTTTGAAGGCACTATCGGTGTAACTTTAGGCTACTCGTTAATTTCAGCAAAGTTATTCTGAGCTGGGCACCTGTGCATTCACACTGTGGATGTTCATTCAGTGAA
This sequence comes from Gymnothorax reevesii, assembly GCA_029721435.1. Taxonomy (NCBI): domain Eukaryota; kingdom Metazoa; phylum Chordata; class Actinopteri; order Anguilliformes; family Muraenidae; genus Gymnothorax; species Gymnothorax reevesii. The sequence continues at coordinate 47,388,732 of CM056587.1, read as the reverse complement.
TCAGTGTGATTCTTGTGTTTTAACCTTTAGCTCTCATAGTTGAGTCCAGATGAATAACTTTTGCTGTCTCAAGTGCTGATGAAAAGCTTTGTGGGCGTTGTATTTGTGAGAAAAATGATTAGAACCAAATCTGGGGGAAAAAAAAAGAAAGTCAAAACTTGGGTTAGCATAACTGGTTCGATAGCATCTGCGGTAAATGCTGGCAACAGTGAATGGGTTTAATTAGGCTAAGTGCTGTGAAATATCTCTTGTTTGATGTGATGGTGAATGAGCTCTGCTGTAGGGCGCACTCTACTCAGCCTTTGCATTTTACTGCTGCCCTGAGAGCCATTTTACTACCCTTTGTTTGGTGTTCCTCAGATATAAGGTTAGCCCACACCAAAAAATGCCACGAGTTTAGTCAACCCTATGTGATGCAATTTTTGTGACTGCAGTATCGTTTGACTAAAGGGGGCCGCCAAGCTGTCACGGAATTACAGTCCCATTACATTTTGGGTTGTAACTCTACATCTAAATAAGATAAAATCAAGTATGATATGTTATATTGAAGGTATTAACTTGTTCTTTAATATTATTAAGTGAAAATATATTTTTTGAGAAATTTTCATAGAAGAAACGAGCAAAAACTACTCCGTCACGGAATTAAACAAAATTGACGTGGTTTTTTTTTAATGTTGTGTTTAACTATCCAGACAGTGATGTTCCTATCATAGTTAAGTTATGAAACTTCAATATGTTCATATTTAAGGTGTTTTTTGTTAATACTGTAAGTTATAGAAACAAATATTGACTTTAACCTTGCTTTATGGGCAAGAAATTTCAAAAAGTCAATGTCACGGAATTACAAGAGGCAAATTGTCACGGCATGACAACAATAGTATTAATTAGTTTCAAAGTATTTATTTCAATATATTATACATATATACATAATTATTTACATTTTTACAGTTTAGCAATATATTACAATGAGTTTTCCACTGATAATGACCAATCATAATACATACTTGAGAATTTTTTTTTTAATCTCCATGTCAACATTGGCTTGGCGGCCCCCCTAAAGGCAAGTTAATCATTTTGTTGGGCAATCAAGGTAGAGCCTCCCTGAATGGGCAGCATTGCTGCAGTAGGCCTAAGCTTTGTACATTCCTTTCATACTTGAAAATTGGTGGAGTGGAATGCATATTTCATGCATTTTCTCAAATAATGGGACAGGTCCAGGGTAAAATCTGCCCTTCAGGTCTGGTGTCCTGACTGCAGGAGCACATGGCTGCTCTGTGAAGACCTGCAGTGTGTTCAGTAATGAGGGCCTGAACATGCTGGGTCATTTGTGAGGGTACCAACACTGTTCAGGCTGCTGTCCATGCCCTCAGAGCCACGTATGAGTAAATTTTAAAGAGGAAAATATATGTCTCCCTCTGGCTAAAATCCTGACGCATTCAAAAATGAATGCAAGTAAACTACAAAATAACCTTTCAGCTTTCTGGGAAGCAAAGTAGTAAAATGAGTTATTGTAAGAGCCTGTACGTGCCTTGAGGCAGGTGGAATTTTTCCTCTCAATCAAATTTTGAGTTTTGATGTGACTGTTGCCAACCCTTTGGAAAAACTGCCAAATTAATTACAAAACCCAAAACCAGTGAAGTTGGCCCGTTATGTAAATCGTAGATAAAAACAGAATACAATGATTTGCAAATCCTTTTCAACTTATATTCAATTGAATACACTACAGAGACAAGATGTTTGATATTCAAACTGAGAAACTTTTTTTTTTTTTTTTTTTTTGCAAATAATCATTAACTTAGAATTTAAAGGCAGCAACACATTGCAAAAAAGTTGGCACAGGGGCCTTTTTACCACTGTGTTACATCGCCTTTCCTTTTAACGACACAGTAAACGTTTGGGAACTGAGGAAACCAATTTTTGAAGCTTTTCAGGAGGAACTCTTTCCCATTCTTGCTTGATGTACAGCTTAAGTTGTTCAACAGTCCGGGGTCTCCGTTGACGTATTTTATGCTTCATAATGCCCCACACATTTTGAATGGGAGACAGGTCTGGACTACAGGCAGGCCAGTCTAGTACCCGCACTCTTTTACTACGGAGCCATGCTGTTGTAACACATGCAGAATGTGGCTTGGCATTGTCTTGCTGAAATAAGCAGGGGCATCCATGAAAAAGACATTGTTTGGATGGCAACATATGTTGCTCCAAAACCTGTATGTACCTTTCAGTATTAATGGTGCCTTCACATATGTGTAAGTTGCCCATGCCTTGGGCACTAATACACCCCCATACCATCACAGATGCTGGCTTTTGAACTTTGCGCCTATAACAGTCCGAATGGTTCTTTTCCTCTTTGGTCCGGAGGACATGACGTCCACAGTTTCCAAAAACAATTTGAAATGTGGACTCGTCAGACCACAGAACACTTTTCCACTTTGCATCAGTCCATCTTAGATGAGCTTGGGCCCAGCGAAGCCGGCGGCGTTTCTGGGTGCTGTTGATAAATAGCTTTCGCTTTGCATTGTATAGTTTTAACTTGCACTTGCAGATGTAGCGACAAACTGTAGTTACTGAAAGTAGTTTTCTGAAGTGTTCCTGAGCCCATGTGGTGATGTCCTTTACACGCTGATGTCGGTTTTTGATGCAGTACCGCCTGAGGGATCGAAGGTCATGGGCATTCAATGTTGGTTTTCGGCCTCGTCGCTTACGTGCAGTGATTTCTCCAGATTCTCTGAACCTTTTGACGATATTACGGACCGTAGATGATGAAATCCCTAAATTTCTTGCAATAGCTCGTTGAGGAATGTTGTTTCTAAACTGTTCGACAATCAGCTCACGCAGTTGTTCACCGAGTGGTGACCCTCGCCCCATCCTTGTTTGTGAGTGACTGAGCATTTCAGGGAAGCTGCTTTTATACCCAATCATGGCACCCACCTGTTCCCAATTAGCCTGTCCACCTGTGGGATGTTCCAAATAAGTGTTTGATGAGCATTCCTCAACTCTCTGTCTTTTTTGCCACTTGTGCCAGCTTTTTTGAAACATGTTGCAGGCATCAAATTCCAAATGAGCTAATATTTGCAAAAAATTACAAAGTTTACCTGTCCGAACATTAAGTAACTTGTCTTTGCAGTGTATCCAATTGAATATAGGTTGAAAAGGATTTGCAAATCATTGTATTCTGTTTTTATTTACGATTTACACAACTTGCCAACTTCACTGGTTTTGAGTTTTGTATTTGGGGGCCGCCAAGCTGTCACGGAATTACAGTCCCATTACATTTTGGGTTGTAACTCTACAACTAAATAAGATAAAATCAAGTATGATATGTCATATTGAAGGTATTAACTTGTGCTTTAATATCATTAAGTGAAAATATATTTTTTGAGAAATTTTCATAGAAGAAACAAGCGAAACTACTCCATCACGGAATTACACAAAATTGACGTGGTTTTTTTAATGTTGTGTTTAACTATCCAGAATGTGATGTTCCTATCATAGTTAAGTTATGAAACTTCAATACGTTCATATTTAAGGTGCTTTTTGTTAATACTGTAAGTTATAGTAACAAATATTAAGTTCAACCCTGCTTTATGGCCAAGAAAATTCAAAAAATCAATGTCACGGAATTACGAGAGGCAAATTGTCATGGAATGACAACAATAGTATTAATTAGTTTCAATGTATTTATTTCAATATACTGTATTATACATATATACATAATTATTTACATTTTTACAGTTTAGCAATATATTACAATGAGTTTTCCACTTATAATGACCAATCATAATACATACTTCAAATTTTTTTTTTTATCTCCATGTCAACATTGGCTTGGCGGCCCCCATTTAGGAAATGCACTTTTTTTCCCCCTGCCTTGTCATGTTTAAGGCATTTTGATAACTGCAAGGGCGTTTTTTGCTATTACCCTTCTTGAATTCCTGCCCTGCTTCAGAGCTTAGAAGGGTACCATCTCAACTTGGACAAATCTTTTTCTCTGGTTTTGAAATCCTTAACCTTGTGTTTTCCGAGATGTGATGAATTTTTGAGGATCCTCATGCATTGAGTGTTACTGTCGCAATTCTTTCTCTCCAGAATATTTCAGCTGTTAAGTCATTTTGATTCTTGTTTTATATTTCTGAGCTGTTATATTTGAGTCCTATCCTGTTCATGAAATCCAATTCTTTCTTTACAATGTTGCATTCTCATTAGTTCATTTATCATATGGAGAGTTATTGCAGAGAATACTCCGCAGATTTGAGTTTTTGTTTTTAGGCAGCTTTGACATGGAATGACAACGGCAAGGAGAGCAACGCACAAGATTGCTTTGTCCTATTTTCTTTCAGGAGCAAGTGCTCTCACACTTGCTTGAAATGCAAGTTCCTGAAGGCAATTTTGCTAGTTTTAATAATATTTTAAGGAAGTGAGAGAAACTTAACATGAGTTGTCTCCTAGTCCTCTGGAACTGTCACTGTCGGTTCAAAGGAAATCTGTATGGTTGGCATTATTATCATCCCCCGCTGTGCGTTTAGCGCGAAGCGGGGGATATAGTATTCAGCTCCGTCTGTACGTCCGTCCCGTTCGTCTGTCCCGAACATTGTCAGCGCGATATCTCTAGAAGGAGTCAACCTATTTCAATTCTTTTTGGTACCAACCTTCCTACTGGGAATGCGCAGACACCAGTCAGTTTTGGTGACCTAACGACGTGGGATATAGTCACTTTAGTGACAAACGCTTGTTTTTATTTGCAAACGTTGGACAGCAAAATAATGTCAAAATCCTTTCAAACACAAAGTTAAGTAGAGGCACTCATCGAGTGCAAACCTCCGCCAAGGCAGCGCGATCCAAATCTTCAAGTGGGAGCAAAGTTGAGATATTGCGTGTCATACGATTTGAAGATTGCCGCCATGGCGGCCATATTGTTTCACTGATCGCGGTGAAGATGAATAGGGTCCATCCTTGTTGTATTAGCTATCCACCCACAAATTTTCAGAGAAATCTGTTGTTCATAGACGGACAAACAAACAAACAAACGGGAGAAACGTAACCTCCGCCCTAACTTCGTTGGTGGAGGTAAAAATATCCACAAGATTCTCCCGGTAAATCTTTGAGCTTGGGACCTAAGCAAATTTTTGCACTTTACTTAAGTCATGCATGTGCTTTTCGTGACAGTGCCTCTTTAATGCTGTTAATGCTCTGAGATTACAGCCTGTGACACTATACAACGGTCACTCAGATTGTTCATATTGCCGCCGGAATATTCTCCGATAGAAATGATAGATTGAATTAGGGCAGGTTTCTCCCCTGCCCCAACCACAGCACTGTTTTCTGTACATTCATTGTAATGCAGAAGTTTGCATATCATAGAACAAACCAGTTTCTTTCCGCTATGGGCCCCTCTCTCGCACCTGCCTGTGGTTTACAGTAAACAGCAGGCTCTCAGCTCTGCTGCGGTGTTACTGAAATGGCTGAAAATGAAAGTTTATGCTATTTTATATGGCTGAATGTTTCAGTTCCTGTGTCACTGGGGTGGGCACTGAGCACCTGTGGTCTAACGGCAGCTCTACCCTCCTTCCCACCACCATTGCTCATTAGCCGAGAGCGCTCCATTCACTGATGTGCTGGGTCCTAGCATTTGCTGTTGGGCTCTGAGAAATGAATGGTAACAGCAATTAGCAGATCTGCTGTTTACAGTCAATTTGCTGTGTGGAAGACTGTGGGCAATCTTTCTGCGAATGAGTGCGCAGCTTATTACTGGCTTGAAAAATTTAACTCCATTGAGGATGCTACTTACACCTTCATGACAATGATCTTAAATCTTCTGGTGATATTTAAAAAAATTCTGTCTTTCTTTATTTATCATCCCCAGGCATATAATGCAGGGAATATCTGATTGTCTGTCCATCTGTCCATTGAAAACAATTTTACATTTAAATAAAACTTGCCACAGACATCAACCATTTACGGTTTTGGGGTTTTGGACATTTTTTTTATTTCTTCAGGAAACGTTTTTGACTTGAGGTTGATCTGAATGTTTAGCTGGGCCGTTGGGTTATGGGTTATGCCATTTCCTGATGGTGTTTGTTTGTGATAAAATATGTCGTGTGTTGGCTAATATTTTCTAGTTCAAAAAGTGTTCCACTTCTGTTGTTGAAACATTTTATGACCAGTGACTTTTAATCTCACTTTTATTAGAGTTTGGACTGAACCTGTTCTGCGAAATGCTGCATACATGGTCATATCCTATTCCAGAGCTTTTTAGGTGCTTTTCTGAATCATTCGTTGGATATGGTGTCTCGTCTGTGTGTCACTGCCGATTGGACTGTTCTGTGCTGTGGCTCAGCTGAGGGGTGGGTCATGTGACGGAGGTGGCTGGGAGTAGGAATGGCTGCCATGTGACAAGAGCTGGTGGTGCTGGTGTAGGTCTGTGTGTATGAGAGAGAAAGTCACGTGCTGCACATTAAGGGTCCAGTAAACGATGGGACTGTAGATCTAAAAGCGTCTACCATGAGTCCCTGATCACCTCAGCCACTGACAGTGAGAATACTATCCTGGATATATGTAATATAAGAGCTGTAAGCATGATGAGCCAGGAGCCTGATCTAAAGGTAATAAATCCCATTGTCGTGCAACAGGATGCATCTTGTCCTGAAGTCCTTGTTTTTTCTGCTGTGTGTGTGTGTGAGCACTTCCTATTTGTATGCAGATAGTCTGACCGTGTATGAGCTGAATCGTGCAGGGCTGGTGTAGTGAGCTGTTCCTCTCGGAGTTTCCTTGAGTGCCCCCTCTGTGCTCATTATAGGTTTGTCTCTGTAAGGCAGTCTGTGGCCTGGAGGCTTCTCCTCTGCCTGTGAAGTGCTGATCTTCCTCTTACTTTCACTATTACTGGGCTCTAGCATATTTGTTATTGTTTTGTTGAGTTCCTGGTGTCTTTATGATATGATAACTTTATATTTCTGTGTGTATTTTTGCATGTGCATTTGAGTCTTTATTTTTTGCTTTTTTTTTTGTGTGCGTGCGTGTGTGTGTGTGTGTGTGCGTGCGGGCGTGTGTGCGCGCGCGTGCGTGTGTGCGCGCGCGTGCGTGTGTGCGCTCGCGTGCGTGCGTGTGCGTGCGCGCGTGTGTGCGCGCGCGTGTGTGTGTGCGCGTGTGTGTGTGCGCATGCGTGTGCGCGCGCGTGTGTGTGCGCGCGCGTGTTTGTGTGTGCGCGCGCGTGTGTTTGTGTGTGCGTGTGTGTGTTTGTGTGTGCGTTTGTGTGCGTGCATGTGTGTGCGCACTTTTATAGCTGTACCTGTCAGAACCAACTCTTGAGTTGCGACACATGTTGTGAGGGCATTTGGGGTTGTGAGAACCTTATGGGTGACCAATGGATTTTAACCCTCTATTAACCAAACCCATTTCCAATTGTGTTAAAATCATTTCCCAAGGCAAATATGTTTATTATGGGCCAATATTTGGAAAAATTGTTTAAAAAAAAATTTAATTTTTCTTTTTATTTTAAAATTTTAACTTGATGGACCAGTCAAGTTATTCTCAAATGTTTATTTAGCAATAAGAAACAAAACCAGCAGGGTGTCCAGGTTGTTAACCCTTTCACTTTATGTAGCAGATATGCTACGGTGGTTAATAGAGGGTTACAGTTATGGTTACAGTTACGGTTAGGCTAAGGTTCGGGGCAGCGTTATGGTTTGGCATAATTTGCTTACAGGTTGGGTTCAGGAAATGCTGTACGGAATGAATGTCAGTCAGTGTGATGTCTTCATAAGTGTAGCTATACAGGTGTGTGTGTGTGGATCTGTGGTCTGGAGGTGCAGGGCGAGTTCCCCTCAAAGCTGGGGCATCTCAATGGCCGTTTGTTGTACGGTGGGCAATAAACTGAGACCTGCTGTTCACTCTGGCTTGCTCTTTCACTCTCAGAATCTCGTCCATTCACTGAGAATGCCTGTTGAAGTGCTTCCTGTTGTAAAGGTTATTTTTGCCAGGCTCTTGCCTCCTCCTGGGGTATCAAATGCTACATTTACCCATACTGAGAGCTCCAGTGTGTTGAGTCTCTCCCTCAAATTCAGTTCACATCCATTTTATAAGTACGGCAGGGGTGCAATTACACTGCCAGTGTATGTATAAACGGATGACTGATAAGCAATGAAAAAGTAAATTACCATCTCCAAACATACAGATTGAGGAAGAAATTGGTGGTTATATGTTCTGGTGTTTTACATGTGACTAGCCATAGACTTTGAAGGTCATATTTTGCTGTATTTATTAATATTACTTGCTTTTCAGTGTGTGGTGAAAGGTACTGTGGTTCACTCACCACTCCTTTGTGGAATGGCAGCATCTCCCTCGGAGAGCGTCTTCAAATTCAGGGCAGATTTATTTTTAAAGAAGTGCTGCGTGTGGGGTCACTGTGCTCTGGCACATTTTGTTAATCTCTCTCTGTCCCTTTACCTCTCTTTCCAAATCAAATGAGGGGGCCGCCAAGGCAATGTTGACATGGAGATTAAAAAAAAAAAAAATTTGAAGTATGTATTATGATTGGTCATTATAAGTGGAAAACTCATTGTCTATTGCTAAATTGTAAAAATGTCAATAATTATGTATATATGTATAATATGTTGAAATAAATACATTGAAACTAATTAATACTATTGTTGTCATTCCGTGACAATTTGCCTCTTGTAATTCCGTGACATTGACTTTTTGAAATTTCTTGCCCATACAGCAGGGTTAAAGTCAATATTTGTTTCTATAACTTACAGTATTAACAAAAAACACCTTAAATATGAACATATTGAAGTTTTATAACTTAACTATGATCAGAACATCACTTTCTGGATAGTTAAACACAACATTAATAAAAACCTCGTCAATTTTGTGTAATTCCGTGACGGAGTAGTTTTTGCTTGTTTCTTCTATGAAAATTTTTCAAAAAATTAATTTTCACTTAATAATATTGAAGAACAAGATAATACCTTCAATATGACATATCATACTTGATTTTATCTTATTAAGTTGTAGAGTTACAACCCAAAATGTAATGGGACTGTAATTCCGTGACTGCTTGGCGGCCCCCATGAGGCTCATTCACATGAGGAACATTGAGACACACTGGCATATGCAGAGAATATCAGCAAGAATGTGTGTGTTTGTGCATTTTTACCCACGCCCGACGAGGCGACCTGGGTAGACAGGTTAGCACCGTCTCTCTGTCTGTCTGTCTGTCTGCGCGACAGCTCGGCCACCACTCAAGCTAGGGTGACCAAACTTCGTGGGGCAGATGATCCTAGGGTACCCTGTCCAAATTTGCATTTTGAGGTTGAAAGGTCAAAGGTCAAGGTCAACAAGAGGCATGGGTTAGCATCTCTATAGAGTGCACATCATCTAGTTGTCCGGTACTTCGACAAGTTGCTCGGTGTAATATCATGCCTTTTAAAAATTAGGTCTGACACTGAATGTGTGACATTGAGCAATGCTTCTGAAAGGAACATTAAGAAGAATTTTTCGATATATCAATCATCTAACCATATGCAGAGTTGATCTGAGAACTAATGTGAACTTGTGGAGGTGGCTGTTGTATAGACGTGGATCTCTTCCTCTGTCCCTCACTCCTGTGTGTGTGTGTGTGTGTGTGTGTGTGTGTGTGTGTGTTGTGCTTCTGGAATGCTGGGAATGTCTGCCGGGAGCACTGTAGGAATGTAGCAGAGCTGGTTCTGAGCGTACTGGTGTATGTGTACCTGGACCAACCTGCTCCTTGCATGGCCGCACCGCATGCCAACCTTGCCTCTGTGCCCTAGCCTTCGAGGTGACCTTTGTCCTCTCTCCCTCCCCCCTCGCAGAAGGACCCAGACTATCTTAAGCTGTGGCTGGAGAACTTCATCAGCTCCTATGAGAGATGCCTGGATGTGGACTTCGAGAAACCGCCCTCGAGGTGAGAACCCAGTTTGCTGTGGGCTCTTATGCTTTTTTTGTTGTGCTGCACAAGCCAACCCATTGGCTGCATTTTTATGGAAAAAATGTTTTCAAGAAAGGGCAGGTAAGGCTGGTGGGCAGATGATATCATAAGCAGTAGGTCATGGAATTGGTGTCTATGAGAAGGAGCGTGAACTAGTGACTTCCTGAAGGAGGGATATTATGCTTTTTGTACATTTTGTGCCATATATACTCATATACTCATAATATATGTATTCAGTCGTGCCCAAAATTATTCATACCCCTACCAATTTTTGAGTTTTTTTCGAGTTATTTTTTGACATATCAAATTTACTCTTGCACAAATGACACAGTAAGTTGACATCAGGCTGTCAGAAGTACAGTCAACAATTTTTCAAGAAATGCATTACTTTTTGGTATTTTATTTGACAGATTTACAAAAAATGCCATGTCCAGAATTATTCATACCTTTTTCTCAGTAATTGATGGCAAAGCCTTTATTCAGGATTACAGCCTCCAAACGCTTCCTGAAGGTGATCACAAGGTTTCTACATGTTTCCACGAGGATGTTGGCTCACTCTTCTTTTGCAAACTTTTCCAGGTCCTTAAGGTTTGAGGGTTTCCTTGTCATGACCTTGGTCTTCAGGTCCCTCCCCAGATTCTGGATGGCATTGAGGACTGAGCTCTGGCTTGGCCACTCCAAATTGTTCACTTTGTTGTCCACTAACCATTTCTTGACTTATTTGGCCATGTGGTTAGGATCATTATCCTTTTGGAAGATCAATTCCTCCCCAAGATCAAGTTATTGCTTGATGTTTTTACTGAAGATCTGGCTACACTGGTCCTGTTTCATGGTGCCATCAGCATTAACAAGGTTTCCAGGCCCATTCACTGAAAAGCAACCCCAGAGCATGATAATCCTGCCACCATGTTTGACCGTTGGGACCGTGTTTTCCAGGTTGAACGCTTCACCTTTCTTACGTCAAACAAAAGCCCAAACAAACTCTGTGCCCAAACAGGAAACCCTCAAATAAATATATATATATATATATATATATATATATATATATATATATATATATACGCAGTTACAATACAATATATAGTTACAATATTGATGTCTATACTAAATTTGGCTGGTTTCAAATAATGAGGTTAATGTTTTTTAGGAGAAATCTCTGTGTCTTCTGGCTTCAGACTTGGCTGAATTCCAGTTTATCGACAAATTTTTCGACATTCGCAACATACTGATATCAGGTTGTTGCGAATGTCCTTGCATGTTCATCTGCTCCAGTCACCGCGCGGAACTATGTGTCATCCCTCGACCGGCTTTCGGAATTCGGTCGGTCTGAAAAAGTGGGCTTTGAGGGAGTTGGGGCTTTAAAGAGATAGGAACTAAAACCGCTTGTTTCAGACCGTGCTCAGAAGCTGCATAAAGGGTCAGCATTAAATACATAAAGATTTTTTTAACTGCATCATGTAAAGCTATTCTAGGAGAATCCTAGTGTAAGAACTTAAAAGCTGGAAATGTGGCATAATGCCTCCCCTTTAAGAGGATGCGCTCACCCAGCTGTGGTCACATGACCCAGTCAGATTAGGTTATGTAACACTGAGAGATGGAGGGATTGTGGAGGGAGAGAGTGCAGTGTGAGAAATGGATTAAATCCCATTAGATCCACTGTGCCGTCCCCCTCCCCCACTCCACTGTGGCTGCTCTGTTTCCTTTCGACAGGGTTCTTCTCAGTCTTATAACACACATACACACACTCACCACATATACATGCGCACTCTGTAGTACATGCCTAAATTATACCCACGCCCACATAAATGCTGTGTACACATTATAGTATAACAGACATACAAAAACATGCTTGATATACTTACACTTATGCAGTATGTACGGTCATGCACCCATACGCACATAAACGCTGTCATAATACACTCGCAAGTACAAATGCACATACCATACAACACTTAAACTCAAATACACCTCAGGCAAACTTGTGTGCAGGCACACACGTATATTATGTGCCCGTTCATTTCAAACACACACACAAAGATTCATCCACGTTCAGTAGAATATGCATGTGCACACACACTGAGATTCGCAACATATGCATTTGACAAAATGTCCTATATACTCCTTCAAAGGGGGGATGGGGACATTTTTTCCTGGGATTACCGAAGTATGAGGGAGTGTTGATGAAAATGGGGTTTGTCTCTGTGAATGCAGCTTGTGTGGGAGACTGTGGGAAAGGTGATCTGAACGGTAGATAAGATTAACATGAAGTGACCTTTTCACATTCCTCAGTGGATAAACATTTTAACTCGTGCATGTCCTGTATCTATAATTCTGACCGACAACCTCAGTAAGTCTTCCAGATCAAGCTGTAACGCCTCGAAGTAAATCCGACAGGCGAACTACGTTAACCTTATTTGCCAATTGTGACACGTACAGGCTAACTCTGACTAGCTCTTTGACACTTGTAGCTAAATGCATTTCAGGCTCATTAAATACCTCTACCACACAGCGGACAGGAGATATACTATATTCTGGTTGTCTGTTCATGCATGTCATTACATTACCGTCCCTTACAAATATCTTCTCTGTGCTATATGTACCAAAGTAGCACAGGGATTTTCATCAAACCTGACATTTTCACTCCCCATGGAGGGTCGCTGAACTAATTCGATTTTGGAGGTCATTGGGTCAAATGTCAGGGTCACATAAGGTCAGTCGTGTGGAGGGGCCGAAGATCATTTTTCAGAACTTGCGTAGCGACGGCAGGCTGAGGCATAACAACCAACACTTTGCTTTGAGATCTAAATGTTATATATCGGTTTCTCTGTATGACTCTATGTATGTATATCAGGCTGGAGGAGGTTCCCCCTGTGATGTCACTTCTGCCGGACAACATCCTGCAGGTGCTGCGTCACCAGCTGCTGCAGTGTGTGCACAAGGTGTCCGACGGCCTAGAGCAGGAGCAGCAGAGCCTGTCCCTCCTGCTTGTCAAGTTCCTCATCGTTATCTGCAGGTGAGGCGTGCGGGAGTGGTGGGCAGGGTGCGGGACATTTCCCCTCAGCTGAGTGCATGCGCCTTCATCCGTGTGTATGTGTGTGTGTTGCTGCAGGAACCTGGCTAATGTGGAGGAGATCGGCACCTGCTCCTACATCAACCACGTCATCACCATAACAACACTGTACATTCAGCAGGTGAGACGCCTGCATGTGATGGAGTGCCTCAGCTGTTCTGTGTCTGTCTGTCTATCTATCTGGCCGGTTGTCTGTTCTTCAGTCGGTCTTGTGTGGATGTATGTCTGTCTGTGTTCTAATGTCTGCATCTGCGTGTGTTTGTATGTGTATCTGTATGTGTGTGTGTATGTGTGTACTTGTTTTACTATGTGTCAGACTAAAAGAACCCACAAATATAGCAAAGTTTGAAAAACAGCTCTGGGGAGATTTCCCTTGGGTCCCCGTGATAAAAGGCTTAAATCTGGGCCAACAGCTCGGTTTGGGTTTGGGGTTACAACTGGGGTTATGGTTGGGACTACATCTAGTTTGCAGATTATGTGTTAGATTTTGACTCTAGGTTTGGGGGAAGGGAAGTTAGATTTTGGTGCTAAAATAATTTTTTGCTCTCTGCGAGTATGATAAAACCAAATCTGCATGTCTGTGTCTGCCTTGTGTCTGCCTGTATTCCTGTGTCTGTGTTGTGTGGTGCTGACGCCCGTCTCCTGCCCACAGCTGAAGAGTAAGACTAAAGAGAAGGAATTGGCTGACCAGACTCCGGCGGAGGAGTTTGTACGACACGCTCTGGCCTTCTGTGAGAGTCTCTATGATCCTTACCGCAACTGGAGACACCGCATCTGCGGGTGAGCCTCATGTATTTCTACAGCAGATACAACGGGTGCACTGAGTGTGCAAATCATCCCAAAGATTTTAGGGGTACCTACTCATCTATTCCCAGATGGGTATCAATGTTCCAGAGATGTAAGGAATGAATTGGCACCATCCTCTAAATCCTTATGAATCACCTTAGTGTGACTTGGGCAGAGATAAGCATGCTGGGCATTCTCTGTATCGCCATAATTGCGACCCTGGCTGTACCTGACCCAGCTACTAGAGCAACTATCTGTTTAGTTGAATTGCCAAATTTAATTGTGCTATCTGTCTGTTTAATGAACACCAAATTACAGCACCACCCCCCCCCCCCCATCCCATACCATACATCTACCCAATAAAGGCTTGTCCATGATGGCTGCTGTTTTCGTCTGTCTCTGTTCGTCTGTCTGTCTGTCTGCAGGGAGCAGCTAAGTGCCGTAGAGAAGAGTCGACAGAAGTACAAGGCTGCACCCCTCACTGTGGAGTTTGTCCCCTTTTTCTACCGTAAGTGTGTCCATCTGTGACTGACTGACTGTTCAAAGTGAGATGAAAATAAGGTTTAGGGGTGGGACGATTCTGAATCGCGATTTTTTTAAGGCGTAGTACCACCACCTGTTGCCGTGGGGCGAACATCCGAGCTTTCCCTCTTCCTTAATTAAACCAGACGCAACCTTGAACGAAAGTGCCAAACATCAAAGGGCGTGAGAAATGCTTCCGGAAAAAACTTGACTGACATCATTATTTTTCGGCTACGTGCTGAAAGGAGCCAAGCAAATGAAAACAGAATCATCTCCTATTAACCAATTAGGCAACTCGAAGAAAAGTAAACCTTTTCCCGTTTACTTTGCTTGATTAGCGATCAAATGTGGATTCGTTTACTCTGTAAGTTGAATGAGTAGAGCTGTTTATTAAGACATGTTTGATTGCTGCATTTAGAAATTTAAATGGCACAGATTTGCATAAACACAATTGCCATGGCCACACCATTTCGTGCGAGTGTGATAATTCATAGCGATCTCACATTCATGTTTCATCTGCTTTTCAGAATTTTTTCCAGCCTGTGTATTTTTTAGAATCCAGGGCGATCTTTACAAATCTGTTTTAAATTCATCTTGAATAATGTCCTAAAATGCTACAATGAGAGATGTAATTCAGAGGAAGATTTTTTTTTTTTCTAATTATTCAAATTATTGGCATTCTTTCAATCTAACAAGCCCAGTTAGGTTTTTCTGCTTTTCGCCATCACATCTTAATCTTTATAGGCTACTGAAATTGCTTGATTGCTATTTCAGCCAAGTTCACGGGAGCAGATTTAGGGAAGGGAGGAGCGCCTGCAATTAGCGAAATCTAAACTCAGGCTTCTTCCCAACGGCATTTTAAATCGTTTAAGCCGCTTCAGGTGTGTGTTTCAAGAAATTACGTGTGACTGCCTACACACCCCATGACTGCAAGTGGTCTCATGACACTTTAAAAAAATCCTCTTCTTTTTAGAAGATCTATAATGATATAATAAAAATAAAGAAATTTATTTTCAGATCGCCCTGGATTTCAAGCATCAAAAAATACACAAGACGGAAAACATTCTGCAATGCGGATGAAACGTGAATGGGAGAAATAAATTATGAAAATCATACCACAAAATGGTATGGCAATGGCAATCGTATTCATGCTGTGCTGTTCTATGTCCATTTAAATTTCATAATGTGGCAATCAAACATGCTGCCTTAATAAAGAGCTCTAGTCATCCAGCAAAGTAAATAAATGAATCCCATGATTGATTGCTAATTGAGCAAAGTAAACAGGGACATGATTAAAGTAGCCTAATTAGTGAAAAGGAGACAGTTCTGTAGTCCTTTACTTGCTCCATGCAGCAAGTTTTTTTTTTTTTCCCGGAAGCACTTCTCACGCCCTTTGATGTTTGGCACCTTCGTTCAAGGCTGCGTCTGGTTTAATAAAGGAAGAGGGAAAGCTCGTATGTTCGCCCCACGGCAACAGGTGGTGGTACTATGCCTTAAAAAAATCGCGATTCAGAATCGTCCCACCCCTAATAAGGTTATTGATATAACTTTCGTATGACTTCAGCGGTAGGAAAATGGTGAACCTTGTTGGGCTGAGCAGCCTGTTCTCTTTCTCTGTGGTATTGTGTTATGTTTCACAAATGCTTGAGCTGCTGTCCCTAATCTTATGAATACAAGAGTGCCCCACAGAATATTTTCTTTATTTGATTCAAGGCTGGTATTTTCTGGGAAATGTCGGCCGCTTACAGAGGCCGTTTGAGTGGGTAGATTACTGGCTGCTTTGAGTGGCTGTGTGTGTGAGAGTGTAAGAGTATGAGAGAGCAAGTGAGCGATCGATCCCATTTTGGCATTGATCAGGCTGTTGAACCTCACCGGCAGTCTGGGACTCTGTCAGGTCAGGGTGTCTGATGTAAAGACCTCCTGTGTTACTATCAGGGTGCGGCCAGAGTGTTCTCTTGAACAGATTTGATAGGAAATGTATCTTGTTTTGGTGTGGAAGTTGGGGTAGTGCCTGCAGGGAAGTGCCAGTTGCAGCACAGGGAGAGTGGTGAGAAACGACAGTTTGTCTGTGGGCCGGACCCAGCCCCTCGTCACTCTCTTTCCCTTTTCCTCTCCCTCCCTCTCTTCCTCCCTTCCCCTAACTCTCACTCACTCCCTCTCCCACTCTGTCGTCATCTCTCCCTCCATCTCTCTCACTCCCTCCCACTCCCTCTCTTTCCCTCTCGGCCACTGTCACAATTTCTCCCTCCCTCTTTCTTTTTCTGCCTCTTTCGCCCTCTCTTTTTTCATTCTCCTCATCTGCATTTCCCCCTGCCTCTTCTACTCTCCCTTTTCCTCCCTCCTTCTGTCCCGTTTACTCCCTCCCTCCATCCCCATCTGTCTCACTCCTTCTCCCACCCTCCCTCTCTCCCAATCTGTTTCTCCCACTCTCTCGCTCTCTGTCTCACTCCCTTCCTCCCTCCCGCTTTTGTGGTATAATGTGCTCTTTGTGAGCGGTCTGTGGGCGAGCTGCTCTAACAGACTGATACTGAAGTAGTCAGCTGGTCTGTGGTCAGAGTGGCCACCGCACACAAACGGCCCATTTGTCTGCGCTTCCTTATCGTCTCCGCAGAGATAACAGCCGCCATGGGGCGACAGGTGGGCTGCGTGTTTCCGCAAACTCTCTCGGCCAGTCAGATCCCTATCTGGCTGGGTTGGAGTGTGAGCCCCTTCTCTGATTGGGTGGTATTGGCTCCTGCCCCCCGCAAGGCCCAAGCTGATATTCTGCACTAGGGCAATGGCCTCTTGGCCAGCTTTCTCTGTTTACAGGACATTGGCACTCTACTGAGGCCTTTAAAGTCACTGCAACTGACTTGCTCACTCACAAGCACGTGGGTACCATGAAGGACGTTCGTTTCAGTTCTTTGATCGACTTGAAGTTCTTGTTTTTGTCCGTCTGTTACGTCATGCTGACATACTCTCACCATCAGTGAGTGATTAATGTAATAGGCAGCTCATGTGCGATAAACCCTTTAGCTATGCGGTACAAGGCCTCTGCTGTCCATGAGGCCGGTGTGAAATCTGCATGTATTTGTGAGGTGGGGAAGTGGAGACTAGCAGAGCTGTGCTAACAGACGGCTCTGTCGTGTTGACTGAGGTGTTAATGTGTAATCGTGTGGTCTACGGCCCCTGGATGACGGGGGCTGAGTATGGGAGGGGTGGGGGTGAAGGTTAGTGGTGTGGTTGTGGTGGAGGTGGGGCATCTGGTGATGAGCTTCTGCAGCTCATGAGCTTTGGTGTGTTTTACGTGTGTAGATGTAGCTAATGCTAATATCTCTATATCTTTCTCCCTTTCCTTCTCTCTCTCCCTCCCTCCCAGAGTGTTTTCAGGAGAGCGAGCACCTGAAAGGCAGTCTGAAATGTGGTTTGCTGCACCTGTTTGGAGCAGTAGTGGCCGGAGGACAGGTGAGGTAGCGACGCTGTGTCGTATGACAGGTGCACACTAAGCATCTGATTTACTCGGACCATTCGCTTGGGTTGTAACCTTTTAGCAAGTGAAACACTAATTGCCTGACAAATGGTTGGTGAAAAACACAGACTGTGACCAATGACTTGTTCGGTTATTGAGCCCTCTGGCTCTACTGTTTCCACCATAAAAAACAGCTCCTTCCTCACACCTGGCTAGCCCGGCCAGTTAGCCATCAGATCATGTATCTTAATTCTTCACGAAAGTTCTGAGTCAAGGTATAAATACTATGTTAATGTTCAGTGGTTTAGACATTTACTATTTTTGCGCACATTTTAGATTAACTGTTTAAATTGGTTCTTCTTGTAATGAAGTGCAGTGTACCCATTAATTCATTAGCTGTTCACTATCAAATTTTAGACTGCAAAGTCAATTCTTTGCATGCATGTTGTTCAGCTGAAGTGACACTATTGGATGGATACATAAAATTTAACTATTGATTGAACAAGTCACTTCAGTAGAGCGGCAATGAAATGAGCTCTTTGCCAGCTTTTTACATGTAGTATGGGCAGAGATCCCTGTAATCCCTGACGCCTGCAAATGCGTTAGGTCTCTGTTTTACAACTCTGTTTTACTAAAAACTTCAATACCCAGCGAGGCCTCTGTATGCTCTAGGGAAGTAGCTATATGTTGTTCTGATCTATTCCACATTGGCTAAACTTGAAGGTGGAGTGAAAAACGTACGGCCCATAAATTTGAATTACCAGCTGGTTTTTAAAATGCGGAATTGTCAAAAATTGCTGTATACCTCAACTTAAAAGTTGCACTTTCACTGCCAGTATGTATACACAGAGATTGTTTTGGTCAGCAGTTTCGGTTGGTAGAGTGAATGAATACAGAGAATTTTGCCTTGATCTGCTTGGTGAACTAAATTTCATTTTGCTGTGGACATACCCATTTACGCATTTAATCCGGCTCTTTTGTTAGATGATGAAATCAATAAGACTGGAATTTCCCTGCTGTCCTGAGCGTTCGACAGTGGCGGTATTTTTGCTGCTAGTGATCGTGTAATAGGAGTGCTTGTTCACACTGATGCGCACACAGGGTTTCATTTAAAGCGGCTGTGCTTTTGTAAGAAGAATTCCAAATGCCCCGCACCAAAGGCATTTGATTTTGATGCATTTGATCTGCCACTGTGTGGAAACCTCTGTGCTGTATTGCAGCAACCCTTCCTTGAACAGCCCTCTAGTACCAGCATCCTGCTAACAAATAACATTCTCACAATGTTGAAATGTTGTGACATTGTTGCATCATTGTGAGAATGTTATGTTTGCTGGGAAGCCTTTCTCTACCTCTGTTGCTCTGTTGCCTCTTAGCAAGAAGGTGGCGGGCTCCAATCCTCCTTTCTGCATGGAGTTGCATGTTCTCCCCATGTCCATTCTGGTTTTCTCTGGGCGCTCTGGTGTCCTTCCACAGTCAAAAGACTTTGATGTTCTGATCGGATGGCGATGGAATGGGGGACTGACTAATGTGTGTCCCTGCCCCTTTTCCTTCTTGCCCTGCATCTGAATCCCCCCCCCACAGCGGAACGCCTTGCTGGCCATCTCTCCGGCCACCATGGAGGTGCTGATGCGGGTGCTGGCAGACTGTGAGGGTGACTCAGGGGGCTGGGATCCGGGCGACTGGGACTGTCAGGACTGGGACTGGACGGCGCCGGACCGCCGGGCCGTGCTGACGCTGGGATGCTTGCGGGACGTGGTGCACCGGCTCCTTGCCAGCAGTTCGGATCAGCGGCAGGTAGAGATCAGCGGTGTGCTGGAGAACTACTTCAAGCTGCTGAACTCTGACCCCGCGGCATTGCAGGGAAAAGGGAGGGGCTCGCCGGCCAAACAGCAGCAGCAGCAGAGGTCCCGGCACTGGGAGGGCCGCTTCGTTGCCCTGCAGGTCCACATGCTGGGTGAGCTGCTGTTCTGTGTCCCTCCCACATTACCACACCCCGCCTGCTGCCCCTCCTCTATTCCCATATTGCTCCGTCCTCTGCTTTATACCCCTCCTACATTACCATTCTCTGCCTACTGCCCCTCCTCTATTCCCTTGCCACTCTGCCCTCTTCCCTTTTAACCCACTCACTCTAACATACTCCGCATTCTGCCGCTCAGCCCTCAACTACATCTACCACCCACTGTCCCATGTTCTGCCTTTTTTCCCTGCCTCTGTGTCCCCACCATCCCTCCCCTGTTTTGTGCCTTTTTCCCAATGCCCTGGCATTATGCCCCTCCTACCCGCTTTCTGCTCCATATCCTGGGACTTGTGCCTGCCCTGACCTGACCTCTGATCCCTCTCCTCTCCCCTTAGACACCATCAGAGAGATGTTTGAATGCTCTGACAGGCCTGTGCTGCAGGCCATCTTCCTCAATAGCAACTGCTTCGAGCACCTGACCCGCCTGCTGCAGAACAGCAAGGTAGGACACGTCCGTCGAACCAGAGAGAGTATGCTGTGTGGTGCGTGTGTGTGTGTGTGTGTGTGTGAGTGTGTGTGTGTTCTGACACGCTCTGGAGCAGAGCTAGTATAAATGACCCAGCACACGCACACTGATTCTGACCTGTCACTGTATCACACTGTGCATGACCTTCTCTCCTTGGCTCTGAGCACCGTGAACACTGCCCTTCCACTTCTCCTGCTCTCCTCTCCTCCCTCCTTCCTCCCTTTTCACCCATGTCCTCTCCTCTCCCCTTCTCTCCATCTCCCCTCTGCTCTCCTCTCCTGTCTCTCCGTCGAGTCAGCTGACACTGCGTGTTGTTCGCCCAACAGCTGGTTAATGCTATATGTAAGGGAGCAGAGAAGAGCCAGAAAGATTTAACCAACAGGTTACTGACAGGAGTGAGTGAGCCTCAGGTACTGCCCTGCCTCCTCCTGATCACGCACATGCGCCTCCAGCACGAGCCCACATCCACTGCTGCCGCCCTGCAGTCATGCCTTGCTGCCTGTGTTTCACCTCACATTACATTACAGCCAATCAGGTGATGTGTTTATCCAGCGCTTCTTAGGATTCAATTGGCTAAACAGAAACTAGTCCCCCTGGAACCAGATTGAGATGAGGGCTTGTTTGCCTCATGGGCTCTGACTCAGTCCCAGTTTGAGATTCAAGCCCATCAGCTATTGGATCTCCCTCTCCTGTATTATTTATCCCTTCAGACTAGCTCAGATTAGCGTCTCTGCCCCTGTGACACACAGGCCAATGGATGTTCAGGCCTAAAACCTGTGTCCCAAAAAATCAAGAAAACTCATGCGCCAAGAAGAAAAAATTGAAAAGCCGTTGTATCAAAGTGCAGCTTTCAAAAGCAAAGTGAAAAACTCATTATTGTAGCTACTTTTTCATTTTTTGCCTTTATTTTTTGACTCCAACGGAGCACTGGAAGTGCAGTAATGTAGAAAATCTATACTTTTTGGCCACAAATATATAAAATATAACTGGCTTCCTCAGTTTGAGGTAACAAATCATGGGAATGAGTTAAATTAAGGGAATGACATCTCATGTGCACGAGTTTGCTAAATTGTGGGAATGAGTTAATTAAATTGAGGGACTGTGATGTATCTTTTGGCCCGGAATTAGCATAATTGTGGGAGTGACGTTTCTCCCGGCCACAAAAAAAAAAAAAAAAAAAATTTATATATATATATATATATATATATATATATATACACTGCCCTCCATAATTATTGGCGCCCCTGGTTAAGTTGTGTTCTTTAGCTTTAATAAATTCAGTTTTTTTTCCAAATAATGTAGGACCACAATAAAAAATGAGGAAAATCCAACCTTTCATTCAAGTGCACTTATTCAGTGGGGAAAAAAAATCCCACATTAAGAAATAATTATTTTACATCAAATCATGTGTGCCACAATTATTAGCACCCCTGATGTTAATACTTTGTACAACCCCCTTTTGCCAACAAAACAGCACCTAATCTTCTACTATAATGTTTCACAAGATGGGAGAATACCGAAAGAGGGATCTTTGACCATTCCTCTTTGCACAATCTCTCTAAATCCTCCAGCGACCTGGGTCCTCTCCTCTGCACTCTCCTCCTCGGCTCACTCCACAGGTTTTCAATGGGGTTGAGGTCTGGGGACTGAGATGGCCTAGGGAGGAGCTTGATTCTGTGTCTGGTGAACCATTTCTGTGTAGATTTGGCCACATGTTTAGGGTCATTATCTTGCTGAAAGATCCAGTGACGACCCATCTTCAGCTTTCGGGCAGAGGCCACCAGATTTTGATTTAAAATGTCCTGGTATTTCAAAGCGTTCATGATGCCATGCACCCTAACAAGGTTCCCAGGGCCTCTGGAAGAGAAACAGGCCCATAGCATTACCGATCCTCCTCCATACTTCATACTGGGCATGAGGTGCTTTTCTGCATACTCATCTTTTGTGTTCCACCAGACCCACTTAGAGTGTTTGTTGCCAAAAAGCTCTATCTAGGTCTTCATCTGACCAAAGCACACGGTCCCAGTTGAAGTCCCAGTACTGCTTAGCGAATTCCAGACGTTTGCGTTTATGACTGTGAGTGAGAAAAGGTTTTTTCCTTGCATGCCTCCCAAACAGCTTGTTGGCATGTAGATGGTGCCTGAGGGTTGTTTTGGAGACTTGTGACCCCAAGATGCTGCCATTTGTTGCAATTTTTCAACAGTGAGCTTTGGAGAACTTTTTATTTCTCTTACCTTCCTCCTCACTGTGCATGGTGGCAAAATAACCTTGCGTCCTCGTCCAGGCTTGTTTACCACTGTTCCAGTTGTTTTAAACTTCTTAATGATTCCTCTGACAGTAGATATGGGCAGGTGCAGGCGAGTGGCTATTTTCTTGTAGCCATTGCCTGACTTGTGAAGGTTGACACACATTTGCCTTACTTGAATGGTGTGTTCCTCTGTCTTTCCCATGTTGAAGACTGGATAAGAGAAATTGCCTCTGTGTCACGTCATATTTATACTCCAGGGAAACAGGAAGTGATGATTTACTAATTTAAGATAGATACTCTGATCAACTTTGTAAACTACTGTAGAAATGACAGAAATGCTTCAATTACATTTATTTCCTAGGAATTGTTAGGGGTGCCAATAATAGTGGAATAGGTGATTTTATGAAAAATAATTATTTCTTAGTCAGGGATTTTTTTTTTCCCCCCTAAAATTCAGCTGAGTTGAAGGTTACAATTTTCAGTGTGAGAGTCTGCTTCTGCAATAAAAATTTAATTTATTTTAAGGCTTTTAAGACATCTTAACCAGGGGTGCCAATAATTATTGAGGGTGCTGTGTGTATGTATATATATATATATATATATATATATATATATATTTATATATATATATATATATATATATATATATTTTTTTTTTTTTTTTTTTTTTAATGCCATTGCAATTTTGGGCTTCATAGACTCCTGTGTTTTGATATCTTGGCTTTTTCATTTTTATCTTTGAGGAACATGAGTATATTTGTGTTAATGTACAGTTACAGTCTCAGCTTTGGCACTGAATGCAGGCCAAGGTTTGCACTGCCCTACAGGGTGTGGTTTGGTCTGTTGTGGGCTTGTGATGGAGGGCTTTCATTGGCTGCCCTACCATGCCGTTGATCCCGCCCCCCCCTCCACCCCTCTCTCACTCTTGTGTGGGTCATGTGATTTGCGGTTGTGGGTATGCTCCAGTATCTCTGCCTTTGTGTGCATCTCATTGATTTTTTTATTTTTTTGGAAAAAATATAGTATCTTCTCTTTTCTGTCTGTGACCATTGCCTCTCCAGCTGGCTCAGATGCCACTTCCTGTTTTGGGGTGCAGGGGGGGTTAGGAGGACAGAGGCATCTACGTGTTCATGAAGGGATTGAGGCAGCTGGACAGAACTTGGTGTGTTTGTGTGTGCGCACGTGCATCTGACTGACTGTATTTTTGTTAGAGCGTAGTGACATGGCTGTGTGTCAGTGTGCCTCTGCATTTGTTGTGCATGTTTTGAAGTCTGTGTGAGTCAGTGTGTCTGTTTGTGGGTATTTTCGTTCGTACGATGAACTCTTGGGGTCCCTTTTGAAAGCTTTCTGCTCCAGAGTACGGGGACACTTTTAAAGGCTAAACGTGGTGAGGTGACTTGAAATATCAGAGCTCTTCTGTTTTGAAGGCTTCACCTTTAAATGACCTGGAGCAGAAGGGTTTCTTGCTCTAATTGGGTTCTTGAATTTCGCTGTACTGAAGCTGTTGATGAATCAGACTCACTATCGATACGCAACCCGCCCCCTTATATTGCTGCTAGAATTGGGACAGATACTGCATGCCTTACTGGGACATTTTTTCACTCTAAGTGTACTTAATAAGGTGTGGGCTTGTCCCAGTGTGTCCTCATCACCCACCCACCCTCCACCTGTTTGTGCTGCATGCAGCCCCTCTCAGTGTGTCGCCAGCAGGATTATATCGGGGCACGTTTGCTCTCATTCGATGCTAAGGCTGATCGTGCCGCGGGAGGGTCCTGGGTGGGAAGGGTTGCGCTGTAATCGAGCGACTGCGAAATGATGACTGCTGTCCTGTCCAATTCAACCATTCTCCAGGTTTTCCAAGGAGGGCTGGACTCTCTGGCAGTGTCCACGATCAAAGCCCTGACCACCGTCATGCACAAGTCCCCAGCCGCCAAGGTGAGCTGCTGTTTCCCCCATGCATAGACTGAATAGACGATCCTGGGTTGTCCGGTCTCATCTGAAAGGGGTCGGTGTGGCTGTGTGTTTCATTTTGGCCCAGCGCAGTGATACTTGATAACACATGATTCAACTAATGAACTGATCATGGTCTCACATTAAAACACAGAAGACATCTTACAGTTGGGCTGAAATTCAAAGCAGCAACCACACTGACCCTTTTCGTAACCAGGGATGAAACTTTGCTCTTGAACACAGGCGCAGGAATGTTTGAACTACACAGATGGTCTTATGCCAGTTTTACAGAGGAGATCTTACTGGCATGTTCGTGATATTGGGGACATGGTGTGGTATGAGATGGTGTAGGTTAATGTTATAAGTCTAGGAATGCTGATGCCCGTCTCTGGAGATGTACCGCTCTGGAATTTCTCATTTTAACATCATTTTGGCACAATTTTTGGAATTGGTTTCACATTGGAATCTTTAGCTGTTGAATGAGCTGTGATATGTTACAGCTAGGATGATACTATAAAGGTTTTAGATCTGTTGGAGTAAACTTAAGCTATCCTGAAGCGAGCAAAGAGAAAGTGGGGTTTGTCTGGCCAGTTGAAGGAGCAGTTCACCCAAGGAAGAAAATTGTCATTATTCGCCCCCATGCCAGTCGAAACATGGCTCAAATTTCTTAATCTTTGTAAACGCACTGCAACTCAGCCTGCAAAACCAAATAGCAAGTTACTCCAAAGCAACTGAAGTCTATGGGAACTTGTTCATTTCAGTTTTAAGAGTTCAGATAACAGCCAAAATAAACAGCGCCATACAGCTCCTACAGCATAATTCAAGTCCCCTGAAGCCAAAAAAGTCACACTGTGATTGGAGAAGACCTGTATTACATCATCATTCAGTGCAAATCTTCACATCAGCCGGTGGTTTCAAGAAGTTCTAGAAGTTCAGGATGCGCAGACCCGGTCTTGTGTTTTCAAGCCCTGCTTTGGAGAACTTGAATACTTCCTTATTTACATGACCTTGTGTAGGCTTTTGTCGTAATGTCAAACAGGAAGTGTTTGAGTTCTTGTGGAGCGTGAATGGACGTGGAGGCGCGAGGAGGGCAAGTGTGTGGTTCATGAACTTTTGAAACCATCGGCTGGTGAGAAGATTTGTGCCAAATAATGGCGTAATACAGGTCTTTTCCAATCATAGTTTCATTATTTGATTTCCAGAGACTTGGATTATGATGCAGAAGCTCTGTGGAGTAATGTAATTGACATTTTTGTCCGTTTCCCGCACTGCCCATAGATTTCAGATGTTTTGTAGGGGGCTACTACGCAATTTTTCCGGCCTACGCCTTCTGTGCTTTAAGGATTAAGAAACTTCACCGGCATTTCAACTTGCATGAGTGTGAGTAGGTAATGGCAGAATTTTCATTTTTGGATGAACTGATCTATAAACTGGTAATTTAGGAAGAAGTGGGGGGGGGCAAGTGATCATTTGAAAAGTGCACTGATTGGTCCTGCTGCTTTACAGGAAGTATTTAAGGAACGGATTGGCTACACACACCTGTATGAGGTGCTCGTTTCCCTGGGCCAGCCTTCCCGGCTCCTGCTGAAGGAGCTAATGAACATGGTGAGTCGAGTGCATTTGAGCCAAAGAGAAAAGTCTGGCTGGAAGTGCCGATCCTTCATGGTATGGCATGATATGATGGATTTTAAGAGGGGAAAAATGTACAAATTGACTTTTTGTGTGGCCTGTGAAGCATAGCGGCACATAGGGATCACTTTGTCCGGCGTTTGTCTGTCTGTTCGTCTGTCTGTCCGGTAGTCGCACTTTCAGTTGGTAGTCACACTTTCACATAAGCTTCGCAGGCGACACGTGTTCACCTGAACACTCTAGTTAACCAACCTTCTGCTACTCCTTTCCTTCCCCCTCTCGCCTTCACTCCTCCGTCTCTCTCTCTCTCTCTCTCTCTTCCTCTCCTCAATTCCCCTCTGTCTGCCTCTCTCTTGTCCTCTCTGAGGCGGTGGAGGGGGAGCACTCCTCCGTGGGTATTTTGGGGATCAGTAACGTGCAGCCGCTATTGCTGCTGATCCAATGGCTGCCCGAGCTGGACGCTGAGCTGCAGGTGTTCACGGCGGACTGGCTGCGTCGGATCTGCTGCATAAACCGGCAGACGCGCACCACCTGTGTTAACGCCGCCATGGCTATGCGCATCCTAGCCACCCTCAGCCAGCACACGCAGCTGCACCGGGCCTGCGCCGAGAGCCTGCTGGCCCTGCTAGGGGCGCTGGGGAGCCAGTCGTTGAGCTGCGCAGAGCTCCTGCAGCTGGTGCGGCTGCTTCGGACGGACGACCCCCGGCAAGCGCATCCCTACGTGGGGCCCGTGCTCCGCGCAATCCTGGGCATGGTGCGCAAGCAGGGCCTGGAGTGCGCCATGCAGTACTTCGACCTTTCGCCCAGCATGGCGGGGATCGCTGTGCCAACCATCCAGAGGTGGCCTGGCTCTGCCTTCAGCTTCTTTGCCTGGCTATCATTGGACCAGGACCAGCAGGGTCCCAGCAAAGGGGAGAAGAGGAAACAGCTGTACAGGTGAGGGAGGGGGAGGAGTTTGTACAAGTGATGAGGAGAGAAGGGAGGAGTTACACAGGTGAGGGAGGGAGGGGCAGAAATTTTAAAGGTGAGAGAGGGAGGTGGGAGGAGTTATACCCGCGGGGGAGGGGGACAGGTTGTACAGCTGAGGCAGTGGAACATTATTAACCTGAGATGTTGGAAATAAAGTGCCAGAAGTAGGTTATGATGTAAATTCATGGTGAATTTAATTGTCTGCATGAAAGTGCAGACTGCAGGTGTGTTTTTGTACAGTCACATTTCTGTCTCTCCATGTCTGCTTTCTAGCTTTTTCAGCCCAGGAGGAACAGGGTTTGAGGCCTTCATCAGCTCTGCAGGGCTGCTGGTTGTGGCGGTATGCACAAAAAAGGAGTATATGACCGTCATTCTGCCTGACTACTGCTTCTGTGACTCCCTTTGGGTGAGTTAATGAGGTCATCACCTGCTTAAGCGAGTCCCCTGACCTTCCGGTCAATGTACCTCCTTGTGGAAATTACAGGAGTTTTAGTGATGTGCTTCTGTGAGCTCTCAAGCACAGTATTTCTGCTGGGATAATGGGAGTTGGATTTAAGTGCTTCTTTATGTGCCTGACAGCTCTCTATTGTTGTGGATATCATGGGAGTTGTAGTTTGGTAGTCTGTGTGCTCTGCAACATTTTGGGGACGGTGAAATTTATATTTCAGGGCTTCTGTGTGCTTTGGGCTGTATTTCTTTTTGGATTATGAGAGTTGTATTTCAAGTCTTTTGCCTGCTTGACTGCACTGTAAACTTACCTATAAAGTTTTTATAGGTAAGTCTTGCCACTCAGTGGCCATCTTGGAAATGCCACCGAGCAGCAATTTAGGGTTGATAAGACCCAGCCCCTATCTTAATGAATGGGGGAAGAGCGATAACTTTTAATGGTCACTGGGCATTAACACAGCGTGTATAGAATCATTGGTCAAACCTGATAATAACTGCTTAAAAAGTTTGGTGACTGCCCAAAAATAAGGTTTAAAATGTATTTTTCCCCCACTTGTTGCAGTTCTACTACACGTGCAAGGTTTCTTGACACAAACTTCTTTTGCGGCTCGCTGTCATATAACAACGTCGTCAGCTCATCCCACTGAACTGAATGATATATATTCAATGAGCTTATCCCAGCAGTGCACTTGAACAAAAAGAACACCAAATCAGTTGAAACCATGGAGGTTGAAACTTGTGAGCTGAACTTGTGAACTGTGCATCTGTCAATGCAATAACCTGATTTGCGAGATACGTTTCCCAGTTTGGCTGTAGAAAGCATTCGATTCAGGGGAAAGGGCGGGGTTCGCATCATACAACTGCAGTCTGTGGCGTTGCAGACTTTTCTTTTCAAAATGCCTTAAGTGGTTTGTCTCTCCTTTATAACCCGACTTTTGTATATCTGTGGGGGTTTGGGAGTTGTTGTTATGGACTTGCCTGTGTGCTCTGTAACTCGTAATTACTGTGGGAGTTATGGGAGTTGTAGTCCAAGGGTTTTGTGTGCTCTATAGAGTGGCGAAGTCATGCCCCTTCCGGTGGACCACAAGGGACCTTATTTCAAAAAAAATTTTTATGGTAGTCAATAGCGAGAGAAAAGTTAATTTTCGATCCCGTTTGTTTTGCGCCATGAATTACACATGTGATGTTTCTGAATTAAAATTTTTTATTTATTATTTATTTTCTAACCGAAGAAAGTTGCAGGTTGTCGTAAAGATTTTAAGTTACATTTATTTTTGTCTGAGGCCGCTCAATGAACTGCATCCCTCCGTCTCACTGAAACTACGTCATCGACTCCAACATGGCCGTAAGTCTGGCACATTTCACTGCGTTCTTCCAGAACGAGAATAAAAGTGTTAAAAGAGGCGAAAACCACTTCAAGTCTGGTCATATTGAGAGCTGCAGCTATGCGTAAGGGGAGTTAGTCGGTTCTGTCAGAGCTAGTATGCGGGACCAACTCTACAAGGTTTCAGTGAGTGTTAAACAAGCGAAATGCCAACTAGCTAACGTTACGTTACTGTTAGCACCAGGAGGTATCTATAAGTGTAGCTAGCTTGCTAATGTGCGAGTTAACTGTAAAACTGGTGTGATGTGTACGTCAGAGACTACAGATATGTGCACACTGTCGAGGCTGTTATTTGATTTTTGTGAAAATAACAAATGGCTACGAGTTTTACGGATTACTGTTAACTCACATGTTAGCAAGCTAGCTAGCAAGCCCACAAACTAGCTCTGACGGAACCGACTAACTCCCCTTTCGCATAACTGCAGCTCTCTATATGACCAGACTTGAAGTGGTTTTTGCCTCTTTTAATACTTTTATTCTCATTCTGGAAGAACGCAGTAAAATGTGCCAGACTCACGGCCATGTTGGTGTCGATGACGTAATTTCAGTGAGACGGAGGGATGTAGTTCATTGAGCGGCCTCAGACAAAAATAAATATAACTTAATTTTTACGACAACCTGCAACTTTCTTCAGTTAGAAAATTATCATTTCAATTCAGAAACATCATATGTGTAATTCATGGCGCAAAACAAACGGGATCGAAAATTAACTTTTCTATCGCCATTGACTACCATACAAATTTTTTTTCAAAATAAGGTCCCATGCGGTCCACCGGAAGGGGCGTGACTTCGCCACTCTATGACGTAGCTTATCTGCAGGGATTGTGGGAGTTGTAGTTAAGGGTTTGTCTATGTAAAATACAACTCAATGTTGCTGCGGGGACTGTGAGAGTTGTAGTTAAAGGTTTCTCTGTGTGCCCTGCAGCACAGTATCAGTGTGGTGCATGTGCCAGGGAAGAGGCCGTTTGGGCAGAGTCAGGTGTTCATCTATGTGGATGGACAGCAGAAGCTATCAGCACCACTCAAATACCCGACAATGACGGAGGTGAGTGAAATAGACTTTTCCTGTACTGAAGGAGTCATGGGTCTTTAGACATGAAGTGGATGTGTGATTGATATATATGCACTGCTCTCCATAATTATTGGCACCCCTGGTTAAGATGTGTTCTTTAGCTTCTAATAAATTCAGTTTTTTTAGCTCACCTGACCTAAGTCAGATGAGCTAATGTCATGGCCTGTTTGTCCGTCGTTCGTTGTCGTTCGTCGTCCGTAATCATCTCCTCCAAAACCACTGGGCCTATGAAGCTGAAACTTGACAGGTACCTTCATACCCACATAATTGGCCATCTGATACCTGTTTATGCACATATTCAGCTGAAATTTGCTATGTAGTTAGTACGTAGCAAGATGCATCACATATCATACAGCTTTTTCCGTATTTCGAATTTTGACCTTGCTTTGACCTTCAACTTTATACAATCCCTGTGAGTTACATTGACATCTTTCAAAATGATCTTTTCCAAAACTACTTGGCCAATGAAGGTGAAACTTGACTGGTACCTTCCTGCCTATGAGGACTCTAAGTTTTGTTCAAGGCGTTTTGATCCGATTTCAAACATGGCCACTTACAGCGAGTTAGGCGGTGGTTACCTTATCTGGAGCATATCTCCTACACCTTATGGCCTAACTTAACCAAAAATCACATTTATATTAACCACTATGTGTACTTGTGCCTTCTGCTATTTTTTGAGGATTCTTGAATTATTAATTATTGACATTTTTATGGAGATATGATATTTTGACACTTGTGAGTGACTGAGGCCGGCTACTATGTTCAGGACCTATTTCCTAAATACCATGGCTTGGCATCACCTAACTAAGCAGATATAATAATTACCATGTCTTGTGTAGTTATGTCTTTTGCTATTTGAAAGTGTTTGGAATTTTAATTTTTGAGATTTTCATGGAAATTTGAATCGGTCTCAGGGATATTTCCTAAATGTTTGAATGTAGTCTCAACAAACTTCTCAGATACACTAACCACTGTTAGTACTATTTGTAATACTTCTAGTTCATATATATATATATGCTGTTTTTGAGGTTTCTATTGAAAGATGATTCTTGATGCATATGGTGATCATGCCTGGACCACATACTTCTAGTTCGCAAAATATCATGTTCTCAACAAATTACTATTCTACGATTTTGTTGGGGGTCGGGGGGATATGCCATCTCTTGAAGGCTCTTGTTTTGCTTGTCTGATGGACCCCAGTTTTGATATTGTTTGTGTCTAAGATATTCAACCTTAGACACATCCAGTGGAAACAGCTTGACATTAATAAATATATGGGCAATTTTCCTTGTTGTGCAATTGTGCAGATGTCAACTGACCTACCTTTGAAATTCTTGCTCTTAGTGTATGTGAATTAGGAAATACCATGTAAATAGTTTCTCAATTTGCTTATTACATTAGGGAGATTACAGTAATGACCGTATTACAAATATTACATTAAATTGTCTGCTTGTACTTCATGGTGTACTAAAGTCGAAGAAACTATTGTTGATGTCTTCTCATGCTGATGAGTGGTCAGGTGAGCTACAGGGCCTGTGGCACTATTTTTCTAAAAAAATAAAATGGGACCATATCTACTGTCAGATGAATCATTAAGAAGTTTAAAACAACTGGAACAGTGGTAAACAAGCCTGGACGAGGACGCAAGGTTATTTTGCCACCACACACAGTGAGGAGGACGGTAAGAAAAATAAAAAGTTCTTCAAAGCTCATTGTTAAAGAATTGCAACAAATGGTAGCATCTTGGGGTCACAAAGTCTCCAAAACAACCATCAGGCGCTATCTACATGCCAACAAGCTGTTTGAGAGGTATGCACGGAAAAAATCTTTTCTCACTCACAATCATTAATGCAAACATCTGGAATTCGCTAAGCGGTACTGGGACTTCAACTGGGACCGTGTGCTTTGGTCAGATGAGACCAAGATAGAGTTTTTTGGCAACAGACACTCTAAGTGGGTCTGGCAGAACACATAAGATGAGTATGCAGAAAAGCACCTCATGCCCACT
This sequence comes from Gymnothorax reevesii, assembly GCA_029721435.1. Lineage (NCBI taxonomy): Eukaryota > Metazoa > Chordata > Actinopteri > Anguilliformes > Muraenidae > Gymnothorax > Gymnothorax reevesii. Next base: position 47,356,770 of record CM056587.1, on the reverse strand, counting down.
GTGAAGTATGGGGGAGGATTGGTGATTCTGTGGGCCTGTCTCTCTTCCAGAGGCCCTGGGAACCTTGTTAGAGTGCATGGCATCATGAACGCTTTGAAATACCAGGACATTTTAAATCAAAATCTGGTGGCCTCTGTCCGAAAGCTGAAGATGGGTCGTCACTGGGTCTTTCAGCAAGATAATGAACCTAAACACATGGCCAAATCTACGCAGAAATGGTTCACCAGACACAGAATCAAGCTCCTCCCTAGGCCATCTCAGTCCTCAGACCTCAACCCCATTGAAAACCTGTGGAGTGAGCTGAAGATGAGAGTGCAGAGGAGATGACCCAGGTCGCTGGATGATTTAGAGAGATTTTGCAGAGAAGAATGGTCAAAGATCCCTCTTTCTGTATTCTCCCATCTTGTGAAACATTATAGGAGAAGATTAGGTGCTGTTTTGTTGGCAAAAGGAGGTTGTACAAAGTATTAACATCAGGGGTGCTAATAATTGTGGCACTCATGATTTCATGTAAAAGAATTATTTCTTAATGTGGGACTTTTTTCTCACTGAAAAAATGCACTCGAATTAAAAATTGGATCTTCCTCTTTTTTCATCTTGGCCCTATAATATACTCCAGGGAAACAGTAAGTGATGAATTACTCATTAAATTTTCCTAGATACTCTGATCAACTTTGTAAATTACTGCAGAAATGAAAGAAATACTTCAATTGTGTTTATTTCCTAGGAATTGTTAAGGGTGCCAATAATTATGGAACAGGTGATTTTATGAAAAATAATTTATTAGTCAGGAATTTTAATGCCTATAGTATAGGCATATAGTTTTTCACCTGTCCGTCTGTCCGTCCGTCTGTCTGTTCACACTTTAACATGGCTATAACTTTTGATCGGCTTATGATAGGCCTTTGATACTTGGCATATGCATTGCTTGTGAGAAGGCATTTCAGATTTCGGGGGCATATAGTTTCTCGCCTGTCTGTCTGTCTGTCTGTCTGTCCGCACATTAACATGGCTATAACTTTTGATCGGCTCATGATAGGAATTTGATACTTGGCATATGCATTGCTTGTGAGAAGGCATTTCAGATTTCGGGGGCTTTCAGTTTCTCACCTGTTCTTCTGTCCGTCTGTCTGTCTGTTCGCACTTCAACATGGCTATAACTTTTGATCGGCTCATGATAGGACTTTGATACTTGGCATATGCATTGCTTGTGAGAAGGCATTTCAGATTTCGGGGGCATATTGTTTTTCACCTGTCCGTCTGTCTGTCTGTCCGCACTTTGCCATGGCTATAACTTTTGATCAGCTCATGATAAGACTTCGATACTTGGCATATGCATTGCTTTTGAGAAGGCATTTCAGATGGGGTCATGACTTTTCACCTTGTGACCTTGACCTTGGAGCATGACGTTTGGTAACAAAGACTTTAGTATGGGCCATAACTTTTCATTAGCTAGTTATAGGTATTTGATACCTGGCGTATGTATTCCTTAGGATAAGGCCTTTCTAATGAATGTTGACCTTGTGACCTTGACCTTTAACCTTTGATTGACTCATGATAGGCCTTTAATGGTTAGCATGTGCATGTTATGCACGGGGGCATCAGTGTTTCACAAACGCATCTTGTTTTCCCCTTAAAATTCACTTGAGTTGAAGGTTACATTTTTCTACAATTTTCAGTGTGGGAATATGCTTCTGCAATAGAAATGAAATTTATTTTAAGGCTTTAACACATCTTAACCAGGGGTGCCAATAATTATGGAGGGCGCTGTGTGTGTCTATGTGTGTGTGTGTGTGTGTATAAAATAATTTTTAGTGCTTGTGAGTTAGCTCGTCATAACTTGTCAAGAAGCTGTTTTAGCCTGTTTTTGAAATGTGTTCTCACATTTTGGCATGAACTTACCCCCAGATTAACCACATTTGTATTTAACCAAGTATTGAAAACTTTGTGTGTGTGTGTCTTCACAGCCATTCACTTCCTGCTGTATTGGCTCTGCGGGCCACAGAACCACCACCCCACCCCCGTCCCAGATCCCCGACCCTCCGGTTTCCATGGCGCCCGCCCCCGGCCGCTCCTCCTTAGGGGGCATCTTGTCGGCCCCTGGGTGGGGCAGCCTGCTGGGGGGGAAGCCGGAGTCGGTGACGAAGCTGATCTCAGCAGGGACGCAGGACAGCGAGTGGGGCAGCCCCACCTCCCTGCGGGGCCAGCTCGGGGGGGTGATGGTGTTCCACGAGCCTCTGCAGGCGGCCCACGTAAAGGCGCTGTGCAGTGCAGGTCAGTGACGGGGGAGTGTCCAGGATTGTGTGCACGCAGCCAGTTTGGGTGCAGGGCTACAGCAACTGATTCAACTGATGTGCTCCTCTGGGCGTTCACTCTAGACCTAAATGAGGAGAATCAAGTCTGTTAATGTCGGGCTTTAAAAAGACAGTTACGCCCAAGTGTGAGTACTGCTATCAGACATGGCTCTGCTGTTTGCTTCGAAAGTCAAACAAACCAGCACACAAAAGCACTTCTCAAAGTTTTCACTAGCAAAATGGATTTTTGAAAAGAATGCTGTTAAAATGGGGCATCTAATCTAATCTGTGAAGGGCCAGTGTGGGTGCAGGTCTTTATTACAGCTCAGTGCTACAGCAGCTTATTTAACTAATGAAGTGATCAGCGGGTTTAATTAAGACCTTTAAAATTAGAAGCAGGTGTATAAATGTTTGGCTGTCACAAAAAACAGCAACCATACTGACCCTTTATGATACCCTTTCTCTAAAATATACTAGGAGTCCAGCCCTAAGGTAAATAATTTGTTATCAGAAAGAACAGCTATGATTAGCCACAGTGTAACGTTAAACTCGCGATTTCCACCAATCACAAACTTGAAAAAATTGGCCAATTTTTTTCTGATTTGCTCTGATAGTGCCCCTTTAACAAACACCAGCACTCACATTTGTCCATATTGGATAAGATCAGACATCCCCTAAGATGCGGCACTCTAGCACCAGTGTGGTTGTGAGACAAGTGTACTCAAATGCTGGTGGGGGTGAGTTGTCTGAATCAAGTTTGCGGATTAAACTGGAAATGATGAACAATATTCAGTATTGTCCTCAATATGTGTAGAATTGTGGTAGTTTCTAATTATCAAATGAAACATCATTTTTTGATGTAGAGAGGTGATCATTTAGTTTGTTTCTAACATCTCTCTTCGCATCTGATCAAATATCTGGGTGTTGTTATTTTTGACCTCCAATTATGGCATATAGAAAGTGTGGTGGTGAGTAGGGGTCGGAGATGGTCTGAAATGACATGAAAGTTTTTAGTGCTTTACACAGTATCAGCCTGATGCTCAGTCACCTGATTTCAGGGCCGAACTGTATCTCGCCATTTAAGAGCCAGGAGTCCGAGCTCGGGGACCTCCCTTCTAAACTCCTGCTGCACTACTCTCCCAAGGTGAGTGTAACCCCCCCCCCACCCCCACTCCCTTATCCCACACGACGACGACCCCCTTTCCTGCTCTCCTCAGGGCTCGTCTCTATCGACAACAGGGAACGGGGAATCGGTCTCTGTCAGAGTCGCTGGGGCTGACGACCAATCGGAGTTCACTTAGTCTTTACCCTCTCACTTCCTGTTCCTCATTTCCTGTTTGCAGGCCTGTCGGAACCCCATCTGCCTGGACCTTTCCCCAAATGTGCTGCACGGCCGCCTCACCGGGAATAAGGTGGTGAACTGGGATATTAAGGTACAGCACGCCGTCAGGGAGCCTGGGAGGCTGGGCTGCAGTCACTGTAACTGTATTCACCCTTCTGCAGTGCACTGGGGTTTAGCAGACTCCGGGCTGTGGGAAAATGGGTGCTCATTAAATGGGAGGCAGTATGTTGCATATATTTGAGCAGGCAGGTCTGTTGTAATCAGTGAGGAATTTGCTCAGTTCTCATGACAAATTCCTGGACCCTTCTGCAAGTCGGTTGCTAGAGTTTAATTTTTAATCCGAGTCGGTGGGATGTTTCCCTGCTTTAAGTTGGTATGTGTGATTGTGATATCAGCGATGGAATGTTTATTATAGAGTTTTTAGTTTCGTTTTTGAATACCTATGATCTCTCACTCATGAGTTTGATTGCAGAGGAATTGTGCCTTGTTTGTGTGCTCACCCCCTCCCATTGGCACTCTGTTCCTAGGACATGATTAACTGTGTGGGGGGGCTGCCCGTACTCTTCCCTGTCCTGGAGCAGCTGGCCGTCCTGCCCCCTTACCAAACCTCTGAACCCCCGGGGTCAGAGTTCATCACCCCTGACCTGGCCACCCCCGCCGAGGGGGACTGGGTCATCCTGCCCTCCAATCGGGCGTCAGGTGGGTCCATCATGCTGGGTCCCATGCCTGAGACTTTCTGCTCATAGCCAGAGTGGCTTTATTTGCGCAGGGCTGAGGGTGCATGTGGGGCCTTCCGTCAGGATAGGAGTCCATTCACGTTCGGTTTAAAAGACGTGCAAAATTACATTCACTTATTTGGGGGCGGGGGCGGATGCCCACAATATTGTAAGAATCTTAAAAAATTTTAGTTCTTCTGTTTGATGTTTATTTGTCTCCAACAAGTGGTCAAATCAAGATGGTATTACCCAGCTAATCATGGGAAGTATTCATTCAAAGACTTAATTCCTCGCTGAATTAAAATTTGTTTGCGGATAAAAATTTATGTGATCTGTTATGTGCCCTTTCGGCCATATATTCTGGAATTTTTCCTGCGGCATTTTTTATGGATTATGTGTATGTGTTGTAGTAAGAATTGAGAACATGTTGGATTGTTAGCAGAGTCTCATTCAGGTGCTTTGCCATCTGGACCGAGAGTTTTACTGTGGGCTAAGTTGTGTATTAGCTGCCTTCAAAATTTGTTTGCTAATATGATATGTGTGTGTTTGTATGATTCAGAAGCACGTCTGGAGAAGAACTTGGTGGCCACCTTCCTTCTTGTGATAAAGCACTTTATTCAGAGGCATCCAATCAACCAGGAGAGCCTGCTGCATTCCCATGGGGTGGCCACTGTGGGAGCCCTGCTGCAGAAGGTCAGAGCCGCCACCTCTCCCGCTCTCTCTCTCTTTCTCTGTCTCTCTCCCACACACCCACACACTCTCTCTTTCTCTCTCTCTCTGTCTCTCACAGTGTTTCTCTCACCCTCACTTTCTCTTTCCCACTCTCTCTCTCTTCTGCTTATGCACAGTTTCTCTGTTCAACACTGTAATTTTTTACACTTACTTTCTCACTCTGCCTTGGCTTCTCTCCTTTCTCTTACGTTTTCGACCTCTCGACCTGTGTCTGTCTCACGCGCCCCACCTCCATCTTTCTCTCTGCACTATCCTGTGCTGCTCTCTTTCTGTACTGACCTCTTCCTTTCCCTTTTCTCACTCTCCCTCACTCTACCTGTTTCTCCCTGTCCCTCACCCACTCCCCCTCTTCTCTTTCCCCTTCTATTCATTCTGCGCTCTCTCAATCTCTTGTCCCAATCTTTCATAAGTAGTTCACTCCCACATTTCGTCGAAATGATTCTGCATGTCTGATTCATTTGTTGATTAGTGTTCTGTTGAAGACCACAAAATGTCCTCAAACCCCGGCCTAGAATTTCTGATGTATTTCAGTGTTGATGCTTCTGAGTTGACCGAAGCAAATGCAAAGCAAGATTGTTTGCCACCCAGAAGCACAAGCGAACAAAAATGAAGGACGATACCTGTATTGATGGTTTGTGATGTTCACTGGTGGTTAGTTTGGTGCGTAATGCCTGATTGATACCCTCTCTCTGTGTGTGTGTGTGTGTGTGTGGCAGCTGCCTGCCAGTCTGGTGGATGTGAGTGTGCTGGTAGCTGTGCAGCTCCTGGTGGAGCAGGTCACCTTCGAGAAGAACACACAGCTAATGCAGCAGCTGCACTCACACCTGCTCTTCAACTTCAACATCTGGAACCAGGGAGACTTCCCCCTGCGCATCGGTGCGACCTGCGTCTGTGTGTGTCTGTGCGCACGTTTCTGCATCTGTGTATGTGTGTTTATGTTTCTGTTTGTCTCTTAGTGTTTTTCTGTGTGTTTAGGAATCCTTGTGTATTTCAAAGTGGGTGTGTTTCTGTGTGTTCCTGTGTGTGTGTTTATGTGCTGGTGCGTGTGTTTCTCTGTGCATGTGTCTCAGTGTCAGTGTCTTTTCCAATGTGTAATGACTTCCAATTTAGGATGACTCTGTGCATGCTTGATGACTTTTGTTACCCCTACTTGAACAGTTATTTATTTTTATGTAGTGCAGTTGGGATGTGATGCGATGCAGCATGGTTTATGTAGTGGTTGCTGCATTTTGGTTTGTTTGGCAGGGCACATCCAGTACATGTCCACCATCATTAAAGACAACAGGAAACAGTTCAGGAAGAAATACGGGGTGCAGTTCCTGCTGGATACCATCCGCCTGTACTATGGGTGAGCATACATCTCCCAACATTCTCTGCGCTCCATTAGCCAATCGCAGCACTGAGATGAACACGCATCATAATAGGATGTGCTGGTGTTCCTTGCCGCAGTAGCAGTAACCGTGAGGGGGACCTGAGTGAGGACGATGTTCGCACCATCCGGGCGTCACTCTGTGGCCTTCTGAAGTACTACATCAGTAAGGGCGTGACCCAGGAGGAGCTGCAGAGCATTCTGGGGTACATTGCAGCTATAGGAGATGAGGAGCAGGTGAGGGAGTCTGTTGTTCGTGTGTGTGTGTGTGTGTGTGTGTGTGTGTGTGTGTATGTGTGCGTGTGCGTGTGTGTGTGTGTGTGTGTGTGTGTGTGTGTGTGTGTGTGTGTGTGTGTGTGTGTGTGTGTGCGCGCGTGTGTTCGTGTGCGCGCGTGTGTGCGTGCGTGCGTGCATGTGTGCGCGGTCCTACTTATTTAACTTGTGCAGCTCCTGCTGGAAAAAATGTTGCCCACTTTTTAAATGCATTTTCCTGAAAAAAATTAGAATCATAAAGTAACACCACATTCAGCACCACATTGACTTTCACTCATGTTAAATAATCAAGGTGTACTTACACATAGGCATGTGAGTTAAATGCAGAGGTGTCATATTCTAGCAGTCCCAATATGCATGGCATCTGGTAAGAAATTATAACCATCAGCGTCAAGTTTATAATTACTGTGAGAGGTAGCTACTTCAGTAGCTAAAACATATGTGCATTTGCCTTGGCAAAAAAAAAAATGGTACGGCGATGTATGTCATATTTCATATCAGAATAAATAATACAGGTTTATTTTCACCTTTAACTAGGAATATCCCTAAATTATAGCGTGTCCTTTACAAGGAAAGCTAGCAAAATAAATATTATTAGTATGACTGAGCAAAAAAATAAAAGCAAAAAAGAAATTTTCCTGGAAAAGTGCTTGAGTAAACATTGTGGAAATGAAGCAATATCCTGTTTGTTTTACTGACTTGCTGAACTGAGCTGGAGTGCCAGTCAGTCTGTGCCCATGTACTGCTTTACTGCCTAAAAGATGGACAGGAAAAATGTACTCATACATCATTAGCAATGGAGTCCACTGTCACACCCCCTCAGTCAGAACTGCCACTGAGGGCGTGAGAGTCGGGGGGGGGGCAGCTCAGTGTTGGGGGTATCTATGGTGGAAGTTATTTCTGGGAAACTTCGCTAATACTTTACAAAGCTCAGTGGAAAGAATTTCATTTCATAAAAGTGGAGAGCTCCTAGCCCCACCCCATTGGTCTCACTCCTGGCCGGCAGTTAAATTCCAATGTGAAGGAGAGTTTAGTACACTTTGGTCATACGGTGATGCTCGCTTGTTAGAGAAGTCATTGTAGAGAGTGTCAGGAGAGTGCCAGATTTACGGAAATTAGCTCTTAGAAATTTAGCCAATCATCCTCTTAAAACAGATTTTTCGATATATAAAATGATAAAGTGTCGGACATGATGCTTCTAATTTTTTAATGTAAGGTATTCTGACTCCGCTCCATTAGAGCACATCTGGGGCCACGAGGAGAGACCTGAGGTCTGCTGGCTTTACCTCAGAATCGTTGTGCTTGTGTTTGTTTGAGTTACTACTCTCGCGGGAATCATGGGGATTCCGCTGGACTTGCAGGGATTGTAAAGTGATTATCTAATGAAAATGCCTTCGCTCGTTCAGTCGCTGATGCTTCAGAATGACTCAGCTTTGATTAAACTGGAATTTGCCCTGTCATCAAGTCGTATTGAGTAGCTTTTTTTTTTTTTTTAATTGTGTTCAGAAAACTGGCCCGCAGAATCCGGTATTCTGGGATGAAATTGTTTGTCTAACGTGGTCGATCTGTTGCATTACTGATCTTTGCAGGCATAGGGAAATAGATGGCTATTATTTTGATCTGTAATTCTTTTATGGAACAATCATTCAACACCAGTTCATATTTTCCTGGTAAAAAAAACATTTTCATGAGAATCTAGATTCATGCTCTTCTTGTGTGTTATTTAAACAAAATGAACAGTGCTGTTCTTATCATCAGCTTACTATTATAAATCATAGATCAAAGTTTATTGAATAAAATGTACCAGTGAAATGTACGCTATGAAATCGGTGGCCCTGCAACTTTACATAGAAACCACACTCAGCTGTGATTGGACCAGAGTATGTATGGGTGTGTCTTCAGTCTGCCTGAGGTGATGGTGATATACAGCTGCGTCGCGGTGCTTGCTGGAAGAAAAGGAGTTTAACATGATTATATATGAGTTGGACATATTGCTCTGCAGAAAAGCTTTTCCCCTGATGGCCATCGACCACATTTCAGGAGATCAACATACAAAGGAGCATTAATCTGTCACTGACCATCTCACTCAAGTGCAGCCTCTTCTCTCAATCACTTCTGATGGGATTTAATGGCATTGCAATTGAATTTTGCCCTCTCCTCCCTCCCTCCACCGTCTCTCATCCCTCTCATCATCAACTCCCTCCCCATCTCATTACAGTGTCTCTCCTCCCTCTTTCACTACCTCTCTCCTTTCCTCCTTCACCTCTCCCTCCTTCTCTTTCCTCTATCTCTCCTGCCTCTATCTATCCCCCATCCCTCCCTCATCTCTCCCATCTCCTCCCTCTTCATTTCTCAATCTTGTCTCCTTTTCTTTATCTCTCTTATCCCTCCCCTCTCCGTTCCTTCTGTCTCCTCTCTTTTTCCATTCCGTCATAATCTCCTCAACATATAAAGTGGGGGCATAGTCTTCAGTGCGGTTGTCGGTCTGTCCATCTGTCCAGCCATGGTCATTTTGTTTCTAGAACAGAACTCAATTACTGTTCAATATTTTTTCACCAAACTTGTGTGTGTATTAATCAGATTCTTGACTAGACTAGCGCCTTTTAGTATTTCGGGATTTCTGACATTAGATTGTGGGAGCTTCATCTTCTCATCACTTGTGTTCCTCTTTTTCTCTCATCCCTCCCTCCCTCCCCTGCAGCTCTGTGGTATGCTGGAGCTGCTCCTGACCTTACTCCAGACCAGCACTGCTCGTGACCAGCTCTTCCTGCTGCTGTTTGAACCTGGGGCCGCAGACACCTGCTACGGCTTGCTTCTGAACAACAAGTACTCAGACAAGCTCAGAGAGCTGGTCTTTAAGGTGGGGGGTGGGTGTTAATATACACAGAGTGCATGCGCTGCAGACGGCCCAAATTTGGTTAACTCACTTCAATCATACGCATCTATAACTGAATGTGCTGCATGACACACGGTCAGGTGAAGCACTGCACAGTGTGCTTTACACTTCCCTCCATCACGCGCTCTGGAGGCTGTTTGGCTGCCTCTGCAGAGACTGTTGTGGGCCTTGTGGAGCATGTGACATTTCATCTTGTGCCGCTGTAGTGTGCGTATCTCAGCTGGTATGTGAGTGTGTGTGTGCATATGTGTGTTCTTGTTCTTGAGAAGTGAGAACCAAAAAATGTTTTTTTCCGAGAGTGGAGACATTTTTAGTAAGTGATTTTAGTAGTAAGTAATAGTAAGTAATTTTCAGTGTCCTCACAACTACATAGGCAAATTAATTGTGACTTATTGGTTTAGGTTAGGGGTAAGATTAGAATTAAGGATAGTTTGGGTTTAGGATAGGGGTATGGTTTGGGTTAGGCTTGCGTTGCTTATTGTTAAACTTAGGGAAAGGCTGCAGAGACGCACAATGAGGCATTCCAAGTATAGAAGTACAAGGGTGTTTGTATGTTTGTGTGTGTAAGTAAGTATCTAAGGTGGTTTTTGGCTGTGTGTGTGCATATATAAGCTGGTACCTGGGTGTTCTTGTGTGTATCTAAGTTGGACCTTGGGTATGTGTGTACGTATCTAATCTGGCTCTTGGTTGGGTGTATGTTTTGCAGCTGTTCGAGCGCATGTTGAGGTGTGACCGTGTCTATGAGAAGAGTAAGCAGAGGCTGAAGCTGAGGGAGGTGGGCTACTCAGGCCTTACGCTGCTCTTATCCGACGCCGCCATCACCCCCACCCTCGTCAAGTGCCTGCTCAACCAGGTGGTATCCGCAGGTGAGCTCCGAGCAACCGAAACCCACCCTCCCTGGCACAGGCAGTTTCGAGTTGCTCGTGTCTATGGGGCTCCCTGTCTGTCAGGATTCAATTAGCTCATTCTTGCTGTATATAACTGCTTCTACAGAACAACCCTACTCATGGTTGGGTTGTTGTTGTTGTTGTTGTTGTCCTTGTTGTTTACTGTGAGTGATTATGGAAATTATGTTTTCACAACTGCAAATGTGACTGGCCAACTTTTGTCATGTGACATAATTCAGGAATTGTGTTGCAGGGCTTTTGTAGTCGAGCTAATGGCAGTGAGTGGAGGCTCAACAGAAAACATTACAACTAATGGAGATGATGACTTGCTGGTCACTATATTCAGTTGACTTGCTGGTTGACTGGTTTTTTTTTTTTTTTGACCTTTGACCCCAGACTTGGTGGTGAACTACAAGGACCTGATGGCTGTGGTACAACTGACCCATCGTGCTGGACCGAGTGTACGAGTCCAAGTGTGCAAGAAGGTGAGAACATACTTCACACATTGTGCATACTCGCGCATTATACACACACAAATACATCTCATGTTCATTAAAAATTTCTCAGAGAAAATTGGGTCTTCTGATTTAGCCCATGTGTCTGATGGGAATTATACTGGAATCCGAGAGTGAAATGTCTATATTAAAGTGCCAGTAAATACCTTGCATGTCTTCAATGTGACAACATATAAAAATGGTATCAGTAGGTAGGGAAATCATTCGTCTTCACATCGATATGTTATACAAATTTTTACGACATCGAAAAATATGGATTTTGATGTTAAAAACTCACTCAACCCTCAAACTGTCGCGCGAGTGAAAATCTGATGTCATTAGAGTAAGTTCCCTTTCTTGTGTACCACGTGACGTGTGACGTAGCACACACAACAGCAATAGCGGAAAGAATCAAGTTGACAGCCTCGGAGAGAAAACGCCGGAAAATTTCCCTTGATGCCAAAAGAAGACGATCCCTCGTATATATTGGGAGTGCTATTGATCGGTGGAAGAGTCTTGAGAGAGCGACTGGGCATTGACAATGATGAGTTGGCCCTAACTTTGATGGACTAGTAAGTTGAAATACCGTGTTGGTTTCTCTTAGCAACATTTCTCGCGTTACTCGAGTTCATAAAAGTGAACAACGTAAATGGTAGTGTGCCTCGAATGGGGGAATTATGTTTTGCTTATCGTGTTTTGCTTAACGTTTGACAGGTTATTGCAGTTGTGAAATCGTGATGTATTTAGAGAGCAATCAGAATTTAATCAACATGGGACCCGATGTTCTCGTTATATGGTCTGCGATATAGTAACTAAATGTCAAGGATCTACAGAAATGATAGTCTGAAGTAGATAGCCTCTTAAAACAAATATGGAGCTAAGATAAAAGACCTATAAATATCATTGCCCACTGAACATTACAGAACTCTGTTTGTTGCATGTGATGTGCCACGGTAAATTCAAAAATTCTTTTATTGCATTTTACTGCAGATTACGTGTCAGAATGCTGCCAGATAAAATATAATTTCCGATATTTCGCCACAACCTTTTGTAAATACATCAGTTAGATTGTGTTATTTTTCTTCGATTTAAAAAAAAATATAAGTTAACAATATCTGGGTTTTTTTTAAAAAAAACAACAATAACATCCGTAAGACAAAAACATTCCTGCTGTAAAAATAGACATTGTAACTCCAATAGAAGCCAATCGATGACATTCAATGAGTGTCAGAACGTAGGCCTACAGTACCGTTCATTTAGCAACATCTTCACGGAAAAAATCAAAGAATCGATATACTTCAATTACATGACGCTTATGCATTTATAATATGTTCAAATGGTCTTCCCATATGTCATCAAGTGATTACTCGCCTCCACATTCTCCAAAAACGTTCCTGTCTGTCTTCTTTTTCGTCCGCGCGACGCCATCTCTGTTTACAGTGCGCGATTTCGACCCACAATGCTTTGCGCCGTGAATAATCTAGCCGATCTATTTTTAGACCGGGAAACCCCTTTTTGAAAAATTGCATTTCATAAGGTTATTTTTGGTCAAATATTTTTTTATAAATGTTTTTGGGCCATATTACAGACAGCTTGATTTTTGGAAATTTAAAAAAAAAACATGCAAGGTACTTACTGGCACTTTAAGTATATCATTGGGAATTAAATGAATTCCACCCTCACTCCTTTTTACCACTTTTCTCTCTTCATTTTCTTTACCTCATCTCTACATATTCCCTCTTTCTCTGCTATCCCTCCTCCCTCCTTCTTTTCCTCTCCTGTTTTTCCTCTCTGCCTCTTCCTCTATCCCCAACCCACACTGTTACACTCCATCCTTTTCCCTCTCACCCTCTATCGTCCATCCTCTTACACACTCCCTCTCTGCTGTCTCAATCCTGCTTTTTCTCTCCCCTCTCTCTCCCTCTATCATTCTATCTCCCTCTCTCTCCCTTTCCCTCCCCTCTTCCCTCTCTCTCTCACTCTCTCTCTCTCTCTCTTTACAGTTGCACCAGTTGCTTCAGTCTAAGCAGGATGCGGCCCTGCTGATCTCTCGGCAGCGCTGCTGGCAGGAGACGCTGATGAGGCTCTTCCTGCGCACCCCTGGAGGGGAGGGGTCAGTGGGTGGGAGGGGCGACACGCCTGCAGGGGAGGGGCCAGCAGGGGGGCGGGGTGACAGCAGTAGCACAGCCAGCCTGGATATGAACAGGCCTGCCCCCTCCCTGGAGAGGCGGGGCTTCCTGGAGGAGGAGCGGGACAGCGTCGGGGACAGCCGCTCTGTGGACAGCCTGGAGACGGCCGAGCTGCTGTCCTTGGGAGACACGCCCTGCGACGCCCCTGCGCACAAACCCTGGGCACCCAAAGCTGGGGGCTTGAGCTTGGATCTCACCCAGGCTCGGCTCTATGAGGTGGGGGACGGAGGCAGCCAGACCCCCGCTAGTGTGGCCAGCACGCCGTCGCCCCTGGAGACCGCCAAACCTTTCCCTTGTGTCTCTGCTGAGCGTGAGGTCAGCAGTGGATCTGCCCCCTTCACAGAGGATGGCTCTCTGTTCGGAGATGACCTCTCCCTCGGGGAGTCCTTCTGCAGCCTGGAGGTGAGAGGTCACAGGTCGCTGCTGTGTGTGGCTGGAGGTTGTGCTGACTGAGCGAAAGCAGAACAGCTGTCACTATGAGGACCTTATCAGATTGGGGGTAGTGTGGGAGTCTCATGCCATTACACCACTGTTGCCACAAGCTGAAGTTTTGTAGAGATATGAGCGTTTTTTCAAGTACTGAATTGCTTTAATTTGCATTACATTCTTTTAGGAGCAACATTCAATCAACAGCAGCACAATAAGTGCATAATGAATCAACAGAATATAGGTCAGATCCGAGACAATTCAGAGAAACTCATCCTTTGGCACAAACCAGAAGTCTAGATTAATCATTAGATGGACACACACACGCACACTGCGCATCCTGACTTTCCGTGTATGTACATGTGTATGTGTGTTTGTTTCCCCCTAGAGGTCAGAGGAGGAGCTGTGCCGCATGCTGTTGGAGGTCGTGCTGTGTGTGATGTGGCGAGGGGTGGAGGGATCCGACGACACTGCTTGGCTGGAACGGGGGCAGGTCTTCTCCGCCCTCACCAAACTGGGCACGGCCAATGATCTGCTGCTGCCTGTGGATCACATCAAGCTCAGGTTAGCTGTATAGCATTTAGTGCTTTGCAGCGCTAATGCTGTTGCATAAGCCGTCAGGATTAGCCTCCTGCTAGTAACCTTTGCCTACCCTCTGCGAGCTTAACGTATCCCCCAGTCTGAACGTCCCTGTTAAATCTCACAGACACCTCCATTTAAACAGGTAACTTAATCTCTATTAGCATTTACCTGGGCCAGTGTATGTCTGGAAAGTGTGTACAAATGTCAGCATCAGCATTAGTAATGCCTTTTAGGTATGTGTCGGTTGAAAATCACTATCGCTAAACCAATTAATAATCATCAATAGTTGCTATTACAATATTATTTGTGGCAATGACTGGTGATGGACCTATTTATAATCTTAAATTTCCTTAAAAATGTGGATTGAATCTTGAATTTGAAGTGATAATTTTAGAACATAGAAACCATAATGTCTGATTCAGTAATGTGAGAAGATGAGTTGGAATATGCAGATATAGTCATGCTGTTTACTGTGCAATAAATGGCAGATATCGGCATGTTACAGGTGTTGCCATTATTATTGATCATGTAACTTGAATTCAGTAATCTGTGTGTATGTTTGCTGGCTTCCTACCATAACATGCTGTGCTTTTGTGTGTTTGTTTTGTGTGTGCGTGTGTTGTGCTGGTTGTACTGTAGCCTAATGGAAAAGATGCTTGAGTGGGCGGTTGCAGATAATCGGGAGGCCACAGCAGCCATGTTACCTCAGCACACTGAGAACGCGGTGCGGCTGCTGCACGTTTTGCAGGACTTCCTCCAGGCAGAGGGGCTGGTGAACCCAGCGCTCTGGACGGAGAAGGTTCTGGAAGAAGCGATGACGCTGATGGACAGCCTGATGGTGTGGTACTCCTCTGGGGTGCAGTGGCTGCTGCTCTCCCAGGTGGGAACCCGCCTGCTGCTGGGCTTCATGGCTCAGGACGACATGCAGGTGAGATACGGTGCACTGTACTATAAGTTCCATAGTGCTACACTCATCCTAATCCTCCTCATTACACACCTCACTTCATATCTCACTATGCTAATTACTGCTGCAGGGAAATGCCAGTTATGCGAGATGAAATGGTGAGGATGGATAATTAAGATGTGGCTGTCTCTATAATCCTCTCTCAGGATACCAATTTGATGTAGCAGGAAACCAATAAATTTAATAATCAGTCTCATAAAAAACTCCTGAACCAAATAATTTGGAATTTGGAATTTCAATGAATAAGTAAAATAACTAATATTAATAATTAATTAAAATTGATTTAAATCAAAGATTGATGAATAATGTGAAGGATATTTGGAGTTCTTTGGAAGTCTCGGCTGTCATTTTCAGGGAATATCAAAACGGCCATTGGGTTTACTAAAATAAATAGTTCAATTAATAAAACTCAGTAGAATATCCTGCAACGCGCCTTATTGCACACCTCACTACATATCCCACAATGCACCAGCCTCAACAGCTTACTACATATCCTACAATGCACCATTCTGCATGTCTCATTATGTATCCCACAATGTTTCTAACTGCTCACCTCACTACACACTTGGCATGTCCCACAATCCGCTTCATCACATGTCCCATCAGGTTAGCTTGTATGTATCACCTAGCCAGCAGTTGCACCTGTGCGCCCTGTCCTTAACTTGTGCGGCTGTTGACCTCAGGTGTGTGCGATGGCCACAGCCAAGCTGAACACCATCCTGCAGACGAAACATGTGGACACGCAGGACGAGGCCTGCTATCTGCTGGGTAGCCTGGAGGGCATCCTGAGCCGCTCTGTGCGGGAACAGACCGAGACGTACGCCTTCCTCATCCCACTCCTGCGCACGCTGCTGTCCAAGATCCACAAACTGCTGTACATGGAGCTGCATCTGCCGGGGCTACCCGACACCAACGGCTCTCCCTCCTTCTTTGAGGACTTCCAGCAGTACTGCAGCTCCCCAGAGTGGAGGCTGTACCTGGACAAATATGTGAGTGAAGATGTGCACACGTGCATTCTCACATATTTGCACCAATCTGTGCATGCATGCTCATGTGCACACGCATTTACTGTCATTCACAGGCGTGCACACATTTGCACTCATGCACACAAGCGCATGCATACATACACACACTTAATACTTGCATTCGTATGTTCATTCACTCACACTTGAGCATACGCACACCTGGACGTAGACACACACAAACGCACACACTCACACAAATGCTTATAAGAGCGTATCAGTAATATTGGGGCCTCCTCTTGCCCCACAGATCATTCCATACATGAAGCAGTATGAGATTGAGATGTTCAGCCAGGGTCACGAGTCCATGGCCCTGTTCTGGAAGGACTGCTTCGAGGCGTTCATGGTGAACCTTCACCGGCGGGAGCGCGAGCGTGGGGAGAGCAAGATCCGCTTCCAGGTGAGGGTCCAAGGGTCCCAGGAGAGTGTGCTTGGAGAAATTTGCCTCATTTTTCATAGCAATTTTATTGCCATGGTGCAGTGTGTTGTCCATATGTCAACTTTTTAGTTCTAATGACTTTGTCTAAAGTTCTACGCGTCAGATTTCGATCACACTTGAGGCAAATGCTCCTCTCATGGCCCTGACCTCGTTTTGTCACTTTTTCAGCTCGATTTGTAATCCAGTATGGACGCCCTGGTCATAAATTCGCTGACACATTTTTGACTTCTTCTGTACTTCCTCTGGACAGATTTAGATCAGACGTGGTGCACACATTGGTCTCATGGCCTTGAACAAGTCTTGTTATTTTTATGCTTGATTTTGGATCGAATATAGCCGCCCTGGCCTCTGATTGGTTTGATCGGACTTGGTACAAATGTCAGTGTCATTACCTTGACTAAGTTGTAATTTTCAGGTGGAAGTGGAATCAGATATGGATATTCAAACCTCTAATTAACTGAGGCATTTTCAGCTTCTGGCCACTTGGTAGATTTGGATCAATCTTGCTACAAATGTTCACCTCTAAGCCCTGACCAAGAGCTGTTAGGTATACATCGGGTAGATTCAGAATCCGGTATGGTTGGATGTAGATGATAACATGACCGTGTCATGCATTTTGCAGAGTTGACAGATATTTTCATTATTGTACTGCATAAGTGGAAAGAGTAGTTATGATGTCTAACCAGGTGGTGATACTGGTCCCACGGGCCTCGTGTTTAGGATTTAATAATGTAATTTTTCAGAATGCATGGAAATTATGTGAATGACTTGCGCATCCACCTGCCATGCATCTGCCTTGTGCAATGGTGCAGCTTCAAACTAACATTTGAAGGGGCAAGGGACAGTCCATTTGCCTCATTTCCCCCCCATATTCTCCCCTCCACAAGCCTCCTTTGCTTGCTTCCTTTCCTTCCCTCTCCCAGTTGGAGGAGCTCTGAGCAAGGAGGTAGGAAAGGTTAAAAGAGGAGGTATGTGTCATGCGTAGGTTTTGAGAACTCTCTCAGACCTGTCCTATTCCCACCTCTTCAGGTTCTACCAATCTGCTTATTCTCTCCACCCTCCCCCACACCAATTCTTAGTCCTGATCAGTTTTGTGAAAATAGGGATTGATAATTGTGTCACTTGTAGTTCTATTTCATCCCTGCTGACCGCCAGAGGGCGGTGCTTAAAGCACTGAATATTCCCCTTCGCGCATGCGTAGTGCGAGTATGTATACCAACAATGTCACCTGTGACCTGCAGGTGACCCAAAGAAGATTATATCTTCCGGTGTCACCTGAGGATCGTTTCTTATTTTCTTCTCGCGCGTAGTTTGCTTGCTTGGAAAGCATTGAGTCTATTGCTTTACTACTAAATTCCGTTGCTAGTAGTTCCGCGACCATTGTCGGTCAGAGCAGCGATTGTTCGCCCTCCAGGAACTGCGACGGCGATCTTTCTCTGGTTGAGAGAGACTTTACGTTACTTTGCTGTGTTTGTTAATTACTTGTAGTGATGGCCTAACGAGGCTTTATGAAGCTTCGGACCCTTTCGGACCTTTGTATTGAAAATTGGTTCACTACTCGAAGCTCCATTCATTGAGCACGTGGGTGACATCTGCTGGCAGAGAGATTGTTGTACAGCCTTGCAAAGGTGACGCTGACGCACCTTGCGTGTGCACTTCGAGTATGTTATATTGTGAAAAATACTTAAATAAAGCTGAAATCGAACTTCGTCTTACACGTGTCTGTTGTTTTTCTTCCTTACCTTAATTATTCATATTATATTAAAATAACAATAATTACATCCACAGGCTCATTGAATCCTGTAAATATTTAGTCTGTCCAAAAAACATATTGTATTGTTTTTTATTGTTCTTGGTGTATACTGGGTGTGCTTGAGCGACTTTGCCATTATTATTTATGAATAAAAATGTCTAATAGAGCGCTGTTTCATCCATGTTAAATACATTTGATTTGCGGAAATGTTTCAAAGCTCCGCCTATCGAACCAAACCAGTCAGCTGATTCAGTCTGAATGAAGCAGTGAAGTGGTTCGAACGTCATCAGTCACGTGGTTTTTCACGATATGAAGCAAGCTCCGGCACAGTGCTTCAGAAAAATATGCCGTCGAGTTTGAAGCGTGCTTCGGAGCCTTGGTATCAGCTATTACTTGTCGGTGACGGTTGCGTTCGCGCATCCTTATCCCGACGTTTAATTTAGTCGGTCGAGCTGACTTCGTTAGCTGGCTGGCGGGTTGCGTGAGCGTTTCCCGGTGTCCAGCGTGGATAATTGTTAGCGGTAACGCTTGCATAGCTACACCTTCAGGTGAGTTTGCATTAGCCTCTGTTGGGACAGGCTGCGTGGGCGCTGCCTCCCCCCAGCATATGGTTTGTTTATATGTTTGTGCTGCGCCCCGACGTTTAATTTAGTCGGTCGAGCTGACTTTGTTTGCTGGCTGGCGGGTTGCGTGAGCGTTTCCCGGTGTCCAGCGTGGATAATTACTAGCGGTAGCGCTTGCATAGCTACACCTGCAGGTGAGCTTGCAGTAACCTCTGCTGGTTCAGGCTGCGTAGGCGCTGCCTCCCCCCAGCATATGGTCTGTTTTTGTGTTTGTGCTGTGTCCCGACGTTTAATTTAGTCGGTCGAGCTGACTTCGTTTGCTGGCTGGCGGGTTGCGTGAGCGTTTCCCAGTGTCCAGCGGATAATTATTAGCGGAAGCGCTTGCATAGCTACACCTTCAGGTGAGTTTGCATTAGCCTCTGTTGGGACAGGCTGCGTGCGCGCTGCTTCCCCCCAGCATATGGTTTGTTTATATGTTTGTGCTGCGCCCCGACGTTTAATTTAGTCGGTCGAGCTGACTTTGTTTGCTGGCTAGCGGGTTGCGTGAGCGTTTCCCGGTGTCCAGCGTGAATAATTATTAGCAGTAACGCTTGCATAGTTACACCTTCAGGTGAGTTTGCATTAGCCTCTGCTGGTTCAGGCTGCGTGGGCGCTGCCTCCCCCCAGCATATGGTCTGTTTTTGTGTTTGTGCTGTGTCCCGACGTTTAATTTAGTCGGTCAAGCTGACTTTGTTTGCTGGCTGGCGGGTTGCGTGAGCGTTTCCCGGTGTCCAGCGTGAATAATTATTAGCAGTAACGCTTGCATAGCTACACCTGCTGATGAGTTTGCATTAACCTCTGTTGGTAGAGGCTGCGTGCGCGCTGCTTCCCCCCAGCATATGGTCTGTTTTTGTGTTTGTGCTGTGTCCCGACGTTTAATTAGTCGGTCAAGCTGACTTTGTTTGCTGGCTGGCGGGTTGCGTAAGCGTTTCCGGTGTCCAGCGTGAGTAATTATTAGCGGTAACGCTTGCATAGCTACACCTGCTGGTGAGTTTGCATTAACCTCTGTTGGTAGAGGCTGCGTGCGCGCTGCTTCCCCGCAGCATATGGTTTGTGTTTTGCTTTGTGCTGTGTCCCGATTTGGATTTGTTACTGAGCGTACGCGCTCCCTCCCTCCAGCTTACGGTGTCCATACTCGGTTTGTCCATAGCGTTCGCGCTCAGGTTATCCGAGGATTATTCATTAAAATACCAGCTGGGTTCCTTACCCGGTATAGGTAGCGTACGCGCTCCCTCCCTCTGGCTTACGTTGTCCATACTCGGTTTGTCCATAGCGTTCGCGCTCAGGTTATCCGAGGAGTATTCATTAAAATACCAGCTGGGTTCCTTACCCGGTATAGGTAGCGTACGCGCTCCCTCCCTCCGGCTTACGGTGTCCATACTCGGTTTGTCCATAGCGTTCGCGCTCAGGTTATCCGAGGAGTATTCATTAAATACCAGCTGGGTTCCTTACTCGGTATAGGCAGCGTACGCGCTCCCTCCCTCCAGTGCAAGCCCCTGTAGTATACTAGCGGGAGCGTCTGAGCTAATTTGGACAGGTGAGTGTCGTGTAAGCCTCCAGCGCCACCACAATGGATGACTCCCATTTCTGTACGTCATGTGAGGCTCCTCTACAGCCAGAGGACGGCCATGACCTATGCCCCGCATGCCTCGGTCCTGAGCACCGGCGGGAGGCGCCGTCAGACAAACTCTGCATGAACTGCAGTTACTTGCCTTGGGCGGTGAGGGCTGCCAGTCGGGCGCAGGTGGAACATCAGTGGGATGAAGGTGACCTCCCCCCATCAGGCCAGTCTCCCCCGGCCTGTTAGAGACGCTCTAAGCGGCGGGCTGCGGCTACAGCAGTCGCACCCTCCAGGAAGAGGGCGAAATCTGCTCAAAAAGAGACAAAAGAAAGCAGGCTCTCATCTAAAGTCGATCAGCTGTCTGCTGAGCTGGCCCAGGTCAGGCCCATGCTCAGAGACTGCCAGCCTGATGCCCCATTGCAAGGTAATTTGACACCCTCTCCTCCAATGCCAGTGCTGGTACCTGAGGAGGATACGTTTTCCCTGTGTTATGGCCCCAATTTGTTATTACATTTATAACACAACAGCAACAGCAAGGGATGACAAACACAGTTTTAACAACTAAAACACATTTAATTTTTAAACAAAGACAAAGACTAATAACAACCTACAACTAAAGATCAAGATTGATAAATAAGAAAAAAACAGAAATAATTACAGTCCCTTTTTGTGGGGTGGCTTGGTGATGTCCTGGATGATGAAAATGCTCAAACACAGGCAAAGAAATCCACAAAAGAAACGTCACAGGTCTTGAACAGAATGGCAGGTCTGGTCATCTTCTTGCAATTTCTCCTGCTACTTTACTGTCTCAATTCTTTTCCTTATATACTCTTTTGCAGACCCCACCCACATTTAGACCTCTTTTTTTTAATTTTCTGAGACTTGCCCCAGACATGTCCAGGACATGTCTAAACATGACTCCAGTCTGAGCTTAACAATAAAAGGTAAATACTGCCATCTAGTGGCCTATATTCACATTACACCTCCATTCCAAAAGGGAAAAATTTTGACTCATAAAGGCAAAATTTTTCTTTTCAATACAAAATGGTTAAGTGAACACTTGTCTATATATACATATCACACAATATTCAAATAAACACATGATATATATATACATATTCAAACACGAGATAAGCAATCAGCAATTACATTGTCTGTACCCTTCACATGCTTAATTTCCAAGTCAAACTCCTGTAAAATCAAACTCCAATTCAACAATCTCCGATTCTTGATTTTCACCTTACTCAAAAACATTAACGGATTGTGGTCAGTGTACACAATCATTGGCTTTTGTCCTGTACAAACATAAACCTCAAAGTGTTGTAAAGAAAGGACCAGAGCCAACAGTTCCTTCTCTATTGTGGAATAGTTCCTTTGGTGGCGATTGAACTTCCTGGAGAAGTATGCCACGGGATGCTCAATGTCATCAGAGTCACTTCTCTGTCGGAGCACAGATCCACAAGCTTGGTCGCTAGCATCGACCGCGATGGAGAACGGTTTGTTGAAGTCAGGAGATTTGAGCACGGGGAAGTGACACAGCAGAGACTTCAGGTGATCGAAGGCTCTCTGGCATGCATCATCCCAGGTGAACTTTACGCCTTTCTTCAGTTGGTTAGTTAGACTGAGAGCAATCTCAGCAAAGTTCTTGCAGAACTTGCGGTAGTACCCGATCATTCCAAGGAAGCGGCGCAAAGCTTTTTTGTTGTCAGGAACTGGAAAGTCCATGATTGCTTGGACTTTAGCATTTATCGGTGCCACCTTACCCTGGCCTATGACGTAGCCAAGATAGGTGACAGTAGCACAACCAAAGTCACTCTTGCTCAGGTTAACAGTCAGGTTAGCCTGGGTCAGGCGCTGGAACAACGTCTCTACATCTTTTAGATGTTCTTCCCAGGAGTCACTCCGTGTGATCAGGTCATCGATGTACGCACCCGTGTGTGGCAATCCGGCGATTGTAGACTATATCATCCTTTGGAACGTGGCTGGGGCATTTTTCATGCCAAAGGGTAGGACTTCATACTGGTACAATCCAGATGGTGTGGCAAAAGCAGAGATGCTCCTGGCCCTCTCAGTTAAAGGCACACACCAATAACCCTTCAATAAATCAATCTTGGTCAGAAACTTTGCTTGCCCTACACTATCAATACAATCATCAATCCTAGGTATTGGAAACACATCAGTTCTAGTTACAGCATTGACTTTGCGATAATCTGTACAGAATCTAGTACTTCCATCAAGTTTTGGAACTAGCACACAGGGTGAACTCCAATCGGAGTTGGAGGGTCTGATAATATCATGTTCTAACATGTACTCAACCTCTTTCTCAGCAATCTTTCTCTTTTCAGGATTCATCCGGTACGGATGCTGTTTTATTGGTTTGGCATCACCAACATCTACATCATGAGAGGCTATAGAAACTCTTTTTGGAACATCAGGAAAAAGATCCTCATATTTCTTGATCAACCTCTCAAACTGATCTTTCTGTGCGGGTTCTAAGTGCTGGAGTTTTACATCAAGATTTTGCAACACTTCAGAATTTGACAATTTACATGAAAGAACTTCAGCTTTAATTCTAGGTTCATCATCTTGAAACTCCCCCTCATCTTCACACGTTTCGACCAGAGGAGAATCTGAAGTGACAGCAGCAACCCTAGCATTTCTGTCATGATAAGGCTTCAGCATGTTAATGTGACACAATTGTTTTGGTTTTCTCCTATCTGGAGTCTTCACAATGTAATTGAGATCATTGAGTTTTGTCAGAATTTCATAAGGACCATGAAATCTAGCCTGCAATGGATTGGACTGCAAGGGAAACAACACAAGGACCTTTTCTCCTGGTTTAAACTCACGGCTTCTAGCCTTATGATCATACCAAGTTTTCATTTTTCCCTGCCTTGATTTCAAGTTCTCTTTGGCAAGGTCACAAGCTGCACGCAATCTTTCCTTGAACTTGCTAACATAGAGCCGCATATCAGTCTGTTAGACTTTCTCTTGCCATTGTTCACTCAACAATAGCAAAGGTCCTCTCACTTCATGACCAAACACTAGCTCAAATGGACTGAATCCAGTAGACTCCTGCACTGCTTCTCTAGCTGCAAACAACAGCAAATGAACCCCTTCATCCCAGTCTTTCTCATGGTCATAACAATAAGTCCTCATCATTGTCTTGAGAGTGGAATGAAACCGCTCTAAGGCACCCTGACTTTCTGGATGATAGGCACTAGAAAGAATCTGCTTTGCACCTAGTTCATACACAACCTGCTGAAACAATCCTGAAGTGAAATTGCTACCTTGGTCTGACTGAATTTCCCTGGGAAGGCCAAACAACGTGAAGAACTTTATCAAAGCCTTTGAGATTGCAGTTGCCTTTATGTTGCGTAGAGGTATGGCTTCAGGGAATCTGGTAGATGCACACATGATTGTCAGCAAGTACTGATTTCCAGATCTAGTCTTGGGTAATGGACCAACGCAATCAACAATGACCCTAGAGAATGGCTCCCCAAATGCTGGGATAGGTTGCAATGGAGCTACAGGTGGGTCTAACTGGTGTTTTCCAACTACCTGACAAGTGTGACAGGTTTTGCAAAAGTTGGAAACGTCTTTCCGAAGCCCAGGCCAAAAGAAGTGTTTCATGATCTTATCAACAGTCTTGTGAACACCAAGATGACCTCCTAAAGGTAAACTATGAGCCATTGTTAAGATCTCATTCCTATAGACCTTCGGAACAACAATTTGCCTGACCACTGCCCAATCTGCATTGGCAGGGATATCAGGAGGGCGCCACTTCCGCATCAACACACCATCCTTGAGATAATACCCAACTGGAACTGCGTCTATTTCTTTATCAGGAAGGGCTCTCCTCTTTAGTGCACAAATTTCAGGATCATTAGCTTGCTCCTCAATCAACCGCTTTCTGGACAGAGACAAGTCTCCAGACACATCAGAATCACCAGACCCATCCGGCTGGCTGAATAGAGAACTGATAAAAGTATCTGATAAGTCCTCAAACGGAGAAACCATAGTAGGCCAATCAGAGTCATGAGGCGAACCACCTGAGTCCTGACTATTCAATGTGCTGGACGGCACCACAACATCATCTTCTTTAGCCTTCTTGGCCATAGCACGAGTCACTGCACAAGAAGGATACAGAGATGGGTCCTCATCCCCATCTTCAGTGCTCGGCTGTGAAGTAAGATGTACAGGGGGAACTACTTTGCCCCCAGCCAGGTCATTGCCTAGCAACAGAGAAACACCCTTTATAGGTAGACTTGACATCAGTCCCACCTTTACCTGTCCTGTAACTAAATCTGACTTCAAGAATATAGAGCGCAGGGGTACAGATACAGTCCTCCCTTCAATACCTTGTACAAGTATGAAATCCCCTGAAGCGGTCTCATCACGTAACTCCATGGAGTCCATCAACAAAAGTGACTGAGAAGCTTCGGTATCCCTTAGGATATATATGGGGACAGGAGTAGTATGCTCATTCAGAGCCACAAATCCCTCTGACACAAATGGAAGAAATTCCTCCCTCACGCAGTCAGCTGTATCAGGCTTTTTAGCCCCACAAGAAGCAGGCAATTTAGCAGATTGGTTATCTACTACAGGGGTTTCTAACCTTGTTTTCACAAAGGCATTTGGTTTGGTATCCTTTTCTTTTTCTTTCTTAGCTTTAAGGAACCAACAGTTAGTTGTAACATGACCAGATTTCTTGCAATAACTGCAAACTAGACCACTTTTGTCACTGTCAGCTTTCACACTTTGATCAGACCTGTTACTGGATTTCTGAGCACCATCACCAGATTTGTCTTTGTCTTTGGGTGAGGAATCTTGGGTATCACCATAACCCTTTTTCTGAAATTGGGACCATCTATTGTTACTGCTAGACTGAAATTTGGACTTGTGTGTGAGAACATATTCATCGGCAAATTTGGCAGCTGATTGCAAGTTCAGTGCTTGCTTCTCATTAAGGTAGGTCGTAACATCATCCTTAACACAGTTCTTGAATTCTTCAACTAACACCATCTCTTTTAGTGAGTTGAAATCATCCTTGACCTCCATAGAAGTACACCAGCGCTCAAAGCAAACCTGCTTTTCATTAGCAAATTCAACATAAGTCTGATTTTCAGATTTCTTCAGACCTCATAATCAGAGGAATCATCTGCAGATAAAGCCGAATAGGCTTGTTGAGCTTTACCCTTGAGGACAGTTTGCAACATCAGAGGCCAGTGTTCCTTTAGCCACTGGCAACTCTTTGCTACCTTTTCAAAACACTGGAAATAGTTCTCAACGTCCTTTTCCGAAAATGGAGGCACCAGTTTTACCTCCTGACTGGCACAAGATTTATTTTCAGTTTGAATTTTAATTTTTAGATGCTCCATTTGGAGTCTTTCTTCTCTATCGAATTTCTCTAATTTAAAATTTCTCTGTCTCTGTCTCTCTCTTTCTGCTCTTTCCTCTTTCTCTCTCTCAAATTCTTTGTTTTTCTTTTTCTTCCCTTTCAAATTCTCTTTGTTTTTCTCTTTCCTCCCTTTTAATCTCTTCTCTTGCTAATTTTTCTAACTCAAACTGCCTTTGTTTTTCTTTTTCTTCCCTTTCAAATTCTCTTTGTTTTTCTTTTTCCTCCCTTTCAATCTCTAGCATTTTTAATTTAAGTTCCATTTCTATATTTGGATTTTCCACTGGAAACTGTTCCAGATCTCCTGGTGCAAACACATTTTCATCAATGTAATATTCAACTATCTCTCTAGCCAGTCTTGCTTTTCGCATGGCTGGTTTTACCTCTGTCAGCTCCAAATGTCTGCATATTTCCAACAGTTCTGTCTTTTTAAAAGACTTCAAAACCCCTACGGTTGGTGATGCCAAGAAATCATCCATTGCTGTTGTCAATATATATGTATTCAATTAAAAAAATCAATTTTACAATTTGAAATGTTAGATTTTCAATTAATGACTCTCACAATGGTCTGTCCCGGACTTGAGCCCCCAATTTGTTATGGCCCCAATTTGTTATTACATTTATAACACAACAGCAACAGCAAGGGATGACAAACACAGTTTTAACAACTAAAACACATTTAATTTTTAAACAAAGACAAAGACTAATAACAACCTACAACTAAAGACCAAGATTGATAAATAAGAAAAAAACAGAAATAATTACAGTCCCTTTTTGTGGGGTGGCTTGGTGATGTCCTGGATGATGAAAATGCTCAAACACAGGCAAAGAAATCCACAAAAGAAACGTCACAGGTCTTGAACAGAATGGCAGGTCTGGTCATCTTCTTGCAATTTCTCCTACTACTTTACTGTCTCAATTCTTTTCCTTATATACTCTTTTGCAGACCCCACCCACATTTAGACCTCTTTTGTTTAATTTTCTGAGACTTGCCCCAGACATGTCCAGGACATGTCTAAACATGACTCCAGTCTGAGCTTAACAATAAAAGGTAAATACTGCCATCTAGTGGCCTATATTCACATTACACCTGGCAGCTTCGGCTACCTACTTCCACGGTTATGGGAGAGATTCGTAAAATGGGGGGTTCCCAGACATCTGAGCGGGGCTCCCACTCCTCGGCTCAGAGTTCAGTGGCTGAGTTGGGGGATGGCTTCATGCGGGCAATCATGCGCATGGCTTTAGATCGACTGCACATGCATGTACCACAGCAGGCAGAAGCTGCACCTGCTAGTGCCCTCTTCAGGCGCAGGGCAGCCCCCACTGCCTTCGTTATTCCCCACTCTAAGGACTATCTGAAGCAGTTGCAGGCTTGTTGGAGACCTTCTCACAAGGCCTTATGATGCTGGAGCACGTGCTGGCCGCATGGGGAACTCTTTGTCGAATCTCACGTTGGCGCTCTCAGCTTCATTGCAGGAGGGCAACGTGGCTGCTGATTCTGTAACTGTTTGTGATGCCTCACTGGAGGCATTCGGCCTTCTGTCCAGGGAACTTGGACGGATGATGTCCATCCTGGTTCAGGCTCGTCGCCAGGTTTGGCTATCTCAGTCAAACTTGACAGAGGCATCCAGGAGACTCCTTCGCAGTCTCCCCATGGAACCGGGAGAGATATTTGGTACTGCAGCCCAGGAAGCACTGGAAAGGACCATCCAGGCAGGGCAAACTAAGCAGCAGCTTGCGGGCCTTGGGCGGATGCCTCTCCTTGATAGGTCTCCTGCCAGCAGAATGAGGGGTTCCTCGGCTGCTTCTCACACCCGCTTACCACGGCCGACCCACTCCACTGGCCGCCGTGTTGTCCAGCGTCCCATGCGGAGACCAGCTCGGGACTTTCGAGGCCCTGCCCGCCTGTCCCCCCCCCCTTAGGGGCCGGGGGGCCAGACATTGAGGCCGTGGGGCCGGCGGTCGGATATTTTTCACATCAGCAGCTCCGACAGTGGGCTGCTCATGCTTCAGACCCGTGGGTGGTTGCCACCTTGACCCACGGGTACAAGCTTTAATTCCGTTGCCGGCCCCTCACATCTGGCCGGGTCCAAATGGCCTCCATCAGCGACCCGGCAAAGGCTCTCGTGTTGGGCCAGGAGTTATCCACCCTCCTGGCCAAAGGCGCCATCGAGCCTGTGGACCCTCTGTCGCATCCCTGGGGGTACTATTCAACATACTTCCTCGTGACGAAACAGACTGGCGGATTTCGCCCAGTCTTGGACCTCAGAGGGCTGAACAAATCTATGAAGGTCATTCCTTTCCACATGTTGACCACCGCAGATGTTCTGCAAACTGTGGCACAGGGAGAATGGTTTACGTCCATTGACCTCAAGGACGCTTACTTCCGTGTCCCCATCACTCAAAAACATCGGCGGTTTCTCTGCTTTGCCTACCGAGACCGCCACTGGCAGTTCAGGTTGCTACCCTTTGGGCTCTTCCTCTCTCCAAGGGTCTTCACGAGGTGTGTTGCCGCAGCCCTTGCGCCTCTACAGTCTCAAGGCTTGAAAATTCTCCCATACCTGGATGACTGGCTGGTCTGTCCACCATCCCGTGCTCAGGTGTCCAGTGATACAGCATGTCTCCTGTCCCACGTGGCCTGCCTCGGATTCGAGGTGAATATGGGAAAGAGTTGCCTGGTGCCATCTCAGGCTACAACTTTCATTGGGATTGCATTGGACAGTGTAGCCATGATAGCCAGACCGCCCCCCGCTGTGTGGGCGACATCCTTCACCTTCTTGCCCTGTTCCAAGAGGGCCGTTGGCTGACCTTCCTTGCATTTCCCTCGCCTCGTGGGCGAACTAACGTCCATTTCAGCTGTGGTTCCGCTGAGCTTGCTAACACTACGCCCCCTGCAGAGGTGGCTGAATAGCTTCCACTTGGATGCCAAGCGACACAGGCACAGGAAGTTCAGGGTGTCACAAAGGTGTCTCCTTGCCTTGGCTCACCCGGCACTCAGGCACTTTCTGCCATACCTGAGGGGCAAGCATGTCCTCGTAAGGTCAGACAACACATCAACTGTATATCATATAAATCATCAGGGCAGGACCAAGTCTGTGCGGTTGCTGCGACTGACAGAAGAGCTCTTCACGTGGGCGGCCCCCCCGTCTGATCAGCCTTCGGGCAATGCATCTACCGGGAGAGCGGAGCAACCTGACAGACTCCCTCTCCCGTCAAAAACTCCGTCAGGAGAGTGGCGCCTCCACCCGGAAATGGTCAGCACTATTTGGAGCCTCTTCGGCAGAGTGGACGTGGACCTCTTCGCTTCAGAAGTCTCTACCCACTGTCCTCTGTGGTTCTCCTTAGCCGAGACAACCAGTCCCTCGGGCCAGGACGCATTGGCCCACCCTTAGCCGGCCGGCCTCCTGTATGCCTTTCCCCCGCTTCCTCTGATTCGGTCGGTACTTCAGAGGATCCTTCAGGGGGGTCGCAGTGTCCTCCTTGTGGCTCCCTTCTGGCCAGGGAGGAGCTGGGTCCCACTGCTGCACGGACTCTGTCGCGGTGTACCGTGGCGCCTTCTCGACAGGAGGGATCTCCTGTCCCAGCTGGCGGGGCGGATCTGGCACCCCAATCCACGATGCCTCCAACTGTGTGTTTGGCTGCTGGAGGGCCCGAGTTGCTGTTTAGCTCCTGTGCGGACCCTGTCAAATACACCATATTGAATGCAAGAGCGCTGTCCACTCGTCTTCAATATGAGAATAGATGGAAACTGTTTTTCGACTGGTGTACAAGTCGGTATGAGGACCCTGTGCGCTGCTCTGTGCCAACTATTCTTGACCTCTTCAGTCTCTTCTGGACGAAGGTCGGTCTCATTCGACGTTGAAAGTGTACGTAGCGGCAATATCTTGTGGTCATGTGAGGATTGACGATGGCACTGTGGGGAGCCATAGTTTGGTGTCCCTCTTCTTGAAGGGGGCTCAGAGATTACATCCTCTGATTTCCCCAAAAGCTCCAGCATGGGATCTTCCCCTGGTACTGGATGCACTTAGCCGGCCCCCTTTTGAGCCCTTGACACAAGCGGAGCTGAAGTGGGTGTCTTGTAAGACTGCGTTCCTTCTGGCCATTTGCTCTGCAAAGCGTGTCAGCGAGCTGCATGCCCTGTCTGTCAGTGACTCGTGTTTGAGGTGGAACTCGGATGGCTCAGGGGTCACTCTGTGGCCGAACACAGCGTTTCTCCCTAAAATGTTGGCTTGCGCTCACCGCAACCAGCCTATTCGGCTGGCTCGGTTTGACCCTTCTCCAAGGGAGAGTGGGGATGAGCCTGAACTGTTAGGTCCAGTGCGGGCTCTGAGGGCCTACACTGCAGCTACTGGATGCATTCGAAGGTCTGAACAACTTTTTCTCTGCTACGGTGGCCCTAACAGGAGTTGCGCCATCTCCAAGCAGCGTTTGTCCCACTGGATTATTAATGTCATCATCCATGCCTATCGGACGAGTAACCGTCCCCTTCCACCTGGCGTGAGGTGCCACTCTGCCAGGAGTGTTGCTACTTCATGGCCTGCCCTGAGGGGAGTGTCCTTGGAGGACATTTGTGCCGCAGCTTCATGGTCGTCACCGGACACGTTCTCCAGGTTCTACAGGGTGAACGTGGCCACACCCCACCCCTCAGCCGTGGCTCTACGGCCGGGGTCTTCTGACTTTTTGCACACTGAAGGTCCGTGATTCGGATTCTTCGTGACCTTGTTGGTATAAGTCATTCAGTGCTTTAAGCACCGCCCTCTGGCGGTCAGCAGGGATGAAATAGAACGAAAGTTACGAATGTAACTACGGTTCTATGAATCCCGAATGACCGCCAGAGCTCTCTGTCACTCAGAATCCTCGTGTGCTCGCGAGAAGATTCTGTTAGAAACGATCCTCAGGTGACACCGGAAGATATAATCTTCTTTGGGTCACCTGCAGGTCACAGGTGACATTGTTGGTATACATACTCGCACTACGCATGCGCGAAGGGGAATATTCAGTGCTTTAAGCACCGCCCTCAGGTGGTCATTCGGGATTCATAGAACCGTAGTTACATTCGTAACTTTCAATTTTATTAGCCCTTAGAGTGCTGAAATAAATAAAAATGCATAAATGTAATTATCTTGTGTTGTTAAACACTTATCATGTGGCGACTTGTTTTAGAGAGCTCCCACAGGGGTGCTCTTTTAAACAAGTTGCCACATGATAGGTTTTCCACAGCTTTGATTTTGAAATCTTACATCATTGAGTAACAATAGTTGTATTTGGCACTCTAAGGGTTAATGCATTTTTCTTTGCTCGGTGATCTGCAGCATTGTAGTCATATTTATGTAATCATGTCTGATGCTTGGAATGTCACTTCCTGCAGGATTCTCAGTTCTTTTATGCAAGCGGATGCACACAGCTTTCTGCTTTACACTGGATAATGGCATCCTCTAAATGTCTGTAATGTGACATGATGTGATGTAATTCAGAGTAAGGAAGCGCTCTTGCTCCTTCCCTCAGGAGCACTTCCTGGAGCCCTGCTCTCGGCGCGGCCGGCAGGAGAACATGCGCTACAACAGCATGCTGAAGCAACTGCACAGCCAGCACAGCGCCATCCTCAGGCAGTGGAAGGCGGCGCGCCGTGGCCTGGTGTCAGAGAGGGGACCCTGGGCGGACAGGTAACCGCTGGAGCGGAGTGGGGTCAGGACAGGGGGGAGGTGGAGGGGGGGCGGCTGGGTATATTACGGTGTTAAGCAGGAGTCTGGGGGGTGTGTGTCCCATGGCAGTGTTACTAAGTTTGCTCTGTGGCTGCTCTGGCTAAATCACGAAAGTCTGAAGAAACCTAGATTATGGAGCGACGTAAAGAGTCATATCCGGGTTTTGCTCAGCCAAGTTTTCCAGCAAACTCTGTAAGACACTTCATCTTACTTATCCCATAAGTCTCAATAATGGGCTTCGCAAGTGACCGATGTGGCTGGGGACTGTATCAGCATTTTCTGTGCTCATACTTACTTGGCTGATTGTTACTTGCTTAGTAGATATGTGCTGAATTATTTTCGAGTTACTTAGCATTTGATTTCCCAGTTAACTGAATCTCCCTTTGTTTGATGGGTTGAGACTGGTTGCTGATTGCTGTGATGATGGCCTCTTGTCCGAGGTGCTCTGCTCACTATTTACACTGCTGTAGAGGCTGGATACCGATTTGCCGCGACGTCAGCAGTGTTCACCGATAGGCTCATGCACTGAGAAATGCTTCCTCCAGAGTGACATTGGGTGTGGAATTATGGGATGGAAGAGGACTGATTGTGTCTTTTGGTATTTCTGCGTGCTTTTTGCACAGGCAGCGGGGTGAGGTGTAGTAGTAAGTGTCGAATGTAGAGAATTACTTCCTCTTGAATGTTACGGATGTGATATTGGGTGTGGAATTATGGGATGGAGGACAACTGATTTTGTGTGCTTGTGTCACAGGGAGCAGGGTGAGATGCACTGGCGTGTGTCAAGCGCAGAGAACTACTCACGCATGAGGCTCAAACTGGTGCGCAACTACAACTTCGACCCGCACACTGAGGCCAGTGCACTGCGGGACAACCTGGGTGAGAATTACACTGCTGAACATTCAGTCTTATTTATGTTCAACCCTGTTTTCAGAAAAGTAGGGATGCTCGGTAAAATTAAAGTAAAAACGGAATACAATGATTTGCAAATCAGTGAAGCTTTTTTTTTTTTTAAGGAAAATTGGACCTAGACAAAATGTTAGATGTTGAAACTGAAAAATTTTGTTGTGTTTGGAGAAATATCTGCTCATATTGAATTTGCTGCTATTAACTATTTCAAAAAAGGTTGAAACAAAAGACTGGAAAAAATGTATGATGCTAAAAAAATACACCTGGTTAAACATCTAACAGCTTATGAGGTTTATCGGTATCTGGTCAGTAATATGATTTGGTATATAAAGGGCATCCCAGAGAGGCTGAGTCTTTCAGAAAAAAAAGATGGCGAGGGCTTCACCACTCTGTGAAAGACTGAATAACAATTGAGGAATAATGGTTCTCGATGTAAAATTTAAAAGGATTTGGGTATTCTGTGATTTAAGGTGCATAATTTCATTGAAAGATTCAGAGGATCCGTAGAAATCTCTGTATGTAAGGGAGAAGGCGGAAAACCAGTACTGAATGGCCTTGACCTTCAGGCCCTCAGGCAAAACTGCATAAAAAAAGGACAGGATTCAGTAGTAGAAATCGCTGCATAAGCTCAGGAACTCATCTGAAAACACTTCATTAATTCTGAATAATATATACAGGTTTTTGAGCAACATATGCTGCAATCCAGATGTCTTTTTCAGGGAAGGTCTTGTTTATTTCAGTAAGGCAATGCCATACACCACTCTCTGCATGTATCACCACAACCTGACACTGTAGTAAGAGTCTGGGTGCTAGACCGGCCTGCCTCCAGTCCAGACCTGTCACCCACTTGAAAATATTTTGCACATTATGAAACAAAACATGACAAAGGAGTTGTCATGAAATGAAGCGTTAAGCAGTTGAAGTCCTACATCAAGCAAGAATAGGAGAATAGTATGCTTTCAAAACTACAGCAGTTGGTCTCCTCAGTACCCAAACACTCTGTGTTGTTCAAAGAAGTGATGTGGTAAACATGCCCTCAACTTTTTTGATGCATGTTGATGGCATCAAATTCAAAGTGTGCGGATTTTAAAAAAAATGCCTTTTTGGTATGTGGTCTTCGTACCATTTTCAATTAAATATTGAGTTTAAATTATTTCTAAATCGTTGAATTCTGCTTTTATTTACATTTTACTCGACATCCCAACTATTTTGGAAATGGGGTTGTACGTTTAACACTGTTAGTGTGGGTAGTTCCATGTCAGTGCGTAGGAGGCTGTCATCTCACATTACCATTATTACACTTGAGTAGAGGAGGCATGGGCTAATCCCACTGGAACAGTCCGCGTTAAGCGCCTTAACGGGCATCTAAAGTTGATTCTCAGATGGGACGTTGAACGTCCAGTGTTTACAAACAAATCACTTGCTTTTGTTGACATCTTGCATTGTCACATGACCAATTTCATTCATCAAGCAATGGTTTGTGTACATGCGTAGATAATCCTTCTATTTCGGTTAGTTTACGTAGGTGCGACTCGCTGATTGGCCGGTAAACAAAAACAATGGGAATCAAATTTAGATTCCCTTTAAGGACCCAACAGTGGCACTTAATTATGGATATCCTCAAGCTTGAGTCCTTGAAAAAAGGCAAAGAAGAAGAAAGTTCTATGAATATTGACCTTACTTAAGTTACATTCATGAAATTGTTCATGGACCAGTCAAATATCTACAGTAGGATGGTGTGGTGGTTAAAAAGTGTTTGTTTAGCTGCCTTGTGGCTTGAATCATCAGTCCTCTGAGTTCCAGTCATTAGCATGCTAACACTTGCTGTGAGGCTACAGCTCCCCACGGTCTATAGCCACTGATCTCATGTGCCTTACTCTGCATTCACAGCACTGGTCCTGCAGATTGCGGACATTTCTTGAATGAACTTTGGGCAGCTTTAGGACAAATTAGTGGTGCAGTCTTAGGAGTGCGGGATGGGCCAGATGATTCCTCCCCGCCCTCCCTCTGTGTCCCCACAGGAGTGCAGCAGCAGCAGGTGAGCGCCCAGTCACTTCTGCTGGAGGCTGTGAAACATGCCAAGGTGAGCGACCTGGAGGAGGACATGCTGGACCTGCCCGAGGAAGAGCCTGGCGGCAATAATCTGTGAGTAACAGCAGGGAAGTTGGGGGAGTAACCTGGAAACTTCCTTATTCTGTGGGGACCGACCCCTGGTAGCTGTGCTGGTCACAGAGAGTGGGTAAAAACAGCATTCTGTGTATTGGGAAGTTATTACATCCCTTAGAAAGTTGCCTAAGTACCGCTCAAAGATCGTTTTGGGAAGCGTTCTGCGGCATCAACACTATTCAGTGGGGTGATGCATCTGCATGTCTTTTGAAAAAGCTGCCCGTGTGGCGCAGAAAGTTGCCAGAGTGGCCTGGAAAGTTGCTGCAGTAGCAAAGAAAATTTCGAGAAAAACAGACAGTTGCCTTTGGGTAGAAACGGTTCACTGGAAGCACCATTGCTCTGAGAGGGAGGTGAAGTAGTTGACTGCATCTGTCTGACTGGCAGGAGCGAGGCAGAGGAGGCGGGGCAGCGGGAGAAGCTGGTCCTGTGGGAGGACTGCGAGCTGGTGACGGTGATGGACATCAGTCCTGGTCGTCTGGAGCTCACCACCCAACACATCTACTTCTACGACGGTGGCAGCGAGAGGGAGGAAGGTACAAGGGCGGGGTCTGTGGGCCTGTGCACAGAGCTTTGTTTGCTGAAACTCCCCCATCAGATGAACTCTTTTGCTGTTGCTTCATGGGTCCATGTAGAAGATTGTGATTCTGTTTCTCTGCTTCCTAATGATGTTATTTGGTCATGTTCATGTGATACCAGTTTTGAGGATTTGCTGAATTTGCCAAGTTTAAGCTCTGCAACCATTTCACATATTGTCAGTTTGTCCCTAGTCTTGGTCATTATTGTGTGCATCTGCCCCAGGTGTAGATGATGCCTTTGTTTCTATGTCTCAGGTGTAGGTTTGACTTCATGCATATGCCCGAGGTGTTTGTTATCACTTTTATCTGCCTGAGGTGCAGTTTATGACTTTGTGTGCCAGCCCCTGCTGTGGGTTATGAATGTTTCTTCCACAGGTGTGGGTTATGACTTCAAGTGGCCCCTGTCCCAAATCCGGGAGGTTCACCTGCGGCGGTATAACCTGCGGCGGTCTGCGTTGGAGATCTTCCTCATCGACCAGTCCAACTACTTCCTCAACTTCAAGAAGGAGGTGATTCTGCCCCGTTTCCCTATAAATAAATAAAATCTGTTATTATTAAAAAAAATCTATTATTCCCTCCTACTACCAAAAAAAAAAGTTTACTAAAAATGTGTTCAACTCTGAGCAGGTGGCTTGATTGAGAGGGTGTGTAAACAGTTTTGTTTTGATTGACAGGCGAGGAATAAAGTGTACAGTCGAATCCTGCTGTTGCGCTCTCTCAGCCTGCATGGAACTCGCTCTCCGCAGGAGTTACTCAAAGCTTCCGGACTCACTCAGGTCAGGGGTCAGGGGTTGAGAGTTTGGGGTTAGAGTTCACTTAATCCTTGACGAACATACTTGTTGACTCATTGTCTTTCTTGTTTTCCTCAGAAATGGGTGAACAGGGAGATTACCAATTTTGACTACCTCATCCAGCTCAACACTATTGCAGGACGCACTTACAACGACCTGGCTCAGTACCCTGTGGTAGGTGCCCTCGTCTGGCTGAATTTGGAACTGCAGGGTCATTCAGGGAGACGGTTGTAGATTTGATGGGGTGAGCAGTGACTTGAGGGTTTGTGGTTAGTGCGTTCTTCATTCTGCTTTGAACTGTCCTGTTTTTCTCGTGTGTGTGTGTGTGTCTTTATATCCCCAGTTCCCCTGGATCCTGACAGATTACACATCAGAGGAGCTGGACCTTTCTGACCCTCGGGTGTTTCGGGACCTGTCCAAACCAATCGCTGTCGTCAACGAGAAAAACGCCAAGGCTGTGAGAGAGAAGTGTGTACCCTTGACCCTCTGTTTGCTTCACCTCTATGTGGTTTGTGTGTGTATGTGTGTGTGTGCACGCATATCTTTTTTATTTATTATGCCTGTGCATGTTTGTATTAGGGGTGGGACGATTCTGAATCGCGATTTTTTTAAGGCGTAGTACCACCACCTGTTGCCGTGGGGCGAACATCCGAGCTTTCCCTCTTCCTTAATTAAACCAGACGCAGCCTTGAACGAAAGTGGCAAACATCAAAGGGCGTGAGAAATGCTTCCGGAAAAAACTTCACTGACATCAGTATTTTTCGGCTAAGTGCTTAAAGGAGCCAAGCAAATGAAAACAGAATCATCTCCTATTAACCAATTAGGCAACTCGAAGAAAAGTAAACCTGTTCCCGTTTACTTTGCTTGATTAGCGATCAAATGTGGATTCGGTTACTCTGTAAGTTGAATGAGTAGAGCTGTTTATTAAGACATGTTTGATTGCTGCATTTAGAAATTTAAATGGCACAGATTTGCATAAACAATTGGCATGGCCACACCATTTCGTGCGAGTGTGATAATTCATAGCGATCTCACGTTCATGTTTCATCTGCCTTTCAGAATTTTTTCCAGCCTGTGTATTTTTTAGAATCCAGGGCGATCTTTACAAATCTGTTTTAAATTCATCTTGAATAATGTCCTAAAATGCGACAATGAGAGATGTAATTCAGAGGAAGATTTTTTTTTCTAATTATTCAAATTATTGGCATTCTTTCGATCTAACAAGCCCAGTTAGGTTTTTCTGCTTTTCGCCATCACATCTTAATCGTTATAGGCTACTGAAATTGCTTGATTGTTATTTAAGCCAAGTACACGGGAGCAGATTTAGGGAAGGGCGGAGCGCCTGCAAGTAGCGAAATCTAAACTCAGGCTTCTTCCCAACGGCATTTTAAATCGTTTAAGCCGCTTCAGGTGTGTGTTTCAAGAAATTACGTGTGACTGCCTACACACCCCATGACTGCAAGTGGTCTCATGACACTTAAAAAAAAAATCCTCGTCTTTTTAGAAGATCTATAATGATATAATAAAAATAAAGAAATTTATTTTCAGATCGCCCTGGATTTCAAGCATCAAAAAATACACAAGGTGGAGAACATTCTGCAATGCGGATGAAACGTGAATGGGAGCAATAAATTATGAAAATCATACCACAAAATGGTATGGCAATGGCAATCGTGTTCATGCTGTGCTGTTCTTTGGCCATTTAAATTTCATAATGTGGCAATCAAACATGCTGCCTTAATAAAGAGCTCTAGTCATCCAGCAAAGTAAATAAATGAATCCCATGATTGATTGCTAATTGAGCAAAGTAAACAGGGACATGATTAAAGTAGCCTAATTAGTGAAAAGGAGACAGTTCTGTAGTCCTTTACTTGCTCCATGCAGCAATTTTTTTTTTTTTTTTTCCGGAAGCACTTCTCACGCCCTTTGATGTTTGGCACCTTCGTTCAAGGCTGCGTCTGGTTTAATAAAGGAAGAGGGAAAGCTCGGACGTTCGCCCCACGGCAACAGTTGGTGGTACTACGCCTTAAAAAAATCGCGATTCAGAATCGTCCCACCCCTAGTTTGTATGTGTGTGTATGTGCGTGCGTGTATGTGAGTGTGTGTGCTGGTCGTTTTATTAATAAATGGACGTGTGAATCTCTCAGCCTGGCTTGTGATAATGGTGTGCCAATAATTTCGGTATTGTTGATCATGGTTGTAATATTAGTAATGTTGGTAATTTTAGTAATGGTGGTCATGCTGTTCATGTCAGTTATGTCTTTAAGGTTGAATAATGTGGGTAATGTTAGTGATGTTATTAATGCTGTTAATGTGAATAATGTTAGTAATCTTGGTATTGTTATTAATGCTGGTAACGGTGGGCATGTTGGTCATGTTAGTTGTGTTGTTTTTGTTAGTAATGTTGATAATGTCAGGAATGTTGGTAATGTCCTGTGTTTGCCTGCCAGGTATGAGAGTTTTGAGGACCCCACAGGAACCATCGACAGGTTCCACTACGGCACGCACTATTCCAACGCCGCGGGCGTAATGCACTATCTGATTCGGGTCGAACCTTTCACATCGCTGCACATCCAGCTGCAGAGCGGCAGGTACAGACTGAGCCGCAGGAGGTAGCTGTTGGCAGAGTTTACATCCTGTGGGTGCTGAAGGTTATAACAGTCTTTGCCATTTCATCTTTATTTTTGTCACTCTCCTCACGGAACAAAATAATATTGGAGTTTTGATAGCTTCCTACCAAATGTGCAAGATTCGAGCAGTATCTGCTCTCTCGTTTTATGCTAGTGAACGATGGCCATTCATAATTGAAATCAGAACTGAAGAGGGCCCACCTGCAGGTTTTTAGTGGGAGGTGCTGATAAGATGGTGAATTTCATTTTAGTATGTGCTGAGATGCTTTAATCTATTCCGTCATACATTCCCATCAAATTTCTTCTCAGTATAGGGCGGCTTCAGCACTCATTCTGATAATGCTTTGTGGTCAAGTAGGATTTAGTTAAAATGTGCAAATCGTAGATCTTATGATTTATTTATTTATTTTTTGTCATGAATGCAGCACATAATTTGGGCATTTTGAAATGGTGCATTGGAGTATGGTATTGTGACATATTAGTTCCTGATTGATGGAGAGCAATTCATGTGTTTCTTTGAAGGGGAAGGAATATAAGACCAGAGACCTAAATATTTTTAAGGAGGCGATGCAGTGCATTGTTGCGCAGTGGGAAAATTTGAAATGCTAAAGATGGCGGAACGTCAACGTAATGCATACTGTCAGTTGGTCACATCTTCACATTGTCATCAACTGCAAAAGATTGATTGGTAGTACAAGTTGGCAGCTCAAATATGCTTTATCACACCCCTGCAATTGGAGTATTTTGGCTAAATGACTAAAAGACTAAGGAGGAATTAATGCATAGAAATGCAACAGATTTTAATTTCAGTTTCCGTTTGAACACCAATGACATCGATTCTTATTGTACCACTGGTGATGGGTGAGTTAGCAGATGCTTTCACTCAAGGCTTCTTGCTTCCGTAGCTA
Source organism: Gymnothorax reevesii (assembly GCA_029721435.1). Lineage (NCBI taxonomy): Eukaryota > Metazoa > Chordata > Actinopteri > Anguilliformes > Muraenidae > Gymnothorax > Gymnothorax reevesii. The sequence continues at coordinate 47,317,153 of CM056587.1, read as the reverse complement.
TGCATTATCTCCATAGACTAGCGTATATTCATACTCATGCTGATTAACATGACTGTGCAGGCCAAAAACACAGTAAAGAACTTTTGTTATATGTCAGACACAGTTGCATGAAGACTGCTCTAGCCAAGAAGTGTTGTGAAGATTCCTACTCAACGGACGATGGTAGATGATATTAATCGCTCCTCAGTCTGGCATGACAGTTTACGATGTCATGGCCTGAGCTATGGATAGTAATAGTAGTACAAGCCTTTGTGAGTGAAAAATGTTCTTCTGTGGCATTGATGCCCTTTGGAACGAATTTTATGACTCAATGTTGTTAACAGTTTGACGATGTCTACAAACATAGAAATTGAATGGCAATGCCTGCGACAGAATGAGGGATTGAAACATCTCTTTATTCAAAGAGAATGGGCTCTGTTCTTGAAGGCTGCTATTCTGTTGCCCAAGACCGTTTCAAGGATGTAATTGGCGTGCGCCATCTCCTCACACGCGGAACGCGTGTGATGAAACCCAGTGTGGAAACACTACACCTCCTCCCAATGCTGGTTGCTGTGCTTACAGGTTTGACTGCGCGGATCGCCAGTTCCATTCCATTCCCGCCACATGGCAGACCCTCATGGACAACCCCAATGACGTGAAAGAGCTCATTCCAGAATTCTTCTATTTCCCTGAATTCCTGGAAAATCAGAATGGTAAGTTGAGGCGGCTGGCTGCAGTGTACATTCACCTGGAGTCCCATTATAACGGGTTACTTGGCGATTACTGTTATCAGCATGGTCTTTCCAGCTGTTACCATTGTGTTTTACGGCCTTTTTCTCTCCATTGACTCTACTTATGAACTCAACAGAAGCCTCTGTCTCTATGGTCTATGGTCTATGTCCCTCCATCACTCTCATCCCTCACTTTCCCTTCAGTTCATTTATTCTTCATATGAACCACTCTTGCTTTCTCACCCTGTAGGGTTCGACCTGGGCCGCCTGCAAATGTCCAAGGAGAGGGTCAGTGACGTCATCCTTCCCAAGTGGGCCAGCTCTCCTGAGGACTTCATCTACAAGCACAGGAAAGCCTTGGTGAGGCCCAGTTCCTCCTCAACCCGGGAGCTCTTTACAGCGAACGTTTATTTCCTACCTTGAGGTGCAAAACCCCAGCTTCAGAAAGTGAAAGTCCTCACCTGTTACTATTTCACTCACCTTGATTTACTAATTAGCTCAGTTCTTTGGCCCGGAGGTAGAACTTAAGGATGAAATCTGCTGGTCGAATTATTGATGGGTGGAAGAGCAGTTGGCAGAACTTTTACTTTCTGAACCCTGGATTTATCAACTCTGGTGCTACCCCTAATGAGCTGGCTCTTTAGATTGCTGGTCTGCAGATTTGCCTATCCTGTTTGCATATCCTCCCCTCAATCAGTATTCACCTGGTCTATCTGTGTATCCTATTCCCAGCACAGTTTGTTCATATGGCCTACGCGTATAACCTACTCATAATGCAGTGTGTTCACCAAGCCTTTCTGTGTATTCTACTCCTAACAAAGTGTTCTTTTCCCTGTATATCCTTTTCTATACCCAGTATATGCATCTGGCCATCCTGTATATCTTCTCATTTATGAGAAGGTCCATCTAGCCTACCTTTATATACTGCTTACCCTGTGTGTTCTCCTGGCCTACCTGTATATTCTTCTGTTTGTGGCCTATCTGGCCTGCCTGTATACCGTTGTCACAGTGCTGTCCTCTTGGTGTGCTGTTGTAATAGGAGTCTGAGCACGTGTCGGCCCACCTGCACGAGTGGATTGATCTAATTTTCGGCTTCAAGCAGCGAGGCCCGGCCGCTGTAGAGGCTCTCAATGTCTTCTACTACTGCACATATGAAGGTACAGACGCTGCTGCACTCATAAACATGGCTTCTGCACTATTATGGTGCAACTTTCTATCCCAGAATTCTATGCTCTTACCTCTCGCTCTACCGTTCCCTGCAGGTGCAGTGGACCTGGACGCCATCACAGATGAGAAGGAGCGTAAGGCAGTGGAGGGCATGATCAGTAATTTTGGACAGACACCCTGCCAGCTGCTCAAGGTACCGTCCTCAAATGAGACTGTCCCAATCATTCGGCTAATAAGAGTGTACATTAAAAAAGTCTCTTTTTTTACTTCAATCTTAAGCCTAATACAAATTGATAGTGAAATGGATTGCATTTTTAGCTTTGGATAAATTCATGTACTTGATTTTGCCTGTTGTGCTAGAGTTTTAAGCTGTACAATGCTCTCGGATCGGAGGGATGCGGTATACTTAAATCTGCGTATCTGTCCATGGACACTGTTTTCTTTGAGCTTTTTTTCCCCAAAACCAAATGGTGGATTTATTTCAAACTTGAAACGCATTATTTTCACAATGAAAACGCATGCCCCCGTGATTTTACAGTGACAGTGTGCAGTGGTGAACACCCCTGTTGTGTGATATAAAGTGCTGTGAAAAAGCGTTTGCCCCCTTCATGATTTCTTTCTTTTTTTGCACATTTTTCAAATCTAAATGTTTCAGATCCTCAAAGTTAATTATAAGACAGAGATAACCCGAGTAAATACAAAATGCAGTTTTGAAATAATGATTTCATTCTTTAGGGGGGATAAAGCCATCCAAACCTACCTGGCCCTATGTGAAAAAGTGATTGCCCCCCCCGTCATATCATGAATTAACTGTGATTAACCACATTTTTTGTGTCCAATTTCACTTGCCGCACCCAGGCCTAATTACTCCCAGACCTGTTGAATCAAGAAATAACTTAAATAGACCCTATGCGAACTAAAGAAATTCAAGAACAGATGAGAAACAAAGAAATTGACATCTATCAGTCTGGAAAGGATGGCAAAGCGATTTATAAGACTTTGGGACTCTGGCGATTCACGGTGAAAGCCATTATCCACAAATGGAGAAAACTTGGAACAGTGGTGAACCTTCCCAGGTGTGGCCGGCCGACCAGAATTACTCTAAAAGCGCATCGACGACTCATCGAGGAGGTTACAAAAGAACCCAGAACAACATTTAAGAACTGCAGACCTCACTTGCTTCATTTAAAGTCAGTATTCATGATTCAACAATAAGATGGAGACTGGGAAAAAATGGCATCTCTGGGAAAGTTCCAAGGTGAAAACCACTGCTGACCAAAAAGAACTCTAAGGCTCGTCTCATATTTGCCAAAATACATCTTGATGATCCCAATACTTTTGGGAAAATATTCTGTGGACTGACAAGACAAAAGGTGAACTTTTTGGAAGGTGTGCACCCCGTTACATCAGGCATAAAACTAACATAATTTCAAAAGAAGAACATTATACCAAAAGTCAAACGTGGTGGTAGTGTGATGGTTTGGGGCTACATTGCTGCTTCAGGACCTGGAAGACATGTCGTAATTTATGGAACTAGGAATTATGCTCTTTACCGGAAAATCCTGAAGGAGAATGTCCAACCATCAGTTTGTGACCTCAAGCTCAAGCGCACTTGGGTTATGCAGCAGGACAATGATCCGAAACACATTAGCAAGTCCACCTCTGAATGGCTTTAAAAAAACAAACTGAAGGTTTTGGAGCGGCTCAAGCAAAGTCCAGACTTAAATCCGATTTTGATGCTGTGGCATGACCTTTAACAGGCCGTTCATGCTCAAAAACCATCCAATGTGGCTGAATTATACTACTATGAAGAGTGGGCCTCAATTCCTCTACAGCGATGTGACAGACTCATTGCCATTTATCGCAAACACTTGATTGCAGTTGTTGTCGCAGAGGGTGGCACAACCAGTTATTAGGTTTAGGGGGCAATTACTTTTTCACACCAGGCCAGGTAGATTTGAATAGCTTTTTCCCCTTAATAAATTAAATCATCATTTAAAAACTGCATTTTGTATTTACTTGGGTTGTCTTTGTCTAATATTAAAGGTTATTTGCTTATCTGAAACATTTAAGTGAGACAAATATGCAAAAAAGTAAGAAATTGGGATGGGGGCAAATTTTTTCACGGCGCTGTATGTGCCACATAGCTAATTTCCAGCTGCTGTTCTGGACACGCTGTTATCATGTAGATTATAACCATGTGTTCATTTCTGTCTTGTGCTTCTTCTGACCATGAAATCAGCCCAGTTATTGGGTAATTAGTTCCTCCTGTCTGAGGGAATCTGCTTATTAGTAAGTCTAGATGATGGGGAAATTACTTGATGATTTTTACTTTCAGACCCTGAATTATCTTCCTTTAGTAATGAGTCATGACGAGACTCTGTCATTTCTCTCACTCTAATGCACATAAAAATGCTCCCATCCGTCAGGAGCCCCATCCGCTGCGTCTCTCGCTGGAGGAGGCGGAGAAGAGGATGGCGAGACTGGACACCTGTCCCCTTAACATCTTCGAGCACCTGACTGAGCTCAAGTCTTTTTTTGTGGAGGTGAGGTGTGCTGTCAGTTGATGAGTGTTCTGTTTAGTTAGAGCCATGCTGTGTGATTATACTTTTACGTTCGACATTGTTGCATGACTCTGATGGTGAGCTGTGGCCTTGGGACAGCCTATAGCTCAGGGGTTAAGGGGCTTGGCTGAGAGTAGAAAGGTTGTTGGTTCTTGCACCAGTGCTGCCACAGCACCACCATAGCAGTGCAGCTGTTGGGAATCCTGTGCAAGGACCTTAGCTGAGCATTGCTCAAGGGATAACAATGCTTGGTATCAATAAAACCCTGTCAGAAAAAGCACTTGTGATATTACCCAAATTACCCCAAGCTCTGTGATTAATTGGGTCCTTATATTTTCAGTGTTAAAGGTTGTCTTGATAGAGACTCTTCTGCTAAATTGTATGTTACCTGAATAAACAACTCTGTTTCAGGGCATCAGTGACAACGTGCCTCTCATCAAGGCCATGGTTCCCAAAAACCAGTCCCACTCTTTCATTTCACAGGGTAGCCCCGATACACTGGTGAGCCTGAACATCTTTTACTGTGCTATTTATCATTTTGACAAACAGGTTCATCTACTGTAACATACGCGCTGTATGTTTAAATATAAATATTAAGGCAACTTTTCAGTAGTTAATGACACCTGGATTAGTTTAAAGTTTCAGCATTGAAATCTGTAAACTTCAGGTTGCCAGTTGCTTTTAGTAGTGCGTATAAACTCCTGATTGGCCGATAAGGTTCCATTTCTGAGATTGGCCTCCATGTGTCTTTGTGTGCACAGGTTACTGTGAGTCAGAATGGACTGATGGGGATGCACGCCTGGCTTCCCTACGACCGGAACATCTCCAACTACTTCACTTTCATCAAGGACCCCACTGTGGGCAGTCCCAAGTGAGTCTGTCCACCTGTCTCACAGAGCTCCCCTCCTTTTCCTATGGCTGGCAGAAACCAGTCAGACCTTTCCGTTCTGTGATCTGTAGATGTCTGACCCATATTCTGTCCAGTGCGCTCATTATGCCTCTACCACACACAGTGGGTGGGAGAGATACTTTTTTCCTGTTGCCATCCCAGTGTGTGTCTGTCACAGTATCGCAAACGTCTTGTATGCACCATATGTCTACTTAAAGACCAGAGGAATTTTCACCAAATCATCCATTGTAACTCCTCACAGATGGTAGCTGAACTGATTAGGTTTTAAGGTCATTGAATTAAAGGTCAACTTCACATAAGGTCATTTGTATGTGGGAGACGGAGATCAATTTAAAGGGTGAATGAAGTAATGGCAGGCGGAGGTATAGCAATCAATGTTTTAGGTTTAGTTTTACCCTGTTTGTTGCTGTCATCTGCAAACTTATTGATTGCAAGTGGGCTGTCTGTGCATCGTTTGTATTCCAGGCTCTATCACAGTTAGCCACTTGTGCATGTCAGCATTATCCGCTGTCATCCTGGGTAACTAGCCTGGGGTGCGTTTCCCAAAAGCATAGTTGCTAAATAAGTTAGCAACTTGCATAGTTCGTCCATTCACAGTCAATGGGTCCAACTATGTAAGTTAGCATCTGTGATTTCGGGAAAAGCACCCCTGGTTGGTTTGTAAGGAAATAAACCTACCTAAATATAGAGCATCTAATGTGCGGGGTAGTGTTTTTACTGTTTTGAGTAGGTGGTGAACAGATGAAGCGGACACGGACAGAGTGTTGGTTTTTATTATACGCCCGTCTTAAGACGGGACGTATTATGTCATCACCCCCGTCCGTTCGTCTGTCTGTCTGTTGTCTGTTAGCAATTTCTTGTCCGGGGCATAACTCCTGAGCCGCTTGAGCTACATTCGTGACACTTCACATACGCGTGCACCATCAATAGGCGCTGTGTCGCGCACCATGATTTCCTTCACCCGGTCAAGGTCAAGGTCACTGGCAAAGGTCAAAGATCACATGGGTCCCAGATGGGGCTTGTCCGGAGCATAACTTCTCAACCGCTTCAGATACATCCATGATATTTCTCACACACGTGTACCATCACTGAGCGGAGTGTAACTTACCATGTTTACGGCCCTCCCTCCAAGGTCAAGGTCACGGACACAGGTCAAAGGTCACATGGGGCTGTTGTCTGTTGGATATTGGTATCATGTTGTCTGTCCACTTCCTCATCCATGTTCATGACGGGCGTATTATGCACCGTTGGCGGTGCTCTTCTTGTTGGGTGGAGTCGCCCTGACCCAAGGCTTCTCTCCCTGCAGGACCCAGCGTTTCCTGGGCGGGCCATTCTCCCCAGAAGTGGAGGTGACAGCCCAGCTGTTTGTGGTGTCACATGACGGGAAGCTGCTGTTCAGCGGAGGTCACTGGGACAACAGTGTCCGGGTGACCTCCCTGCTGAAGGGCAAGACTGTGGGCCAGCATATCCGGCACATGGGTATCGTCTGAGTGTCTCTGCATAGCAATAATGCTATCACGTCCAACACATGGGTTTGGTCTGAGTGTATTTGTGCAGCAGTGCTGATGCTATCACATCCAACACATGGGTTTGGTCTGAGTGCACCTGTACAGCAGTGCTAATGCTATCACATCCAAAGTATGGGTTGGCTCTGAGCATGCCTCTGCAGCAATGCTAATCACCTGAAGCAATGCTAATGTTATCACAGCTGACGTGGATACTGTCTGAGTGTGCCTGTACAGCAATGCTAATAGTATCAGAATGATTAGTGATCAGAATTGTTCATTGTGCATTCTCTCTTCTTCTTGTGATATTAATCATGCTCAGTAAATGGTCTCTCGTTCTTCTTATGCACTGCTCAGCAGTACCGATGTTTGATTGAATAACTGTTTCTCCTGCAGACATAGTGACCTGCTTGGCGACTGACAACTGTGGTATCCACCTGATGTCAGGCTCGCGGGACACGACCTGTATGGTGTGGCAGGTGTTACAGCAGGTATTTAGACTATGAGCTGAACACTGAAGCACAAAACACACACCTGGTTGGTTTATGTCTGGCTTCAAGGGCGTAGGTTTGTATATGAAAGGTCGGGACATGATCCTACCAATATTTTGGGGAGCCAGATTGGCCCTACCAATATTTCAGCGAACTCGTTCTTATCATCTTTCCAGATAAGCCGTATTAGACCCAGTTGTGGCGGCTATGTCTCCAAGACACCCCATTTACACATTCTAGCGTTTGATTGGTTGAAAGGGAGGGGCTGCCTGAAGGATAAAAGTCAAGTGTAAATTGACCACTCTATTCAGGTCATGAATATTAATTTTTGTCCAAAGCGGGGCTTGAGACGCGCAACTGGATCGCCAGCTTTGATTACGTGATTTTTTGCAATGGCTTACCCGTTGAAGATAACCGTAATTTGGCATTTGTTCCAGATTTTAATTCATCACGCAACTATATCACTTTTCCCATGGCCCAACTCGTGTCATATATTTGATATTACTTGAGGTACGTATCACTTTGGCGGAAATTTCATTGTCTGAGAGCGAGAGAAAAAATATATCGTTCCAGCTAATGCTATTAATATTCAGCCAAACTGAATGCCAAGTGTAATGTTTGGAACTTTAATCGGTGGGGCTTAGCACTGTAGCAGGCTAGTTAACTGCCACTCTCATAACTTGGTACTGCAAGCACACTTAGTTATCATGTCATCGTAAATCTAACATGATCCAGTCCGATAAAACGCTCCGTTTGTGGCTAGTCCAATTCACAGATAGTCAGTTGTCCGTTCGGAGGTGTTTATCTCGGCTGCAGTCACGTTACCGCACAGAGATATGCATAATAGTCATAAATTGCCTGTAGTGATTTTAATATTCTCTTGAAACATACCATTATGTAATTAAGAAACTTATCAATTGGTAAGAGTATTTCAATTGTTCGATATTTCTTATCTTCATAATAAATGTTCATTACATTAGTAACAGTTGTAAACTTGTATTCAAAAATCAAAAGTATTTGGATGACTAGAAAATGGAAACAGAAGTATCTATGAAGATTACGGAGGTAGTTTGCTTAGCATCATAAAAGATACAAAGAAACACTCATCTGGGTAATCTCCATACAGAGAAAAGGCAGTATCTGCCCTCAGATTTGCAAAAATTTTCCTGCTTGCGCACTATGCGCGCTCACATTACATATGTGTCCCTACCAATTCTCACATTAAACCTATGCCCTTGTCTGGCTCACTTTCATTTATTCAGTAAGCCACACTTCGAGACTGCTGCTCACAGTTTATATGGTTTTTTTTTACGTATTACATCACTTAAATTATATGCAGAGGATCTTTGATATAATTATTAAGGATTTTATGTCTGCTTTACTAACATGGGCTTGCAGAGTTCTTCCACTTCAAGTTGGTGAGTGATTACAGTTAAAATTCACACATTCTCACACAGTTTAGATTCATTTTGCATTTGATTTTGCCCGAACACAGTGGCAATAAACTGGATTTTGTTGCAATATCAATGAGAATGTAAAGAATGGAAGAGAAAAATAATCATGGTTTCTCTCTTTCCCCTCCCCACCTCTGCTGTTTGTAAACTCATCTCTCTCTCCCACTCTTTCTCTCTCTCCTGTCTCTGCAGGGTGGGACTCCAGTGGGGCTGTGCTCTAAGCCGGTACAGGTGTTGTATGGACACACTGATGAGGTGGTTAGCGTCAGTATCAGCACAGAGCTAGACATGGCTGTTTCTGGATCAAAGGTACTGCTGCTGCTAATATACACACAAGCAACTACACAGAAAGGCAGGATACTGTAATGGTGATAGGAATGATTATACACCTTACAGTCCCAAGGGTCATCCTAACGTCTGTGCGCTCACACACTTGCAGTTATAAGAAGCATCATTGACCTCATTGAGCGTGTGTTTGGTGCAGGACGGTACGGTCATCATTCACACCATCCGGAGGGGCCAGTACACGCGCTCGCTGAGGCCCCCCTGTGAGAGCTCGCTGCCCGTGTCCATCCTGCATCTGGCCGTGTCCTGGGAAGGCTGTCTGGTGGTGCACACCTGTGTGGAGGGCAAGGCTACGCTCAAGGTGAGACCCAACTGCTCACCGCTGCCACACAGTGGCCATAATGGGTTTGACTGCAGGGGCGCCTTGGACGACTGAAGTGCACTTTTAATAAGTTTTGTGAGGCCCAAAAGCACAAACACACTTAACGTACTACATCTGCAATTATGGTATGCATCCATAATTATTTGGAGGGTCACACACTTTTTGCTATTTGGCCGCATAATCCAGTGGATTACATTTGAAAATGAAGAATATGAGCACATTGTAATGTCCAACAAAATCTACAGGTATTTACATCTAACTCATGTGAAACAGGTGGGAATTGTAAACCTGTAAAATACCTGTGGACTTACTGTATCACACTGGTTAATGCGTAGCATAGGTTGTTCTTTGCATGCCGTGTTAGAGACCCACTCGTGTTGGATAATTGACAGCAGAGACCACAAAGAGTCTTCCCTAGGCGTGTTGTCTTTGTTTGGCAGGATAAGAACGCTCTTCACGTTTACTCGGTGAACGGTAAACACCTGCGTACGGAGAGCCTGCAGGAGCAGGTGACTGACCTGTGTGTGTCTGGGGAGTACATCGTACTGGGCAGCGAGCAGGGCTTCCTCTCTATCCGCCATCTCTACAGGTAACTGCTCCCAGTCCACCCTGACTTGACTGGGGAGGTTGGGGTTTAGGGGACAACTGATTAACCTCCCCAAAATCAAATCTACAGCCTCCCTATCATCACTGTCATTTAATTATTCAGTCAAGGAATTTTTTTTTATCTTGTATTTTTTTCCATACATTATACATGAATCATAGTGGCAAACCTCATCAAACATAATGCAGATATACAGTTCATTTTTTTAAATCTGCAGTTGCACAACAAGGTGAAGCGTATTCATAAGTTTCTCACTGACATCAGGTTAACCCTTTTGGGAGTAATATTTTTTTGAGTATTTTGTTTTCTTATACTAAAGTCATTTAGAGTCCGTTGCTCTCTTAACAGAAATGATTGTTACAGAAGCAATGGAATGTTCTAGAATTCTAATCAAGTGCAGTGTCTGAGCTTGCTCCTTGAAGAGTGAAGTTTAATATAATTGTGGCTAGCTTCATTGCGCCTTGTTCATTGGCGTTGGCGTTGAGTGTGTGTTGAATGCTGAATGTTTACTCTGCTTGTGGGAAATGGACCTCCCCAACCCATGCATTAAAGGTGCTGCTGGAAAAATGGGTTTGGTTTTGTGAGGCGCTCATTGTCGCCCCTGCAGCCTGGCGTTGTGTGGGACACCCTTAGCGATGCGGGTGCCGGTGCGCTGCGTCTCGGTGACTAAAGAGCAGAGCCATGCTCTGGTGGGGCTGCAGGACGGAAAGCTGATCATCGTGGGCGTGGGAAAGCCGGCCGAGGTAAAGAGTTCCCTCAGAAACTACATCGCCCAGAGTCTGGAGGGCACGCCCTTCATGGACACGCCCCTGCTGGCCCCCCTCAGGGTTCGCTCACCTGCTCGCCTCATGCACCTGCGGGAGAAGCTGGTGTTCAGCCCCCCACCCTGAGCACGGTGACCCCCCACACACACTCTCCAGGGGTGGGATGGTGGGTGGTGAAGGGTGAGGTGTCCTGGGAGTCATTTCCACCGCATTCCAACAGATAGCAATTCACTGACTTGGTATCACATCTAGTGAAATGACCTAAGACCGGAAATTAAGCTGGTTCAGTCTCAGTGAATGTCGTCCCCAGTGTTTCAGTCTAATCCCTGTATTTGCTGTCTAGCACATTTGTCCAGTCAGAAGATAGATTTGTGAAATGGGCTGAAATACTCAGGCTGTGTTGATGCGATAAGGAAATGAGTGGCAGGACCTCTGTCGTTTGTTCTCTCATCTGGATGTGACCTGGCCCTCCATGGCCTGGAACGCTCTTACTGTGATTGGCCCTGAGGCTTCCTCATTCTGTCGTCATTGGCTGCATGTGCAGGTCTTCCATTGTGGGCATGATCAGGATCCTTGGGCCTCTACATTTACCTGAATGGGGAGAGGCTCCTGTATATGACTACAATCGCTGCCTACGATCCATGTTTAAATGTTGTGGTTGCAGTGCTGTATACTTGTGTGTGCGCGTCGTGTACTCACAATTGCCGTTTGTCTGTCTTGGTTTACATATTAATCATGTCTTCCAGCATAAGGGAGCCAATATTGTATTCAGCAATAAGAGTATATGTTGTGTAGTACGCATATGCAACATCGAGTAGCCCAATACACTACGGCTTGACTCTGATTGTGAAGGTGTTAGTTATTGTTGATTGATATTGATTGGTCGGATTGATTTGCTGTGCCGGTGATCTCCACGCCTTTCTCTTCACTCAGATCCTTGTTTGTTTCTCCTTTTGTTGATCTTGCTTGCATAGTGAATGAAAAAATCCCTGTTCTCTTCAAAACATTCACTAATCATTTTCCCCCCTCTCCCTTTTCCTTCCCCCTGAATTTCTTTCTTACTCCCTTTTCTTGCTTTTACATTCATATTTTCTTTCTCCTCTTCCTCCTTCCTGCTCCTCCTCCTCCACTGTCCTCTCCCACTGCTCCCAGATGCGCTCGGGCCAAATATCCCGCAAGTTGTGGGGCTCCAGTAAGCGCCTGACCCAGATCTCATCCGGAGAGACAGAGTACCACACCAAGGACCACAACTGACAGGCCCTTCACCCCCACCAATCACAAATCACCCCCCCCCCCTTCGGCAATGCCTCCTGATTGGCTCTCTGCCCTGTTAATCACGACAATCTTCACCCAATTGGAGGTGATGGAATAATGTTTGAAACTCCAGTTTACTGTTGCCTCTCTTGGCTTTGACTCGGACTGCCGGTGCTTCGCGTATGAGACTGTGTGGTCCTGAAGTGCGGCACTCTTTAATTACATTGCAGGATCATAACCACGCTTACCCAACTTGTCAGGCCGCTTTTGGCCCTGACCCTGTATGCTAACGGGAGGGAGAGAGGACCAGGGTGGGATCAGACAGCGCGGGCGCTGCGATTCTGATTGGACCCCCCCCCCCCCCCCCCCCAATCCCCTGCCTTCACTGCCATATCCACTTATCTTACCTGACCCACCCTATCCGATCACAACTTACCCCACATCACGCTTCCCCTCTTTCAAAAGTAGCCAACCTTTTTATGCCTTGAAGACGTCACTTTGGTTTTGAGTGTTTAAATGTATTCCTGTAGCGACTCTGACGGTGCAGCATAGGATGAGCACAAACATCACAAAGGCAGCGCCCCTTGTTGTCGTAGGGGGTACTGCATTGGAGTCCGCTGACTGTGCTGATAACTGACTAGAGGATGGAGCTCATCATCATTATTTTTAAGTGGCCTTTTTCTCAAGTTGGTGCCAGTGTGTTTATAGGTGTGAAACTTTCTGTGCCCAGAGATGGGCTTAACTTGCTGCTGCCACATTAATGACCACCTCGTGTGGTCTGTGTGCTGTCTGTGGTCTTGCCTGGATGGAATTGTCCTGGCATTGGTCAGCCTGTTACCATTCACACACTACAGAATCTGAGGGAACAGTTTTCTCCTAGTTTAATCTACAGTACTCGGAGTAGTAGGAATAAATGCCAGTATGTGCGCACAGATTTACATGCACACATCGACATGATTATTCAGATGCAAAACTTGTACTCTCTCAGCATGCATGCAAGCACACTAAAGCGCTCTCAATCACACTGACACACTATTATTACCGCAGTGCTCGAGTCTGCTAACACGACCATGGCACAGTTTTTTAAATTGTTTTTTGTGGGCACATCCTGCTGTACTGTAAGGCTGCAGGGACAGTGTATTGTGTTTCGCATTACTTGAATGTGCTGGATTTACTTAAATTGTTGTGTAGATAATGCACAAGAATTTCTGTAGATGGTTATGTGTAATTATGAAGATGGCAGCATGCACATCAAGGCCACTATGGCCATAAGTGAGGAGCAGGGACTGTGCTGAACAGTCCTCTAATAATTTAGCAAGAAATTTAGAAGAAATTAAACTAGTTTAAGACCATGGGTGTTGGCCAAGCTGCCATCATTCTCAATTCTGCAATTATGTATTACTGACATTTCTGGATCAAATGTTTGAAAGTCATTAAATTTGCAGTCTGTCTTCCTATTTACTGACAGGGATGTTATACCTGTGTGTGTGTTCCTTTATCTAAATGCCCAACCTCAGAGTCTGCTTTCACTTTTTTGAGTTTAACTTTTTTTTTTTGTTTGTTTGTTTTTTGTTTTGACTCTGAGGTTTAGCTGCAATGGTCTCCTTCAACTTGGAAACTAAGACAAAGGTGACTTTTCCTTATATGCAGTTTCTAACTTATTTGTCTGATGAGATTGATTTTATATATTTCCTGTGTTAAGTGATTATGAATGTGTGCTTTATTATTATACCCCCGCTACGACGTTGTTGGGGCTATATAGAGCTCCGTGCGTCTGTCCGTCCATGTGTCTGTGCGTCCGGATTTGTTCAAACATAAAGCGGGGGCATGTGAGCTCTGCTCGCTTCTACACTTGTAATGTTCACTTGCAATGAGCAGCCAGTGCTGAACACTGACTGGCCTCATTTATTCCTGCAGAGGAACAGATTCCTTCCTCTGTGTGTGTGCATGCGGTGCGTGCGTACGTACATGTAATGGGGGGGGGGGGGGGGGGAAATACAAGTCTATATTTGTCAAATGCAGACAACCTTAACCTGTAATGATTTCCTTAACCAGTCTAAACCTTTTTCCCCCCCCAAGTTAAGGGGTGAAGCTAAGATGGCCAGTCAGAGTGAAAATGTTTGTGCAGTGTCATGTAATGCGTTGAGTTTTTGCAGTGTTCCTGGAGTACACCAGCATGCTCTGCCAAGGGCTGATTCATTAGTCTTAAGCTCTTCCAGGGGAACTTCCATACTCTCACCACTGCAGAAGCTGGTCTGAAACAAGCGCATGGTCCTGATTCTTTAACATGCTTTCCACAGAGTGCTTTTTTCTTCCTTCCTTTAGAATTTGTTTCCTGTGCTTTGTTGCCAAGGCCACTTAAATGAACAAAGAGTTCCTCTCAAATCTTTGATTTCTTGGTTGAAATAAAGGGAGTGTCTTTTCCCGCTCTCTGTCACATGACCTTGACATGACTCCTCTGTGACCACCAACCCCCACACATCATGGACAACTTCATTCCAGACACACTATGGTCTGTGGAGCCAAGGAGGACATCACAGAGAAAGATTGAACAAGAATTAAGATATTCTGTACCAAAAAAAAAAATCCAAGCTGCTTTCTTCTGTGACCTTTCACCAAATGGTTGTGTGTATATTTGTGATTATTTATAAATATGGTATATAAATATGTACAGCATGATTTTTATTTCTGTGTATTTGAAAGTTTATTTTTTTGCACTTTCCAGGTACTATAGATTGTAACAGATTGTTTTTAATGTTTTCCTTTGATCTGTAAAAACTGCTTTATATACACAAAGGTGTGGAAACATCATTAAAGTTGATGGAAAATAAGAAGAGCTGCTGCAGTTTCCCTGTTGACACTGAGTGATCAGACCAGAGGAGTTTGTCACCCTATTCCCTACCCAGGAGGCGGGGCCCTAGGGTGTTCGAAGCACAGTGTAGTTACCTCGACTGCACTGGACATGCATAGGGAAGTGTCCTTCAGCCAAACGGCCAATGAAGGCGGTTTGATTTGAAAGCGCCTCCATGCTGTGCTAATAAGCCAGAGGATGACAACTGAAAGGTATCAGTCAGTAGGGTAAGTCTGTCACCCTGTCATAATGAGGTTTCACCCTAACAAACCTATACATATGGATCCATAAAATGCACCTGCTGTATTCAAACTTGTGGAATTTCAGGCCTATTTTAAACTTGAGTTGAGATCCCAAGGTTTCCAACAATCCAAAATATGTACTCCTGAATGACAGTGAAGTGTGTTGAAAATGATGTAGAAGATCTAGATATTTTCCATTTGATGTAAATGCTGTTTACATAAAAGGCATGGCGTCCTGGTTTTTGAATATTTCTCGTAATATAATTGTGAAGTGCTGCAACCAGCAGATACTGTATATGACTGCGTTCAAATAGTCAAAAAATTACTTCCTATTGTCTAATTCTTAACCACTTTTCTTCAACCTCGATGGAAGACGTCATGAGGCAAAGGAAAGGTGTAAAGGGGAATTCATAATGGCTAGGGAAGACAACCATGCTAATAAGAAAATCTGAATGCACTTACACTAGGCATCGTGATCATGCCTCTTGGCTGTCATGTTAGTTTGTTTTCATGATTGGCCGGCAGGGTTTTCGTATTGTGGGGCAGTGTTATGTGCTTTCTTTTCGTAAAGGATGGTTCAGTGTATCCTAAGCTAAAGGTGATAAGTTATGAGGCATTAAATCACCTTTCCTTTACATTGAGAGAATTCAAACACCCATCATGATTGCCTCATGAATAATTCTGGGTCATTTTCCAAGAGATAACTGTCATAAGCAAAAAAGACTATTTTAAAAAAGACATTGATTT
The DNA here is from genome assembly GCA_029721435.1 of Gymnothorax reevesii. Taxonomy (NCBI): domain Eukaryota; kingdom Metazoa; phylum Chordata; class Actinopteri; order Anguilliformes; family Muraenidae; genus Gymnothorax; species Gymnothorax reevesii. The sequence continues at coordinate 47,301,223 of CM056587.1, read as the reverse complement.
GGACAGTACAATCAACTAGATAATGTAATTCCAGGGAATTACGTGTGCATTGAAAATGCAAAGTGTAGTTGCATAAGGTGGAGTTTGTTACAGATCATTGCATTATGATATTAGTAGCTAGGTTTTAAGTAGGATAATTATGGTAGTGGTGAGGACATTTATTTTGAAACAGATGTGGACTAAGGAAACAGTTTGCATCATATGGTGTTCTGGGTGGTTGCTAGGGTATTGCTAGGCAGTTTCTATGGTGTTCTGGGTGGTTGCTAGGCAGTTGCTATGGTGTTCTGGGTGGTTGCTCGGGCGTTGTTAGGCAGTTGCTATGGTGTTCTGAGTGGTTGCTAGGGCGTTGCTAGGCAGTTGCTATGGTGGTCTGGGTGGTTGCTAGGCGGTTGCTATGGTGTTCTGGGTGGTTGCTAGGGCGTTGCTAGGCGGTTGCTATGGTGTTCTGGGTGGTTGCTTGGGTGTTGCTAGGCAGTTACTATGGTGTTCTGGGTGGTTGCTAGGCGGTTGCTATGGTGTTCTGGGTGGTTGCTAGGGCGCTGCTAGCCAGTTGCTATGGTGTTCTGGGTGGTTGTTAGGGCGTTGCTAGGCAGTTGCTTTGGTGTCCTGAGTGGTTGCTAGGCGGTTGCTATGGTGTTCTGGGTGGTTGCTAGGGCGTTGCTATGGTGTTCTGGGTGGTTGCTAGGGCGTTGCTAGGCAGTTGCTTTGGTGTTCTGGGTGGTTGCTAGGCAGTTGCTATGGTGTTCTGGGTGGTTGCTAGGCAGTTGCTATGGTGTTCTGGGTGGTTGCTAGAGCGTTGCTAGGCAGTTGCTATGGTGTTCTGAATATTTGTTTGGGCATTGCTAGACAGTTGCTATGTTGTTCTTGTTGCTGCTAGGGCATTGATGTGTATTGTTTGGGGATCGGGTGAAAACTGGGAGAAGTAGCAAACCGTGCGATTACGAATGAATTTGGAATAATAACAAGGAGGGAAAGAAGAAATATAGGAAAAAAAAGAAGGAAATCAAAGGAAGGCAGGAAAGAACAATGGACAGAAGGCAAGGATGGATGGAAAGAAACAGAGGAATGAAGGAAGTAAGGAAGGAAGGAAAGGAAGAAGGATTTAAGTAAAGATCGAATGAAGGATGGAAGGAAGGAAAGAAGAGAAGATAGTGAGGAAGAAGAAATGAAAAACAGAAGGAAAGACAGAAGGAAGGAAAAAAAAAGTAAAGAAAGACAGAGGGGAGGAAAGCAGAAAGAAGAAAGGAAGAAAGTTAGGAAGGAAAGTAGGTATGAAGGAAGGAAAGAAGGCATGATGGAAGGAAAGACAAACTAAGGAAGGAAGGAAAGAAAATTGGTAGGGAGGCAGAATGGGAGGAAGGATGAAAGGCAGGATAGAAGGAAGTAAAGTAGGAAAGAAGAAACGAATAAAGGAACAAAGGAATGAAGGAAGGAAATAGGAGGGAAAAGAAAGAAGGAATGACAGAAAATAGAAGGAAGGAAAGCAGTAAGGAAGCTGTAGTCTCAAGAGAGCCAGATTGTAGTCTTACAGCCAGAGAAACTGACAGTTGCAGCAGGTGGTCAGAACATCTGGCACAAGATTCCATTTGCTTAATGGCTCTATTGTGATGTCATAATGCCAATGTTAAGTCTATGGGGGGAAAAAATGTATAGTTTTTTATTAATAACTCAAAAAGTATAAAAGTTACAAAGATAAAAAATACATTGCACAGGTGTCCTAAGTAAGACCTACGCAATGCAGTTTGAATGAAGTTTCTACGATAAACGGTTGAGGCCGCATTAAGTGTCTTAGAAGAATAATAATAATTATAACTAGATAATTTAATTCCAGGGAATTGCGTGTGCATTGAAAATGCAAAGTGTTGTTGCATAAGGTGGAGTTTGTTACAGATCAAAGCATTATGATATTAGTTGCTAGGTTTTAAGTAGGATAATCATGGTAGTGGTGAGGACATTTATTTTGAAACAGATGTGGACTAAGGAAACCGTTTGCGTCATATGGTGTTCTGGGTGGTTGCTAGGGTATTGCTAGGCAGTTTCTACGGTGTTCTGGGTGGTTGCTAGGGCATTGCTATGCGGTTGCTATGGTGTTCTGGGTGGTTGCTAGGGCGTTGCTAGGCAGTTGCTATGGTGTTCTGGGTGGTTGCTCGGGCGTTGTTAGGCAGTTGCTATGGTGTTCAGGGTGGTTGCTAGGGCATTGCTATGCGGTTGCTATGGTGTTCTGAGTGGTTGCTAGGGCGTTGCTAGGCAGTTGCTATGGTGTCCTGGGTGGTTGCTAGGCGGTTGCTATGGTGTTCTGGGTGGTTGCTAGGGCGTTGCTTGGCAGTTGCTATGGTGTTCTGGGTGGTTGCTAGGGCGTTGCTAGGTGGTTGCTATGGTGTTCTGGGTGGTTGCTCGGGCATTGCTAGGCAGTTGCTCTGGTGTTCTGGGTGGTTGCTAGGCGGTTGCTACGGTGTTCTGGGTGGTTGCTAAGGCGTTGCTAGGTGGTTGCTATCGTGTTCTTGGTGGTTGCTAGGGCGTTGCTAGGCAGTTGCTATGGTGTTCTGGGTGGTTGCTAGGCGGTTGCTATGGTGTTCTGGGTGGTTGCTAGGGCGCTGCTAGACAGTTGCTATGGTGTTCTGGGTGGTTGTTAGGGCATTGCTAGGCAGTTGCTTTGGTGTCCTGAGTGGTTGCTAGGCGGTTGCTATGGTGTTCTGGGTGGTTGCTAGGGCGTTGCTAGGCAGTTGCTATGGTGTTCTGGGTGGTTGCTAGGCGGTTGCTATGGTGTTCTGGGTGGTTGCTAGGGCGTTGCTAGGTGGTTGCTATGGTGTTCTGGGTGGTTGCTCGGGCATTGCTAGGCAGTTGCTCTGGTGTTCTGGGTGGTTGCTAAGGCGTTGCTAGGTGGTTGCTATCGTGATCTTGGTGGTTGCTAGGGCTTTGCTAGGCAGTTGATTTGGTGTTCTGAGTGGTTGCTAGGGCATTGCTAGGCAGTTGCTTTGGTGTTCTGAGTGGTTGCTAGTCGGTTGCTATGGTGTTCTGGGTGGTTGCTAGGGCGTTGCTAGGCAGTTGCTGTGGTGTTCTGGGTGGTTGCTAGGGCGTTGCTAGGCAGTTGCTATGGTCTTCTGGGTGGTTGCTACGGCGTTGCTAGGCAGTTGCTATGGTGTTCTGGGTGGTTGCTAGGGTGTTGCTAGGCGGTTGCTATGGTGTTCTGGGTGGTTGCTAGGGCGTTGCAAGGCAGTTGCTATGGTGTTCTGGGTTGTTGCTTGGCAGTTGCTATGGTGTTGTGGGTGGTTGCTAGGGCGTTGCTCGGCAGTTGCTGTGGTGTTCTGGGTGGTTGCTAGGCAGTTGCTAGGCAGTTTCTATGGTGTTCTGGGTGGTTGCTAGGGCGTTGCTATGCGGTTGCTGTGGTGTTCTGGGTGGTTGCTAGGGCATTGTTATGCAGTTGCTATGTTGTTCTGGGTGGTTGCTAGAGCGTTGCTAGGCAGTTGCTATGGTGTTCTGAATATTTGTTTGGGCATTGCTAGACAGTTGCTATGTTCTTGTTGTTGCTAGGGCGTTGATGTGTATTGTTTGGGGATCGGGTGAAAACTGGGAGAAGTAGCGAACCGTGCGATTACGAAAGAATTTGGAATAATAACAAGGAAGGAAGGAGGGAAAGAAGGAACTAATGAGGGAAGTAAGGAAAGAAGGAAATCAAAGGAAGGCAGGAAAGAACAAAGAAGGCGAGGATGGATGGAAAGAAACAGAGGAATGAAGGAAAGAAGGAAGGAAAGGAAGAAGGGAAGAAGAAGGATTTCAGTAAAGATAGAAGGAAGGAAGGAAAGAAGAGAAGGAAGTGAATAAGAAGAAATGAAAAACAGTAGGTAAGACAGAAGGAAGGAAAGAAAAAGTAAAGAAAGAAAGAGGGAAGGAAAGAGAGGGAAAGCAGAAAGAAGAAAGGAAGAAAGATAGGAAGGAAAGTAGGTATGAAGGAAGGAAAGAAGGCATGATGGAAGGAAAGAAACTAAGGAAGCAAGGAGAGGAAATTGGTAGGGAGGAAGAATGGGAGGAAGGATGAAAGGCAGGATAGAAGGAAGTAAAGTAGGTAAGAAGGAACGAATAAAGTAAGGAAGGAACGAAGGAAAGAAATAGGAGGGAAAAAGAAAGAAGGAATGACAGAAAATAGAAGGAAGGAAAGCAGTAAGGTAGCTGTAGTCTCAAGCGCCAGATTGTAGTCTTACAGCCTGAGAAACTGACAGTTACAGCAGGTGGTCAGAACATCTGGCACAAGATTCCATTTGCTTAATGGCCCTATTGTGATGTCATAATGCCAATGTTAAGTCTATGGGGGGAAAAAATTAATAGTTTTTTATTAATAACTCAAAAAGTATAAAAGTTACAAAGATGAAAAATACATTGCACAGGTGTCCTAAGTAAGACCTACGCAACGCAGTTTGAATGAAGTTTCTACGATAAATGGTTGAGGCAGCATTAAGTGTGTTAGAAGAATAATAATAATAAGGAGGAGACCAGGATAACAATAGTGAGCATTTTCAAGGCACACTAATAATAAGAAGACCCGGATAACAATAGTGAGCATTTTCAATGCGCACTAAGAAGAAGACCCGGATAACAATATTGAGCATTTTCAATGCACACTAACAAGAAGACCCGGATAACAATAGTGAGCATTTTCAATGCACACTAATGAAATGCTTTTTAGGAGGATTACGCAAGCTTGTAGAGGTGGTGGGACTATTATTATGGGAGACTTAAATTATCCTGGTATCAATTGGGAAATGGTGCAAGGACAGGGTAGGGGGTAGGAAGAATTTCTAGATGTTATGAATGATCATTTCTTGGTGCAGTATGTTAATAAAAATACCAGAGAGAAGGCAATTTTAGACTTAGTGCTCTGTAATGACTCTGATAGTATTAGCAATGTTGAGGTACTGGAGCCACCTGGGACAAGTGATCACTCTGCTGTTAATTTTGATGTTTCATGGGAAGTTAAAAAGGTGAATTCAAAAACTAAAATTTTCAATTTTAGGCAAGCAAACTTTGACAGGATGCGCTCATATCTAGGTGAAATAAAATGGGAGACACTCCTGGACTGTGAGTCCATAAATGAGATGTGGGAAAGATTTAAGGGGGTTTTACTTGAATGAATACAGATTCATTCCAAAGGTGTCCAAAGGTAAGCTGAAAAAGCAGAATCCTCAGTGGATGACCAAAAGTATTCGTAGGATTTTGAGGGAAAAGAGGAATCTTTATAAGATGTACATAAAGGATAACAATGAGAATACTAAAGCTGAATACTGTAAAATGCGGGCTGTGGTCAAAAAAGAGTGGAGATACTAGAAGACTGTATGAAAGACAAATTGCAGAGTGGGCAAAAACTAACCCTAAGCGCTTCTTTCAGTACTGTAGCTGAAAAATGAAAGTTAAGGAGCAGGTTAAGTGCATAAAGAATAAAAATGTATTGCTGCTATATGATAAGAAGGATATTGCGGATGCCTGAAACAGTTACTTTGTTGAGAATTTTACCTCAGAGGTGGTCTTTATTTGACTGGAAGGCATGTCAAATGCTCAAGATTATTTAGCGGAAATTGAGGTTCAGGATAACGAAGTATCAGACAAGTTGCATAAACTAAAGGCAGATAAGGCGGCGGGTCCTGATGGCTTATATCCTAGAGTGCTCGGGGAAGTTGGTGAGATGATCTTTAAGCCGCTATCCGCCATCATCAGATGGTCTTTAGAAACTGGAGAAATACCAAATGATTGGAAACAGGGCAGGATAATACCAATATATAAGAAAGGGGACCGTACCAAGCCAGGAAACTACAGGCCAGTCAGTTTAACTTGCTTTGCGTGCAATATATTGGAATCTATCATAAAAGATGTGCTGAACTTACTCTTACGTTCAAGAAATATCTTGAGGGACAGCCAACATGGTTTTCAGAATGGAAGGTCATGCCTGACAAACCTTCTGGAATTTTTTGAAGAGGCCACCAGGACTTATGACCAGAGCAGGGTTTATGACATATACTTGGATTTTCAGAAAGCATTCGATACAGTACCACATAAGAGACTAATTTTTAAAATGAGCTCCATTGGAGTTACAGGAGGTATTCTGAAGTGGATTCAAAACTGGTAACAGGACAGAACACAAAGAGTGGTGGTCAGTGGTATCTCATCTGAGCTGGGTATGGTGGGGAGTGGCGTACCCCAGGGATCGGTGCTGGGACCCCTGCTGTTCCTCATCTACATTAATGACTTCGATCGGAATATTGAGAGCAGATTGGTTAAATTTGCAGATGATACTAAATTGGGGGGTTTGGCATATAGTTTAGGGTTCACTAAAGTGATTCAGGATGATTTGGATAGAATCCAGAATTGGGCAGAAATGTGGCAAATGAAATTGAATCTAGCAAAATGTAAAGTTGTACATGTAGGTAATAAAAACATTAGACGGGATTACTTCATGGGAGGTTTAAAACTGGAATGTTCTGCACAAGAGAAAGATCTGGGAGTGATTGTTGACCAAAGCCTCATAGGTTCTAGCCATTGTGCTGTAGCAGTTAAAAAAGCTAATCGGATGCTGGGATACATTGCCAAAAGTATTGAGTACAAATCTAAAGGAGGTGATGCTTCTTTTGTACAACATGTCCGTTAGAGAGGCCCTAGAGAATGTTCACAGAAGAGCCACTAAGCTTATTCCAGGTATAAAAGATGAAAGCTACGAGAAGAGGCTGAAGATCCTTAATCTCTTAAGTCGTAGGAAAAGGAGACTCAGGGGTGATTTGTTTGAGGTCTTTCAATATGTTAAAGGTATTAACAAAGTGAAAACAGAGGGGTATTTTTGTCACGCATGGCATCCATCTGTCAGTCTGTCCACACTTACATTTGCGCATTAACTCTCGAACGTCATCGTCGATCAACCCCATTTTTGGTGTGCGTGTTGGAGTCAATCGCTACAGAGGCGTAGTGATTTTAGTGGCGCTCCGGTACATCCAATATGGCTGTCAGAGCCGCCACCTTGAATTTGCATTGACATCATCTTGTCCCTGTTCGCAAGAAAGTTACAAAACAGTTGAATATCAATGAACTGTCTTCATGACAAAATTAATGTCAAATGGTGGTAAGTATTAAACTCAGTCACACATTAATATACTGCTCAATGTGGGCTGAGGGGTGCTGCTTGTGTCAGCATAGCCATTTTCGTTTGTTCTGAGTGAGTGCCAAGTGTACTGGAATTCTGTCACTTTCGATTTTAAGTAGTGATTGTTGCATATTGTTTCAATTCAGACCATTCTATACACACACACACACATGATCTCGGACCATAAAAGGTTAAAAACCTGAGTCTACATTCAGTTTTCTCCCCAAATAAATTTATTTCACTTTTACTGAACAATTTATTTTCACTTGTGCTATTGCTGCTTAGGAATAGTGGATTTTTGCTTGGCTTCCTTTAGCTGTCACATTGTCTCTGTGGCATGCAGGCACACCAGTTCATGCCTCTTCTGTCAACAGGAAGCTCATGTCACTCCCTGGCTCGTACTCAGTGGCTGGCTTCCCTCTAGAAAATGAAACAGGCTCGTGGTCAAGCATTTGAATGTACCATGTGTGCTTGTGATGTACAGGGCTGTGGGAGGGCCTTGTGTGCTTACCGTGTGAAGAGCCTGGCCTTGGTGCTGCCCAGGAGGGTTGCCTGGTTCCCCTCTACCAGCAGTATTGACCCCTCTCTCAGCCCCTGAAAAGTAAGAGTCAGTACGTACTCTGTAATGCGCCCATTACAAATCTTACAGTGGCGGTACCACAAAATTATGCAGTGGTTTTAAATTAAGGTATTTTGCAAAGCTCAAGAATAAGATGGTACTTTCTACCACTTATTTGACTGTCTTGGTGTCATTTGCTACGCAGTTATGAAGTTTTTAAATTACAGTATTCTGCAAAGCTCAAAAGAGTATGACTAATTTGTTATTCTCAAATGACTCTCAAGGCATCATTACTGCAGAATTAGAATTATGAAATGGTTGAATCAGAATTTGGCAATTCTGAGGACATAAGAGGAAGATGATTTTGCAAAACACTCATGATGATTTCCCAATATCAGGAGTAAAGAATTCTAAAATGCCTGAGTTCCTGAGTTCCATTACTCAAAAAAGTTCTAGGAGTTCAGGCTGCTATTTCAGTGTTAAAATACTTAGGAACATGCTGCGTGTTTACAACCAAATTCTGTCAGAGTACTGTAAAGCTCAAATGGGGTAATTCAGACCATCTTCCATTTCACTCAACTGAGGATAACAGAGCACCCATACCAAAGAACTATAAAATAAAAATGGTGGATATCTTCAATCCACAATATCGTGAGATCAGAGTCTGACTTGCACAATACTTGAGTTATGAGGTCAAAGTGCACTGTAACACTTAAGTGCAGCCCTGATGTCTCACCAGCACACTGGGTGTATTGGGCTCTTCGTGGTACTGCTGAATACGCTGTTCGCGCGTCTCCTGCAGGAGGCAGGGAGAGAGAAAGGAGGGCGAGAGAGTGAGAATGGGAGGCAGGATGGAGGAAGAGGAGGTAAACGGCAAGGAGGTACGCGTGGTCAAGCTCACCCCCATGTGCTTGCTGTTTGGATCAGCATCCAGGTAGTGTGGGTTGATGTTGAAGGGCACCAGCCCTATTGCAGAAAGAGTGGGAGGGAAGACGATGGGCATGTCGTTGGTGGTGTTGATGCGGACGGTCGCAACGTTGGTGCCTGCACTCGACCCCATGTACGGTATCCCATCCTTATAATCAACACTACCCAATCAATGACTGACAAGACCACTGTCATTACCAAATTGCACATGTATCACATTGTTGCACTGATTTAATGAGCAATTTAATCATGATCTTTGCAAATGACCCCAACTTTTGTCAGTGCAATATTTTCTTGATCAACATTGGACCCTCTGAGCCAATGAAGGTGCGCCACTCACCTGCAGGACACGCTTCTGGATCTCTGACACCAGGTTGTTGTCATACAATGCTTTGAGCAGGCGGAAGGTATTTCCACCACCTGAGGAGGGTGGAAGGATGATATAATTGGGCGCAAGAAAAAAAAGTTCCCTGATTCAAAGTCTCATTTCTCTCTGTAGTCCAGTGATAACCAACCCTGTTCCAGGAGATCAACTGTCTTGAAGGTCTTCATTCCTACCCCTAAAAAACTCACATCATTCAATGGCTGGGACTGTTATAGAAACACAATCAGGTGTGCCAAATTAGAGCTTAAGCGGAAATCTACTGGAAGGTAGATTTCCATGAACAGGGTTGGTTACCACTGGTGTGGACCATACAGTATCTGCATTAGCACTAAAGTATAGGGTGGGATACAGAATATGACTAATTACATAAAGCAGTCAGTTGATTTGAGATTGACAGTGAGACTGATGTGTCCTTATTGGCTACATTGGCTGGACTTAAATGGACTTTCATGACTGTCAGTAACAATCATTGAATTATGCTCAAAAATTTGCTGACCAATTCAGTCAGTTTTATTACAAACTTCTCTGAGGTGCAATACTCAGCAGTTATGCCAGATTGTTTGCATAGTTGCAACAGCACTGAAAATGCTACAGACACTGGAATTTTGTCAAGAAAGCAAATAGATTTCATCATAGCTTGTCAAACAAGGCAATCAGAGATAGCAGACCTGGCCCCAGCCACAGGCTGACAGACAGACTGACAGAAACACACACACGCGCGCACACACACACACATGATCATTGCTTAACCTGGCCCCCTAGGGGAGGGGCCAGGTAATTAAAAGGCCAGGAACTTGCAGTTATCAGGCCCTAGTTATAGGGAAGCCCCGACCAAGTATTCACTTGTATGTCCCCTCCCACTTCACGACTGGCTGTGGCACATTCCGAGTCTGTAAGGTATGTAGACTCTGCCATCCATGGGGATCAGCCTCGACCGAGCATAGTGAAGATCATCTCATCGCTGCTGAATAACCTTATAGTAGTGCGGGCCTTTATATAAAATAATTGGACAAAATAGCCCCTTATTATCTTACCATTATTTGTACTGAATTTGTCTTCAAAAATCTATTTGATTGTGATTTTCATGTGATTGGAATCCTGCAACACTGTAATGACAGGCATGTGCTGCAGTGGAACACTTCTTATCTCTTAAAGAGACTGGTTTTTTACTGAAGTGTAAACTCACCAATAAAGATTGCTTCCGCCTTCCTTACGGCTTCCACCGGGTCAGCTGCTTCGTGAATGCTGTCCACCTCATAACCTTTGAGAGATCACGAAAAAAAATATTTACACGTTATTTTACTGATACCCGGCCCGTTCGAATCATAATTTTGAATCATTGCTAACTGGCTATAATGTCAAAACGTGCAGCAAAAATAGACAAAACTTTACCCAAACTCTGCAGTTTCTCGCGAGCTGTCTTTGCATAGGCATCTCTGTCGTGCAGCGCGTAAGGAACGAAGACGATCCGTTTTACCAGCCTGTTGATTCAGATTTTCAAATGGCAACATCAATCTTTGCAGTGAACGAGAAACTAATTTATTACTATTCCGGAGACAAAGTTTTTCAAAGTGTCACGCAGTCCTGATGTTAAATTACTGAAAAGAGTAGAATACATTTCTACTCTAGTCTGTTCTGTGCCTTCAACCAAGCAGTTCGTACAGATGGCTGACGTTTAATGCCCTTACTTTCCGAAAAATTCTTTGATCTGTTGTTCACAGTGTCCCAGGTATCCTCCAACACCATGCAGAGTGGAGTTTGACACAAGTAGTAGCCTCCTCTTCATATTTCACGAGTGTTAAATAACGTTACTGTAACTTCGCGATCGCAAGCAGAGAGAATCCAAGGAAATTCTATTGAAAAATAATGAGCAGGACGAACTGTGTCTTTTTCGCGTCAGGTCTGACAAGGCTGTTCAGAGACCTTCTGACTTTGAATCCTCAAATTGTGCTGAGGTTGACACTTGGGACTGGTTTCAAGCCTACGTCTCAGTTTCAGTTTTGTTAGATCCAAGAAAAGCCTTCAGCGACCGAAAAAACAAAGCATATAGAAAAAAGTTTTTAAAGAACTTGTATAAGATATATCAATATTAAAAAGTGAACACGCGGAACCTTATTCTCTTCATCCTTGTTTAAACAGGGAAGGTAAACTGAGCTGGGACATGGATTTTTAAACGAGGGAAGTACACTGTCTATTCTCAGAACTTTATGTACTTACGATGAAAATGAAAATTAATCGATTGTAATTTTTACATAATAGCTAGTATCATTTTATCTGCGTGAAGTGTGACGCAACTGGAACGCATAAGTCAGGATATGCTGTTCGTTAGCTTGACTCCCGTTCAAAACGTTCAACCTCATTAGCCTATTATCGATCTCGGAGGTTTTCCAAGCATGCCAAGGGTACAATGTTGGATTGCTTGCTAGAAACCTAAAGTCAACTGAATGACGAACAGAATGGTGGCTTATTAGCTCGGTTGCAAATATGAGGGCTAAGAGGATTTTAGTCATTGTTGACAATCGTAAGAATTAGTTTGAAACTAAAATGCTTTGGGATACTGACTCGTAAACTATTTCTGCGGTCGTTAGCCCAGCATTGCTCAAACCTCGATTTATGAAATGCGATTCGAGATGATTTATCCCGCAACCAAGAGCGGTGAAGACTTAACTGTCTGTCCGATTTGAATGTGTTTTTTGTTTTACAGGGCAGTGGTGTCTCAAGTGAGCAACATGGTCAGTTTGAGTGCGTCAAAGGACCTTCTGCTGGAGCAACCCTGGGTTCCTGTCTGCCTGGGGGGTATCGACCTCCTGGCCAAATCCTGTTTTGCAGACACTGCATACCAGCTACTGCTGACTGACCTGCGGTGTGTGTGGGAGGAAGAGATGGATTCAGCAGCCATTCAGGAAAGAGCGCAGGTAAACAATCTGAACAACACAGTCAAAATCAAGTTATCTTGATATCTACTGATTTGCACTATTTGGGAATAAAATCTTCCAGGGTTGAGGAAACAAACTGGGTCCACCAACAATTATGCATCATTGTTTGATTTATCAAACTCTGATCTGAAATCAGTACAGTTAATTGTTAACCAATCAGTACTGCCCGCAGGCAAATTGATGGCAGAACATGGGTAAACCGCACAGAAAAGGGAATAATAAGCAGATAAAAACAAATCTGAGAGGAATACTGCCTATAGGATTGGCTGGGAAATTTGGGTCATGGATCAGGGTGGGAGGTATATGGAGGAGGATGATTTGAATTGCTTATGTTGGAAAAAATGCAGGTGCATGCATGATGTCACGGCTCACAGTCATAGTGTTCCAATCTAACTCTGAGCTTTCGGCTGGTATTTCCACAGGCCCTGAACAGGCGCCTGCGTGCCCCTGTATCTGCCTTCTTCTCACATCTGTGCTCGGTGGCGTGTCCGCGTCTCACTAGAGGCAGTGAAGGTGAGGTTAAGGAGAATTCTGACCAGGCCGAGTTTTCCCTGCAGCCTTCTCAGGACCGCTTAGACCTCCGACTCAAGAGTGAGCTGGCAGGAGTGCCCTTCTACTGGGAGTTCCGCTGCACCTCCGCCTCTGTGACAGTGGTATAGTCCTCGTACAATCACTGACTAAATACATAGACTTGTCTAGAACTACCGAGGCATGTGTTTGTGAGTGACAGATGGGACGTATGTGAGATTGGAGAGAGATGATGCATTTGAGTTCGAGACAGAGAGAGGGGATGTGTAAGAGTTTCCAAAAGTGGATGTGTGTTTTAGAGTGAATGGAAACGAGATCGTGTGTGTGGGAAAGGAGACAAAGGAAATGAGTGAGAAAGTGTGTGTGTGTGTGTGTGTGTGTGTGTGTGAGAGAGAGAGTGTGATTGAGTGAGTAAGAGGATGCTTGAGTATGTGAGAAAATAAGACGCATTGTGTAGGTTTTTGTGCAGAGCTCTGTTTGGGTTTAATGAGCTGTTTGTACCTACAGTGCTGTGGAAAAGGTGTTTTACAGATTCCCCTTCTGGATCTTTGTTTTTTTTTTTGCTTATATGTCATTTCGAAATGTTTAAAATCATGCAAGTAATTTTAATATAAGTCACAGGTCACATCAGTTAACACAAAATGTAGTTTTTTAAACGATCAATTCATTTATTGAAAGTTAAGAGTTTTTCAAGACCTATATCACTTGTGAAATAGTAATTGTTTCCCAAAACCTAATGACTCCTTGTGCCTCCCTTGGTGAAAGCAACTGCAGTTGAAAGTTTTCAGTAACTGACAATGAGTCTAAATCTTGTAGAGGAAATTTGGCCCACTCTCCTTTGCAGAATCGTTTTAATTCAGCAACGCTGTAGGGTTTTCGGACGTGAACTGTCTGTTTAAGGTCATGCCACAGCATTCCCATGGGAATTCTAGTCAGGACTTTGACTAGGCCACCCCAAAACCTTCATTTAGTTTCTCTTAAACCATTTAGAGGTGGATTTGCTGGTGTGCTTTGGATCACTGTCCTGCTGCATATTGTAACTGTGATTGAGCTTTTGGTCACAAAAGGATGGCCAGACATTCTTCTTTAGAATTTTCTGGTGGAGAGCAGTATTTGTACTTGAATCGATTATGGCAAGTCGCCCAGGTCCGTAAGCAGCACAGCAGCAGCAGACCATTACAGTACCACCACTGCATTTGTCTGTTGGTATGATCTTACTGTTGAATGCTGTTAGCTTGACACTGAATGTATTCGGACACCTGTCTTCCAAAAAGTTCCTCTTTTGGCTCATTGGTTCAGTTTTTTACCCCTCAGCTGACTCCGGCCCAGAGGGGGGGTGTTGTCACCTGCGTGTCTGTCTGTCGTCCGTCCATGATTTTGTCAGGGCCAGTACTGGGCAACTAATTATCACAGTTTCACCAAATTTGGTATTGTAACTAACTATGACCCATAGATGTGCAACATTAGGTTCTTTGCTAGATTTGACCTTTGACCTTAGCGCTGTGACCTTGACCCTGGAAATCTTGCCTGGGTCAGTACACGGCAACTAATCATCGCAGCTTCACCAATTTTGGTATGGTAACTCTCTATGACCCATAGATGTGCAATGTCATGTTTTTTGCTGGATTTCACCTTTGACCTTTGCGCTGTGACCTTAAGGCAGGAAATCTTATATGGGTCAGTACTCCGCAACTACTGATCGCAGCTTCACCAAATTTGGTCTGGTAACTCACTGTGACACATAGATGTGCAACGTCACCTTTATTGCTGGATTTGACCTTTGACCTTAACGCTGTGACATTGAGGCAGGAAATCGTGTCCAGGCCGAGGGGTATTCAGCAACGCGTTATGTTTTTGATTTGTAGATCACAGCTCTTAATGTAATTGGCAGAAGTTCCGGAGTTTTACAAAAGGCTTTGTAACACTTTCTGGAGTTATAGATGTCAATGACTTTTTTTTCCTCATCTGTTCTTGAATTTCTTTAGATCACTGCAATGTGCTGCTTTTTGTCTTATTCACATTGCTAGACAGGTTCTGTTTACGTGATGTTTCGATTCAACAAAACTCATAGTCATCATGCCTGGGTGTGTCTATTGGATTTGAGCCTAATAATCTTAATATGGTTGCTACAGTAACTGAGGGTTGCAAGTTCTTTTTCACATAAGGCCAGGTAGGGTTGGTTTGTTTTTTTCCTTCAATAAATGAAATTATCAATTATAAACTGTGTTTGTGTTTACTGAAGTTATTTTTGTCTCATATAGAAATTAGTTTGATATTATGAAACACTTAATTTTGACAAATGTGCAATGATAGAGGAAATCGGGAAAGGGGCAAATCATTTTTCACCGCACTATAGGCATCCAGGTCTACAGTCACTTGATGTGATTTTTGTACCTACATGTACATGTGTGCAGTCAGTTGGTGTGCTTTGTGTACCTACACCTACAGGTGTGTCGTCACTTGGTGAGGCCCTTTCTGACGATGGGCAGGGTGCTACAGAGGCAGGTCGGGGAGCTGGGGGCTTTGCTCATGAGGAAGGATGCCGAGATCCAGGACTACAAGGAAAGTGGTGCTGAACTGAACAGAGGTGAGAATCACTGCGAGACATGCATGTACACTCAATGCGCACATATGCAGTAGAGGGCAGGCTGGATTCTTGGCTTTCTTCTTTGTGGATTGTGTCATTTTCATGCAGCTCGATTGAAGACTGAGGTTTTTGATGAACAGAGCTACAGAGAAGGCTTCATCACACAGGTGAGTTACTCAGGAGTGCACCTTGCTTGCATGAGTGCACACGTTCACACATGTGAGCCTTGCCTCTGCAGGTCTCCATCACTCCTGTTTGACTTTGTTTGACTCCTGCTCAGGTGCTACCCCAGGTGTGTGCTGAGCAGGGCTGCGTGGTCTTTGACACAGACCTGCAGGAGCTGTACGCTGCCGTATGTGCCCTGAGAGGTCACAAACGCAAGAAGCCCGACAGCACAGCCCCTGGGGACCAATCAGCCACCAGTCAAAGCAACCCTGCGGAACTAGACTTGATTGGGGACCCTATAAGCTCCACAGCCCAAGGTCAGATCCCCATTCTAAGTCTGCCTTATTCTGCTCTGGCTTCAACCCAAACAGCAGAGTGTTGTCACAGAAATATGATCAGTGTCCTCTACAGAATATTTTAATGCTGATGCTGCATCTGTGATTGAAAGCTGTGCATTTTCTGGAACTCTGGAAGTTTGGAGGGGAAAAAAAAAAAAAAAAAACATTGCAATGTGCTCTTCAATGTGATGACAACTTCTGCCCAAGACACAAACATGAATGAGTGCAGGCTTATTTCCAAACTTCAACAAAATATGATACCTGAATATTGGTCCTTAAATTTTTAAATATTGAAAGTGTATTATTATAATAATTATTATTATTTTATTTTTTCTTTTTGCAGCGGCTGAACATCGAGGTTTGAATTTGATTTCAAAGTGCAGACTTCCACCTTCAATTTCTGTGTATATACATTGAAATTTGTTGGACAGTTTTGCAATTACGGCACTTTTTTAAGGAGGTCCCTCCTTTTTCAATTAACCAAAAGTATCTTTACAATAGCCTTTTTTCGTTTTTCTGTGGCCAGATGTGTTTTATTCCTCAATAATTTCATTTAAAAATGAATATTTAAAATGTCCCAGGGAGTTATTATCCCCCGCCAACACGAAGTGGGAGGGGGATATAGGTTTGACCTCCGTCCGTCCGTCCGTGCGTCCGTCCGTCCGTCCGAGATAAAAGGGACAGCTTTACTCAGAAACTACTACAGATACAGTAACCAAATTTGGTGTGTAGCTTCAGACCATAAAGGCCTTGATCGAGTTCGAAAATGAGAAGCGCACGATTGGCGGGGGATGTTGTAGACCATGTCGACTTGTTATATCAGTGTTTAAGTCAGCAATCAATAGAAGACTTCACCAGAGTAAATACTGAGGGTTTATCCCTAGATTCATACCATAGCTCTGAAGAGAATCTCTGCTGTTTTGTTTCTCCTTTCACC
Source organism: Gymnothorax reevesii (assembly GCA_029721435.1). Taxonomy (NCBI): domain Eukaryota; kingdom Metazoa; phylum Chordata; class Actinopteri; order Anguilliformes; family Muraenidae; genus Gymnothorax; species Gymnothorax reevesii. Next base: position 47,284,741 of record CM056587.1, on the reverse strand, counting down.
GCTGATTCACTGTCTCAAAATGGGCTGTTTAATGTACGGATAATCTTGGATGGAAATAACTTGAAGATGGAGCCAATGGTAATTATGTGACACATAATGCACTTTATTATAATTTCTCTTGCAATGGAAAACGGTCATGCCCACGGAGAGGTCAACATGACACACAAAACAAAGAAGCACAGGCAGTTTATATAAGGTGGGATATTCACAAAATAACACCCAGCCAGACAGTCAACCCCCACTTGGGCCATCCCAAGGAGATGATTCTCTATTCACAGTATTCATATGTACGCCTAGTCTCGACACTTCCCTAACAGGATGTCCAGACCCCTCACCCTCACTTAACAATAAGTCACTGTACCCATGCATCCAATTGATTTACCTGTTTTCCCAGGAAAAGCCAGGGGACAAACATCAACATATTGGCTGAAACCAATCACTGATGTGTATTCAGGAAAGCAGTCTATGGATTAATTTCAGAAAAGTTGAGGAAACACCTTGAAAACCCGGAAATCTAACAACTCTAAAAGGTGAAATTTGGAAATCAGCAGTAAAAAAAGATCTAAAAGCCTGTATTGGTCTGGAACAGTGTCCTTTGGAAAAATGAGACAAAGATCACTTGAATCAAAAAGATGGAAAGAGATGAATATGGGGAATGGAAGGTACTGCTCATGATTCAAATCTTACCACTTCACCTATGAAGTGTGGTCATATGTGGATAAGGTGTGGCAGCAAGTTGAGCTGGTTGCTGGTATTTTGTGATGTGATTGTTCACAAAAGCTGGTGGATGCATTCTGAATTGTATTGGGCTACATACTCTGCTTTTATTAGGCCAAATTTTTTAGAACTCAGTAGACAACATTTCGCACTGTTGATGGACAGTGGCTTGCCAGCATACTGTAAAATCAAGCCATGTTCCTTCCGAAACAAAGAAGTGGAAAGTTCTACCATAGAAAAGTCAGTCATATTATCTGAATTGAACAGCATGCAAGTCACTTGCTGAAGGCAAAACTGAAGGTAAATACCCCCAGCCTCAAAGCAGGAGCTGAAGACAGCTGCAATGAAGGCCTGTCAAAGCATCACCATGGAAGAAGCCCAGAAACTGGTGATGTCTAGGGGTGCCAGACTTCAGGCAATTATTGACTGCAGAGTGGTGGCTGGGTAGTAAAAATGACAATTTATTTAATGGATTATTTTAGTTTGTCCACTTACTTTTTAACGCCCCTAAACCTTAGGGGAGTGTGCATAAAATGAGTGTCATTCTTAGATGGTGCATTCAGTATTTTAAACAACCCTTTAAATTGAAGCTGAACGTCTTCATTTTTTGCACAAATCGATTCTTTTTCTAATTAATTTTGGTGCACATAGCTAAAATAATGAAAATTGTGTCTGTGCCTAAATATATATGGACCTAATTGTGCACACACACTGTGCATAGACAGAAAAATACGCTTGTGAATATTTCTGCAACTGCACACAGCTGCTTCATCTTGCATTAAACTGCCATTCCCAAATGGGCGCTTATGGAGGTCTACATGCGCACACACTCGTGCTGGCTTGGGGACTGGCACACATTCAGGCTGTGGTATCGCTCACTCTACAGTTTCCCATAGGTGCGGAGCCTGTGGATCCGATCAAAGGCAACTCAGCTCAGCCAGAACCAGGACACGGGTCAGCTGAACCAGTGGGTACTCAACGTGCACAGGTCTGTACCTCCAGAGAACATATTTGTCCCAGATACTGTATATATAACCTTACTGATATCCTCTGAAGGGGGGGCGGGGCGGGGAGGGGCGGTTCCTCCTGCACCGCAAATCCATATAACAAGCGTCTATTGTTACCGAAAAGAGAAGGTCCATAAAACTACGCAAAAACTTTGTAATATTCCTCCATACTGCCCGTCCACTGCAATCCAAGTGTCCCGAAGGGGTAACATCCAGAGTTTACCCGAAACAACGTCATTTTACACAGTTTTATTGCCTATTATTCTCTCAAGTATGTTTGCTTGGAGGCATGCTCGCGTGTTCACGTGGTTCTAGCGAGCAGCTGCGGGCACTAAGGTCTTGATATCGCAACGAAGAGCTATCAGCCATAGCTGTAGTCTTTCAGGGTCCTGAACTGGTAGTTTGTGGAAAGTCACGGATCTCCTGAACACACGCTTCAAATGGTTGAAGCAACCCATTTCACTCTAGTCCGTTATCGTCGTAACCTTAAAGAGCGGACGGTTAGAGTAGCATCGTCACCCACTTGAACTTTATTATAACTTCTCCAGCATGCACACATGCATCTTGTTCCAACCAGGTTCAATTACACTTTGTGTCACATTTAAATCGGTCCCACTAGAACATATGCAAAACTAGGAACCATTTCCCATTACAATCCTATTGTAACACAACCAGGAAAGGAATACACTTTTCATACTAACTTATCGGTGAAGTTGAAAAAAAGTAAATTTGAGCGACAAAAACCAAAAATGTCTTTTTACTTCCAACTCGGGGAGCAGTTGACTTTGCTCTGCTTTATTGGTTCTCGTGTCGCTCTCAGCAGCATGTAAACACGCGGTTGTGTCTTCTGAGTTTCCCGTTGGATGTTGTCTGGCGTGGCTACCGTAGTGCCCGCAGCTGCTCGGGAGAACCGCGTGAACGCGTCTCCAGGCAAACATACTCGAGAGAATAATAGGCTATAAAACTGTAGAAAATGACGTTGTTTCGGGTGAACTCTGGTTGGAGGAATATTGTTATATGGATTTGTGGTGCAGGAGGAAAACCCCCCCCCAAGTCTCCGGCTGCACTTTGAGGAATAAAAAACTACACCGGATTTCTCATCAGCATGAAGGTAAGTCAATAATGACTGAATTTTATTTTTGGGTGAACTATTCCTTTAACATAAACTCAATTTTTATTGCAGAAGCATACTCTCATACTGAAAATTGTAGAAAAATGTGACCTTCAACTCAAGTGTCTTCCAGAGGCCCTGGGAACCTTGTTAGGGTGCATGGCATCATGAACGCTTTGAAATACCAGGGCATTTTTAATCAAAATCTGGTGGCCTCTGCCCGAAAGCTGAAGATGGGTCGTCACTGGGTCATTCAGCAAGATATTGGCCCTAAACATGTGGCCACCTCTGAACAGAAATTGTTCACCAGACACAGAATCAAGCTCCTACCATGGCCATCTCAGTCCCTAGACCTCAACCCCATTGAAAACCTGTGGAGTGAGCTGAAGAGGAGAGTGCAGAAGAGAGGACCCAGGTCGCTGGATGATTTAGAGAGATTCTGCAAAGAGGAATGGTCGAAGATCCCTCTTTTTGTATTCTCCCATCTAGTGAAACACTATGGGATTAGGTGCTGTTTTGTTGGCAAAAGGGGGTTGTACAAAGTATTAACTTCAGGGGTGCTAATAATTGTGGCACACATGATTTTATGTAAAAGAATTATTTCTTAATGTAGGATTTTTTTCCCCACTGAATGAATGCACTTGAATGAATTAAAGGTTGGATTTTCCTCTTTTTTTCATTTTGGTCCGATATTATTTGGAAAAAAACTGAATTTATTGCAAAACCCAAAACCAGTGAAGTGGGCATGTTGTGTAAATCGTAAATAAAAACAGAATACAATGATTTGCAAATCCTTTTCAACCTATATTCAATTGAATACACTGCAAAGACAAGTTACTTAATGTTCGAACAGGTAAACTTTGTAATTTTTTGCAAATATTAGCTCATTTGGAATTTGATGCTTGCAACATGTTTCAAAAAAGCTGGCACAAGTGGCAAAAAAGACTGAGAGTTGAGGAATGCTCATCAAACACTTATTTGGAACATCCCACGGGTGAACGGGCTAATTGGGAACAGGTGGGTGCCATGATTAGGTGTAAAAGCAGCTTCCCTGAAATGCTCAGTCATTCACAAACAAGGATGGGGCGAGGGTCACCACTTAGTGAAGAAATGCATGAGATGATTGTCGAACAGTTTAAAAACAACATTCCTCGACGAGCTATTGCAAGAAATTTAGGGATTTCATCATCTACGGTCCGTAATATCGTCAAAAGGTTCAGAGAATCTGGAGAAATCACTGCACGTAAGCGAGAAGGCCGAAAACCAACATTGAATGCCGTGACCTTCGATCCCTCAGGCGGTACTGCATCAAAAACTGCATCACCACATGGGCTCAGGAACATTTCAGAAAACCACTGTCAGTAACTACAGTTCGTCGCTACATCTGCAAGTGCAAGTTAAAACTACAATGCAAAGCGAAAGCCATTTATCAACAGCACCCAGAAACGCCGCCGGCTTCGCTGGGCCCAAGCTCATCTAAGATGGACTGATGCAAAGTGGAAAAGTGTTCTGTGGTCTGACGAGTCCACATTTCAGATTGTTTTTGGAAGCTGTGGACGTCGTGTCCTCCGGAGCAAAGAGGAAAAGAACCATCTGGACTGTTATAGGCGCAAAGTTCAAAAGTCAGCATCTGTGATGGTATGGGGGTGTATTAGTGCCCAAGGATGGGCAACTTACACATATGTGAATGTACCATTAATGCTGAAAGGTACTTACAGGTTTTGGAGCAACATATGTTGCCATCCAAGCAACGTCTTTTTCATGGACGCCCCTGCTTATTTCAGCAAGACAATGCCAAGCCACATTCTGCACGTGTTACAACAGCATGGCTCCGTAGTAAAAGAGTGCGGGTACTAGACTGGCCTGCCTGTAGTCCAGACCTGTCTCCCATTGAAAATGTTTGGCGCATCATGAAGCGTAAAATACGACAACAGAGACCCCAGACTGTTGAACAACTTAAGCTGTACATCAAGCAAGAATGGGAAAGAGTTCCACCTGAAAAGCTTCAAAAATTGGTCTCCTCAGTTCCCAAAGGTTTACTGAGTGTCGTTAAAAGGAAAGGCGATGTAACACAATGGTAAAAATGCCCCTGTGCCAACTTTTTTGCAATGTGTTGCTGCCTTTAAATTCTAAGTTAATAAAAATTTGCAAAAAAAAAAAAAGTTTCTCGGTTTGAACATTAAACATCTTGTGTTTGCAGTGTATTCAATTGAATATAAGTTGAAAAGGATTTGCAAATCATTGTATTCTGTTTTTATCTACGATTTACATAACGCACCAACTTCACTGGTTTTGGGTTTTGTAGAAGCAAAAGAACACATCTTAACCAGGGGTGCCAATAATTATGGAGGGTGCTGTAGTTTTGTGCACACAATACAATCTGCACCTGTGTGAAAAGGCTTGTAGCAAAAGAAATACTTTGTGCATGCGAGAAAGTTTTGCGCTTGCAGATATAATTTCCTCATGTAAAGACGTTTTGTTGAAATATTTTGTGCATGTATGAAAAAGTACAGTGTATCACAGATATAATTTGCATAAGTGTAAGAAAAAGTTTCGTAGCTGTAGAAATATTTTGTGCATGTGTGAAAATATTTTGTGCACAGAGATATAATTTTCACTTGCGTAAAATGTTTTTTGTAGGTGTAGAAGTTCTACATTCGTGCTAACCACAACAGCTAAACCCTTCTTAAACTGTGGATACCCCGTGCACAGCACTGTGTCCTGGGTGCCGGCTGGTGCAGGACAAATAGATAAACAAGAAGACAAAATACCAGCGCACACCAGGATACTCTTGGCCAAAGCATTCTCTTGTGCTCATTACATCCATAGATACACATGGATGACTTGTCCGCTGAAAAACTGTCAATTTCATAACTGAATGCAGAACTGGGACTTGCAGAGTATCGCTGGCATTGAATCATGCCATGGTTTGGACCTGGAAGATTTGATGTGTCAAGGCTGTTCACACTGCCAGAGACCACTTTATCAGTGGGCTCCTTACTAGGAGGATGTCGACGATGTGTTCCATGAATCAGAGGCTACATCTTGCTAGTAACAAGCTTAAACTGCAGAATAAATATCCAAGTTCAGCCTAATTGTTTGGCATATAATCATTATGGACATTTTCCATGTTTGTTGGTGTTTAGTATTTTTTTTTTTTTATTCATAGCTTACAATTTGCAAAACATATTGCTTAAGTTTATGGGATAAGCATAAAGCTTTTGTTCTTCATAGATTTCATTGCCGCAGAGTGCCTCCAGGCTTGTAGGTTTTTGAATAGTGGCCACTTTCACTGCCAGACAACTATTATTTAATGGATGGATTTTATCAGTCCAAACCTGCCATAAGGCAGCATGAAGACATTCAAATTGTGGAAAATTTGTTAACTGTTGATTTTTAAATGGCAAATATTAACCAGAATATTATATGGCCAATGAAATACCTGCTTCGGTGGAACAGGTTGCTCTTGATTTGGAGATGTGAGGCTCCGATTGGTTTGGCTGCTGTGTATGAGATTGGAGGTTTTTACTTTTCATTTTATGCGTAAAAGCTTTTTCTTTTGATTCATAACTTTTTGAAATCAATATTCTAGCTAAATTTAGCTCTTAATACAATCATTTAGATTTAGATTTATTTTGATGTTTGATAAATTTAGAAATAAAATAAATCTAAACTATTTTTATATAAATTATTGATTTAGATTTTCAAATGGCAAATACATTTCTTGTGTCCTCAATTTATTTTTGGGGCTATTGTCACCTGGACCACTGCCGCATCTACCATCACTGCAGATGCTGTTGGTTGAAAATTTTAAAACTTTTGTAAAGACATTAATAATCACTCAAAGAAGGACCCCATCGATTTTCGTTTTTTTTTATGCTCAGTTTCAATGCTGTTAATTAAATAGTAGCATGAGCCACAAAAGGACCCATTAAATTTTGGTGTGGATCTGAATCACAGACTGGATGCACAAATTATTTTTTACTTCTGTTAGCATAGTGAGATACGGCATTTGGACACCTGGGCAGAATAAATGCCATACATCTTAAAAATCTTGTAGATTTTAGTAGAATTCGATTAAGACAAAACAGTCTCAATTGTTGAAATATTGATGGCTGCACTTGGAGATTTGTGAATCTTATGGCGTGAACTATGGGCCTGTGGTGGTCTGCCCTCTCTCACTACCACTGTGGTTGATTTATTATAATGCATTTGTACCAAAAACTCAGTAATTGAGCATTATATTGTTTCATTTTTTTTAACAGGGCATCGTTGATTAAGAAATTCATGCATATGCCATTGCTTTTGGGACTGACAGTCTTCATATATTTGTTTCTGTATTATTTATGGGGTAGCATTCATTGGACTTTAATTACATTGTAGACAAAACCCAAATGTCTAGTTACTCTGGTGTTGTTTTGGGATGTTTTATTTTACTGAGCAAGAGATTGGGAGGTGGGTACTTTCATTTTGAAGAGGCAACATTTTACATGACTGGAGACTTGACATGAGACAGGATGCACGACACAGGAGAATACAGACTGCAGCCTTACCCTTTCAAAGTTAAACCCAACAGATATTAATTGCCCTGGAGAATCAGCCTCCTGATTGAAAAGGCGAAGTGCAAGCGCAGGTGCACCTCAAGTAATGATTCTATATCTCCACTGAATTCTGTTATCTGCGCGTAATAGTGTGGCGGAAGAAAACACACTCCATTTATATGGTGAGATATAGACCAAGATTATAAACGGCTGAGTGAGGTGTGGCGCGGTTTGAAACCAACTATTTTCATCTACTGGTTTACCAGGGTACAAAATCTTACTGGTCTGAAATTAAAGTTCGTAGAAAGAAGTTTTAGATGAGCAAGGGAATATTTGAACCCTTAGTTCTGCATTCTATTTGCTTTTTTCTGAAACAAGATGAATTTTGAATAATCAATGGTACTGGTATTTCACATTAAAGTAGCATTTACTTTAGTCATGTATTTTATCATTTTTCTGAACAATAAATGATATTTACGACAGCACAATGGTTAGATTTAATGTACAATATTGAACATTGGTTTTATTGATAATCTTCTGTGGATTGAGCTCTCTCTCTCTCTGTGTGCACGTGAGCACATTTGAGTGAGTGAGAGAAAGAGAAAGAAAATCCTACTTTAATCCGAGTCAGTAGTTACGGCCAAAAAGAAAGTTTTATGGTTTAATGTGACCAAACAGACATTATTCCTGAAAATGCTTTGAAATCCTATGAAACTTTTAAAGGAAGGTCTTTCAAGCAGTTGGTTTTCACTTGGTTGGGCCTAATAATTATTCAGAGAAACTTTATATGAAATATTTAGGCTTGAGCCTCTTACTTATGTGGACTGAAAGTTTAAACAATCCCTTTATTTCCATCAGTTATTTAAGAACATTTTGTAACATTTTTGGAAAAAACAGTTGTCCCTGGTGCCCAAAGGCTAAATTTAGTACTAAAAGAAAAGCACACTTTCAAAAATACGGTTTGACCGATTAGAATTGTTTTTCATGTTTGTGCCTTGGCTAGGTTTAAAAAGATGTACACCACACGAAATAAAAATTTTCTGTTGTTTGTGCAAATGGGCAAATACAAAATTGGAGATTTTGATAGTTGGGTGAGAAAACAAAAAAAAAGTTTCTGAATTTAATCAATCCATGAGTTGCTTTTCACCACTGTATTGCCATACATTTGACTTGCACACCGCCTTTTTGTTGCCATCAGTTAATAGTTATGATTTAATGGTAATTAATATTATGTTTGCTGAGGTGGATGCTGAAGTCAAAGCTGTCCAGCTGGCTGCAGGTCAGCCTTGGATCAAGAAGTTTGTGCAAGATTTATGGTTATCAACCACAATCCTGAGGGCTCCCCAGTATATGCTGATGTTTGTTCCAACCACAACTGCAATCCTGAGATTTTAATAAGCTGCAAATTTGTCTCAATTGCTGTATTTCATGTTTAAAGTAGTTATTTACCCTCCCAACTAGGCTATTTTGACTAATGAGGTGCTTCATTAGCTATATTTACATGCGCAAAATTTCTCCAATCTGATCCTAACCTCAGTTGATCAGAAATTCCAAATCCAAATTCAGATGGACACGAAATGAAATTATCCGATCATGACTTGAGTATACATCACCATGCATTTAATCAGAATAAATCATGTGGGCATGCACGGAGTTGTCTAATTTTCTGGAAATATTAGAAGTAGTAGAAAACGAAAAAGCTGTATTTCCGCTTCTGTTGTAAACAAACGCCAAGTTGTCTGCACGTCCTTGTTCGCTCTTTGTAGCACACATGCGCAGTGAAGACAATTTTACCCTGACCACTAAGGCAGGATCTGAATGGTTGTGTACATGGACGTCGTTCGGAATGATGATCGGCATAAACCACACCTCTCATTCGTAATGAAATTTCTTTCCGAGTGGACCGAATTGAATCAGAATCTTCTGATTGACGTGATTACATGAAGCATTTTTAATCTAATTGGGCCTTTATTCCAATTATGTGTGTCCATGCAAACATAGCTAATGAGTACTTAAAACGGAAATGATTTTAGTGCCCTGATTGGTTCTCTCCTTCCTTTCAGGCTGCATCCTCCAAACACGAGGAACCCGTTAGGCCTTCTTCCCGCCCTCGGAAGAAGAAAGCTGCAGGCCTGTTTCGGTGACCGTTGCCTCTGCTGTGGATGTTCATCTATGTGTCTTATTTTAGCACTGATCTTAGGTGGTTTCCAGTGTGTTCTATTTTATTAATACTCTTTTATAATCAATTTAAAAAAACTTGGCTTAGTGTGTTACGGTAAATAAAGCGTAAATCTCTTGTATCGCTGTGGTTGTTTTTGTGTAAATCAATTAACGATTCATTCGCTTCTTGCTTAGTTACTGTTGGTCCATTGTGTACTTGAAAGTGTAAAACGCTGTTTTGGCTTGGTTGCCGTGAAGTACCGCCAGATCTGTTCACTGAGTGGATTTGGGACTGCATACCCCACTGACTAACTGACACCCAATCAAGACCCAAAGTAACAGACACTTGACAAGGAGAAAGTTGGTCACTTTGAGTTTATTCACGACATTCAGTTTTCTTAAGGAAATAATTTTACAGTTGGAGTGTACCAGGCAAGGACGTGACTCCGGTTTGAATATTTAAGGTGGGGTTAAGATGCATAAATTGATATTCTTCTGACTGTGTTATTGAGGGTTTTTTTTGGCATGTGCGCCCTTGGTAAAAGGCACTCAGAAAAATTCATTCTGGGTTGAGGCCCATTCCTCAGTTCAAGATTGGACCTGAAGGGTGTTGCTGTAAAAGGAAACCTTGCACACTGGACAACAGTGTTGTAAATGTGGATAAGTTGATGTCCGCAGATTCCTTAACCTGGCCAGGAAAGCTTAGATTCACCATTGTTCCCAGTGGAGTGTTGCTGGAACTTTCCATGGGCATGATGGTCGAGACATCTTGGAAAGTGGTCTTAATGCTAACTGGAGAAAGCAGAACTGCGCAGTGGGCTTCATTCACAGGTGTGAGCACTGAAGATCTCTTTCCCTGGTGATTCATAGTGACTGACTGCCTGGACCGTACTGTACATCTCAGCTGAAATACTGTGCTCTCCTTTAAAAAAAGTTCACAATGCATCACCAGTTTAGTGGAAGGCATTTCTTTGTTCTAAAAATCTAAGAGATTTGCTAGTGTTGTATGATAATGTTTCACAATTGGGACTATGTTGGCATTATGTTTTTATATGTAACCTAAACTCCCCATCCAAAGATGTGTGCCAATGTTTATGACCCTCATCTTGGGAAGCAAAACTAGAGGTATTTAAGGATGGTTTTTAAATAAAATGGAACAATATGTGCAAGCTTATCGTCTGAAATACTTCTAACACATTTAATGTCTCAGAGTTCATGATGATGATGTACCTCATGATCAGTTTCCCATAAATAGCAGCTTGTTTGCGAGTGAGTGTGTGCGGGGATGTCGGAGGGTCACTGTCCTTCAAAAGCCTTTGGCTGTGGGCTCTTTTCAGTCACTTATCTTTTCACCTTCTTCGTGTCACTGTCTCATCTCCCTGTTCCCAGTTGTACCCATCAAGAGAAGACGGGAGGAAGTTGGAATTGGGCTTGTAGATGGAGGAATCATGAAAATACGGAAGAGTCAAACGATTGGTATCTGTGGATCCATGAGATTGATCATTTTCCAAAAAATGGTTAAAAAACCAATACTTCTGCAAAGGATGAGCTTGTCAGTACTAGCGAAAGTAATCTTAAGGTGGCTCCTGGCTTCTTGAAGGGACTTTATCAGATTGCAAGCCTCACCGCTTCCCAAGCCTCAATGGCTAGTCCCACTTCACTACCGAGTGTCACTCCATGTAAAATTTCCCATTGTAGCTGTGGAGGGAGTTCCTTATCAAGAGGGAGGGTGTAAATACGCGCATGAGCTTTGAGATGCCTATGCCTCCATCCTCTGGGAATCACAAGGGGTCAACACCATGGATATCAGTGGAGGGTGATTAGGGATCAAGCCCTTAATCAGTTTCCAGGTTTGGCAGAACGAGGAGACATGAAGGATGAAATATATAATTGGAGAACACTTTCAGGTTGTTCCTCAGTCCTGACTCTCTGGGTCTGTATCTCTGGGTTCCACTCGGTCTGTCAGCAGGTCTGCAGTCTCCTGCGGTGAAGGGACCTGCTCCGCCCCAGAGGTCCTACAGGCACAGAAGAGGACGGCACTGAGCCCTGGAACGTCCAGCAGCCTCTTCGCTGGGGATGGAAGGTCGTACACTGCCGCCAGCTGCTGAGAATATTCTGGTGTCCTGTTGGCCTCCGAGCGCGACCCTTTCACCATCACAATGGAGTTAAGACCTCTCTCTGAGGCAGAACCTGTAGTACAATCAAGAGTATGACTCGGCCTCTGCTTGTATTTCACTGGAAGAAGCCTCATCTTAACTTTCCCACATGTAAGCAGTTAGGATTTTCAGCTCAATCTTCTAATGCTGGCAATTGAAGGATCATACTGGCAACTGAAACCAAATTTTCAATAAAATGTTCCAGAATGCTGATTCATCAAAGGGTTGAACTGTGAGACAAATCCGTCAGCTACCTCAACACATCAAACTGTGGGTGAATGTTTTACACCTGAGTCTCAGCCAACTGGAACTTGTCTGAAACTTTCTTACATGGATGCAAAATGTATTGGGAGAAAACAGAAAATCAGCAAGTACTGTGCTTGATAGCCCTCCCCCCCCCGCACCCGAAAAAGAACTATACATATGATTTAAAAAGGCTCGTCAGCTTTTTTTTTTTTTTTTTTTAACAAAAGCTACAATTAAATTAACCTGTAAGGGATAATGTGTTTTATTGTATGCAAGAATTGTATACTGTGTATTATTACTGTTGTTGTGAATTCTTTACCATAGGAATGTCAGTACCTGACACAGTGTTGTCCAGGAGGAAAGCCAGAATGCCCACCAGGAACACAGGCAAGGTCAACAGTGACTGGAGGAGGACGTCAAGGCTGGATACACCTGTAAGAGTGTACACAAACACAGGCCCACATGCACACACACACGCAGACAAACGCATGCACACACGCACAGTCACCGGTGTAGCTAATCCATGCTGCTGAATATTCCAGGGGAAGTTGTTGTTTTTTTTTTAGCCAGATAACAGGTGGTGCCAGTGTGTTATTTTTGACATCAGAAAAGGGTGTAATATGACCATGACATTTTAATGTTAGTGTGCTCGCTATAATTGATAATATTAACGCTGTTTTATTACCAGTGAATATGAAGGAGGGCTTCAGGGAGAACCAGCGTGGTATCAGCAGGGACATGAACACGGTGAAGCCCACATTGAAAATGTTCCGCCCCGAGTCCATCTGCGTGTACTGGAAGTAGGTCACGCCCGTCGCTATGGCAACAGCGTAGTTCACACTGAGAACAGCACCTTGGGCAGGTAAGATTTTGGGAGATTAATGGTCGCTAGGTTTGGAAGGCGATTAAATGGGATGGGGACAACTTGGTGCGCATCCTAGCACTTAACAAGCATGAAAGACTGATTCTCCTCTATGGGATGGCTGATATCTGGCCTGGAAACAGAACGAGGAGCTGAGATGGACAGGAGCAAGGAAGGAAGCATGGAAAGGCACCTCTACACAACAAAATGTTTACATATATTACATTTCATTGGGTAATACTGAACGGATTTGGAGTTCTGGCGTGGAAAATCCCAGGATAGCTGATATCCAACTTGGAAATAAAACACAGTGGATGACTGACAGACTGTCAGGAGGATAGACAGAAGTATGAATAAGGTACATCTATTCAATAAGACATTTCCATAAAATTTAATTGGGAAATATTGGATGGTTGAGGAGTCCTGGCCCAGAAAAGACACGTGAGGGACGAACAGACAGACACGTGGACAGACAACACTCATCTCGATATCTCCGTCCAACCCATGGTGGGGGATAAAAAAATAAACCCCTCTTGTCTCCTTCTCCCATACTCCTTGGGAGGAGATTGAGACGAGTGGAAAAAGGGAGAATACCTTTTCTCAAGTATTGTGATAGAGGATGGGGGGTAAGGGGGGGCTCTCACCATGGATACTCAGGGGGATTGAGGTCAGCATGTGAGTCAGGCGGGGAGACACACCCAAAATAAGCCCCAGAATGGCTGCCAACTGCGCCACGCTCCGTGACCCACACTGAAAAGAGAGAGGGCAGCCAGAAAACTCGTACAAACCTTGTAAAACCAAACACGATTTCCCTCTTAATGTGCAGGTCCTTTGTCTGTGGCATTTTTATACAAAACCCAAAACCAGTGAAGTTGGCACGTTATGTAAATCGTAGATAAAAACAGAATACAATGATTTGCAAATCCTTTTCAACTTATATTCAATTGAATACACTGCCAAGACAAGATGTTTAATGTTCAAACTGAGAAACTTTTTTTTTTTTTTGCAAATTATCATTAACTTAGAATTTAAAGGCAGCAACACATTGCAAAAAAGTTGGCACAGGGACCTTTTTACCACTCAGTAAACGTTTGGGAACTGAGGAGACCAATTTTTGAAGCTTTTTAGGTGGAACTCTTTCCCAATCTTGCTTGATGTACAGCTTAAGTTGTTCAACAGTCCGGGGTCTCCGTTGTCGTATTTTACGCTTCATAATGCGCCACACATTTTCAATGGGGGACAGGTCTGGACCACAGGCAGGCCAGTCTAGTACCCGCACTCTTTTACTACGGAGCCATGCTGTTGTAACACGTGCAGAATGTGGTTTGGGATTGTCTTGCTGAAATATGCTGGGGCGTCCATGAAAAAGACGTTGCTTGGATGGCAACATATGTTGCTCCAAAACCTGTATGTACCTTTCAGCATTAATGGTGCCTTCCCATATGTGTAAATTGCCCATGCCTTGGGCACGAATACACCCCCATACCATCACAGATGCTGGCTTTTGAACTTTGCGCCTATAACAGTCCAGATGGTTCTTTTCCTCTTTGCTCCGGAGGACACGACGTCCACAGCTTCCAAAAACAATCTGAAATGTGGACTCGTCAGACCACAGAACACTTTTCCACTTTGCATCAGTCCATCTTAGATGAGCTTGGGCCCAGTGAAGCCGGCGGCTTTTCTGGGTGCTGTTGATAAATGGCTTTCGCTTTGCATTGTAGTTTTAACTTGCACTCGCAGATGTAGCGACGAACTGTAGTTACTGACAGTGGTTTTCTGAAGTGTTCCTGAGCCCATGTGGTGATGTCCTTTACACACTGATGTCGGTTTTTGATGCAGTACCGCCTGAGGGATCTAAGGTTACGAGCATTCAATGTTGGTTTTCGGCCTCGTCGCTTACATGCAGTGATTTCTCCAGATTCTCTGAACCTTTTGACGATATTACGGACCGTAGATGAAATCCCTAAATTTCTTGCAATTGCTCATTGAGGAATTTTGTTTTAAAACTGTTCGACAATCAGCTCACGCATTTGTTCATTAAGTGGTGACCCTCGCCCCATCCTTGTTTGTGAATGACTGAGCATTTCAGGGAAGCTGCTTTTATACCCAATCATGGCACCCACCTGTTCCCAATTAGCCCGTTCACCTGTGGGATGTTCCAAATAAGTGTTTGATGAGCATTCCTTAACTCTCTCAGTCTTTTTTGCCACCTGTGCCAGCTTTTTTGAAACATGTTGCAGGCATCAAATTCCAAATAAGCTAATATTTGCAAAAAATTACAAAGTTTACCTGTCCGAACATTAAGAACCTTGTCTTTGCAGTGTATTCAATTCAATATAGGTTGAAAAGGATTTGCAAATCATTGTATTCTGTTTTTTTACCCCCCGTTGTGGGCCGACAGGCCCCGAAAGGGGGGTCTAGTGGAGATCTGCGTACGTATGTACGTCCGTCCGTCCAAACATTTTGCACTATATCTCGGAAGCTCCTGGGCCGAATCCAACCAAACTTGGTACCATAATACTTTGGGGTGGGGGAAGGGTGACCATGGTGACCTTGACCTAGGGCTGCTCGATTAATTGTATGCAATTAATTTAAGCGCAATAAAAGTAACTGCCACTATGAGGCAGACAGACGTGATTGCTTATTACTATTTCTTTGACACATACATAATGCGGTCATTTGAAATGCTTCCGGGAGGAAAACTGCAATTTGAAGTCCGCTAATTCCCAGTGAGATTGGACAGCCTCCATCGCCTTGGCATAATTGGCTTACCTTAAATCAATTCCTGTGTACTTTGCCTGACTTGCAATCAAGTCATTTATTCAGCCAACTGACTGATCAAAACAAAAATGTGGCCTATAATGATTAAGAAGTGATAATTAGAAGCAGACAGACCTAACTAGGCTGCCGCGTTATATTGAAAGAATGTAAGTAATCTTAATGAATAACGGACCTCTGAATTCCACCTCTCACTGGGGAATTTTGTATGCATTTTGAAAGATATTTCATAATGAAATTATTTTAAGATGGCCCTGGTTTTAAGTGCTTAAAAACAGTGGCGGGCGGTGGACGGAAAACCGAGGGGATGGAAAACAGATGAGATATCAATCATTGTTCTTGGTCATCATGTTAGTCTCCCTTATAATGAAATGTTTAGGCGAGCGAATAATAAATTCTATGAAATGTTTAATTCACATGCCTTAATAGGCAACTCTTTACGAAAAAACCACTGTGGATTTTCCGCGTTAAATTCGTCACATCCAGTCGTCTAACCTGTGGTAATGATTGTTAAATTGAAAAAGCTTGAAATGCGCTCTTTTTGGTGTTCAATTGATGCGTTTGATTTCGTCTTAACGAAGACAATTGGCTACACCTGAGAGGGGAAGGTTAGAGTGTTCTTTACCAGAGAAATTGACTGAAAACAGAAAACAGAAGACTAATAAGCAGTTTTAAGACATGTTAATCGCCCTCCTTGTTCTCTGTCCACCACCCGCCACTGCTTAAAAATATCGGCAACGTGAAGTGGAGAACATTTTGTGAAGCCTAATTGGCTAATTGAGCGAATCAACTGTTTGATTGCAAATTGAGCAAAATGGTAAGGGGGTGACAATTGTTGGTTAGGGGATGAAGACTTTGCAGACCTTCACTTTGCGTTGTTCAGCATGTAATTTACCTCAATGTGTTTTCCAAGTCTTCGCTGAATTTATCTATTGCGTGCAATGCAACGCTTAAAAACCAAGACCCATATTAAAATGATTTTATTTTTAAGAAATCTTTTTAATGTTATGTAAAAATTATACGAGAGGTGAAATTCATAGGTCTGCTGTTAATTCAGATTATTAACATTCTTTCAATCTAACACGGCAGCCTGATTCGGTCTGTCTGTTTCTCATTACCTCTTCTTAATCATTATTGGCCACATTTTTGGTTTTGATTGGTGAGTTGGCTGAATAAATGGCTTGATTGCTAGGTAGGAAAAGTACAGGGGAATTGATTTAAGGTGAGCTAATTGTGCCAAGGCGATAGAGGCTGTCCAACCTCGCTGGTAATTAGCGGACTTCAAATCAGTTTTCTTCCCGGAAGCTCTTCAAACGACCGCATTAGGTATGTGTCATACAAAAGATAATAAGCAAGCTCGTCTGTGTGCCTCATAGTGGCAGTTACTTTTATTGCGCTTAAAATAATTGCGATTCGATTAATTGAGCAGCCCTACCTTGACCTAATTTGCATAATAATTAGGTCATGGGATTAATAAGTGCAAAAATCACATTTATGGCCATTGTTAGCTGAGTGATGAAGTTAGGTGGCTGAAATCTTTACAGCAGCTAGTCCTTCTCCTTCGACATCATCTGGATGCCAAAAGATCTTGAAGATGACCTTTACCCCAATCGCCCTGCCGATAGGCACTGAAAGGGGCTCTCGTGGAGACATACGTCCGTCCAAACATTTTGCACTATATCTCCAAAGCTTCTGGACTGATTCCAACCAAACTTGGTATCATAATACACTAGGGTGCGCGAAGTACCACTTTTACTGCCTTTTTCGCATATTTGTCAAACTGGCTGATAGGGGGCATGCATGAAGTATTAAATTGTAATTCTACTGAATCAGTGGAGTATGCAGGTGCATGTGACTTAAAAGTTCAGAAAGATGCGACGGGGGATTCGCCGCAGCAACGGCTTTCTTGTTATTTACGATTTACACAATGTGCCAATTTCACTGGTTTTGGGTTTTGTATATCAGAGCCAGTCAGCCATTGCACCGCTGTCACAGAAAATTAATTTAAACTTGATATCTTGCGCCATTTCTTAAAAAAAAATAAAAAATAGCAAGTTTCACAGTATTTTGTTGAATGTCTTGATTCTGAACCCCTTAAGGGGTCAAGACTTGGTTCAGACTTGAAAAGATGTATATTTTTTACATTTTGTTAAAAATCAATCAAAACATTCATAAAAGATGATTTTAAGACCAAAAAACTATCTTTTAAGTGGATTTTTATCATGTGAATGCCTCCAGTGCATTCGTTTCGCGACAAAAATGCAATTTTCTCGCATCGCAAAATTTCATAGTTTATCAGGCTTGTGGCGGGCGTAAAATCCACATTTTTCAAGGAATTGCTCTGATATTTTCACCATAGCATCAGTTTGTCATGTTCTGTACAATCACATAGCCATTTTTGGGTAGGTAGATACATGGTGTATTTATGATCCATCTGCCAGGCAGGTTCTGTCAACCATTTCTAAAATTCTATGATCAAATAATTTTTCAAAATATTTTCCCATGAAAATACCCAGAATGAGTATGTCATCGTATAGCTGGTCATATTAGCTTCAAAACAAAAAAAGAATTACAGGAAAATATGGTATAGTAATATGGCTGAGATGTTGTTGCCACAAGATTTCACATTTTTTGCCAATAAGGCACGGTTTTCAGGGTAACAAACATATTAAATTTGATTAAAACCAAATTCCATTCTGAGCTTTTTTCACTTGACACAATTTTTGTTTTTAGTGTTCAGAAGTACTTAAATTGAGTGAACCCAGGCTTGACCCCTTAAAATGTTCTGATGACATGACAATAATTAATCAGAAAAGTAGCTTGCCAATTATAGAAATAGCTCTAGACTTGCTAAAATCACAGAAAATAAGATTACATCTGGATGTTTTTCCATTGTGATTGAGAAGTTATCTGTGTGATTTAAACAGCTGTCTTTACACCAACTGTGACAAAAATAGGCTCAACGCATGAAAAAAACACTGTGGCCGATGAACGGAATCAGAGTTGATTGATTCACAGAATAAAATAGAATAGTATTCCATGAGACATGCGCATGAAAGACGTCAGAAATGCATCTTAAAACGCTTTGGTTTTTTGGTTAGACTATAGAGCTGAACACAGCAATTTGGTTTGTTTGCCTGTGTATTGGTACCTGTTTGGTGAGCTTGCCATTACTATGGATTGACATGTATAAACAGAACCTCCCTTTTCTTTTAAGGTCTCTCTCTCCCTCTCACTGTCTGTCTCTCTCACCCACACACACACACACACACATTCATCCATGCAGGATGCTAAGTCACACTGATTTAAATCCGGCAAATTTACCAGGAGCAGGTATAATGCCCCAGTAACTACCCCTGCTGGGTGATTTTCTTTTGGTGTGAGTGCACTTCCATACCTGACTAAGTCCCAGAGCGCAGGCGTTGGGCACACTGCTACTGACCCCCAACACACCTCCCAGCAGGGCGGCGCTCATGCTTCCCAGCCCCTCTGCGCACAGTCCCCGGTTACAGGCCGCTGCCGGAGGGGGCGGGGCTCCTAGCACCCTCGCAGTCAACAGATACATGGACTGAGAGCTGATAGATGAGGCCAGGGCAGCAGCTACCCCTGCGGCAATGGCTCTGCCTGACAGCAGGGGGAGCCCAACAGCTGCTGCACTTATACAGGGGAACACAGAGAGACCAATGACATAAGCCCAGCCATCTCCTCCTGTCTCCATGCACGGAACCACTTCAACCATGAGCTTACGTCTTAATTAGGTATGTGTCTCTGAAATACTATTCCTGGCACGAAATAGCAAAAAATACTGAAAATTCATTTATCGCTATTAATTCAAACTAGCGTGAAATTAAGTACATTTTAAAATATAAAAGCATTTGAACAGGAAGTATAAGCATATAGTATAATACTGGAAAAAGTGAAAAATTTGTATTTCAATAATGCAGAAGCATAACTTTTTCTACTTGTGCGGGATGTGGTAATTTGATTTTTGCCAGGCAGTTCATCGATAGTGGTTTATTGTAAAATGTGTCCTCACATATCCTGGCTATTGTAAATCTTTGTTTTATGACGGTTTCAAACATCAGAATGGAAACTAATCATCCGTGCGATTCAAATACATTACAACAATGGGTGAAGACTTGGAGAATGTGAAAATAGAAATCGTAAATATTCACCGGTAAGAGGAAAACTGAGCCAGGGAGAGACGTAAGAATCATTCTGATTGGTGCTGTTCAGAATGTCTGAAGAGTTTTGACCTGGAAATGGGGCAGTGTGGGTGGAGTTTTGGCCAGGCCTGAGGGTAGTGTGGGAGGAGTTTGAGGTGGGCCCAGGGGTCATGTGGGAGGAGTTTGGGCTGGGCCTGAGGGAAATGTGGGAGGGTTTTGTGCTGGGCCAGGGACTGACGTGGGAGGAGTCTGGGGGCAGCAGCTCGAAAGGCTGATGCGGCCGGAAGAGTCCAAGGTGTTGGAGAAGAGCACACATAGCCCACACGCCTAACAGCGACAGCAACACCTGCACACAATGGAAAAAAGTGATGCTCAGGAGAGCACAGTGCGGTATAGTATACCACCATTTTATGGAGAAATTATTTTTATTTATGATGTGTATTTTACAGTCCAGCACCCTCCATTCCCCTCAAAACTGTCGCACTTCCTGTTTGTGCTGTTCTGAAACAATAGCCCCCATAGCACTACGTCCCCCCCTCCCCAATCTTCATCCAATATCCCTCAACTCCATGGGCCTTTTTCTTTTTTTTTTGGTGGATTTGATGCCTTACCGACAGTATCCTGCAGAGGGGATACCTGGGCACCCGGGGAAGGGTAGGGAGGAACCAGGAGCGCAGATGCTGAGAGAGGAGCACCATCAGCACAATGCCCCTATGGAGTTAAAAAGCAGTATTTCCCTTGGGCTGGCAGCAGTGTAGCAAACAATCAGTCTCTGATACTAAAATGACCATTTCCAGAGATGGCAAACATATCACAGAAATACAATGAGTGGCATAATTAATTGGACTGTGAGGCATCTGATGCTCTCCAGTGGCAGAGCATCACCAGGGAAGATATTGTATCTTGTGTTGTCTTTGTGTCTCAGATTCAAGTAGTCATTGGACACAGGGAGCATGATCAATGAGAACTATTAGTATTTTATACTACATAGTTAAACTGTCAAATATTTTTTATGTGCCCTAATATGGCAGGAACTATTTTCAAAAAGTACTGCCATTTCATCCCTTTCATCTGATGTGGAATGAGAATTAAAGCTAACAATTGAAGCACTTGACATTATTGTCATTGTATCCTTTCAAAGTGCTAGAGTATGGAACCAAAATTTATTTTGCTGTTTTCTCATATAATCTGTACAGATAAGACAGACTTGTGATTCGGACAGACAGACATGCAGCCAAAATAACAGACTGGATAGACATGCTGAAGCAGACTTGCTGTAGTTCTGTGATGACACTTTACCCGATTTTCCTCTCTCAACTAGAAAACATTTTGCAAGTTTTTAAGCTGCAGCTTACTTGATGAGTGATATTCTCTCACCCCATCAGCAAATCTGAAAATCCATCTGTTTCACTTCATTGGCAGTATTTTGTCATATTTAGCAAATAAATAAATAATATAAATAAGACCTGAAGACATGGCTAAAAATGCTTGCCGAGATTGACTTATATTTGGTTGTTTTTGTGTCTACCAAGCAGGCGCAGCTTAGGAGAAACACAGACAGACAGACAAGCGGATCAAAGGAGACCAGCAGGAAGACTTTCTGAGGGACCCACAGTGCAGCGATACCCCAGTGATCTGCGCAGAGTAGCGCTGCCTCTCTGTAGATGGAGAAGCCCAGTACACACAGCAGAGGGGCCAGAACCAGGGGCCCACAGTGCCTCAGCATCAGCCCACAGACTCCAGTGAGGCCCAGAGTCATCTGGACCAGGCCAGCACACAGCACCATGCCCTGCAGCTACCATGGATGGTGGGGGGGTAACAGGAGAAATTGGTATCAAATCATGAAAGTACTTTCAAAATGAGTATTGAATATCTGGGGGGCGGGGCATAAAAAGAAGTTTCAGATAAAATAATAGAAGGTAGGGCAGAGTAGGGAGGATTGGGCCATGGGAAGGAGTGAGCCATTTTGATTTTTTCTGTAGTTGACTTGAAATGACCTAAGGTTAAAGGTCATACAGAGTCACCAAGCAACCCTGCAGAGGTCAGGCCTAACAGAGATGCAACAACAAGTAAGTGTGCAGAACAAACATTGTCATTTTCATGGTCATGGGGCTAAGTAAAATTTTTCTTCACTGTCATTCAGTTACTTATCAAGATCCTGATGCATATGGTACTGTTGTGTAATCTGCATATACTGGGGAATATTGTGAGTATATATACGAAACCATGCGCTTGAGCTGGGAAGCTGGCGAATGTTGAAATCTCTTGAAGTACAGGGAGGAGTGGGCCACTGAGTAGGAGGGAGGACTGAGCAATGGTTCAGTTCTTCCTACCCTGTGGCCTACTCCTCCATGTAAAAATGCACTCTAGGATGAAACAGTCATGGTGAAATACATGGTTGAGAAACCACAGAAGTTCAGTCATCGGTTTGTGTTCCCAGAAAAGGAGGATATTGATACTGTGTCCATTGAAGATGTGGTCATGGTTCTTCCCCAACCAAATCCGGTCGGTGGCACGAAATGTGCTTCAATGCAGTTTGTGTTTGATGTTAATCTTGACTAGTACTTTCATGTTTAAAGCATACCTCATTAATTGACAGTGCACTTTTATCCTCAGTGCCAGGATTGGCTAGATTTAATTTCATAGATGGTGCTCTACAAATGTGATTTTGGACAACTATATTTGTTTGTCTGTGTTTCAATAAAGCTTTTTGTTAACTGTCTCTTGTCTGTCGTTTTCCCATCAAAACTAACGGCTGAGTCCTCCTCGTGTGGTGGACCAGGTCTCCCACATATGGGGAGGACTGAGCCATTATTTTCCATTGTAGATTTTGAATTCACTGGCTCTGGTCAATACCTTTTGTCATTTGGGTTAGTTAAGAGCCTTCAAGATATGCTTCCATTTCCATCCAGCCGTTTTATCTTCAAACCCAAAGCATGGGGAATGTGATCCAAAAAGAAAAATGTGGCTCAATCCTCCACAGACTCCCCTACTAAGGAAAAAAACTGAATATCTGTTAAGGAACACATTCCACTTATGTTTTGTCAAATAGCCAACAATGGAAAAATCCTGGTTCATAAAGTGAAAGTCCTCTCCATCATTTTTGTTAATTGTCAGGATTTGCCATAATCCTTCTGGCAGTGGAATCAACTAACAATTGAAACCAGCTGGCTGGGTTGAAGGATGGAGGAAACTCCTTTTTTTTTTTTTTTTTTTTAAATTCTTGAACTCAGGATTTAACACACTGACTTTAACAAAGCTGCACTGGAGGGATTGGCAGAGAGTAGTTACACCGACAGTGTCTGAAGCAGTTGTGCAAGCAGGTGATTATCTGAACTGCCTGCTTGGCAGGACTTGAAGGTATTGAGTGCAGGTTAAGATTGAGTGACAAAGCCCAATGTTTAGAGAATGTAAGAGAGGGAGACTGAAGCTGTTTCTCAAAGTGTAGACCGCAGTTAAGATGAGCGGAATTGCTGGGCTGTTATGTCATTGCTGGCTGTTTCATCCTGAAGGTGCCTTTGAATACGGCTGTGCAATTTAACCCCTTTGCGCAGAAGCCAAATCTGGCTTTTTAGGTGTTACCTGATTTAAGGCTTTATAATTTAAGATTGCAGCTTTACAGACAGGAAAACTTTGGCTCAATTGAGTCTAGACACTTGAAGCATTTAGACTCCCATCAAATTATAGTTTATTTTTATGATTTTGTTGGGGAAAAGGGGCTGCAAACATAAAAAATCTTCATGAGAATTCACCATTGAAATAGAAAAAAAAAATAATGCTGACAATTGAAAAACTGCTGGGGCCTAAAACTATACATTTCTGGGATCATAAACTTCTTGACCACAAGTACAATTCATCTTTAACATTCCATTTTAGATTACCCGCTTGCTATGAGACAAATTAGACAGCTATCCAGGTGTCTCTCCAAAGTCTGACATCCATCAACATTTTTAACTGTCAAATCATACATAAATCATATATTTAACACAAATAAACTTGGGGCTTGAAATTCGGCATGAACTAATGATTTTCTGGTTGAGTTTTGCATGAATTAATCAATATCAGTGCAGTGGAACATCATTGGTCACCAGTAACCTCTCAAAACATGCCTTTTCTCCATAATAAAGTTAACAATATTGTCCATTTCTCTTCGAAGTACCCCAAGCATTAAATGAAGTGCAGATTTAACAGCTATAACATTCACGCAAGACCAAACATGATATGAATAAAAAGCTAACCGCTCTCACATCCGAGCTCATAACCTTATAAGGGTGAAAACTCACTAACTCAGTAATATCTGAATTCTGAAATACACCTTATTTTAACAGAACAGAAATTTCACTTTCAGGAAAAAAATACAACGACATATGCCTCCATATTCATCAGAGTGGTGTAATGAATGTACCGAGGGATCTACCGACCTGCGTGGGATGTATGCATTTGGAGAAACGAAAACCTCGGCATTCGATGTCTTTAAACGCGGTATAGATTCTACAGCAAAAGGCCAAATTAAGCAAAATGCAAACAGAGTAGAAGTATAACCTGTTTTCTTCATTGATGCCCCCCTCCAGAGACAGATGTATCGGGTAGAAGGAACGTCCCAGTTCTGTTTCATTCGGAATAATTCCCGTTGACCGCGTCCATACAACATTTAAATCTCGTAAATGAAACTGAACACTTCAGAACGGTCTCGAGTGTCTTTATTTCTTTGATATCGCATAATTTTCAGCTGCGCAACCGCGGCCAACATTCGAAGAATACAACCGACCTTACTTTTACGCTTAGCTTTGTATCCCATTCTTATTGTCCGATCAATGTATATCAGTTATAGAGGAAAGTTAAGACACTGGGGAATGGGATAAGAAACGAGTCTGTCAACACATCGTTACCGGGGAAGCTTCACGAGGACGTGAACTATAACTGTAGAGTTACGCAGATGAATCTGAGTATATAATTGAGTGACTGGCTATCGACACCAGTACTTCGGTGGATAGAAGGGAGCGCTGAATTTGTCGATGGAGGAATCTAAGCGTTAATCCATGGGAGGGAACTACGCATATTTTGTGTGTGATGATTGTAACTGACAGTAGAATGTGAGAGAAGCAATATTATGTCGGATTTTTTTCTTCACAAAACGTATTTTTTTAACCACTAATTGGAATACTGTTGGCTCACTGTAGCTAAAATGGTTGCTACAGAGTAGTACGTTTTTTTTCTGTCGCAAGTGATAATTTTTTAAAACTACTGGATCGATACTATGGGCAAGGATATTGACCAGTTTGCACATCAGGCTTAGCTGAGGAGTTTAATCCATGCTACTCCTGAAAAACAGGGATTGGAGGGAACTTCTCCATACTATAAATCGCGTTTCAGCTCTGCCTGCTTGTGAATATCCAATAGCTGATCCGGGGGTGCCATCTTGTGGTCGAGTACTGTAACTTAAGTGCTTACATTTGCATATCTATAGACGCGAGCGTCTACATCTGCAGAAAGGGGTTAAGCTTTACTTTGCCTGATATCAGACGGAATTGTCAACATTGAAATGGCATGTAAATGAGTTGGCAATCCAGTCTGATATCAGGCAAGATGAAGATTGAATTTCGTGGCTGTACTTGAAGGCACCTACACAATGGAACAGCCTGCAATGACGTAACAACCCAGAAATTCAGTGTACCTCGGCTGTTGCCTATGTTTTGAGCAATGGCCGGACAGAGAGAGGGTAGAGGAGCAGGGGGTGGGTCTGTTGTATCACGGTCAGCTGTATCACGCGTACCTCTCTCTGGAGATCAGTTTGGGTTACTGACTCGTCTTGCTCTCCACAGCGCCCCCCACATGCAGATGATGTCCCTGCTTTTAAAAAACAAGTGCAAACACTCAATTACTTCCTGTAGCCAAGTCATTTTTATTCTGGCTTGGAGACACGGGGACGCCCACGGCTGACACACTCGTAAAATTTTGGAGAGGAGATGACTTACAGTTGCCATGCCTATGCCGGGAGGTAAGCACAAGGGCAGGGATCATGAACTCCGGGGAAGGCGCCTGGATCAGAGGGAGACTGTGGACACAGGGAGGCAAGTTGAGTTCTTTGTGTGCTTGTGTTTGTGTGTATATCTGTGTAAGCAAGTGACATAAGTGTGTATGGGTACACTCCCTCTGATCATGCAAGCAAGAATGTGTGGGTGAATACTTGCTTTTACATTCTAAGTGTGTTCGTCTGTGTGCGTGTGTGTCTGTGTGTGTGAGATGCTGTTTTGAATGTGTGTATGTTTCTGTGTGGGTGTTTAAATGTAGGTGTTGGTGTCTGAGTGTCTGCTTGAATGCGAGTGTGTGCTGGTCTGTAGGTGTTTGTTTGAGTAGGCGTGTGGCTCTCTGTGTTTATAAATGTAGGTGTCAGTCTGTGTGTGTGTGTGCGCGTGCGCACAAGTTTATTTGTGTGACTTACCGTGTCCCCAGACAGGTTTGCAGTAGGGTCGACACACTGGAGTAAAAGAAGGCTGATGCCAGGAGCTGATCCCTGTGTTCCCCTGGAACCCAGACCTGCTGCTGCAGGAACACCAGAACCAGCAGAGAGGACTGCACCAGAACCTGCTGCAGTGGTAATGATGCAAATTCGTTACCTTTTTACTGCTGATGTTTAAAATCTTCTACTCAAACCAGACATTCATCATGATTTGATGGATTGGGAGCAACCAATCTGAAACTTGCTCCAATAGGATTGGCCCCTCCATAGTCTAATTTTTTTGAATGAAAAGGTCAGCAACATGGCGGCATTAATGTATTATTCACTTGTGTCACTGTATGTTGGTCAGCTGGTACCACCTAGCTGACATGCTCACTTAGCTGAGTAAGTGTATTTTTCGATTGACAGCTGTGCATTTGACATCCGAACATAAACCCCCAACTGTTACTTGCCCTCCAGGCTTTGTCACTCACTGTGAAGTTGTTAAAATGTGTCTTTGTTTAGCCAGCTATCACACTTATGCTCTTGTACTGGCTGTACCAGGTAGCTAAACCTGACATGGCTTTAAACAGAGAGAAAGAAGGATCTTGAAAGGTCAAAGTACAACTAACTAAAGCTCAAAAATTCTGCCAAGACAAGCAAAGCAGTCCTGAATATTGCTGTGGAAACATTTTGTTTGCAGCACCCCTCACGGCACTTTGAATCAGCTGCTGAATTCTTCAAATTAACCATTGTCAGGTCTGAGCCTGGTGAGATGACCTGCCGATCTCTGAAGGTAGTGAAGAGAGAAATGTGCACAACTGCTTCTGTCCAGGATCAGTAAAAATACGCCCTCATGAGTGAGAACTACAACTTTAATGAAGTTTAATGACATTATTTTGAACTTAAAATACTTTCCATTTACTGTTGCTGCCGTGGAGTCAGAGTGGAAGTGCTCTCCTGGAGAGGTGAGAAGATATTTTCCGTACCTGTAGTGCCAGGCACAGATTGAGAAGGCCAGGCGGGGGCTGATCCATGTGGAATTCTGCCTTCCTCCAGACTCTGCTTGGACTTTCGTGGTCTTCAGTTGGGGGCATCCTGACCCAAACACTGAGCCGTGACAAGTTCCTCCCTCTCTTTTTCTCCGTCTTTACTTATTTGCGGCCACAGTGTGCTTGTGAAGCTTTGTGGACGTAGCCCTTGTGGGCGTCGTGCTGGCTCCACCTTTCATCCTGCCCCTCCCCGCCCACATCCGCCCCCACCCCACCTCCCTCATTCTCAAGACCTGCGCCCATCAAGCTTTGTTACATTCCAGCAGGTCCGCTGACCTTCGGCTCCTGCCCATGTCCCGTAGTACAACATTAATCTCCTTTCTCTCGGCATTATCTTCCCATTGACACTATGACAACAGCAGTGAGAGCTGGCCCTGCTCAACACTTAGATCCTCATACCTTTAACCTTTAAGATAGCGAATGATGAAGCAACAAATCTTGCATTCAGGTTTCTGCAGCAACAAACCTCTTATCTGTTTAAGTCCCTGTATTTTGACCTTTTATGTTCAACTCAATTTGGAACAGACAGTAGTAGCTATAGACATTTGCTCAGTGTCATTAATCAAACATAATGTATCTGCTCTGCAGTCTGAATCGGATAACCTGAAATGGTGGTCATGCCTGGGGGGAGGGACTTATCTGACATAAAGTAACTTCATGGCACAGCAACACCTGTTGGTTGAGAGGGTGTGGTGCAGAGAGTCTATTCGCGAATAACAGGATCAAATGTCAGGATGTAAAGACAGTGTTGAAAAGACCCAGTTGTGTGAGTTTTCTGCCTAATAGCGTTGCATTCAGTGAAAACAGGGAATATGGGATGTAAAATTACGCTTGACCTGAGTAATATAAAATATGTTTATGACTTTGTTTGGCTCAAATACTGTAGTTACGAACAAGCCTTTTTTTCAGTTGGCAGATAATGTTTCACCCGCAGGGGCTTTTACATTGGTTAGTCAGTAGGACAGCCAATTAATGAGTAACTTCATCACATTCATTTACTTTATTTTTTGGACTTATTTAATGTTTAAAGAGGTGTAACTAAAAGGGTTTATTTTATATTTCTCTGTCGAAAGGGCAACATAATTTGGAAAAACTCTCTTTTTCAGTGCTTGTGCACATACATTTTGCTGTCAGGAGAGCCTACCAGCCCACAGACTGAAATAAAATGACCGCGTCAGTCTTTTGTGGGATACCTTTTTCATTCAGAATAGAGAAAAAGAAGATACCCGCACACTATAGCTGTTGCTCCCGCAGTGATTTATTTACACGTTTCGACTAGAATGGTCTTCGTCAGGTAACACCTGACGAAGACCCTTCTGGTCAAAACGTGTAAATAAATCACTGCGGGAGCAACAGCTACAGTACGCGGGTATTTTCTTTTTCTCAATTCTGACGGTACAGTTTTATCCAGCACCTGTATTTATTTGATATGCGTGCACTCTCTGTATTTTTATATCTTTTTCATTCAACATGGCATTCGGTGTGCCCCTTAGATTTGGCTCCCCTTCCTGCCTCACATGCAGGCTCGATAGAATTGTTCCACTCCTCATCTGAGTAACTCCACCCCCGGCTTCTTTTTCATGGCAACATCCAAGTTTCTATCGGCAGAAACCTATACGTGTGTGCTATCCACTTTTTGCCTGACCACTTTATACAAGCTAATACCCTGGGTCATTACAACACAGGGCTGGCAACAACATTTATTCAAGACCTATTTTAGTTCTTCAAATTAACAAAGAAGTGGTGGCCTTGACTTATTTTTGAGGAGAATCAGTAGCTATCTTGCAAGCTAGCTTGGTCAGAGTTTCTAATTTCTGTTGACATTTAAACTGAACGGCAAATGTTACTGTCCAGCTACTGAAATGACTGCAAATTTTAAAAATGTTGCAAGTTTAGCCAGAGGCAATTTAGGAGACATTAATAGGCTTGTCTGCAGTCAGGGGATTATGGCATCGTTGCTCTCTGTTGACACGTAGCTCTGTTCACAGGCCAATCAGAATGGTTCTCATTTAATAGAGGGGAGGCCCACTCTTAACAGCCTGTTTTTCAGAGGGTTACGAATAACAGAAGTCAAATTCCCAGGAAATCATGTCATTTTTATTTATTTATTTTCTAGCTATGAAGTTTATAATCCTCCCTTTCGGACTTCCAAATATTATGACACGGGAAAAACCGCATAATAAGTCCTCTTCAATTGAAAATTTTACAAGGCAAATATCAGATGTTGAAACTCAGAAATGTTTTTTTTTTTTTTTTTTAAAGATGTGCTTATTTTGAATTTGATATCACAAACACATTTCAAAAAAGTTGAGAAGGGGCGACAAAAGACTGGAAAAGTTGTATGATGCTAAAAAAGTACACCTGGATGAGCATCTCACAGCTAATTAGGTTAATTGCCAATAAGTCATAAAATGATTGTGTTTAAAAAGAGCATTCCAGAGAGTCTGAGTCTGTCAAAAGTTAAGATGGCAAGGGCTTCATCATACTGAGAAAGCCTGAATCAAAGTTTATGAATAATGTTTCTCAATGTAAAACTGCAAAGAATTTGAGAATTTTATCATCTATGGTACATAATATTATTAAATGATTCAAAGAATCCAGAGAATTCTCCATACGCAAGGGACAAGGCCGAAAACCAACACTCAATGGCCATGGTCTTTGGGCACGCAGGTGGCACTACATTAAAAACCCACAAGATTCAGTAGTAGAAATCACTGCATGGACTCAGGGACAATTTTGAAAACCATTGTCAGTAGAGACAGTGCTACTCTGCTGCTTCCATAAATGCAAGTTAAAACTATGTAAAGATTAAACCACGTATAAATAAGATCTAATAATGCTTCCGCCTTCTCTGGGCCCAGCTTCATTTAACATCAGCAAAGTAGAAAACCACCCTTTGGTCTCACCAGTCAAAATGGTTGAAATTCTCCTTGGTAATAATGGATGCCGTATCCTTTTGGTGCAGTAGTGCTCATGGCAAGAATAAGTTGCGTATCTGTAAAGACACCACTCATACTGAAGAACAATTACAGGTTCTGGAGGAATATATACTGCCATCTTGATTTCTTTTATTAGGGGAGGCCTTATTTCTGCTAGACAATGCCAAACACTGCACCCTGCATGTATTACAGCAACATTACTTCATAAAGCAGAAGTCATGCTACTAAATTGGCCTGCTTTGCATTCCAGACCTGTCACCCACTGAAAATGTTTGGCAAATTATGTAACGACAATGGAAGCCATGATGTGTTAAGCAGCTGAAGTCCTACAAAGTTGGGACGCTGTGTAAAACATGATTAAAAACAGAATACAATGACTTGCAAATCCTTTTCGACCTATGTTCAATTGAGTACACAACAAAGACAAGATATTTAATGCTCAAACTGATAAACTTAGTTTTTTTTAGGGGGGGGGGGATATTCACTCGTTTTGAATTTGATGCTTGCAACACATTCCAAAAAAGCTGGGACAGGGACATTTTTGCACTGTGTTACATTACCTTTCCTTTTAACAACACTAAATAAGCTTTTGGGAACTGAAGACAATAATTGTAGAAGCTTTGTAGGTGGAATTCTTTCCCATTCTTGCTTGATGTTCAACTTCAGTTGCTTAACAGTCCGGGTCTCCGATGTCGTATTTTGCGCTTCATAATGCGCTGCACATTTTCAATGAGAGAAAGGTCTGGACTGCAGGCAGGCCAGTCTATTACCCACACTCTTTTACTACAAAGCCACGCTTTTGTAACGTGCAGACTGTGGCTTGGCATTGTCTTGCAGAAATAAGCAGGGACGTCCCTGAAAAAGACGTTGCTTGGATGGGAGCATATGTTGCTCCAAAACCTGTATGTACCTTTCAGCATTAATGGTGCCTTCACAGATGTGCAAGTCACCCGTACCATGGGCACTAACACGACCCCATACCATCACAGATGCTGGCTTTTGAACTTTGCGCTGATAACAATCTGGATGGTCCTTTTCCTCTTTAGCCCAGAGGACACGACGTCCGTGACTTCCAAAAACAATTTGAAATGTGGACTCGTCAGACCACAGCACACTTTTCCACTTTGCGTCAGTCCATCTCAGATGAGCTCGGAGAAGCTGGCGGTGTTTCTGGGTGTTGTTGATACATGGCTTTCATATTGCATGGTAGAGTGTTAACTTACACTTGTTGATGTAGCGACGAACTGTGTTAACTGACAATGGTTTTCTGAAGTGTTCCTGAGCCCACATGGTAATATCCTTTACAGAATGATGTCTGTTTTTAATGCAGTGCAGTCTGAGGGACCGACGGGCATTGAATGTTGGTTTTCAGCCTTGCTGGTTACGTGTAGAGATTTCTCCAGATTCTCGGAATCTTTTGATGATATTATGAACTGTAGATGAAGAATCCCCAATTCCTTGCCATTGCACGTTGAGAAACGTTCTTAAACTGGACTATTTTCTCTAGCAGTTGTTCACAAAATGGTGAACCTCGCCCCATCCTTGCTTGTGAATGACTGAGCCTTTCGGGGATGCTCCTTTTTCCAGTTAACCTGTTCACCTGTGGAATGTTCCAAACAGCTGTTTTTCAAGCATTCCTAAACTTTCCCAGTCTTTTGTTGCTCCTGTCCCAGCTTCTTTGGAACGTGTTGCAGGTATAAAATTCAAAATCAGTGAATATTTCCAGACAAAAAACAATGAAGTTTATCAGTTTGAACACTAAATATCTTGTCTTTGTAGTGTCCTAAACTGAATATAGGTTGAAAAGGATTTGCAGGATCTTTTTATTCCGCTTTTATTCACGTTTTACACAATGTCCCAACTTCATTAGAATTGGGGTTTGTACATGAAGCAAGAATAGGGAAACATTTTGGTTTGAAAACTACAGCAGTTGGTCTCCTCAGTTCCCATACACGTACAGTGTTCTTAAAAGAAGTGGTGATGCAACACAGTGGTAAACATGCCCCCATTCCAACTTTTTTGAAATATGTTGCTGGCATCAAATTTAAAATGAGCAGGTATTTAAAAAAAAAAAAAAAAAAACAGAAAAATTTCTCTTTTTCAATTACATGTCGAGTTTAAGTGATTTGCTAATCATTGCATTGTTTTATTTACATTTTACACAGCAACCCAACATTTTTGGAAACACGGTTGTAATAAGTGCTGTTAACTTTTGAAGCAGGAAGCAAACCATTTTGGGAGATTTTGGGTAAACGTTTATTTTCTCTGATTGGACAGGATGAAACAACAGGCTCACATGTCACTGAGAGAAGAGGGTGAGGTTACTGTCATTTCAGCCCCAAAAACAGCCCCACACAACACACGTACACAGACAGTATTCAGCATGCTTTGAACAGTCACTCATCCCTCTGCACCTGCCCAGAGACACGGATATGTGTATATGTATTCACAATAATATGATGTGACCAACCACAAAGAAACATCACAAATGCGTCAGAGCACCGACATCACCAAGTGTACAGGCTTACTTTTTTTTTTCCTTTCTTTCTTTTTTACCAGGTTGGAGCAAATGCGGAGTTAGTGCCTTCACAGAAATAATTCAAACCGAACCAGTACCAGTGTCTGGATCAGTCTCAGACAGTTACTTCGGGGTTTGAAGAAACCTAAATTTCTCTGGTTCCCAGCAGTTGCTAGTCTAAACTAAATACACCAAGGGAAACAGGGACTGGGAAAAGGGCTACAAAGTTGGTATAGATCACACACCGAACCAAACACGGTCTACACACATGCATACAGAAATACACACAATGTCATAGCCTCTGAGCTGCCCTGTGATTCTCAATTTTCCAGCAGGAAGCTGAGGGTGAGCCCTGGAATTCTCATTTCCTGTTTCCATGGCAGCAACAAAAATAACAGATCAGACAGCTGGTCTAAGGGATGACATCACACATCTAACGCTCCAACAAAAGGGCCAGTTCCAAGTCACAAAAAGAGAGGAGGTAACAAGCAAAGGGATTCAGCACTGAAGCGCCCCCACATTACAAGCGCAATGTCAGGTCTGATTTCACAGTCAAAAACATACAAAAATAAAACTATCAAAACTCTGTTGCATAAATCTGATACACATTTTCGTATCTTTCATTTCACAAACAGCAACTGACTTTATAACTGATCCAGCAAGTGCTTGCACTTATGAGTGGTTCTGGATTCTTACCTCGCAATGACCAAGGTTGTCAGTCTTACTCCCCACATTTATTAAAGGGATAGTTCACTTTTTTTGAATTGGGGTTGTATGAGCCACAAATTGCCACTACTTACATTAGATGCAGTAGAAAACTCTCTGGTCTCCTCCAGGCAGCTGCACCAGGGCATAGTGCTGGTTGGAAATTTGGGCGATACACTGTTGTGAACTGGACCAGGGAAACAGCATATTTTTGCGGCCTAAAAGAGGTCCTTCTTGAAAATAATACACCATTTCAGTTGTACGCTGTATTAAAAAGAATTATCACGCTTTACCTACTCGGGGTTACATTAGACTTTTTCACAGGTGTTTCACTCTCTTACCTGATGCATGGGTACAGCAGTGCTCTTCAGCGTGCACCGTTGGGATTTCCCTGAATGTAGCCTCACGAAATTCTGTTTGGAAAAATGAATACTGCAAACACAGAGCTCTTTTAGGGATACGGATAGGGACAACTCAGACCATCTTAAACCAGCTTAGAATTCTAGCTGCTAGAATTCTAAGCTGGTTTAAGATGGTCTGAGTTGTGTTGTTAGCTGGTCATAGCTGGTGTAGCTGGTCTCTATAGCTTGATGAAGGTGGCTGGAATCAGCTGGTGAAGGGCTGGTTGACCAGCTAAAACTGTCCAAAACACAGCTTAAACCAGCCTGACCATCCTAGGCTGGTCAAAGCTGGAATTTTCTGCAGGGCTGTGCTTTTTTCCGAGCAGGTAAAGCGCTGTAATTCTTTTTAAAGTAGCGTACAACTGAAATGGTTAATTATTTTCAAGTAGGACCTCTTTTAGGCCGCAGAAATACGCTGTTTTCCTGGTCCCGTTCACAACAGTGTATCGCCTAAATTTCCACCCAGCACTAAGCGCTGGAGCGGCTACCTGGAGGAGATCAGAGAGTTTTCAACAGCATCTAATGCAAGTAGTGGCAATTCGTAGCTCATACAACCCCACTTCAAAAAAAGTGAACTATCTCTTTAACACACTGCCAACCCCACAGGAAGAGAAATGGGGTTGCTTTTACAGTAAAAAAAAAGAGAAGCTACCGAATTTATTCTTCCCCAGGTTACAAAAAGTACTATTTCAAGTTTTCTTGCCCCCAAAAGACCTACGGATTATGACAGAATATTAAGCTAACCTTTGATTCATTGTCATACTTGTATAGTCATACTTTCAGCAAAATAAATTAAATATCTTGAGTCACAATAAAGATAAACTCATAATGGATAAAGATATTCTACCTCTTTCTGAAATTCCAGGTTTTGCTGGAAGGAAAGTTGATGGAACTTCATTGTCAGGAAGATTCTGGTGTTGACTCCACAGAAGGAGAAATGATTACAGCACCTGGCACCCCCATATCTCATACAGAGAAAGTCCACTCAACAGGAGATGAGGAGCTGAACCACTTTTGTACTTGAGGATATGAGCTAAAATGGCAACCTGAACATGCAGTCGGGCTATTTTCAGCATGTCTCACATCTCCTCACCTTGGGAAAGCATGCATGCCCGCAGCAGCTATCCCTTCAGAAAATTTCATTGGAGCCAATGAACAGCAATAACTGGCCTTTACAGGATAAAACAAAAAGATCATGACACATTGTTTTCAGAAATCTTAAGTCAGGCAATCAGCCCAAGAGCCCAGAACCTCAGTAGTCAGTCTTATTAATCAAGCTTAAAGGAAAGTACCGGTGCCAGGAGAGAACTGGCCACCACCTTCAAGGTTAGAAAAAGGCCCAAACGCCTTCATGTCATTGCCAGAGGCTTTCAGAGCAATCTCATTACATCATTGACATTCTAAAAAACCCAAAGCTTAATCCATTCAGCTAATAGACAGTTCTCAAGCCTTTAACAACCACATACAAATGATTGAACATCGTGCAACTTCCCTTCAATGAAGTGTTTAAACTATCTCTCTCAATGCCTTTCTATTCACGCTCATGTACTCAGCTAGAACCATTTCTTTTCCAGTCATTGTTCTTGGGGGGAGCATGTAGTGAGCACATCCAGGTTGAACTGAGTAGATGGCAATGGATGGGATACAATGGAGCACATTCAGGGGCACTTGTTCAGGTGAATAGGCTCAGTGGTAAAAGTTCTGGTTAAAGGTTCAGGGGTAATGATTTAGGAGTTAATGTATATAGATTTAATGGTTAAAGTTCTGGAGTTCAGGTAGGAAAATTCAGGTATTCAAGTTAAACAGTTCAGGTATTCAAGGGTAAAGTGTTAACTTTTTTTTTTTTTAAACAATGGGTCAGGAGTTCAGGTGTAGAGGTGCGAGGGCGATGGTTAAGTTGTTCAGATTTAACATTTCGGGAATTTGGGTGTAAAGGTTCAGGGGTAATGGGTCAGAAGTTCAGGCCTACACTGCTCTGGAGAGGTACATATCTGGTGTAAGGGCGTAGTTCACACCATCTTATTTGTACTGCTGACTCCAGATTTGGGGTCAAGGCTGAAGGAACAAGGCAGACATATAATAAAAACACCGGCAGATAGCAGACAATTCCAAACATTAATACTTATCCATTTTGCATTTTTTATTTATTTTAATACAGTCAGAGAAGTGTAGTCTGATTGTTCCCGTGAAGATGTCTAATGATAGACTTGCTGAAAGGGTACAAATGTGGCTCAAAACCTGCCTGGGCCACAAATCCAGCTCAAAATAAATAAACATGACAGCAAGCGCATCATCAGTGACTCTTATCAACACGCAGCTTAAATCGCTTCATCGGTGCACGGGATGTAAGTAGGGTTCATTGCTGTGGCAGCCAGTGATGTAGTTCTGTGTCTCTGTGTCAAACTCCAGCCAGACTTGTTATGTCAGAGGAAGGATTGGGGTGTGGAGGAAGAGGACGGGGGAAAGAGTCTTATGTAGGCGCTGTGCTGCTCACAGCCTCTGGGTGAAGTTCTCAGGGAACACACCTTTGACGCTGAAGTCTTTGTTCTGCAGCCACTGGGCTTCCTTCAGCCCCATTAGCCAGCCTTCATCCTGCAGACATACAAGCCAGATCAACAGAGGTTTCCAGCATTATGCAGAGAAACTATGCTGTTTGACGTATGGTTCACCAACTGAGCTGCGAGACCAAGAGTCAGGCAGTAACTGCGAAGTGTGAATGAGTGAGACCTTAGTGCAGTGCGAGTCAGATCGGAACTGCATTGTGTGAATGAGCCAGACCTTAACTGCGCAGTGCAAATGAGTCAGGCAGTAATTCTGCGGTGTGAATAAGTCAGACCACAACTGTGCAGTGTGATTGTCTGAACAGAACTATGCAGTGCGAATGAGTCAGGCAGTAACTGTGCAGTGTGAATGTGACTGACTGTAAATATGCAGTGTGAATTTGTGCAGACTGAATGAGTCAGACAGTAACTCTGCCATGTGAATGAGTCAGACCATAACTGTGCAGAGTGAATGAATCAGATCGTACCTGTATGGTGTGAATGAGTCAGCCTGTATCAATGCAGAGTGAATGAGTCAGACGAGAACTGTGCAGTGTGAATACACCAGAATGTAACTGTGCAGTGTGAATGAGTCAGACCGTAACTCTGCAGTGCGAATAAGTAAGACCGTAACTGTGCAGTGTAAATGAATCAGGCCGTAACTGTGCTGTGTGAATGACTCAGACCATAACTCCGCAGTACAAATGAGTCAGACCGTAACTCTTCAGTGCGAATGAGTCAGACCGCAAATGTGTAGCGTGAAGGAGGCAGACCATAACTGTGCATTGTGAATGAGTTCATCTGTAACTGTGTAATGTAAATGAGTCAGGCCATAACTGTGCAGTGGGAATGACTCTGTGCGTAACTGTGCAGTGCAATGAGTCAGACTGTAACCGTGCAATGTAAGTCACTGCCACATACCTGTTCTTCAGGGTTGTCGAAGGTCACGACTAACACAACTTCCCCAGCTTTCATCTCCAGCTCATCAGTATCATTGGCCGCATAGTCGTGCATCGCCATAACCTATCGATCCAGGGTCGAGAAAGAGCTGAGATCAGAGAGAAGCCCGATGATTGTGCTGCTTACTGTAGTCCTGGGTCAATCACGCAACTGCTTTGGATTCTGATAGTTTTACGTTCTCAATTGATCTAGCCTGGGGCCATTGAGCCACCCAAGAGGACTGAGAGGCCCAGCCCGCAGCTTTTGAAAGTCATCCATAGTGTCCAATGCACAAAAAAGGCTCAGTAAAGCAAAGAAAAGTTTTTGAAGCCAAAACAATTTTGTGACTGATCCATATCTGGCTTGTTTCAGCAGTTCACTGCAAACTGATGTGTGGTGTCAGCTGACTCACTTTGTAGAGGAACCCAGGTGGCATCTCAGCTGCCTCTGGCGACCCATTGGATGCCCCCACCTCAGGCACAACAGGGGGAACTGCATTCTGGGTGAGAAGAAAAGGGCTGGTGTGACATCAGGCCTTGGACCAGTTGCAGAAGTGTTAGAATCTCATTCCAATTAATTATGGACAAAACTGTCCTTAATTTCCATTCAAATAATTACATAGATGAAGACCACAAAGGAGAAATGATCAGAATCCAAATGTAACATTTTTGTATATTTTATGTAATATTAATAATAATATATATTATTATTATATTTTATATTTTTTCAGTGCTTTGGTTCTAATATCATTTTTAATTTTTGATTCATCATTTCTCCACAATGTGCAAATGTGACTCAAATCATTTTTCCATTGTGGTCTTCAAATGTTGAGCTGTAGCAGTCCAATATCAATAGCTTATTTAGTCTCTGAATGCATAGGTAAGAGAATAAGAACTTGGTTTTGCAACCAGTGGATGGATCAAAGCTGGTTCTCATACAGTTTGGCAGCAGTGTGAAGGTTTTTCAGAGGAAACCTGATCCACTCTCTTCCCTTGTGGAGCATGCCATTAACTACTGCCATCATAAATCATTTATGAGTGAGTGTGTGTGAGTGTCTAAGTGCGTGCGTGCGTGTGTGCCTGTGAGTGTCTCGTGTGCATGCGTGTCTGTGTGTGTGTGTGTGTGGGTATGCATATTACTTACTGAGTCCGTTTCTGCAGTGGTTGCTGCTGCTACAGTAGTGTCTGCCTGTGTTCGAGAATCAGAGTAATTGAGAGACAGGTGAGCACAGTTGGCTGAAAGGATCCTTAGTTCGAATGAACAGGTACATTTAGATACATAAAGTTAGCATCTGCTCACTCTAGTGAATAAACACGCACCACTCCTCACACACATTCTTACAGATGCTTGAAGCCCATGTTTACACTCTCATGTCCTCTCAGTCATTATTGACTCTGAGGTGAAGACAACACTACTCCGGCTCTCATTGCAAAGCAAAACGCTATTCGTTGTGCGCAACACAAATACTATAGCTTTTGATGCCTTCCAGTATATGATGTGCCAGGATGTTGTGTGTGTTCTCGTTTTGTGATACTCACTCCATCAGAGTTAATTCATTTCACACGTATAGAATGACACTGATTACTGCTTCACACTCACCTGGTCTTGATTGGTCTTGTCTATATATTCACAGTATCTCTTCTTGTGAGATACTTACAATGCTGATGACAGTTTATTGCTGTAACACGTTCCTGTTGCCCACGATATATGGTGTTCTGCCTTTCAATTAGTGCCAAGGTTTTGTTTTCTTTGCATATTTATTCTACCGTCGATCAGAATGTTGTTCCTAGTTCTTGAGTCCTGCGCACTGCTTATTGAATATGACTCTGAGGCTATCATTTCCTTGATTCCTCACAT
This sequence comes from Gymnothorax reevesii, assembly GCA_029721435.1. NCBI lineage: Eukaryota > Metazoa > Chordata > Actinopteri > Anguilliformes > Muraenidae > Gymnothorax > Gymnothorax reevesii. Next base: position 47,245,607 of record CM056587.1, on the reverse strand, counting down.
ATGAGGTGACCACTCAGATCCAAATTTAAATGGCTTTTCTGCAATTTGCTTTGTTTCCGCACTCAAAATGAAAGGTGCCCACTCTTTTCCATAAGGCACTGGTGTAGGTGCAGGAATACGTTTTAGCCCACCGCTATAGCACCCGATTCAATTATATGACTAGTAATGATCTCCTGTCAAGACCTTGATGAAGTGAGCTAGGTGTGCAAATGCTGGTCGACAATAAAAAGCAGCACTGTCACTCGTTCATTTCTGGATAAGACTGGACATCCCTGATCTAAATGGTCTGAAACATTCAGATGCAGAATATGCTATGCTTGCACTCTTTTGTCGATTGTAGCAGGGTGTATGACATGAGATGAAGATGCAGGGAGCGACTATTTAAAGAGCAACTTGCAAGTTGATTTTATTACTGAATTTACGCATAATACTGTATGAAAATGTCAATTTAAAAAGAAATACAAAAAATAAATATGTTTTACAAGATTCACGGGCAGAAATTGAGAAGAAAGTGTACCAATTCTAAGATAGGCGCCTAAAAAAACGCCCCTTTCCCGAAGAACGCGTCATATGATGTAACGACAGGCAAACATTGGCGCCTTTGCCCTGGTTCTCCCTGTGGGGTTATGTAGTCTGAGTGGTGGTGAGATAAGAGAGATCTTGTCGTGATCCTTGAATAAATAGAGAGAGTTTGAGTTTTGACAATGCTGAATTCTTGTGTTGGTTTTGGATGTAAGAACTCCAACTTGACTGGCTATCAGGTCCACCGATTTCCAAATCAACAAGAATTTGACACTAACGTGTCTTTGTCCCCCGCCACAAAATGTGAAATCGTGTCAAAAAGAACAATTTCTCGGTGTGACCTTGAGAATGGCGCGAAGGTTACCAAAATGGACTGGCGTCGGGGTATCACCCTAATACATGTTGACATAAGATTTGAAGAAAATCCGTGGATTCGTTCTTGAGATATCTCGCTGACAACGTTATCAGTGTGAAAATCCACAATGTCTCGGTGTGACCTTGAGAATGGCGCGAAGGTCACCAAAATTGACTGGCGCCGGGGTATCACACTAATACATGTTGACATAAAATTTTAAGTAAATCCGTCGATTCGTTCTTGAGATATTTCACTGACAATGCTATCAGTGTGAAAATCCACAATTTCTCGGTGTGACCTTGAGAACGGCGCGAAGGTCTCTGAAATTGACTGGCGCCGGGGTATCACCCTAATACATGTTGACATAAGATTTTAAGTAAATCCGTCGATTCGTTCTTGAGATATTTCGCTGACAAGGCTATCAGTGTGAAAATGCACAATCTCTCGGTGTGACCTTGAGAACGGTACGAAGGTCACCGAAATCGAATGGCGCCGGGGTATCACCCAAATACATGTTGACATGAAATTTGAAGTAAATCCGTCAATTCGTTCTTGAGATATCTCGCTGACAAGGATATCAGTATGAAAATGCACAATCTCTCGGTGTGACCTTGAGAATGGCGCGAAGGTCACCGAAATTCACTGGCGCCGGGGTATCACCCTATTACATGTTGACATAAGATTTTAAGTAAATCCGTCGATTCGTTCTTGAGATATTTCGCTGACAAGGCTATCAGTGTGAAAATCCACAATCTCTCGGTGTGACCTTGAGAATGGCGCGAAGGTCACTGAAATCGACTGGCGCCGGGGTATGAGACTAATACATGTTGACATCAAATTTGAAGAAAATCCGTCAATTCGTTCTTGAGATATCTTGCTGACAAGGATTCGGGACGTACGGACAGACGGGCGTACGTACGGACGTGAATACTATGTCCCACCGCTTTTGCGTTCCGCGCGGCGGGGGACAAAAACGCAAAGATCTCCGTGCTTGGGTACATTTTGTCCAGGCAAAGAGAAGCAATTTCGCTGCATACCTTACACCCAGTATCTCTGTGCATGTGACAATAAAATTTCCTTTAAACAAAATAACTACATAAACAGCATGTTCAGTGGCGGTTCTAGAACCGGGAATGGGGGGGGGGGGGGGGGGGGGGGCGCAGACACGTCCCTTTATGATAATTAGGATAGTCCTGGCTAGTTCTCAATCATTTTCCTTCACTGATGCGTTTTCCACTTATCGTAATTGGCAACTGAAGACAAGGTTTCTCTCCATATGATCTAACAGCGATGAAATCATGGGGTAAATTCAGTATAACTTAGAGTTGGGGTGTACAAAACATCCATTTTAAACAATTATTAGTCCTGACTTGTTCTCAGTCATTTTCATGATTAACAAAAGATTCACTCCGAGAGCGCTCCACACTTAACAGGTGTTGCTTGTCGTCACCAATTTGGTAGGACTATAGTCATTCATCTGGACGCGTATTTGCTGAATTTAAATCGTTATTCAAAATTACGTACCTGCGCGAACAGCTTGAGCCGCATGCTTTTTATAGCCTATTTCAGTGCGAGTACCACTTTTTTCACTCAATACCGATAGTAATTTTGAATAACGTTGATTTAAATTAAAGTGCCAGTAAATACCTTGCATTGTCTTCAATGTGACAACATATAAAAATGGTATCAGTAGGTAGGGAAATCATTCGTCTTCACATCGATATGTTATACAAATTTTTACGACATCGAAAAATATGGATTTTGATGTTTAAAACTCACTCAACCCTCAAACTGTCGCGCGAGCGAAAATCTAATGTCATTAGAGTAAGTTCCCTTTCTTGTGTACCACGTGACGTGTGACGTAGCACACACAACAGCAATAGCGGAAAGAATCAAGTTGACAGCCTCTGAGAGAAAACGCCGGAAAATTGCCCTTGATGCCAAGAGAAGACGATCCCTCGTATATATTGGGAGTGCTATTGATCAGTGGAAGAGTCTGAGAGAGCGACTGGGCATTGACAATGATGAGTTGGCCCTAACTTTGATGGACTAGTAAGTTGAAATACCGTGTTGGTTTCTCTTAGCAACATTTCTCGCGTTACTCGAGTTCATAAAAGTGAACAACGTAAATGGTAGTGTGTCTCGAATGGGGGAATTATGTTTTGCTTATCGTGTTTTGCTTAACGTTTGACAGGTTATTGCAGTCGTGAAATCGTGATGTATTTAGAGAGCAATCAGAATTTAATCAATATGGGACCCGATGTTCTCGTTATATGTTATATGGTCTGCGATGTAGTAACTAAATGTCAAGGATCTACAGAAATGATAGTCTGAAGTAGATAGCCTCTTAAAACAAATATGGAGCCAAGATAAAAGACCTATAAATATCATTGCCCACTGAACATTACAGAACTCTGTTTGTTGCATGTGATGTGCCACAGTAAATTCAAAAATTCTTTTATTGCATTTTACCGCAGATTACGTGTCAGAATGCTGCCAGATAAAATATAATTTCCCATATTTCGCCACAACCTTTTGTAAATGCATCAGTTAGATTGTGTTATTTTTCTTCGATTTAAAAAAAATCCAAGTTATCAATATCTGGGTTTTTTTTAAAAAAAAAAAAACATCAATAACATCCGTAAGACAAAAACATTCCTGCTGTAAAAATAGACATTGTAACTCCAATAGAAGCCAATCTATGACATTCAATGAGTGTCAGAACGAGTGTCAGTACCGTTCATTTAGCAACATCTTCACGGAAAAAATCAAAGAATCGATATACTTCATTTACATGACGCTTATGCATTTATAATATGTTCAAATGGTCTTCCCATATGTCATCAAGTGATTACTCGCCTCCACATTCTCCAAAAACGTTCCTGTCTGTCTTCTTTTTCGTCCGCGAGACGCCATCTCTGTTTACAGTGCGCGATTTCGACCCACAATGCTTTGCGCGGTGAATAATCTAGCCGATCTATTTTTAGACCGGGAAACCCCTTTTTGAAAAATTGCATTTCCTAAGGTTATTTTTGGTCAAATATTTTTTTTTTTTGGCCATATTACAGACAGCTTGATTTTTGGAATTAAAAAAAAAAAAACATGCAAGGTACTTACTGGCACTTTAAGCAAATACGGGTCCAGATGAATGATTGTCGTCTTACCAAATCGCGGAGGACAAGCAACACCTCTTAAATGTGGACTGTGGAGTGCTCTCCGAGTGAACCTTTTGTTAATCATGAAAATGACTGAGAACAGGTCAGGACCAATAATTGTTTAAAATGGATATTTTGTTCACCCCGATTCTCAGTGCCCCTGAATTTACACCATGATTAAATCGCTGTTAGATTGCATGTGGAGAGAAACCGTGTCTTTAGTTGCTAATTACGATAATTGGAAAACGCGTCAGTAAAGGAAAATGATTGAGAACTAGCCAGGACTATCCTAATTATCATAAGGGGACGTGTCTGTGCCCCCCCAATTCCCGGTTCTAGAACTGCCACTGAGCATGTTCCCGTCCGAACTGCAACACAGATTAAAAATCCACTAGCTGTTTCAACAAAATTTCACGATAAACTACGGAGTGCGGAACTGCGTTACCATCGCTGTTCAGGATGGACTAACTGTTAGCCGACCGTCATAGACGTAAGCTAGCCTAGCCTATAACCTACAGCATTCGTGAAAAGTATGAGATCTAAATTTGACATTTTGAGACGCAATGTTGTTGGCTTAAATGGTGACAATCTACATGCTTGAAAAACAACAAAGTCTACAGAAATATTGCTAAAGAACATTTATTAAAGATACTGCAATGAGATAAACACAGAGACAACATTAGCCACCATTTGCTAGCCCTTGGTCACTCTCCAAGACACCAGCCCAATTCTCCACCGATTCTCCTCACACCACAGCTCTCTCGCTCTCCTCTGTCCATTGACCCTTCCCCTTACTTCCGCCTGTCCCCTCTCTCGCCTCACTGGCTCATAATTATAAGGCAGTGACCCATCATATGAATTGACAACATTCACCTCTTCAATGACTGCGTTTACATGTACACCATAGTCCGATTAAGGTCCATATTCGGGTTAAAATAATATTCCGAATAAGCTGTTAATATGCGCTGAGCGATGGGACTATTCTGTTGACATGTTTATTAGCATATCCACCATTTGGGTCCAATCTCAATAACGGGTTTTCAACAAATGTAGCGCGCCTCAAAAATAACCGTCATGGCTTTGGTTGTCTTCAGTCAGAGCTTCAAAGCCGACATCGACTCTCTTGGCCATTGCCATCGCCAGCGGTCTCTGTCCCAGTATTTCATCCATGAACGCGAAATAAATGAAACTGGCTGGATTAGGGCCGCTGGTATTGTTTTGTTTTTGGCAGTAGCTATTTTAAAGCCAGTCGTGATCTTACTGTAATTTGCTCTTCTTACAAGCTTCCGTAATCACATGCACAATGGGAAACTCGGCCTCGGAAAAAACTGCTTCTCAACTGGGCTGAAAACATCCCGCTTTCGCTGCGTGCCTTGTGGTTCATATTACTAGACCGGCTAGCCTGCTGACTTACTTTAAGTTACAGTCAGGATGTCCTCTACTCAAGTTAGGTAGGGTTAGTTATTGGCCAGCTAACTTTGCCAACTTGCCATCTAACTCATTAACCAATTTGTACTCCAGAATTTCTTGCAAGGACAAACTTTGTGCACCTATCAGCTCTTCTACACGACACTAATCACTACTGACTATTGGTTGTGGAGAGTGACGCCCTGACAGTTCCCCAAATATTAGCGAGCAAACGTTGAACCTAATGTCACACTCTCATAACTAAGTTACCTAAGCCGTTAGCTAAGTTAAGCAACTAGCTAGAAAACATAAGTAATGTTACTGCCGTCCCGCTAGCTAACATCATCTCTACATTATAGTTAATGCCATGGTATAAGCATAGACTGTATAAATCAGCCTATGAGAAAAAGTCCAGATTTCCTACATTGTGCATGAACATACGGAAGCTCATAAGAATAGTAAATTGGAGTAAGATTACGATTGCCGTAAAAATGCCTGTATTTTTTTTCGCTTTGAAATACGCCGCCCTCAGAGTTTTCCAGCGATCTATAACTTGGTTGGCAGTTAAAACAAAACCAGCATCTCCACTTTCCGCACATCTTAAAGATAACATTGTTACGGTGCCTTCGCCCATCGATATATTCCAATATATTCATGTCTTTTATTTTCTGAATGCACACAATTGTCTCCTCTTCGCTCGAAGAAGGCTAATTCCTTGCGAACTGAATAGGCGCAGACGTAGTTGAATATTCTGTTCGGGGGCATTTTCCGATTAAGGTGTATACATGTGCCAATATTCCGATTAAAACAGGCATATGCCAGGGGTTTTATTCGGAATATTTTGAATAGGAAAATGACCTTAATAAGGTTATTGCGCACGTTTACAACAGGACAGGTACGCAATCGTAATATTCTCATATTCCGATTAATACAGGACAATGGTGTGCATGTAAACGCAGTCATTGTCTGATTCCATTGCGAACTTTACTTCAGAAGAGATGTTTACCGGTCTTTACGCCACGTCCGGTCGGAGCGTTTTTGAGACGCGGAAGTCATTTAACTCACAATTTAAATCAAAAACTGTTTTAAAGCACATATCTGATAAATTTCTTTCAGCAAATAGAGTTCCTACATTGTTTATCTACATATCCATTCGCATGGGTATTCAACTTGCACCATGGGTTTTAAAAATCAGCTGCACACCTCGCATACGACTGCCCCATTGGCAGAATTTTTGATCAGAAGTGCTGCAAACTGCTCCCTTCAGCCCCACCTCTATTTTTAGTTTCTTTTTTCTCTTGCATGCTACTGAAAATTTATTTCAGAAGAACAGCTCAAAGGGTGGAGCCCTTTAGAATGGCATAACTGTCCTTTCAGAAAAAATGCCTCGCAACAGCTTTGCAGTCCTCGTGGCTAAAGGAAGGCCACTTTGATCAATTTAAGATTTAAATAATTTTTTTGTGAAATAAAAAGCATTTCAGTGTCATTTTTTTCATCTTTGACTGCTTGAAAATTGTTGATATACAAACTTATTTTACTGGTAGTGTGCCGCAGTATTTAAACCAACTGATATTTAGCAGCGTGAATGATCGCCCAAACCTGCCATTTTGTCCTTCAATTCAACTTTTTACAGTGGTCATATCAAAGAGTGTTCACGGCCAGTTAATTTTTCCTCCATTTTACTACGGACGGCCGAAGGGCAGTAAAATGTTTCTGCACCTGCAGACTTCCCAATTTTCCAGCTGTCGAAACTGTATGGTACTCATACCCTACCTCGGTCCCAGTATCACCGCAGCCTGTCTGGGACGTGGAAGAACCATCATCCCCCCAGCCTGTCTGTGTAGTTGGAGAACCATAATGACCCCAGCCTGCCTGAGCAGTTGGGGAAACATCATCCCCCCAGCTTGTCTGGGCATTTGTCGGCTTATCATCCCACTGTTGGGGCTGGCCTTTGGAAGTCTATGGCGTGCAGGAGGGGCCAGTACAGGGGTAAAGGGGCATGGATGAGCACAGGGTACAGGTCCAGGGATAAAATATAGGCACCAGGACAGAGGAGTGTGAAGAAAGAAGCTCTCTGTTTTGGGGGTGCAGCAGCAGAGAATTGTTTGAGTGGTTGCTGGTCATGAAGCATGTTCATGGAGAACCATGACTGTTCATTCACTTGCCCTACTCCTCTTACTCCATTTTATATAATTTTTTTCTCCAGCATTTTGCCGAAAGTGAGACCCCTGGCTGTATTATGGTGTTCAGGATGTTGCATGCAAATCAGAGACCAAGACACACATATTAGCCATAGTGTGACAGGTATAGTTTATGCCTGGGCACCCAAGAGAGCAGCTTCAGCCAGGGAGAAACCTGGATGTGCTTACCTCCCATGCATCCCAAGAAGTTGCCTTCCATGAAGCAGCAAGAATGAGAAAGTAAAAGGTAAATGGTGGAATACACCTTTTGGGGTGCCACTGCCTGGAGCAAACATCCAAAGTCCCATGTTCCCATTTGTGAAAGCTCTTACCTGGGAAGCTGGGGTGGAGGTCACGCCCCCTGGACTGACAGCCGGTTGGAATGAGTCCATATCCATATCGAGTAGATTCCCACCAGCAGGAGCATCAGCCTGTCACAGAGTGACACAAACACCAGTGGAGTCGAGTGAAGGTAGAAGAAGCATGTGGGCTACATGTGGCGGGATAAACTAGTATGCTCATCAAAGCATTAAGTAACTATGCCCAACCTTTCACTGCTTCCCTATATAAATAGTCTTCATTAAGACAAATCTTTTTGGTTGATAGAAAAACCAAAGACCACATGGTGTCTGGTAGTACAAGCCTGGTGTTGAAGACTGCAAGGCAGGGCTGCCCAACCCAGGTCCTGGAAATCTACTGTCCAGTAGATTTTTGTCCCTAAGAACGCGGAAAGCTTCCTCAGTTGTGAGTTTGCAGAATCAGTGTACTAAAAATAGGTTTGGAATGAAGACCTCCTCAATGTTAGATCTTCAGAAACAGGCTTAGGAAGCTCTGCCTTATATCCTGGATCTAGTTATACTGTGGACGAGGTTGTTATTGAGGCAGGATAGATGAGTTTATGGAAGGAGGGGAAGAGACATTCATTACATTTTAATTTGGGTTTTGTATCCCATCAGGAACATGGTCAATTATTTAAACTACGTTGTCCTTCTGTCCTGAGCTCTCCTCTCATCTATGTCCATGTTAGTTCCTCTGCTCCCCATTTTGGCTCTGCAGGCTCATTCTAATGAATACTTTCATCAGTCCTTGGCTGCTTTTCATGATGCTAACGTGCTCCTCGCTTCCCTCACTTGCATTTCCTCGTCACGTCTTAGTTCCTTCCCACTAGGATCTGCGAGGGTGATGCGGGGAAACGTCGCAATGATGGAAAAGCCAAAAGCTGTCAAGGCCAAGGTCAGAGGAACATTAGTTCTTAAGAGCACCACCTTTGGTCAGATAGCTATCTGCCCAGAATAGTACTAAGGCAAACTCTTCATTTTCAGAGAAGACTTGCTGTGTGCATCACAATTCAAAAACAATTTATTTGGTTCTTCGCTGGGGATGTCCAGTACTTGCATCTAGTGTACAGTACCCCCTGGAGGTGAATTTTTCTGACTTTTGATGTTTAAAATTATCTACACTGAAAATACTACCATTGAGATTTTACTAATGCTATAATGAACCCCAAAGGCACTATGTATCCAGAGAATTTCATATCTCGATCTTGCTGGGTAAACAAAATAAAGCCACCTATAGATAGGCATAATCTGCTATGAAACGGACCATTTTGAGTTTTCCTCCAACTTTGGCTCTGTCTAGCTTTGAAGTGTGGATACTCCCAAAGAAATGCTCGGTATTCCCGAAAATAGAGTTCCAAAAGCACAGCAAACAGCATTTACCCTCACAGTAGAAATCTGGGTAACAGAGAAAATATAAGACAAACATGCTCCAAAAATGAATTTCAACCATCTTTATGGCCGTCCATTGCACAAACACAGCAAGATACCAGAGTACGATTCACTGAAAATGATAGTCTTGTAGTGTGTAAACACATAATAAAGCATTCTAGTTTGGTATATGTCTGGAGTATTATTTTATTCCCATTTTCAATTTTTATTCTTATTTCTCAAATAATTCAGGCTCGATAACGTAGTTACCCAATTTGGCACTGATGTGGTGCTGAAGTCTAACTGGACTTGAAGTATCACAGGTCATGATAGAAGTATAACATATTTGGTACTGTGTACCCTTAAGTCATGATAGTTGATGTAAAATGTGGTGTCAACAGCAAAACTGAGCCACTTAACCCCTTTCTGCAGATATAGACGCCCGCATCTATAGACCTGCAAATTTAAGCACGCTGTTACTGTACTCGATCACTAGATGGCACCCCCGGATCAGTTATTGAATGTTCACAAGCAAGCAGACCTCGAACGCGGTTCTGAATATGGGGAAGTTCACTCCACGCCCTGTTTTTCAAGAGCTGCATGAATTAAACTCCACAGCTAAGCCTGATGTGCAAACTGGTCAGTATCCTTGCCCATAGTATCGATCCAGCAGTTTAAAAAAATGATATCTTGACACAGAAAAAGTCGTTATCCTCTGTAGCAACCAGTTAAGCCACAGTGAGCCAACAGTATTCCAAGTAATGGTTCAGAAAAATCAGTTTTCTGAGGCAAAAAAATGGACATGGCATTGATTCTCTCACATTCTACTGTTAATTACAGTCGTCACATACAAAAAAATTCGTAGTTCCCTACCATGGATTTACGCGCAGATTCATTCATTGACAAATCCAGCGCTTCCTTATATCCACCTGAGTACTGGCGTTGATAGCCAATCACTCAATCATACACTCAAGCTCTTCTGCGTAATTGTAGAGTTACACTTCATGCCCTGGTGAAGTTTTCCTGGTAACAATGTATTGATTGGCTCGTTTCTTATCCAATTCCCGAGTGTGTAAACATTTAGAGTAAGTGAAACACATTGATTGGACAAACACAGAGCATACAAACCTATGCGTATCAGCAGGCTCGGTTGGATCCTGTCTACGTTATGCACATTACGCGGCTAAAATAGACGCGATTTATAGGAAACACGTTCGCAAAACTGGCCTTGAAGTGTTCAGTTACATTCACAGGATTTAAATGAGATAAGGATATGGTCAATTGGAATTATTTCGAATGAAACAGGACCGGAGGGTTCCTGCTACTGGATACATCGGTCTCTAGAGAAGGGATTCATGAAAAAGGTGAGGCTGCTACTTTGTTTTTTTTTTTTTTTGTTGTTGTTGTTGCTTTGTTTTTGGAATGTATACGAACTCAACAAAGTCGAATGTCGAGTTTTTTTTTCCTGTTTAAAACGCGAACTGCCCGTGCATTTGGGTGGACCCCCTGGTACGTTCATTGCACGTTTCTTTTGAATCCAGGGAGTCAATGGATTGCTCCCTGAAAGTGGAGTGTCTGTTCTGTTAAAATAAGGTATATTTCAGAATTCAGATATTACTGAGTTAGTGAGTTGCACTTGTTCCTTATAAGTGTTGAAATGAGTTTGTGAGCTAAGAAGAGGGGACTGGTAGCTTCCATTACAGGGTGAATGTTCTAACAGTTTAATAAGAAGTTTATTTAATACGTGTTTGTGCTGGCTTGGGGGACTTTGAAGTAAAATGGCCAAAACTCTAAACTTTATTATGGAGAAAAGGCATGTTTTGTGTTTGGAGAGGTTACTGGTGACCATTGATATTCAACTGCACTGAGATTGATAAATTCATACTAAACTCAACCAGAAAATCATTTGTTCTTATTAAATTTCATGCCTTAAAACATTATTTGTGTTATATACATGATTTTTTTATGATTTGACAGGACTTCATTTTGAGACTTCGGGAGACACTTGGATAGCTGTATAATTTGGCTAAAAGCATGTAGGTAATCTAGAATGTAATGTTGAAGATGAATTGTACTTGTGGTCAAGGAGTTTATGATCCCAGAAATGTATAGATTTAAGCCCCAGCAGTTTTTCAATCCTCAGAATTATTTTTTTTGCAATTTCAATGGTGAATTCTCATGAAGATTTTTTATGTTTGCAGCTCATTTTGTCCACCATAATCATGAAAATTAACTGAAATACTATGTAATTCTAAATGCTGTAAGTGTCTTTTCAGAATTGAGCCACATTTTTCCTCTTTATGAAGCTTAAATCTTGAATTATACAGCATTAAAGTGGGTAACCCATAAATAGCCAAATTTGGCTTCTGCACAAAGGGGTTAAGTGGCTTCCAAGTGGCGATATCGGCAGGCAAAGTGAAATACGGACCCAAAAATGTGGCTTTTTCTGTGAGACACCCATATCTACCAATGTGCCAAGTTTCATTCAATTCCAGGGGAGTCAACTGCGCACCAAATGTCATTCTCTCGTGGAATGGCTCTTAAAGGTCATGCCACAAGATAAAAAGCTTCTACGTAGGTTACACCTTTGTTTCCTCGCTGTAAGCTACTCCAGGAGCCTCTTCTTTTTCCTCACCCCGCATCTCCTTGATGTGCATTTAAGGGATTGGAATGTCCTCCATGATGGCAGATAAGGAGTGATTTCCGGGGTCAAAGAACAGGAGAGGATGCAAGGAAGGATAAGCTAGCATAATGAAAAGCACTCCTTTTCTCCAAGTTCCTTGACTGTGCCAGGAATCGATCAGGAACCACCATCTTTAGGGACATTACAAGGACATTATAAGCTCCTTCAAAAAGCCTGGAGGCTCAGAAAGAATTCTCAAGTAAGGAAACAGTACCCTCACTGTGCAACTATTTTTTTCAAAATTCATGTCAAATAAATGTTTGGCAAGTGGCTTTGCTTCTCCCCACCTGCCACATCTGTACAAAACCCAAAACCAGTGAAGTTGGCACGTTGTGTAAATCGTAAATAAAAACAGAATACAATGATTTGCAAATCCTTTTCAACCTATATTCAATTGAATATACTGCAAAGACAAGTTACTTAATGTTCGAACAGGTAAACTTTGTAATTTTTTGCAAATATTAGCTCATTTGGAATTTGATGCCTGCAACATGTTTCAAAAAAGCTGGCACAAGTTGCAAAAAAGACAGAGAGGTGAGGAATGCTCATCAAACACTTATTTGGAACATCCCACAGGTGAACGGGCTAATTGGGAACAGGTGGGTGCCATGATTGGGTATAAAAGCAGCTTCCCTGAAATGCTCAGTCATTCACAAACAAGGATGGGGCGAGGGTCACCACTTAGTGAATAAATGCGTGAGCTGATTGTCGAACAGTTTAAAAACTACATTCCTCAACGAGCTATTGCAAGAAATTTAGGGATTTCATCATCTACGGTCCGTAATATCGTCAAAAGGGTCAGAGAATCTGGAGAAATCACTGCACGTAAGCGACAAGGCCGAAAACCAACATTGAATGCCCGTGACCTTCGATCCCTCAGGCGGTACTGCATCAAAAACTGACATCAGTGTGTAAAGGACATCACCACATGGGCTCAGGAACACTTCAGAAAACCACTGTCAGTAACTACAGCTCGTTGCTACATCTGCAAGTGCAAGTTAAAACTCTACAATGCAAAGCGAAAGCCATTTATCAACAGCACCCAGAAACGGCGCCGGCTTCACTGGGCCCAAGCTCATCTAAGATGGACTGATGCAAAGTGGAAAAGTGTTCTGTGGTCTGACGAGTCCACATTTCAAATTGTTTTTGGAAACTGTGGATGTCGTGTCCTCCGGACCAAAGAGGAAAAGAACCATCCTGACTGTTATAGGCGCAAAGTTCAAAAGCCAGCATCTGTCATGGTATGGGGGCGTATTAGTGCCCAAGGCATGGGCAACTTACACACATGTGAAGGCACCATTAATGCTGAAAGGTACATAGAGGTTTTGGAGCAACATATGTTGCCATCCAAGCAACGTCTTTTTCATGGACGCCCCTGCTTATTTCAGCAAGACAATGCCAAGCCACATTCTGCACGTGTTTCAACCGCATGGCTCCGTAGTAAAAGAGTGCGGGTACTAGACTGGCCTGCCTGTAGTCCAGACCTGTCTCCCATTGAAAATGTGTGGCGCATTATGAAGCGTAAAATACGACAAAGGAGACCCCGGACTGTTGAACAACTTAAGCTGCACATCAAGCAAGAATGGGAAAGAGTTCCACCAGAAAAGCTTCAAAAATTGGTCTCCTCAGTTCCCAAACGTTTATTGAATGTCGTTAAAAGGAAAGGCGATGTAACACAGTGGTAAAAAGGCCCCTGTGCCAACTGTTTTGCAATGTGTTGCTGCCTTTAAATTCTAAGTTAATAATTATTTGCAAAAAAAAAAAGTTTCTCAGTTTGAACATGAATACACAGCAAAGACAAGATGTTTAAATTGAATATAAGTTGGAAAGGATTTGCAAATCATTGTATTCTGTTTTTATCTACGATTTACATAACGTGCCAACTTCACTGGTTTTGGGTTTGTAATTGATGTGGCTTCATCTTAAGTTTGAAAGAGTTAGGGTATTCTATGACCCTTATACTTTACGTTTCCTCAACTTGCTCCATCATTACTTCCTTGCCTTACTCCCCCCAGTGGGTCGACCATCTAGTGAGGAAAAAAGGGGGGGAAAGTGAGCAAACAGGTAAAAATAATTAATTGGAGAGACCTCTTTTCTCAGTGGTTCTCTTCATTCTACTGGAGTCTCTGGCACTTTCCTCAGGGGTTCCTCCTCAAAGACTGGTGTTGTTGTAATTAAATCTTTTCCCAGCCAACTCAACTCCCTCTTTCGAAACGGTATATATTATTTGCCGTTTTGTCATATCCCTGAGGTCAAGCATGGAGTCTGAGGTTGCTGTTGTTGTCGTCATGTGAGTAGAGGAGTCATTGGTAGAATCTGGGAAAAATTAACTTCATCCAATCTACTCAAAACGTGCTTTGCTGATAAACTGTTCCTAAATGAATAACCCCTTCCTAAATTTCATTCCCCATAATAGCTGGTGTGGTGGCTGAAAAGCCATTGATTGAACAGTAGGCGCTATGACTGAGAACTTGGGGAATTTTATGGGTGAGGAAGTGGAAAGGGTGAAGTGACAATGAAAGTGAATATATTATGCAAATAAAGAATAGTATCAATAACAGACTGAATGGTATGGTCCTATAGAAGACTGGGGGAAGAATGGGGATGACAAAAATAGAGGCGATGGAGAGAGTGTCAATGAGTGGGGAACTGGGATGATGCAAGGGCAGGCGAACGGGGAGGACGATAGTCATATCAGAGGACGCAGCCCGATGCGGAAGGTCTAACCTGCGAGGGGGATGTTATGTTTATCTGGGGCACAAATGCATCATCGAACAGGTTGATGATGTTTTCCTGTTTCAGGTCTTTAGACGGGGTGACTTTGGGTGGGGGAGGCACCGGTGGGCCGGGCCGCAGCTGCATTGTCCCGAAGCGCAACACATGGGAGCAGAAGCAATTCAGACAGCAGGAGAGAGACAGAAACACAGAACATAGTTAGCACAATAGCACTGTCACGTGGTTAGCACGATAGCACCAGTTTGCATTTGCAGAGTGCATTTATGAAAACGTCATCTCTTCAAACCAAATGATATAGGGCAAAGTTAACATACACACACATAAGACTGAAAGACATAAAAATAGAAACCTTGATTCAATACCCAAACTATACAGGCTACATATGGCAGGCTAAGCTCAGCTAGTTCACCCATAAAAGCAAAAGCATAGGAAGGCGAATGCGATAGCAGCTTACTGTACCAACACACGCTCCGATGAAGTAGCCCTCTAATTCAAAAACTGTATATGGTTGCCATCACCAATGAGCGCAATGCCTTTGGCACAATTATACCACAATGATTCCTAAAAAACTTTGAGTGTAGGGTGGACGGAGCTCAAATCCCTTGGACTCTGGCAAAACTTTAACTTGTTTTGTATATTCTGACACAACCGCAGGATTGGCAGAATCTTGCACGAAGCCATAAGAAGCAGTTTGCCATTTGGCACCTGCCTCAGGGGGCCTTTACCTTGGATGGAGATTTTGGAATGGCTGGAGCTGACCCTCCTGCAGGAGAGAGGCTGTGATTGGCTGCCTCTTGTGCCTTCACACTAGGGAGGGAGGAGACAGGCAGTGATTGACAGCTGAGCTGCTAAATTTTGCACCTTCAATCTCAACTTTGAGTGTGAAATTTGCAGGCATGCCATAGCGAATGGATGAGCTGTACTACATAATGTTGCAACAGGGTAACTATAAGTGCACCAGTGGCCACACATTCCTTTAGCCTCACTATGTCAAACAGCCAAAGCTAAGCAAAAGCAAGCCTTTGTCGGCACTTGGATAGGATGCCACCAGAGAATGTTTCATTGGTGTTGCTGGACCAATGTTAAGTTGTATTCCCTCACTCAGTTTGATCCAAGTGGAAAACAAAACTATAATGTGTTGTGTTGTAGAAAGTTCTGTCACATTAAACAATAGCTCTTTAATTCCAATGGTCACCAAAGATCTTAATAAAAATGAGTTTGCCTTAAATTCCCAAAGAACCTGTCTGACCACGTCACCACATCATGTTCCATCTGATGACCACTCCATCCCATGCATTCCCTGCCATGTTCATTTCTACCATCTCAAAATAAAAACAAGTCCTTAATTAAATGGCACACCAAATGTGGGTATTTTTCTAAATGGATATTTCCCCCCTCTAGTTTTAAAAAAAACCTTGTTTCTACATCACATTTTTTTTTTACAAAATATCTCAGTACGCAAGAGAATGCAAGACGACTAATGCTAAAATCAAGAATGCCAGGCCAGCGGATAACATCCACTTTAAAACTGTTTAGTACCAGAGAAGAACATGCCAGGAAGCAAGTGGGTTTGCACAAATTGAGTTGTGGTGACATTGTTTCATGAATCCATGTTATAAGTCCACATGCATATGCAGAATCTGGAATTTTAATAAATCTTCACTCAAGAAGCTTTTTTAAAAATCTCAATTTCAGTTACCAATAGGGTGTAGACAACATGCCAAAACGCAGAGAAAAAGCAACATTTTCAAAAATATCTATGTATGCATGGACAGGGCCTAAACTACCTTATTAAATTAAGGGAGCTTCTACTGACTTCAAGTTCGCGAGCATGCCGTGAGTCAGCTGGACATTTAATACGGAATTTGCTTTAAGAAAATGTAATAATGAAGTATCAACAATTTTTTTATGACTACATAGATTTACCAAACAAGCTCCTAGTGTTGTGATGCAATTATAGTCATTTCCAGCAGCAATAATGATGCAAGTATTGTTTTCTGTTGATGGGTATTCAGGTGGGGTGGGGTGGGGTGGGGGGGGGTGCATCTGCTTGTGGACAGTTCTAGTGAACAGGATAGAATCGCAACCTTTTGATTGGCAGTCATGAAACATTACAGATGAGTCGTCGAGATAAAAGTGATGGCTTAGTTCGAAGATAGGAGTGGACTGAGTGCTTACTCAGACAGTGTTATTGTATGTTATAATGAGGATTGCTATTCTGAAAGCAGTATCAGCATCGTTGTCACGGCTTGTGCAATCCCAGATGGTCTCTATTTTAAGACTTGATTAAAATGAGAGTCAAACAGCCAACCATAGCAGTGATACCAATACATTCTGAAGGATTATCTCTGACCCCTGTCCAACTTAAAGATAACCACACTCCCATAGCTCCACAGAGGCGTAACTCGGAATTCTGGGTCCCCCTGAAATTGTATAACGTATCCGGTCTCCCGAACAGAGCCCCCCGAAAGTCAACACCTTTTATCCCATTACCAATATTCATGCGAGCCTCCACACTTTTCACACAAATATTCACACCACAAACCAAGCCTGCAGAAAGGCGTTTGGGGGGACATGCCCCTGTTTGACTTAAAAAACATGCATTTTGCTCCCCTGGGCAAAATATTTGGAAATTGTAATGAAAATGCAAAAAATTTCATTTAAGACCTTCCCCACAGCTGTAAACTGTCTCCACCACTTTCAAACTCACACCTTCACCCTCATGAGTCTGCTCAACTATCATCCTGGCCTAAGAAGGCACAGCTGAGGCCCAGGTTAGACAAGAAAGACAGTCAACCAATCACAATGTGCCAGACCATGTGATCTCAACTTTTGACATGCATGTTCACTCCAGCATGCATGTTATCTCTCAAAGTTCTCTGAAACATAGCCAATACCCCTTAATTCACACAAATATATTTTCTCACTCAAACAAAAGCATGCAAGCACTCAATCCAACCCAATCTCCGGCAAACATCTTCCTCTTCGCCTGAAGCCATAGCACCTCATAAAAAGCAACGGCTAAACAAACTGACTTCACACAAGCTTGTTATGCCCAGTAAAGCTAAACTGTGAGAATGTGCAACTTGCATCAAGCACAGCTGCGGGCTTACAGACAGATTACTCACAAACCTTGGCTGTGTATTCTCATAACGCACAGGTTTTTGCAGTGTGCATGCACTCATCCCCTCCATTTTGTGTGCAACAAACAGAAGCAAATCACGACCTTGGGCATGCATTAAAATGCATTAAAAAGCAACACAGCCGCAAGTGCATCATCTTTGTTGCTGTTTCAATACCTCTTCACTGATCCAGCTGTCTTCACCCCCTCTATACCTGTTTTTCTGAGAGAGATGTAAAGTATTTTCACCACTTCAGTAAAAAAAAAAAAAACACACCTTTCTGACTCTGGCCACGATTAGCACATTCCGGGTTATAAGTTCACATACTTTGTAAAAATTGGATATTACTAATGTAACATTGGACCTGGTCAGAATTAGGAGAAAGGCCTTGCGTGAAAAGATGGCACAGATTATGCGGCAGAGGCATGCACAAGTAAAAGGAGGGATAATTATTGCGTGATCAAGAAAAAGTGGCCAAGCAAATTCATGATGAAGCAGACGCAACAATCAAGCAAGTTAATTTATGTAATCACTGCACAATACTAATACAGTCATTTGAAACTTTTTTGTTTTTGCTGATTGGGTAAACAGCCAGCCACTGACTTACTGTATAGTTGCTCAGTGAAAGGTATAAGTGCCTTCATTATTTTTTGAACTCCTATTTGCAGTACAACAGTAAAAACACCCTCAACCCCCACAGGGGGCTTGACTAGGAATTGTGGGATCCCTGCACAGAGATGTAGCCCACCCAACTCATATAAATATGTTTATATCCATGTGCATAGGTGTGCAGCTAGGCGAGCAGCCATCAATGCTCATTTCTCAGTTACTCACCCAGTTGGGTCCTGCTCATCCAGTTTGGACAGGCAATCATTCAGGTTCTGGTTCAGCTGCAGATAGATGGACAATTGAAAAGAGACAGAAAATTCAAAATGGCTTCTCAAAATACAAACTATACCCAAAACTCTTTGTTGACCCACATCATGGTCACACGGCTGACTTATGAGTCATGACATGACCCCTTTTCTGCGTGCAGTGGATCAGTTTTTTGCACTCATCAACCTGCTTAGGTCAAATAAACTTTAAAGTCTGCTCCCAATCATACCGCATATCAACCTCAATGACCAACATTTATTAGATGTCAAGTGCCTGGTGGGACTAATTGCATGATTTTCTTTACCAAAAGGCTTCTGTGGAAAAAAAAAAGACTATAATCACTCGACTAAAAGGTGGTCTTAACCACTAGGCCGAAATACCTGGGGCCCTATAAAACACCAAATAAACTTAAGGCGAAGACTTTTTTTTTTTTTTTATCTCTTCAGTAATTAATCAAGTCATTGTAAAAATCCACATGTTCATGAGTGACTAGTGTGTCAGCACCCCCCATCCCGAAGTGCCCACTACAATGGACTATTCCATGATCGCATCGACAGAAGTGATTCAGAGTGTAAACAGCAGAGATGAGGTTGTGTGAAAATAGAAAAGCGAAGCTATCCAAGCGGTTGTGAAAAAAGGAAGAAGCAGAAAGGTTTTTACCAACACTGGCAACATTACTCTTCCGACTCTGTCATCTGTTTATAACTGCCAAGTTTCAAAATAGGATACCAATTGCTCAATCTACTGCTAGACCCATTTTTGTGCATTAATAATAGCTGACAATTAAAAGGTCTATTCGATTATGGTGAAAAATTAGCACATGGATTCAGCTAACTAGTTGTGGCCAAGCCAATCACGTCATTAATGAAGAGTGGCAACACATTTTATTAATAATATTCCATCTAGGTCCTAAACTGCTAGAGTTGCCATCCAAAAACTATCGCTATGCACTGACGTTGCTGAGGCTCTCGGTGAAAGCGAATGTCAAAGTTTGACCGACAGCGATTGCGGAAGCTGTCTAGAACTAACACTGATGCATCTTATACATGCAGTCATATCATGTCACTCTAAAAACTTTAAAGAAAGGATTACTTTACCGTCACTTGCCTACATTTGATTGCTAATAATACTACGCTCAATAAATCCAATAAAAAAACCCATCTTAGTCAAAGTGTGGTAACAAAGTAACCTAGCTAGCTATGTTAGCTGTCTCATGCATCACACTCTGTGCGTGAGCAACAGAATGTTGACGGCCATCATCCGTGTCAGTAATGACAGGGAATTTTTGAAAGATATACAGAGCACATTTAAATAAATTAAGGAATAAAAATAAAGAAACATTGCTGCTTAAAAACCAGAAAAGAGAAGAAGTTGCAAGTAGGACTTTCTTAGATCAATAAGGACTAGTAAAAGTGAAGAACAACAGATGTGGAGGGCCCTACTCCTGTGCTCGCCTTGGGCCCCCAAATTGCTAACTAGAATAGTTTTTACACGTAAAAACAGATGTCTCCCCCTTCCCCCATTTCACATTTTAGAGTTATGGTCTGGAAACGAGTCCCACCCTTCAATATGCTTAAGTCCAAATTGTTGCCATGGAAACAGAAAAAATAAAATTCAAAAGCAGTTCAGACCCTCAAAAGGCACATCTACATGTTATGGAGAGACACTATAACTAATTTAGTGAGAATCGGTCGAACAGTTTCAGAGTTATGCTCCAGATACAAATGGGAACGCCGACGCCGATGGGAATTCAGGCAAAAACAATATGCCCCCCCCCCCCCCAGGAAGGGGGAGACATAAATCCGCCACTGAAGCAACAAAGAACCTTTGAGCTAATAGGGTTTCTATTCCGAATCACAGGGTTCCTTTGGGACCCATTTCACTCTTAGTTTAAGCAGTACTGACAAATACCAGTAAGTGGCTGCATCTTAACATCTGTATTTATTTATTCAGTCTGATATTCGTTTTTCCCTGATGGATGACGTCCTCTCACCTTTCCCATCTCCCTGTGGAACTTCTCCTCCAGTCCAGCCACACTCTGGAATGTGTTCACATAGAAGCCAACGCGACTGAGGAGAGGGAGAAGTGAGCAAGATGGAACAATAAAATTTTCAACAGCACGTTGCATAGCATCTTCTTCCTTTCCATGACAAGGTACAACTCAACGGAACGCATTAATTGTGATGCCTCCGCCTACCATTAGTTTATACTCCCTATAAGTTGATGTTCGGCTCCTCCATCCGACTGACTTTATGTCAGTCGTATGGGGGACTGCTCAGAGCCTGGTGACTACTGTCAGGGGTTCACAATGAGAAAGATGCAACAAAATATTGGAATAACACCCCGAGTGTTCATTTTGGGTCAGTAATGTTTTTCAAACTCAAAATGATTATCATGGCTGCCTACATGTCTACATGTAGGTAACTGGTCAACTACATCATGGTCACTTTCACTGTTATCACACCCATACAACCTCTGTGAACCTAGATAGACAGCTTCTGCTTACTGAACTACAAGCCTGAGATACGGGCCCTGCTCCAATCCACAAATTTTAATGCTCCTCTCCACTTCCCTGCGCCATTTCTATAAGGGGTAATCCCTTCATAAAACAAAAGTTGTACCTCACTACTTGAAGGGTAGTCCAATCAATTAGACATGCAAGTGAAGAACACAATATCAGCCCTTTGACCCTCTATTTGGCTCAAGAGAATGAGTTTACAGCACTTCAAACTGGAAGCCATAAACTTGCCCACAATTCAGTACGTACACCTCAAGCTTTCTGTTGAAAAAGCTGTTGAAAAATACAAAGGAGACAGTGCATAAAGGCAATTTTTGTGTCCACAAGCTCATTTAAATTATACTCAGCAACAAAAGTTTCTGTGACACCAATATTGTTAATTATTTTTCATAACGCAATTATGAAATTGTCATACATGGTGATATCAGACTGAAACAGTACACGTAAACACAGCATTGAAATGGAAATCATGAAAATGCGAGAAAATGACTTTGCACGTGAAAATGTGCGTAAATCATGCTTGTGGATGGCAATAAAAGAGGAGAATTTTTGGAATGTTCACATTGTGCCTGATGAACGACGGAAGCATCACTTATCGAAAACACAGCCATTTCGGATCAGGAACTCTACCCTCTAAATGCCAAGACTGTCTGAAAATGATCGGTGGAGGGCCATTGGGATGATTGAATCCAGAACCTCGCAGAGGGAAGTTGCTCATCGCCTGAATGTCCACCGAAACACCATTTGGAACTTATGGCAGCGTCATCAGCAGACAAGACATGTCAGAGACCGTCCTCGCAGCGGCCGTCCACGAGTAACCACTCCCAGACAGGACAACTGGATTCGAACAACCCCTCTCCGAAATCGATTCCAACCTGCAACCATAACTGCAAGAAAGATACCTGGTTTGAGGCGACTGTATGCACAGACAATCCGTCGCCGTCTCCGTCATTTTGGCATTGTCCCACGTCGGCCAGCAAGACGTTCAATACTCGCAGTACAACACCGACGACTGCATCTACAGTGGGCACAACAACATCAACGGTGGATCCAACGTCAGTGGGATCTTGTACTCTTCACTGATGAATCAAGATTCATGCTTAACCGATGTGATGGTCGTTTACGTGTATACCGTCGACGTGGAGAACGTTATGCCAACAACTGTGTTCAGGAATTTGATCGTTTTGGAGGTGGTAGTGTCATGATTTGGGGAGGGATCACGGCTAGAAACAGAACAGATTTGCTTGTTATTGATGGAAATCTGACAGGTCAAAGATATCGCGATGAAGTGCTACGGCCATTGGTGGTACCGTTTTTGATGCAACATGGTCCCGGAATAACGCTGCTACATGATAACGCCAGACCACACGTTGCAAGGATTGTACAGCAGTATCTGATGCAACAACATGTCAATGTCCTGCCATGGCCAGCCAGATCCCCAGACATGTCCCCAATCGAGCATCTTTGGGACGAGATGGATCGACGTTTGCGGCGGTTGGATAACCCGCCAGCTACACTCCAGGAATTGCGACAACGTCTACGTCAGATTTGGAATGACATCCCACAGCAATTTCTGGCACATCTGATTCGGTCCATGCGCCGGAGATGCGTTGCTTGCATCATGGCACGAGGAAGTCACACCCGGTATTGAAGTGTGAAGGTCACAATTGGTTAGACTTCAGACAAGTGCTTCATGACGCATGAAAATGAAATTTTTCGTTTTGAGTGACGTTGGCACTGAAAAGTCAGTGTTTCTCCTGTTAAATAAACATATTGATTGCATTGAGATCTTTGCGTGCCATTTATAACATACACATAAATGGTGTCACAGAAACTTTTGTTGCTGAGTATATTTGGGCGACAATATTGAATACGCTATACAAAATTGTTGACTTACCAGGATATAGCTTAAGAATATATGGCTCCAACAAATAGTGAAAACATTAATACAAGGATGTAACTTATTGCTTTCACTGTTACTATAAGTGATATTAGCAGCAAGTAAGCAAACCACAATTCATATTTAACCCTTTAACTGCCTCTGAATTTTCAGAGAGCTCATTTTTCACTCTAATCATTTGACAGATGTTTGTGAAAGATTGAACTCAACCTGATTATGCCACCTCTAACACTTGGTGGAGGTATGTTATGCTGAAAAAAATCTAATCAGCTGAGTTCAACACATCTTTCTATTTTATACAGTGACTCAAAATGTGCACTGCCAAGAGGTTGAGCAGGCAGCCAAAGGGTTAAGATTGATTTTAAGCCTGACAATCTGTTCTTCCTGTTAGGCAATCATTTATACAATCTGAATTAAATTAAAAGGGTGTCCCAGTTCTGGGTGTGGCTTACCTGTTCCACAGAGATGGAAGCTCTTCCTGTAAATCCACATTGATCTCCTCAAACACCTTCTGAGCTCTACCCAATTCTTCCTCCGCCTGGAAACACAAACAGACACACAAACACATGCACAGATATGCACAAAAATGAACAAACGCAGGCATGCACATGCACACATTGACAAATGCATCATTTGCAAAGGTATCGTTTGCAAATATGAACAACACACCCAGTGAATAACCAAAGAAACCAGCTTCATGAAAAATGGTCAGGTGGCTGAGACAATGCGTCACAATATGAAATGAGTAACCACTTTGCCATTTATAAATTCAATGCCTGCAAATACAACACTCTTTTGTAAAATGTTCATCCATGTGGGGGAGGATAATCTCCAAAGGATTGGTGTTAGTGAAGGGAGATGAGCTTTTGAATGGTGTACACAAGCAGATGGAGAAGTGAGGCATCAGTGTTAGCCGTAGCATTCAGCTAGCAGAGGCAGCGTGCAGGTAAGGAGATGCTGATTGCTCACAGTCACCTGGCTTCTCGACAGGTTAGTTTGAGCAACATGGTGGGCTGACAGAATGCCCTGAGCCCAGCCAGGTGCAGCTTTTTCCAGGAGCGAGACCGGCTGGCCGTGCACAGAGAGAAAGAGAAAGAGAGATTGTGAGAAGGAGAGACAGAGAGAGAGAGAGAGAGAGAGAGACGCAAGTAGTGTGAGTTAATACACTCATCCAAAGCAATGAACAAGAGACACCATACATGGCCCTGCATTTACAATGCACAGCCTGGACATGTCAAAGAATAAAGAAAACCAGCAAGCAAACGCAAACGTACACCACACAGCTGTGGTGAACACACACACAAACACACACACCCCCTTTCGCTGTAGTATTTTCATTTTCAGGATGACTACCGGTTAATTGCATGGAAGCTTATTTTGTATTATGTCAGCTGAGATGCATGTAGTAACATCTGTATCTCCACCACAGTGAAACCTTATCAGCCTTTGACATGCACTGCTGCACAGTTTGGTAACAGGTGCTCTGTGTGGAGGGCAGAGAGGTGATCACCTTGGCCATTTTGACGTCATCTTTCTTCTTGCCTTTCTGCAGCGAAGCAAAGTGATGCCGTGCACTGTCAAAATCAACCAGCTTCCTGTCGCGCTTTGCAATACGTGCCTACGGGGGGAGCCACAGAGAGGCCATGAGCCAGTGACCAACTCCAAGGACACTATAAAATACTTGACCCTCAATATCTCCGCACCTTAATGTCTGGGAACTGGCCCAGATATGTATCCATAGAGATCAAGGCGTGGTCCACAAGTTTCTGATGGAAATCTGTCCAGAGCAGGTCAGTGTCCTTTAACACAAAGACAGTGTTACACGGCTACCCTCACAAATACATGTTCACAAAAAAGACATGAGCTAGCCGCCTCTTCATCTAATTGCAACCTTTCAGCCATCTGAAACCAATGGTACAGGAGAAAACTAAATTCTGGTGGAGCAACTCAAGCACAGCCTAAATGGTCCTCGATCTACAGCTCAGTTCACATGTGACTAGGCATAATTACCCAGTGTAATTTACCAGAGACTCCTCTTCAAATAAATAGCTGAGGAAATTTCAGCAAGACTCGTCCCATGTGAATAGGGCTTATCGCTACAGGCTGTGGGCTGCAGCAAAAAGCACGTTTACCTCCATGAAATCTTGTTCCTGCTCTTACATCTCCTTTACAGAGAAGATGAATGATAGATGGAGAGAGGGAGAGAGAAAATAATGCAGGAGAAATGGGGGGGGGGGCAATGGTTTTAATGTAGATAAGAGAGAATAATAGTCCTAATACACAAGCACAGAGTGGGACATTATGAACATGTACTTGCCATGGTGATAAAGGAAACATAAACTAGGATAATAGACCTGAAAACAATCATGTGGGGAGGTTTAAGATACCAAAATGGCTAAAAGGAAATGAATGTGATAGTGCAGCACTGTGGATATAAACCTCTGCAATGGTGTCCACCTCCTCTTTGCCATACCACTCCTGCTCATACATGTCCACCAGACACTCCTGCAGACGCTTGGACGATTCCTGCATTGCTGTGGGTAGACAGATATAGGACTCACTTTATTAATAATTATACAGAAAAAAACCCCCGTACTTCACACCATTTACACTTGTCCTCCCTGGACAGTTAGCAGAATGTTGGAGGTTACAGGGCTATATAAAGTATTCTTTATCCGCTTTCGGTTCTCCTGATTACTCGGGCCAGTAAGCCACGAGCCTAAGTTTCGGTTTCGGCTCCGTTATTCCCCCCCCCCAGGGTCGCAATTGTACTGCTCATGCGGTTTCGCGATTAGCCCGTATATATACTATATACTACACGATATTGCTGATAGGGCACACTCAAGTGAAGCATCTGTTCCAGGACCGTGTACACCGGGAAGTGAAATTCGCACGTACACTCCCATTCATTTTCGCCTATTGTAAAATTATATTTTCAAACACACTTGCGTGCGACTTGGGGAGATTTTGGTATCGCTGTGCAGTCTGCAGTGGCGGTTCTAGAACTGGGAATTGGGGGGGTAGAGACACGTCCCTTTACAATAATTAGGATAGTCCAGGCTAGTTTTCAATCATTTTCCTTTACTGGTGCGTTTTCCAATTATCGTAGGCTAATTGGCAACTGAGGACACGGTTTCTCTCCATATGATCGAACAACGATTAAATCATGGGGTAAATTCAGTATAACTGAGAGTAGGGGAGTACGAAACATCCATTTTAAACAATTATTGGTCCTGACCTGTTCTCAGTCATTTTCATGATTAACAAAAGATTCACTCTGAGAGCGCTCCACACTTAACAAGTGTTGCTTGTTGTCAGCAATTTGGTAGGCCGACAGTCATTCATCTGGACGCGTATTTGCTGAATTCAAAATTGTGTATCTGCGCAAGTAGCTTGAGCCGCATGCTTTTTATAGCCTATTTCAGCGCGAGTAGGCCTACAACTTTTTTTACTCAATACCGATAGTGGCCTAATTTTGTATAACGTTGATTTAAATTAAGCAAATACGCATCCAGATGAATGACTGTCGTCTTACCTAATCGCGGAGAACAAGCAATGTGGACTGCGGAGTGCTCTCGGAGTGAACCTTTTGCTAATCCTGAAAATGATTGAGAACAGGTCAGGACCAATAATTGTTTAAAATGGATGTTTTGTTCACCCCAATTCTCAGTGCTACTGAATTTACCCCATGATTTCATCGCTGTTAGATCGCATGTGGAGAGTGTCTTTAGTTGCCAATTACGATAATTGGAAAACGCGTCAGTAAAGGAAGATGACTGAGAACTAGCCAGGACTATCCTAATTATAATAAGGGGACGTGTCTGTGCCCCCCCAATTCCTGTTTCTAGAACCGCCACTGGAGCAGAGCAACATTTTGTCTCCCAAAATATGTGCTTTCTTGGAGGATGGAAAGCGCCGCGCTTGCTAAAGGGAAGATCGAAATGTGACTCTGTGTCAACGTTAAAGGAGAATTCCGGCGTGAAATTGACTTGGGGTGTATTGAAACATGATAATGAGTTCTAACTTTTGTCGAATACCCCATCTCCATATGCACACAACATTTCGAAATAAATGGCTTTTTAGCCAAAGCTCCCAACAGGCTTACAATGGCAGTGAATCGGGCATAGCGTTGCCATGCAAAGAAATCGCTATTTTTTTCATCATTATCAAGGCTCTAAGAAGCTCCACACTTCATCGGTAGAATTCCGAGGGCCATGGGCGCCTAACTTAGTGTAAAAATCTGATCAGATGGAAGGGTGTGCGAAAAACCCGGTGGCAAGCCACCCACACCCCCAGACAAAACATATCCTAATAAATTTATTGATTATACTGGGGAACAAATGAAAAAAAAAAGTTTTTTGGTGCCTCAGATTTTATGCTAGTTAAATTCAATCACACCGCTAGATAGGAATATGATCTTCATTTCCTTCTAGCAGCTCCAGTTTTGAGATAGGCTAATGCACTTATATTTAGATATATCTGTGATAACAAGCATAGGAAGTTTCACCATTATCTGATTCCATGGATATTATTTAATCAAAAACAAATTCTAATTGCATGACGCCATTTTTTTTTTCAAAAAGGCAACAATAATTGTAGTCATCAATGCTTGCTCCCGATTGGTTGTAGGTATAACAATTAAGAGTATATCATATCTCGAAAACCAGAGTTGATGGGGAAAAACTGATGGCATATTTAGAATCAGTGACCAAAATTTACCTAATAGGTCTAATATCTCAGATACCAAGTTCCCCAGTGTTACTGCAAAGTTCCTTCAAAAAACAGTATTTGTCCCTTAATGTGGAAAATGTCAGCTTTAATGCAAAATAAAATAAATAAAAAAAATTAATTTGATTAAACGATGAACATTCGCAGCTTACAGAATGGCTCACATTTGACAGAAATCTCCACACACCCCATTTTTCCATTCCCCAAAATTTAACATTTTACTTTTGATTTGTATACTGTGATGAGTCTCAATGCTATGTCAGAGGACCAATTCCTTAAAAGAGATGAGGCAAGATAACATTTTAACAATTCTTCCCCTCTTTATCACGCATCATGTTTAAAGTATAAGAAAAATCAAAGAAGCTTAGAAACTACTCCCGTTTATATAAGCATTGTGAGAACAAAAAAAATGGAGGTTATTTCCTGAATTTTGAAGCTTTCATATTTAAGTTCCAAGTCAATTTTTTTGACTGTAAGCACCAAGACATACAATTTATTTGTAGCCTCAATGCATTTATTTAATATTTATTTATTGTGACTGAGTGATTGCGAAACAAAAGGAGAGAGCCAAGTAGGGGTAATGAACTGTTACACAAAATAGCCTAATTTTTCATTTATGTATTAGTAATTTCTTCCCTTTGATACTGTCACATCTGATCATAAGTCTGTGAGCACTGTTTATACTCTTATTTTTTAGGGGTGCTGGGACTCAGTTTAGGTCGGGCTGGACGATATGGCCAAAATTTAAATCACAATGTGAAGAGTTTGCTTCAAAAACACAATAAGTGCCAATATTACAAAAATTGAGATAATACCATAGAGCGATAGCCCTGTGCCTCTTACATATGGTGCAAAAATCTGTTTTTAGAAATTCATACTATAAAGCGTATTTTTTTTTCATGGTCAAAGTTTGTGTTTTTTGATAAAATGCAATAGACATCAACATAGAAAAACTGATTTACTCAAAATGAGTAGAATGGATATATATTTTTGGAAACAAACTCTTCTTATATATCCTAATTTTGGTCTATATGAAATTATTCCGATATTGATATGAACATATTAAAGCTGCAAAAACCTTCCAAGAAGGCCCACAACGGGCATCTTTACCTAAAAACTTCTTACAAATGAATTTGCCATGTTTATGAAACCTCCTCTGTGTAGGCTATTATATGTATGACAGCCTTTTTAATTACTGCAGTGATTTTAGTAAGAAAGATATTCCCTATTCCCAGGCTAATATGGCTATGATATGAGTGAGTGATTGACAATCTTTGTACTCAATATCTCAAAATGGTTCCAGCAATAACTTATAATTTTGCACTCTAACAGATGCAGTGCAGCAGAAGAGCTGATCACAGTTAGGAAGAATTTGCACCAAACTTCATCAATGTGCCAAAACGCACTGCATCCAGTACAATCCAGTAGGACAGCACATTGGGTCTGTCAGTTAGCCCAGAGGATCCCAGACTCCATCCAGGGGGACCACTGTGCGTGCTGGTTTTCATTCTAATTACAAATGCAACTCAAGAATTTTCCCTATAGTGGTCGAACGGCCCTACAAAGGGAATAAATAAGGGGCGGATCCAGGAATTTTGGAAAGGGGGGGCCCAGCCCCCATATGAAGTGCTAAAGGCATGATGCCTTGAGGGGGTCTGGGAATCCTCCCCCAGAAAATTTTGAAAATTTAAGTGCCAAATATGCGTTTTTCTGGCAGCTGGGAACAAAATTCAAGGTCTAATAGTTGGCTGAAGAAAGCATTTTTTTCATTAACATTTATCTGTATTTAAGGTATAAGTTTCCACTTGACAAAGACGATCAAAACAAAGAGACTTAGGTCCTATTCCGATAGAAATTGACGAACTGTGAAAATGATCAAAGCATTCATCTGGATATATCATGGATAAAACATTTAATACACAACACTAAAGTTGTTTTCTTTCAAGGAGAATGGTATTTAATTCACTTTGAAGTGAATTTCCTACTTGTACATTAGGCATATTCAGTAGGCATACAGAGCTACAAAATCATCTAGAAATTTTTAATTCTCACTGAATGGGTTGATGAAGGGCACTCTTTGGGGGTATCTACGGGCGTACATATCGATCGCTTTGTCATGATCAAGTTTACAGACAGAAGCCCGTGTGGATATTGCAGAAAATCGCGAGAGACAATTTCTCACATTGAGCACACGAAAGCGTGTGTCGCTTTATTCACGAGAAAAACTAAACTGAAACTACAAAACCCAAAACCAGTGAAGTTGGCACGTTATGTAAATCGTAGGTAAAAACAGAATACAATGATTTGCAAATCCTTTTCAACTTATATTCAATTGAATACACTGCAAAGACAAGATGTTTAATGTTCAAACTGAGAAACTTTTTTTTTTTTTTTGCAAATAATCATTAACTTAGAATTTCAAGGCAGCAACACACTGCAAAAAAGTTGGCACAGGGGCCTTTTTACCACTGTGTTACATCGCCTTTCCTTTTAACGACACTCAGTAAACGTTTGGGAACAGAGGAGACCAATTTTTGAAGCTTTTCAGGGGGAACTCTTTCCCATTCTTGCTTGATGTACAGCTTAAGTCGTTCAACAGTCCGGGGTCTCCATTGTCGTATTTTACGCTTCATAATGCACCACACATTTTCAATGGGAGACAGGTCTGGACTACAGGCGGGCCAGTCTAGTACCCGCACTCTTTTTCTACGGAGCCATGCTGTTGTAACACGTGCAGAATGTGGCTTGGCATTGTCTTGCTGAAATGAGCAGGGGCGTCCATGAAAAAGACGTTGCTTGGATGGCAACATATGTTGCTCCAAACCTGTATGTACCTTTCAGCATTAATGGTGCCTTCACATATGTGTAAGTTGCCCATGCCTTGGGCACTAATACACCCCCATACCATCACAGATGCTGGCTTTTGAACTTTGCGCCTATAACAGTCCGGATGGTTCTTTTTCTCTTTGGTCCGGAGGACACGACGTCCACAGTTTCCAAAAACAATTTGAAATGTGGACTCGTCAGACCACAGAACACTTTTCCACTTTGCATCAGTCCATCTTTAGATGAGCTTGGGCCCAGCAAAGCCGGCAGCGTTTCTGGGTGCTGTTGATAAATGGCTTTTGCTTTTCATTGTAGAGTTTTAACATGCACTTGCAGATGTAGCGACGAACTGTAGTTACTGACAGTGGTTTTCTGAAGTGTTCCTGAGCCCATGTGGTGATGTCCTTTACACACTGATGTTGGTTTTTGATACAGTACCGCGTGAGGGATCGAAGGTCACGGGCATTCAATGTTGGTTTTCGGCCTTGTCGCATACGTGCAGTGATTTCTCCAGATTCTCTGAACCTTTTGACGATATTACGGACCGTAGATGATGAAATCCCTAAATTTCTTGCAATAGCTCATTGAGGAATGTTGTTTTTAAACTGTTCGACAATCAGCTCACACATTTGTTCACTAAGTGGTGCCCCTCGCCCCATCCTTGTTTGTGAATGACTGAGCATTTCAGGGAAGCTGCTTTTACACCGAATCATGGCACCCACCTGTTCCCAATTAGCCCGTTCACCTGTAGGATGTTCCAAATAAGTGTTTGATGAACATTCCTCAACTCTCTCAGTCTTTTTTGCCACTTGTGCCAGCTTTTTTGAAACATGTTGCAGGCATCAAATTCCAAATGAGCTAATATTTGCAAAAAATGACAAAGTTTCCCTGTTCGAACATTAAGTAACTTGTCTTTGCAGTGTATTCAATTGAATATAGGTTGAAAAGGATTTGCAAATCATTGTATTGTGTTTTTATTTATGATTTACACAACGTGCCAACTTCACTGGTTTTGGGTTTTGTAAATCGCATTGTCCAACCACCAAAAACGGGGAGGAATTACACGTCATCAAACATTCAGCGCATTTAAAGTGACCACAATCCCTGAACAAGTATATTTAAACGGACATGAGTACGGACAGCAAAATGATATGCATACAACATATTATGTTAACAACTGCATGCAGAATTACTGTGACAAAATATTGCGTTTAAAAGAACAGTGTGTGGAACCACACTAAACAACAAAGGTGAATTATGAGTGCCACTATTGTATGCTCACTACACACGTCCCCCCAGAATTCACCAAAACAGAGATTAAACAGTCACCTGTGAGGCGGGCGTATCAACCGGCCACAACAGCTGTACCGTAAGGGAGGTTGAGGTAACTCAGTTGCAGTAGGTTCCCCGCCCTGACACTTGTGTGGGGCATGTAACGGGGGAGCTTTGGGCAGGGGTGGGTGTGGAAGTGGAGGTCGTCCGCGTCGTGGAGGCTGGGCCAATTCAATCGGCCTGGCCACGTCTAGATGAGCTGGTTTGAGGCGGTCAATCGAAAATCGTTCTGGCTTGCCGCCCATGTCCACCACAAAATGTTTCTCTCCTGTCTCCAGCACCCGGAATGGGCCCTCATAGGGCGGGTGGAGTGGGCCACTGTGGGCATCCTGGCGGATGAAAACATAGTCAGCCGTCCGCAGCCCAGCAGGTATTTGCGTGTGAGGAAAACCGTGATGGGAAGTAGGGATGGGTGCAAAAAGCCTTGCATTGTGTAGTAGCGTGGAACGCTGAAGAGACGAAGACCAAGGCACCGTAGTGCTGGGGACAAAATCCCCAGGAACCCTCAGCAGCTGGCCATAAACCAGCTCTGCAGATGAAGACTGTAGATCCTCCTTTGGCGCAGTCCTGATGCCCAACATCACCCACGGAAGCTAGTCGACCCAGTTGCTATCTGTGAGGCTGGCACGCAGGGCAGCCTTCATCGACCGATGGAAACGTTCACAGATTCCGTTAGCCTGCGGGTGATATGCGGTCGTGCGGTGGAGTTTCACCCCAAGGTTCTGTGCAACAGCGTTCCACAGCTCAGACGTGAACTGTGCGCCCCGGTCAGAGGATATGTCCGAAGGAATACTGAAACGGGCAACCCAGGTAACAATAAATGCCCGTGTCATCTCGGTAGACGCCACTGACGTAAGCAGCACAGCCTCTGGCCAGCGGGTGGTCCTGTCAACCATGGTTAACAGGTATGTGAAACCATGAGAGGAGGGCAGAGGGCCGACAAGATCTACATTTACATGGTCAAAACGCCTCTCTGGCACCGGGAACAACTCTAAAGGCGCTTTAGTGTGGCGGTGTACCTTGGCTCGTTGGCACTGAACACAGGTGTAAGCCCACTCCCTAACGTCCTTCTTGAGGCCGTGCCAAACTTTACTGCAACCAATCTCTGTGACGCTTTCGAACCTGGGTGGGAGAGACCATGGATGGCATCAAAAACTTGCCGTCTCCATCCCATGGGAATAATTGGCCGAGGATTGCCTGTGGAGACATCGCACAGGAGCGTGGTGCCAGCATCGCCAAAAACCACATCCTCTGTCTGAACCCCTGTAGTCGAGGTCCTCAGTAGTTGCACGCCTGGGTCTGTAGTCTGATCCGCTGCCATGCGGTTGTAATCCAAGCCAAGATGGAGCGCCCCTGCCACAGCTCGTGACAGGCAGTCCGCCACGTAGTTGTTCTTCCCGGCAACATGCTGTAAATCCGTGGTGAACTCTGAGATGTAGGACAGATGGCGTTGCTGGTGGGCGGAACACGGCTCGGCCACCTTGGACATGGCAAAAGTCAGCGGTTTGTGGTCGACAAAGGCAGTGAAGGGCCGACCCTTCAGCAGAAAACGGAAGTGTCTGATGGCGAGGTAGAGACTAAGCAGCTCCCGGTCGAAAGTGCTGTACTTCCGCTCGCTGGGGCGCAACTGACGGCTGAAGAAAGCCAGCGGCTGCCAGGCCCCTCCTATCCACTGCTTGTAGACAGCACCGACAGCGTAGTCTGAGGCGTCCGGGGTAATGGCGACGGGGGCCGTTGGAGAAGGATGTGCCAGCATGGTGGCGTTCGCCAAGGCTGTTTTGATAGCAGCAAAAGCCTTGTCCCTGCTCTCAGTCCAGTCCACAACGTGGTTGGGCTTACCCTTCAAGGCCTCGTGCAAGGGCCGCATGAGTTGAGCAGCTCGAGGGATGAAGCGGTGGTAAAAATTTACCATGCCTAGGAACTCCTGCAGGGCTTTGACAGTGAGTGGGCGTGGGAACTGTGTGACCGCTATCACCTTTGACGGGAGGGGGATTGCACCGTCTTTTGTGACTCTGTGTCCCAGGAAGTCGATGGTGGAGGGACCGAACTGGCATTTAGCGAGGTTGACAATAAGTCCATTTTGGCTAAGCCGCTCGAAAAGTGTGCGGAGGTGCACCAAGTGTTGAGATTTGGACGTGCTCGCTACCAAAATGTCGTCCAGGTACACAAAAAGAAAAGGCAGGTCCCGTAACACAGAGTGCATTAGGCGTTGGAAAGTTTGAGCGGCATTTTTGAGTCCAAATGGCATGCGCAGAAATTCAAACAAACCAAATGGCGTGATCACTGCCATTTTGGGAATGTCCGGTGGGTGTACAGGCACCTGATGATATCCCCGGACAAGGTCTTCTTTGGAAAAAATGACCTTACCTGCCAGATGAGCTGAAAAATCCTGTATGTTTGGGATTGGATACCTGTCAGGTGTCGTAGCCTCATTAAGCCGCCGGTAGTCGCCACATGGGCGCCAGCCACCGCCCGGTTTTGGGACGATGTGGAGGGGCGATGCCCAGGGACTGTTGGATCGGCGGACTATACCCAGGCGTTCCATGTTTGTAAACTCAGCCTTGGCCACGGCAAGCTTGGTCGGGTCAAGGCGCAAAGCGCGGGCGTAGAATGGTGGTCCGGTAGTGGCAAGGTGGTGCTCCACGCTATGCTTCAGAACAGCAGCAGAAAAAGTGGGCTGAGTGAGGGCTGGGAAATTGGCAAGTAACTGATGGAAGTCGTCTGAGGCAGGGAGCATGCTGGACAGCCGCATGGAATCAGCCTCGCTGAGCGTGCTCGTGTAAGAAAAAAACGTGAAGGTGTCAATCAAACGGCAGTTCTTTACATCCACCAATAATCCATGTGCACATAAAAAAATCAGCGCCAAGGAGGAGAACGGCGACCTTAGTAATAACAAAGTCCCAACCAAAGCGCTGTCCTCCGAAACAGAACTCCACGTACCTCGTTCCATACGTGTGGATGGGGCTACCATTAGCGGCCACCACATGGGGGCCGTGGCTGCCGGTCACCATGTCCAAACGGGATGCAGGCAGGACGCTCCTCTGTGCTCCCGTGTTGCACAGGAAACGCAGTCCCGAAATGCTGTCGCGGATGAAAAGCAGCCTGCCGACGCGGCCGTCGCTCATGGCTGCTACTGAGCGCTGGCCCTGGCGTTTCCCAAGCCACCGAAACTGCATGGCGAGCGGCATCGTTTAGCTTTGGGTCCGAACTTTGCATGGTAAAAACACAAGCCTGGAGCCTGCTGGGGGCTAGAAGAGTTCTGCCGCCGCGAAGTGGTTGCAGCGATTAGTGTGGAATAGTCCGATGACACAGGGGCGAGTGCAGGAAAAAGCGCGGCCGATCAATGCCCCTGACTCGCCAGGAAAAACTTATCAGCCTCTTCAGCCAGTTTCCGACAGTCGGTGATTGTGGTGTTAGCCAATGCAGCTCTCACTTGGGAAGGCAGCTGACGCAGAAAAAGTTGCGTGAACAGAAAATCAGGTCTGTACTCGCCCAGGAGATCTAGCATACGGTCCATGAGTTCAGACGGTTTACTGTCGCCGAGTCCTTGAAGGGAAAACAGCCTCCTAGCTCTCTCAGCGTCTGACAGTTCAAAAGTTTTTAACAGGTGAGGTTCCCTCACTGCAGACTGCAGATCGGGGCTTCTCAAACTAAATCGCATTGTCCAACCACCAAAAACGGGGAGGAGTTACACGTCATCAAACATTCACACATTTAAAGTGACCACACTCCCTGAACAAGTACTATATTTAAACGGACATGAGTACGGACAGCAAAATGATATGCATACAACATATTATGTTAACAACTGCATGCAGAATTACTGTGACATAATATTGCGTTTAAAAGAACAGTGTGTTAAACCACATTAAACAACAAAGGTGAATTATGAGTGTCACTATTGTATGCTCACTACACCCATACCTTAATAGAAAATGCTACAGTTCCAAAAATATTGTTAGGCTATGTGTGAACAAGCGCAATTTAGGCATACTACACCAAAGAGTTCGGTTTTCGTGCTACTAAGCAAGGAATGAATTGAAACAAGGTCTGAAATAACGTAAATGCGCTGTTAAAATATGTTTTGATATTCAGTTACTTGTCCTTAGCTAACACACAGGTTACGAAATGTGAGATAGGCCATAAGTCCGCATGTCCTAATGTTCACGAAGTACGGTGCCTTCACCAGCTTTCATAGTGAAGTCGTTTTTCGTACGCCAAGCAGCCTTGCATATGACACATCAACGACTACACAAGCAAGACTTGACATTTCATAGTTTTGAGTTTTTATTGGCTTTTACTTCATGTTCAGTTGTTCACGCTGTATTTCTTCACAAACGTTAAACACTGCTGCTAATAAAGACGTGAGACCCGAAACCAAAGCCAGAATCGGCGAGAATAACGCATCATTCACATAAGCACGAAATCTGTGCTGACAGGAAAACTGAACAGTTCAACCATTCATCATACTATTCTGTTCGGAGCTCCAGACAACGACTGCGGCGCGCAAAAGCCCTGCCAATCTCAAGAAAATGAGCAGTGACCGGTGTTGTCCCGAAGAATTCACCCCTGCGTAGATTGCCCTCCCTTCGCGGAAGCGCGCGTACGTCATTCCAATTCAAAAATGACCCAGGTCGCTTTTATTTCGCAGAGAGTAACACCGTTTCACGTCTTAAATCCTTGCCAAGAATTTACCGCTTTAATTCCGCAACCAATCACAGTGCTAAAAAGTCTGAACGACTGTATCACGTTTTAAATTTTTGCGAAGGAGGTACTGAAATTAATTAACAAATGGTATGGCTTCGCGACATAATATCCTAAAGCCACTTGATATGCGTGATAACGAAAGCATAATGATCTTATATCTAGCCTTCGTATTTCACAACATCGGTTTTGTGGAAACATATAGCTATACAGCGAAACTAATTACATAATGCAGTTCTGAAAATATGAGCAAGTAGGCGTTTCGCGCCTAAATTGCATTACTATTATGTAGGTTAAAAGGCATTTGCGGGATACGCGTATATGCCCACCACATCAGGGCCCGTATTCACAAAGCATCTTATCTTACCGCCAGGAGTACTCCTAAGTCGCGCTAAAACATTTTATGTAGGAGTAAAATCTTAAAAGTTATTCACAAACCGCTAAGAGCAACTTTTAGTTAAGAAAACTGGTAACTACTAGAATAGGAGTAGCTCTGAGATAGGTGGAAGTAAATCACCGTTGCTATGGCTGACGTCAATTCTCATGCACGAGTCTTGGGACACTGAGCACGGTGATTGGTTGTTTGGTGACAGGGCGGCCCATTGAAAAATATCCCACAAACAACCCATGGATGAAAAAATGAGAAAATAGTCCAAGCGGCTAGTTTGTTCCATAAAATAATGGCAGTAACTACGGGTACGGCAGTTTTCCAATGCATTTCAAAGTAGAGAGTGGTACGGCGGTCCCAATTTTAAACACTGACCTCACCCCAAGCCTAACCTTAATTATAATGTTGACCTGAATAGTACTTCCTTGCTTCATTACTGTTCTTAGACTTAGCATATATCCTTTATTAGTCAATTATTCCAGTTCGTCGTATCGTTTTTCTAGATTCTGCGTAAAATAATAACGTGTTGAGCACTTTTGAAAATGCACAATGCACGGTCCCCGCATATCATGCTCTAGGCAAATAAACGTATATAGGAAAGAGATAAATTGTAAAAACGTTAATAGCATAAAATAGAGTTATTAATGAAACGCGTCATTTGCCCCAATACTTAGCAACTCCAATGAGAACGAGAAAATGTTGCGACCATTTAAATGTTGGACCGCTCAAGTTTTTTTGCCCAAAACTGTCATGGATGAAAAATCAAAAAGGACGCGAAAGCCCAACTGGAGCCACGACCAGTTACTGCTGCTGGCCCAGTTGGTGCTGGAGCGAAAGTACATAATCAAAGGGAAATTTGGCTCGGGGGTTAACTGCAAATCCGAACGGGATGCGTGCGATAATATCAGCCTACAGATCAATGCTGCATTCCCCGGTGTCTCGGACGGCGAGAAGCGATGGTGTGGACTGCAATCGCAGATGAGGTCCAAGATTGCAGCCTATAAACGGGCTATCGTACAAACGGGAAAGCATACTTAGCTTGGTTTGTAATTTATAGCCTATAATTTAAATATGCATACAAAATATGACATAGGCTGGTATAATGATGATCTATTAAATATAACCCTCGCTCAATAGCCCAATGAAATAATTCATGCATTGCAAAAGGAGGTACAGCACCAAAGCCACTGTCCCCAAGGAAGTGACATCCCACAAATACATAATGCCTGTCAAATAATTGGCATAAGCTGCTTTACATTAAAATGCGAGTCGTGCGTGGTTCCTGGGCATTTCGAAACAATGTCCAAAATATTGTATTCGGCATCAAATACTATCAGGGTGCTGATGGAATTAACTTTTTTTTTTCTATTTACAAATAACTCTTCATCTTGGGTCGGAGAAATAATTCGTGGGTCTCGTCAATAACACCGATGATACCGGGCATACCTGAGAAGGGCATGAATTCAAGTTTGATTCTGTTTTGTTGGCGAATGTCCATTGGAAACCGGATAAACTGTGTGATGATATGCGGTTCACAGAGCGCATTGGTTGTTTGTTGAATTGCACGACTGACTGTGAAATCCCTAATTGCCCACGTTGCAAAGTTGAATTTTTCCGGTGGCATGTAAGGAAGTGTGGTCGAACATTTTATGCCGGGGCTTATTTGATTGTTTCTTATGGTTGGAGACGTAATTCTCTCATTTGTAATGTCAATATAGGCCACTGGATGGCAGTATTTACCTTTTTTTTGTTAAGCTCAGACTGGAGCTAGGTTTGGGCATGTTTCGGGCATGTCTGAAACAAGTCCCAGAGAAAAGAAAAAAAAGTCTAAAAGGTGGGAGGGGTCTGCAAAAGAGTATATAAAGGGGAGAATTGAGACAGTAAAGTAGTAGGAGAAATTGCAAGAAGAAGGATGCATGTGACCAGACCTGTCATTCTGTTCAAGACCTGTGAAGTTTCTTTTGTGGATTTTTGCCTGTGTTAGAGCATTTTCCTCACCCAGGACATCACCGAGCCAACCCACCAAAGGGACTGTAAATATTTCTGTTTTTTTGTATATATTCAATCTTGGTCAGTAGATTAGTTAGTAGTTAGTTGCCTTTGTTCATTAAATGTGTTTAAGTTTTAAATTGTGTCTGTCATCCCTTGCTGTCGCTGTTGTGTTGTAAATGTAATAACAAATTGGGGCCAAAACAAATTGGTGCCGAAACTCGGGACAGACCATTGTGTGAGTAATTTATTGAAAATCTAACATTTCAAATTGGAAAATTGTTTTTTTTTTTAATAGAATACATATATATTGACAGATCAACAGCAATGGATGATTTCTTGGCATCACCAACCATTGAGGTTTTGAAGTCTTTTAAAAAGACAGAACTGCTAGAAATTTGCAGACATTTAGAGCTGACAGAGGTAAAACCAGCCATGCGAGAAGCAAGACTGGCTAGAGAGATAGTTGAATATTACATTGATGAAAATGTGTTTGCACCAGGAGATCTGGAACAGTTTCCAGTGGAAAATCCAAATACAGGAATTGAACTTAAATTAAAAATGCTAGAGATTGAAAGGGAGGAAAAAGAAAAACAAAGGCAGTTTGAGTTGGAAAAATTAGCAAGAGAAGAGAAAAAAGAAAGGGAGGAAAAAGAAAAACAAAGAGAATTTGAGAGGGAAGAAAGAGAGAAAGAAAGGGAAGAAAAAGAAAAACAAAGAGAATTTGAGAGAGAGAAAGAGGGAAGAGCAGAAAGAGAGAGACAGAGACAGAGAGATTTTGAATTAGAGAAATTCTATAGAGAACAAAGACTCAAAATGGAGCAACTAAAAATTAAAATTGAAACTAAAAATAAATTTTGTGCCAGTCAGGAGGTAAAGCCGGTGCCTCCATTTTTGGAAAAGGAAATAGACAACTATTTCCAGTGTTGTGAAAAGGTAGCAAAGAGTTGCCAGTGGCCAAAGGAACACTGGCCTCTGATGTTGCAAACTGTCCTCAAGGGTAAAGCTCAACAAGCCAATTCGGCTTTGTCTGCAGATGATTCCTCTGATTATGAGGTTGTCAAAAAGGTTATTGTGCGAGCTTATGAGTTGGTTCCAGAGGCTTACCGACAGAAATTCAGGGGTCTGAAGAAATCTGAAAATCAGACTTATGTGGAATTTGCTAATGAGAAGAAGGTTTGCTTTGAACGCTGGTGTACTTCTATGGAGGTCAAGGATGATTTCAACTCACTAAAAGAGATGGTGTTAGTTGGAAGAATTCAAGAACTGTGTTAAGGATGATGTTAAGACCTACCTTAATGACAAGCAAGCAATGAATTTGCAATCAGCTGCCAAATTTGCAGATGAATATGTTCTCACACATAAGTCCAAATTTCAGTCTAGCAGTAACAATAGATGGTCCCAATTTCAGAAAAAGGGTTACGGTGATACCCAAGATTCCTCACCCAAAGCCAAAGACAAATCTGGTGATGGTGCTGAGAAATCCAGTAACAGGTCTGATCAAAGTGTGAAAGCTGACTAAAGTGGTCTAGTTTGCAGTTATTGCAAGAAATCTGGTCATGTTACAACTAACTGTTGGTTCCTTAAAGCTAAGAAAGAAAAAGAAAAGGATACCAAACCAAATGCCTTTGTGAAAACAAGGTTAGAAACCCCTATAGTAGATAACCGATCTGCTAAATTACCTGCTTCTTGTGGGGCTAAAAAGCCTGATACTGCTGACTTTGTGAGGGAGGAATTTCTTCCATTTGTGTCAGAGGGATTTGTGGCTCTGAATGAGCATACTACTCCTGTCCCCATATATATCCTAAGGGATACCGGAGCTTCTCAGTCACTTTTGTTGATGGACTCCTTGGAGTTACGTGATGAGACCGCTTCAAGGGATTTCATACTTGTACAAGGTATTGAAGGGAGGACTGTATCTGTACCCCTGCGCTCTATATTCTTGAAGTCAGATTTAGTTACAGGACAGGTAATGGTGGGACTTATGTCAAGTCTACCTATCAAGGGTGTTTCTCTGTTGCTAGGCAATGACCTGGCTGGGGGCAAAGTAGTTCCCCCTGTACATCTTACTTCACAGCCGAGCACTGAAGATGGGGATGAGGACCCATCTCTGTATCCTTCTTGCGCAGTGACTCGTGCTATGGCCAAGAAGGCTAAAGAAGAAGATGTTGTGGTGCCGTCCAGCACATTGAATAGTCAGGACTCAGGTGGTTCGCCTCATGACTCTGATTGGCCTACTATGGTTTCTCCGTTTGAGAACTTATCAGACACTTTTATCAGTTCATTGTTCAGCCAGCCAGATGGGTTTGGTGATTCTGATGTGTCTGGAGACTTGTCTCTGTCCAGAAAGCGGTTGATTGAGGAGTAAACTAATGATCCTGTAATTTGTGCACTAAGGAGGAGAGCCCTTCCTGATAAAGAAATAGACGCAGTTCCAGTTGGGTATCATCTCAAGGATGGTGTGTTGATGCGGAAGTGGCGCCCTCCTAATATCCCTGCCAATGCAGATTGGGCAGTGGTCAGGCAAATTGTTGTTCCGAAGGTCTACAGGAATGAGATCTTAACAATAGCTCATAGTTTACCTTTAGGAGGTCATCTTGGTGTTAACAAGACTGTTGATAAGATCATGAAACACTTCTTTTAGCCTGGGCTTCGGAAAGACGTTTCCAACTTTTGCAAAACCTGTCACACTTGTCAGGTAGTTGGAAAACACCAGTTAGACCCACCTGTAGCTCCATTGCAGCATATCCCAGCATTTGGGGAGCCATTCTCTAAGGTCATTGTTGATTGTGTTGGTCCATTACCCAAGACTAGATCTGGAAATCAGTACTTGTTGACAATCATGCGTGCATCTACCAGATTCCCCGAAGCGATACCTCTACGTAACATCAAGGCAACTGCAATCTCGAAGGCTTTGATAAAGTTCTTCACGTTGTTTGGCCTTCCCAGGGAAATTCAGTCAGACCAAGGTAGCAATTTCACTTCAGGATTGTTTCAGCAGGTTGTGTATGAACTAGGTGCAAAGCAGATTCTTTCTAGTGCCTATCATCCAGAAAGTCAGGATGCCTTAGAGCGGTTTCATTCCACTCTCAAGACCATGATGAGGACTGATTGTTATGACCATGAGAAAGATTGGGATGAAGGTGTTCATCTGCTGTTGTTTGCAGCTAGAGAAGTAGTGCAGGAGTCTACTGGATTCAGTCCACTTGAGCTAGTGTTTGGCCATGAAATGAGAGGACCTTTGCTATTATTGATTGAACAATGGCAAGAGGAAGAGCCGCACATCAGTCTGTTAGACTATGTTAGCAAGTTCAAGGAAAGATTGTGTGCAGCTTGTGACCTAGCCAAAGAGAACTTGAAATCAAGTCAGGGAAAAATGAAAACTTGGTATGATCATAAGGCTAGAAGCCGTGAGTATAAACCAGGAGACAAGGTCCTTGTGTTGTTTCCCTTGCAATCCAATCCATTGCAGGCTAGATTTCATGGTCCTTATGAAATTCTGACAAAACTCAATGATCTCAATTACATTGTGAAGACTCCAGATAGGAGAAAACCAAAACAATTGTGTCACATTAACATGCTGAAGCCTTATCATGACAGAAATGCGAGGGTTGCAGCTGTCACTTCAGATTCTCCTATGGCTGAGATTTGTGAAGATGAGGGGGAGTTTCAAGATGATGAACCTAGAATTAAAGCTGAAGTTCTTTCATGTAAATTGTCAAATTCTGAAGTGTTGCAAAATCTTGATGTAAAACTCCAGCACTTAGAACCCTCACAGAGAGATCAGTTTGAGAGGTTGATCAAGAAATATGAGGATCTGTTTCCTGATGTTCCAAAAAGAGTTTCTATAGCCTCTCATGATGTAGATGTTGGTGATGCCCAACCAATAAAACAGCATCCGTACCGGATGAATCCTGAAAAGAGAAAGATTGCTGAGAAAGAGGTTGAGTACATGTTAGAACATGATATTATCAGACCCTCCAACTCCGATTGGAGTTCACCCTGTGTGCTAGTTCCAAAACCTGATGGAAGTACTAGATTCTGTACAGATTATCGCAAAGTCAATGCTGTAACTAGAACTGCTGTGTTTCCAATACCTAGGATTGTATTGATAGTGTAGGGCAAGCAAAGTTTCTGACCAAGATTGATTTATTGAAGGGTTATTGGTGTGTGCCTTTAACTGAGAGGGCTAAGAGCATCTCTGCTTTTGCCACACCATCTGGGTTGTACCAGTATGAAGTCTTACCCTTTGGAATGAAAAATGCCCCAGCCACGTTCCAAAGGATGATACAGTCTATAATCGCCGGATTGCCACACATGGGTGCATACATCGATGACCTGATCACATGGAGTGACTCCTGGGAAGAACATCTACAAGATGTAGAGACGTAGAGATGTAGAGTTGTTCCAGTGCCTGACCCAGGCTAACCTGACTGTTAACCTGAACAAAAGTGACTTTGGTTGTGCTACTGTCACCTATCTTGGCTACATCATGGG
This sequence comes from Gymnothorax reevesii, assembly GCA_029721435.1. Classification (NCBI taxonomy): domain Eukaryota; kingdom Metazoa; phylum Chordata; class Actinopteri; order Anguilliformes; family Muraenidae; genus Gymnothorax; species Gymnothorax reevesii. The sequence goes on along the minus strand of CM056587.1, from coordinate 47,201,983 downwards.
CCAGGGTAAGGTGGCATCCATAAATGCTAAAGTCCAAGGCATCATGGACTTTCCAGTTCCTGACAACAAAAAAGCTTTGCGCCGCTTCCTTGGAATGACCGGGTGCTACCGCAAGTTCAGCAAGAACTTTGCTGAGATTGCTCTCAGTCTCACTAACCAACTGAAGAAAGGCGTAAAGTTCACTTGGGATGAGGCATGCCAGAGAGCCTTTGATCGCCTGAAGTCTCTGCTGTGTCACTTCCCCGTGCTCAAATCTCCTGACTTTAACAAACCGTTCTCCATCGCGGTCGATGCAAGCGACCAAGCTTGTGGATCTGTGCTCCTACAGAGAAGTGACTCTGATGACATTGAGCATCCCGTAGCATACTTCTCCAGGAAGTTCAATCGCCACCAAAGGAACATTCCACAATAGAGAAGGAGCTGTTGGCTCTGGTTCTATCTTTACAACACTTTGATCTTTATGTTTATACAGGGCAAAAGCCAATGATTGTGTACACTGACCACAATCCGTTAATGTTTTTGAGTAAGATGAAAAACAAGAATCGGAGATTGTTGAATTGGAGTTTGATTTTACAGGAGTTTGACTTGGAAATTAAGCATGTAAAGGGTGCTGACAATGTGATTGCTTATCCCGTGTTTGAATATGTATACATATCATGTGTTTATTTGAATATTGTATGATATGTATATATAGACAAGTGTTCACTTAACCATTTTGTATTGAAAAGAAAAATTTTGCCTTTATGAGTCAAAAATTTTTCCCTTTTGGAATGGAGGTGTAATGTCAATATAGGCCACTGGATGGCAGTATTTACCTTTTTTTTGTTAAGCTCAGACTGGAGGTAGGTTTGGGCATGTTTCGGGCATGTCTGAAACAAGTCCCAGAGAAAAGAAAAAAAAAGTCTAAAAGGTGGGAGGGGTCTGAAAAAGAGTATATAAAGGGGAGAATTGAGACAGTAAAGTAGTAGGAGAAATTGCAAGAAGAAGGATACATGTGACCAGACCTGTCATTCTGTTCAAGACCTGTGAAGTTTCTTTTGTGGATTTTTGCCTGTGTTAGAGCATTTTCCTCACCCAGGACATCACCAAGCCAACCCACCAAAGGGACTGTAAATATTTCTATTTTTTTGTATATATTCAATCTTGGTCAGTAGATTAGTTAGTAGTTAGTTGCCTTTGTTCATTAAATGTGTTAAAGTTTTAAATTGTGTCTGTCATCCCTTGCTGTTGCTGTTGTGTTGTAAATGTAATAACAAATTGGGGCCATAACACCTTTACCAAGTCAACAACAAATAAAATCCCTTTAAGGTCGATCCGATATCTTTTCAACAACTGTGCATCATTCAGAATTTCCAAGTCATTCTGTCTTTCGACAGCAGAAGCCATTTTCCGATTCTTTGTGAATAGGTTTCAGGGAGTTAAGAGTCCTGTTGACTACTTTTAAGCTCTCCCAGACTTAGTTTTAGGCCTAAAATGTTTTGTGAATAACACTTAGTAAAAATAATTAGGAGTCCTATATTTGCGACTGACACGCCCATTTTTTAGGAGTTTCTCCTAAATCAGGCAGTTCGGACCTACTTTTAGCGCTAAGATTCTTTGTGAATACGGGCCCAGATGTTCTTTTAGAGAAGTCGAATGTTTGCCTCAGGTAAGGTCTTAACAAAATGAAATTCAGTGAGTGAACTAATGAATGATCAAACTAAAAAAAAAACAATAAAGACTTCTTTAATGAACTATTTTTACTTAAAACCAGTGCCGTGCGGTGGAGGTTAGTTTGGTGAGGCAGAAATCTCCCCTTTGCTTGATTTTTGCTTGAATCAGACGATTAACTAGTTTAGTAAGACTATTCGGCAGAATGACGGGCCATTTTAAGTTTCCGTGGCGTTATTACTCAGTAGGCTACATCGAACTTGAAATGCTCACGAAAATGCAGATTTGCGAGTACTTGCTTACAGTGAGCCAAAGACGTGCGGCGAAGTGAGGCAGTGACCAATCACAGGATTTTGTGAACTTGTTCCCACACTATTCCTGCTTGACAATCAAAACAATTAAGACCAAGCCAATAGGAATCCAAATGCTGATAGAGGAGATAATGACAAAAAGATTCATTCACGTATAGCCCTGCGCTTCAATTCGAGACTGCAAGGATGGAAATCTGAATAATCAATTAGGAAACATTCTCGGTAATTCTGTATATTGTTTAAACATTTTGTTAATCGGATTATGAAAGACGACTGAAAATAAACACCCGCTTTTACTTTAGGTGTAAAAGCCCGCATTGAACTCCACATAAATCAAACTGTTGTAATATTTGTTGATGACGCAGCTTCGGCTTCCTGGAAGCAAGTACACGCAAATCTGCTGTTGAGAATTTCAGGTTCGATGTACTGAGTAATAACGCCACGGAAACTTAAACTGGCCCATCATTCGGCCGAATGGTCTTTCGTCTGATTGGTAATCAAGCAAAGGGGAGGTTTCTGCCTCACCAAACTAATCTCCGACTGCACGTCACTGCTTAAAACACATTAACTTCAACAAATAGACCTGTATAAATTGAAAACAATATTTACATCAAAATGCAGCTAATTCTGGGTAGAACAGGAATAACACTACAGAGGGTGGGCAGCTCATGTTTTTGGCTTGCTGTGAATTGCACCCCCTGTCTAAATCAGACTAGGAACTTGTTGAATGCATGACATTTCATTGTGCTTCCAAGTTTAGGGATCCTTTTCACAATCTTGAAAGCATGTGACTCTGGGACAAATATGGCTTCCAGGACCAAGATGAAGAACTGCCATTGGTCTGCTATGCCATTCCTGTCAGAAAAATGTATTTGATTGTATTGTTCCAAGTGTAGGAAAAGAAAAAAATTTTATGAAAAATTGTGACGACAGTTATTTTAAAATGAATGCATAATAATGAATAATGTGTACAATTACCATTTACCAAATTTTATTGGAGTTACATGCCCCCGGGGGCGTCTTTCCCTGAGTCCGGGGACATTGTACCCCAATAGTGGGGTAAGCCCCTTTTCATGATTTTCGATTCTTTATGGAAAGAAAAAAGTTGCGACTGTACCAGTAAATCATGCACACCATATAGCAGAATTCATCATTATATGTCACGTGATAATTTCCAACTAAATATGTAATACTCCAGCAGGGGATCTCTTTCAGTTTCAAGCCCTAAATTTGTAGGAGAAATATTGCTGTATGCTGCAAATAAATGCACTTTGAAATAACTTTCAGGTGAAATATTGTGTTAGCCTCATAGCATACGTTCCAAAGTTATATTTTCGCCAATTCGAGTTATCGGCTGCCTGTTCCCTCCTGTTTGCTAAAAATGCATTACCCCCTCCCCCCATTTTTTTCTCAAAACCTTAAAAAATGAGAATGAAAATTATGCTGTTCAGCTACCGATATGTGATTAATCTTACACTGAGGAGAAAAAATATATGTTTGATTCCAACTGTTAAAAGTATATACCTACGACCTCTGGATTACTATGTGATTGAAAATCTTGATGCTGCTTATCCCTTAGACTATTCCCGAGCTTGCAAGCGTACGATCATTTTACAGATCACGAAGACGAAAATACAACCCAGTCAACAATTTGATGTCACAATGATGTCACAGTGATGTCTCAGGTGATAACACAGCGTGAGTTTTTTTTGTGATTTCACAGTGACCTCAATTTGAAGCCTCACAAAGTTCTCACAGTGACTTCACAATGTGATATCAAAGTTAGACAACTGTGTGATATCACAGCTGTAGATCCCACTGTGATGTCACATTGTGACATCACCTAGACATCTGTGCGCAACATCAACATTTCACATAGATGTGTCATAGGAATGTCATAATCTGATATCAAAGCAAGTCATCTGTGTGATATCACAGTTAAAGGTATCACTGCGATGACACAGTGACTTCCCGGAGATATCTATGCACAGGCGTGTCGTTCGACCTGAAAATTCCAGGGCTAATATCCCTCCCTTTATTGAAAACAATTAGTGCAGGCTAATTCTTGATGGGTTTCCTTTATTAACAGGTTTTCCAATTCAAGAATAATCAAGTGGCAATTGAAGACACGGCTTCTCTCCCCCATGTGATCAAATAGCGACAAAATAATGGGCTACATTCAGTACAGAAAAATAATTTGATTATAATTAGGAATATGCACTGTCACTCAGCGATGGCATTTCAGAACTCTTCAGTGAATGAAGGTAATTTTGGTGACTAGTACGTGGTTTCGTCCATTTACATTTTCCAATTGGACAGCTGTCTATTTTTTTACAGTGAGCTGAGAGACTGTGCTGCCGCCGAAATTACCTTAATTCGCTGAAGAGTTCTGAAATGCCATCTGAGTGACGGTGCATATACCTAATTATAATCAAATTATTTTTCTGTACTGAATGTAGCCCATTATTTTGTCACTTTTAGATTGCATGGGGGAGAGAAGCTGTGTCTTCAATTGCCACTTGATTATTCTTGAATTGGAAAACGTGTTAATGAAGGAAACCCATCAAGAATTAGCCAGCACGGCAGGCCAAAAACATGGGCTGCCATAAAATGCACCCCCCCGGAATTTTATTTATGTTAGTCCCAGCATCAATTCCTTTTAACAGCATTCAAAGGCCCCTAGTGCATGTAACCTGAATGAATTTCATGCATGTAGCACTTTCCTTGTCTGAGTAAGACAGGGGGTGCAATTCACGGCAAGCCAAAAACATGGGCTGCCGTGGAATGCACCCCCCCTGGAATTTTATTTCTGTTAGTCCCAGCATCAATTCCTTTTTAACAGCATTCAAAGGGCCCTAGTACATGTAACCTGAATGAATTTCATGCATGTAGCACTTTCCTTGTCTGAGTTAGACACGGGGTGCAATTCACGGCAAGCCAAAAGCATGGGCTGCCATAGAATGCACCCCCCCTGGAATTTTATTTCTGTTAGTCCCAGCATCATTTGCTTTTAACAGCATTCATAGGGCCCTAGTACATGTAACCTGAATGAATTCCATGCATGTAGCGCTTTCCTTGTCTGAGTTAGACAGGGGGTGCAATTCACGGCAAGCCAAAAACATGGGCTGCCGTGGAATGCACCCCCTGGATTTTTTATTTCTGTTAGTCCCAGCATCAATTCCTTTTAACAGCATGCATATGGCCCTTGTACGTGTAACCTGAATGAATTTCATGCATGTAGCACTTTCCTTGTCTGAGTAAGACACGGGGTGCAATTCACGGCAGGCCAAAAACATGGGCTGCCATAAAATGCACCTCCCCTGGAATTTTATTTGTGTTAGTCCCAGCATCAATTCATTTTAACAGCATTCAAAGGGCCCTAGTGCATGTAACCTGAATGAATTCCATGCATGTAGCACTTTCCTTGTCTGAGTTAGACAGGGGGTGCAATTCACAGCAAGCCAAAAACATGGGCTGCCGTGGAATGCACCCCCCTGAAATTTTACTTCTGTTAGTCCCAGCATCAATTCCTTTTAACAGCATGCATATGGCCCTAATACGTGTAACCTGAATGGATTTCATGCATGTAGCACTTGCCTTGTCTGAGTTAGACAGGGGTGCATTTCACGGCAAGCCAAAAACATGAGCTGCCCACCCTCCGTAGTGTTATTCATGTTCCACCCAGAATTAGCTGCATTTTGATGTAACATTGTTTTCAATTCATACAGGTCTATTGGTAGAAGTTTATCTGTTTTAAGTAAAAATTGTTCATTTAAGAAGTCTTTATTGATTTTTTTTTAGTTTGATCATTCATTAGTTCGTTCACTTAATTTAATTTTGTTAAGACCTGAGACAAACATTCGACTTCTCTAAAAGAAGAACATCTGATGTGGTGGGCATATACGCGTATCCCGCATATGCCTTTCAACCTACATAATATTAATGCAATTTAGGCGCGAAACGCCTACTTGCTCATGTTTCAGAACTTCATTTTGTAATTAGTCTCGCTGTATAGCTATATATTTCCACAAAACCGATGTTGTGAATTACGAAGGCTAGATATAAGATCATTATGCTTTCATTATCACGCGTATCAAATGGCTTTAGGATATTATGTCGCGAAGCCATTACATTTGTTATTTAATTTCAGTACCTCCTTTGCAAAAATTTAAAATGTGATACAGTCGTTCTGACTTTTTAGCACTGTGATTGGTTGCGGAATTAAAGCGGTAAATCCTTGGCAAGGATTTAACACGTGAAACAGTGTTACTCTCTGCGGAAAAAAAAACGACCTGGGTCATTTTTATATTGGAATGACGTATCCGCGCTACCGCCAAGGGGGTGCTATCTGCGGCAGGGGTGCATTCTACAGCACAACACCTGACGTCCAGATTTCCCCATATTCGTACACAGTATTTTAACTTGCAAGACAGCGAAAGCCTGACCCAAAGCCCCTGAAATATTCCATTTCGACATTAACGAAATTAACATTCCATTTCGTCCATCTTTTTATACAGTCTGGTCGCAACAGCGGAACTAGCGTCACGGTCCGTCATTAGTTGACACGAAATAAACCACCAACTAAAAAAACGCAAAGAAACGCTAATTTGCCCAGCTAACACTATACAGTTTATGGGTTAAGAAAAGGAAAACGCCTTCAGAGGTATTTTTCTCTGAAGAACCAATTGTGTAACCTCAAAGAGGGAAAAGTGTAAATGTGCGTTAATGTTACTTTTATATGTATATAAAAGTTTTATAAGTTAACATTAACGCACATTTATACTTTTCCCTCTTTGAGGTTACACAATTGGTTCTTCAGAGAAAAATTGGGTTGAAAAGGGGGTGGACAATAATTCAAATGTGATTATTTAAATGCAAATAAAATTTATTTATTTTAGTTTTAATTAAATATTATGCTAAACATATTCAACTTAATATTATGTTACAACGCTGTGACTTAAAATAGCAGAAAAAGTGGGGGGGCAAAATAGTAGCTTTGCCACCCCACTTTTCAAAGTGGGGGGGCATTTGCCTGACTTGCCTATAGGTGTAGGCGCCTGTGCCGAGGGCCCTGACATTTAAAACGAGGCACTGAGAACTTTGAAAATGCACAGGAAGTTTACTAAAAAAAAGACTATTTATGCAAACTGTACCTTGAGGCAGTTTCCAGTCGCCTCCATCTTGAAACTCACGATAAGTCGATTGACGAGCATGAACGAATAGGAAGGATAGGGGAACAGATTGCAATCTATTCATTCGTGCTCGTCAATCAACTTATTGTTACTTTCAAAACGGAGTCGACTGGAAACCACCTCAAGGTACTGTTTGCATAAATAGTCCTTTTTAATAAACTACCTGTGCATTTTCAAAGTTCTCAGTGCCTCCTTTTAAATGTCAGGGCCCTTAGAATTCGACCGATGAAGTGTGGAGCTTCTTTGAGCCTTGTTAATGATGAAAAAAATTGCGATTTCTTTGCTTGGCAATGCTATGCCCGATTCACTACCATTCTCAGCCAGTTGGGAGCTTCAGCTAAAAATCCATTTGTTTCGAAATGTTGCGTGCATAGGGTGGTGGGGTATTCTACAAAGTGCAAGCAGAAAAGATATATATACAGTGTATATATATATATATATATATATATATATATATATATATATATATATATATATATACACAAAAAAATAGATAAATAAAATAAACCAACGCTGTGGAATAGGTTTTGGTCAAAACACTGTAGTACCGCTGTTTGAAAAAATAAAAGGGGGCATCATGGCACAACTTGAGAACTGGTGCAAAGGCGAAGGCATTAATCCAGCACATGCCATACTGGTTAAGGATGTCCCAGAAGATACGGACACTGGTTTTGTTGAAGAAACTCTACACTCCATAAAAGCTCTTGGACGAGTGAAGGTCAGAGGAAAGATGTGTGATCCTCAGTCTCAAAGCCTAACTGTCTTATGTGAGTGCCGGGAGAAAGTAAACCCAAAGGCCATCCCTCTGGATGTGTTACCACAAGGTTCAGATTCACCGTGGAGGATGTTTGGGCATTCTGAAGAGGAGTTGGAGTCCGTAGCCGAGCAGACAGGAGATGTTGCACATGGCACCGGGTTTTCACTCCAAGCGTCCACCCCCGAAGCCATCATCAGAGCAGACGGAGATATAATGCAGAGAGCAAGTAAACTTGCTACAGACACTAGCTTATACCGCAGGTTGCGAACTTTCTCTGGGGTCCTCCCTACACCCCCTGGAGAAGAGCAGCTGGATAATTGGATAGAGCAAGCACGACTGATGATAGAGGAGTGATCGACCAGATGGAGAAAAGCGAATGAAAATAATGGAAAGCGTAAAGGGTCCTGCATTAGAGATCCTGCAAGCTGTTCCCTTTAACAATCCAGAGGCCATTTCTAGAGAGGACATTGATGTGCTAAAGAACACGTTTGGCACCCTTGAAACAGGTGAAGAGCTCTACTTTGCCTTTAGAATGCTCTGTCAGCACCCAGGGGAGAGGCTTTCAGTGTTTCTGAGAAGGATGGAAAAGGTCCTGAACAAGGTGGTCCAAAAGGGAGGCTTGCCACCAGCCTCCGCAGACCAAGCCTGTCTTGACCAACTTATTAAAGGAGCCACAAGGTCTGACATGATGCTTTTGAATCACAGGCTCCGAGAGAGCGAAGGAATAAACCGCCTACATTTTTGCAGCTGTTGAATGAGGTGCGTACAGAGGAGGAGTATGAAGCTTCCCGGTGTTAATTGAATACAGCCAAATCAGTGCATTTTAAGACTGTAATGTCGCCGGCAGAAGCAGAGACAAGAGATCTCAGGTTGGAGGTACAAGAGTTGAAAAGCCAAATCACTTAACTCACCGCGTTACCCGGAACACAGTCCTTTTTGCCCCCGGCCACAACGCCTGCAGACAATACCAAGGCCGAAGCTTCAGGAGAAGATAAAGATATGCAAGCATTAAAGAAAGAAGTAAAAAAACTGAGGAAACAGGTCTCAGTTATATCAGTTAAACCTATCCCAGGGTCCCAGACAGCCCTGTCGAGGGGCTCCACCTTCCACCAATCAGCAGAGGGCCTCATCACAAAAAGACTCAAGTAACTTCTTCTGTTACCGTTGTGGTGAGGACGGGCATTTTGCCACCAAGTGTAGTGCTGCGGAAAACTATCCCAAAGTGATACAGAAACTAATCCGTGCTCAGCGACAACAGAGGCCAGATCAAAGGAAACAGAGTGCTGTAATGACCACGGGGAACACCCTAAATGCTGGAGTAAAGAGAAGCACCGTACAGGGAGGCAGACTGCCAGAAGGACTGGTGGGACACCCCTCCACTGCTGAAGTGAAAGTAGATGGAAAGCGTTGCAAAGCTCTCCTCGACAGTGACAGCTAGACAGTATCTAGCTTTAGGTCAAGCCTGCTCTTGAAAACCCCCAAGGTCTCTGCCTCAACAATATGGTCAAGTAAGCCATTCCACATTGAAATTACTCTTTGGGTGAAGAAATATTTCCGAATATCAGTGCTAAATTTACCTTTGATCAACTTCCATTTGTGACCCCGAGTTCTACTAACAACACTTAGCCGAAGGAATCCTACATGATTCACTTTGTTAATCCCTTTAGGGATTAAATGCCCGTCCATTGAGTCATTTAGTATCTGAAGGGATATATTCACAATAGTATAAAGAAACTGGCAAGCTTAGTTGGGCTGAAAGGCCCGTTCTTGCCATTCATGTTATGTTATGTTATGTTATGACAGTGGTTTGCAGGTGATGATCATTTTTGACAGCTGGTATGTTGAGCACCTTCCACATGTCACCATACACCCAGTCTCTGATTTGAATCTCTGGGGCCTCAGTGAACAGATAGCAGCCATCCCTACAGAGGTTACATCCAGGTTGATTTAGAGCTCCCAGAGAAGACACCTTACAAAGTCAAGCCAATTCCTGTCCTTGCTTTAGTCTGTCCTGAACCCCACTGCTCTGACAATATTCCAGTGCTGGTTGGTACTAATGTTCAAAAGGTCAGACCATTCATTCCTAACCATGAAGTTGATGAGCAAGGTAACATCCGGTCATTGAGAGTATGTGTTGCAGAATCGAATGCCCTACCCTCACGGGCCACGAAGCCTTCCAACGATTCCTCAGCTGACAGCCCAGTGGCTGAGGTGAAATGGTCTGGACCTGGTCCTCTTGACATTCCGGCTGGCCGAGAGTACAAAGTCACCTGTAAAGTCACTGAAAAACACGTTACAGAAGATTCCGTCCTCATTACAGAGCGTGCACACTCACCAGCTCTCCCTCCTAGTGTGTTGGTACAGCCCATCGTCCTGTTCTCAAAAATGATGGACAAGAACAAGTTCCTCGTAGTGCTGCGGAATGAATCACTCAAGGCTACCTCTGTCCCAATGGGCATCGTGATTGCACACCTTAAAGTAGCTGATGTGGTGACTGAGATCTCAACTCCAAAGGCAGGGACTCCCACAAAGATCGATGCATCTCTGTTTGATTTTGGAGATTCTCCCCTTACCAACAAATGGAAACACAGACTAAGCCAAAAACTCTCTGAGAGGTCCAATGTATTCTCCACTGGTGAATGGGATGTTGGACTAGCCAAGGTGGTTGAGCATCGGATACAACTAACTGATGAGACCCCCTTCAGAGAACGATTTCCCCGTATATCGCTAGCCGACCTCGATGACCTGCGACGCCATCTTCAAGGACTCCTGGCAGCTGGGATAATAAAGGAGTTGAGAAGCCCCTATGCTTCCCCAATCGTTTTGGCACGGAAAAAGAGCGGACAGTTGCGAATGTGTGTGGACTATCGAGCACTGAACAGAAGAACAATTCCTGACCAGTACACTGTGCCCCGCATCAATGATGCATTGGACTGTTTGACGGGAGCAAATGGTTCTCGGTGTTGGACTTGCACAGCGGTTATTATCAGATCCCCATGGCCGAAGAGGATAAAGAGAAAACTGCTTTCATTTGCCCTGCAGGATTTTATCAATTTGAGAGGATGCCTCAGGGGATCACCGGGGCACCGGCGACTTTCCAAAGGCTCATGGAAAAGACAGTTGGAGACATACACATGCTTGAAGTCATCATGTACTTGGATGACCTGATTGTGTTTGGGAAAACGCTGGAAGAACACGAACGCAGACTTCTCAAAGTGATTGACAGACTGGAAGAGGCTGGTTTGAAGTTGTCAATAGACAAGTGTCAGTTCTGCCGGCCACAAGTAACCTATGTAGGTCACATTGTGTCAGAAAGTGGGATTACCACAGATCCAGCCAAAGTGGCAGCAGTTGCTCACTGGAAACAGCCCACTGATCTACCATCACTGCAGTCATTCTTGGGTTTCTGTGGGTACTACCTCCGCTTCATAAAGAATTATTCCATCATAGTTAGACCTTTAACTGAACTCTGTAAGGGTTACCCTCCAACCCAAAAAACAGAAAAAGAGGAAAAGTACCTGACAAGACGTGCTACAAAGTGCATGAACCTTTTGGGGACAGGTGGGATCAGTTGTGTACCGAGGCTTTTCAGAAAATAATTCACTATCTCACCAACGCACCTGTCCTAGCATTTTCTGACCCGTCCAAGTCCTAAGTTCTACACATAGATGCCAGTTTTCATGGCTTGGGGGCTGTGCTCAACCAGAAACACCCAGAGGGGTTGAGACTCATGGCATTCGCCAGCAGAAAGCTCAGTTTCTCTGAGAACTACCCCGTGCATCAACTGGAATTTCTGGCACTCAAATGGGCGGTGGCAGGTAAATATCATGATTATTTGTACGAGACCAAGTTTGTGGTGAGGACAAATAATAATACCCTAACATATATCCTCACCACAGCCAAACTCAATGCCACTGGTCACCGTTGGCTTGCGGCTTTGTCAACATACAGCTTCACTCTCCAGGATCGGCCCGGATGCAACAACACTGATGCCGACGCACTTTCCCGCAACCCCCTTCCAGCTGATGAAACTGAGTGGCAAAACATGCCCCCAGAGAGTGTTAAAGCTCTCTGCAAGCAGATCACCTGTGGGAAGCCATCTGAGGGTACACTGGGCTATGCAAAGCCCATGGGGATTTCTCCAGGTGCTATCCCAGAGTGTTACATTTTCCCTACTTGCCTGGATCTTAGTTGCTTAAATCAGATCAGCCGAAGGGACCTCATCAAAGCCCAAGACGCAGACCCAGTGATTGCACCAGTAAAACAGGCAATGTATGGTGCGCACCCAATTCCAACATCTATGGGTGTAGATCCTGGGGCTCTGTTGCTTCAGAGAGAAGGCCGTAAGTTAGTAATGATGGACGAACTGCTCTACCGTAAAGTTGAGAGACTGTCGGGGTAGAAGCCTAACAACTGGTTCTTCCCAGAGAATGCATCACTGTGGTACTCAGATCTCTACATGACGAGTCAGGGCATCTGGGGGTAGAAAAGAAAACTGAACTCAGCAGGGACCGTTTCTATTGGCCCAAAATGGGAGTAGAGGTGGAAAAGTATGTCCGGAATTGTGGCAGTTGTGTCACACGAAAGACGCCGCCCCAGAGAGCTGCCAGATAACCAGTAATGGCCCACTTGATCTGGTGTGCATTGATTTCTTGTCCCTCGAACCGGACTCTCTAGGACTGGCTAATATCCTCGTGGTGAGAGATCATTTTACCCGATATGCACAGGCCTTCCCATCAAAAGATCATAAAGCTGCCACAGTAGCCAAGATTTTGTGTGAGCGGTACTTTGTGCATTATGGACTTCCTGCCAGGATACATTCCGATCAAGGGCGGGATTTTGAGAGCAGACTGATACGAGACCTCCTGAAAATGTTGGGGATTCGTTAGTCCCGAACTTCACCATACCATCGCCAAGGGGATCCGTAACCGGAGAGGTTCACCCGTACCCTTCTTTCTATGCTTGGCACCCTAGATCCAAATCAAAAGCAGAAGTGGAGTCAGAACATCAGTCAGGTGGTGCATGCATACAATTGTACCCGTAACGACGTGACTGGGTTCTCCCCATATCTGCTAATGTTTGGGAGAGAAGCTTGTTTGCCAGGGGACATCTGTTTTGGAGTGTTTGATCAGAGTGAGAGAGGTGTGACATATCAGCAGTATGTAACCAAACTGAAAAACGGCCTCCAAAAAGCTTACCAGCTCGCCACAGAGGCTGCTGATAAGAGTCACCAGAGAAATAAAAAGGACCCATGACAGGCTGGTGAAAGAGCAAGACTTGGAGGAAGGAGATCGTGTGTTGCAGAGGAATCTCGGTGTCATAGGAAAGCACAAGCTGAAGGACAATTGGAGGCCAATGCCTTACATTATTATTGGGAAGATGCCAAACCTCCTCGTTTACAAAGTGAAACCAGAGAGGGGAACGGGAGTTGTGAAAACAGTGCACCGTAATCATCTGCTGCCCATTGGCTACCTAGTGAGGTTGCCTGTGGATAGTGATGAAACAGATGCCACAGAGGCCTCAAACCAGGGCACGGCAGCCGTTTCCTCACTGCTACACACGAGTTGACAATAAGGTGGATGTCTCGCCTTCTTCGGATTCAGATTACGAAGAACTTGACCCACCAAGAACAATGTCTCCAGAGTGGAGAGATAGTTTGGCGCATTCTAAGTGGTTCACCAGGCAGCGAAGCCAAGCACCTAGTGAAGTCCAAGTAACTTCACCAGCCAGAAACGTGGCAGAAATGAACTTGAGTTTGGAAGCTATGAGCCATCCAGATGCTCCTTTGCCTCCCATTGCTGATCTGGAGGAAAACAGGGACAAGGAAGGAGGATCAGATGCAGAGGAGGAGGATGAACTGTCAGTTGACCTGCCAACGGGACAGGCGGAAAGAGAGTCAGAAGTGGAAGCCGAGGAAAAGGACAGTGAAATAATGGAAGGGGAGCAGATCCAACTTCAACGCTCAAGTAGATTAAAGAAACCAGTGATGAGACTGAGTTATGATGAGCTTGGCAAACCCTCTGTCCAGCCCTTAGCTGTTCTAAGCCGTGGTGTGCTGGTTGGGAGTGGCACCTACAGAGACTCACGAAACCTCCCTTGCCGAACTGCCTGGTGTCACCCCTTAGCATTGTGTTGTTTTTGTTCTAGCTTAGAACCTCCCAGATGTTATCAACAGATCCAGGTTATTTAAGTAGTAGTTTTGATGGAGACATCAAAAGGTTTAGAAGGGGGAGGGTGTAGCCCCTGTAAGAAAATAGGGCTTAGCCAAATATATGATAGGGGAGAGGAGGGGAGAGGGGGTCACGGTCGTGGACGGCGGAGCTGTGACTGTTGCCATCGAGAGTTGCTAAGGCTAACCAGTTGGTTTGGCTAGCTGTTTTTTTCGGTGGGGGGTAGCAGCGGATCTCTTCCCGGGAGCTGTTTGACGGAACCTGGCTGTTCGTCGCGGATGAGGAGCAGAGGACGTCTACAGTGGAGCTGCGGATTGGTCTGATGGTTTCCCTGCCGTGAGGAGCGAGGAGCTTGTTATCGGTGCGGCTAGAAAGTTTAGCCGTCCTGCAACGTCCGTGCGTGAGGAGAGGATTGCATCATCCGACCTGTAAGTCTGCCCTGTTTCATTCGCGGGGGAAAAGAGGAGAGGATTCCATCGACCGCAACGCATCCGAGCGACACACAGGCCTGCAACGTTCAGTACTGTGGTGTGTGAATGTGTTTGGGCGGGCCCACATTAGTTGCCAATAGTATTTTTTTTGGTTGAATAAGTCCGGTTGAGAGATTGCTAAATTACTGTATTGTGTGACACAAGTGTGGTGATACAAATGAGGGGTGTTTTATTTGTGTAAGGTGGTTGGTGCTCCATAATTCATTTTTACTTCTGATTTAGGTTAGGGGGCCATTATCATTATATTCATATCTTTTCATTCAAGGGGTTTAGTTTCTGTGTTTTAGGGGACAATATATTTTATTATTTTTTGGATTGTTACTGCAAGGAGTAAAGGTTGGAATTTGCTAAGTTTTTTTAGTAAACTCTTTTTGCATTTGAAGAGGAAATGTCTGGTGTCAGTTATTATGGACGGCAATTTGTCTGAAGATTAATAAGAGTAGTAGCCGCTCACTAACCAAAGGTAGACCTTCGGGTAGCAACCTCAGGGAGAAACGAACCCAACACCACCCCATTCAGTTAGTGTTCAAGGGGGTGTTACATGTTATTTTCAAAAGGGCGGAGCAATAAAATGCACTTGGCTGAATATTAGATTTTTTAAGTTCACTTTTCTGTTCTAAAAAGCCGTTCAAAAAAAAAAAAAAAACCCAATGACGTCATAGCCAGAGGCAATATCTGAGTCACCTCAGAGCCCAGAGCCCGATGAGCCTCCAGCCCTACGGACACAATTGGTCACTTTGGCTGGATTTACATTGCGGGTTAAATGTGATACGAATCGGATCTTTTGCTCAAATGCGGCCAATGGAGTGGAGTCAGAACATCAGTCTGGTGGTGCATGCATACAATTGTACCCGTAACGACGTGACTGGGTTCTCCTCATATCTGCTAATGTTTGGGAGAGAAGCTTGTTTGCCAGGGGACATCTGTTTTGGAGTGTTTGATCAGAGTGAGAGAGGTGTGACATATCAGCAGTATGTAACCAAACTGAAAAACGGCCTCCAAAAAGCGTACCAACTCGCCACAGAGGCTGCTGATAAGAGTCACCAGAGAAATAAAAAGGACCCATGACAGGCAGGTGAAAGAGCAAGACTTGGAGGAAGGAGATCGTGTGTTGCAGAGGAATCTCGGTGTCACAGGAAAGCACAAGCTGATTGACAATTGGAGGCCAATGCCTTACATTATTATTGAGAAGATGCCAAACCTCCCCGTTTACAAAGTGAAACCAGAGAGGGGAACGGGAGTTGTGAAAACAGTGCACCGTAATCATCTGCTGCCCATTGGCTACCTAGTGAGGTTGCCTGTGGATAGTGATGAAACAGATGCCACAGAGGCCTCAAACCAGGGCACGGCAGCCCTTTCCTCACTGCTACACACGAGTTGACAATAAGGTGGATGTCTCGCCTTCTTCGGATTCAGATTACGAAGAACTTGACCCACCAAGAACAATGTCTCCAGAGTGGAGAAATAGTTTGGTGCAGTCTAAGTGGTTCACCAGGCAGCGAAGCCAAGCAACTAGTGAAGTCCAAGTAAGTCCGATCTGTCACATGGCTGTGCAAACAGAAAAAAAAAAAATTCATTCCGCCCTCGATCGGATCTAGGCCTCATTCAAATGTGGTTTTTGTTCGGATATGTATCTGATCAGTGACGTGCGGTGAAGGTTAGTTTGGTGAAGCAGAAACCACCCCTTTGCTTGATTAGCAATCAGACGATAACTAGTTGAGTAAGACTATTCAGCAGAATGACGGGCCAGTTTAAGTTTCCGTGGCGTTATTGCTCAGTACATCGAACCCGAAATGCTCAACAGCAGATTTGCGCGTACTTGCTTCCAGGAAGCCGAAGCAATGTCATCAAAAAATATTAACACAGTTCGACTTATGCTGAGTTCGATGCTTAATAGCCTATATAATGTATTCTCCTTTAAATACGCGCTTTTACACCCAAACAAAAAGCGGGCGTTTAATTTCAGTCTTCTTTCGTTACCCGATTAACAAAATGTTTAAACCAGAGGGTCCCCAATCTTTCCCAGAAAGGGCCGGTGTGGGTGCAGGCTTTCATTGCTACCAAGCACTTACACACCTGATACCACTATCAACCCCTGGACTCTTTGCTAATAAGCTTGATTAGTACAATAAGGTAGCTGCTTGGCTGCAATGAAAGCCTGCACCCACACTGGCCCTTTCTGGGAAAGACTGGGGACCCCTGGTTGAAGCAATATACAGAATTAAAGAGAATTTTTCCTAATTTATTATTCAGATTTCAATCCTCGCAGTCTCGAATTGCAGCGTATACGTGAATGAAGTCATTATCTCCTCTGTTAGTATCAGGCTTCCTACAGGCTTGGTCTTGATTGTTTTCATTGTCAATCAGGAATAGTAAGTGGAAACAGGTTCACGAAATCCTGTGATAAAAGTTTGGGTCACTGCCTCACCTCACCGTGCGTCTCTGGCTTCCTGTCAGCAAATACTCGCAAATCTGCAGTTTCGTGAGCATTTCAAGTTTGATGTAGCCTACTGAGTAATAACGCTGCCCGAATTAAAACGGCCCGTCATTCTGCCGAATAGTCTTACTAAACAAGTATTTGACACTAACGTGTCTTTGTCCCCCGCCACAAAATGTGAAATCGTGTCAAAATGAACAATTTCTCGGTGTGACCTTGAGAATGGCGCGAAGGTCACCGAAATCGACTGGCGCCGGGGTATCACCCTGATACATGTTGACATAAGATTTGAAGAAAATCCGTGGATTCGTTGTTGAGATATCTCGCTGACAACGCTATCAGTGTGAAAATCCACAATCTCTCGGTGTGACCTTGAGAATGGCGCGAAGGTCACCAAAATCGACTGGCGCTGGGGTATCACACGAATACACTGCAAAGACAAGTTACTTAATGTTGGAACAGGTAAACTTTGTCATTTTTTGCAAATATTAGCTCACTTGGAATTTGATGCCTGCAACATGTTTCAAAAAAGCTGGCACAAGTAGCAAAAAAGACAGAGAGTTGAGGAATGCTCATCAAGCACTTATTTGGAACATCCCACAGGTGAACGGGCTAATTGGGAACAGGTGGGTGCCATGATTGGTTATAAAAGCAGCTTCCCTGAAATGCTCAGTCATTCACAAACAAGGTTGGGGCGAGGGTCACCACTTAGTGAACAAATGCGTGAGCTGATTGTCGAACAGTTTAAAAACAACATTCCTCAATGAGCTATTGCAAGAAATTTAGGGATTTCATCCTCTACAGTCCGTAATATCGTCAAAAGGTTCAGAGAATCTGGAGAAATCGCTGCACGAAAGCGACAAGGCCGAAAACCAACATTGAATGCCCGTGACCTTCGATCCCTCAGGCGGTACTGCATCAAAAACTGACATCAGTGTGTAAAGGACATCACCACATGGGCTCAGGAACACTTCAGAAAACCACTGTCAGTAACTACAGTTCGTCGCTACATCTGCAAGTGCAAGCTAAAACTCTACAATGCAAAGTGAAAGCCATTTATCAACAGCACCTAGAAACGCCGCCGGCTTCGCTGGGCCCAAGTTCATCTAAGATGGACTGATGCAAAGTGGAAAAGTGTTCTGTGGTCTGACGAGTCCACATTTCAAATTGTTTTTGGAAACTGTGGACGTCGTGTCCTCCGGACCAAAGAGGAAAAGAACCATCCGGACTGTTATAGGCGCAAAGTTCAAAAGCCAGCATCTGTGATGGTATGGGGGTGTATTAGTGCCCAAGGCACGGGCAACTTACACATATGTGAAGGCACCATTAATGCTGAAAGGTACATACAGGTTTTGGAGCAACATATGTTGCCATCCAAGCAACGTCTTTCTCATGGACGCCCCTGCTTATTTCAGCAAGACAATGCCAAGCCACATTCTGTACCTGTTACAACAGCATGGCTCCGTAGTAAAAGAGTGCGGGTACGAGACTGGCCTACCTATAGTCCAGACCTGTCTCCCATTGAAAATGTGTGGCGCATTATGAAGCGTAAAATACGACAACGGAGACCCTGGAGTGTTGAACAACTTAAGCTGTACATCAAGCAAGAATGGGAAAGTGTTCCACCTGAAAAGCTTCAAAAATTGGTCTCCTCAGTTCCCAAACGTTTACTGAGTGTCGTTAAAAGGAAAGGCGATGTAACACAGTGGTAAAAAGGCCCCCGTGCCAACTTTTTTGCAATGTGTTGCTGCCTTTAAATTCTAAGTTAATGATTATTTGCAACAAAAAAAAAAGTTTCTCAGCTTGAACATTAAACATCTTGTCTCTGCAGTGTATTCAATTGAATATAAGTTGAAAAAGATTTGCAAATCATTGTATTCTGTTTTTATTTACGATTTACATAACGAGCCAACTTCACTGGTTTTGGGTTTTGTATATTTTTTTCATGTCTGCCTTTTCATGACAGATAACGCTGAATAGTCTAAACGCTAGAGGTCTACAAAACAAGGTTAAAAGAAAAGCAATAATTTTGTTCCGTAAGGGCTTAAAAGCACATTACATTCCTACAAGAAACTCATTCTGAAAAAAATGATGAGAAGTTCTGGTCTAAGTGGGGGGATATAATTGTATTCAGCCATGGTTCCTCTCACTCAAGTGGAGTTACTTAACAACTGCCCAGGAAAAGTCATCTCTCACAAAATAGATGTAAATGGTCACTGGATAGTGTCGGTCATGAATATAGAAGATACATTTTTTTATCATCTGCAATTTATATGGTTACAATACAAGTTCCAAGAATAAAGATTTGATGACAACCATCTGCACTGTGATTGAGAACTGGAAAAGTATGTATCCCACTGATTATATCCTTGTTGGAGGTGACTTTAATTTGACCCCAGACGGATGGAAAGATAGATAACCATCAAGATTTGATACTCATCACTTTAATAGCACGGTCACAAATTTTTGTAATACACTGATGCTAGAGGACACTTGGAGAGTCAAGAACCCTGAGGTGTTACAATATTCTTGGTTTAAACCAAACCAAACATGTAAATCTAGAATTGATTATTGGCTACTTACATATGGTTTATCGCAACATGTTTCGGAAATATCAATGGATATTGCTCCCTTAACAGACCACAGTCTAATACATTTGGAGTTAAAACCTAATATTAATGGTAAAATGAACAAAGGTTTTTGGAAATTTAATTCAAATCTGTTAAAAGATGAGGAATACTGTGAAAACATCAGAGCCATGATGAACGCATCTATAAATGATCCAGAAATTCAATCATATGCAAACAAATGGGAATTTTTCAAATACTGTGTCAGAAAATACTCAATATCTTACAGTCAAGAAAAAGCTGTTAAGGCGAGAAAGGAAGAAAAATAACTTATTAAAAATCTGAACACACTGTTTAAAAAAAGCAACCATAGAGAAGAGGATAAACAGAAAATGATGGAACTACATAATGAACTTGATAACATCTTCATGCACAAAGACAAAGGAGCTTATATCCATTCAAAGGCTAAATGGATCAAACAAGGAGAGCAAAACACTTCGTATTTTTGCAAACTAGAGAAAAGGTGTCAAGAAAGAAATGCAGTCAAAACATTAATGATAGGAAATGAAGAGTGTTCAAATCCTAAAATGATCTCTAATGAAATCATCTGTTTCTATAATCATTTGTATAAAACATCATACTCTGAACAGGATTGCTTAACTTTTTTTGATTTAATTAAAGAAAAAATTCCCACAATTAACCAAGATTATAAAGATTTTTGTGATGCAGAAATAACAATTGATGAGTTAGATAATGCACTTCATCGTCTTCATTTGGATAGATCTCCAGGCTCTGATGGTTTGACAGCCAATTTTTACTGACATTTTTGGGACATTAGAGGTTTTTTATGCAAGGTTATAATTGAAGCTCTCCGTGAGCACAGTCTTCCCACAAGTATGAAGCAGGAGGTTATAGTTTTAATTCCAAAGCCAGGTAAAAATCCCAAAATCATAGACAATTTAAGGCCTACCACATTATTAACCTCCGCCGAGGAGGTTTATGTTTTCGGTGCCGTTTGTTTGTTGGTTTGTTTGTTTGTTTGTGTACAAGATCACTCAAAAACTAATGGCCGGATTTTAATGAAAATCATTTTAAAGATTTTCACCTACCCTGAAAATTTCATCAAAATCCGGCCATTAGTTTTTGAGTTATCTTGTACACAAACAAACAAACCAACAAACAAACTGCACCGAAAACATAAACCTGCTTGGCAGAGGTTAATAATGAAGGATATCTACCCATCCAGTGAATTTTTAAGACTGACATTTGGATTTGAAAACAATGCATGTGTTTTTTGTAAACATGATATCGAAACAACAAAACACCCTTTCTTTACATGCTCTCATACACAATTATTTTGGAAATTATTTACAGATTGGTTTAAAAGAAAAAACACTACAATGTCTGAATTAGACTACAAGAGTATTACCGTTGGTGTTATACTAAAAGACAAACAATTAGATTTAATGACAAATGTTTTACTAATCTTAGCTAAATTTTTTATTCACAAAGCCAAGTATCTAAAAACCCCACCCATCTTCACATGCTTCCTTAATGAATTCCACCTTAAAATTAAATCCCTAAAATTCATAGAGACCAAACCTGCCAAAGACCTCTGCTCCATATTTAAAAATGATTTCAAATGAAGCGTAAGTGATCGATACTAATCTGTTTGATGTATGCTTTGTGTACCTTTTACTTTTATTTTATTGTTTTATTTTATTTCATGCTCTTATCTTGTTTTGTTTATTTTATTCATGATTTTATTTCTAATGTCTGTTCTTGGTGAAACTTGAATTTTTTTTTCCATCAATGCACCGTTTGTCTGATAGTTATAAATGCAAAATTGATTGCAATAAAATGTAAAAAAATTTTTTAAAAGAAAGATAAGCTCTGTGTGAACTTGACAGCAGGCATATCCCATAATTCTTTTCGGCATCTAAGCGGGAGCGGGACGCTCCTGAGGGAAAAGGGCAGGGTTACGCTTCCCAAAAGCATAGATGTTAACTAAATTAGCAACTTACATAGTTCGTCCAGTCACAGTCAATGGCTCTGACTATGTAAGTTAGCATCTGTGATTTCGGGAAATGCACCCCAGGATCGGTAAAACTGCTTTCACACCGGACGCAAATGTTTCGCACAACAGATTTACATTCACTTTGGATAATGCAAATGTGACATCAGCAATCTAGTCTTCTAAATTATATATATGTATGGATTGGTCCAGGCCAAGAGCCGGCCCGAGTAAAGGCTCTAAGGAGCCTCTTGTTATCATTTGAGATCTATGAATTTTAAATTTGCACGCTGTTCACATTTCGACAGGGCATTCCATACTCAGATTTATGGTTAAGACAAAGCTTTGTAGGCCCACACTAAACAAACACTCTGACGATGGTTTTGAGTAAAACACATAAAAATATCATGACCACCTGCGCTTAAATCGCTCCTCTCCTCCAAATAAAAATATAGACGGCTGTGATGTGTAAATGAACCCAGAGAAATACAAACTGGCACAGGAGCTGTGAACTCATAGAGGACTGAAGGAGTATAGGGAACATCTGGAGAGTAGCAGCCCATCTTTTGAATACATTATTTTAGTTTGTAGCATTGGAGCAGATTAGAAAGAGCTCAACTCAGCTTTGAGAAACACAGCAAATGACTCTCATCCAACAAATACTGTCCAATTTACATTAAAATTAACAGCATGCCTTTGCGGCAGAGAGACTGTGAATGTTCTGCTCTTTTCGAGATTTTCACCGATTGTAGTTGGCCGGCACTTTTTGACGACTCAGCAGTAAAGTGACGCGTGCGTGTGTGTGTGTGTATGTTTAAACACTTAGCTGAATTTCGTGTTCACGAAATGTTCGTAAATTCAATTCCAAAAATCTATTGGGCAGAAACGGAAATGACTCTAGATGTGGCCTGGATGAATAAGGAGCTGTAGGCCTCTGACCAGCCAACAGACACCCACTGACATGTAAAGAGAGACTTCATACCTTTGACTGCGGCCAGGTAAGCTCGAAGGTCTTTCTGCAACTTGGTGCCCTCTGCCTATACAGAGACCAAATGAAAAAACCCTGATGTTAAAGCTAAGGCTGTTAACTATTTTCAGTTCAAGCAAACACAGTTTTGCTCGATGCATTCCATATTATTGCTGTTGTATGCAGTTTTTCATCTGTTTTCATTGCACAAGACATTTGAAATGCAAACCACAGCAACAGTATGTTCATTGCAAAAGGGAGGAAGTAGAGTAGCAATGATTCATTCACCACAGCACACTGATGTATGAAAACGAAGAAAAAAATTCAGTCTTCAGTGGATTGTTCAAAAGATTTTTTGGGAATATCACCCGTGTGTCTTAATATGACAGACAGTTTGGAAAAGATTAGAATGACCCGAACAGCATTTCAACATCAAACTTGCCTGAACACATTTTAAATAAAGAGAAACATCTTTGATGTAAAATATGAATCAATAGGGACAACAGTTCCAATGTAACTTTATTCAGAATGAATCATAAACAAAGTCATATAAAAATTGACAGCTTGTGTCCAGTCCAGTAAGGCTTTCTCCAGCAGACCTCAATTCTGCTGGAGCCCCTAGGCTCTGGCTGACCGCAGCACCAGGGCATCTGTGCAGCACAGAAATGCCATTTCTGCTTTGTCTTAAGTGAAGCCTCGGGGCTGCAAAAACTGGCCACCAAAGAAAGATGAACGATCAGACCAGATAAGGCCTTTTGGCAGCTTCGGGAGGATTGAAGAGTATTTTTTTAGGAATTTAAAAACTAGATTCATATCCAAGTCACCTCTGAGAAAATAGTGCCATGAAAGTAAATGAAGATTATCCCCCATGGTAGCTTTCTGAGTGCTCCTTCAACTGCATATGTAATCACACGGCTGAATGAGTTTACAAGTATAAGTTAGCGTAAATAATTCTGAGCTTTTACAAAATTTAAGCATGGAGGTCACTGATATGCAGTAGGGTACTGTGCAGCCGTGCCATCTACAGGAGCTATTTACACTCAACAAAAATATAAACGCAACACTTTTGTTTTTGCTCCCATTTGTCATGAGATGGACTCAAAGATCTAAAATTCATTCCAGATACACAATATTACCATTTCTCTCAAACATTGTTCACAAATCTGTCTAAATGTGTGAAAGTGAGCACTTTTGCTTTGCTGAGACAATGCATCCCACCTCACAGGTGTGCCACATCAAGATGCTCATCAGACACCATGATTAGTACACAGGTGTACCTTAGACTGTCCAAAATAAAAGGCCACCCAGAAATGTGCAGTTTTTGCTTTATTGGGGGTCTGGGGACTCAGAACCAGTCAGTATCTGGTGTGACCACCATTTGCTTCATGCAGTGCAACACATCTTCTTCGCATAGAGTTTATCAGATTGTCAATTGTGGCCTGTGGAATGTTGGTCCACTCCTCTTCAATGGCTGTGCGAAGTTGCTGGATATTAGTGGGATCTGGTACGCGCTGTCGTATACGCCGGTCAAGCACATCCCAAACATGCTCAATGTGTGACATGTCCGGTGAGTATGCTGGCCATGCAAGAACTGGGACATTTTCAGCTTCCAAGAATTGTGTACAGATCCATGGAACATGGGGCCGTGCATTATCTTGCTGAAACATGAGGTGATGTTCGTGGATGTATGGCTCATCAATGGGCCTCAGGATCTCATCACGGTATCTCTGTGCATTCAAAATGCCATCAATAAAATGCACCTGTGTTCTTCGTCCATAACAGATGCCTGACCATACCATAACCCCACCACCACCATGGGCCATTCGATCCACAACATTGACATCAGCAAAGCGCTCACCCACACAACGCCACACACGCTGTCTGCCATCTGCCCTGAACAATGTAAACCGAGATTCATCAGTGAAGAGAAAACCTCTCCAACGTGCCAGACGCCATCGAATGTGAGCATTTGCCCACTCAAGTCTGTTACAGCGACGATCTGGAGTCAGGTTAAGACCCCGATGAGGACGACGAGCATGCAGTTGAGCTTCCCTGAGACGGTTTCTGACAGTTTGTGCAGAAATTCTTTAGTTATGCAAACCAATTGTTTCAGCAGCTGTCTGAGTAGCTGGTCTCAGACGATCTTGGAGGTGAACCTGCTGGATGTAGGGGTCCTGGGCTGGTGGGTTACACGTGGTCTGCGGTTGTGAGGACGGTTGGATGTACTGCCATATTCTCTGAAACGCCTTTGGAGACGGCTTATGGTGGAGAAATGAACATTCAATGCCCGAGCAACAGATCTGGTTGACATTCCTGCTGTCAGCATGCCAATTGCACCCTCCCTCAATGCTTGCGCCATCTGTGGCATTTTGCTGTGAGACAAAACTGCACATTTCAGAGTGGCCTTTTATTGTGGGCAGTATAAGGTACACCTGTGCACTAATTATGGTGTCTGATGAGCATCTTGATGTGGCACACCTGTGAGGTGGGATGGATTGTCTCAGCAAAGCAAAAGTGCTCACTATCACACATTTAGACAGATTTGTGAACAATGTTTGAGAGAAATGGTAATATTGTGTATCTGGAATGAATTTTAGATCTTTGAGTCCATCTCATGACAAATGGGAGCAAAAACAAAAGTGTTGCGTTTATATTTTTGTTGAGTGTACTTTGTTTCAGAACTGTCTCAGATCACGAAGACCAATCCACTACCGCCTCCTGCTGTTTGTGAAGGCCGCTTTTTCTGGCCCGCTGCAGAGCACAAGTCCTTCGGGGTCGGGGGGGGGGGGGGCCTCTGGTGTGGTGTTACCAAGGCAAGATGGCCTCATTCTTGGTACAGTACATGTCCGCCAGAGCATTTTTTCCCATACTGAGGAGCCAAGCGCTCCTAGGCAGCATGCATCCGCACAAATGAGCTAACTAATCAACAAGCAGAGTGGGGAAAGCTGAGAGATCCATGACCTGCATTTCATGTTGACATTGGCTCCGTTTACCCTGGGTCCAAAAATCCTACTTATAATCGGATTGACAGGTTAGTCAGATTCAAAATGTCTCTTGTAACCACCTTAGTTGATCCGATTCACTGGGATTGTTTAAAATTTTCGATTGGATGGAAAGAGGTAGTCTACGCCAATTGATAAGCAGCTTGATGCTGCATATCAACGGCTGAACAGAGTGGATTCAGTTGATAAGACTGGATTATTCATTCTGCGCATGCGCTCCCTAGTACGTAGGAGTCACGTAATCACGTAATGACGTTAGTGGGACCTTTTGCGCATGTCAAAGAAACTGTATTCGGTTGCAGCTGGGGCCATGTATACAGATCAAACTAGATTCATTTAATCCATTTGACTTCAATCAGATTGAGGAAAACAATCCATGTAAACGCAGCCACTGACCCCTTTCTGATCCTAAATGTATTGGAGCTTTTAACTCTCCCAGCTTTCCCCACTCTGCTTGTTAATTAGTTAGCTCATTGTCTAATTTGTTCCCCTGCC
The DNA here is from genome assembly GCA_029721435.1 of Gymnothorax reevesii. NCBI lineage: Eukaryota > Metazoa > Chordata > Actinopteri > Anguilliformes > Muraenidae > Gymnothorax > Gymnothorax reevesii. Next base: position 47,175,930 of record CM056587.1, on the reverse strand, counting down.
CCCTTTCACTCCTCATTGCTCTCCCTCGTCTGCTTTGAGTTTGAGCTAATGACCAGTGACTTGATTTGACTTGTACATGATGACTTGGTCTTAACTCTGGTTAAAGGTCTCCCTAGTTAGCAATGAAAACCCATGGTAAAATGTTTACCACTCAGAACATAGCGCAATGCACAGTAAGCAGTGAAGCTACAGGTGGGAAGTAAAATCATTTAGCTTGCTAGCGAGCTAAAGCGGTATAATTGATCTGAATGTCGCATACATTTAAAGTGATATTGGGTTTTTTAGGAAGCAAAAATACATTTTGCTGTTGGAAGTGTTCCGATCGCCATCCACAGTAGATAATATATTGGCTATGAATAAGTGCTTCAGATTACAAATACATCTAGAGATGCTTCTCCATCATTCTCCTTAAGTGAATGTAACTTTAGCCAGGAGGAGTTGATGTCATCAGGTGGTACCCACCGTTCATCGGGTGTTTCGACCCTTAACCACAACACCCTCCCTGTGGTGGGTTGGCAGTGGTGGCCAAGTCACTGCTTATCTCCTCCTCCTGGCTTCCAGCTTAAATCCTCCCTCCCACTCCATGTTCAGCAAGAGGCTCTTTCTGCTGCCTCCCGCATCCTGCGAGCTGCTGCCTTTCTCTCCTTCCCTGTCATTCCGATGGTTGTGAATATTCTCCAAACTGACTGGGCAGGGAATCCTCTACAGCCAACCTCGACCTGGAACAACCATGCCTTCCATCCTTTCCCCCTGCAGTCATGCAGAAGGTCTTAGTATTTGATGCTCTTTCTTTCAAAGGCCTGTTCACACCCTTCTTCCCATGGGATTGTATGTTCTTTGAGAATGATCTTTTTTGCCTCTCCAGACCACAGTACCACATTCGGCTTTAGGGTTTTCTGGACAACCTGGGGGAACTGCAGCCTTCCTCGCAGGTCGACCTTCATTTCCCATGATTGGGCTTTTTGTAGTAGACTGGCTTTTGTTTCTGCGGTTGATAGCTTTTCCCCCTCCCTTACAAACTGGATTGATGTCGTTTTCCGAAGTAGTTGGCATTTCTTCTTTCTCTCCTGCTCCAAGGTGTCAGCGAATGCCATAAGCACCTTGTCATGGCGCCACCTGCTCCTTCCTTGGGTGAGTGCTGTTTTATACCCGGACAACATGTGTGCCACGGTGCCCCCTTCCCCACAAAGCTTGCACAATGGGTCCTCCCTCATACCCCACTTGTGCAAGTTTGCTGGGGTTGAGAGTGTGTCATACACTGATCTCAGCAGGAAGGAAATGCGGAATGGCTCCAGTCTCCACAGGGCTGCCGAATTGATCTTCCTCTTGGAGGGGTCCCATTTGATCCAGGCTCCTTGGTAAGCTTGCTCCACTGCCCTTGAGCTTCATCCTTCCTCCTCCACGTTCTGTACTTCCTCTTGAATCATGGCTCTTCTGTCACTGGTTCCTGCCTTCCTCCGCTGTTGGAAATGGGAGGTTCTAAGGCCTGTGTTCCTGTGCATGGTGCTCTAATGATATCACGTATCTTCAACATGCTCTCGGCTTGTGCAGCAGATGAGTCAGCTGCCCACTTGCATCCTGGTCTTGTGATGACGCCTGCATGTCTGACTTGTTCATCCATGGAGTCTCTGTATGTCATTACCACTCTGCACTTTGCAACTTTGAATTCCTCAACCACGGATGAGAGAGGAGGTTGGAGCTGCCCTGATCTTATGTAGAGGCCTACTGCACTGAAGCTTGGAGAGATTACAAACCACTTTCAGAGGTACTGATTAGTCTTCCACTCCACTCCTTCTATGCACGTCATCAGGACTTAGTACACAGTCAGCAGCCACATGAGTCTTGGCAACAGCCTGTGTAGACAGAGCCATGCTTTAAACTTCTCCAGGAGCCCTGATTTTTCGATCCTCCTCAGCCATTCTTCCGTCTACTTTTCTGTACTGGCGATGTTGTTCCTGTCAGTAAGTGAGTCATCAAACTACTTTCCAAGGCACTTAATTGGATTCTCCTCAATCGATGGAATCACTTCCCCTAACACGCAGCTTGAACCTGTTGGTTAATTTTCTGTTCCTGATCAAAATACCCTAGGATTTTTTTTGCTTAAACCTCAGTCTGGCCTACGTTGCCATGTGGTCCAGAACAGTTAGCACCCACCTCACCTCCACATGGGTTGTGGTTGTCACGGGGAGGTCGTCTGTGTAACTTCTTGTTGGGGGGTTGTCGGATGCCTGACTCCATTTTTGGGCCCCGGGCTTCCTTCTCGGCAGCTATTATTAAGAGGTTCATTCTCATGACGAAGTGGATGGGGGAGATTGTGCATCCAGTCACGATGCCCTTTTCTAGGCTTTGCCACTGAGTTGTAAAATGGGCTGTCTTAAATCGTAGCTGGATTCCGCCAAAGTGGTTGGTGATCATTCCCTTAATGTGCTGAGGGATGTGGTAGTGGTCTAATGCTTCATGGATGAGGGCGAGAGGGATTGATCTATAGGCATTGGCCAAATCCAGCCAGACAACCGACAGGCTACCTTTGCTGGCTTTAGCAACATGGATCATCTAACTGGAAACACCGGTGTGTTCCCGGCATCCAGAGAAGCCTGGGATTCCACCTTTCTGGATAGCAGAATTGATGTATCCATTCTCTGTCATGTATGAGGTCATCCTCTTTGCCAGTACAGAAAAAAATTTTTGCCTTCAACACTTAGCAGTGAGATTGTTCTGAAGTCAATGGTCAATGAGTTTTCTGCCTTTGGCACAAAACATCTCTCTGCTTTCCTCCGGCATGATGGAATGGTATCCTTTCTCCAGATCCTCCGGAACAGCTTCCACAGCCTCTAAAGGAGCATTGGGCATTTTTATATATTTTATATTTTGTAGGGTATACCGCTTGGGCCGGGGCAGATCCTGTTATGGCCTTCTTCACCACCTCTTGGACTGAATTCCTGGATGGTTCATTGATGATGAGCTCTTTTTCTGGGGTCTTTATGCTGTTGGTGCTTGGGTTGGCATCTAGGGCCTGGTTTCTGTAGGTGTCATTGTGGGTCTCCCTCAAGAATGCATTCACATCTTCTCTGGGGCTGGTCAGCCTTCCAGATTTTGCTTCATCCAGCAGTGTTCTGGTGAATCGGAAGGGGTCTTTAATGAACTGCAATCTTTTGTTCTCTCTATCATTCCTCTTCTTCCGAGTGCTTTCTGCTCTTTGGAGTCTACAGAGGCATTCCCAGAGTTGACTCGTCAGGTACTTGATGCCTTCTCTTTCATCAGCCTGAGGTCTTTTGAATTGCTTGATGACCGTCTTGATTTCTCCCCTCAAACGATGGATTTCCCCTTCTCTTCTGCTAGGCTGGTGTGCAAACTTTCCTCTTCTCTACTCCAAAAGGCTCCCTTGCCAGGTTGTAGGTTATTACTGTAAGAGTATTGACTTTCTGCTCAGCTGTCCCTGCAAATGTGGCTTCTAGCACTTTGTCGAGATCTTAGTCTAGTTGGTACCATTCTTTGTTATCGCTCATCTTATGCCATTTGATTCGTTCCCTCGCAGGGTGGGGTTGGCTCTCTGGGGTGGCATCAGGTGGGTACCTCCTGCGGGCTTGAGGTGACAAAGGTGCTGAGAGATCTCCAGTTCCGTGGGGCACTTCCTGCCTGGAGTTCTCCTGCGTCTCACCAAGTGCTACCGCTGTGCGCTGCACCTATGACCCCTCTTCATATAATCTTACTTCCAAAAATATACAATCCCAATTCCTAAATACTTTGGACAAAGTGTAAACTGTGAATAAATTCAAAATGCAATGACTTTCAAATCATACCAGCCAGTATTTTATTCACAATAGAACGGGGATAACATAGCAAATATTGAAACTGAGAAATTTTACAATTTTATCCATAAAATGAGCTTTGATGGCAGCTCCAGGTCTCAAAAAAGTTGGGACAGGGGCCTGTTTACCATGGTGTAGCATCCCCTCTTCTTTTTAACACCGAGTGGAGGCATCTGGGCATTGCGGAGACAAGTTTCTTGAGTTTAGCCATTAGAATTTGATCCCACTCTTGTTTAATACAGGCTTCCAGCTGCTGGAGAGTTTTGGGTCGCCTTCGATGGACTTTTCACTTAATTATGCGCCAATTATTCTCAATCGGTGAAAGATCAGGACTGCAGGTAGGGCAGTTCAGCTTCTACTACGAAGCCATGCTATTGTAACAGCTGCAGTATGTGCTTTTGCATTGTCCTGCTGAAATACATAAGGCCTTCCCTGGAATAAATTTGGTCTGGAGGGGAGCATATGTTGCACTAAAACCTTTATATATCTTTCAGCATTCATGATGCTTTTTAAAACATGCAAGTTTCCCACAACAAATGCACTAATGCATCCCCATACCATTGGAGATGCTGGCTTTTGAACTGAACGCTGATAACAGGAGGGGTGGTCTTTTCTCCTCTTTAGCCCCGAGGACACAACGCCCATGATTACCAACAAGAATGTCAAATTTGGTTTGTCTGACCACAGGACACTTTGCCACTTTGCTACAGTCCATTTTGAATGAGCCTTGACCGGTAGAACACGGCGGCGCTTCTGGATCATGCTCAACAAATTTTTCCTTTTTGCATGATAGAGTTTTAGGTGGCATCTGTGGATGGCACGGCGGACTGCGTTTAGACAGTGGTTTCTTGAAGTATTTCTGGGCCCATTTAGTAATGTCAATGACACAATCATGCCGGTGAGTGATGCACAGCATGGTTTGAGAACTGCAGCAAAGAATAAGCACATAGACTGTAGATAGGCTTGCCAACGTGTTAAGCCTTGTTTAAGACATTATTAACTAAGGCTAAATCCACACTAATGCGTTCTCATTTTGAAAACCATGACTTTTCCTGTGTTTTTTCCAAGCATCCACGACTCTGGTGTTTTTGAACTCCAAAAGGTCTTTTTACAGCAAATACAGTATGAAACAAAAAATGAAACAAAACTGTGGACTACTCATTGGCAGCAAAATATTAACGTTTCAGTTTCAGAGTGGATGAGTTCATAAAGATAAACTGGTTCAAATATTTCAAAAGACACATTTTCCTTCATTTCTTAGTTTCATCCTTGGTGTGAAAAGGCCCTTAAAACAGAGGATTATTTTGAAATGCTGCTGAACCCATTGTAGTTTGAAAACTGCGGGATAGCATTTTAGTGTGGACGAAAATATTCCTTATTTTAAAACATGTTGAAAAGTGAAAACGCATTAGTGTAAATGCAGCCTAAGTTCTTTTCATCACAGCACAACTACCACAGTAATTGGCAAGACTCACCTCACTCTACAGAACAAAGAATGAAACTGTTTACAAGGCAAGTAAAGCATTAATCTGTGCAGAATCAAGTGCGCATATCCATTACTTTCGCAAATCTGGGGTCACCATCTAGACATTACCTTTGAAAATGATTGGAGGAAAAAAGGCTATTCTTGACCCCGCCCCCATTCAGAATACACCAGTGGAGAAGTACCATCAATCTGCTGTTTTAGATTTCAAAATAAAGAGAATCAAACTTTCTGATGTAACCTGTTCGGGTTAAAGGCTGAATTGGGGTAAGGCCTGAAGGCAGTGCATATTCTTACCAGCTGTTTGTTGAAGTTAATCACCCCTTCCTCAAATGCCACATCTTTTGTCTCATCTGCCTTACCAAGCTTCTGCAGAACCTGCAGCAGAACACATTAAAAGAAAAATTAGTACAGAGAAATCAACACACCATCCTGGCATCAACAACCAGCAGTACTTGGCATCAATATGCTTGATTAACACAAACAGAAAAATCACACACATATGAAACACAAACTTGAGTAAAACAAATTTAATGAGTAAAAACTCATCTGTTGAAAAATATACCATTCCATTTGATTGTATTTGCTCACCCTAGTCCAACTGCAAAGCTAAACAGGTTCGGAATTGATAAGTGCTTGGATTGGAGATATCATGGGAGAACTGGATTGCTGGTGCACCAAGTACCCTTTTGCACCAAACAGAACTAATGTGGCCCTGCTTCGTGATAAGATCACTGGGTTATAAAAGGTGCTGTCTGTAGGATGCAATGTTGAACCAAGCACATTGTGTTTAAAAATCCCATGGCACTCTTCTAAAGAGGATATGAGAGTTACGGCCTCTGTGCCCAGGCCTAATTTACCTACCATACCCACTCAGAAAAAACAAACTGCCTCAGCATTTGTGTAGCTAATTTCCTCATATATCTGATTGGCACGTACTTGCTGTTTAGACTCTGGTTTCCCACATTGCTGCTATAAAAGATAACCACAAAAATTTGCAGTTGAATACCTGATTAGACAAAGATAAGCACAGTTGAAGCCAAAATGACCCAAATTACGAAAAAAATAAAAATACTGTAACGCCCCTCATAACACACAGCACTACAGGGTGAATGCCAGCCTTCTCGGCCTGCACATCCTGTGGGTGCAGATGACAGGAAGAAGTACACCACCACAAACCAATTATGACTATTAACAGACTGAAAATCGCAAAGTGCCCATCACCCATAAACTCTGTACACACAAGACCCCAAAGCCCATCATGTAAACACACACACACACACAAAACATATGCTCATTAATCTGTATTAAGCAGAATGAATATTAAGTACAATACCATGTGATACAAATTTAAAGTCTTCACATTTTTAGATTTTACTGATTTACTGAATGAGCAGCACTTATAAGTGAGAGGCATTTTTTGTAACTCTAGTAAAAACTTATTAGTCTTTTTATTATGTTAATTATTATTCCTCTAATTACTCTCAACTTAATTTTATTGAAGACTTTTTGCGGTTGGTAAGCAGTCCAAAATAAACAAGGTGGGTAGAAGTGAATGATGGTGTAAGCAGGGCACAGCAATATTATCCTCCAGCTTTCTCAAAACACTTCTTCAAATTTGCTTTCACAGAGCAAAGTAGTCGAATTATTTTAACAGTAGACAAATTAACATTAACAAATTAGTTTAACAAGAGAGTAAACTCCCACTGACTGGCACAATTTATGCTGACATCAATGATAAGGATGACACTAACTTTAATGCATAGCCTCAGAATTTAAACTTCTTTAATAATTTCTGTATGAACTATAGTATTGCCCTCTGTCAGTGCCATGCCACATAATGAGAGAAATGTTTATAGTTATAATAATGGCAGGATTCGCTCAGAAATGGCACTATGTGGCGATGATGTCATGTATGCATCTTGTTCACTGAGCGATCCAAAACAAACATCCTCTCACATAAACAACCAACGAGGTTCTGTGGTCTCAAGTTGCCGATAAAATTGACTGTCACACTGTGAAACAACTAAAAAAAAAAGATGGTTTAAAGGACCTGTGTCACGGTTACTGCGTGCACACGCTCACAACTTTGAATGCAGAAAATCTGTTCAACTGCAAGTCAACAGCCAAAGTCTAGAATATAGAATAATAGAATAGGTATTTTTCTTCTTCTATGATTATTGGTGATGACAACCAGCTTACAATCTTCATATCTCTTGGCTGAAGCTGAAAATGGCACTTTGAAACCTGAAATTTACATGGAAAGTTCCTTAATATAAAAAGCACAATGCCAGAGTAACTAAAGTATATAAATACAATGCAAAACAAAGATGAATTGGCAAGAATGCAATCAGATTATGACTTGCCGTCAAGCAGATTCAAATTTAAAATTTCAAGCAAATTTCTAGTTTTATAGTGATTGATGCCATATCTATTTTAAACTGAATATATGTTTAATACATTTAAATTGGGGCAGTCTAAAATTCTTAACAGTTAAAATTACCAAAAAGAAATCACTGGTAGGCACTCAAAACTGCTCACATTCATACTGCCCAACAATGGAAGACTGGAGTATCTGTACGTGTAAACCTATTGCAGACATTGCAGTCTTCCATCGTAGGGCAGCATAGTTATTCCCCGATACTAGATATATCCAAAAAGCATGAGAATGTTTCAGAAGGGAAATATTTTAATCACACTTTAATGTCCACTTCTTTCCTTCCGCTCTTCCTACATCCAAAAACTTGAGAATGTAGCCAGAATGAGGAAACAAAGCATTTTCTTTGGGCACATCCATTTAACAATCAAATAAATTCCCAGACATATATTAGAGATAACCATTAAAGCTTTGGAGTCTCTTGCTATCGTAGAGCTGCAGCTTGCTAAGCAGATGCGAGCAAAGAAATTGCTTAGTGAGTAGCCTGTTCAAAACATTTAGCTTTTGACTAGCTACACTCTCAAGCGTTTGGATTGTGCCGAGTCAGAGCTATAGGCTAATATGAAAGGTTTCAAGTCGCTGGCTAATGGCTATCCTTTTATGAATGTTTGAGCATGATAAGTGGATTATATACTGGCATTAAAAACGCATAATAAAATATACTGTTTTAAGTAGTGGTAAATGGTTTCTTTCGTAGTTGCAAAGCACGGTCTCGGGAAACTGTGCTTTTGGCAGTGAGACTTGCCCGCACTTATCATTACATTGGCAGTAAATTCAGCAGTTCTCATGCATTATCTGACATGGCAGAAGACTTTTATGGAATGTGTTTTTGTGACGTCACAGATAACGCACTTTGTTGGGGACGACAGCTGACACAACTGGTCATTTTGCGTCATCCCTGCAGTCTGGATAGTCATTTAATGGGGATTTAAATTATCCATCCATCCATCCATCCATCCATTAATGCATCTTTGAGACTGGCCATCATTCAATATTCAAAATGTTTGATTTTTCTGAGATTTATTTGTTTTTGGCATTTGAAGTGGGAATGATGTGACTTTGTTTTTGTGTGTTTTTATTGGCCCTGATCTTCAACTTTTCATGTGCAAAATGATTTCTCCAAATTTGATTCACGACCACGATCCAGGGAACTGTGCTGCATTTACAACCCCAATTCCGAAATAGTTGGGACAAAGTGTCAATTGTGAATAAAATAATAAAATGACTTTCAGATCACATGAGCCAATATGTTATTTACAATAGAACACAGATAACATTTCAAATGTTGAAAATGAGAGATACATTTTTATCCAAAAAATTAGCTGATTTCAAATTTTCTAGCTGCAACAGGTCTCAAAAAAAGTTGTGACACCAGCAAAAAAGGGCCGAAAGCGCAATTAATATATACTCAGTCCATATGAAAACGCACCACTCACAAAATCTGGAATAGCTCCACGGATTGATATGTGAAGTATATACGTATGATGCATTTGAGATAATGAATGATTTAAAAAGACATGTAAACATCATTCAATTTCATTCACAATAATGTTAAAGCGCGAGAGAGGTTTAACTGGTGTAGGGGTCAAACAGGAAAGTCAATAGAGGGTGTGACCGCCATTGGCATTGACACATGCGGTGCATCGTCGTTGCATGGAGTTGATCAGTCTCTGGATAGTGTTCTGAGGGATAGCATTCCACTCCTGAACAAGGGCAACCTCAAGTTCTCGGATGTTGTCCATCTTGCGTCGACGTGAAAGACGTCGTCCAATTTCATCCCATAAGTGCTTGATAGGGGACAGGTCGGGTGACAGACCTGGCCACTGAAGCACGGGGATGTTCTGCTGTGCAAGGCACTGCATGGACACCCTTGCAGTGTGTGCCCTAGCGTTGTCCTGTTGGAACGTGTGGACATCGTGGTGTAGGTTGAAGAACGGCACAACATGGTTCTGCAGCACCTGGTCCCGGTAGTAGACTCCGTTCACCCTTCCTCTGCAGATATGGACAGAGGTTCTGTGACGGTAGCTTATTCCACCCCACACCATAACGCTGCCACCACCCCAACGGTCCGTTTGAACGACACAATCGGCCAAACACGTATACGGCCATCTGCGTTCCTTAAGTGAAATCATGACTCATCAGAAAAGATGACACCGTGCCATTGTCGTAGTCGCCAATTCTGGTGCCCGTTTGCCCACTGTAGACGCTGGTTTCGGTGACGATCCGTCAATATGGGGCCGAAATAAGGACGTCGTGAAGTTTTTCACAAAACGAAATCTTTCATTGATCCCATTTTAATATTGTTTGAAGGTATTGGTTTCACTTACCATACGTAGCTATGACTATAGCTAGCTAAATATTTCACGTTCAAAAAGCTGGCTAATGTCAGTCCCCGCACATTAATTCTTGTACTTAGCTAGCCTATTTTAGCACTAATTTACCCATGGCTATGCCATTTACATAGCAATACTATGTTCCTGAGTTGTCTTAATTATCGCTTCCTCCAAAGAGTATTTCTTTTCTGATGCTGAAGACCCGGCCGAGAGTTAAGATCTGCAGTTCGTTCATTATTCGTGCATAACAAGTAGAAGCGATTTTATGTCAATGGTGAAGAACGGAAGGTAGGCTTATTGACAAGCGAACCTAATACCGTAACAAGTAGCAGTGTTTTAATATTTGCAGTAATTCCATTATGAGCTATTGGCACGCTATGGTTTTGATAGGATGATATGGTTCGGAAATATTCACCACATTCAGGAGAATGCTTTCAACGTCTCTCAGCCTTTAATTACAACTCGATGCCGTTTGAGCAAATGAGTTAATAGACACGAGCTATCAATGCAGCTGTACACAAGTAGCCTACAATGTTAACTGTTCAGTAAATGTATAGTGTTTATATACAGTATTAAACAGCCTTTGCGCCCTTACACTTTCGCTGCTCTCATCGCAAACCGGCATCTATTTATGCCTAAAACATTTAAATTAGATAGGGGCTATTTTATTTATTTGTAACATTGTATTAGTCTACAACTGCAGTACCTATAACTCACTTGCTCAAATGGCATCGAGTTGTAATTAAAGGGACATTGTGTAGGAATTACTCCAATCCAGCGTTGGAATCGTGTATTACATTCAAAGGAATAATGCACTCTAGCGCCTCACTTTTTAAACACGTATTGCAACTACGGCAGCGACCGTGTATCAAAAAGCCTTGTCAACGCTGATGAAACCATCGATGTATTAATAGAGCTGGTACTACTGAACCGAAAGCCAGCATATCGAGGGCTGACTTCAATAAACAGTTATGCCCAATACATAAGATCCGGACATAACTGTTTATTGCGGTCAGCCCTAGGCCTACCTTTAATCAATGTAAGATATTCAAAGTAATGGTAATAAACAACTCAGCTTAGGTGCATCTTGAACATTTTATATTACGAAAAAGAAAAGCAAGTGTTAGCTACATGCACGCTTATAGGATGTCACCTTCAATAGTTACCAAATACATACCAGTCATCCAACCCAAGTTAACCAACAACAGCCTTTGCTACCTCACTGTTTATTCTGTAACTTTACATAAAAGACAGGTGAAGCAGCCGAGTCGCTATCTAACAAAGCCATTCATCAAATACAATAACTGCAAACACTGGTGTCGTTACACCTGATCACTTTACCGACTTGCTAATGACATAAGCCGACAGCATGGAATCTCCTGACCAGTGCTACTCGCAGAGAACCGCAGCAGTGCAGCTTACGAGAACGCTCTTTGAGACAAGGTCCCCTTGGTGTTCACGTAACCTAAATTAATATTTTTTAAATGGTTTCTGCCGCGGATAAGGCCACCGGCAATTTATAAGAGAAATATCAGATTATATATCGATCATTTGCAGTAATCAAAAAAATAATAAATTATTCACGGAGCTATTAGAGTGTCTTATTCAATTGTTCCTCATGGAATAATTTCCTTTTGCCCCCCATGGCATAACGTCACTTGCGATCAGCTTGACCGCGAAGTCCTTGTCGGCCAGCGCTTATCTCTGCGCGTATAGAGCTAGAACCAAGTTAAAACACATTTGTTCACGTATTGCTAAACAAGAGTGTTAATCGCTCATTGGAAAAAACTTTTAATACTTTACTACACTCACCCTACGCCAGCAATTAGGTATAACTCACAGCCGAGAGAGTGTAGATAGCCAGGCACAACTATACTGAGGGAGAGCGAACTCAGGGTAAACAGAAAGGGAACAGCTGAGCGCGCGCATGCGCCAATATAGAATAACAATAACCAGGCAGTAGACTGGCGTGACCGCCTTTCTTCCCCACACCCGCCCCCAACCAGACAGGACACAGTATCGCAACCTATCCTAACACAGGCAACTGGAACGCCCGCACAGGCAAATGACTGAACACCACAGCATAAGGTGACACATGGATATCAACACTGGGTACCAACATACAACACAACATTATTCAAAAAAAGGATACGTGACGAGTCCATCATAAGTCCAAGACATAGTCACTGAGATGAGAAGGCAGACGACGTAGCCTGGTGCCACGCCTGGGTGAGGAGGGTGCACCGTCAGGGTCGGCGCAGGAGGACCCCGGGTCCTCTGGGGGATCACACTGCAGGGCAGTGGCGGCAGGTGATTGCCATTCCGGAACAGGGCAAGATCCGTTGGGCCCAGCAGAGGTGGGCACTGAAGCAATTTCAGGGGGTATAGCAGGCGCCAGGGGGGGCACCACCTGGGGCGGAGTCGGGGGCGGAGGATAGTCGTTGTCATATGCATCACCATCCTTCGAGAGACGGATGCCGTCAAGGCAGGCCACTGGGACCTTGTAGCAGTCCGACAACTTGACTCGGTAGGTGAAGTCTCTAAGTTGTGACCCTGCAAACTTGAGTAGACCACACCAGAGACCCTCCACAGACACAACGAGGTACCTGTCACGGCTGTATGTTTTGTTGCGGTCAGCGTGGAGGTAGACAAGGTCACCCACCTCAACCGAAGAAGGGACTAGGGTCTTTCCACGAGGGGCTTTGGACTTTTCACAGTGTGCGTGGTTCCTTGTCCTCTCCTCGTGCTGCAAACGATTGAGGTCCTCGTCGACGAGGGGCAGCTGGGTGCAGGTGAACTGGTCCCTCTGCGTCCACATCTCCTGGGCAGACAAGCCGCGGGATCGTCGTCTGGAGTTGAGGCAAGCAGTTGCGACCGCTAGTAGCCTCTGCGATATGGGGTCACCGCGAGGCTGCTGTCGCAGCAATTCCTCTTCCAACTCCTGCACCGCCTTTTCTGCAACGGGGTTCTTGTTCGGGTTCTTCGCTCACCCAAGCTCAAGCGAAATTCTATGTTGTGCGAGGAGTGAGTCGGAAGCCAGGGCCTTGAAAGCGGGGGCCGGGTCGGTCCGTATTACGGCAAATGGACAGTCCAGGGGCCGTAGGTCCACGCAGAGCCTGATGAGTCCACCCCGCAGGGTTTAGCTACCCTCGTCTTCCACCAGCATCGACAAGGTGTAGGACGTCACACACTCCCGTAACACTAGCACCAGTTGACCTGCACGTTTCATGACGTCGGCAGCAAAGGTGACGCCAACTACAGCAAGGGGCGCAGACGACGACTGTTCGATGACGACCTGAGGTGCATGACGGAGAGCTGCACAAGAATGACAGCCCTCTGTGACTCGGAGGACGGCCTTGTCAAGGTCAAGGCAAAAGAAGTATCTGCTAATCGTCTTTCTGAGCTGGTTGGCGAAGGGGTGGCTGAGCTGTAGGTGCAAAGCAGTCACTAGGCCATCCAGGACCTGTCTGGGGACTATTATGCACTCCCGACATGGGGAGAGGGGTTCTTCACGTCTCACGATGAGTAAGCCGTCACTTGAAATGGATGCCACGCTGAGGTACCTTTTGACGTCCTTGATGTTCGTCAGTTTCTTAGATGGTCGGGTCCCTTGGGTAAGATGAGCGTGGGTACGACGCAGATCAGGGCACTCGGACTGGAGTGATCGCCACGCCGTTCTGCCCGTGAATGGAAGTCTTGCACGACCTGCCAGGATATCGTCGCTGGACAGGAGCCAGACGACTGAATCCTGAGTGCGTTGCACAAAGCTGCACACTTGGCATGCCATGTCTGTGCAGTCGGGAGGGTTACGGCTAGCAAAGTCAGATGGGAGGATGGCTGCACCGGCCACATGTCGTATCGATACTTGGAATCTGCTTGCCGTGGAGAGGAACGTGGACACCCGGGGACTAGCGGAGAACTCGCCCCTGCACAGCTTTTCGTAGGCTTGCACACATGGTTTGCTGTCCGTCAGGACGTACGCCCTGTTTGTCGACTGCAATAATGTAGGGGCCAAAATGCTTGATAGTCGCAGCAATGGCGAGGGCCTCCACCTCGCAGGGCAGCCATGTCAACTGATGGTCACGCAACTTAGCGCTAAAGAAACCAGCAAGGGCAAGTTTGTTGCTACGCATCACATACAGTGTGGCAGCTATGCCAGGTCTCCTAACAGCGGCATCAGACACGATCCATAGTTGATCATCTGGGCGGGGCAGGATGACTGAGCGGCCGGAGGAGAGGCATTCTTTCACCTTACTGAAGGCACAGCGTAGCTCTTCAGTCCATTCGACGTTGTCTTGGGACGTCTTCCCTGCGATGGCGTCGTCAAGGGGGGCAAGTAGGGCAGAGCAGTGTCTGATCACGCGGGCCATTACCTTAACCGCTTCGATGAAGGATCTTATGCCTCCTACTGACTTTGGCGGCTCACACGCAGCCAGGGTAGACACACAGTGGGGGCTAGGCTGAAGCGCACCCCGGGTCCACACCCACCCAAGGATGGTAGTGGAGCGTGGGTTAATGACAGTCTTGGATGCTGAGAGACGCAGGTTGCATCAACTCCGGGCATGTAGGACAGAGGTCCAGTTCTCCAACAGCTCCTCAGGTGAGTTGCCGCCGCAATACAAGTCATTAACGAGCTTCGCCACAACGCCAGCCTGCAGCAGATCACCCAACACGCGGCACATGAGTTCTTCAAGTGCGGTCTCTGAGCCAGGCATACCCATGGCTGAACGTGCATAGACACGAACTCCGCGAAAGGGGGTGGCCACGCCACAGTACTTCATGGAGTCGCACGACAGTGGTATCTGGTAGAATGCGTTCGTCAAGTCTGTGGCTATTAGGGGGCTCCACTGAGCATCTTGGCGTAAGGTGTTGTCGACGTCGAGCATGAGGGATGGTTGGGGCTTTGAGTAACGGCCGACATCGGCAAAGGCAATCACTAAGCGATATCCACCATTCTGCTTTCGGACTAGGAAGGAGGGGTTGAGATATTCTACAGACACACCTACGTCCTCAGGGCGACGGAAGACGCCCAGGTGCTCTAGTTCGTCAAATTTCTTTTTTTTTTTTTAATGGAAAAAAGAACATTTATTGTTTTAAATATCGCAACAAATCCAAGGTGGCATACAAAACCTACATGTTAGTATTACAAAAACATTGTTCCCAAGCGAAAAGTGATCACTTCTTAGTATTCAATATAAAATTCATTTATTTAGAGTAAGTCATTGTAGTGTGGGAGATCGTATTAAATTGCAGTGTGGCTCTCAAAACTGGTAAAGAGCAGTTCATCTGAGTAAAAATCTTCTCTGAACTGTGAAGAGTTTCAATGATTGGAAATCCAGTCATTGTTAAAATCTATAAAGTACTCAAACAGAAATTATACCCTATACTGGGCAGCCTGGTGAACTGCGTTTATTTCTGAAATGACTTTAGTGTATTACCACAAAAAAAAAAAAAAAAAACAAGCTTATGAACAATCATGGAGTTAACTGCAGAATCATGTCAACTGAATTAATGGTGTACAGGAAAATATTTTAGTAGGAAGGGGACAATTCACCAAGTAGGCTCAGGAAAAATTGTTAGGTGTTATTCCTTTGTCAAAAATGACATGTGCTACAGGCTAGTGATAGCCACAGAATTTGACCCACAGCTAGACCAGTGTAGCACTGAATAGAGAAAACATTGTCAGTTCAAAATAAAACAATCTCTTCCACCATACAACTGTTGGCAAATGACATCACTTTGAAGTTGAACAAAAGGCACTTGTACAATCATCCAACGTATGAAATCCCACAGTGCTCCTAGGTATAATCTGAGGAATAGGTAAATTAACCACAACAACATGCTGCATCCTTCGGAATGCTATGAATCATGTCAATCCAGCAACGTTTCTTTTTTTTTTTTTTGCAATGGCTGCATGGCGCAGGAAACTATTCATAGAAAAGAAAATCTGCACTAATTTTTTGCTACAAATTTCTCTTTGGTACAAACAACTTCTGGAAAATCTTGAATGAAATATGAAATAATAAGGTCACAACAACCACAGAAAAGTGTACTCAAACACACCCATCTGATTTCCAGCTGTGTGAAGCTCTGAACGTTACGGCTTGTGGCTAATATTCAATGCATACACAGAACGGAAAAGCAATCCATTGAATCCAATGACTTAAAACCACACACTGCACCCAAAAACTGATGTGCCCATTAATACCACTACACAAACGCTTCATCGAATCATAGCAGGCTAAATACACAATAAATCATTCTGTGAAATTAAAACTTTGTGCTTTTAAAGGGTTCTGAACTGGCAATTTCCCCATTTGTCAGGTGACAGTTGTAAATGAGCAGACATGTGGCCTCTTTTCAAGTGAATGAGATTTAACTCACCCAGGGATGTGCGTGCAACAAATTTGCACAGACTGGCCAAAAATGTCTGTCAACACTTTCAATTTGTTTGTAAGCAGCTTAAATTTGGGAAAATGGAAAAATTCAGCTGTTAGCCCTAGTCTATGCCAATGGTCAATTTACATGTGCAGTTTCATATTGGTTAGCCAATCAATTACATCGAAAAATGGACAGAATTTTCCTTTAACAAAAGAATAGTTAAAGAACTCACAGATGAAATGAAGCTCAACTCTTGCGCATTAGATATTGCTACACAATGAGCAGCAACAAGAGAGACATGGTCACGAAAACTGCCACTGCATCAAAACTTAGTACAAGCTCCATTAGCCATTGAAAAATTATACTACTTACAACAGGAAAAATAAGACCATGCAGTTTGGTTTGTAATTGGTACATAATAACAGAAGGGACAAACCACACCAATTATAATGGAGAAGTGGGCAGATGACTCCAAAAGTTTAGAACAGATGCCTCAGCTCAGCTCAGATGACTGGTGTGGAATAAGTCTTTGGATTCCTCCTCTGAGCACCATCTAAATCTAGTATACAGGGTTAATGCATCATAGACTGCCTGACTGCCTCCTCCAGTGATGTCCTTGTCACCATCGGCCTCACCACCTCCTCGTTCTTTTTGGTGAGCCTCTTACGGGCCTGGTCATGAGTCATCATGGTCATGTCCCAGCCATTCACCTGCATTATCTTGTCTCCCATCGACAAGCCTGCAATATCCGCCGGCCCTCCAGGTGTTACCTTTGTAACATAGATACCCTTGTCACACTTGTCCTTAGAGAAGGGGTTCTGCCCTGGGTCTTGGTCCATTCCACCACCTATGCTGAACCCCAGGATCAAGTTGTCACGATGACGCAGTTTTTTTATCTCAATGCATTCCACAACAGCAGTGACCGGCTGCCCTGGGACGAAAGACATTTCATCTAAGTAAATGTCGAAAGCTTGTTCACTTCGTAAAGACACGGTCCTTATGATTTTTCGGAGGAAAACACCACTAAACACAACTTCCTTTGGTAGGAGTGGCGCACCACGTTAACAATTAAGGACTTGTGCAGGCAGGGACCGATGATGAAATCTAGTTCGTCAAATTTCTGTTGTAGCTCAGTGAGTTCGTCTCTGCAGTACAAGGGTAAGCTACCTTTGCGTTGTGGTTGCTCGACTGGGCCCATATTGACTTTGGCCTCGAATGGGCCCACGGCGCCATTGTAGCCAGTGATTTCGGGGTTAAATACCTCGTCATGTTGGTCCAGCAAGGAGTGAAACTTGTCCTTAAAGCCGGGGGGGGAGTAGGTTGTCTGGGTCTACTTGGACGCCCCTGGAGTGCTGGACATTCGCAGGTCGCACTGGGAGGTGTCGGGCCAAAGGCATGATGGAGTGAGTGTCAGACGCTTGGCTTGGAATGGACGGTGTTGAGAGGGGGTCCACTTGACAGAAATGCTGGTGATGTTTCAACTCGTGGGGCTCACAGGAAAGGTTCGGGATGCGGACCCTGCCCGCGACGCTGGATATCACCCCGGGGTGGGGCCAGTCGCGCATAGCGTCGCCCTTGCCCACGCGCACATCCAGACGGGGTTCCATGGCATAGGCTGTATCTGAAGGAGCGTCGAGTGGGAGGGAGATTTCAAGAAATTCACCTGGCCATATGGTGGCTGACACGGGAGGGGCACGCAATGTAATGGTGCGGCGAACCGTGTTCTTGGCGAGAGCTGTGTCAGTGGAGCCGTAGGGGAACACTGCTCCATCGGCTAAGGTAATCAGTCTTTTGGCGGGGCGCACGGAGATGTCATTTGAGGACATGAAGGGAGTGCCTGCGAGTATGTCTACGTCGAGGTTTTCCACGACTAGGCCGTCAAAGTGGAACTTATTGGCACCACGGTTGAATGTAAAGTGGGTCTCTCCCACCACCTTCATGGGAGAGGAACCATCAGCCAGGTGGGCTGACTGGGAGCTGGGGGTTACGTGAGCTCCCAGGCGGTGTGCAGCAGACAGTCTGATCATGTTACACGTAGCGCCAGTGTCAAGAATGATACGAGCATGGTGGTGTTTGTAAAAGGTGTCAATATATGGGGATTGCCTGACTTGCACGGCACGTGCAGTGTGGGACTGAGTGGGCTCAGGGGATACAGGAGGAAGTGGCTCTTCATCAGAACACTCCTGGTATGTGACTGAGTCGACGGGCTCTTCATCGAGCACAGAGACAATCTGTCTGGCTTTGAGCATGAATTTACGGTCTTGTTCAGGTAGGTATTTGCATGAACTGAGGAAGTGTGTGTTGTTTTGGCATGACTTTTCACGTGGGCTTGACCGCATTGGCATTTTGGCGGCACCAAAGGGGAACTGACGGGGTACGGTGCCACCATACGTGCGGTTAGAGGCAGCAGCTCGCATTATTTTCTTATCGTCAGCTGCGCGGATTTCAGAAAGCAGGGAATCTAGGGCTTGGGAGATCTCTGGTTTGATAGATACCAGTGTACGAGTGCGTAACTCGGTGCCATATCTTTGTTTAATAAGTCTGGGTAGATCGGCATGGATTAAACGCAGCCACGTTACAACTACAAAGTTCTCAAGGGAAGGGGACAGCTCCTCATCCTCAGTTAGGGCTACGCCATGGTGGGTTAACCCGGCTGCCTTAAGGAGTCTATCCTCTGTGAATGCCATAAGGCGCTGTTATAAATCTTCAGGACATTCATCAGTTTCTAAGTGAATGTCCACAAAATCAATGAGCTGGGCGCCTGTGGTCTGGAAGCCGTAATGTAAATGAATGGCTTGCCACATGCCCTCAATGGATGTGGAATTTCTGACAATGGAGTTACGGGAAATCACAGGGCAGTAGTTAGCAATTTGACCTAGCATGAGTTCCAACTGGCTAACTTTTTGCTGAGCAGTGCGCCAGCGAATTTCAGGAATTGTCTCACCATCATCCAGAAATCCACTGAGGGGAGTAGCTCGGCTCTTCTTACCCCACGTCGCACCCTCGATGAGGAAAGCAGCGAACAACGGATCCAATGATAGTTTGTACAGTAAATTTTGTTTCCAGTTTTCAAATGAATTCAGAGTCTCTTGTTTAGTTAGGCACCACTGTTTCGGTGCACGGTTAACGTTAGCTGCCATCACGCCGACAATAGTGCTCTCAAACTACCTTCTCGGCCGCTGACACTTTCGTCGGAGTTGAGGAAGTTCGGATGCAAGGCTGGGTTTGGTAACTTTGCGCTGCCACCACGCCAGTAATTAGGAATAACTCACAGCCGAGAGAGTGTAGGTAGCAGGGCACAACTTTACTGAGGGAGAGCGAACTCAGAGTAAACAGGAAGGGAACAGCTGAGCGCGCGCATGCGCCAATGTAGAACAACAATAACCAGGCAGTGCGCTAGGTAAGCAGATGTTTAGCTGTACTCGCGTAATCAAGCGGTCAGGCGGAGTGGACCACCTTTTATTGTTCGGCATGTTACTAACAGAATGCATTAGGGGAAGTAGATGCACATTTAGCAGTATCTCTCGACCACTTACATTATTACAAACAGAAGACACCGTCGTGAAAATTTAATGTCGGATGAGGCAGACCCTCTTAGAGACTGTCAAAGCACGGACAGGTGTCATTTGTGACAGGGAGGCTGATGCGAAGTCTAACGAAAAGAAGTCTGCTGCATGGACCAGCATCCAGAAACTGATAATTGGAAAGGACACATACACGTCCTTTATGACAGTTAATCCTGGCTAGTTCTCCGTCATTTTCCTTCATTGAGGCGTTTTCCAATTATCTTAATTGGCAACTGAAGACACGATTTATCTCCATATGCGATCTATAACAGCGACACAATCATGGGCTTAATTCAGTACAGAGAAATAATGTAGCCTACTTATTAAAAGGCTAATGCTTCGCCTCGATTGAACTGGTCCGCATTGTAATGACATATCTCCTTTCACTCTCGGTATTGGGTTGATAAAAAATGTGGCACTCTGCTGTTGAATAGGCTATTATAGGCGTGCCTGACAGTCGAGAGGAATGCAATTTTTAACAACGTAGAGTTAAATGCAGCAAACGCGTCCACATGAATGATTGTGGTCTGACTTAACAGGTGCTGCTTGTTCTCTCCGATTAAGCGTGGAGTGCTCTCGGAGTGAACCTTTTGTTAATTATGAAAATGCTCAGAACAGGTCAGGACTAATAATTTTTTTAAAACGGATCTTTTGTGCAAGCCAATTCTCAGTTCTGGCTACGCCACTGTATACTGAATTTATCCCACTATTTCATCGCTGTTACATGGCATACGGAGAGAAACAGTGTCTTAGTAGCCAATTATGATCATTGGAAAACGCGTTAAGGAGAGGAAAAAGATTGACAACTAGCTAACAAACTAATTAATCCCCCCCCCCAATTCCCCGTTCAATTTGCGCCACTGCCAACATCATAAAGTGCAATAACGGCATTCTTTCCGGACCGCACAAGAAGAAATGTCAGACAGTAAAAAGAACTCTGGCGGCTAATGAAAAATAAAAGTCTGCAGATCGAGCCCGAAAAAAAATTGATGCACTTAAAAACAGGTGGTGGCACCTTCCCATTGTTAAAACATGACTATAAGCGTAGCTTATTCTTTAGTCCTATATGACAAAAAATAAGCACCTTCTAGGAACTGTTTAGCAGTTTCATTCATGTATAAGAGATAAGCACCTTTCGTGGTTATAAGCCTGATTGTTTACATGGTTTCAGTAGCTTTAGTCGCGATTAACACCGGTATTCATGTGCTATGGGAATTATGGTAAATACCAAAAGCCGAACACCCCCCCATGTGGTATTTTCCACTGGGCAACTCATAGAAAATTTTGGTACACGAGTTGCTGAGATGAAATAACCTTTTACCTTTTCAACATGGCGGACAGCGAACAAGGATTCATCGCCAATTGTAAATAACGTGTCCGGCATTTTTAATTTCACTCCAACAACACAAGCACTTGAACACAACGCACTCGTAATTTCGAATTCAGATATGGAAAGTATCATCTTCCCGATCGCACATGCCACAGTAAATGCCAGCTTCTAAAGTCTACCCACCAGCTGCTGGCAGTAGTAGCCGACTGATTTTAAATGTCGGCACAATAGCGCAGGGCAAACGCGGATTTATCCCGAGTTTGGTGCCATTAGTCCTTTGCCAGGGGCAACAGTTTCAAGATGGCTGACTTTCATGGCGCTCCCCTACCAGCTTTCCTGCCCAATGAAGAAACAAGTCTAAATTTCTTCGTTTACGAGAATATATCAGATTATTAGCAGAGGTCATAATACACCAATGATGACATATATATGAATGCAGAATTAGATTTTGGCAAATAAAAAAATGTAAATGTTACACACCTTTAAAGGCTAAGATACGTTGAAAGCATGAACCTGAATATAGTGAATATTACCGAACCATATCACCCCAACAAAGCAATACACAATGACGACACCATAGTCTGCCAATAGCTCATAATAGATAGAATATTGCAAATATTAAAAAGCTGCCATGTCATGACTTAAGCTTTGTCTGGTCAAGAAACCTGCATTCCAGTCCTTCGTATTCGCTACTTCTTCGTTTTCTGCTCAAAGAATGTACGAACTGAAAACGTCATTCTTGGCCAGTGTCCTGACGATTTGTGCAACCTCAACTAAAAATATGACCATAGGCGCACCCAATGAGCACACCACGATCGAACAGTCTTTGTTTTCGCTTTAATTTTGCTCTATGAAATAGCCCACAGTAGCAAAATTATTTTTGTTGACTTCTTATAACATTTGCTCATGTTATAATGAGTTGGATAAGCAAAAATACAAGTAAAATGCTGCATGTCTAATTTTGACATTTTCCGGAAAAGTTAGTCATGCAAGTACCCAAATGCTTACAAGAAGGAACGGCACTGAAAATAAATATTTTAAACATATAGCTATAAATATATTTATGAAGAAGAAACAAAAAAGAAGATGAAACAAAGCCCGAGATTTTGGGTCTGTATATGCGCTGTACCGCGAAGCAGCTTGTCTTGATGGGTAGCACAAATTGGCAGATTACCTGGTCTTCAGCGTCAGAGAAGAATATTGCTTGAAGAACCTGATGAATAAGAACAACTCAGGAAAATTATATTGCTACGTAAATGGCCTAGCTAAGTGTCCGTCTACGGGAAATTTGGCGCTAAAATAGCACCATAAAATAAGTGACATTGAGGCTGATGTAAGCAAGCTTTTCTAGCATGAAATATTTAGCTAGCCATGATACAGCATCATCGTAGCTACGCACAGTGAATGAAACCAATACCCTCAAACAATATTAAAATGGGATCAATGAAAGATTTCGCTTTGAGAAAGACTTTCTTGCTCCGACATGATGGTTGTCCTCTTTGATTTCTTATTCTGTAGCCTAGTTTACGACAGAGCTGCATAGAGACAAAACCAGGTAAAAAAAATCAAACAGCCAATCAAAGCTCATGGTCAGCAAGTCCCGCCTCCAAAGTCTAAAGGCCAACGCCCACTGGCCGCGAAGCGGCGTGGCGCGTCAAACTTCGGAGGTAGCCTTGACGCTTTTAAACGCCCACTGAAAGCGTTAGCCGCGTCAACATTGCCAGCTGTGTCAACTCGACCGAGAGGCCATGAGTGTCAATCTCAAAATATTAAACAAGACAACGTTTAATTTTAGGTGGGGGGGAGGGGACCTGCCTACCTATCAAGCTTACTGTAAGTGATGGCAAAGTGCGACGGTCAGGTTACTATGCACTATACGTTATATACAGGCATAATTTTCCTCATAAATTTAGACGTCAAGTAAGACGTCATAATTAAGATTATGATTCATTTTACTTTACCCAGCAACGAATTAGCTAGCCAGCTAACTTAGCAGTGTAAAGTTCACATTAGTGTACCTTGAGTTAGGTACTGTCTAACTGTAGATCGCCTGATAACGCAGCGTCCATTTAGCCGTCTGACGGTTCCCGTTTTTTTTCTGCTATTTTGCCGTCACTTCCGCTTGACATGCTCAGTTGTCACAGATGTGGACTTAAAGTTTGTAGACATACACAGCATCGGCAATTATGTTAACCAGAAGCACTTTTAATTTGCAGGGCAGGCGAAATAACATGCAGTAGCTGATAAGTGGTCATGACTTAGTTTGATTGTAATCTGTCACGCGAAAAATTTGTTTTGCGTCCGGTGTGAAAGCTGCTTAACGCGAAAAATTTGTTTGCGTCTGGTGTGAAAGCAGCATGTGTATTCGCGTCTTTGCATTGACTTTGAATGTAGGCTAATGTGTCCCGCGAAAAATTTGTTTCATGTCTGATGTGACAGCAGCTTTGTGGATAGTACGCGACAGTTAGGGTGAGCTCTGTTATGTTATGAATGTAACAGGAAGGATATTACCTGCGTAGTGAGGGTGGATTTGGTCCATATACTGGGCAGCTGGAATGTGGAGAATCTAGTTCAGCCCCGCCCCCAACTCTTAGTGTCACTTCACACAGAGCTGTGATGTGTAGGTGCGTCCAGTGGGGCCTTAGATTGCACAAAGGAATTTTTAGATCTAAGTGAGGCTAAGACTGTTCTAGCCTGAGATGTCTCACCTACTATGAATATCCCCATGTACCACACCCGGCCTAGTGAATGGCACCCCCCCACCCAGTAATGTATTGGCTATAAACATTGAACCACTCAGAATACTTTATACTTATGTCGAGCACCCAGCTACTCCAAGTGTGGTGCCCTAATTTACTTCACCACTCCACAGTGAATTACCCAAGAGAGAAACTTTACTTTAAAGCGAATGCAGCAAAAATAAAAAAAAGAATAATAATCAAAATAAGGAATGTACATCTAACTGGGGCTAACTACAGCTAAGAAAGGCAAATAGCCAGCGAACTCACAGTAATGTTACCCAACGTAGTCCACGTTACTGATGCTGAATATGACTGTCCTTCCCTCTTGTGCCCACCGCACACGAACACAAAACTATTTTAGTGAAATGAATAAATCGGCCTTATGCCGACTATTCCGTTGTTTTACAGAGGTAAAAAAACAAACAACTAGCTGCTTCTAGCCAAGTACCCCTGACTGCGGGCCGCGGAATGGGGCGGGGTCGGACAAAGAGGCGGGGATGGACATCCGATGGGTGTGGTCTATGGCAATGAAAAGAACAGCACCATCTGATGGACGACTGCAAGAAGTACAACACTCATCTGTACTCTATGGAAATCGTAAATGTATTGAAGTTAATGCATAAATATGTTAAAATAAAATAAAAAATGTACTTGATAAATATTTTATCCCATATATATATATATATATACACAGTATGTGTGTGTGTGTGTGTGTGTGTGTGCGTGTATTTGTGCGTGTGTTCGTATGTGTGTATGTATGTAATATTTTCATTTAACTGCTCTGAAGGGGTTTTTCACAATAGTGACCAACTCGCCGTACATCACAGAGAACGGAACATAAAGTGCTTCACAATGACAACAACTATGACGCCAAAGTTGCGCAGGAATTGATAGGAGACACAAGAGAGCAGGACACGAAAGGAAAATAGTAAAAAGACATGAAAGTGCGAGGAGGACATGCAATGGCCCCGGAAGGACAGGGCCTCGACCCCGGCCCAGGGCCCCGAGAGCTTGGGCAGGGGCGGGCTTTGCCTGGGGCTCCAGAGAGGACTCCTGGGAACGACCAGGGAGCAGGCCCGGTCCCCCAGAGCCGCACTGGGTGGAAGGGGAAGGTGGCGGGCGAAAGTAATCTGACAGGGTGGGTTTGGGCCCTGCTGTGGCTGCGCCCCGGTCGAGCCGGGGGCCAGGTGAAAGGGCTCCATCCCAGCTTCGCCTCGCCATAAATCACATCCTGATAGCAGGCTGCAGGGCGGAGATACGGGTAATAATCCGATGGGGCACGGCCACCTTCCATGGGCTGCCCCGGGTCTCTGCGGGGCTGCAGCCCTCCTCGAGGGGCCTTGTCCCGTCAGGCCCGGCCCCCCAGAGACGACCTGCAGGCGATGACTCGGGCCCTCCCATCCCGAGGAGGCCGGGGGCCGGAACACGTTCGCGCCCGCCGCGGCCGACCGCCGCCGCATCCCGGGTTCAGCTGGGGCTGCCCTGAAAGGGCTCCCCCCCCCGCCTTTGCCACCTCCAAACCCAGTCTTGATAGCTTGCTGCAGTGCAGAGTTATTTGCCAAAAAGCCTCCTCCCCAAGTTTCCCTGCCCCGCGGCCCCCCAGGGCGCGCCTTTCTCTTCCAGGTGACTCCCCCCAAACGGCCCTCGGGGGCCAGCCTCGGTGGTGGCGGGGAAAGGGGTGAACCGGTGTCACCCTCTTCAGCTGGGTGGTCGTAATGTTCTGGAACAAGGAATCCGACTTTAAAAAGTAATGCGGTGATACCTCTAGCTTTCAGAAATTTGACTAAGTCCCGCGGCAGGTGACCAATTTGTCATTTACCTGAAATAAGAGTCCCGGGCTGCGTACGGATAGTCAAAAAAAATTACGTCCTGTCCACGAAAACCTAACCACTTCTATTTAACCTTTGTGGAAGATGTCATAAGAGAAAGGACAGGTGTAAAGGGGAATTCCAAACGACTAAGGAATACAACCGCGTGAGAGAATCTGAATGCACTTACACTAAGCATCGTAATCATCAGTCCCCTGCCAATCATATACAACCCCAATTCCAAAATAGTTGGGACAAAGTGTAAATTGTGAATAAAATCAAAATGCAATGACTTTCAGATCACATGAGCCAATATGTTATTTACAATAGAAAATAGATAACATTTGAAATGTTGACACAGACATTTTACATGTTTATCCACAAAATCAGCTTATTTCAAATTTTCCGGCTGCAACAGGTCTCAAAAAAGTTGGGACACAGGCAAAAAAAAGGGGCTGAAAAAGCAATTAATATACAAAACCCAAAACCAGGGAAGTTGGCAAGTTATGTAAATCGTAGATAAAAACAGAATACAATGATTTGCAAATCCTTTTCAACTTATATTCAATTGAATACATGGCAAAGACAAGATGTTTAATGTTCAAACTGAGAAACTTTATTTATTTTTTTGCAAATAATCATTAACTTAGAATTTAAAGGCAGCAACACATTTCAAAAAAGTTGGCACAGGGGCCTTTTCACCACTGTGTTACATCGCCTTTCCTTTTAACGACACTCAGTAAACGTTTGGGAACTGAGGAGACCAATTTTTGAAGCTTTTCAGGTGGAACTCTTTCCCATTCTGGCTTGATGTACAGCTTAAGTTGTTCAACAGGCCGGGATCTCCGTTGTCGTATTTTACGCTTCTTAATGCGTCAGACATTTTCAATGGGAGACAGGTCTGGACAACAGGCAGGCCAGTCTAGTACCCGCACTCTTATACTACAGAGCTATGCTATTGTAACATGTGCAGAATGTGGCTTGGCATTGTCTTGCTGAAATAAGCAGGGGCGTCCATGAAAAAGACGTTGCTTGGATGGCAACA
Organism: Gymnothorax reevesii; assembly: GCA_029721435.1. Lineage (NCBI taxonomy): Eukaryota > Metazoa > Chordata > Actinopteri > Anguilliformes > Muraenidae > Gymnothorax > Gymnothorax reevesii. The sequence goes on along the minus strand of CM056587.1, from coordinate 47,148,997 downwards.
TATGTTGTTCCAAAACCTGTATGTACCTTTCAGCATTAATGGTGCCTTCACATATGTGTAAGTTGCCCATGCCTTGGGCACTAATACACCCCCATACCATCACAGATGCTGGCTTTTGAACTTTGCGCCTATAACGGATGGTTCTTTTCCTCTTTAGTCCGGAGGACAGGACGTCCACAGTTTCCAAAAACAATTTGAAATGTGGACTCGTCAGACCACAGAACACTTTTCCACTTTGCATCAGTCCATCTTCGATGAGCTTGGGCCCAGCGAAGCCGGCTGCGTTTCTGGGTGCTGTTGATAAATGGCTTTTGCTTTGCATTGTAGAGTTTTAACTTGCACTTGTAGATGTAGCGACGAGCTGTAGTTACTGACAGTGGTTTTCTGAAGTGTTCCTGAGCCCATGTGGTGATGTCCTTTACACACTGATGTCGGTTTTTGATGCAGTACCGCCTGAGGGATCGAAGGTCACAGGCATTCAATGTTGGTTTTCGGCCTTGTCGCTTACGTGCAGTGATTTCTCCAGATTCTCTCAACCTTTTGACGATATTACGGACTGTAGATGATGAAATCCCTAAATTTCTTGCAATAGCTTGTTGAGGAATGTCGTTTTTAAACTGTTCGACAATCAGCTCACGCATGTGTTCACTAAGTGGTGACCCTCGCCCCATCCTTGTTTGTGAATGACTGAGCATTTCAGGGAAGCAGCTTTTATACCCAATCATGGCACCCACCTGTTCCCAATTAGCCCGTTCACCTGTGGGATGTTCCAAATAAGTGTTTGATGAGCATTCCTCAACTCTCTCAGTCTTTTTTGCCACTTGTGCCAGCTTTTTTGAAACATGTTGCAGGCATCAAATTCCAAATGAGATAATATTTGCAAAAAATTACAAAGTTTACCAGTTTGAATATTAAGTAACTTGCCTTTGCAGTGTATATAATTGAATATAGGTTGAAAAGGATTTGCAAATCATTATATTCTGTTTTTATTTAGATTTACACAACGTGCCAACTTCACTGGTTTTGGGTTTTGTAAAAGAGAATCTGCTGAACAGATTAGTGAGAACATTTAGTGAGTAATATAGTTAACTGGCATCAGGTGTGTAACATATTGGCTATAAAAGAGATGTCTAAGAGAGGCTGAGTCTCTCAGAATTAAAGATGGCCAGAGGCTCTCCAACCTGTGAAGACTTGCATTAAAAAAATTTGGATTACTTTCAAAACAATGTTCTGCAACATCAAATTGCAAAGGCTTTGAAGGTCTCATCATTGACAGTGCATAATATCATCAAAATGTTCAGAGAAACTTGAAAAATCTCTGTGCACAAGGGACAAGGCCGAAGACCTTCACTGGATGCCCGTGATCTTCGGGCCCTCAGACGCAACTGCATCACTCACCGGCATGATTCTGTCATTAACATTACTAAATGGGCCCAGGAATACTTCAAGAAACCACTGTCTGTAAACACAGCCCACTGTGCCATCCACAGAAGGAAAAAGGAAGGAATTGTTGCGCATGATCCCGAAGAGCCGCTGTGTTCTGAGGACCAGGCCACTTAAAATGGTCTGTAGCAAAGTGGCAAAATGTCCTGTGGTCAGACGAGTCCAAATTTGACATTCTTGTTGGAAATCATGGGCGTTGTGTCCTCCGGGCTAAAGAGGAGAAAGACCACCCCTCCTGTTATCAGCATTCAGTTCTAAAGCCTGCATCTCTGATGGTATGGGGATGCATTAGAGCATATGGTGTGGGACACTTGCTTGTTTTAAAAAGCACCATGAATGCTGAGAGGTACATGAAGGTTTTAGAGCAACATATGCTCCCCTCCAGACAGCAACTATTCCAGGGAAGGCCTTTTAAATTTCAGCAGGACAATGCAAAACCACATACAGCAGCTAGTACAACAGCATGGCTTCGTAGCAGAAGAGTCCGTGCGCTGAACTGGCCTGCCTGCAGTTCTGATCTTTCACCAATTGAGAACATTTGGCTCGTAATTAAACAAAAAGTCCGTTAAAAGAGACCCAAAACCCTCCAGCAGCTGGAAGCCTGTATTAAACAAGAGTGGGATCAAATTCCAATGGCTAAACCCAAGAAACTTGAATCCTCAATGCCCAGATGCCTCCACTCTGTGTTAAAAAGATGAGGGGATGCTACACCATGGTAAACAGGCCCCTGTCCCAAGTTTTTTGAGAACTGTAGCAGCTATCAAATTTGAAATGAGCTCATTTTCTGGATAAAATTGTAAAATTTCTCAGTTTCAACACTTGCTATGTTATCTCTGTTTTACTGTGAATACAATACTGGCTGGTGAGATTTGAAAGTCATTACGTTTTGGTTTTATTCACAATTTACACTTTGTCCCAACTATTTCAGAATTGGGGTTGTACCTTTCTTTACGCAATTGGCCGGATGAATGGTCGTCGCAGCCGCATTAACTTCAATACATTTACGAATTGTGGGATAGCGTTATATCCTTTATTTTTGAAAAGGATGGTTCTGTGTACCCTATTGTAAAGGAGGTAAATTAGGAAGCACTGAGACACCTTTCCTTAAAGTCCGTGTAAAGTCATAATAAATATGTCTTCTGACTTTCTCTTTACAGAGAAAAGTGTGTTATTAACCACCCAGCAAAATTTGAATGATCAAAAAATTTTCCAAGTATTAAAAATTAGGTTTCAAAAACCTGAAAGATGAAGGAGTTATCTCTGCTCTAAGATGCTGGGGGCGTGTCTGCTGGGGGCCCTGAAACGACGCCCACTCTCTATTGTCACCTGTCAATCAAATACCACCACAATGAAATGAAAAATGGATGCTAATGCATGTAGCAGCTTCATTGGGGTCACACAGCTCTACATGTTCGAACCACGAACCTGCTCAGTTTTTACGATTCGCCACTGCTCAATTTCTGAGGCGTCAACTAAATGGAAACGCATTTGTCTTGTAGGTTATTTAACTATTTCACCTTGTCTTGGTTGGTGGCACACATTTAGCGGAAACCTCACATGCAGTTGTCAGAACCGATATGCCAGCTTTTTAACCTAGTCGCAGTTCTGAGAGGAAATCCGTTATTTTGCGAGCATTTAAGTTATCAAGCGATCTACAGTTAGTACCTAACTGAGGGTACACTGATAAGAACTTAACACTGCTAAGTTAGCCAGCAAGCCAATTTGCTGCTGGGTGAAGTAAAGTGAATCATAATCATAATTTACAAGACGGCTAAATTTAGAAGGGAAATTATGCCTGTATACAACGTATAGTGCATAGTAACTCTACCGTCGCACTTTACCATCAATTAAAATAAGCTTGATCGGTAGGTTTTTTTTTTTTTTTAAATTAAACTTTGTCTTGTTGAATACATTGAGATTGACACTCATCGCTTCTCGGTCGTGTTGACAGCTGTCAATGTTGAGGCGGCTGACGCATTCAGTGGGCGTTTAAAAGCGTCAAGGCAACATCTCGGAGTTTGACGCGACGCTTTGCTACGCGGCCAGTGGGCGTTGGGCTTAAATGTTGCGTCCCATATTGAACCAATACGGGACGCGATTTATTCTGTATTTTCGCAAATGTCCAATACACGTCTGTCACTGAATCTAACAATAATGAACAAAATAAAACACAGGATACCAAGGCCAGCAAAATAGTCGTGGCGCTGATCTACGCAGCGCCTGTGTGTCTGTGCCTGGCTGCCTGCGTGTGTTTCTGTCACGGTTGCCTAGAGACAGACACCGCACACCGGCGCTGCTCGCAACACCCGCGCCTTTTAAAAATTCCTGATGCTGTCGTCCGTTGGAAACTGGCAGAGCCACTACCCTGCACACTGTGGCATCCAGGAAAGATGCACGAACGTGGAGGAGATATGACTAGTTACTTACCTAGCTAGCTAGCAGCAAACTATCGTCAGTTCATGCCTTTCGAGACTCGAGAACGAGCAGGAACAGTACAGAGGCTCATGCGCTGAAAGTATTTATACTGCTACAGCAGCAGGGGTGGGGTTCTACAAATCACCGCCGCGTTACGTAACGCGGCGGTGATTTGTAGAACCCCACCCCTGCTGATTTTCAGACCCGCCCAATAAATCCTGGATCAATAAATTCACAGTATGTGAAGCCTAGCACCAAAATTCAAATCGAAATGGTTGGAATGCTTTTTACACCTTTTAGAGAAATGCTTTTCTGACCTATTTAATGTGTTTAGAAGAAAATGGCTGAATTCTCTTTACACGGGAACATTTAAAGAATTTGAATCCCCTTGTCATGGCTACCACATAATTATTTCCGGATTATTTATCAGGAGTTAGGAACTTTCCAAGGCAAAAAAGATTATTCGGACGCAGCCCCGTTCCTCAGAAATTCGGGATAAACTTAGGCCATTTGACAACAACATTTAGGGTCATTACCAACACCAAATGCTAGGGAATGTGCAGTGTCGGGACATCAGGGGGCGGGGTCGGACATCAGGAGGGCGGGGACTGATGTCCTGCACTCCGCAGCGAGGGCTCACTCCTTCTAGCTGCTTCTCGCACACTCTCTCGCCTCGCCCCCTCTTCACGCTCACCCCACAGAACACCCTCCCCGACGATCTGACAGCTCCTCCAGAGTTGTCCTCCGGGAGCACAAGCCACAGGAAAGTTCACTCGGACACATCTAGTGTCTACATGAACATAATACAGGTTTTGGTGGAGCTAGCAAATTGATCACTTCTACTGGAAAGAATTACCTATTTAATCTCTGCCTTTTTCGGCTTTATTAGCCACAACGATTTCTAAAGGGGGATGAAATTATATCAAGGTAGTGCAGAGAAATCATTTGTAAACTGCTAAGTCCACATCTGTGACAAGTGCGCATGTAAAGCAGAAGCGATGGCAAAATAGCAGAAAAAAACGGGAGCGACGGACGGCTAAATAAACACTGCCATAACTTAAATGTCTGCAAAATAACGGATTTCCTTTCAAAACTGCGACTTGGTTAAAAATCAGGTTGACAACTGCGTGTGAGGTTGCCACTAAATGCGTGACTAACCATGACAAGGCGAAATAGTTAAATATAAAAATCAACTGCGTTTTTATTGTGTTGACGCTTCAGAAATTCAGCAGTGGCCAATAGTAAAAATTGAGCAGTGGCGAAAAGTAAAAATCTGGCGCATCAGACGCTGCCAGTGGGCGTTGCTTCATTGAAATTAATGTGACCAATTTTTTGACGCGCGTCTCACGCTTCCAGTGGGCGTTGGCCTTATTAAAAGTCAAATCGGCTAGCGAGCCAATACTGATATTGCGAGAGAGTGCTGAAGTATTGCGAGCATATTTTGACACTGAGAGCGCGTGCTGAAGTATTGCGAGCATATTTTGACAATGCGAGCGCGTGTTGAAGTATTGCAAGCATATATTGACATTGAGAGCGCGTGTTGAAGTATTGCGAGCATGTTTTGACATTGAGAGCATGTGCAGAAGTTGCAAGCGAGCGCGATTTAAAATTGAGAGCACATAATATTGAAATAACACGCATTTTGAGGTTGCGAGCGGCTAGAGAGGGTCTTGCGCGCTCAGTTTTTATGCGCTCGAGTTTTGAGACTAATTTAATGCCAGAGAGTAACCGCCACCCCACCTCCACACACAGAGCAGTCTGTGAGAGCCACCCCAGATTTTTGATCCTGAGATCACAAGCACACTGCCACACACATTCCTTTGGTGGCTACACCTTAACCTCTTCATGTTAGCAACTGTTCAACATCTTTCTACGGTCTCCCTATTGCCAGAATGTTACATAACAAGAATTACATCAGTTCAGTCCGTATGAGCAGTCTGTTGAGTAGTTAACTGCCATTTTCAGTCCGTTGGCAATCGCGCTCCAGCTCAAAGGAAGAGCACTGTGTAATTGTTCACTCTAGGCCTGCCTCCCACCCACACACATCTGCCCCCAAGACCAGACATTACTCGAGCATTTGGTACGGTTTTAATTACCCTTACGGGTCTGGGCTGTAGATGAAAAGCAGGAAAGATGGGGGAGGGGGAGGGGCTGGTTTGATGTCTGTTTTAATGGTGCCCAGGTTGGGCTGCACTGGCTGGTGTTTAGTTTTCAGTCCAGAGCCTAACCTATTCCACAGGCAAGTGCTGCCACTGCTCTTCATTCTCATAAAGACCAGGACAACAATTGTCACCATGTACCCCTGCAATGCCTTGAACATTCAGTGACAGGTATCCAGAACAGACAATATGGTTGAGAACATGGGTGCGCAGGCAGTGTATAAACCTTTCTGGATGATAAGACCAGTTGTAGCCACAAATCAGGTCAGCGTCAGAACGTTAGAAGAACTTTGTTAAGCCATGACTAATCTTTGCACGAATGTGATGATTAAAATAAGTGCATTGTCTATCACCCAGCATATATTTTTGGAAGGCCAGCAGGTAAGGAGGAAAAAAAACCTGATGCGAGTTAGTTTGTGCTTGCATTTTTGTCATGGTTCTTGTGGTGCTTGGCACATTTGAGGTGACTATATTAGCAAGTGACTGAAAGTCATTGAATGGGTTTCTCTTCAAATGCATCTAATGGTCTTGCTGTTCAGATGCCTCGTGTGGTCATAAAGGTTTTGACCTGCTCGTAGTTTCAGTTGTGCTCTACTGCAATCGTTAATTTTACACCCAAGCTTTGTCAATAACCAAGCCCAAATTATTTTTATAGGCATGAAGAAAATTAATTTGTGGTTTCCCTCCCCCTCGCTCAGTGAATTGTGCACCTGCGGTATGAAAAGAAGCAGCGTCAGATCGGCATGTGCACCAGAGCAGAACCACACACTGTCTGTGCTCTCACGAGCAAGAAGGGTCACATACGTCCATGATTGGGCATAGTTTGCAACATTTGTGATTCTAATGGGACAGGAGAATGCAAATAAAAGAAAAAAGAATCAAATAAAAATATAAAGTAAATTTGATTAATGATTTCAATTAAAGTGAGCAGCTTAAAGGAGGTTGTGTCACCATTACTGCGCATGCTCAGTACTTTGAAAACTTGACGCTCATGCTGCTGGCTGCTAATGGGCGTTTTTGCATTAAAATGACAAGCAGGTCTACTGAACTGGAAGCATGCAACTTACATGTAGAATGATTTGGATGCTGCAAACAAATATTAAGTAAAAGATGCAGATAAACACAGACCTCCACAATAACCTTTCATTTCACACACAACTTTGCTGAACTTGCTTCATTTACGTAGCATGTTCAGACAATTAGCTAAGTTAGCTAACGTTCCCTTCATGGCTATCACGGCTAAGCCATGTAGTTAGCAACACAGATATCCACAAAAATTTTTTATTTCACTTTCAGCCTTTGAAGGCTAAGTATTTACTTAGCTAGTTACTTCATTTGGAAGACAGGAAGTTGAGAGAGGAAGTCTCGTGGGATTGAAGCTGCGAATTTATATTTGTGTTAACAGGTTTTCTTAAAATAATTTGTCTGTTAAGTCTCAAACTGTAATGTGAATATAGGCCACTAGATGGCAGTATTTACCTTCTTTTTATTCAGCCCAGACTGGAGCTAGGTTTAGACATGTCCTGGGCATGTCTGGGGAAAGTCCCAGAAAATTAAAAAAAAAAGGTCTAAATGTGGGTGGGGTCTGCAAAAGAGTATATAAGGAAAAGAATTGCGACAGTAAAGTAGTAGGAGAAATTGCTTGAAGAAGGATACATGTGACCAGACCTGTCATTCTGTTCAAGACCTGAGAAGTTTCTTTTGTGGATTTTTGCCTGTGTTTGAGCATTTTCCTCACCCAGGACATCACCAAGCCACCCCACCAAAAAAGAGGGACTGTAAATATTTCTGTTTTTGTTGTGTTCAATCTTGGTCATTTTGTTGTAGATAGTAGAGTAGTTATTTGTTATTGTCTTTGTTCATTAAATGTGTTTAAGTTTTTAAAACTGTTTCTGTCATCCCTTGCTGTTGCTGTAGCTGTTGTGTTGCAAATTGTAATAACAATTGGGGCAATAACAAATTGGGGGCTCGTCCGGGATAGACCATTTTGTGAGTCATTTATTAAAAATCTAACATTTCAAATTGTAAAATTGTTGTTTTGAATTTTCCTATATAAATATATTGACAGATCAACAGCAATGGATGATTTCTTGGCATCACCAACCGTTGAGGTTTTGAAGTCTTTTAAAAAGACAGAACTGCTAGAAATTTGCAGACATTTAGAGCTGACAGAGGTAAAACCAGCCATGCGAAAAGCAAGACTGGCTAGAGAGATAGTTGAATATTACATTGATGGAAATGTGTTTGCACCAGGAGATCTGGAACAGTTTCCAGTGGAAAATCCAAATATAGAGATGGAACTTAAATTAAAAATGCTAGAGATTGAAAGGGAGGAAAAAGAAAAACAAAGGCAGTTTGAGTTGGAAAGATTAGCAAGAGAAGAGAAAAAAGAAAGGGAGGAAAAAGAAAACCAAAGAGAATTTGAGAGGGAAGAAAAAGAAAAACAAAGAGAATTTGAGAGAGAGAAAGAGGAAAGAGCAGAAAGAGAGAGACAGAGACAGAGAGATTTTGAATTAGAGAAATTCTATAGAGAAGAAAGACTCCAAATGGAGCAACTAAAAATTAAAATTGAAACTAAAAATACATTTTGTGCCAGTCAGGAGGTAAAACTGGTGCCTCCATTTTCTGAAAAGGACGTAGACAACTATTTCCAGTGTTTTGAAAAGGTAGCAAAGAGTTGCCAGTGGCCAAAGGAACACTGGCCTCTGATGTTGCAAACTGTCCTCAAGGGTAAAGCTCAACAAGCCAATTCGGCTTTGTCTACAGATGATTCCTCTGATTATGAGGTTGTCAAAAAGGTTATTTTGAGAGCTTATGAGTTGGTTCCAGAGGCTTACCGACAGAAATTCAGAGGTCTGAAGAAATCTGAAAATCAGACTTATGTGGAATTTGCTAATGAGAAGAAGGTTTGCTTTGAGCGCTGGTGTACTTCTATGGAGGTCAAGGATGATTTCAACTCACTAAAAGAGATGGTGTTAGTTGAAGAATTCAAGAACTGTGTTAAGGATGATGTTAAGACCTACCTTAATGAGAAGCAAGCACTGAATTTGCAATCAGCTGCCAAATATGCAGATGAATATGTTCTCACACATAAGTCCAAATTTCAGTCTAGCAGTAACAATAGATGGTCCCAATTTCAGAAAAAGGGTTACGGTGATACCCAAGATTTCTCACCCAAAGACAAAGACAAATCTGGTGATGGTGCTCAGAAATCCAGTAACAGGTCTGATCAAACTGTGAAAGCTGACAGTGACAAAAGTGGTCTAGTTTGCAGTTAGTGCAAGAAATCTGGTCATGTCACAACTAACTGTTGGTTCCTTAAAGCTAAGAAAGAAAAAGAAAAGGATACCAAACCAAATGCCTTTGTGAAAACAAGGTTAGAAACCCCTGTAGTAGATAACCAATCTGCTAAATTGCCTGCTTCTTGTGGGGCTAAAAAGCCTGATACAGCTGACTTCGTGAGGGAGGAATTTCTTCCATTTGTGTCAGAGGGATTTGTGGCTCTGAATGAGCATACTACTCCTGTCCCCATATATATCCTAAGGGATACCGGAGCTTCTCAGTCACTTTTGTTGATGGACTCTTTGGAGTTACGTGATGAGACCGCTTCAGGGGATTTCATACATGTACAAGGTATTGAAGGGAGGACTGTATCTGTACCCCTGCGCTCTATATTCTTGAAGTCAGATTTAGTTACAGGACAGGTAAAGGTGGGACATATGTCAAGTCTACCTATAAAGGGTGTTTCTCTGTTGCTAGGCAATGACCTGGCTGGGGGCAAAGTAGTTACCCCAGTACATCTTACTTCACAGCCGAGAACTGGAGATGGCGATGAGGACCCATCTCTGTATCCTTCTTGCGCAGTGACTCGTGCTATGGCCAAGAAGGCTAAAGAAGAAGATGATGTGGTGCCGTCCAGTACATTGCATAGTCAGGACTCAGGTGGTTCGCCTCATGACTCTGATTGGCCTACTATGGTTTCTCCGTTTGAGGACTTAGCAGATACTTTTATCAGTTCTCTATTCAGCCAGCCAGATGGGTTTGGTGATTCTGATGTGTCTGGAGACTTGTCTCTGTCCAGAAAGCGGTTGATTGAGGAGCAAACTAATGATCCTGAAATTTGCGTACTAAAGAGGAGAGCCCTTCCTGATAAAGAAATAGACGCAGTTCCAGTTGGGTATTATCTCAAGGATGGTGTGTTGATGCAGAAGTGGCGCCCTCCTGATATCCCTGCCAATGCAGATTGGGCAGTGGTCAGGCAAATTGTTGTTCCGAAGGTCTATAGGAATGAGATCTTAACAATGGCTCATAGTTTACCTTTAGGAGGTCATCTTGGTGTTAACAAGACTGTTGATAAGATCATGAAACACTTCTTTTGGCCTGGGCTTCGAAAAGACGTTTCCAACTTTTGCAAAACCTGTCACACTTGTCAGGTAGTTGGAATACACCAGTTAGACCCACCTGTAGCTCCATTGCAGCCTATCCCAGCATTTGGGGAGCCATTCTCTAAGGTCATTGTTGATTGCGTTGGTCCATTACCCAAGACTAGATCTGGAAATCAGTACTTGTTGACAATCATGTGTGCATCTACCCAGATTCCCCGAAGCCATACCTCTACGTAACATCAAGGCAACTGCAATCTCGAAGGCTTTGATAAAGTTCTTCACGTTGTTTGGCCTTCCCAGGGAAATTCAGTCAGACCAAGGTAGCAATTTCACTTCAGGATTGTTTCAGCAGGTTGTGTATGAACTAGGTGCAAAGCAGATTCTTTCTAGTGCCTATCATCCAGAAAGTCAGGGTGCCTTAGAGCGGTTTCATTCCACTCTCAAGACAATGATGAGGACTTATTGTTATGACCATGAGAAAGACTGGGATGAAGGTGTTCATTTGCTGTTGTTTGCAGCGAGAGAAGCAGTGCAGGAGTCTACTGGATTTAGTCCATTTGAGCTAGTGTTTGGTCATGAAGTGAGAGGACCTTTGCTATTATTGAGTGAACAATGGCAAGAGGAAGAGCCGCACATCAGTCTGTTAGACTATGTTAGCAAGTTCAAGGAAAGATTGCGTGCAGCTTGTGACCTAGCCAAAGAGAACTTGAAATCAAGTCAGGGAAAAATGAAAACTTGGTATGATCATAAGGCTAGAAGCCGTGAGTTTAAACCAGGAGACAAGGTCCTTGTGTTGTTTCCCTTGCAGTCCAATCCATTGCAGGCTAGATTTCATGGTCCTTATGAAATTCTGACAAAACGCAATGATCTCAATTACATTGTGAAGACTCCAGATAGGAGAAAACCAAAACAATTGTGTCACATTAACATGCTGAAGCCTTATCATGACAGAAATGCTAGGGTTGCAGCTGTCACTTCAGATTCTCCTATGGCTGAGATTTGTGAAGATGAGGGGGAGTTTCAAGATGATGAACCTAGAATTAAAGCTGAAGTTCTTTCATGTAAATTGTCAAATTCTGAAGTGTTGCAAAATCTTGATGTAAAACTCCAGCACTTAGAACCCTCACAGAGAGATCAGTTTGAGAGGTTGATCAAGAAATATGAGGATCTGTTTCCTAATGTTCCAAAAAGAGTTTCTATAGCCTCTCATGATGTAGATGTTGATGATGCCAAACCAATAAAACAGCATCCATACCGAATGAATCCTGAAAAGAGAAAGATTGCTGAGACAGAGGTTGAGTACATGTTAGAACATGATATTATCAGACCCTCCAACTCAGATTGGAGTTCACCCTGTGTGCTAGTTCCAAAACCTGATGGAAGTACTAGATTTTGTACAGATTATCGCAAAGTCAATGCTGTAACTAGAACTGATGTGTTTCCAATACCTAGGATTGATGATTGTATTGATAGAGTAGGGCAAGCAAAGTTTCTGACCAAGATTGATTTATTGAAGGGTTATTGGTGTGTGCCTTTAACTGAGAGGGCCAAGAGCATCTCTGCTTTTGCCACACCATCTGGATTGTACCAGTATGAAGTCCTACCCTTTGGCATGAAAAATGCCCCAGCCACGTTCCAAAGGATGATACAGTCTACAATCGCTGGATTGCCACACACGGGTGCGTACATCGATGACCTCATCACATGGAGTGACTCCTGGGAATAACATCTAAAAGATGTAGAGACGTTGTTCCAGCGCCTGACCCAGGCTAACCTGACTGTTAACCTGAGCAAGAGTGACTTTGGTTGTGCTACTGTCACCTATCTTGGCTACGTCATAGGCCAGGGTAAGGTGGCACCCATAAATGCTAAAGTCCAAGCCATCATGGACTTTCCCGTTCCTGACAACAAAAAAGCTTTGCGCCGCTTCCTTGGAATGATCGGGTACTACCGCAAGTTCTGCAAGAACTTTGCTGAGATTGCTCTCAGTCTAACTAACCAACTGAAGAAAGGCGTAAAGTTCACTTGGGATGATGCATGCCAGAGAGCCTTCGATCGCCTGAAGTCTCTGCTGTGTCACTTCCCCGTGCTCAAATCTCCTGACTTCAACAAACCGTTCTCCATCGCGGTTGATGCTAGCGACCAAGCTTGTGGATCTGTGCTCCTACAGAGAAGTGACACTGATGACATTAAGCATCCCGTGGCATACTTCTCCAGGAAGTTCAATCGCCACCAAAGGAACTATTCCACAATAGAGAAGGAGCTGTTGGCTCTGGTCCTTTCTTTACAACACTTTGAGGTTTATGTTTGTACAGGGCAAAAGCCAATGATTGTGTACACTGACCACAATCCGTTAATGTTTTTGAGTAAGATGAAAAACAAGAATCGGAGATTGTTGAATTGGAGTTTGATTTTACAGGAGTTTGACTTGGAAATTAAGCATGTAATTGCTGATTGCTTATCCCGTGTTTGAATATGTAAATATATGTCACGTGTTTATTTGAATATTGTATGATATGTATATATAGACAAGTGTCCACTTAACCATTTTGTATTGAAAAGAAAAATTTTGCCTTTATGAGTCAAAATTTTCCCCTTTTGGAATGGAGGTGTAAAGTGAATATAGGCCACTAGATGGCAGTATTTACCTTTTTTTTATTCAGCCCAGACTGGAGCTAGGTTTAGACATGTCCTGGGCATGTCTGGGGAAAGTCCCAGAAAATAAAAAAAAAAGGTCTAAATGTGGGTGGGGTCTGCAAAAGAGTATATAAGGAAAAGAATTGCGACAGTAAAGTAGTAGGAGAAATTGCTTGAAGAAGGATACATGTGACCAGACCTTTTATCTGGGTTCACAGCTAAGCCCTGTGATATTTTTAGTTTGGTATATTAATAGAACTGGGATTATATAAACTCAAGCCGGCTTATTAGGAGTGCTTATTACTACATAGAGCTTGGCTCAATCTGGTATTTCATTTCTGTTAACTGAAACTAAGCCCCTGTTAAAAGAGGCTTATAATCCATTTACATATTTTCCCCGGGGTTTTTATTGTGACTGCTGCTGAGGGTTTCCTAGGTTAATAAATAAATAAATTATTTAATCAATTATTTGTGGTTCCTCAGCTTCTATCTCGGCATTAGTAATTTTCTTTTATCTAGGGTGAGCAAAGTCATTAGGTAGGGGGTTCAAAATGTGGCCAAAACTATGTGACGGTTGCAGGATGATCGCACTTTTTGAAAGAGATTTCCTAACAAACCTTCTGGAATTTTTTGAAGAGGCCACCAGGACTTACGACCAGAGCAGGGCTTATGACATCATATACTTGGATTTTAAATGAGCTCCATTGGAGTTACAGGAGGTATTCTGAAGTGGATTCAAAACTGGTTACTGGACAGAACACAAAGAGTAGTGGTCAGTGATATCTCATCTGAGCTGGGTATCGTGGGGAGTGGCGTCCCCCAGGGATCGGTGTTGGGACCCCTGCTATTCCTCATTTACATGAATGACCTTGATAGGAATATTGCGAGCAGATTGGTTAAATTTGCAGATGACACGAAATTGGGGGGTTTGGCATATAGTCTAGGGTCCACTAAAGTGATTCAGGATGATTTGGATAGAATCCAGAATTGGGCAGAAATGTGGAAAATGAAATTTAATCTAGCAAAATGTACAGTTGTACATGTTGGTAATAAAAACATTAGACGGGATTACTTCATGGGAGGTTTAAAACTGGAATGTGCTGCACAAGAGAAAGATCTGGGAGTGATTGTTAACCAAACCCTCACAGGTTCTAGCCATTGTACCGTAGCAGTTAAAAAAGCTAATCGGATGCTAGGATACATTGCCAAAAGTATTGAGTAGAAATCTAAGGAGGTGATGCTTCTTCTGTACAACAAGTTTGTTAGACCACACCTGGAGTAATGTGTACAGTTCTGGGGACCATACTTTAAGAGAGATATAGAGGCTCTAGAGAAAGTTCAGAGAAGAGCCACTAAGCTTATTCCAGGTATAAAAGATAAAAGCTACGAGAAGAGGCTGAAAATGCTTAATCTCTTTAGTCTTAGGAAAAGGAGACTCAGGGGTGATTTGATTGAGGTCTTTAAATATGTTAAAGGGATTAACAAAGTGAATCATGTAGGATTCCTTCGGCAAAGTGTTGTTAGTAGAACTCGGGGTCACAAATGGAAGTTGACCAAAGGTAAATTTACCACTGATATTCAGAGATATTTCTTCACCCAAAGAGTAATTATAATGTGGAATAGCTTACCTGACCATATTGTTGAGGCAGAGACCCTGGGGGTTTTCAAGAGCAGACTTAGCCTAAAGCTAGATACCATTGAGTCATTTAGTATCTGAAGGGATATATTCACAATAGTATAAAGAAATTGGCAAGCTTAGTTGGGCTGAAAGGCCTGTTCTTGCCATTCATGTTAAGTTATGTTATGTTATGTTCATTTAAAACTGAATCAGACGACTAGCCGAATTGCTAGACAATGTTAGTTACGGAGCCATTGTAATGATGCAACGGAACTAGCTATGCAGATATCCATTAGGATGAGATATTTCTCTTCTAGATTTTTTTTTTTTTGAGGTTGGAAAACAAGCGTACATTTTTCATACCCTTCGCCCAAAGCGCAAAAATAGTGCCTTGTATCCTAGAATCTCCATAGGTATAAAACTCCTTAATATAAAAAGCATAATGCCTGATTAGCTGAAATATATATAAACAAGAGGCCCATGGGCCTTAACGGTCACCTGAGTATAGTAATCCAATGTTAAACCTTGGCCATTAGGCTTGGTCCTAATTTTGACCCCAGGGATCAGATTAATGGAAACCAGTATCATGAGCAATAGAGTATTCTAAATTGTATGTATATATCTTGTGGCTATTTCCTTTAGCAAAGAAGATTTCCCAAGCCATTTTGACCCTTGGGCCCTGCCCCTTAGCCCCTGGGTAAGGGAAACTGTGAAAAATATCATAATATCATCTCATTTTTGTAATGTCAATCAAGTGTGAATGATTTCCAGTAGAAATTAAACAGAATATACCCAAAAGTATCATTTTCCTACATAAACTATAGTAAAATTGACCCCCTCCTCAGGGGCAAACATGGAGCCTGGGGGTCATGAAATTCACAAATTTTATAGAGCACCTCAAGACACTTCCATCTATAAAGATAACTGGTTTCCAGCATATCTAGGTATAGAAAAGTAAATGCAAGACAATAGGCTTGCACTAACAGAGTTGACAATACATAGGTTTGGTCGGTGCGGTCTGGGAATATGCTCATAAAAACTTCATTTTGCGTTTAAACAAAAAACACTTCAGTGAAAGGAAGGAATAATACCTTCATTAACTTATGTCAAGTTACGTTTCTACTTACTTCAGAACTTCTGAGGTAAAACCGCATCCCGCGGGGCATTTTCCCCTCAAACTGTACTGGCAGTTGCCAAGTACCAACCACAGGTTGTTGGTTTTCTCCAGGTACACTCCAGTTCCCTCCAAAACCTAAACATGACACATCCTTAAACATGATGCGCGCTACCCGCTCGCCACGTCGCCAATGGCGAAGTGGTGTGGCATGTGGCGACGGAAAATTGGCCTCAAAGTGCCACTTTGGCGAAAGCCTAATGGAGAGAGTGGCAAAGTAATCACCTCCAGGTTTTACGCCATAGCAGCCTGATGCCTACATCAAGTCCAATCGCCCACTCGCCGCCGGCACTCGCTATCATATTTGGTTCATACTTAATTTATGACTGATTTATGATAATTATCTTTCTAAAATTCATTCCGATCATACTGATTGGCTGACGATTCATCATTCCATTCGGGACTTTTCCATGTTGTAATTCACTTGTCGGAAATGGGAATTCCGGGTTAGGAACCTCACTCACCTCCACCATATTAAAAACAATGTGAATGACTCGAGACTGACCACCTCAATAAGGTTAAATTATGAATCTAGCGGGACAGCCACAGATAAGCGAAAGTAAGCATGCGATAGTGTTTTGCTGAACAAACGCTCGTTAAAGCTGGAACAAATTGAATGATCAAGAATGGGGTTTTCGGGATAATGTCGCTTTGGATCAAGAGTGGCATTTGAATCTAAGTTATATGAACACTCACTTAATTAGCTATTCTAATTCTTATGATATTCATACATTTTCATGATCTTACTTTCTGACGTTAAAACGTAGCGTACATGGACATTAACTCTGCTGTGATTTATAATCCTTATGATATTTTAACCATTACCAAACTGTTTTTTCTGGAAGCTGGGGGCGGGACTCTGAAAAGCGATTTCGCTTCTCCCGCAACCCTTTCGGTCATGATACATGTTGTGTCGTGTTGAAATTGTCATGAAATGTTTACAATCATGCCGAAATAAAAAAAAAAAAAAAAGCAGCGCATTAATGTCAGTGGGACAAGATCGGCACTGAAACCTGCGCAACTTCGAGCTCAGTTCTGTCGTGCAAAAAAAAAGGCTTAAATTCATTTATGATCGATCGTGATTATTTGTATATTTCTAACAGTAAAGACATCCTCTACTATGTGGACAAATATTCTGAGTTTTATGAAAATTATGGGTTGTTTTTACCGTTACGAGAAGCTTGAGAAACCTAGGCGAAATCACGCTACATCACTTGGGGTTCGTTAGCTTTGTTTTGATGCCCTTAAAATACAGTGTTGAGCCACGCATTAAGTTATTGTTTTTCAGTATTGATATTAAGGTGCGTTGCCTTGGTATTTCATATCACATGGGCTACCTTACAAAAGCAGTCCACTCACAGTCATTATACTTCAGAGCGACCTCATAACTAAACTAGAACTGCGTTTCCTCAGGACGAACCTCGAGAATGTGCTTGTCAATTTGTACTCGACCGGACTACCATGGAACAAAGGCGTGAAGAACATGAATGGCGTTTACCATCACTGATGGTCTCTCCTGGCGTTGGGGAGTGGGAGGAGGAGAGAGGTCTGTTTTTGTCTTTCCAGACTCCAGTATTGGGGACATTCCAGGCAGTTACCAAGAAGGCCATCTACTACACTTGTACAAAGGTAACACACATGCAAGCTTTGGGGACAATGAGAAATTCACGGTGGGCCGGGTTTTTCGGTCCAAGCTTTTCCCAGAAAGGCTGCTGGCTGTCCCTACACAAGCCACCTGTTGATAAAAGAACAGGTGACCTCCAATGGAGGATCTTGTTTGGGGCTGTGGCTACAAACTGGTGTCTGGCGCATATTGATCCTAGTTCAGGGGAGGGTTGTCCTTTTTGTGGTCAGAGGGAGAATTAGGAACATCTGTTTATCCAATGTGCTCGACTAGAAGTGCTTTTTAACTTTCTTAGGAATTGGTTTCAGGTATTAGGCTTGACTTTTTCCTTTGAGAAGCTTATTTCTGGTCCAAAGTACTCGGCAAGGAATAAAGTGCTTCATGTTCTTGTTAACATGATTTTGGGAACAGCAAAGCTTTCAATCTGGAAAAGTAGGAAGAATCATATCAAAGGTGTTGGGTCAGTTGACCCTTTGTTTGTGTTCAAAGGGCTGATATCTGCTCGTTTAAGAGTGGAATTTGAATGCTATAAGCTCACCAATTATTTGGATAGATTTACATGCTAATGGGGGGTTGGGGAAGTGTTATGCTCTGTGCAGGAAGGGTTACTAATGATTCATTTTTTATTATATACCTGGGTTTACTGTAATTGTCTTTATCTTTTTTGCTTTTTTGTTTATTTTTGATGCGGTAGACGTGTTGTCGTGACAGCACAATATAAATGAAGTGCATTTTTAAATCTCAATATCTCTCTGTCTTTCTCTCTCTCTCACACACACACACACACAAACACACACACAATCACACACACACGCACACACTAGAGAGGCAGTATGGCAAAGTGTTTGTTGTCTGTCAGTCTGTCTCTCTCTTTTTTTCTGGCTTACTCTAACACACACACACTAGAGTGGCAGTCTGGCAGATTGCAGGTAGTTAGTCTGTCTCTTTCTCACTCTCCCTCCCTCCCTCAGTCTCTCTTTCTATCTCTCTGTCTTTCTCTTGAGCGCACACACAGGCACACGCACACACACACTCACTAGAGTGGCGGTCTGGCAAAGTGTTGGTAGTTAGTCTGTCAGTCTGTGTCTCTCTCTTTCTCTCCCTCTGTTTCACACACACACATAAAAACTCACACACACACATATACATACACACACACACACACTAGAGTGGCAGTCTGGCTGAGTGTAGGTAGTTAGTCTCTCTCTCTCTCACTCTCTCTCGCACACACAAACACAGGTATCATCTTATATTGTTTGTTAAACCAGCTTGTTTAATCGCTGACTAGTAATTTCCAGAAGCTTCTGGCACTTTCCTGCTTGGAGGGGGTGGGATTTCCCAAGAATCCTGTGGATCTTTCTGGAAGGTTGCTAGACTATATAAAGGCTGTGATTTTAAGCACAAGGGTGCAGACAGCAGAAGAGAGCAGACCAGAGTTTTGTTTTGGCAACAGTCAAATAGTGGCATTGAAGTGTTATTAGGAATTAAATAGTGGATATGAAATTTTTTGTACAACCTTTTTTTAAGAATAAATTTGTTTTAGTTGTACTTGCCAGTTTTCTTTGTTGTGATTTTTCCAAGTCATAACAAATTGGAGGTTCCACCGAGATTGGATTCACCCCCAAGATTATTATTTTAAATCTTTTGACTAGTTTAAAAACCAGCAATCATGACTTTTGATGTGGAAAGTTTTTTGAAAACTCCAACCCAGGAATTAATTGTGCTGGCAAAGAAGAAGGACTTGCTACAAATAGCCTCAACCCTTGGATTATCTGATGTGAAGTCATCAAAGAAGAAACAAGAAATATTCAACATTTTGGTGCAACATTTCATCGATGAAGATATCTTTGAGGAAGAAGCAGCAGAATTAATTAAAGCTGTGGAAGTGCCTGCAACGGAGCTGCAAAGAATTGAATTTCAGCTACGCCTGAAAGAGCTGGAAGAGAGAAGGTTGGAGAGGGAGAAGGAGAGAGAACTAGAAGAGAGAAAGATGGAGAAAGAAATGGAAGAAAGAAGGTTGGAAAGGGAGAGAGAACTGGAGGAAAGAAGGATGGAGAAAGAAATGGAAGAAAGAAGATTGGAGAGGGAGAAAGAGAAAGAACTAGAGGAAAAAAGGATGCAGTTCGAATTGGAAATGAAGAGAATAGAAGCAGGTACTGTTCCAAAATCATTTGGACTTTCTGATCATTTTGATGAGGTTGAACATATCAGACTTGTTCCTCCTTTCTTAGAAAATGATGTTGACCAATACTTTACCCATTTTGAAAAAATTGCTGAAAATTTGAAATGGCCAAAAGAGCATTGGACAATGATGTTACAAAGTGTTCTTACTGGTAAAGCTAGAAAAATCTATAACCAGTTATCTGCCCAACAGTGTGCTGATTATGATTTTGTCAAATCTGCCATTCTGAAGGGTTATGAATTGGTCCCCGAGGCTTACAGGCAAAAATTTAGGAATTCTCGCAAGGAAGCCAGTCAAACTCATGTTGAATTTGGCAGGTTAAAGGAACAGTTGTTTGATCAGTGGTGTAATTCCATGAAAGTTGAAAAAGATTTTGATAGAATGAGGCTACTTATTCTGGTTGAGGAATTTAAAAGGTGTATCCAGCCTGATATGAAAACTTTCCTTGAGGAAAAACAAGCCAATACTTTGCAAGATGTTTCTACCCTAGCTGATAGTTATGCATTGACTCACAAGTCTTCTTTTGTCCAAAAATCCACTTTTTCGAAATTTCAAAGCAAGTTTCAGTCCAAGACTACTTCTATTAACACTTCTAATGATTCTAAGGCCACTTCTGAGAGGAAACCTTCCAGTGAGAAGCAATCCTCTGATTCTTTAGCCTCTGTGTCTTGCCAATACTGCAAAAAGCAAGGTCACCTTATTTCTGAGTGTTATGCTCTCAAGAAAAAACAACAACGAGAAGAAACCAAGCCAACTGTTTTGACAAAGAGAGAATCTCTTGTATCAATGGTCAGTTCGCCTGATCTTCTACCTTCTGTGTCTGATTCTGTTATGGAGGGTTTTGACCCATTCATCACTGATGGTTCTGTCTCACTTTCACATGATTTTTCCTCATCTGCTCCTGTTCGAATTCTAAGGGATACTGGGTCTTCCCAATCTCTTATTCTTGCAGATATTCTGCCTTTCTCAGACAAATCGTCTACTCAGGCTAATGTCCTTATTCAAGGAGTAGAATGTGGTTTTACAAGTGTACCTCTCCATAATGTTCATCTCAAATCAGACTTGGCCTCTGGGCCTGTTACTGTTGGTGTTTGGTCTTCTCTTCCTTTCAAAGGCATTCATTTGCTTCTTAGTAATGATCTTGCTGGGGATAAGGTTGTGCCCTACCCTATTGTAACTGACACTCCTTTGATTCATCAAGAATCTGACTCTATAGAGGAGGAAATTCCAGACCTCTATCCTTCATGTGCAGTTACTTGTTCTATGGCCAAAAAGGCTATTCAAGATGATGCTGACCTGGACTTTAACCTGGCTGACACCTTCATTGGGCAGTCTTTTCATCAGGAACCTTCCAGTCCTGAGATGTCTGGGAAATCTTCAGACTTGTCCTTGTCAGGTCATTCTAATGACATTTTGTCTCGTAAACAACTTATTCATGAGCAACAACAAGCTCGTGATCTAGCGCATCTTCTACCTCAGGCTGCAAGTGAACAAGAGGCTACTCAGGTTCCTGTCTGTTTTTACAACAAAAATGGTGTGCTTATGAGAAAGTGGCGTCCACCTGATGTTCCTGCAGATGAAGAGTGGATGATCACCCATCAAATTGTTCTTCCAAAGTCTTATCGTCAAGAAACTCTTAATCTGGCCCATGACAATCCTATGTCAGGTCATTTGGGTATCAAGAAGACCCTTCAACGTGTCAGAAACCATTTCTTCTGGCCGTCCATGAGGTCTGATGTGCAGGAGTACTGCAAATCCTGTCATGCTTGTCAAATGGTTGGGAAGCCAAACCAGAATATTCCAAAGGCTTGACTTAAGCCCATTCCCGCTTTTGAAGAACCTTTCAATCGGATCATCATTGACTGTGTTGGACCATTGCCGAAGACTAGATCTGGTTGTGAGTACTTACTGACCATCATGTGTGCTTTCCCCCGGTTTCGTGAGGCAATTCCACTTCGTAATATCAAGGCGAAGACTATCATTAAGGCTCTTACCAAGTTTTTTGCTTAGTTGGTCTTCCTAAGTCTATTCAGTCTGATCAAGGATCAAATTTCATGTCTGGCATATTTCAACAAGTTATGCATGAGCTTGGTATTAAACAATACAGGTCATCAGCTTACCATCCTGAGAGTCAAGGTGCTTTGGAGAGGTTCCATCAAACACTGAAGAACATGATAAGGACCTACTGCCTTTACACAGAGAAAGATTGGGATGAAGGTGTCCATCTTCTTCTGTTTGCTGCCCGTGAAGCTGTTCAGGAGTCTCTTGGGTTCAGTCCTTTTGAGCTCGTTTTTGGGCATACAGTCCGTGGACCTTTGAAGCTACTGAAGGAAAAGTTGCTCGCTGAAGATGATGTCCCAATGAACTTGCTTCAGTATGTCTCTGACTTCCGTAATCGTCTCTCTAAGGCTTGTGACTTTGCTAAGTCTAATCTCAAAGAAGCTCACGGCAAAATGAAAGCCAGATATGACCTTCATTCAAAAGATAGAAGTTTTAAAACTGGTGACAAAGTTCTTGCACTTTTGCCAGTTCCTGGAAATCCTCTAAGAGCCCGATATTTCACCCCTTACACTGTCCTCAAAAAGGTCAGT